>OY970824.1:10170199-12670199 GCA_963853835.1 Calendula officinalis
TAGTTTAGTGACGCAGGCTCGAGCTCAACTCGAAAGCTCAAATAGTTAAAAACGTGTCCCTTAAAAGTCAAAACTATTCTTAATAAAACAAAAGTTCAATGTGAGAGCTTTATACTTCCTCCGTATCAAAATAAGTGACACACTTTCCATTTTGGGATGTATCAAAATAAGTGACACACTTTGAAAACTTTCCTTATTTGGTAAAAATAATGGGACTCATACCCACTAACTATCTACTTTAATAAAGTAAAATTACCCTTATACCCTTACTTTTACCTTTAAAACTCATTAATATCACTTTATTCAAGAAAAGTGGGACCAATTCTCCACTAACTATGTACTTTAATCTATTTTAATCTCTACTTTAATCTTTTACCTCAAAAAACGTGTGAGCAAATTTGTGTCACTTATTTTGATACGGAGGAAGTAAATAGAATCAGGGCTATGTTCAATAAATCAAGTTGGATTCAGGTTTAACCAAACAAAAATTAACACATGCATATAACAACTCAAGTCAAGTTCTTCTAAGTTCGGTTTAACCAGTTGTAAAGTTAAGTTTTGTATTTGTACTCCAGAAAAATTGACTGAATTTACTTCACCATCAACCATTTACTTCAATTGTAACAAAAAATTGGAAAATTTTAGGGCAAAATCAGTGTCCTGGCACTGCAAATTTTCATAATTTTAAGAAACGGTAGAAAGACAGAAAATCATTTTGGCTTTTGAATCAAACAGACAGTTTCAAGTTTCAAAATTGCTACAAGTATAAGCTTAATAGGGTTTGTTTTAGGGGAAAAAACCTATAACTAAATTAAACTTCACAAATTGAAGTGAAACAATAACCCTAGGTATCATCAAATAAGAATACTCATACCAGAATTTGGAATTTCATACGTGTTTGCAATCAAAGTTCAATTTAACGATGTGCAGAAACGATCAAATCACTGTTCAAAAAATTAAGTAATAGAAACTCATTAAGAATCTAATAAAGAACAAATTAGCTGAGAGAATCGAAAAGATTTACCAGGGCACCAACTGCGATTAGTGGAAGGTTCATTATCAGCCAAGAACAAGATGAGATTGCGTTTGTTGTTTGGTGCTTCAGATTTAAATTTCTCGAAAACGGCGTTAAAGCTCGATAAGGTTGCGTCCACCGTTTTCAAAGGCATCTTTGATTGCTTCAATTCCTAAATTTTCTTCAGAATTTCACTTTATGACTTCCCGGAATATATAGAGGAAGACAATATGAAAGATTGCCAGAAATGCACCTTATAGTTTATAATATAAACAATAACACCCCCTTCAAGTTCTTATCATTGAAGTTAGAGGCGAGCATCTCCGATACATAAATCATTGCAAAAATTTATTAAATTTGTTACATAAACTTTTCACTCAATATTAATAAATAAGCTTTCAATTCTTTTTTTTTTCTCCAATACATATAAATTTAGATAAAAAAAAATTTATATATTGAAAAAAACTTATAAAATAAAAAGCTTTTGAAGGATTTTTTTTTTATGAATGTCATATATCTTTAAATAATTATATAAAAGATAAAAAACTTGATGCCCCTATGGCCTATATATCTTTAGTCAATGTCTTGACCAATATAAAGTCAAACTCTAGAGTTGATTCTCACAATCACACCACCAAAGTTCAAACATAGTGTTATTTGGTAGTATCTGGATGAAAAATATATGAATAATGCAAATATATCCTTAGATCTGTCCGACTAAGAGGGTTTAAAACTTTTTGATCATATACAAAGGACTTTCTAAACACTCTGAATCTACCCACTAAGAGAGTTTACCAAACAACCTTTAGCTCATGTTTTATATAGTGTTGTATCTATAGCAATGTAAAACATAACATAAGACACCGACCCACAAATTAACAAATTTATTTTCAAAAACCTCATCAAAACCAAAGCTAGAAAGAAAAACTATTTGCCAAGTTATGTAAACAAGTTCTAACCATTCATATTATGTAGCCAAATATGAAATTATTTATAAAACAAAGCATTCATTCATTTCATTTACAACTCAAGTTAAAGATCAGTTGTTTAGCGTATTAAAATTAACTCTAAAACCTCAACAAAAACATCAACTAAATTAGAAGAATAATAACTTAGTATTCACCTAATTTCACCTCTTCTCCTCAGAAATCAAAACCATTTATAAAGATGCTGCATTTATACCTACCAACTGCAAATAACAATAACTTGGTTTTATAAATTGAAATATATAATGTCCATAAAAACAATATCTAATAAACGGTTTAAAATGAAGTACTCCGTAATTAGTATTTTAAAAAGGCAAAAAGTAGTTTTAAGAAGGGTTAAGGAGGACTTAAAAAAGGTAAGTATGAAATTATATGACAAATAAAGAACTTTTGAAGTGTAAAACAATGCATAAACCGGTAAAAGAATTTTTAATTTTTTTTAATGAATTTCAAAATTGAAAAAAGAGGATGTTCATAAAAAATGAGTACTTTATAATGAAGTTATTAGTATTTTAAAACGGGTAAAAATAGTTTTAAGGAAGGTTAACGGGGATCTAAAAAAGGTAAGTAGGAAATTATAAGACAAATGAAGAACTTTTGAAGTGTAAAACAATGCATAAACCGGTAAAAGAATTTTTAATTTTTTAATAAAATTCGAAATTGAAGAAAGAGGATATTCATAAAAATTGAGTAATTTTTAATGAAGTTATTAGTATTTTAAAAGGCTAAAAATAGTTTTAAGGAAGATTAAGGAGGATTTAAAAACTGTAAGTAGGAATTATAAGTTAAAAAGGAAAAGCCGCCGCTGCTGATGGTTTTTTTGCTGTTCAAAAAAAAAAGTTAAAAAGGAAAAACTATTACAGTGTAAAAGAACTATGCATAAACCGGTAAAAGAATTTTTAATAAAATTCAAAATTGAATAAAGAGGATATTCATAAAAAATGAGTAATTTCTAATAAAGTTATTCGTATTTTAAAAGGCTAAAAATAGTATTGAGGATGGTTAAGGAGGATTTAAAAAATGTAAGTAGGAAATTATAAGTTAAAAAGAAAGAATTTTGAAGTGTAAAACAATGCATGAACCGTAAAAGAAATTTAATTTTTTAATGAAATTTGAAATTGAAGAAGGAAGATATTCATAAAAAATGAGTACTTTTAAATGAAGTTATTATTAGTATTTTAAAACGGCTAAAAATAGTTTTAAGGGAGGTTAAGCCGTTAAGGAGAATATAAAAAGGGTAAGTAGGAAACTTTTTAATCAAGTTATTAGTATTTTAAAGCGGCTGTTAAGGAGGAGTCAAAAAAGGTAATTAGGAACTTATTTTTTTTTTAAACAGCAAAAAAGAGGAGGCAACGGGTCGAGCTTCGGCATTGTCATCACCCGCCCGAGGACCACCAAACTAAATAAAAAACTTGAGTCTAGCAAAAAGCTAGACTAAAAAACAAACATTACAACGGGTTCCGTAACCAATCAATCCACGAAATCATAATTAGGAACTTATAAGACAAATGAAGAACTTTTAAAGTCTAAAACAATGCATAAACCAGTAAAAGAATATTTACTATTTAATGAAATTCGAAATTGAAGAAAGAGGATATTCATTAAAAAAAAAGGAAGAACTTTTGAAGTGTAAAAGATTAATGCATAAACTGGAAAAGAATTTTTAATTTTTTAATGAAATTTGGAATTGAAGAAAGAGGATATTCATAAAAAATGAGTACTTTTAATAAAGTTGTTAGTATTTTAAAAAGACTAAAAACAGTTTTAAGGAAGGTTAAAGAGGACTTAAAAAATGTAAGTATGATATTATAAGTTAAAAAGGAAGAACTTTTGAAATGTAAAAGAACAACACTTAAACCGGTAAAAGTGTTTTTAATAAAATTTAAAATTGAAGAAAGAGGATATTTATTAAAAAAATTAGTATTTTAAAACGGTTAAAAATAGTTTTAAGGAAGGTTAAGGATGATTTAAAAAAGGCAATATAAGACAAATGAAGAACTTTTGAAGTGTAAAACAATGCATAAACTGTTGGTGATTTGTATCACAAATATTATTTAAGTGTAACGGGATAAACTTGTTGACCAAATGTAATCTTAATAAATATTGAACGAGTAAGGATGGTGCGGAGTGCACGCTTGTTCAAATTTATTCTGATTAAAATACACTGACTGAACGGGGGTCGAGGGCAGCGCCCCAGGGAACGGGGTCCAAGGGGCAACGCCCCTGGCTGGGATGATCTTGGTCATATTCATAATCTGGTACGAAATTTTCTCACACACTCAAAAAGTTCTCTGTTCTTGAAATTGTGATTTTATCCGATCGAAGATTTCGTAGTACCAACGAAATACTTTGATCTGAAAGTGTTTCACAACTTCACAGTTTTCCAAATAATCGAAATCTAACCAAAGTTTCTAACATAAACCGGTTAAAGAATTTTTAATTTTCTTAATGAAATTCAAATTTGAAAAAAGAGGATATTCATAAAAAAAAATGAACACTTTGTAATGAAGTAATTAGTATTTTAAAATGTTAAAAATAGTTTTAAAGAAGGTTGAGGAGGATATAAAAAAGGTAAGTAGGAACTTATATGACAAATGAAGAAATTTTGAAGTGTAAAAATGCATAAACTGGTAAAAGAATTTTTAATTTTTTTAATGAAATTCGAAATTGAAGAAAATGAGTACTTTTTAATGAAGTTATTAGTATTTGTAAAAAGGCTAAAAATAGTTTTAAGAAAGTTTAAGGAGGATTTAATAAAGGTAAGTAGGTTATTATAAGACAAATGAAAAACTTTTGAAGTGTAAAACAAACGCATAAATCAGTAAAAAAATTTTAATGAAATTTGAAATTAAGAAAGAGGATTTTCATAAAAAATGAGTTCTTTTTAGTGAAGTTATTAGTATTTTAAAAAGGCTAAAAATAGTTTTAAGGGAGGTTAAGGACGATTTAAAAAAGGTAACTAGAAAATTATAAGACCAAAGAATAACTTTTGAAGTGTAAAAGAACAATGTATAAACTGGTAAAAGAATTAATAATTTTTTTAATGAAATTTGGAATTGAAGAAAGAAGATATTCATAAACAACGAATACTTTTTAATGAAGTTATTAGTACTTTAAAAGGGCTAAATATAGTTTTAAGGAAGGTTAACGAGGATTTACAAAAGGTCAAAGAACTTTTAATTTTTTAAATGAAATTCGAAATTTAAGAAAGATGATATTCATAAAAAATGAATACTTTTTAATAAATGAATGGGTATTTTCAAAAGGCTAAAAATAGTTTAAGAAAGATTAAGGAGGATCTAAAAAACATAAGTAGGAAATTATAAGACAAATTTAGAATGAGGTAAAAGGAATTAATTTTTTTAATGAAATTCGAAATTAAAGAAAGAAGATATGCATAAAAACTGAGAACTTTTTAATGAAGAAAATAGTTTAATAAACTAATGGGTATTTTCAAAAGGCTAAAAATAGTTTAAGAAAGGTTAAGGAGGATCTAAAAAACATAAGTAGGGAATTATAAGACAAATTTAGAACTTTTGAAGTGTAAGATAATGCATAAACAGGTAAAAAAATTATTATTTTTTAAAGAAATACGAAATTAAATAAGAAGATATGCATAAAAAATGAGTATTTTTTTATGAAGAAAATAGTATTTTAAAAAGGCTAAAAATAGTTTAAGGAGGATTTAAAAAAGGTAAGTAGGAAATTATAAGACAAATTTAGAACTTTTGAAGTGTAAAACAATGCATAAACCGGTAAAAGAAATTTTTATTTTTTCTAAAGAAAATAAAAATTGAAGAAAAAGGATATTCATAAAAAGGAGTACTTTTTAATTAAGTAATTAATATTTTAAAAAGGCTAAAATAGTTTTAAGGAAGGTTAAGGAGGATTTAAAAAAGGTAAGTAGGAAATTATATGACAAATGAAAGAACTTTTGAAGTGTAAAACAATGCATAAATCGTAAAAGAATTTTTAATTTTTTTAATGAAATTCAAAATTAGATAAAGGGGTATCCATAAAAAAAGAGTACTTTTTAATGAAGTAATTAGTATTTTTTTTAAAACTAATAATAGTTTAAGAGAGGTTAAGGAGGATTTAAAAAGCATAAGTAGGAAATTATAAGACAAATATTGAATTTTTAAAGTGTAAAACAATATATAAACCGGTAAATGAATTATTATTTTTATTGAAATTCGAAATTGAAGAAAGAGAATATTCATAAAAATTGAGTACTTTTAATGAAGTAATTAATATTTTAAAAGGGCTAAAAATAGTTTGAAGGAAGGTTAAGGATGATTTAGAAAAAGGTAATATAAGACAAATGAAGAACTTTTGAAGTGTAAAACAATGCATAAACTGGTAAAAGATTTTTAATTTTTAAAATGAAAATTTAAAATTAATAAAGAAAGAGGATATTCAAAAAAATATGAGTACTTTTTAATGAAGTACTGAGTATTTTGAAAAGCCTAAAAATAGTTTAAGAAAGGTTAATGAGGATTTAAAAACGTAACTAGGAAATTATAAGATAAATTTAGAACTTTTAAAGTATAAAACAATGTATAAGCAGGTAAAAGAATTTTTTATTTTTTAAAAAAATTAAAAAAAAATTGAAATTGAAGAAAGTGGATATTCATAAAAAATAAGTACCTTTAATGAAGTATTAGTATTTTAAAAACGGCTAAAATAAGCTTTAAGGAAGGTTAAGGAGGAAATTATGCGACTAACGAAGATCTTTTGAAGTGTAAAAGATAAATGTTATATGTGAAAATGTTAAATGAAATGTTTTGAACGGTTAAAAATAACTTGTGAACTGCTTCATAATGAAAAAAATGAATAATTTTGGATGGTAGAAGTTATACTATAAATGAAACGGCTTTTTAGAATTGAAAGTAAAGTTGTTTATTAAAATAAAATGTCCTGTTTAGAACGGTATTTGTTGAAATGTAAAAACAGTCAAATGAGAAGTGATACATAAGTGAAAACCTCACATAAATATAAGAAAAACGTTTTTTAGACTGCAAATAAAGATTTTGTTTTATTTAAAAGAACACTTAAAATGACTAAATAAAAAAATGTAGAATGATCAGTTCAATTTGAAAATGATTCAAAGGTAGTTTTTAGGAAAGTGTAATATAAAAGGAGGTATTTAATTTTAAGAGTAAATTACAAAAACTGTCACTGTGTTTTTGAGAATTTTATGATTTTATCCATCAACTTTATTTTCGTGATTTTTGTTCATATGGTTTCGATTTCCAGGAATTCTATTATCCCGCCTAAATTGGTGCGCTAAGTAACCTCACATACTTTGACACGTGAGGGTATTTTGGTCATCTTCGCCCCACCTTCTTCATCTCCATATTTCACGTGCATCTCACATGTGTACTGTACCAGTGTTGTGGTATAAATTGAACTAAGCTTTAGGAGGTTGTACTGTACAAGAGATGCATTAAGGATTGTAAAGAAAACGATGCTAAAAGAGGGATGACCTGCACTTATCTCTCATCTCCGGTGAACTCTTCTCCGGTGATGAGTTCAGGTTCTCCGGCGAGGTCTGTAAACCCTCTCTCTCTCTCTCTCTCTCTCTCTCTCTCATGCCAAGAATGTGAGGTTACTCCAATTTAGTCGGAATGATAGAATTCCGGGAATTCAAAAACCATAAGGACGAAAATCACAAGTTATTGAGGGATAAAATCTTAGAATTCTAAAGATCACGTGGACAATTTCTGTAGTTTACTCTAGTTTTAATTATTTAAGCAATACATAGACAAATTTATCCTTAAATTGTAATGAAGGATTAAAAATCACAAGTCTAACTTGATAAAAATTTAATGATGTTTAAGGCAGGAAAAAAATCAAAACAACAATTGAAAACGGTTTAAGGTTACAAAATAATAGAAAGTAGGCTAGGATTTTGGAAGGCTTTAAAAGAACAAAAAAGGTAAACAAAGCTTTTTTTAGATTAAACAAACAAATCAGTTTAAAACATTTAGCAATACCTTGGATGAAATTTAAAATGATATTCTAAAGAATCCAACTTTAAGGAAGATAAACTGCTAATGAGAATACACAGTCGTCTCCTTTAAGAAGTTAAGTAGAAAATAATACTTTCAATGAAGATCTTTTAAAGTATAAAAGAACAATGTATGCAATAATGCAATAGTTAAAAAATAATAGAAAGGATTTGTATAGACGGAAAACAAATATACATTTTAAAATTTGATAGAGAACAGAGAAGGTAAAAAACGGTTAAAAAATAAATTTTGTTCAAATGATTATTGCAATTTAGAATAATTTAAGGGCATTATAAAACCGGACAACATGAAGAGATTTGTGAATATAAAAAGAGGTTTGAATTATTGGTGAAAATTGTTAAGCCAGAAAACCTATGTTGACATGTAAAAAAAAGAAACAGTAAAAAGAAATTAAAAATGTTAAATAAAAGTGAGAAATGATTCTAAGTTAAAATGGAAGAACTTTGAAGTATAAAAGAACAATGCATAAACCTTTAAATTTTTTTAGTGAAATTCGAAATTGAAGAAAGAGGATATTAATAAAAATGAGTATTTTTTAATGAAGTAATTAGTATTTTTAAGGTTAAGCAGGGTTTAAAAAAGGTGAGTAGAAAATTATAATAAGACAAATTTAGAACTTTTCAAGTGTAAAACAATTCATAAATCGGCAAAAGGATTTTTAATTTTTTTAATGAAATTTGAAATTGAAGAAAGAGGATATTCATAAAAATGAGTACTTTTTAATGAAGTAATTAGTATTTTAAAAATGCTAAAAGTAGTTAAGGGGGATTTAAAAAAGATAAGTAGAAATTATAAGACAAATTTAGAACTTTTAAAGTGTAAAACAATGCATACACCTGTAAAAGAAAATTATAATTTTTTTTAATTAAATTCAAAATTGATGAAACATACATGCATAAAAATGAGTACTTTTTAAGAAGTAATTAGTATTTAAAAAAGGCTAAAAATAGTTTTAAGGAAGGTTAAGGAGGATATAAGAAAGGTAAGTAGGAAATTTTAAGACAAATGAAGAACTTTTGAACCGTAAAACAATGCATAAACCGGTAAAAGAATTTTTGTTTATTAATGAAATTCAAAATTGAAGAAAGGGGATATTCATAAAAAATAAGTACTTTTATAAAAAGGCTAAAAATAGTTTTAGCTAGGTTGAGGGTTTAAAAAACGTAAGTAGGAAAATTTAAGACAAATTTAGAACTTTTGAAGTGTAAAACAATGCATAAACCGGTAAAAGAATTTTTAATTTTTTTAATGAAATTAAAATTGAAGAAAGAGGATATACATAAAAAATGAGTACTTTTTAATGACGTAATTAGTATTTTAAAAATCTCTCTTGCACATATTTTGCCGTTAAATAAAAAATTAGTATTTTAAATAGGCTAAAAATAGTTTTAAGGAAGGTTAATGAGGATTTAAAAAAGGTAAGTAGGAAATTATAAGACAAGTCAAGAGCTTTTGAAGTGTAAAACAATACATAAATATGTAAAAGAATTTTTAATTTTTTTAACAAAATTCGAAATTGAAGAAGGATATTAAAAAAAATGAGTACTTTTTAATGAAGTAATTAGCATTTTAAAAAGGCTAAAATTAGTTTTAGAGAAGGTTAAGGAGGCTTTAAAAATGTAAGCAGGAAATTATAACACAAAATGAAGAACTTTTGAAGACAATGCATAAACCGATAAAAGAATTTTTTATTTTTTTAAATGAAATTAGAAATTGAATAAAGAGGATATTCATAAAAAAGGAGTACTTTTTAATGAAGTAAAACATCGACAAATTTATCCTTCTTGAAATGAAGGATTAAAAATCACAAGTCTAACTTGATAGAAATTTAATGATATTTAAGGCGAGAAAATAAATTCAATACAACAATTTGAAAACGGTTTAAGGTTACAAAATAATAGAAAGTAGGGGTAAGGATTTGGAAGGTATAAGTTTTTGAGGAAAAAATGATTTTTTTGAACAGCAAAAAGAAGGTAACGAGTGAAGCTTCGACATTGCCATCACCCCCCCCCCCCCCCCCGAAGACCTCCAATTTTTTTTATTAAAACGAGAGTCTAGCCCTAAGCTAAACTAAACAACCACAAACTTACAAAGGATTAATTAACCAATGTACCCACGGAATCCTACATTTAAGATTCGAATGAGTCAACCACGAAAAAGAGAATAACTTAATACTATCAACAATATCTGACCTACGCATTTTATTAGAATCAAACACAATCGAATTGCGGTATCTCCAAAGTACCCAACACGCCGTAAATCCGATGACCTGCATTTGATTTTTCGATGATTCCCCATGGGCAAATTATCATAGTACGCCCACCATGAGTCGAATGAATCACACAGCCAACCCTCCAAACCGCACCACCGATAAATAGCACTCCAAACTTCCGTAGCCACGACACAAGTAAACAAAATATGCGACACCGACTCCATATTGGAGTTGCAATTCGGGCACCGGATAGTCTCGATCTCCAAACCTCTTCTAGATAAATTTTGTCTCGTAGGCAACCTGTCTAAAAAAACACGCCAGATAAATATGTTAACTTTAATCGGTATAAATTTACACCAAACTAAAGCTCTATCCGTCCCGGGAAACATAGCATCATTAATAACATTTTTTGTTCCACCAACCAAAAATTCACACAACTCTCCCAATCTCCAACAAACTTTATCTCTTCCCTCCCCCAAACGGACATCACTAATAAGAGCAATAAAATTATCAAATTGCTCGTTTTCCGCCCCATCTCGAATGTTTCTTCTCCAATTGAATGACCACCCACCATTACTCCATCTATCTTTAACCTTGCAAAAAGGATTCAACTCTAACCGGAACAACCGGTTAAATAATTGACAAAAAGGTACATTACCTTTCCACGTGTCTATCCAAAATTTAATGGAATCACCATTACCCAACATAAACTTTAAAGCATTATAATCAACAAAATTTTATCATGCAAATAATTAACGGTGCCAATAATATTATTCCACAAACCTTTTTTATTCGTCGGGTTAAAATCACTTCTAAATCCACCTTCTTCACCATGGATTGCTTGAATAACCCGACACCAAAGAGCATCTTTTTCATTGAAGAACCGCCATCTCCACTTAACTAGAAGCGCAAGATTTAACGATGCAAAACTTGCGATCCCCAAACCACCTTTTTCTTTAGAAGCCAAACAATTACTCCACTTCACCCAACTCATTTTTCTCTCTTTTTCGTCACCACCCCAAAGAAATTGGGCTCTAATTTGCTCCATTTTTTTTAAAACACCAACCGGGGCTCTAAATAAAGACATCCAATATATACCCAAACTTCCGAGTACCGATTTGATAAGGGTTAAACGACCGCCAATGGAAAGCATATTCGCCTTCCAAGTAGATAGCTTTTTACGCATCCGGTCACAAATCACCTCCCAATTATTATTCATTCTTTTGTTACCACCGATTTTTAAACCTAGGTAATCAAACACATTATCACCTTTAACACACCCAATATTATCACAAGTAACTTGAACCTCCGCTTCCGAAATACCCACACCAATTAATTGCGATTTGGACATATTAATTTTAAGTCCCGATTGGACATAAAAATCGTTCAAAATATCCACAATACCTTCAATATTATCATGATTCCAATCTGCAATAAACATCACATCATCCGCATAAAATAAGTGTGATATATGAAAATTATCACCTCCCACCGACGCCCCGCAAAAACGTCTATCACGAACCGCCTTCTTGATCAGACTATGTAAACCTTCCATTGCTAAAATAAACAAAAAAGGCGATAACGGGTCACCTTGGCGAATACCCCGATTCATATCAAATTCCTCCGTAGGGCTACCATTGACAAGGACCGAAAGCCGAGATGTGGAGATACATTCTCTAATCCAGCTCCTCCATCGACACCCAAAACCCATCTTTAATAAAATAAAATCCAAATACTCCCAACTCAACGAATCGTAAGCCTTCTCAAAATCTACTTTTAAAAAGTAGACTCTTCTTTTTAGCTTTATACCACTCCATAACTTCACTAATCATTAAAGGACCATCAAGAATTTGTCTACCTTTAATAAAAGCAGACTGTTCTTTACTAACCAGTTTATCAACCACCTTTGCAAGCCTTAAAGCAAGTAATTTAGCAAAGATTTTATATTGCAGCCCAATGAGCGAAATAGGGCGGAAATCTTTAATAAGAGTATGATTAGCAATTTTAGGAATAAGAGTAACAAACGAGGCATTACACCCTTTCGGGATAACGCTTTTAGTCAAAAACTCCTCCACCGATTAAACAAACAGATCGGTTTAAAACATTTAGCAACAACTTGGATGAAATTTAAAATGAATTTTAATAAGAATAAACTAGTCAGATAACAACTAAAAATGAATTGTAAAATGTAAATTGTAAGATGAAATTTTAAAATGGTTATAAAATGTCCAATGAAATATTAAAATGATTTAAGATGAGTAAGAAGAGAATCATGCCAAAAATATTAGAAAGGGTTTGTATAGACGGAAAAAATAATTAATATTTGATAGAGAACTCTGAAGGAAAAAAACGGTTAAATAATAAACTGTACAAATGATTATTGCAATTTAAAATAATTTAAGGACTGTATAAAACTTGACAGCATGAAAAGATTTGTGAGAATAGCAAGAAAAATCAGTTCGTTAGAAAACGTTTTATAAGCTGTGTGAGTTATTTGTGAAAAATCATTAAGCCAGAAAACGTGTTCGAAATGTAAAAAACAAAACAGTACAAAGAAATTAGAAGTGTTAGATAAAAGTGTAAAATGATTATAAGTTAAAAAGGAAGAACCAATAAAAGAAACAAGTTTTTAAGAAGGTAAGCTATTTTAAAAAGGATGCTTTAAAAAGGTCAAATAAAATGGTTATAAAATGTTCAGTGAAATATTAAAATGATTTCAGATGAGTAAGAAGAGAATCACATCAAAAATAATAGAAAGGATTTGTTCAAATTTTAAAATTTAATTGAGAACTAAGAAGGTAAAAAACGGTTAAAGGATAAATTGTTCAAATGATTATTGCAATTTAAAATAATTTAAGGGCGGTATAAAACCTGACAACATTAAGAGATTTGGGAAAATTAAAAAAGACAAATCAGTTCGTTAGAAAATGTTTTATCAGCTCGGTGAAAATAGTTAAGCCAGAAAACCTATGTTAAAATGTAAAAAAAACAGTAAAAAGAAATTTAAAATGTTTGATAAAAGTGAAAAATGATTCTAAGTTAAAAAGGAAGAACTTTGAAGTGTAAGAGAACAACGCATAAACCGGTCAAAGAATTTTTTTAATGAAAAGCGAAATTGAAGAAAGAGGATATTAATAAAAAAGAGTACTTTTTAATGAAGTAATTAGTATTTCAAAAAGGCTAAAAATAGTTTAAGAAGGTTAAGTGGGATTTAAAAAGGGTAAGTAGAAAATTATAATAAGAAAATTTTAGAACTTTTGAAGTGTAAAAGAACAATGCATAAACCAGTAAAAAAAAATTAAATTTTTTAATGAAATTCGAACTTAAAGAAAGAGAATATTCATAAAAAATTAGTACTTTTTAATGAACTAATTAGTATTTTAAAAAGGCTAAAATAGTTTGAAGGAAGGTTAATGAGGATTTAGAAAAGGTAAGTAGAAAATTATTATAAGACACTTGGAACTTGTGAAGTGTAAAACAATGCATAAACCAGTAAATGAATTGTTAATTTTTCTAATGAAATTTGAATTTGAAGAAACATGATATTCATAAAAAATAGTACTTTTTAATAAAGTTATTAGTATTTTAAAAAGGCTAAAAATAGTTTCAAGGAAAGTTAAGGAGGATTTAAAAAATGAAAGTAGGAAATTATAAGTTAAAAAAGAACTTTTGAAGTGTAAAAGAACAATGCATAAACCGGTAAAAGAATTATTAATTTTTTAACAAAATTCAAAATTGAAGAAAGAGCATATTCATAAAAATTAGTACCTTTTAATGAAGTAATTAGGTATTTTAAAAGGCTAAAAATAGTTTTAAGAAAGGTTAAGGAGGATTTAAAAAAGTTAAGTACGAAATTATATGACAAATGTAGAACTTTTGAAGTGTAAAACAATGCAAAAACCAGTAAAAGAATTTTTAATCTTTTTATTGAAATTTAAAATAGAAGAAAGAGGATATTGATAAAAAAGATTATTTTTTAATGAAGTTATTAGTATTTTAAAAGGTTAAAAATAGTTTTAAGGAAGATTAAGGAGGATTTAAAAAAATGTAAGTAGGAAATTATAAGTTAAAAAGGAAGAACTTTTGAAGTGTAAACGAACAATGCATAAACCGGTAAAAGAATTTTTAATTTTTTTTATTGAAATTCAAAATTGAATAAAGAGGATATTAAAAAAAAGAGTACTTTTTAATGAAGTAATTAGTATTTTAAAAAGGCTAAAAATAATTTTAAGAAGGGTTAAGAAGGATTTAAAAAAGGTAAGTAGGAAATATGACAAATAAAGAACTTTTGAAGTGTAAAACAATGCATAAACCGGTAAAAGAATTTTAAATTTTTTAATGAAATTCAAAATTAAAGAAATAAGATACTCATAAAAAATAAGTACTTTTTAATGAAGTTATTAGTATTTTAAAACGGGTAAAAATAGTTTTAGTGAAAGTTAATGAGGATTTAAAAAAGGTAAGTAGGAAATTATAAGACAAATGAAACACTTTTGAAGTGTAAAAGAACAATGCATAAAAGGGTAAAAAAAATTAATTTTTTAATGAAATTTGAAATTGAAAAAAGAGAATATTCATAAAAAATGAGTACTTTTTAATGAAGTTATTAGTACTTTGAAACGGCTAAAAATAGTTATAAGGAAGGTTAAGGAGGATTTAAAAAAGGTAAGTAGGAAATTATGAGACAATTGAAGAACTTTTGAAGTGTAAAACAATGCATAAACAATTAAAAGAATTTTTAATTTTTTTAATGAAATTTGAAATTGAAGAAAGAGGATATTCATAAAAGATGAGAACTTTTTAATGAAGTTATTAGTATTTTAAAAAGGCTAAAAATAGTTTGAAGGAAGGTTAATGAGTATTAAAAAAAGGTAAAAGAATTTCTAACTTTTTAAATGAATTCGAAATTTAAGAAAGATGATATTCATAAAAATTGAGTACTTTTTAATGATGTTATTATTATTTTAAAACGGTTAAAAATAGTTTTAAGGATGGTTAAGGAGAATTTAAAAAATGTAAGTAGGAAATTATAAGTTAAAAAGGAAGAACTTTTGTAATGTAAAAGAACAATGCAAAACCAGTAAAATATTTTTTTTATTTTTTTAATGAAATTCAAAATTGAAGAAAGAGGACATTCAGAAAAAATGAGTACTTTTTAATGAAGTAATTGGTATTTTAAAAAGCCTAAAAATAGTTTTAAAGATGGTTAAGGAGGATTTAAAAAAACTAAGTAGGAATTTATCAAACAAATGAAGCACTTTTCAAGTGTAAAAGAACAATGGATAAATGGGTAAAAGAATTAGTTATTTGCTTAATAAAATTCGAAAATGAATAAAGAGGATATTCATTAAAATGAGTGTTTTTAAAAAAAATAAGTTAGACGTAAAATGCAAAGGTGCATTAAAAGGGTGAAAACATATTGAAATTTAGAAAAAACAACAATAGGAATTTTTTGGAAGGTAAATTGTTTATAAAATTTTAATGAAAAATGAAACTAAATATGACAAATGTATAATGAAATTTAAGAACCATGTAAATTTTAAGGAGGAAGAAATCGAGTTTTAAAAAAGGTAAGGTTTTGTAAAAATAAAAAATCACGTTTTAAAAGGTTAAGTAGGAGATCAATGAGAGAAACAAGTATTTTTTAGATGGTATCAAGGTTAAATATACGGAATCGAGCCTCGAGGCGTTTTTGTTTAGCCTCATGAGGCGTAAGCCTCGAGGCGAACCGAGGCGTAAGTACGAGACGGAAAAACAAAAAAAATATTTAAATATTATATATCCTTAGTATCAAGTTTAAATGTCATAATTAACCAAATATCTCTATTTAAATGCTTGAAATATTTATTTAAAACCCAAAAAAAAAATCTAGTAAAAGCGAGAGAATAAAAATGGGCTTAAAAAAACTGAAAAAGAGAGTTTAATAGCTCATTAAGAAAAATGGCCCAAGAAAGAAGAGTTAGGAGTCCTTTAAAAAAGAAATGGGCCCACATGGTTTAAAAAAGTTTGCAATACGTAGGGTTTTTTCACTTTTGACCGCCGTTACAATCTTGGAAACACCAGAGACCATCGTCTCTCCCATTTCCCACCATCTTCAAAGCGCAACCTTGGTAAGTTTCTTCTTCCATTGTTAGATCTTCTATGTCACTTTTAAAAGTCCGCCTCGGACTGCCTCACCTCGCCTCGAACCGCCTCTGATCGCCTCTGAGCGCCTCGTTCAGATGAGGCGTACGTTTCAGTCATAGGCCCTGAGGCGGCGCCTCAAGTTCGTTTTTTCACCGAATCGCCTCAAGGCGCGCCTCGAGGCGTACGCCTCGACCGCTTTTTAAAACCATGGATGGTATAAGTCATATGTAAACGAATAGCTTTGAAATAAATAAAAAAAACAAATTGGTTAGAAATAGTTTTAAAATAACCAAAAGGTGTTTTTAGGAAGGTAAAAATGATTTGGGAATATAATGGTTAACTCTGAAGATATACATGAAAAGAAAAGATACAGTAAATAAATGTGTTTTGAAATTATAAAAAAACAGTTAGGAAACGAAGAAAGTTACTTGTAAAACGTTTAATAAAGTTTGAAAATGAAACGGCCAAATCGATGTTGTTTATGAAAATAAAATGTATTGTTCAGAACAGTATTTATTGAAATGTAAAAACAGTCAATTTAGAAGTGAAAACATCTTCAAATTTTCTTAGTGTTAAATGAAATATGAAACTGATTTAGGTCGAGTAGGTAAAATCATCACATAAATATAAGAAAAACGTTTTTTAGACAGCAAATAAAGAATTTGTTTATATTTAAAAAGAACACTTAAAAGGTAGAAAATGACTAAATAAAAAATTGTAGAATGATCAGTTCAATTTGAAAATGATTCAGAGGTAGTTTTCAGGAAAGTGTAATATAAAAGGAGGTATTTAATTATTAGAGTAAATTACAAAAATTGTTCATGTGCTCTTAAGAATTCAATAATTTTATCCATCAACTTTATTTTCGTGATTTTTGTTCCTATTGTTTCGATTTCCCAGAATTCTATTATCCCGCCTAAATTGGTGCGCTAAGTGACCTCACATACTCTGACGCGTGAGGGTATTTTGGTCATTTTCACCCAACCTTCTTCTTCTCCATATTTCATGTGCATCTCACATGTGTACTGTACAAGTGTTGTGGTATAGATTGAACTAAGCTTTAGGAGGTTGTACCGTACAAGAGACTTATCTCTCATCTCTGGTGAACTCTTCTCCGGTGATGAGTTCAGGTTCTCCGGCGAGATCTGTGATCTCTCTCTCTCTCTCTCTCTCTCCCTCCCTCCCTCCCTCCCTCCCTCCCTCTCTCTCTCTCTCGCTCTCTCTCTGACCTACCCTTATAAACAATGAGCTTTACATTAGTCGATCTAATTTGGAAGCAAGAACGAGGAACGGGAGAGGATGAAGAAGAAAGAAAATTGGAAAAAAGGGAAATGACCAAAACACCCTCACATGCCAAGAATGTGAGGCTACTCCAATTTAGATGGAATGATAGAAATCGGGGGGATCAAAAAACCATAGGGACGAAAATCACGAATAAAAGTTGAGGGATAAAATCTTCGAATTCTTAAGACCACGGGGGGACAATTTCTGTAATTTACTCTAATTTTTAATGAAATTAAAAGTCTAAAAATAGTTTTAAGGAAGGTTAACAGGGATTCAAAAAGGTAAGTAGGAAATTATAAAATAAATGAAGAACTTTTCAAGTGTAAAGCAATGCATAAACCTGTAAAAGAATTTTTAATGAAATTCGAAGTTGAAGAAAGAGGATATAGATAAAAAAATAAGTAAATTTTTAATGACGTTATTAGTATTATAAGTTAAAAAGGACGTTTAAAATGCAGAATGATGTTTAAAAAGGAAGAACTTTTGAAGTGTAAAAGAACAATGCATAAACCGGTAAATGAATTTTTAACTTTTCTAATGAAATTTGAAGTTGAAGAAAGAGGATATTCATAAAAAATGAGTACTTTTTAATGAAGTAATTAGTATTTAAAAAAGGCTAAAAATAGTTTTAAGGAAAGTTATGGAGGATTTAAAAAAGGCAAGTTGGAAATTATATGACAAAAGAAGAACTTTTGAAGTGTAAAACAATGCATAAACCGGTAAATGAATTTTTAATTTTTTAATGAAATTCGAAATTGAAGAAAGATGATATTCATAAAAAATGAATATTTTTAATGAGATTATTAGTCTTTTAAAACGGGTAAAAATAGTTTTAAGGAAGGTTAAGGATGATTTAAAAAAAGGTAAGTAGGAAATTATTAGAAAAATGAAGAACTTTTGAAGTGTAAAACAATGCATAAACCGGTAAAAGAATTTTAAATTTTTAATCAAATTCGAAATTGAAAAAGAGGATGTTCATAAAAAATGAGTAATTTTTAATGAAGTTATTAGTATTTTGAAAGGCTAAAAATATTTGTAAGGAAGGTTAAAAAGGATTTATAAAATGTAAGTAGGAAATTATAAGTTAAAAAGGTAGAACTTTTGTAATGTAAAAGAACAATGCATAAATCAGAAAAAGAATTTTTTATTTATTGAAATTCAAATTTGAAGAAAGTGGATATTCATAAAAAATGAGTACTTTTTAATGAAGTAATTAGTATTTTAGAAAGGCTAAAAATAGTTTTAAAGAAGGTTAAGGAGGATTTAAAAAGAATTTTAAATTATCAGACAAATGAAGCACTATTGATGTGATCGGTAAAAGAATTTTAATTTTTTTAATGAAATTCGAAATTGAAGAAAGAGGATATTCATAAAAAAGAGTACTTTTTAATGTTTTAAAACAGCTAAAAACAGTTTTAAGGTTAAAGAGAATTTAAAAAGGGTAAGTAGGTAATTATAACACAAAAGAAGAACTTTTAAAGTGTAAAACAATGCATAAACCGGTAAAAGAATTTTTAAATTTTTTAATGAAATTCAAAATTGAAGAAAGATAATTTCATAAAAAATGAGTAAATATATAGTGAAGTTAATAGTATTTTACAAGATTAAAAATAGTTTTAAGATAGGTTAAGGAGGATTTAAAAATTTTAAGTTGGAAATTATAAGTTAAAAAGGAAGATCTTTTGAAGTATAAAGAACAATGCATAAATCGTAAAAGAATTTTTAATTTTCTTAATGAAATTCAAATTTGAAGAAAGAGGATACTCATAAAAAAATGTAAACTTTTTAATGAAGCTATTAAGAAAGGTTAAGGAGGATATAAAAAAGGTAAGTAGGAACTTATATGACAAATGAAGAACTTTTGAAGTGTAAAACAATTTATAAACCGGTAAAAGAATTTGTTTTTTAATGAAATTCAAAATTCAAGAAAGAGGATATTCATTTTTTATGAAGTTATTAGTATTTCGAAAGGCAAAAAATAGTTTTAAGGAATGTTAAGGAGGATTTAAAAAATGTAAGTAGGAAATTATAAGTTAAAAAGGAAGAACTTTTGAAGTGTAAAAGAACAATAAACCGGTAAAAGAATTTTAAATTTTCTTAATGAAATTTGAAAATGAAGAAAGAGGATATTCATAAAATAAGAGTATTTTCAAAAGAGGTAAGTTAGATGTAAAAATGCAAAGATGCATTAAAAATGTGAAAACATATTGAGATTTAAAAAAAAACGAAAGGAATTTTTTGGAACGTAAATTGTTTTTGAAAATGCACAGTTAAACCTCTTTTAAGGTTTGGAACTCCTAATAAAATTATATTGACGTGTATAAACAATTATAAAATGTTTAATGAAATATAAAAACGACTAAAAATGATTTAAGGAAGGTTTAATGAAATGTTTTGAAGTGTAAAATATCAATGTTATACATGAAAATGTTTAATGAAATGTTTTTAACAGTTAGAAATAATTTGTGGAATGTTCAATGAAATTTGAAAATAACAAATGAGTATTTTTGGATGGTACAAGCTATACGTAAAAATGGAAAAGGGTATGGAATATGAAAATCTTTTGAAATATAGGAAATGAAAGAAATTTTAAGAAATGTGAAAATGCAAATGTTTAAAAATATTTTATACAGAGTGATGTTTAGAATGTTATAAGTACAAAAGGTGTTTTTCGGAAAAATAAGTTATAAAGTGTTTGAAATTTAAAAATAACCAAAAGGTGGTTTTCGGAAGGTGAAAATGATTTGTCAATATAAAAAGACCCATTTAAATGGTTAACTCTAGAAAAAAAAACATGAACAAATCTCTCTTCAATTAAAAATAAAAAGGATAAATTAGTTAAAATGAAATTAAATATAACTTCTAAAATGTATAACGTATAATTAAATTTGCAATCGTTAGAAATCTAAGAAAGAAGAAACCGAGTTTTTACAAAGGTACGCTTTTTGTGAAAATAAAGAATCAGATTTTAGAAGGTGAATTAGGAGTTTTTATTAAGATATAAAACAATTGAAAGAAGCCTAGTAAATGTTTAACACTGATTAAGCTGATAGCAAAAAACGGGACATCAATAAAAACAATTAATAAAAGTATTGAATTTTAACAGTCAAGTAAATAGATAAATAAAAGTAAACGAGAATCTTTTAAGTTTTAAAGAATAAATAGTATAGAAAAACAACAAAATATAATGCGTGTGAAAAAATCAACTTACAATGAAAGCACAGCAAGATACTCCTGAAAAAGTAATACTACTGAATCCAACAAATGTGAATGAAACCTGAAATAAAAAATATAAAGTCATGTTTTCCAAAGATACATATATTGCCAGAAAAAAAGAACACCAAACAATAACTAAACAAATAAACTTTCATGTTTGGCAATCACTAATAACCTATTTAAACGTCTACAAAACCCAGATCTTAAACGCCAATATTCAAACAATGAACCAATTTAGAATTTCTAAAAAACACTGATTTGAACACTAAAAAAGATTCAAGGGAAAATAACCCTGTTTCAAATCTGTTGAAATCAAAAACCCTGGTTTCAAAGAAACCTACATTGAAGTAGATACGACTAACAAATTAACAGATGATAATGTGTGTGAAAAAATAAAACTTACAATGAAACTACAGCCAGAATGACATCTTGAAAAAGTGATACTCTTGAATACAACAAATATGAATGAAAAGTTTGTACCTGAAAAAAGAAATTGCATAAGTCATGTTTCCGAGATTTATATTGCCACAAAAAAAGAAAAAACACCAACAGTCAAACGATTCAAACATTGATCAAACAAAACCCACATTTAGAATACAAAACCCTAACACATATATATACCTTCATGTTTGACAATTGAAAAACCTTAAATTAACGTCTAGGAAAACCCAAATTTTGAACGACAACAATCGAAAGATTCAAACAATCAACAAATTTATAATTTCTGAAAAGCACTGTTTGAAACAGTAAAAAAGATTCAAGGAAAAAAAAAACCTATTTCAAATCAGTTGAAATCGTTTTAACGTATAAAAAAGCCCTAGTTTCAAAGAAACTTACATTGAAGTAAATACGAGAATCAAAGTTAATAATCATAGCAATATCAGGTGTCGATTTAACATCTGAAGACCAAAAAGGATTGAAACCCCTGATTTCGAAGGAAAAAAATGATAAAACAATGTAGATTCAGATGGTGAAGAGATGATGAAGACGCTTGTGGGGTTTAATGAGATCGTTAACAGAACCCCTGGGACATCTATATAGTGTGGGGAAAATATTACATGTAGGACCCAAATATTACTTGTGCCAATTAACCGAAGAAATAAAATAGAGGAATTACACCAAAACGTAATTCATGCATATGCATTTATGTTAGTGATCAAAACTAAGACTATGGGGTATGGGTCTCATCACCATACTAAAATTTCTGCCACATCATATGCCACCTCAGCAACCACATCACATCACACTACTTTATCCAGGAAATATCCACCACACTACTTTATCCAGGAAATACCCACCACACCACACCACACCATTTTTATTTTCATCTCATCATTTCTTTTCCATTTATTATAAAACATAATTAAAAATATTTTCAATTTATAATACACATTGTAAAAAGTTTATAAAAGAAATCAGATTTTAATTGATTTATATTTTTCGTATACCCTTTTTTTATTTGTAATCGGGTTGTTTTGTGTACATTTTTACTTTTTTAATTGATACCCAAAAAGCCCAATTTTAATTAAAAGCCCAAAATTAAAAACCTAAACTAATCTTCATCTTCCTCGTCTTCTTTTCTTCCCCACAGCCCCCACGCTCCCCATGTACGCTTCCGGCATCAACCTCTTTCTCCGGCAAGGCAGCAACCAGGTACGCTTCCCCACGCTCCAACGGTCAAAAAAAGCCTCTCCCCACCCCGTTACGAGCCGTGCCCGTGGCCACGCCCTTCCACCACCCGCCCCCACGCCGTGTAGGGGGGCGGTGTTCTTTTGCACCACCACGCCGTTAGCCAACGCCACCTCACCCCACGGCCACGCAAAGTGACCCATACCGTTCAGCCTAAGAAAAGAGAAGGATATGGTGGAAATATCAACATCAGATTCCATTGAAAAACTCAAATGAAATTACACGATTTGAAACAACTAAATTTCCACACCCCAACTAACTACTACTATGATATCCTATATTTATACAAAGAATATACCAAATAAAACGTGTTACTCGATCTCCTGATTTTAAGCCATTATCCCCACTCACAATTTGACTATTTCATATGTTTAAATTGTGACCCACTTATACCGGGTAAACCCAAGGACTTGGTAATTCCATATGCTGATCCATGATCCATAACCCGGTCCATCAAGATTACCCAACATTACAAGGAAACAAAATCGTTATTACAAACGGTCCAAAATCTTGGATTATTGACTATTTTGACTTTTGAGTTTCAAGAGCTGGGAACGGTTTGTTATATAAAGTACTTTTAATTTTAATTTTAATTTTAATTTTAATTTTAATTTTAATTTCAATTTTAATTCAGGTTAAATAAAGCAATTGATCCACTAAAAATTAGATACATATTTTCTATTTATTTTTTTCAATGTTTTAAAAGTTCGGTTAAACCAGCTGGTCTAATCACGAAATAGGAAAGCGATACACTTTCCGTTTTGAGGTGTTTCAAAATAAGTGATACACTTTGAAAACTTATTATATTTGGTAAATGGTAGTGGATCCCACACCCATTAACTATCTACTTTAATATAGTGAAAAATCACATTTACCCTTACTTTTACTTTTAAACATCATTAAATTCACTTTAATCAACATATGTAATACTCATCCTCCACTAATTATTCAACTAATCTAATTAGTTTAACATTCATTATCATATTTTGCCTCAAACTGTGAACTAAAAAGTGTATCACTTATTTTGAAACATAGGAAGTAAATTATATATTTTCCTTTTGTCTTAAACAATTAAAAATAGAGACTATATTGTAGACATTAAATAATAAAAACGAAATATATGTATACTCATTATATATATTACATTTCCTTTATCCTTGTTGACCTTCTTTTTACCTTTTCTAATTTTTTGACTTTTCTTTTTATTTTGTTTTATATATTATCATCTGAATGTTCATATATAGTAGATGAACTTTGTGTAATATGCATTTTGTTACTGATACTTAAAATTTAAATCTTCGATATTTACGGTATGTGATACGAAAATCTCTCGCTATATATAGATGGGAAAATGTTAGTTGTTGCGTTGTGCCCATCATATATAGATTTAGCAAACTTAAATATATTGCAAATTCATTATATAGAAATGTTAGTTGTTAGTTGTTGCGTTGTGCCGGCCATCATATATTAGAAAATTAACTCGACATGTATATACATGTAAGTGTGTATATATATTTCCTGCCATCTTCATATCACTTGCAATGTTGTCATCATTTATGAAGATGATCACCATGGCAAAACTACAAAAAACTGGAAGTATTAGGAAACTTCACACAATCATTTGTCGTGAAACGATCAAACCATCTTCCCCAACACCCCCTCACCTCAAAACTCACAAACTTTCAGCGATTGATCACTTTGTTTCCCATTTTCACTATCCATGGGTTTTATTCTACAAAAACTACAGAAATCACGATATCAACATCCTAAAAAGGTCGCTATCGCAAAGCTTAACACAATACTACCCACTTGCAGGCAGGTTCTGTTAGGAATATTTCATATAGTATTCATTAAGATTTGATGTGTCAAAACTTGGAAACTACAAGGACCTAAATCGTTGATATGGAATTCAAGATTTGAATGAAGATTTAGGAGATAATGATAAATGTAAAAGATTTAGTATATCTTTATAGAATTCAAAAGATTTAGTAATTATCTTTTCCTTGTAAGTCTTGGGTTTCCTATTATATAAAGAGACATGATGACATAGAATTAGTCGTTCTTGAAACCCACGTTTTATCAAAAACGTGTATGTGTGTGTTCTTTAAGCCTCAAGGTCATAATTATGATCCTGTTAAAAGAGTAAAACTGTTCTATATATTTTATGTAGAATTGAGGCTTTTAGTAATCATTGTATAAATTGATGATAATGAAAACTTTGTTTAGCAATACAAATCTATTCGTTTAATTCCGCATTGTTTATGATTTGTATATGTTTATTCCAAGATCATGAACTAACTATTCAGGAGCCTAAAGATCGATTTATTAGAGTTGTTCTAAACTCAGCAGGTTTATATCACCTTGTGCACCCCACGTTGATTGTAACGATGAAGGTGTTGAGTTTCTAGAAGCTTCTACCGATAGCACGCTTGATGACTTCATTATAAAGGAGCAAGACGAAACCCTAGATAAATTCGTTCCAGATGCCCTAGGTTGTGATTTGACCAAAATGACCAATCATATGGTTAGGGTCCAGCTGAACCATTTCACGTGTGGTGGAGTCGCACTGGCTGTGTGCGTGTCTCACAAGGTTGCCGATGGAACCACCATGGTTAACTTCATTAACCATTGGGCCACTCTCGCGCGTGGTGGATCACCAGTAAACCCTAATTTCTTTTAATTTGCCGGAAATAACTAACAATGAAATTCCAAAGTACCGGATGATCATCCCTCAAACACAGAGATTTAAGTACACAATTAGAAGATTCATGTTCCCGAATGCGAAATTGAATGAGCTCAAGAACAAGGTTAATACCATGGGTACTACAACTCTAGTTAACCCTACTAGGGTTGAATCATTGACATCTCTAATCTATAAATGTGCAGTTGGTGCAGCCGCAACAAAATTTGGTTTCAAACTTGATTCATGGAGTGGATTTGAGGAATAAAACAAGTATAAATTTTCCTAAATTAGTTGCATCAGGCAACTTATCTACAATGGTGACCGCAAAGATGGCAGATTCGGGTCCACTGGATGTGAATAAGGAAATTATTAAACTTAGGAAAGCTTAAAGAACTTAGAGATGTGGAACAACTACGAGAAACATTTATGAACGCATGGTTGGATTATGGGGATAAAGAAAGAAGAAGTTATGGTTTTTCGAGTTTATGTTGGCTTCCAATTTACCAAGTGGATTTTGGGTGGGGAAAACCTGTACGAGCAATGTTACGATTCGGGTTTTTGGATTCTAGTCAATGTATTTTAATGGATAGTCCACGTGGAGATGGTATCGAAGCGACAATACGATTGGAGGGAGAAGAAATGGCTATCTTTAAAAAGGACAAAGAGCTTCTTGCATATTCTGAAGACTTCTAAAACATTTGTTTTCTATTGACTTGTAATTTAGTGTGTCTTGTTCTTATTGTTTGTTGGTATTATTTGTAGTACTAATTAAATTGCTATCTATATATGTTTGGAAAGAAAGAAGATTTGCAATTGATAAAAGTTGAAGTAACCATGGAGAATACAAAGTTGAAGGGCTTGATGTGATGATTTCAATGTTGAATGGCTAAACTGTCATTTGCTATAATTAATTTGAGAAGCAGGAATATATTACAATATTTAAAGTAAACTGTACAAAACTGTCAACATCCAAATATTAAATTAAATTACAAAAAATAAACTGCTATATCTCTCAAATTTTCTTCTATATCTCTCATAAAGTTTATGTTTCTTTTGTATAATCTGTGATGAGTATATATCAGAATTTTTTTCAAAAATAGGTCTAATCGGCGTTCAATTTTCACAAATAGGCTCAATTCTTTTTCGTTTTCAAAAATAGGCTTTCCGCCGTCCCCGAGGCCGGCTTCCAATTAAACCCGGACTCCCCGAGGCCGGCTTCTGCTTGTTGATGTGACCACTGGGAAGAAGGCCTCCCCGAGGCCGGCTTCTAAAAGAAGGCCTCCCTCCCCGAGTCCGGGTTTAATTCACGAATAGTCACTATCGGAAAAGATGATTGCAAAAATAAATGAATAATAAGTTGACAGGTGGTGTACTACAGCTGGCTTCTGTACAGCTTAGTTGTCATTTATACAGTGGTTATAAAGGACAGCCTTCTTTTACATTCACCATACTTTTATCCTTCAATTTCAATTTCCCCGAGGAAGCAGCTTTAGAAGCCGGCTTCGGGGAGGCCTTCTTTTAGAAGCCGGCCTCGGGGAGGCCTTCTTCCCAGTGGTCACATCAACAAGCAAAAGCCGGCCTCGGGGAGTCCGGATTTAATTGGAAGCCGGCCTCGGGGACGGCGGAAAGCCTATTTTTAAAAACGAAAAAGAATCAAGCCTATTTGTGAAAATTGAACGCCGATTAGGCCTATTTTTGAAAAAAAATTCTATATATCATCACTACATTAATTCGTAAATTCTTCAAATCTTCGTTTTTTGTTCTTAGATTTGTATGTGTTTAGATTAATAATTTTCACATTTTCTTAACACTAATAATTGTCATAAATTGCTATGTTAATTATTTTGATAATTGAAGATGGTCAACTAATTAGAAAAACGAGATACATGAAGCTTAATAATGGAGTACTGCCTCACTTAATTAGATTATTAATAAAATATGTTTAATAATTAATGGTGTCACTATTATATTATTAAGAAAGTGACCATTTAAACATGCTAAAATATTATATAAACATTATATATACTCTCATTTGTGGGCTTTTTTTATTATCCACTATGGATTTGATTGTCTACAACTAAGATAATAAAAGCCGCAAGTTGTTCCTGTGATAAGGTGATTAATTTTCAAATTTTTTTTTCCTTATCACAATACTTGTTTGGTTCATAAAATGTTTGAATTGAAATCTAGGAAGAAATCAGAATCTGTCAGGAATTGAAATATAATTCCATATTACGTTTGGTTGGCATGAAATGAAATCGAAATCCAATACAATATTATGTTTGGTTGACATGAATTGTAATTAGAATTAAATGACAATTTGACCCTTTTTGTGTTTTTTGCTTAAGTTTGTTTTTATAAATTACATGTAGTAGACGCGGGTGGTGGTGGTGACGATAGTGGGCAATGGTTGTGGCGGCGGCGGCCGTGGGTGATAGTGATGGTGGTGGTGGCGGTGAGTGGTGGAGGTGGATACTCCCTATTAAAGCTTATAGGACTTTTAGTGAGGTATTTAAATAACTATTTTTTTTTTTCAAACATCCATTTGATTTAAATTTCTTTGCAATCAATAATAAACGTTTTCATAAGTTTGAGGGGAGAAGATACCCCCTACTTTTTGACCGGTCATCTATAAGTCAAATTTAAGGAATGAATTAACGGTGCTATTTTCCAACGGTTATTTTTGTTTTCTTGCCAATTAAGCTAAAACAAACACCCCCAATATGTATATACGCAAGTTATCAAGTCTTCATTGACACCTTATTTTGCAAGACTTCATCGACTGTCTTTTTTCCTTCTCGACAATCAACGGTCTTTTTTATTCAATGCGTCTTCAAGTCTTCACCGATCGAGTTTTTTCGTACGTTCTTTTTGTCTCTGTTTTTCTTGGAAATCAAGGGTTTCAAACGTCTCTGATCTTCAAATGTATAATCGACACCTGATTTTACAATAACTTGTTAACATTGAGTGGGGTTTTTCTACCTTAAAATCGACACCTGATTTTGCAATTACTTATTAATGTGAAGTCTTTTATGCTTTCATTAAAACTAGGGTTTTTCTGCCTTTCACTCGATTCGACACAGGGTTTTCTTTTCTTAATTCAGTGTTTAAAGAAAGTGTTCTTTTACAAATTCCAAATGGGTTAATTAAATGTCTGAATCTTTTGACTGTTAGGGTTTTGTGAGTGGTTAATCTGTGAATCTTTTGACTGATGATATCTTTTTTAATGTTTTGGTTCAGATTCGTGTGATTGATCATTTGGTTCAAGAAGTTGATGTTGCTAGATAGAAAATATCGCTAATATCATGCATCAATCACTATTGACTGATGATATCTTTTTTAATGTTTTGATCATAATTAATACTAATTCCAACCTGATGCGTTTTGTCATTTTGTTTTACCATTTTGTGATCCAATTATATATTTGTTTCTTCAGCATGTGATAAGAGGTGATGATCGTGACCTTGCAGATGTCAACAACACTAATGTAAGTTGTTTTTTCTTTTTTTTTTATAAAATATAATCCTCTGAATTGCACTATTTTATTGGCTTATATTTTGGGAACAGAACATTGTGGCAGCACCTCTTTATTTGTTGGCTTAAATAGAATCATGTGAATTGCAGGATTTCCTTCTAATTTTATTTTTTATAAAAAAAACTCTTTGTTTTTCGTTCCAACAACTCTGTTTTAATATTTATGTCATGATTATTCAACCCTCAAACTAATTTGTTTTCTTAATCTAAAAAACACTTTGTTTAAGGTAATTATTTTGATTTAACTATTTAAATGCCTCATTTTACTTTCACCAAAACTCATGCCTTCCTGTCTTTCTTATTTTCAAAATGTTATCTTTTTTTAGAAAGTGATTAAAAATTTAATAAATTTTCAGGTTAATCTTGAATATTTGCGGTCGGGTTGTGGGAGCTGATTGCGGGCTATTTGGTGGAATTGAAGCTGAAGCATCAATGCTTGTTCAGGTAATAAAATATCAACTAATTCTTTTAAATCTTATTTTCTATTAATTAAATATTTGCTAATATAATTTATTTTCATATCAACAGTGAATGAGCATGGTTTTGCCTGGAGTTGTTGGATTCAAATTATATGGGAAATTGCGTGATGGTTAGTAAATGGGTAAAATTACTAATTTACCCTTTTTGATAGGTAAGATATCTTCTGCACACCCCGTCACAATTGTCAACATGTCACCTGACTTTGGTAGTGTTTGCTGTCACTTGTTAGACAAATACATCAAACCCTAGTGTTATGCTTGAGGCAGGCCCAAAGGTTAGTACCATATATTCACATCTTTTCAATAATATCATATTTTATAATATTATTACTTTTTTATAATCATAAATACTCGATAACAGGTCAAACCATGAATTAAAATGAGTCTTGAACCAGGCTCTAGAGTTACAAAATATTTGCTCAAAAGGTATTAGTTTTATTTATTTAAATGGAAAATCTAAAAATTAAATTAAATCTAATACATAATTCACCTCCTTGTTCTCTTGTTATATAGAAACTAAATCAACTTCTAAATCCAAATTCTAAGCTCAAATGTTTACAAGTCAAAGTTAAGCAATGAATCCACGATTTTGGACGGTTAGTGATTGCGATTTTATTTCCTTAAATTATTTTCCAACTGTCTTTTGTTCTATTGTTCTTGTTAATCTGTTGACTAAGAGCTTTTCTAACCTTAAATTGTTTTAAGTTTTCGTTTAATTTTTTTTGCAAAGTACTTTTAATCGTTTTTTAAACTAAAATGCTCTTTCAAATTTCAAAAGATTCTCTTTTCTATATCCTTTTTTATTTAACTGTTAAATGTAATTTTCAAATTTCATCAAAATTTCAGAAGTTATTTATTATTATTTAAAATAACTTGAATAATCTAGGTGGTGATTCTAACAAGGTAAATCCTTTGGTACGCCGTGTTACCTATTTCATATTTATAAAAAAACATATTAATAATTTTTTTTATGTTTTGCTTCAGGTGTGAGTGGATCTTGTAATTGATTAGAAAATGCACTACAAGATTTGCTTTTCTTAAACAAATATTAAAAGCTTTTCAAAACATGCTTGCTGTTCCACCAAGATCTGGTAATATTTGAAAAGGTTCGAGCTTTTCCATTTTGAGCTTAAGATTCGATTTTTGTGTGTGTTTCTGATCTTTCTTATTTCCAAAATGTTATCTTGATTTATTAAGGTGAATATTTGGGTCTGGTTGTTTTCAACACTGATGGAATGTTGTATGTGGGAACCGATTCTCTTACTGCTATGATAAGATGAGTTAGGTGTTGCGGGCCGGTTGTGGAATTGCAGCAATGACTTTGTCAGGTAATAAAATATATAATAATTATTTCAATTTTTTTTATTACTTAAATATTAAATTTTTTCTAATATAATTTATTATTGTATCAACAGCCAATGAGCATGGTTTGGCCTGGAGTTGTTGGATTCAAATTATCAGGGAAATTGCCTAATGCTGCAACTGATTTGGTTCTAACTGTTACACACATGTTGAGGAAACACGGTCTTGTTGGAAAATTTGATGAGTTTCATGGTCAGTCAACATAACTATGTAAAATTAAATGGTATTAGTTTTATTTATTTAATTCTTTGAGTTTAAAAAACAGATTAAATCTAATACCTAATTCACCTTTTTTTCTTCTTGTTTTTCAGAAAGTAAATTCATATTCTGAGCTCAAATGTTTACAAGTCAAAGTTAAGCAATGAATAGACGATTTTGGACCGTTAGTGATTGCGATTTTATTTCCTTCAATTATTTTGCAACTGTCTTTTGTATCTTTTGTTCTGGTTAATCTGTTGACTAATGCTATTTTCTGATGTTTTGGTTCAGATACAAGTGATTCATCATTTGGTTCAAGAAGTTGATGTTGCTCGATCTTGTGCATCAGGTACGCTTACTAGTTCCACAATATTAAAATTACAATTACATTATACTTATTTTTAAATTCATTGGTCGTATACTTCCCACATAAACTTTTTAAACATAATTCTTTATTTTCACAAAAATAACTTACCCTTTTTTTAAACATTTTAAATATAACTCTTTATTTTCACAAAAAAAAAAACTTAAACTTTTTTTAGACTTTTTAGACATAGCTCTTTATTTTCACAAAAAAACTTACCTTTTTTAAACTTTTTAAACATAACTCTTTATTTTCACAAAAAAACTTACCCTTTTTAATTTTTTTTAAATATAACTCGTTATTTTCACAAAAAAAACTTACCATTTTCTAAACTATTTAAACATAACTCTTTATTTTCACAAAAAATACTTACTCTTTTTTAACTTTTTGAACATAAGTCTTTATTTTCACAAAAAGTATTACCCCTTTTTTAAACTTTTAAAACATAACTCTTTATTTTCACAAAAAAAAAAACTTACCTTGTTTTAAACTTTATCAACATAAGTCGTTATTTTCACAAAAACTCTTACCCTTTTCTTAAACATAACTCTTTATTCTCACAAAAAAACCTTATTTTTTTTAAACATAACTGTTTATTCTCACAAAAAAACCTTATTTTTTTTAAACATAACTCTTTATTTTCACAAAAAAACTTACCCTTTTTTAAACTTTTTAAACATAACTATTTATTTTCACAAAAAAAACTTGCCCTTTTTAGAATTTTTTAAGCATAGACTTCTAATTTTCACAAAAAAACTTACTCATTTTAAAACTTTTTAAACCTCACTATTTGTTTTCACAAATTCTTTTTACCCTTTTTTAATCGTTTGAACATCATTATTTATTTTCACAAATTTCTTTTACCCTTTTTTAAACTTTTTAAATATGACGTATAATTTTCAAAAAAAAAAAACCCTACCCTTTTCAAAACTTACTAAAAATAACTCTTTATTTTCCCAAAAAACACTTTCCCTTTTTTAAACATAACTCTTACTTTTCACAAAATAACTTACCATTTATAAAAGTCTTTTAACATAACTCTTTATTTTCAATAAAAAAAACCTTAGCCTTTTTTAAACTTTTTAAACGTAACTCATTATTTTCACAAAAAACAATTACACTTTTTAAAACTTTTTAAACATCCTCTTTATTTTCACAAAAAACTTAACCTTTTTTAAGCATAACTCTTTATTTTCACAAAAAAAACTTTTCTTTTTATAAACTTTTTAAACATGACTCTTAATTTTCATAAAAGAAAAAACTTATCCTTTTTTAAACTTTTTAAACATAACTCTTTATTTTTATAAAAAAAATCTTACCTTTTTTTAAACATAGTTCTTTATCTAAAATAAAAACTTACCCTTTTTAAACTTTTTAAACATAGCCCTTTATTTTCACAAAAAAATTACCCTTTTTAATTTTTTTTAACATAGCTCTTTATTTCACCAAAAAAAAAAAACTTACACTATTTTAATGTTTTTAAACATAGCTTTTTATTTTCTATTTTTTAAACTTTTCAAACATAGTTTTTTATTTTCACAAAAAAAATAAAACATACCATTTTTTGAACTTTTTAAACATAGCTCTTTCTTTTCACAAAAAGATACTTACACTTATTTAAACTCTTTAAACATGACTCTTAATTTTCACAAAAAAAATCTTACCGTTTTTTAAACTTTTTAAACATAACTCTTTATTTTCACAAATAACTTAACCTTTTTTAAACTTTTTAAATATAGCTCTTTATTTACACAAAAAAACTTATCATTTTTTAAACTTTCTAAACATAGGTCTTTATTTTCACAAAAAAACTTATCCTTTTTTAAACTCCTTACACATGACTCTTAATTTTCGCAAAAAAAAAAAAAAAAAAAAAAACTTGCCCTTTTTAAACTATTTAAACTTAACTTACCATTTTTTAAACATTTTAAACATAACACTTTATTTTTACAAAAATACCCTTTTTTAACTTTTTAAACATAACTCTTTATTTACACAAAGAAAACTTACCCTTTTAAAACTTTTAAAACATAGCTCTTAATTTTCACAAATTTTTTTTACCCTTTCTTGAACTCTTTAAACATGACTCTTAATTTTCACAAAAAGAAAACTTACCACTTTATAAACTATTTAAACGTAATTCTTTATTTTCACAAAAAAACCTATCCTTTATTAAACTTATTAAACATAACCCTTTACTTTCAAATTTTCTTTACCCGTTTTTAAACTTTTAACATAGCTTTTTATTTTCACAAAAAAATTTACTATTTTTAAACTTTTTAAACATAGCTCTTTATTTTCACAAAAAAAATTACCTTTTTCTAAACTTTTTAAACATAGCTTTTTATTTTCACAAAAAAACACATACCCTTTTTTAATATTTTTCTAAATAAATCTTTACTTTTAATAAAAAAAACTTACCCTTTTTAAAAATTTTAAACATAGCTCTTTATTTATAAAAAAACTTCTTATTTTTTGAACTTTTTAAACATACCTCTTTAATTTCACAAAAAAAACGTATCCTTTTTTGAACTTTTTAACCATGACTTTTAGTTTTTTTTTTAAAAACCTTACCCTTTTTTAAACCTTTTAAACATAGCTCTTTATTTTCATAAAAAAATCTTACCGTTTTTAAACTTTTTAAAATAGCTTTTTATTTTAACAAAAAAACTTATCCTTTTTTAATTTTTTTAAACATAGCTCTTTATTTTCACAAAAAAGGCTTACCTTTTTTTAAACTCTTTACACATGACTCTTTATTTTCACAAAAAAACTTACCCTTTTTTTTAAACTTTTTAAACATAGCTCTTTATTTTTACAAAAAAAAAAAAACTTATCATTTTTTAAACTTTTTAAACATAACTCTTTATTTTTACAAAAAAAACTTACCCTTTTTAAACTTTTTATACCTTGCTCTTTATTTTCACAAAAAAACTTACCATTTTTTAAACATAACTCTTTATTTTCACAAAACAAAAAAAAAAACTTACCCTTTTTAAAATTTTTAAACATAGCTCTTTATTTATAAAAAAAACTTCTTATTTTTTGAACTTTTTAACATACCTCTTTAATTTCACAAAAAAAAACTTATCCTTTTTTGAACTTTTTAAACATGACTTTTAATTTAAAAAAAAAAAACCTTACCCTTTTTTAAACCTTTTAAACATAGCTCTTTATTTTCATAAAAAAATCTTACCGTTTTTAAACTTTTTAAAATAGCTTTTTATTTTAACAAAAAAACTTATCCTTTTTTAATTTTTTTAAACATAGATCTTTATTTTCACAAAAAAACTTACCCTTTTTTAAACTTTTTAAACATAGCTCTTTATTTTTACAAAAAAAAAAAACTTATCATTTTTTAAACTTTTTAAACATAACTCTTTATTTTTACCCAAAAAACTTACCCTTTTTTAACTTTTTAAACCTTGCTCTTTATTTTCACAAAAAAACTTACCATTTTTTAAACATAACTCTTTATTTTCACAAAACAAAAAAAAAAAACTTACCCTTTTTAAATTTTTTAAACATAGCTCTTTATTTATAAAAAAAACTTCTTATTTTTTGAACTTTTTAAACATACCTCTTTAATTTCACAAAAAAAAACTTATCCTTTTTTGAACTTTTTAAACATGACTTTTAATTTAAAAAAAAAAAAAACCTTACCCTTTTTTAAACCTTTTAAACATAGCTCTTTATTTTCATAAAACAATCTTACCGTTTTTAATCTTTTTAAAATAGCTTTTTATTTTAACAAAAAAACTAATCCTTTTTTAATTTTTTTAAACATAGCTCTTTATTTTCACAAAAAAGGCTTACCTTTTTTTAAACTCTTTACACATGACTCTTTATTTTCACAAAAAAACTTACCCTTTTTTAAACTTTTTAAACATAGCTCTTTATTTTTACAAAAAAAAAAAACTTATCATTTTTTAAACTTTTTAAACATAACTCTTTATTTTTACAAAAAAACTTACCCTTTTTTAACTTTTTAAACCTTGCTCTTTATTTTCACAAAAAAACTTACCATTTTTTAAACATAACTCTTTATTTTCACAAAACAAAAAAAAAATTACCATTTTTAATCTTTTTAAACATAGCTCTTTATTTTCACAATTTTTTTTTACCCTTTTTAAACATTGCTCTTTATTTTTCACAAAAAAAACTTACCCTTTTCTAAAAATTTTAAACATAACTCTTTATTTTCCAAAAAAACACTTACCCTCTTTTAAACTTTTTTAAACATGACTCTTTATCTTCACAAAAAGAACTTACCCTTTTTTAAACTTTTTAAACATAACTCTTTTATTTCATGCTTAAACACGAATTTTATTTTCGTGAACAACTTTGAGAAAATTATGGATCGGGAGAAAAGGTCGAGTTCCATTCAAACCGGCATGTGTTCTATTGTAGGTATCTACTTTGACTTTATTCTTCATATTGACTTTTATTATTTATGTAGATATCATGTTGTAACTTCTATTATTTTCCAGGATTTTACTAGTGTACCAGTTGTTGTTGACCTTGCATGAATGCGTGATGCCTTCGATTATCTAGGTGGCGATTCTAACAAGATTAATCCTTTCCCTTTGGTACGCCCAGTTACATATATCAATTTCCCATTTCATATTTATAAAAAAGATATATATATTTTTTAATTTTGATGTTTTGCTTCAGGTGCCGGTGGATCTTGTAATTTATCATTCGGTTGAAGTCGATGTTGCTAGATCAGAAAATGCACTACAAGAAAATATGGAACTTGAATTTCAAAAAGAAAACAAAGAAAGATTTGCTTTTCTTAAATAGGGATCAAAACCTTTCAAAACATGCTTGTTGTTGTTCCACCAGGTAAACGGGCCTTAAGTTTCGGGCTTTACTTATTTTTTTATTACATTACATACCTTTTGACATATTGATCTCAAGATTCAGCATTTTTATATATTTCCTACCTTTCTTGTTTTCAAAATGCTGTCTTGATATTAAATTTGATAAAGAAGTTGATAAAATTCCAGGTTAATCTTGAATAAAAAAAAAGTTTTGGGCTTTGCCATTTTGAGCATAAGATTCGATTTTTGTGTCTTTCCTATATTACTTATTTTAAAAATGTTATCTTGATTAAAAGTTTTAATAAATTTTCAGGTTAATGATGAATATTTGGGTTGGGTTGTTTTGAACACTACTATGATAGACGGGTTAGGTGTTGGCGGGTTGTTGGTGGAACTGAAGCTGAAGCAGCAATGCTTGGTCAGGTAATAAAAAATTAAATAATTCTTTTAAATCTTATTATTATTAATTAATTACATATTTTCTAATATAATTTTTTCATATCAACAGCCAATGAGCATGGTTTTGCATGGAGTTGTTGGATTCAAATTATATGGGAATTGCGTGATGGTGTAACTGCAAATGATTTGGTTTTAACACAAATGTTGAGTTTTGTGGTAAGGTAAGTCAACCTAACTATGGTTTGTATATGTGTACAGTTACTAATTTTCATTTCGTAGAGAACAAAATGTGTAAATTCACATCTTTTCAATATATCATATTTTATACTATTATTTTCTAACTGTCTGTTGTTTTGGTTAATCTGTGAACCTTTTGACTAATGCTATTATTTGATGTTTTTGGTTCAGATACCGTGATCGTTTATTTGGTTCAAGAAGTTATTTTAGCTAGATTAGAAATGTGGTCGAAAATATCGTGCATCAGGTACACTTACTAATTCCATATATATAAATATAAAATCACATTATACTTTATTTTTATTTCATTGCATATCTTTTGACATAATGACCTCAACATTTTAGTCCGTTTTCTATCTTTCTTATTTTCCAAGTTATTTTTTAATTATTCATTTAACCTATCATTTTTTACTTAACCCTTTGGATTTTACTTATACCGTTTCTCCTTTTAGAGAGTGATTCTTAATTTGCACTAAAAGCTTAACTGGTTTTTCCATCTTTATTTTCAAATTTCATTATACATCTTACAACTTATTTTTAAACATTTTCTTTCCTTATTTGTTTTAAACATTTTCATTATACATCTGTATAACTTAGTAGTTACCGGTTTATAGAGCTTTTCTTACCTGAATTTATTTTAAGTTTTCGTTAAGTTTTTTATGCAAAGTACTTTTAATCATTTTTTTTTAACTAAAATGCTCTTTCATATTTCAAAAGATTCTCTTTTCAATATCCCTTTTTATTTAAATGTTAAATGCCTCATTCTTCATTTCACAAATTTCATCAAACATTGCTCTTTTACACTTCAAAATATTTTCATTAGCCGTATAACTTTCACATGATATTGATCTACTGTTTAATCATTTTTAAACTGCAATGATCATTGTTTCTACAATTCTTTTTTTAAATAATATCCGATTCTATCTTACCAGCACTCATAAATTTCAAAAGATTTTAAATATTGTTCTTTTTCACTTCAGAATGTTTTCATCGGTCGTATACTTTCTACTAAAACTTTTTTAAACATGATTATTTGATTTCACAAACAACTTACCATTTTTTAAACAAGACTCCAAACTTTTCACAAACTGCTTACTTCCAATAAAATTGTTTCTCTGCTTTTTCATCCTTCTTAACTTAAAATCATTTTCAAATTTTATTAAAAAATTTACATATTATTTTTAATTTCTTTCCTACTGTTTTTTTTTTTTGTCATTTCATGAATCCTGATTGTACTCTACCCTTAAATACCTATTTCTTCCATTGATTGTACTTCATCTTTCAAATATCACCACTTCATTCGTAAAATTAAACATGTTTAGATTTATCTGTTCTTTCCTTTTAAACTTAAAAGCATTTTCAAATTTCACTAAGCATTTTGAAAACCCTTACTTTCTTCCCACTGGGTGAGATGTACTGATACGACCCGAATTCAAAATGCAATCAAAATGAACCAACTCTCCCAATTCAAATAAAAGTAAATAAACAAACAAAAGATTAATTAATTTATATATGAGAGATTGGCCAACTCTCCCATTTCATATCAAAACAATAATCAAATTAAGCACAATGGGAATAACCCTAAAAGCCTTGTCTAAGGATATAAACATACTAATAGTAAAGATTTCCTAATCTTTATTTAAAATAAAACATATCTACTAAATAAGAAAAAAAAAAAAATAATAATAATAATAATAATCTTCTATAAGTATTTGGATCGTGTCATGCACCTCTATCCACTCATCAATCACAATGTTCTCGTATAATTTCTTAATATCCTTTTCTTTTGTATCAGCCATAAATCATTTCAAAACTCATTAAACATTTTATGAGTTGTTTTTAAATGTTTTCCAAGTGGTCATTTCAATACCTTTTTTTTTATTAAATTCACAAATCACTTTGACCTTCCTAAAAACTCCTTTTTTCCATGATGTCATGTTTCTTAAATCATTTTTGAAATTGTAAAATTTATTTTTAATTGTTTTCTGGTTAAATTTTAGAAGATTTTTGTTTACCATCTAAAAACTTTCTTCTCGTATTTATTATTTTGGGATACTTCCTACTCGACCTAAATCATTTTCAAAATATTTTATAAATTATCTCTAACCATTTTTGCCGCTTTTATTTTCCAAACTTTGAAAGAGTTTAACCTGTTGTATCACTCTGTTTTTTGACAAACTGCTTTCCTACTTTTTTAAATCATTATCAAATTATACTAAAACATTTTGCTTGTTTTTTAATCACTTTCTAGCTGATGTGTCTATTTAAATGTCAAAAAAAAAAAATCTTTAAAGTATCCATTTAACTGTTAAACTGCCCTTTTTCATTTTTATTTACAAGTTATAGTGTTGAAAAATACTCGTTTTATTCACTTAAAAAAAAGGTACAGTTTTTGTATAATTTCTTACTTAACTTGTTAAACACTTCTTTTGTTTTCACAAACAACTTGAGAAAATTATGGATTGGGAGAAGAATTCACCAAAGCAGGACGAGTTCCATTTAAACCGGCCCGTTTTCAATTGCAGGTATCTACTTTGACTTTATTCTGCATGTTGACTTTTATTATTTATGCATGTTGAGTTTTATCATATTGTAACTTTTATTATTTTCCAGGATTCTACCCCTGTACCAGATGTTGCTGACTTTGCATGAATCCGTTATGCCTTGAATAATCTAGGTGATGATTCTAACATGGTAAATCCTTTGGTACACCAGAAAAACATTTATAATTTATTATTTTTGATGTTTTGCTTCAGGTGTGAGTGGATCTTATAATTGATCAGAAATTTTTGCTTTTCTTAAATAGGGATCAAAAGTTTTTCAAAACCTGCTAGTTGCTCCACCAGGATCTGGTGAACTTTTGACACATTATTCAACATTTTATATCCGTTTCCTACCTTTCTTGTTTTCAAAATGTTGCCTTGATTTAAAAAGTGATTAAAAAATTTAATAAATTTTCAGGTTAATCTTGAATATTTGGGGTCGGGTTGTTTTCAACACCGGTTCCCACACTGCTATGATAAGACGGGTTAGGTGTTGCGGGCTGGTTATCAATGCTTGGTCAGGTAATAAAATATTAAATAATTCTTTTAATATTTATTTTTCAATAATTAAATATTTAATATTTTCTAATATAATTTATTATCATATAAACAGCCATTGAGCATGGTTTTGCCTAGAGTTATTGGATTCAAATTATATGGTAAATTGCGTGATGAGGAAACAAGCTGTTGTTGGAAAGTTTGTTGAGTTTCATGGTAAAGTCAACCTAACTATGGAAAATTAAATGGTATTAGTTTTATTTATTTAATTCTTTGAGTTTAAAAAATTAAATGGAAAATCTAAAAATTTATTAAAAGTATTACCTAATTCACCTCTATGTTCAGTGACTACGATTTTATTTCCTAAACCTATTTTCCAACTGTCTTTTGTTGTTCTGGTTAATCTGTTGACCAATGTTATTTTTTGATGCTTGGTTCAGATATCGTGATTGATAATTTGGTTCAAGAAGTTCATGTTGCTCGATCTCGTGCATCAGGTACACTTACTAATTCCACAAAAATAAAACTTTTTAAATATAACTCTTTATTTTCACTAAATTTTTTTACCCTTTTAATACTTTTTAAACATAAATCTTTATTTTTTTTTTAAAAAACTTACCCTTTTTTAAACATGACTTCTAATTTTCACAAAAGGACTTACATTTTTTAAACTTTCTAAACATAACTCTTTATTTTCACAAATAAAACTTATCATTTTTTAAACTTTTTAAACATCACTCTTTGATTTCACAAAAAAAAAAACTTACCCTTTTTTTTTTACTTTTTAAACTCGACTTCTAATTTTCACAAAATAATCTCTTATTTTTAAACATAACACTTTATTTTCACAAAAAAAACTTACCCTTTTTAATACTTTTTAAACATAACTCTTTATTTTCACAAAAAATTTACCATTTTTTAAGCTTTTTAAACATAACTATTTTTAAGCAAAAAAAAACTTACCCTTTTTAAAACTTTTTATACATAAGTCTTTATTTTTTTAAAAAAAACTTATCCTTATTTAAACTTTTTAAAAATAACTCTTTATTTTCATCAAACAACTTACCTTTTTTTAAACTTTTTAAACATTTTTTAGTTTTCACAAAAAAACTTACCTTTTTTAAATCTTTTTAAACATGACTTCTAATTTTCACAAAAAAAAACCTCTCTTTTTTTTAACCATAACTCTTTATTTTCACAAAAAAGACTAACCCTTTTTTAAACATTTTAAATATAACTTTTTATTTTCACAAAAAAAACTTAACATTTTTTAACGTAACTCTTTATTTTCACAAAAAAAAACTTACTCTTTTTTAAACTTTTTAAACATAACTCTTTATTTTCACACACACAAAAAAACTTACAATAATTTAAGCTTTTTAAACATAACTTATTACTTTCATAAAAAAAAACTTACACTTTCTTAAATTTTTTAAACTTAACTCATTATTTTCACTAAATTTTTTTACCCTCTATAAACTTTTTAAACATAAAACTTTATTTTCAAAAAAAAAAACTTACCCTTATTTAAACTATTTAAACATGACTTCTAAATTTCACAAAAAACTTACATTATTTTAATTTTCACAAAAAAACTTACATTATTTAAAATTTTCAAACATAACTCTTTATTTTCACAAAAACAACTTGCCATTTTTTAAACTTTTTTAACATTGCTCTTTATTTTAACAAAAAAAAACCCTATCCTTTTTGAAACTTTTTCAAATTCACTCTCTATTTTCACAAAAAAGAAAACTTACCCTTTTTTAAACATAGTTTTTTGTTTTCACAAAAAAAAAAAACTTGCCCTTTTTTTAAACTTTCTAAACATAGCTCTTTATTTTCACCAAAACATTTTTTTAAACTTTCTAAACATTGCTTTTATTTTCACACACAAAAAAAACACCATTTTTAAACAATACTCTCTTTATTTTCAAAAAACTTACCCTCTTTTAGTATTTTTAATCATAGCTCTTTATTTTCACAAAAAAAAAACATATCATTTTTTAAACTTTTTATTTTCACAAAAAAAACTAATCTTTTTTTAATCTTTATTAAACATAGCTCTTTATTTTCACAAAAAAGGAACTTACCATTTTTTAAACTTTTAAAACTTTATTTCAAAAAAATTTAACCCTTTTTTTAACTTTTTAAACATCACTCTCTATTTTCACAAAAAAACTTACCCTCTTTTAAACTTTTTAAACATAGCTATTTATTTTCACAAAAAAACTTACATTTTCTTAAACTTTCTAAACATAGCTTTCTATTTCACAAAAAAAACTTACCACTTTTCAAACATAACTCTTATTTTCACAAAAAAACTTACCCTTTTTTAAACTTTTTAAACATTTCTCTTTATTTTCACAAAAAAAACTTACCCTTTTTAAAACTTTTTTAACATAACTCCTTATGCTTACAAAAAAAACTTACCCTTTTTAAAACTTTTTAAACTTCACTCTCTTTTTTTACAGAATAAAACAAACCCTTTTTTAAACCTTTTAAACATTGCTTTTTATTTTCACAAAAAAAAAAAAAAAACCTTACCTTTAAACTTTGTAAACATAGCTTTTTATTTTCACAAAAAAAGCTTACCATTTTTTAAACCTTTTAAACTTTATAAACATAGGTCTTTATTTTCAAAAAAAAAAAAAAAAAAACTTACCCCATTTTAAACATGAGTCTTTATTTTCACAAAATTTTTTACCCTTTTTAAAATTTTTAAACATAATTCTTTATTTTCAAAAAAAAAAAAAACTTACCATTTTTTTAACTTTTTAAACATAGCTCTTTATTTTCACAAAATAAGCTTACCTTTTTAAAAAAATTTCAAACATAACTCTTTATTTTCATAGAAAAAACCTTACCATTTTTTTAACTTTTTAATCATATCCTTTTATTTTCACAAAAAAACTTACCATCTTTTAAACTTTTTAAACAAAACTCTTTATTTTCACAAAAAACTTACCCTTTTTTGAACTTTTTAAACATAGTTTTTTTATTTTCACAAAAATAACTTACCATTTTATAAACTTTTTAAACATAACTTTTTATTTTCACAAAACAAACGGGGACCCTCTTTTAAATTTTTTAAAAATAGGTCTTTATTTTTCAGAGTAAAAACTTATCTTTTTTTAACCTTGTAAAATATAACTCTTTATTTTTCACAAAAAAATACCTTATCATTTTTTAAACTTTATAAACATAACTTTTTATTTTCACAAAAAAAAAAACTTACCCTCGTTGTCGTAAATCTTTATTTTCAAAAAAAAAAAAAAAAAAAACTTACCCTTTTTTAAACGTTTTAAATATCACTCTTTATTTTCACATAAAAAACTGACTTTTTAAACTTTTTTAAACATCACTCTCTATTTTCAATTAAAAAAAAAATTACCATCTTTTAAACTTTTTAAACATAGCTCAGTATTTTACTATTTTCACTAAAAAAATTACATTTTTTAAAACTTTTTAAACATAGCTTTTTATTTTCACAAAAAAAACTTACTACTCCCTCCGTCCCACAAAAAACTTTACATTTGTAATACTTTTGATTAAAATATAAGGGTAGATTGGAGAGAGAAAGTGTTTTATTGGTTGAATGATTGGTAATATTATTATTTTATTAGGTGGGCCTCCCAAATTTGAGAAATGTAAACTTTTTTGTGGGACAAAATTTGAAGGAGAAATGTAAAGTTTTTCGTGGGACGGAGGGAGTATTTTTTAAACTTTTTAAACATAGCTCTTTATTTTCATAAAAGAACTTACCCTTCTTAAACTATTTAAACATCTCTTTATTTTCACAAAAAAATATTACCCTTTTTAAAACTTTTTAAAAATAACTCTTTATTTTCACAAAGAAAACTTACCCTTTTTTAAACTTCACTCTCTATTTTCACAAAAAAAAAAACTTACCATTTTTTAAACCTTTTAAACATCACTCTTTATTTTCATAAAAAACTTACCCTTTTTTTTAAACTTTTTAAACATCACTTTATATTTTCACAAAAAAAAAAAAAAAAAACTTACCCTGTTTTAAGAGGTGATGATCGTGACCTTGCAGATGTCAACAAAATTAATGTAAGTTGTTTTTCTTTTTTATAATATAAAATCCTGTGTATTGCACTATTTTATTGGCTTATATTTTGGGAACACAACATTGTGTCAACAAGTCTTTATATATTGGCTTAAATAAAATTTGCAGTATTTCTTTTAAATTAAAAAAAAAACTCTATTCCAAGAACTCTGTTTTAATATTAATGTCATGATTATTTAAACCTCACACTAATTTGTTTTCTGAATCTAAAAAAAACTTTGTTTAAGGTATATATCTTGACTTAACTATTTAAACGCCTCATTTTACTTTCACCAAAAAATAAGATCTTTTTTTTAAAAGTGATTAAAAAAATTTAATAAATTTTCAGGTTAATTTTGAATATTTGGGGTCGGATTGTTCTCAACATTGATGGAATGTTTTATCCTGATAGTGTTGTGGGAACCAATTCCCACACTACTATGATAAGACGGGTTAGGTATGGAATTGAAGCTGCAATGACTTTGTCAGTTAATAAAATATTAAATAATTCATTTAATTTTTATTTTTCATTAATTAAATATTTAATATTTTCTAATATAATTTATTATCATTGCAACAGCCAATAAGCATGGTTTTGCCTCGAGTTGTTGGATTCAAAATCAAGGAAATTGCATGATGGTGAAACTGCAAATGATTTGGTTTTAAGGCTTACACAAATGTTGAGGCAAGATGGTGTTGTTGGAAAATTTGCTGAGTTTCATGGTAAGTAAACCTACCTAACTATGGTTAGTAAATGTGTAAAATTACTAATTTATCCTTTTTGATAGGTGAGGGTGTGGGTAAAATATCTTTAGCATACCACGCCACAATTGTCAACATGTCACCTGAATATGGTAGTGTTGTTATTAGGCCTAAGGTTAGTACCATATATTCGCATCTTTTCAATATATCATATTTTATAATATTTTGTTTTGGTTAATCTGTGAACCTTTTGACTAATGCTATTATTTGATGTTTTGGTTCAGATCTTGATTGATCATTTGGTTCAAGAAGTTGGTTCAAAATACTTGATAATCAGGTCAATCCATGGATTAAAACGAGTCTTGAACCGGGCTCTAGAGTTACAAAATATTTGCTCAAAAGGTATTAGTTTTATTTATTTAGTTCTTTGAGTTTAAGAAATTAAATGGAAAATCTAAAAATTAAATTAAATCTAATACCTAATTCACCTCCTTGTTCTCTTCTGATTCAGAAACTAAATTCAAATTCTAAGGTCAAATGTTTATAAGTCAAAGTTAACCAATGAATCCACAATTTTGGACGGTTAGTGATTGCAATTTTATTTCCTTCAATTATTTTCCAACTATCTTTTATTCTTTTGTTCTTGTTAAACTATTGACTAAGAGCTTTTCTTACCTTAAATTATTTTAAGTTTTTGTTTTTGTTTTTTTTTTTTGCAAAGTACTTTTATTTTTATTTTTTTATACCTAAAATACACTTTCAAATATCAAAAGATTCTCTTTTCAATATCACTTTTTATTTAACTCTTAAATGCCTCGTTCTTCATTTTCAAATTTCATCAAAAGTTCACAAGTTTTTTATTATTATTTAAAAGAGCTTTTCTACCTTAAATTATCTTAAGTTTTTGTTAAAAGAAATTTTGCAAAGTACTTTTAATCATATTTTAAAACTAAAATGCTCTTTCAAATTTCAAAATATTCTCTTTTCAATATTCTTTTTATTTAATTGTTAAATGTCTCGTTCTTCATTTCACAAATTCCATCATTCTTTGTTTTCACAAACTTCCTTCTTAACTTCAAATCATTTTCACATATTATTTTTAATTTCTTTTCCTACTGTTTTTTTAACATTCCAAAAGAGTTCTTCATCTTCAAATTTCATTAAGCATTTTGGAATTCCTTACTTCCCAGTGGGGTGGGTGAGATGTGCACTGATACTACCTGAATTTAAAATAGAATCAAAATGAACAAACAATTAATATATATTTGAGAGATTGGCCAACTCTCCCATTTCATAGCAAAACAATAATCAAATTAAGCATAATGAACTTATAACCCTAAAGTCGTATCTAAGGATATCAACATACTAATTATAAAGATTTCCTAATCTTTATTTAAAATAAAACATGTCTACTTAATAATAATAATTACCTTCTATAAGTATTTAGATAGTATCATGCACCTATCCACTCATCAATCACGATGTTCTCGTATAATTTCTTGATATCCTTTTCTTTTGTATCAACCATAAATCATTTTCAAAATTCATTAAACATTTTATAGGGCGTTTTTAAATGTTCTCCATGTGGTCATTTTCATCAAAATTTATATCTTCCTTTTCTTGATATCTTTACTCCCTTATAACCTTAAATCATTTTTAAATTAATTAAACTCTTGCAAATTCCTTCCATAATTTTACTTGAGATCTATAAATCCTTTTCTATTTACATCTTCCATTCTTTAAGTCATGTTCAATTTTCATCTAATTTCTTTTATATATTTCAAACTCATTTGGTTTTTAAATCTCAAAAAAGATTTTTTTACTGTATTTATTCCAATTTTACTATTTAAATGCCTTTTTTTCATCAAAACTTGTGATTTTTTAATCTTTTTTTTAAATGGTTTCTGGTAAAATTTTTGAAGATTTTGGTTTACTGTCTAAAAAGCTTTCTTCTCTTATTTATTATTTTTGGATTCTTCTTACTCGGCTTAAATCATTTTCATATTTTATTAAACATTTTATAAAAATATTTCTAACTTTTTTTGCTTTTATTTTGACAAACAACTTGAGAAAATTACGGATTGGGAGAAGAATTCACCAAAGCAAGACGAGTCGCATTAAAACCAGCCCGTTTTCAATTGCAGGTATCTACATTGACTTTATTCTGCATGTTGACTTTTATTATTTATTCAGATATCATGTTGTAAATTTTATTATTTTCCAGGATTCTACTTCTGTACCTGTTGATGTTGACCTTGCATGAATGTGTGATGTCTTGAGTAATATAGGTGGCGATTCTAAGAAGGTACATCCTTTGGTACACCGTGTAATATATCAATTTCCTATTTGGTATTTATAAATAACATATTAATTTTTTTTTTCTCATTTTGATGTTTTGCTTCAGGTGTGAGTGGATCTTGTAATTAATCAGAAAATGAATTTCAAAGAAGTAAAGAAAGATTTGATTTTCTTAAATATGGATCAAAAGCTTTTCAAAATGTGCTAGTTGCTCCACCAGGATCTGGTAAACGGGCCATATCAAAAAAGTTTCAGGCTTTACTTATATATATATATTTTTTTATCATATTACATACCTTTTGATGTATTGAGCTCAAGATCCAACATTTATATCCGTTTCCTACCTCAGGGCCGGCTCAATGGGCTGGGCAAGCTGGGCGACCGCCCCGGGCCCCTAAACGCCAAAGGCCCCCCCTATTTTAGTAGTTTTCTATATATTTAGCCCAAAAATAAATCATACCTTGCTAGAAAGGCCCTATTTTAGTAAGGCTCGAAAATGCAAGTTTATTTAGAGTTTTATTTAGTTGTTATTTTTATGTATTATGGTTCGGAGCATGGTTCAGAGCATATTAAGGGCCCTATTTTATATTTCGCTCCGGGCCCCAAATCTGCTTGAGACGGCCCTGTCCTACCTTTCTTGTTTTCAAAATGTTGTCTTGATTTAAAAAGTGATTTAACAGATTTAATAACTTTTCAGGTTAATCATGAATATTTCCCTTACAACTATGATAATTGAAGCTGTTGTGGGCCGGTTGTGGAATTGAAGCTGAAGCATCAATGCTTGGTCAGGTAATAAAATATTAAATAATTCTTTTAATAGTTATTTTTCATTAATTAAATATTCAATATTTTCTAATATAAACTATCATCATATAAACAGCCAATGAGCATGGTTTTGCCTGGAGTTGTTGGATTCAAATTATATGGGAAATTGCGTGATGGTGTAACTGCAACTGATTTGGTTTTAACTATTATACAAATGTTGAGGAATTTATTCAGTTTCATGGTAAGTCATAACTATGGAAAATGAAATGATATTACTTTTATTTATTTAATGCTTTGAGTTTAAAAAATTAAATAGAAAATCTGAAAATTAAATTAGAACTGTTACCTAATTCACCTCCTTGTTTTCTTGTTATTCAGAAAGTAAATCCAAATTCTGAGCCCAAATGTTTACAAGTGAAAGTTAAGCAATGAATTCATGATTTTGGACGGTTAGTGATTGCGATTTTATTTCCTTAAATTATTTTCCAGCTGTTTATTGTTCTGGTTAATTTATTGAGTAATGCTATTTTTATATGATTTGATTTAGAAATGCGTGATTAATCATTTAGTTCAAGAAGCTGATGTTGCTCGATCTTGTGCATCAGGTACACTTACTAATTCCACAAAAATAAAATTACAATCACATTATACTTCACTTTATTTTATTGCATATCTATATTTTCAACCAAAAAAAAAAACTTTTCCATTTTTTAAACTTTTTAAATAGGACTCTTCATTTTCATAAAAAAACATACACTTTTTTAAACTTTTTAAACATGACTTTATTTTCAAAAGAAAATTTACCCTACTTAAACATAAATCTTTATTTTCAATTTTTTTTACCTTTTCAATTTTTTTAAACATAACTTTTTATTTTATTATATTTTATTTTTAAAACTTAACTTTTTTTAACTTTTTAACATAATTCTTTATTTTCACTAAAAAAATACCTTTTTGAACATAATTTTTTGTTTTCACATAAAAACGTTTTTCTAAACATAACTATTTATTTTCACAGAATAACTTATCTTTTTATAAACTTTTTAAACATGACTCTTTATTTTATTTTTTTTAAAACTTATACTTTTGTAAACATCACTTATTATTTTCATAAAAAAACTTACCATTTTTTGAACAATTTTAACATTACTAACTATTTTCACACAAAAACTTACCCTTTTTAAACTTTTTAAATATAACTATTTATTTTCACAAAAAAAAAAACTATCCTTTTTAATTTTTTTTAAACATAACTCTGTGTTTTCGCAAAAAAAACATACCTTTTCTTAAAACTTTTGTAAACATAACTATTTATTTCAATAAAAAACTTACAATTTTTTAAACTTTTTAAACATAACTATTTTTTTTTTTTAAAAAGGCTTAACTCTTTTTTAACCTTTTTATATACAACTCTTTATTTTCTTTAAAAAACACTTACCATTTTTTTAAGTTCTTAAACATAACTTCTATAATCTTCACAAAAAACTTACCCTTTTTAAAACTTTTTAGACGTATCTCTTTATTTTAACCCAAAAAAAACTTACCTTTTTAAAACTTTTTATACATAAGTATTTATTTCACAACAAAAAAAAAAAACTACCATTTTTAATATTTTTTAAACATAACTCTTAATTTTATTTTATTTTAAAAACACTTACCCCTTTTTAATCTTTTTAAACATAAGTCTTTATTTTCACTAATGAATTTACCTTTTTATTTTTTTTAAATATAACTCTTTATTTTTATAAAAAAAGCTTATCTTTAGTAAACCTTTTAAACATAACATTTTATTTTTACAAAAAAAAAAAACTTACCTTTTTTTAAACTTTCAAAACATAACTCTTTATTTTCTAAAAAAAAACTTTTCTTTTTTAAACATTTTAAACATAACTCTTTATTTTCTTAAAAAACTTACCATTTTTTAAACTTTTAAAACGTAACATTTAATTTTCACAAAAAAATTAGAGTGTTTAAAAATTTTTAAACATCACTCTTTATTTAAAAAAAACTTGCCATTTTTTAACTTTTTAAATATAACTATTTTTTTTTAAAAAACTGAGCTTTTGGTTTTTCATGTTGTCAAAGAGTTGTACAATGGTTTTTTTGTGTTGTTAAAGAGTTGAAGAATGAAAATAGATGTGAGTGCCTGATCGAATTGATCGGGTCATGTAGGAACCTCAAACATAACTCTTTATTTTCTCAAAAAAAAAACTTATCTTTTTTAAACATTTTAAACACAACTCTTTATTTTCTTAAAAAACTTACCATTTTTTAAACTTTTAAAACGTAACATTTAATTTTCACAAAAAAAACTTAGAGTGTTTAAAACTTTTTAAACATCACTCTTTATTTTTTTTTTTTTAAAAAAAAAAAAAACTTGCTATTTTTTAACTTTTTAAATATAATTATTTGTTTTAAAAAAAACTGACCCTTTTTAAGTTCTTTTAAACATAACTCTTAATTTTCACAAAAAAAACTTAGCCCTTTTAATCTTTTTATTCATAAGTCTTTATTTTCATTAAAAAACTTACTTTTAAAAAAATTAATACTCCCTCCGTCCCTAAATAAAGTTCTCATTTCTCATTCAAGTTTGTCCCTAAATAAAGTTTTCATTTCTCAAACTTAAGGGGGTCACTTAATATAATAATATTATCATCAATATTTTCACCGTTATCTCCTAAAACATTTTTTCTCTCTCAAACTTAAAAGACCCACTTAATATTATTATTAATACTTTCACCACTAACTATCTCCTAAAACATTTTTTCTCTCCAATCAAATCTTATATTTGAAACCAAAAGTAATATCAAATATCCCACAACTAACTATCTCTTGAAAAGTTGTGCCCCAAGAGAAATGAGAACTTTATTTAGGGACGGAGGGAGTAGAATTCTTTATTTTTGCAAAAATTATTTACCATTTTTAAATTTTTTTAAACATAACACTTTATTTTAATAAAATTTTATTACCATTTTTTAAATTTTCAAAACATAACTCTTTATGTTCACAAAAATAACTTATTTTTTTTAACTTTTTAAATATAACTATTTATTTTTACAAAAATATTTACCTTTTTTATATTTTTAAACACGACTCTTTATTTACAAAAATTTTTTTTTACCTAATTTATGAACATAACTCTTTATCTTAACAAAAAAAAAATTTACTTGTTTAAAACTTTTTTCACAAAAACTTATCATTTTTTAAACTTTTTAAACATAACTCTTCTTAATAGTTTTTTAAACTTTTCAACGTCACTCTTTATTTTCATAAAAAAACTTTGCCCTTTTTTAAACTTTTTAAACATAACTTTTTATTTTCAAAAAAATAAACTTACCCTTTTTTTTTAAAACCATGTAAACATGACTTCTAATTTTCAATAAAAAAATCCTACAATTTTTGAAACATTTTAAACATACCTCTTTATTTTCACACAAAAAAATATCATTTTAAAACTTTTTATACACAAGTCGGTGGCGGACGGTGGTCAGCGGCCAAATGACTTGTTGGATAGTAAACGCCCGATAATGTAACCGTAGTGTCTTTAAAAACTGAGCAAATCGGTTAACTTTCTAATAACCTCACATTTAGTATCATCAAATTTGTTTTGAAAATGCCTCTTTGCAAAAAGAGTATCGTGAAAAGATTGTAAAGAACCACGTTGACGAAGACCAGATACAAACATGTCATAAGTAGAATTCCATCGAGTAGTAACGTCGTTAAAAAAAGTGAATTCGTTTGTGCATTCAATTTCATATATTTTTTATATCGTCTTTTACCTTTTCTAAAAAGATCCTCTAACATTTTATAAAAACCATTTGTTACAACATAAACATCCGGTACCGCTAATCGCACAATTAAATTTATAATGTGTGCGATACAACGACTATGGTAAAAAACACCATTCATGGGAGGTTTGAAAGCTAGTATTAGTTTTTTCACCGTATTAGTTTTTTCATCATTTGCCATGAGCTTGGATCAATCCAATGTGCGGTAACACAAAGGTATGAATCGGGCAAACCATGAGGAGCCGACCAAACGTCCGTTATTAGGTTTACACTTGTATTTAAATTTGAAAACCAATTTACTATATATAAGTTTGCCATTTTCCAAAATTTTAAACAATCGCGCCTAAGAGTAGTACGACTTACATGTTTATAACGTGGTTAAAGAGTTTCTTGAATGACCATCTCTAGTCGATAACGTTCCGCTTGGTATGAAAAACACACCACCGTCTCGTCCCATAGTAGCTTGACCCTTGGTACGAAAAACACACCACCGTCTCGTCCCATAGTAGCTTGACCCTCTTCTTGTGAAGTCCTTTTGAGTGACTTGCAATGTTTTCAAAATGTTGCCTGAACGTTGTGTTGGATTGATGTCAAATCAATTTGTCGTATTTTTTACATTGGCCCGTTAATGAACCATCGCTCATCCTCACGAGGTGGAAGTGTCCCCAAATCTCAGGATTTCTTCTCGTTTCTATAATTTCAACAACCGTGGGTAATGTTGCTTCGTTTGTAGAACCGACCCCGGTGAAATCTTGAGTACTTCGGGTTGCCATTAGCTCATTTTTTTTTCAAGAGTTTATCGAGAGTGTTTTGAGAGTATCTGAGTGTTGTGATTCAACCAAATACAACATAAATATATATAGGGATGTTTAGGGGTAGGAATAACCGGTTACAACGGCTATAACCCAAAACCGAACCGATTACTGTAGTAACCGGTTTTGATCGGGTCCTTTTTCGAGTCGGGTCGGGTAACCGGTTACAATGTGCACGGCTAATAGTGGCCGATGATGATGGTGGTGGCCGGCGGTGGTGGTTGTGTATTCAATCATATGTGTATATCCATGGCTCCAGCACTCTAGCATCCTGTTCTGGAAAGTTGTTTATTAAATATGCTTGCCTATAATTCATTGAAAGTTCTTTATATTGCAAAATAAAATAAATAATACTATTGTTGTTTTTGCGGTAGCAGCAAATTGCTAATTCAGTCATATCTACTATCTTCTCCCCACGCCATCATCACCATCTTCTTCCACAATTTCTCCTCCTATATCAGGAGACCTAATACGACTCATAAAAATTAAAAATTAATCAAAGGCAAAGCTGGAAGCACATCACAATACCAAATTATAATTCAATTTCTCAGCAACAATAATAACGACAAATTAAAGTCGTTTAAGTTCTCGGATTTCGAAGAGTAATAAAAAATACAAGTGATGGGAATTCGAACATACTGTTTTATTACTCCAGACTATGAATCGATCTTCTTCCCTACGAGGCTATGACATCATGACCATCTTCTTCCATATCATAATAATTAGGTCGTGAATTAGCCGGTGGCGGAGGTGGCCGGAAATCTGTAACTTCTTTATCATAAATTAGAAAGGGAAAAAACAAAAATTAGAAAAGAGATTGTTACCAGCGGGAGGGGAAGAAAAATGAGAAGTAAATAACTGAATTCCTTATTTACTTAAATTGAATGTCTGATTTTGAAGAAGGTTAACTTTGAAAAAGAGAATGGATGTGTGTTTTTAATAAAGCAGATGGAGCACATAAAGGCGGTGGGCATTTGAGGCAGTGGATGACAGTGGGCACGGCAAATGTCAATGGAGGATAAAAGGAAGTCACCGATGTATCTTAAAAATCCAAATGCTACGTGTAGAATTTCGGTGAATGTGCTAAATGACGTCGCAACAAAACTCAAAAGGTTTCTTATAAGTAAAAAATAAAGTAAATTATACGCATGGTTTATATTAAACTAAAATTTTCATAGTTTTTATAATGTTTTTACTCTTTTAAAAAATACTTTAATTCACTAAAAATTTTGTACGTTTAAAATAATTTCGTAGTTAAAATAAATATATTTAATTTCATAGTTAAAACAAATATATTTTCATTAACACATGATGGAATAAAGCTACCATATCCAAAATGTCATATGTACGCAAAGAAGCACACATAACAACACATTATTATGCCACCATTACATCAAGAATAAAATAGAGTTATTGTGCTAAATGACGTCGCAACAAAACTCAAAAGGTTTCTTATAAGTAAAAAATAGAGTTAATTATACGGATGGTTTATATTAAATTTCACAAATGGTTCTTTAGTTTTAAAAATTGCATTGATGGTCTTTAATTCTAAAAGGTTTTTCACCGTTAATCCTTGATGAAAACGACTGTAAATTTTTCACGTTAAGTGACATCACGCACGTGAGGGTATTTTGGTCATTTCGTCTTTCTCTTCCCACTTACTCCGAGTAAATTACACGGTTGGTTCTTTAGGTTTATAACAAATTTCAAGGATGGTTCTTTAAGTTTATATCAAATTTCACCTGTGGTCATTTAATTTCAAAAATTACACTGATGGTCCTTATTCCTGAAAGATTTTTCATCGATGGTCCTTACGAAAATGACGGTTTATTTTTCACGTTAAGTGACATCACGTGTGATGCACGTGCGAAACACGTCAATACATCTCTTCAACAACCGGGAACGAAACGAAATGATGGAGAAGAGTCGTTTAAAGGGGAGTAAATGAGTTGGGGAAGGCGAATTGACCAAAGTGATGCACACGATGTGTGATGCACATGGGGGTACTTTAGGTTTAAAGGGTCATTTTTTCACGTTAAGTGACATCATGTGTGATGCACGTGGAGGGTATTTTGGTCAATTCGCCTTCCCCTTTGAACGACTTTTATACATCATTTTGTTGCGTTTTCCCGATTATTGAATAGATGTATTGACGTGCTTCGCACGTGCATCACACGTGATGTCACTTAACGTGAAAAATAAACCGCCATTTTCGTAAAGAACCATCGGTGAAAAATCTTTCAGGAATAAGGACCATCAGTGTAATTTTTGAAAATAAAGGACCATGGGTGAAATTTGATATAAACCTAAAGGACCATTCGTGAAATTTATTATAAACCTAACGGACCAACCGTGTAATTTACTCAGAGTAAATGGGAAGGGAAGATGAAATGACCAAAATACCCTCACGTGCATCACACGTGATGTCACTTCACGTGAAAAATTAACGGCCATTTTCATCAAGGACCATCGATGAAAAACCTTTCAGAATTAAGGACCATCAGTGCATCTTTTGAAACTAAAGGACCATTGGTGAAATTTGATATAAACTTTAAGGACCATTCGTGTAATTAATTCTAGAAATATAAATAAATGATGATAAATGATTAATGATAATAAATCAATGGTGTCATCATTATATATTAAAGTGGCTATTTAGACATGCTAAAATATTATACCTCCTCCGTTTCAAAAAATAAGTGAGATAAATTAGGTATGTTCTTTAGGTAAAAAATTATAATGAATGTTAAATTGAATAGTTAATGATTGATGAGTCTCACATATTATGATTAAAGTGAGTTTAATGATATTTAAAAGTAAAAGTAAGGATAAATAAATCATTTTACTTTATTAAAAGAGATAGTTAATAGGTATGAGTTTCACTATTTTTATCAAATATATACTTATTATAAAACACTCTAAAATAGAAAATATGTCACTTATTTTGAAACGGAGAAAATATAAACATTAAATTGATTTCTTGCTTGGCCTCACATGCATTTTAGTGTTGTACCTACTACCTAGTTCCTTGACTATTATATACTCTCATTTTTAGGCGTTTTTTTATTATCCACTAATCACTATGAATCTGACTGTCTACAACTAAGATAATGAAAGTCGCAAGTTGCTAATCATTCTTTTTATTTTTATTAAACCAGTGATAATTAGAACGGTCACCATAAACACTTTATATTTACTTTATAAATAACAACGTTATGATAAATTGAAAAAAGGTAGTGAAAATTTGTCAATATGATAAAAGAGATTTGTTTTCATGACATTGAAGCTTTAAGTTGTGTTTTGCATTTTAAGCCGGTAGAGATCAATTAATTAGTTGATATTAATTTTATAGAAAATGGTTATTGGTTTGTAAGTGATTTTTATTTTAGTTGGTATATGGTCATATCATTTATGTTTAATTGGTATTTGAACAAGTTGTGGGTTGATATGTCGCATGAAAAATTATGTGCTTGTAATTTGGTTTCGGTATAATATTATTAGTGTTCAGTTCATATTTATTACACAATTGCTTTATACTCCCTCCGTCCCACAAAAAACTTCTCATTTGACTTTTGCACAAGTTTTTAGGTGATAGTTAGTGTTGGGGCTATTGATAATATTTTTGATTAAATTATAAGGTTGAGTTAGAGAGAGAAAAATAATTAGTGGATATTAGTGGTGAGGTTTTAGTAATAATAGTTTTTTATTGTGTGGAGCCCATCAAATGTGGGATATGGGAAGTTTTTTGTGGGACAAAAATTTAGAATGAAATGAGAAGTTTTTTGTGGGACTGAGGGAGTATAAATTATTATAATATAATAATATTACATGTATAACTAATAAATATGATACATACACCCCCTCCCCAAACAAGTCCATATGTGATTAAAAATGTGAAACCATCACAAATTACTATTTCAGTTACAATTAGGTCTACACCTGATTTATTTGAACCGAACCGAAACTGTTTACTATAAAAAGGGTTGGTTATTAGATATAGGGGTGGGCATAAAAACCGAAAAATCGAAAGCAATCCGTTAAAACCGACAAAACCAAACCGATAAAACCGAAACCATTTCAAAACCGATGGTTTGGTTTTCGATTTTGAAAAACCGATGGATTCGGTTCGGTTTCGGTTTTAACCAAAAACCGCCCCCATTAAGAAACCGCACCACTAATATTTAATATATTATATATTTTTTTTTAATTTTATATTTATTAAATAGAAGTTCACTTATTTAAGTATTTGAAAGTCCATCTACGATGATTCATTAATGCTTATATCGTTATTATATGCTACAAAATACGTTTATAGTTTGAATTTTGGGCTGAAAATGATATTCATTCTTGAAATATGTTATTAGACATTAAACTTAATGATGTAAGTTAGATATCATTACTAAAACTTATATGTAATTTTGAAAAAATAAAGATTAGTGCATGAAATTATGTATCTAATGTTTAAGACAGAGGTGAATTCGGTTTTAAAACCGAAACCGAACCGTTAAAGGCTAAAAACTGTTAAAACCGAAACCATTAGGTTTGAAAATCTTAAAACCGAAATTAGCGGATTCGGTTCGATTTGAGCCTAAAACCGCCCCAAATCACCACATGCACACCCATAATTAGATATACTAACTAATCCTATAAAATAAAATCTCGGGTATTTCATATATGGGTACATCCGGGTCGATCCGATCCTTAATTGCAAAATAATATATTTAGTAAAAACAAAGTGTTTCCGGTCCGATGTGGATGTTTTCCGGCCCCACAGAAGTTATTTGGGATGGATAATAGAAGGCCCATTAGAAGACACGACCGTTGATTCGGCCCAAGAACCATCTGACGATTTTTTTCAGGCATATCATCTTATAACGTGTGCTACTAGGGTTTATTCATTTTCCAACTCGGCCGTTTGATCCTGCTTCGCTTCAGCAGAGCAATCCATTACCGGTAATGAACGTCTCTCTCTAATTCCTTACAGTTATAACATATTTGAATCTGATCCATTTACATTTTGAACTCTTTACACAATCAAACGTTTTGTATAAGTTTATTTGAGGTTTGTATCGAATGCGATTGTAATGTATATCAGCACTTTTCAATTTGAAGTCATTTTACAGTTTCCTGTTATATTTTCTTGAGATTTGTTTAAATAGACTCGGAAAATTTGTGTAGAACGAGTTCCATTTCTTCGTTTGTTTTTTAGGGTTTTATTAGTGTCTGCAAAACGTATCTATGCGAATTCATGAGCAAAAGATTTAAAACATTTCAATACATGATTGATTGATTAATTACTTGCTCGTTGATTGAATTTGTTGCATAGAAGCTGAGACTTACTAATATTTGGTCTCAATGACCATTTTCTGTGCTTTTTTGGTGTAAAAATGGTTAACATGATAACTAATTTCCTTGATTTACTATCTGATCTCGTTTCATTCATCCTAAAGGGAAGAAATGGCAGCAAAGGATAGAAAACCTCATGTGAGCAGGAACCCCGAGCTTATCAGAGGTGTGGGCAAATACTCTCGTTCTAAGATGTACCACAAAAGAGGTCTGTGGGCCATTAAGGCTAAAAATGGTGGTGCTTTTCCTAAACATGAGAAAAAACCTGCTGCTGCTGCTCCAGCTGAGAAACCCCCAAAGTTTTATCCAGCTGATGATGTGAAGAAACCACTTGTTAACAAACGTAAGGCTAGACCAACTAAGCTCAGGTACAGAAATCTGTTATAAATATTGTTTATGTTATGAATATTTGTACATTTTTGTTTATTTTCTATGATTGTTTGTACATGTTTAGGTCCAGCATTACCCCTGGAACTGTGCTGATTATTTTGGCTGGGAGGTTCAAGGGAAAGAGAGTTGTTTTTTTGAAACAACTTACTTCTGGACTTTTGCTTGTGACTGGTAAAATTAAATTAAAATAATATATGTTGATAAATTGTTTCTGAATTCATGTTAATTAGTTTAAACTTGATAATAGTCTTGTGTATGAATATGTTTTGTAACAATATATTTTTAATTTATTAGGTCCGTTTAAGATCAACGGTGTTCCTTTGAGGAGGGTAAATCAGTCATATGTTATTGCCACATCAACAAAGGTAGAGATTTCTGGAGTGAATGTTGAGAAATTTGATGACAAGTACTTTGGAAAGAAGGTTGAGAAAAAGAAGAAGAAAGGAGAGGGGGAGTTTTTTGAAGCTGAGAAAGAGGTAATAACAAACATATTTCACTAATTTTAATATTTATTAATCAATTTGTATTATATTATAGGAAAAGAATACACTCCCACAAGACAAGAAAGATGATCAGAAATCAGTGGATGCAGCACTGATAACTGCAATTGAAGGTGTTCCAGATCTGAGAAGCTATTTGGGTGCAAGATTCTCACTTAAGGCGGGCATGAAGCCACATGAGCTTGTGTTTTAATTTTGTTTTCTTAATTTTATGAGGATGCATTTTTGCTGTATTGTGATAAATCACTTTGAATTCTCTATTCAGTTATGTTTGCTTCATTTTTCTCTTGAAACATCGTCTTTTGATGAAGTGTGACTAGGAACATATTAGTATAGATGTAACTGGAAACTACAATAATATGCTCATATGATCATATCTAGAAAATAAGTCCAACTAAACAAGTTTATTAGCCTGAAAATAAAGATAAAATGTAAGTTATTTACCTAATTTTATACAATACGACCTGTTGTATTGTATGTCTTTTAGAGGGACAAAGCGCTGGCATCCAATTTTGGGTATGTGATGTGTCCACATGCCACAAACCGTTTCTGTAATCTACTGAATTAATATTCACAATTGAAGATTTTACTTTACTTATTTCACGACATTGGTAATAACTAATTTTTAGACTGTTTAGAAAGAAAAATATTATCTGAATTTTTTAGTATATTTACTCGAATAAAAAAAGTGGTGAATATGGAGTGCAAGTGCACGTACGGTCTACCACATGTTTTGCGAGATGATGCATTCCAGCCAATTAAACTACACTCCTAGTGGCTCCGAATACATTGAATGGTCAATGACTCAATGCCATGATTTTATCTCATCTGTAACATCAAATTTATGCAAATATTATATATAGGAACACTTAATATGATTTGGTAATAAATACAAAACAAGATACTCAATTTCTTTAAAAGAAATGTATGAAAAAATAAGATGTATATAATCATACATTTACCCGGAGGTAGTAAGAAAAGTTCCAATATTATAAATGTTTCACTTTATTGAGAAAGCATATTTAATTAATATAGATCAAATATCCTTCTTTACATAGATAAGGAAGACAAACGAGCAACAAGATGCGTCGCTACCCCTTTTTGAATTGCAAAACTAATTATCTTAAAAACAATATTTGTGGATTTTGATGTCATAACGTTGCTATGCATAACACGTTGGACTTTGTTGAGAAGCTCCAGCGCTTGTGGTGCAAGGAAGCCGAAAGTATTAAAAAAGTAGAAACAAGATGTAGATGGGAGAATTGCAACATAAAAGGTCAAAATCATTTAAAAAATTGTGATCGAGCTTCATTTACACCAATTTAAAGATAGAATAATTTTTTATACAATTTTGTCATCAAATTTACGTTATGTTCAACCAAAACAAGAATAATATAAAAAGGTCAAAATCAAAGTCAAATTTTGTAGTTCACCAATCTTGACTTGATCCAACTTTACAACATATCCATTTGCTCAAAAATTCCATATATAGGAAAGCATGACCCCCATTTCAAAACCACAGTCCCTCTGGCCTCTCATATCATCAACTCACTAGATATGTTGCTACTTCTTTTATCTCTTTTGTCTCCAATGGCCGTTCTAGCGGAGCGTTGTCACCCCGATGACAAAGCCGCCATTCTAAAATTCAAAAATAGCTTCTCAAACGGGCCTCAACTCTTGCCAATGTGGACCCCAGATCGCGATTGTTGTGAAATATTCAATTGTGACAAAACCACAAACCGTGTCACAGACTTTTCCCTCACTTACTCAAACCTAGCGGGCCCAATCCCCGATACCATTGGTGATTTGGTATATCTCAAAACTCTTCGTCTTCACAAGATGCCATTTCTAGTTGGTGAAATTCCCCACACCATCACAAGATTAAAATATGTCACGTTTTTTGATATAAGTTGGACAAATGTATCGGGCCACGTGCCTTCATTTCTTTCCGAGCTTCAAAGTGTCATCATTCTTAATCTCTCATTCAACAACCTATCGGGCCCAATCCCATCATCCCTAGCCACTCTCCCAAACATGATCGGGCTAGATCTTAGCCGAAACCGACTCTCAGGGTCAATCCCTGAGTCATTCGGTCAACTTGTGACTCCATCCTTACAAGGATTGGTTTTATCTCATAACATGTTATCTGGTGAGATCCCTACATCTATCGGTGACATGATAATATATAGGATTGATATATCAAGAAACAATTTTATAGGTGATGCCTCGATGTTATTTGGTGCATCTAAGAATACCACTGAAATTGATATCTCTCGTAACAATTTTGAGTTTGATTTCTCACGAGTTAGTTTCATGGCCGAGACATTGGTGACATTGGATATATCGCATAACAAGATATACGGGAAAATACCGTCCCAAATATTGGAAGCTTTCATGTTACAAAGTCTTAACGTTAGCTATAATAAATTATGTGGAGAGATTCCTTCACCGTGGAAACTTAAGTATCGATCAGAAGGTTTTGATAACTCTTCGTTCATTCACAATCGTTGTTTGTGTGGATCTCCACTCGCTCGATGTAAATAAGAAAACAAGTCTTTATTGTCTCGAAACAATAGCTAATAAAGTTTCAATTATGCTTTTTGTTTACATATATTTCGGGTTAAGTAATTTGCGATGTTTAACGTGGTGTATAAATAGTTTATATGTTTTACTTTAAGCATCTATACACCCTTGACAGTTGACACCACTCAATTTATTTATTTTATTATTTTGTTTTTTATTGGTCTCCCACTTTACACTTCTGCTGGATGTTTTACAAGAAACCGTCTCTTTATTCTCTGTATTGTCTATATTTCATATCTCTCATACTCCACCTTTGGGGGAATTGAATAACGTTGTTGTAATGTGGTATATAATATATATACATAATATAAAAAAAAGTATGCCATATTACCTATAATAACATTTTTCCATTTGGAATGTTATACATTTACCATACATGAATACATTTTTATTTATTATAAAACGGTGTTTGAATGTTAGGTTTAATTCATCTCTAAACTTTTTCATAACAACAAATATAGAGTTTCATATAGTGTTATGAATATATTAGTTTATAAATTTGATGTGTATAATTGTAATTCGTTGTAAAGCGTGGATACATGCTCCTCATTCATTTTGTATCAAAAGCTGACTGTTTGAATGATTAACAACATATATGCCTTTTGTTTTTGTACAATCAAATTGTATACACTTTACTCGTATCACTAAAGTTGTGTGTCGTTAACATTAAAAAATGACAACTAAATCAACTTTTTTAGATCAATTATTTTTTTTCGATTAATGTGTTTGTAGTTGTATACTTGTATGCATATTTGAATTATTAATGGATGTCGGATTGTTGTGAGCTGTGACTTTGAACCGGCTGAACACGAACTAATGACATAGCTTGATTGGGCTTTCCCAAGTTGGTCCAGCCACAAAACTAATAGTTTTAATAATGATATTAAATCAATTTAAAGACAATAAAAAATAAGAGAAATAATATTTTTTTTCTTATCTTTTCTTCCTACTCATAGTCTTATTCACTTCTAAACTTAACATGTGTCATCCATTAATTTTTATTCCTCATAGTATATCTTGATTTTGACATTTATTATGATCAAACGAGTAGGAAGAAAAGGTTGGAATAAATACCATTACTCAAAAAATAAAGTCTAATGCTAACGTCTAAGAGGGTGGTGTGTGCAAGCCGAACCTAGCGCTATCCCAAGTGGCACATCAAACATAGTACCGCCATGATACCGCATAACCCTCGTGTCAAGCTTTAAGCGAATGTTTTGGCGCCACGCTAAATGAAATTTGTGGTGTGTAGTGTGAGTGACAGAATATTTAGCTAGGTCTTAAAATTGTGTTCTGACTTGAGTTATAAATGAATGTGTATTTGGGGGTGTGAACATGAAATAAAAATAGTAAAATAGAGCTAATTTGATGTCGAGATAGATATTTGAATCAAGCTATCACACCTGATGTTGTAAACGCTTGAGCACAACAGAACTTAAAACAAATTTATTGAGATGTCCACATGTAGGAGTGAGCATAAAAACTGAAAAACCGAAACCAAACCGACAAAACCAAACCGATAAAACCGAAACCATTTCAAAACCGACGGTTTGGTTTTAGATTTTGAAAAAACCGACGGATTCGGTTCGGTTTCGGTTTTAACCGAAAAACCGCCCCAATTAAGAAACCGCCCCACTAATATTTAATATATTATATATATTTTTTAATTTTATATTTACTAAATAGAAGTCAACATATTTAAGTATTTGAAAGTCTATCTACTATGGTTCATTAATGCTTATATCGTTATTATATGCTATAAAATACGTTTATAATTTGAATTTTGGGCTGAAAATAGTATTCATTGTTGAAATATGTTATTAGATATAAACTTAATGATATAGTTAGATATTATTACTAAAATTTGTATGTAATTTTGAAAAAATAAAGATTAGTGCATGAAATTATGTATCTATGTTTAAGACGAGGTGGTTTCGGTTTTAAAACCGAAACCGAACCGTTAAAGGCTAAAAACCGTTAAAACTGAAACCGTTAGAAACCGAAACCATTGGGTTTGAAATTCCTAAAACCGAAATTAGCGATTTGGTTCGGTTTGAGCATAAAACCGCCCCAAACCGCCCCATGCACACCCCTATCCACATCTAGATATATTGTTTCGGGAGGGCTAAATATGTATTTTTATATGAATCCTATTATTTTACTAATTATTATTAAGTTGAAACAATAAAGAGAGCTCAAAATTAAAGTTTTAGGGCCAAGAGTCACCCCATCCCTATCGTTCGGTATGGGCCTTTGGCCGTTGTCGTGGGGCTGAGGTGGCAAGGCCTCAATGGCGTGGGGCTAAGGGGAACACCGCCCCCCTTAACGCCGTGTTTGGGCGTGGTGGTGAACCGTGGACACGGTAACGAGCGGTAAAGGATGGAAAAGGTTGATTTTTTGACCGTTGGACGAGGGTAACGGTCATATGACCGTTTGAACTTTAAAAAAAAAAATTAATATATAATATATATTATATATATATATATATATATATATATATATATATATATATATATATATATATATATATATATATATATATATATATATATATATATATATATATATACCCCAATCACACACCAATATAAATACCCATCTTATACCACAACATATATATCATTTTACCATATTTCTTATTTATCATCACTACATTAATCATGGCTACATCATCATCATCATCATCATCATCGTCGTCGTCTTCATCATCCGACACATACGATACGGCTCTGTTGGTGTATTGCGCGACGCGCCTGAATGGTTTTCCTGGAATGCTTGGTAGCACTGATTGTACCCAGTGGGACTGGAGGAGTTGCCCTCAAGCGTGGAGAGGAGAGTACACTGGAGGTCATCATGGAAGACCATCGTTGGTACTAGAAGCAGTTGCTTCACAAGATCTATGGTTTTGGCATGCCTTTTTTGGGGTTGCAGGTTCGAACAATGATGTCAACGTCCTTGATCAATCACCAATATATAACGAGATCTTATCAGGAAGGGCACCAGATGCTCCATTCGTTGTGAATGGGCATCAATACCAATTCGGTTATTATCTTACCGATGGAATATATCCTCGTCATGCTACATTTGTGAAGGCTTACCGGCATCCATCAAACCCAAAACAAACCTTGTTTACTAAAAAACAAGAATCGGCACGTAAGGACGTAAAACGTGCTTTCGGGGTTTTAAAGAGAAAGTGGCACGTTGTTAAAAATGCGGCGCGTACCTATCAACTAGATAATTTAAGATCCATGATGTATGCATGTGTCATAATGCATAACATGATTGTTGAAGACAAAGGTCGCGCCATTTCACATTACTTGTCGGACGGCCCCCGTCATACGTTGTATGTACCGGGAACCACTGAATATTTGCATAGAGTTGTTGACATTCGAGACAATGCAACACACGATAGACTTCAAGAAGACTTGGCGGAACATTTCTACAATAACGCAAATCACAACGCAAATGAAGACGATAATGAAGACGAAGATTAAAATATATGTTATTTGTATTATTTTTATTAAGTTGTTATTTGTATTTTTATTATAATGTAATTTGTGTTTTATTTAAAATAAATGGAAAAGAAATGATGAGTTGGAAAAAAATGATGTGGTGTGGTGGGTATTTCCTGAAAAAAGTGGTGTGATGTGGTGGGATTGCTGAGGTGACAGATGATGTGGCAAAAAAAAATGGTGTTATGATGAGGCCATACCTAATAGCCTAAGTATTATTCGTCGTTACAAACTTTAGAGAGTTAACCCCTCTTCTCTCTCTCACTAACCACACGTTCTCTTTCAGCCACCACTTTTTCTTAAACCCTTTTCATTCCCAATTTATCTTAATCCCTGTATTATTCTATCACCCGATTTCAATCGGTGATACAGGTTCATTTTCTCTAATTCATCTATTTTTATCGACATCAATTCACCAGGATTTTATGATGGGTGTTAAACTATTGATAGCTGAATCATATATATGTTTATTGTATATATCAATTTTGTTAAATTTTGTCGTTAGATTTCACCCTTTTTATCGTGTTTATCATAGTTATAATCATTAATTCTGATTCAGTGATATAATTTGTGGTAATATTTGTTGGGGTTTAGGTGATTAGGAAGCAGATATGGCTGGGAAATCTAGCAGAGGGCGAAATAAGAAAGCTTCACAAAACGTTGCATCAAATGCTACTGTTACTGTTACTGAACAGGTGGTTGCATCAAATGGTCATAATTTGAATTCAGTTGAAGAACAAAAGGTGGATGTTCATGTTAATGCTAATGGGGTCCCACTTTCTCCTGAAATTCAACCCACAACACCTGAGATTAAGGAGCCCGAAAATGGAAATTCAGAGAATGAGGTTAAGCAAGGTGAATACTTTATAAAAAATTTGGTCTTTTTATCATGTCATTATTCGTTTAATCTAGTGGTTTTATATTTTATGTTACAAGTTTTGTGAGTTTTCTATGATATATGTTTTGTAATCTGAATTATTGAATTTAGAACGACTAACGAGTGAACACAGAGGGAAATAATAGTTTAGTTCTAACTATGGTTGAAGGATAATTATGAAATATCTTATACAGTTAAAATCTAATTAGTACATTTACGTACGTGTGTAGCTAAATATTGTTTTCTTGATTAAAGATCATTTTTTTGAGCTTTTGGAATTTTTTTTGTGTTGTACGAACCCTAGTTTTGATTATGTGTTCTCTGCAGGTGACATTCATCTTTTCCCTGTTCCGGTTAAAACACAATTTGGTGAAAAACTCGAATTGCAAGTAAGCAATCTTTAACCATTATTTGTTCTCAAAATTCTTCTACTAATTTTACCTTTAAATAATCAAGATGTGTCAAATAATTACAGTTAAGTCCCAGTGATTCTGTTATGGATGTGAGACAATTTCTTCTTGATGCACCCGAAACATGTTTTTTCACATGTTATGATTTAATACTGCACACAAAAGATGGATCAACTCATCATTTAGAAGATTACCATGAAATTTCTGAAGTTGCTGACATCACTGCTGGAGACTGTTCTTTAGAGATGATTGCAGGTATATTATTAAAAAAATATTATTATTTTTAATTGATACTTTATAAATTTTTACTTTAAAAATTAAATTATTTTTGCAGCCCTTTATGATGATAGATCTATTCGGGCACATGTTCACCGTACCAGAGAATTACTTTCTTTATCAACTCTGCATTCTTCTTTATCAACATCACTTGCATTACAACATGAAATGGGCCAGAATGCAACTGCAAATTCAGCAGGTTTTTTGGCATAAAAATTGTTTTTTCTTCTTCTTTTTTTATTAAATTCATATATTGAAATAGTTCTCTAACTGAATATTTGTTGCAAAATATAAATAGATCCCAAAAAAATCGAGGTTTTGGAGCTTGAAAATTTAGGGTTTATGGAAGACGTTTCTAGTTCACTTTCAAATTTGTTATCATCTCCTCCAAAAGAGATTAACTGTGTTGAAACTATTGTGTTTTCATCATTTAATCCTCCTCCAAGCTACAGAAGGTATATATATATATATATATTTTGTAAAATTTTTAACCATTTTTTGTTTTATTAAGGTTTATGTTTTAAGCATAATTGTTTTTCGTGTTAGGCTTGTTGGGGATTTAATTTATCTGGATGTTGTCACACTAGAAGGCAGCAAATATTGTATAACTGGAACCACAACAACCTTTTATGTTAATTCAAGTTCCGGAAATACCCTTGACCCAAAACCAACTAAAGCTAATTCTGAAGCAACTACACTTATTGGACTTTTGCAGAAAATTAGCTCCAAATTCAAGAAAGGTGAATAAGAATGTACTTAATTACATAAATCGTCCCTCAACTTTTTTTATTACACATGTAGTGCCTAAAACAAGTTTTTAAGACCATTGATGTTGCAAGTTTCAAAATTAGGGACTATCGGGGTGTTAAAGCATGTCGAAGGACAAAATTCATTATTTCGTACAAACCACATGGACGATTTATTGAATTATTATTGTTTTATTTTTTAAAACAAGTTAAATCATATCATTTTCTCATCGTTTTTTTATGTTCTATTTTTTATTTAAGCTTTTCGTGAAATGTTGGAACGAAAGGCTTCTGCTCATCCATTTGAAAACATTCAATCGTTGTTGCCTCCAAATTCATGGTTGGGATTGCACCCTGTTCCTGGTAATTTATTTGTTTGTTTTTTACAATAAATTTATTATATTTTATTAATTATATTTTTGGATTTTATTATTAGAGCATAGACGTGATGCAGCTAGAGCAGAAAATTCACTTACTCTTTCTTTTGGAAGTGAGTTAATCGGTATGCAAAGAGACTGGAATGAAGAACTACAATCTTGTAGAGAATTCCCTCATGCAACCCCTCAAGAAAGGTGTAAAACTAGTTTTTTTCTTTTTCTACAAATTAATTAGCGTTAGTTATATTTGCAATAATGTAATTTTGACATTTGGTTATTATATATAATTATAATTATAATTATAGGATATTGAGAGATAGAGCTCTGTTTAAGGTATCTTCAGATTTTGTTGATGCTGCAATTAGTGGTGCAATTGGAGTCATTAGTAGATGCATTCCACCAATTAATCCAACTGATCCCGAATGCTTTCACATGTAACTACAATCAAATTTCAATTATTACTATTTATTATTGTAATTATTATCATATGGTAACAATTTTGGATTTGTTTATTTAGGTACGTTCACAACAACATATTCTTCAGTTTTGCTGTTGATGCGGATCTGGAGCAGTTACCCAGAAAACAGTCAACAGAGCCAAACTCCGAGAAAGCATTGACCAAACCATCTAAGGTCAACGGGGAGAGTATTAATAACAATAATAATGTGAATGGTGCGGTGGAAGATGTACAACCATCTGAAGCACAATTAGCAGAAAGTGAACAAGCAACTTATGCATCTTCAAACAATGATTTAAAAGGAACAAAAGCATATCAAGAAGCTGATGTTCCTGGATTGTATAATCTTGCTATGGCTATCGTTGATTACAGAGGTCATAGAGTAGTTGCACAGGTGTCTATATAATTTTTTATTTTTAGAATAATCATTTTTTGTAGGGAAATAATTGTTTTTTTGGTTCAATTTTTAATCTTTTGTGTTTTTATATTATTCAACAGAGTGTTCTCCCTGGAATTTTACAAGGTGATAAATCAGATTCACTTCTGTACGGGTCTGTTGACAATGGCAAAAAGATTTGCTGGAATCAAGATTTTCATAACAAGGTCACAAATAATTCCAAGTTCACCAATGAAACATTCTTTTTATCTATTTACATTTTTAATGTTTTTTTAGTAATATAAGATTTTAATTTATTTATATTATTAGGTTTTGGAAGCTTCAAAACGCCTAAGGGTGAAGGAACACACAGTTCTTGATGGATCAGGAAATGTTTTCCAAATAGCCGCACCAGTTGAATGCAAAGGGATTGTTGGAAGTGATGATAGGTTATTTTTATTCAATAATATATAAATTTATATATTTAATTTGATATGCTTGATTAAATATGTTTTTGGTGTAAATATTGATATTCAGGCACTATCTTTTGGACTTGATGAGAGTCACTCCTCGTGATGCAAATTATTCAGGAACAAATTCTAAGTTTTGTATTTTGAGACCTGAATTAATCAATGCTTTTTGCCAGGTGATAAATATTTTTGTAAATTTTGTTGTAATTATTAAATATAAATAATTTTGACACATATGCGATTTGTCTTTGTTTATGTGAAAAGGCTGAATCAGCAAAGAATTCAAAAGCTAAACTTGAGCCACAAGAAACACCGGCAGCTATAGATTCTTCAAAGGTTGATAATGTTGAATTAGGTCAAACTGAGACTGATAAAATAGCCGATGAACCCTCTGATACTAAACCGGTAAATAATTATGTTCATTTTAATCTTTATTATCCTTGTAATAATTTGTATTATATCAATAAAATATGCTTCAATATTATTAAGCCTAATATTTGTTGTGCAGAATGAGTCAGAAGATAAAACCCAAGTTGAAGAATCTGGTTCTAAGACTGCTGATGTGGCAGATGAGTCTGAGGATATACGGTTTAACCCTAATGTATTTACTGAATTCAAATTGGCTGGGAGTCCTGAGGTACTTTTATTTACTTTTGGCTTTTTTATATTTAAAAAAAATTTAGGGGTGTTCGGATAGACGTAAATTTTATCTAGTTACCCTTACTTTTAAGCAAATTTGAGATACTTACAATTTTGCTCATTTATGTATTATTTTCTTAAATAATCATAATCTTTTCAAACGCCAATTAATAATCTGATCCTTATATAACTTTTAATAACAGGAAATTGCTGCTGATGAAGAAAGTGTACAAAAAGTGAGTTCATATCTGAAAGAAACTGTTGTTCCAAAATTCATTCAAGATCTTTGCACACTTGAAGTTTCACCAATGGATGGCCAAACACTCACTGAAGCACTGCATGCACATGGAATAAATATTCGTTATATTGGCAAAGTAAGATTTTTGTAACAAACTTTTTAAATAATAATATTTTAAATTCTTATTTACTAATTTTGTGAGTTTTTGGATTAATTTCAGGTAGCTGATGGTACCAAACACTTGCCTCATTTATGGGATCTTTGTTCCAATGAGATCATTGTTAGATGTGCAAAACACATTCTTAAGGTCAATTTCATCATCTATACGTTTATTTACCACTATTTTATTTTATTTTCATAAATGATTAGTGTGTCAAATATGATCAAAAAAGTTGTACAATTCCAATAATAATCTCTTCCTTTTTGGAATAGAATGTTTTGGGGATTTTCTGCATGGAAATATACACTATATTTTCTTTCGACCCATTCGACCTAATTTCTTTTCATCTTATCTTTTTATTTTACTAGTCTAACCCGTCAGAGATAGAACATATCGGGTCAAATGCATAAAAAAACTAGCTTTTGCTCCATATTCATTATTGGTCTGTGAATGATATGTTTTTTTTATAATTTTAATTCTATATTTTTGTAATTATACAGGACGTTTTGAGAGATACAGCAGATCATGATATCGGGCAAGCAGTTGCTCATTTTTTCAACTGTCTTTTTGGAGATTGTCAGACAGCCTCTGGAAAAGGTGTTGGTAATAATACACAGTCCAAAAATCAGAAAAAGGTAAAAAAATCCTTTATTTAATTTTCAATCAAATTTCACTTCTTAATGAAATATATAATTATATAATAAAATTGGTAAACAGGATGTTGTGGGGCATCAAGCTTCAGGAAAGTCAACAAAAGGGCACTCAAGGTCAAAAGTAGGAAACATTGCTAACAGAAAACAAGCATCCTGCTTGAATTTCAGTGATAGTTTGTGGGCTGACATTTTCGAATTTGCAAAAGTTAAATATCAGGTAACATAAACTTATAGTTATTTTTAATTTCATACCTCAATCTTAATTTTTCACTACAAAAATACCAACATTTACCTACAGATCTTAGCGAGACACAAAAAAGTGTTGTTATGTGCGAGTTATAGTGACGCTTATTCTAAAGAGTAGGAAAGCGGTTTTATTTTTTACCACACTATTTAAAAGGTGTGAGCGAGTAAGAAGCACAAATTATAGGTCTTACTTGCAGTTTTTTAAAAAACCGTCACAAAATGGCAAAAAGGTTAAAAATTTATAACCCATGCTTTTTATGTCACTATAGGGTTTTGCCAACTGGAATTTTACCCACACCTTTTTATGTGTAGGCGAAGAATTAAAAAAAACAGTAAAAACTTATATATTTTACCCAATCTTTAGCGCCTTTAATTTGAGTTTTAGTTTTTTTTTTACTTTAAATGACACTAAATTATACTCCCTCCGTCCCTTAATAAAGTTCTCATTTCCCTTGGGTACATGGTTTTAGGAAAAAGTTGGTGGTGGGGTCCTTGATAATAAATTTGATTAAAATATAAGGTTATTTTGGAGAGAGAAAGTGTTTTTAGGAGATAGTTAGTGGTGAAGTACATGATAATAATATTATTTTTAAAGAGTGGGCCCCTCCAATTAGAGAAATGGGAACTTCTTTTTGGGACAAATATTTTAGGAGAAATTGGAACTTTATTAAGGGACGGAGGGAGTATTCTTTTGTAGTTTTTGTATTATTTTATTTTATAATATATTAATATGTGTTTTATCTTTTTTCAGTTTAAATTGCCAGAGGATGCAAGGTCCCGCGTGAAGAAAATCTCAGTTATTCGCAACCTTTGCTTGAAGGTAATAATTAGTAACTACTATTATTATCAAAAAAACATTTTAATTTTTTTCTAAATTAGTGATAATTTAATTAAAATAATTGGTTTGAAACAGGTGGGAGTAACAATTGGTGCAAAAAAATACGATCTGAGTGCAGGAACACCTTTTCAAACATCAGACATATTAAATCTTCAACCAGTTGTAAAACATTCAATTCCTGTTTGTTCTCAAGCAAAGGAGTTGGTTGAAACAGGAAAACTTCAATTGGCCGAGGGAATGCTTAATGAAGCCTACACTTTATTCACAGAAGCATTCACAATACTTCAACAGGTATGTCTTGTAATGGCAGTTATAACTGAATAACTGTTTTAACCGATGTTATTTTTTTAATATTTATTAGTAAATTACACAAATGGTCCTTTAGGTTTGTACCATATTACATATTTGGTCCTTTAGTTTTATAAATTACACTGGTAGTCCTTATTTATGAAACTATTGACACGTTTGGTCCTTTACCAAAACATACGTTAACTTTTCCCGTCAAACAGACGAGTTTTTAGGGGTTTCAAATTGGTGCATCACACATGACCACACTTGACGGGAAAAGTGAACGTCTGTTGACCAAAAGTGTCAATAGTTTCAGAAATAAGGACTACCAGTGTAATTTATAAAACTAAAGGACCAAATATGTAATATGGTACAAACCTAAAGGACCATTTGTGTAATTTACTCATAAATATTTAATTATAATATATTCAACAGGTGACAGGTCCAATGCACCGTGAGGTTGCCAACTGCTGTCGGTACCTAGCCATGGTTCTGTACCATGCTGGAGACATGGCTGCAGCCATCATGCAGCAACACAAGGAACTGATCATAAACGAGCGGTGTCTGGGTCTGGACCACCCAGACACGGCTCATAGTTATGGGAACATGGGTTTGTTCTACCATGGTCTGAACCAATCAGAGGTTGCATTGAGACACATGTCACGTGCATTGTTGTTGTTGAGTTTGTCATCTGGGGCGGATCATCCGGATGTTGCTGCAACTTATATTAATGTTGCAATGATGTATCAAGATATTGGGAAAATGAATACGGCTTTAAGGTATTTGCAAGAAGCTTTGATGAAGAATCAGAGACTTTTGGGTGAAGAACATATTCAGACTGCTGTTTGTTATCATGCACTTGCTATTGCGTTTAATTGTGTTGGTGCTTATAAGTTATCTCATCAGGTACCTCATTTTATATAATCTTATGTTGATTTATTTTGAAATAAGTAAATGATTTGTTGTTGTTTAACAGCATGAAAAGAAGACGTATGATATACTTGTGAAACAACTTGGAGAGGATGATTCCAGGACTCGTGACTCTCAAAACTGGATGAAAACTTTTAAAGCGCGTGAGGAACAGGTACGAATAAACTGTTTTATTTTGTTGATTTTTTTAATGGTTTTTTTCAATTTTTTTATTGATTAATTTTGTAAGTATTATTATGATAGATGAATGCACAGAAGCAGAAAGGGCAAGCTGTAAATGCGGTTTCTGCTCAAGCGGCAATTGATCTTTTAAAGGTATGAAATGATTATTATTTTAAATAATGAGATGCTTCCATTTAGATGAAAACGATTAATTTCATTTCTAGTTAACAATAAAAATAAAATCTGTCAACAGTAATAAAATCCAACCTGAATTTACCCATCATTATTCATTTATTCATCTACTAACTGGCTATCTTGTTTTTACAGTCTCACCCTGACTTGCTACAAGCATTTCAGGCGGCATCTGGCGGTGGAGCTTCCGGCAGTGGCGGCAACACCGCGACAGCTGGCGTTGAAAACTTCCCTCGTGGTGGCAGAGGTGTTGATGAAAGATCGGCCCGTGCAGTAGCAGAGGCCCGAAAGAAAGCTGCAGCCCGTGGGCTACTAATCCGCCCACACGGTGTCCCGGTTCAAGCCCTGCCACCACTCACCCAACTTCTCAACATAATCAACTCAGGCATGACACCAGAAAATAACACCAATGAGGAGTCAACCAATGGAGCCCAAAACCCCGGTGAGTCAACCAAACCAGAGGATGGTCAAAGTCAAACCCCGGTTGGGTTAGGTGCGGGGTTAGCTGCCTTGGATCCCAAGAAACAGAAGCAGAGCACTAAGTAAAAGTTTGGTTTTGAAATTTTCTAACGGTTTACTAAATTACACTCTTGATTTTTGGGATGTTTATTTGATTAAGTTATATTCTGTTACGGTAGTTGGGATTTGAGAGAACTTCATTCTTTTTTCAATAATTTATGGCCATGAAACTATAGGAGAGTGAGGTTTTTTTGCTCTTTAGTTGTAATTTTGGCGTATGACATGTAAAACTAAACAAAGTTCCTAGTATTAAACGATGTTTTTATCCAATATTGTAGCTGGAGGTGATCTTGAGCAGGTAATTTTGGCAAATTTTGCATATTGTTTGTCTCGTTGATGAACCACTTTGATAACATTTCTTTTTTATTTTGTAGTTTTCATGTGTTTAACAATACTTCGTGTTTTTGGTTTCTCCAACACCACTTGATTTTTACAACAGTGTTGGTAGATCCTAGAATTGATTAGATTAATTTTATGCTGGTTAGTTATTAACATTCTAAAAAAGGACTGGGGACCGTTTCGGTATTTAAACTTGATAAGGCTAATAAATTGTAAATTCCATCATACACATGGACCGGACCTTTCATCAGCCACGTTTCGGATTTCTATTCGCTAAACTTTTGTCACACGGATTCCAATCTGAATCCGTTCAACATCTCATCGACACCGTTAATTCCAACCATCAAAATCAACGGACTAAAATTTTCCTCAATATTCCAAAAATTTCAAAATCCGCGCCCCCTCACGAGTACATATACACCTTCAATCCAGCAAATGATCTCATCCCCCTCTTTACAACATTTTCTCTCTCAAAGTCACCAGCAAACATAATCATCAATGGCGCGTACAAAGCAAACAGCTCGCAAATCCACCGGAGGAAAGGCCCCAAGGAAGCAACTGGCGACCAAGGCTGCAAGGAAATCAGCCCCGGCAACCGGCGGAGTGAAGAAACCACACAGATTCCGTCCTGGTACGGTGGCGCTTCGTGAAATCAGAAAGTACCAGAAGAGCACTGAGCTTTTGATCAGGAAGCTTCCGTTTCAGAGACTGGTGCGTGAAATCGCACAGGATTTCAAGACCGATTTGAGGTTCCAGAGCAGTGCCGTCGCTGCACTGCAGGAAGCAGCAGAGGCGTATTTGGTTGGGCTTTTTGAAGATACGAATCTGTGTGCGATTCATGCAAAGAGAGTTACGATTATGCCTAAAGATATGCAGCTTGCTAGAAGGATCCGTGGCGAGAGAGCTTGATTGACTTGCAATTTGCATTTGTAAGATCTTAATTTTTGGATGATGTTCTAGGGTTTGTAGTTAATACTGGGATTTGGTACTGGAATGTTATAATATTGTATTCAAAGTGATGTTTTGAAGTGAATCAATGTATTTCGGATCATGTTTAAACATTTATCTGTTTACTAAGATCTTTTATTTTGTTTTTTTAAGTCTAGTATTTTATATTTATAGTTTCTACGAACTTTGTTCAGCTACAAATCGATCTCTTACAAAACAAAGAAAAATCTGAAAAAAAGTCAAATAAACTCTCATTTCTTATTTCTTGGTTCTCGGTTCGAGTATCATTGGTTCTTTCCTGTATTTTTATTATTTGTTTTCTGGATATTAAATTAGTATATCATATTATTGTAACTGATGTTGGTTGAGTTATTTGATTGAGAAGTGAATTTGTATTGCACGGAAATTATACTAGTATCATAAATCATTATTTTATGTTTTGCAAGACTTTTTATTTCGTGGTTAATTAGACCTGTGCCAACGGCACGTCTCTAGCATCCGTCGTGGGGCTTTTTTGGCCGTCGTCCAACGACGCCGTTGGCACGGTGGCGTCGTAGGTTGGCGTCGATGGAGAACGTCGTGGAGAGGACGGAGGAGGGAAGGCGTCGTGTTGCAGGGGAGAGGGGGTGGGGGAGGGGAAAGAGGAAGATGGATGTGTTGGAGTTGTACAAAAGGTATAAAGATTTGTACATTTTCATTTTTTTTAATAAAAATAAGTTTTTTCTTTTCTGTTTTTTTTTTAAATTCAAACTTTTTTATATATTTGTTTTAATATAAAAATATATTAGTTTTTTTCCAAAAATATTAGGTTTTTTTTTTCTTTTTTAAATTTTAATAAATGTATTTTTTATAAATTTAATACTATATTTTATAAATTTAAACATTATATTTTTAAATTAATGTAATGTATTTATTTTATGATTATTTAATTTAATTAAAAATGATGATGTGGAAATGATGGGTTTAGTGATGGGTTAGTGATGAGTAGGGTTGGCACGAACATGTCAGTAGCGGGTCAGTAAGGATGCGATGACGTGGCGCTAGTGATGAGTTTAGTGATGGGTAAGGGTTGGGAGAGGCCTTATGAAAAATCTATTTTCTTTGCATAAGTTGGTACACAAATAAAACAGACTCACCATTTCTGAGTCATTTACACTTTACGCCTCCCACAATAAAAAAAATGATAACGACATCAAACTATTAAAGAAATGAATTAGCCCGTGCCAGCAATGGTGGCCGATTTCAACCGACGAATGTCATAATAGTGACATTATTAGCACCACCATGTTACTTTTGCTTTTTTCTTCAACTTTGTTAGTTTAATGATGTAAGTGTTATAGAGAAAACTCATTTACATCAGAAACTTAGTAAATTTTGCAATATATTAGGTTCATTATATCGATATAGTAAAACTAGTCAAACTGTTTGAGAAAGAACTTAAAAACTTGTAAATTAGTGTAGAGCAAAATGTTAAAGACATACTCGATTACACAGTGAAAAGTCAAAGGGATTTGATGCTAGATTGGGCCGGTACGCTAGAGGTTCCGTAAACTAAAATCTCCCGCCATCTTTTCCCAAATACGGCACACACCACCACTAAAATCTTATAGGATCTCGACCAATTCCCCTTTTTCTTTACCAAAATCAGTAATCGAACAGCCAAATGGAGTTACCGGTGATCGATCTGGAGCCGTATTTGAATGTAGTATCCGGAAAATACTGCGGGGATGAGCTCTTAAACCTCCAACTGAAGTCGATTTGCTCGGAAGTCAGTCAAACCCTAAGAGAAACCGGAGCTCTGCTCATCAAAGATCCCCGATGTTCTGCTCAAGACAACGATCGGTTTATTGATATGATGGAGAAGTATTTCGAACAACCTGATGAATTTAAACGTTTACAAGAGCGTCCTCACCTCCATTACCAGGTCTATTTTCCTTTCCGATTCCCAATTAACCTAATTGTCTGTGTATTCTGTGTGTGAGATCGAATTGCATTGAAGGTTTTATAGATTGGCCGATGAAACCGAGAAAAATGTAAATCGTGAGGGTTTAACCTAAAGTAAAGTTTAAAAGCTGTTGTAACTTATAATTACTTACATACATGCTTAATTATTAACAAATTGTCGTTCCCTCGATCACAATTACTATACTGAAGTACTGTGTCCCTTATCATTATTGGCCAAACTGAAATGCAATTGAACAAATTTGTTCTGGAACAACATTCTGGTGTTTTTTAGATCCAAAAAGTAATTTCCATTATTGTTGTGTGATTAAATTTCAGGTTGGTGTGACACCTGAAGGAACTGAAGTACCTCGTAGTTTGGTTGATGACGAGATGCGAACAAAGCTGAGATCATTGCCGAACGAATCCCAACCGTCGATTCCAACATGCCCAGATCCTAAGTGGCGGTACATGTGGCGAGTTGGTCCTCGACCATCAATCACCAAGTTTCAGGTTTTGCATACTTTTTTTCAACTTTTTAAACCACTAATATTTCTTATTACTGTTATTGATATACATTTCTTATTTAGGAACTGAATTCTGAGCCTGTGATTCCCGAAGGTTTCCCTGAATGGAAAGAAACTATGGATACATGGGGTTCTAAAATGGTATCTGCTATAGAGGTACTGTCATTGGCTCTGATTTCTACATATTGTTATTATCAATTATACATTTCTTAAATGATATATAATTAAGAAAAATTACATCTTGTTCAGGCTGTTGCTGAAATGGCAGCAATTGGGTTTGGCTTACCAAAATATGCATTTACTGGTTTGATGAAGCAGGCGAGTGTTTATTTACTTTTCTTTTTGGTGCTTATTGTTGTCAAAACCAGAAACTTAGAATCTCATTAGTTGTGCATAGAGTCCGTTGATTATTTGGATTATAACTATGCGTTTGTGAATTGTAGGGCCCACATCTTCTTGCTCCAACAGGAAGTAACCTTAAAAAACATGGCAAAGTGGGTACTGTGTTTGCAGGATACCATTATGACCTTAATTTTCTAACAATTCATGGTAGAAGTAGATTCCCTGGTTTAAGTATTTGGCTAAGAAATGGGAAAAAAGTACAAGTCAAAGTTCCAGTAGGGTGTCTACTTATTCAAACCGGAAAACAGGTAACTAAATATCCATAATTTTAGTTCAAAATATCAGTGTTTTTTTGTTTATGGTAATATAATGTTGAAAGAGTTTTATTTAAATTTGCAGATAGAATGGCTGACTGCTGGAGAGTGTATAGCTGGTATGCATGAAGTTGTGGTAACTAACAGAACACTTGATGCAATTAAAACAGCATCACAAGAAAACCAAAGCCTCTGGAGAGTATCCTCAACGGTATTCCCACAATTTACATATCCACTTTTAATTTTTTGAAATCATAATAAAATTACTTATTTGTTGAAGTAAAACTATAAAATATGTATTCATTACAATTCTAGTTGTGGTTTTATCGACTTTTTATTTTGTTTACTTTTTATTATCTGTGAAGTAAAATTTAGTAAATAATGTATAAAGTAGAAAATTTTATATACAGTGTAACTGCAAATGATATATCTATTTTCCTTTTTTTGCTAGTTATTTTCTCATATTGCATCGGATGCTGTACTGAAGCCGTTAGGCCATTTTGCACAATCTCCTATTGCTGACAAATATCCACCAATTTGTGCTGGAGAATTTGTAGAACAAGAGCTTTCTGTTATTAATCTTAAAGGAAACAGAGGAGAGCTTTAAAAAACTTTTTGGTTTAAAAAGGTACATCCCACACCAAAAGAAAAAAAAATTGAAGAAATTAAGAATGATAAAAGTCATGATATATGAGTTTATTAACTGTTTCCTTAAGCATGCCAACAATGCTGATATGTAATGAGGTTTAGGAATGACATGTACCTCGTGTGACTCACACATCTATAAATATGCATGAATACCATTTAGAAAAAAATAACTAGATAAAATTTTACAATAAAAATGGAGAGAAAAGAATATAAAATGATGGTAGTTATGGTGGTTGTTTTGGGTGTGATGGTTCAAGGAAGCAACGGGTTTCCATGTGGGAGCACATTCTTTTCGGCTTTGGTCCAACTGATCCCTTGTAGGGCAGCAGTGGCACCATTTAGCCCCATTCCTCCAAATGATGCTTGCTGTACTGCCATTAGGGTTTTGGGTCAACCCTGTTTGTGTGTGCTGGTCAATGGTCCTCCTATTTCTGGTGTTGACCGTAGTATGGCTATGCAACTTCCCGAGAAGTGTAATGTCAATTTTGGACCATGTATGTCCCTCTTTTTCTTCCTCTTTCCCCCACAGCAAAGCAAAATGGCCGGGTCAAAATTATTAATTTTTTTATTTTTATTTTTATTTTTGCAAAATTGGCACTTGTACAAAGATGTAACTAAGAAACGATTATTTGTTTGTGGTGTAGGTGAACTGGCGAAGAAGGAAATTCAGACGTAGACAGCTCTTGGTTTTACATTTCTACTAGAATTGAACACAATAAAGTGTGGTTTAAGTTGATGAATAAATTGAAATGTTAAGTTTCTAATTGGTAGTATCTTGTATTAGTTTCTTTAGTTATTCTAATTAGATTTAATAATTGGTATGTTTCCACTATACTATACTATAATTGTATCAAAATATCGTTTTCGTCCTATAGAAAAAGCAACTTCAAAATCTAGATGGCTGGTGTGTTTCCGCTACCATAATTGTATCAAGATATCGTTTATCATTTGTATTGTTCACATATTTTTGGTCTGGTTTGGTTTTTTATTTGTATCAAAAAACCGCCATAGCACCACAGTATCTGAAATTTGAAATAGCAATTTAATTTTGCACCACTATAACTGCAACTGAAACCTGATAATATATCTACAGCTGTGACTTATGAATCTTCAAAAACCGCTCTCTGTCTGTTACATTGTAATTACTCTTGAAAAAGTGTAAGAATAGACATTATATCAAATCCAACATTTTCAAAACATTATAATAAAAAAATGATGGAAACATTCTCCTGACCAACAAGAATATTAGTTCCAGGGTGGAACTCCCTTCGTTTTCCTCATTTGCAACAAGAGATTTCTTACTAACTGTTGGATAAATTTCTGTAAGAAAAGCAGTTTCTACATTTGTGGATTCAACTGCCAGATGTTTCCATGAAAAACAATCCATCTCTTTCTGCAAATTCTTTAGCATCTTCAGTGCTTACATCGCGTTGTGAATCTAAATCAGATTTATTTCCTATAAGCATGATTACAGTGTTGTTATCTGCATGACCCTTTAATTCTTCCAACCATCTTGCTATGTGATCAAATGATTGCCATTTAGTTATGTCGTACACTAGCATTGCTCCTCAGTAGTAGGCACTAGTTACTGCTCGGTATCTGTAATTTTGTATTAAATTATTTTAGTTACAAATTAGAACAAATTTATACATAAAGACAGAAGAGAAACCCTAACTACCTTTCTTGACCAGCAGTATCCCAAATCTGAGCCTTGACGTTCTTGTGATCAATAACCATAGTCTTCGTCTGGAACTCAACACCAATCGTTGCCTTGGAATCCAAACTGAATTCATTCCTGAAAAACCTAGCCAGCAATTGAGATTTCCCCACCGCAGAATCCCCAATCAGTACGATCTTATCGATCTTCTGATTTGGTAATTCACCATCAAACTCAGGAGTCTGAAATTAGGTATAAAACAAACTCGACCGATCAACAAGAACTGTAGTTGATCAATCGATTGTCAATAGGGAGAAGGTTTGAGAATTGTGATTGCCAGCAGCAGAAAAGACAGAGACTGCCAGTGGCTTTTTTTCAGGAGAAATGTTATTGGTTACTACCATTCTTGTCTACCAATTTGATCAGTTAAAATTAATGGATGATAGAAGAAAGAATTTTAAACCTAAATTATCAATCACATTGGAACCAGGGTTGGATGCATTGCCAATGACTAGCTAAATTACATCATCTACAAAAGATTATAACATTTTCTACAAGAGATTTAAACTAGTGGGTACAATGCATATACAGACGATATGTTTTCTTCGTCTTTGATTGTAAGACCTGACATCAAGCAAGTTATGAACTTGTATGCAATTGTTTACCCGAGCATGTGCACATTGACCGAGCATCGTTGAGAGTCTGCATGTCCGACAAAGAAAATTCATTCCATTAGCATTCAATGTGTAAGTATGAGCTTATTGGTATTTACCTGCAAATCTTTTTTCAGATCCTTAATGTATTCAACAACCAAATCTAACATGTCTGCTTTGCTTGTTTGCTGCATAAATGGATACAGAAAGAACTGAGTTGTTATAACAGAGTAATTTTGCATTTCGGGGTAAAATATAGGACATAATACTTTGAACTTGTTGATAAAATGGTCAGATTAGCTTACTAATTTGGTATTGTTTTCTCACGTGATTTGCTTCTAATCTCAATATACTATTGAGATGAACGTATATTCTTTAGTCGAGTAAAAGCTCTAACGAAAATAAGTCAAGTAAGAAAACGCGATCAAATTAATGAGTCAAACTACTAAATCGACCATTGAGTCAAGTTCAGGGTCTTATGCTGCACCTTTAATAGTTGAGGGTAGTAGAGGACTCAGTCAGTCAAGTTCAAAGTATTAAAATACATTTTTAACTAAAATATATACTACGCTTGTTACACGCACATCAAATTTTAAAAACAAGCATAGTGTAAAAGGTGGAAACAATTACCTTGTCCATGGTAGGGAAAAGCTCTTGTAGCTTATCCATTCTATCATTTATTCGGTTTCTTCTCACCTGCAAATTGCACATACATGTCAACATTAAGGGACATGGAAAATGGGCTGTGTGAGAATTAAGTTGATGAAAAATGATATGATATAAACATATGTATGAATTGAATGTAAAAGTTTTGAATTTGTTACCCTCTCTGCTATGCTTCTTGGGTGTGTGGCACATCCTCTTTTGGCACGTACCCTGCAAGGAGTCGAGTCTTGTTCAAACTGTAAATACTTTTCAGCACAAGACGTTTTTGGCAAGCTCATATGGTCAACCAAATTACTAGCACTATAATATCCAGATGCCCCATTCTGAAATTATGCAATAATACTGAAATTAATTACACGCTCATTTTAATAATTAATCGACTGATACCTGTCTCACATCGTCCAACATTATCGAATCACCATCTCTGGTTCTTTTTAAGCTCCTGAATGTGGAATCATTCTTCTCATCCATGTTTTCAGCCTCAGATGAGAAATTTATATGATTATTCCATCTACTTGATGCAATGGATTTCTCCACATCTTTCATGCCTGTCATACCTGGTATGTATCAAAGTTCAAAGCAATCCGGTCTTAATTAATTATGTAAATTCATAAATATTTATAGCATAACCGAGAATCAACCACAACAACTGAACGGAACCTGGCCAAACAGAATCGAACGCGCTATATCGGTTAGGTTTTGTGTTTGATTCGGTCCGATTCCGGCCAGGTCTCAGTTCAATGTTGGAATTTGATTTTTATAATAGCTAGAAAGTTACATGTTGGAATTTGATTAACCAATGAACGTAAGATGTTGACTGTTTATAACGACCCTCATACTTTTAGTTGACTTCCTAATGATCTTTCTAGTCTTCAAAAGGCAAAACAAAGTCAACTCACTTAAGCAAGATTTCTAGATCTTCTATTTTATATTTTCTAGAAGGTAGATGTTTTCGTGATGTACTAATTCACCGCACTTATGCAAAATGTATCTATCACATAACTAATTGCAATTAATGACTTTCTTTAATAGTAAAATCAACTCTTCTCTGGCTTGCTACCCATCAATGTCTTTAACTAAAAATATTATTTTCGTCACCACTCAAAATTTCAACCAATAGGCTTTCACAGAGAAAATTTTCTCTGGCTTTAATTTTAACTTTATTTAACCTTTTTGATAGAAAGAATAGTTGGTCTAACCCAATTATCTTGTTATTGACTAGCGGCAAACGACTCTGGGTAATTTTTTAAAGGTCATGAATTTTATGATTAGGTGACTTACATTAAGAGCAAAATTTAGTCACTTCTCCTTTAGAAGCATCGACTTCATTGGTCTAACCAGTATAATGATATTTTTTTAAAAGCATCGACTTCATTGGAGGGAGTATAAACTAATTACTCCGTATTTTTTAAGGCATGCAAGTTGCAATAAACAATTAATATTTTAAATAAAACTTTAATAAGTGGGAACAAACAATATTTTAATAAAATAATATTACCATTTTCAGCAATCAAGGAAGACAAAAATCCAGCTGGAGAGCTACTTTGCCTGATGAGATTCGAGTTTGTTGAATTCATCGATCTAAAAGTTGACGAACTCCCCAAATTATTACCATTAGCAGGATCGTAGATTCCATTGTTGTTTGCCGGTGGTTTATAAACGTCTTTAGGTAAATTAACACCATACATGTCCGTACACATTGGCGGCAAGCGATCTAGCTTCTGAATCCCCAATTCATTCTGTTGTTGCTGCTGCTGCTGCTGTGAGAAGAACCTTTCGTCTTGCTCGTGGTTCGAAGTATCTAGAAAATCGTCAAGTAGATTTGCATAGAACGAACTTGGAGCAGAGCGGTAACGCGTTAAAGAGGCTTCGTTTTGCCCGACTAAGTCAGATCGCTGATGATTCTGATTGTGATTATCGTTCTGATTCTGATTCTGAGTTTGATTTTGATTATATTCATGATGATTGTAGTTTGAATTAGAATCCAAAGAAATCAGCTCCTTGATCTTGGCAAACTCACCATCGGAAGGATGCCTAAATGTAGATGTATGCAATAAAGAGTTCATATCCCTTGCAATTGCATCCGACATGATCAAATTCCTACGAATCCGAAAAATAATTGTTTAACGAATAGCAAGTGATAGCTCAATGTCATTCAATCATACGCAACCAATGAATTTCAAATACTTCAGTTGACAAACATCCGTGAAAATCAATATATGTTTTTCAGATTTTTACTTTTTGTGAAAATGAGAGCTTGTGAACAAAGATGGTTTATTTAAAGGAGTAGAGAAACGTTGAGAGATAGAGAAAGTGGGAATGAAGCTTTATATAAAAAGCAAGAGATGAGTTTCTGGTAAATATGGTTGGATTTCCGGAAATACCCTTGGATATTAGAGGTAATTGCGTGCAACGAACCTAGTTATAAGTGTCAAAATATCGACGTGGAATTAGTGGTAGGTAATCAGATGGTGGTTTCCAATGAGGCGGCCAAAGAGTTTCTCTTTTGTAAGAGAGTTGACTTGAGTCAAACACCATTCTAGCGATATCTCAATATTATTCGTTTCATACTTATATCTTTAAATGTCTTTCATCCGCAACTTAGGGGGTGTTTGGGGGAGCTTATTAGCACAAGTTATTAGCTTTTTAGCTTATTTAGTCTAATAAGCACCCTTAAGTGTTTGGGTTAGCTTATAAGCTTAAGCTTATAAGCTTATTAGGGGCCTTTTAGAAAAGCTGTTTGAGAAGAGATTATTAAGCTTTTTAAGGATTTTTACCATTTTACCCTCCTCCCATTTAACCCTAAACTCTTCTCCCATATCGTTCTACTCTCCTCGTCTCTGTTACCTCTCGTCCCAGATTGTCTCTCCCTACAAATCGCCGGTGGTTCATCTTCTGCTAGATCCGTCGCCGAATTCCGTCGCCGGCGGTTCATCTTCAACCAGATCCGTAGCCGACTTCCGTCACCTTCTGCCATCGCCGATTCGCTCGTATCCATCGTTGTCTTCTCCCTCCGTCGCCGGTTTATCTCGGTAAGGTTTTCTCCTTGAAATCGCTGTCTCTTCACAGATCTATAATCAATTTGATGAATCTGTTGTTTTTTTAAAATATCCTTTTGCTCGAAGAAACGAACAAATGAGATTTGATATGAATATGACAATTGTTTCTGTGGGATGTTGTAAGATCTTTGATCGTAATGTTGTATACAATTTGGGGCTTTTTTATATATATAAATGATTGGTTTTTTTTAATATCTATAAATTATTAATGATTTGTATTGATTATAATTGAAATATATATTTAATTTTAACTGAAATACGTTTATGAATTATTAATTTTTTATTAATAATTTGACACTTTTTTATATGATTTTATTATTAATATACAAGTATTAGATATTTGGAAAGTTAGTGCAGCTAGCCATGGAGAGATTGCAATCAAACATTTTTTTTTTATAAAAGCTTAACTAACCAAACACTCTAGCTTATTTAGTTGAGCTTATTAGCAAATTAAAAAATGCCCCTTTTAGTAATTTTACATTAAGCTTTAATAAGCCCATCCAAACACTTAATTTTGGAAAAGCTTATTAAGCTAAATAAGCTAATAAGCTTGTAAGCTAATAAGCATAAGCTATTCTAATAAGCTTTCCCAAACACCCCCTTAATTCATTACATCAATTTTAGGATCATCAAAATACTCTCACACAAAAAAACAAAAAACACAAAAATACCCCTTGATCAGCGCCAACAGTTTGGCATGAGGCTTGGTGCGAGAGCAGCCCAATATCATGGCTTGGACTGGCATCGTGAAAAAGAGGTGCCACCTTACTTTGGCGTTTAGTTGTTGCACCCAATGCTCTAATGGCAACCATGGATGAATCTTCCTAATCGTACAAAACATATGTATACATTTCTTATGGTGACTAAAATAAATTGAATGTACATTTATACTTTGTTTATCCATAGATCTAAACATAAACAAGTCACACGTGTACGGTTTACCACAATATTATATGTATAGATGTTGTTGGATTTGTATCGCTCACATGAATCCACCTTTAGTTTGAAACATGACGATATACAAATTCCTTCAAATGAAGGATATGAGGGAGGTATGATGTAGATAACCATAAATCCACCCGAAGATAAAGAGACTGCTTCAGAAAACCTTCAAACAAAAATAGGAGAGAGATGAAATGACACAAACAAGCCAAATTATATTAGGACATTTCTCGTATACAGAAACATTTTATGCCTTGTAATATGAAGTACATTTACATGTAGACTTTAGTAGGTTTATAGTCGATGACAAGAACTTTATCTGCACGAGCAAGGAAACGATTCGTGAACTCGACATGGGCTTGATGAGCAACGTACTCTGCAAGTCCTTCAGCGGCCTCAAAGGTTGACTCAAAGACATGAGTGAAGCCTTCGTGTAAGTTCTCAATACTCACATCTATTCCCCTATCGTAAATACAAAACATGTTATGTTTCGTTATTATTGTAAATCGCAAGATTCAAAAAAAACAATTAAAGTAGTGATTCGAACAATTAGAAACTCTATACCATTGGAACGACTTCATGGGTTCGATGAGGTTGACAAGATTAGCATAACCCTTGATGAGATCGTCAATCACTGGTTGCAGGGTTCCATCTTTGAACTTCGCTAAAACTATATGCTTCACTTCTCCCATTACTCTCTCCAGATAAAATTAAAAAGAAGAATAAAGTCTATTTTGTATGCCCATTGGTTACCCTACATAAATATATGCCAGAAGAATTGAATGGATGTTTAATGTGTCATAAATCGGGTAGTTGGAATTGTAATTTCAGATATTTTTCAAGTATCTGCTTTTTGGATATTTTTAAACACCCGCGATGCAAAGCAGGGACGTCTCCGAAATTTTGAAGGCCCTGTACGAATTGACAAAAATGAGTCTCCTAAGTACAAGATTTATATAAAAAATTGGAATTTCTAATTTTTTTTTCTATGAAATTAATAAGCTGATTTAAAATTTTAAAATTATATATACAAAAAGTATATAAAATATTGGGCCCCTATAAAAAGTAGGTCATGTGCGACTGCACCTCCTACACCTCCTCAAAGACACCCATGATTAGGAGTGTTCGTTTGGACGGTTTGGTTTTATCCGAACCAAATAGATGAAACCAAATAAAGTCCGGTTTTCAAAAGTTCAAACTGAACCATCCAAACTAATTCGAAAACCAAACCGATCCGAACCAAATAACAATTTGGTTGGTTTGGTTTTATCCGTTTGGTTTTTCCTTAAAATTTTCAAAATACTACAAAAGTATATAACATAAAAAAATATTAATATGTAAAATTCCAAAATGATAAACTAATTTGTATATAAAAGCAAGTCTAATTCATATATTGTGACATTTACAATCATATATGCAAAAATCTTGACCTCAACTTTATCAAAAACTACAAAAAGATTGGTACATCGTCAACTGATACAATATAAAATGGAACAACTGTTAGTATATAAATCAATTTACTATAAGAAATGTAAAGAAAATGAGTACAATGATTGCTTACCATGGAAAGCAACAAGTTTTAGTATATAAATCAATTTACTATATATTACTATTCGGTTTTTTTGGACAATCTGGTTTTCACAACGGAAATTAAATCCAATCTGAAATCCAAACTATTAATTTGGTTCAAGTTCAAACCGATCCAAAAAACCAAATAACTAATCCAAATAGTCTGATCCAAATATCCAATTAAACAATCCGGTTATATCCGAATAATGAACACCCCTACCCATGATGCAAAGGTATAGGTTTGTGCGATCAGTCAAACGTTCAAAGTTTAGGAACTCTAATTGCAAGATATGCATAGTTCAGGGTCTCATTTGTCCAATTTCCCTCATTTTAAAGTTTAAAGTTGAAACCTTATTCAAGTAGTAGGCATACTCCGACCGCCGGAGAAATCCCCTGTACCGTTAGTCATTCACCGCCTCACGTAAGTATCAACTGTGCCCTCAACTAACCGCCAGTCTTAAAGCACACCTTCATTTGTTCGTATTTAATTATCGGATTCAAGGTTTTGCTAATTATTTTGTAGAATTTTAGTTGTCCTTAGGGATTACACATCTGTTTGAGTTATTAGTTAGAATCCAGTGAAGTTTACAGTCAAAGATGTGAAAGTTTATATATCTAACCGAATGTTGCATAAGAATTGCAATAAGTTACCTGGCGATGATCACAAATTTGTAACCTTGGCGATGGTCACAAATATGTAACCTAGATTGTGATGTTTTCCCCATAATTGTCAAATTGGGAAAAAAAATTATGTTAGTAAATCTGTATGGCTTTTTATGCTAACAATTTTATGTCTTGATCTTTGCAGGTTTAAATTTCGTGGTGGATTTCAGATTTTGCAAGGATCAATTTTGTGGGAGTATGTTATCAGAAATACTACAATGGTACCTTCTATGTCACGCACATATACACACTTTAGGAAACAAAATATTAATCTTGAAACTATCTTTATCATTGGTGGCAAAAAATTTCAACAATTTTTGAGAAGTCTCAACTTATAAGTTTCATTGCAATGTTACAGTTGTGAATCCTTCTCTAATATGTTCCATTTTCTTGAGTAGAGCATTTATCTTACCATCAGATTAATTTCAATCAATCTACTAAGAATGCAGAGTTTTTACGTTTCAGTTGTTTCCCACATATTTGATATATATTTTTTTGCAGTCAGGCAGGAAGGAAACTGTTCTAGATTTAGCAAAATTTGTTGACAAAGGTGTTCAAGTTAAGCTCACTGGGGGAAGACAAGGTTTGTAATAACACATTTACACATTAACACTCTATATTTTTTATATTTTTTTAATGTGATCTAAGTCATCATTATAGTTATTCTGATTGATTTTATCACTTATGAGAATCTCATAATCAGTGTCAGGGACACTTAAAGGATATGACCAATTGCTGAACCTTGTATTGGATGAAGCTGTAGAGTTTCTTAGAGGTAACATTATAACATTTAAGGTTTTTAATTAAACCATGTGTTGGTTAGAGTTTAGACACTGCATATGTATTTAGATGGAGTGAGTTTTTAGTTTTTTTTGTTCTTTTCAAATCTTTAGTATTAAAAATTAAAATATTATTTTGCATGATAATGGAAGAGGATTGTTTGGTTTGTTACAGATGCAGATGATCCACTAAAGACAACTGACCAGACTCGACAACTTGGCCTAATAGTATGTTGTCTTACTCTTTTAATGAATATTAGATTGTAAAGTCAAAATGGGTCATTTTACGGGTAGGGTAGGGTTGGGTTGGCCCGTTTGTCCAAATTAATAAGTTTTTGGTAATAAAAAGTTAGTGTGTAAGTAGAGATTTAAAAGGTTGACATTGCAGGTATGCAGAGGAACTGCTGTGATGCTTGTTTCACCAACTGATGGCACTGATGAGATTGCTAACCCTTTTATCCAGCAAGATGGAGCATAGTTTTTTAGGGTTTTTTTGGACAAAATTTAAAGATGGTGACATTTGAGCATAACATATTTGGAGCTTTTGAGGCTCTTGTTTATTTTTTTGGAAATCGGTTTGCTTCATGAATGATGTGCCCTGCTGGAAATTTAGTTCATTTTCACTTTCTTATTAGAAGGGTAGTTCATTATCACTGTTTTCTTTTTTAACGAAGAAAAAAGAAATTAAAAACTTAAAAAAAATTATGTGAATGTCAAAAGATCAAAAGATCACTTCATTTATAAAATATGTGATTAATCTTAATCATTAATTATTATTGACCAATTGTTAAAATTTATCTCTTGGGACTATAAAAAATTAAGGACTCCGTATTACTTTAAACACATCTCTATATTTATAATCATAGGGTCCGGATCCGGTGAGGACTCTTTTCCCGGTGAGGACTGCGAGGACTAAAAAAAAAACACTAAAAATGATCCAAAACAAACTTTTTTCAAAAAATCGCAGCCTATAAGATCAAAAAAAAAAGTTTTTCAAAAATGATCCAAAAAAAAAAAAAATGGATCATAGTAATGATCCACAAAAAAAATATGGATCATTGTTATGATCCGCAAAAAAAAGTGGATCATAATTTTTTTTCGAAATTTTTTTTTGGTCAAATGTAGTAATTATCATGGTGAGTTATATATACTTTTTCGGAATTTTTTGAAATTTTTATGAGGTGTCCTCGCGAGTCCTTACCGTTTTTTGAGTCCTCACATGATCCCACTTCTATAATCATAAATCAGTACGTTTTACTACATTCAGTAATGAAGACATGAACTTTATAATCATTGATTGACTAGGATAAACTTAGTTCTTAGAGCATCTTTAATGGTAAACATTTTTTAAAGTTTATATATTTGTCATGTTCTTAACGAGCATAAATTTGCTCCGCGCGTTGCAACGGATTTACAAATCTTACTTTTGTGGATGTTGTTTTGGATTTCATTTATATTTGTTAGTTTTGGATTTAATTTTATTTGTGCTCTTATATTTATTGAGTATTTGTGCATAATTCTATTCCAACCAATATTATGGAGCATCTTTAAATATCATGTTAGATGTGTGACAGATGTTTTAGCATTTTAAATTTTTTTTTATAAACGTGTTAAATAGTCCGAGTGAAACTAATAAACTTCTATAACATTATACGTCTTTAATTTAGTTCTAGTATTTTAAATAATGTTTATAAATGTTCAAATAACACTAACAAAGTTAATAAACCTAAATGATGTTTTAAGTCTTTTAGTCTTTTTAATGAGTTTGAATGTTTGATACATACTTAAGTGATCCTAATAAGTAATACGAAGTATGTAATTTTATTTCAAATAAGGGTCTTTTTGGTCATTATATAAAAATCAAAGTTCAGGTATTTTACTATCTTTTGTTATTTTAGATAAAAATTTAATAATAGAAGTATGATGATTTTCTTGATATAAGGAAATTGACTAAAATGAAGCTTAAATTTACTACAGTTGACTAAAGTGAAGCTTAAATTTACATAATAATTTGCGACATATGTAGCATGATCAAAATTTGGAAAACAGAGGGTGTGAAGTTGTTAAATGTCGATAGTTTGAGGTTGTTGAAGTAAAGTGGTGTAAAGAAATACTTAAGGTTGAGTGTTGATGATTCTAGACACAACTTACAAAGTTAGAACAACTATCCTTTAAATAATGATATACTGGAACTTTCAGAAATGTACATGCATAGAACGGAACGGAAATTTTTAAACAGCGTTTAGATTTCTTAATGAACAGTAGTATTTAGAATGACAATTATATTAATAGGTAATGTGTAGAGTACGACTTCAAAGCCCTAAACACCCCGATAACTAAAACCGTTGGGTTAGTGGTTATTAACTTTTTGTCACACATATTATATCATTTATATACTTATAATTATTATTCATAAATCTTTTAAAATTTTATAGTGAAACATATATAGTTCCTCCGATTCAAAATAAGTGATACATTTTTCTTTTTAGGGTGATTCAAAATAACATATACACTTTGAAAAATTATCTTATTTGATAAAAGATAGTGGTACCCTCACCCACTAACTTCTACTTTAACAAAGTGAACAGACCACTTCGCCCTTATTTTTTACTTTTAAACATCATTAACCCCACTTTATTCAAAAGGTGTGAGACTCATTCCCCATTAACCATCCAATTAATCTAATTTAATCATCATTATAATCTTTTGCCTCAAAAACCGTGAAACACAAAGTGTATCACTTATTTTGAATCGGAAGAAGTATATACTTCGTGTGTGTGTGTGTGTGTGTGTGTATATATATATATATATATATATATATATATATATATATATATATATATATATATATATATATATATATATATATATATTAAACTAGCTACAAAACCCGCCCGATGGGCGGGTATGCTGTAAATTTTAGTATGTAGAAAAATATCCAAAAACTTTATATATTTCTAAATGACATAATAATCGATAGATGTGATGATGATTTTGTACAAAAAAAAACGGTAAATAAAGGAATGTTACATATAATTTACAAACGAAAATAAGACTTCTTTGTAAACGACATTTGCTGTTGAATTAGTGTAATTGCCATCTCTGTCACAACAAATGACCTTCAATCATTTCTTGCTCTTAACTCTAGATATAGCTACATAAAGCTGACCATGTGAGAAAACCGATTTTTGCAATGAGTGTGTTAATTCCGAAAGCATGAGGACTAATATAAGGTGATCGATCTTTAAAATATGGGAAGATAATCATAGAATGCCGGTTTTTATGGAAATTATATTGAGTCGTGTATCACTTCTGAATAAATACGATTGAGTCGCTGATTGATCTTTTAAATATTTATTTGTTTCCTTATATGTAGGATCTTTTAAATAGTTGTTTGTATGTACGATCTTTTAAATAGTTATTTGTTTCCCTATATGTAGGAAGCCGTATATAGAGCATATGAATGTAGACCGTAAGCCGTACCAGATTCGTTTGCCGTATATGGAGCATATGAATGTAGACCGTAAGCTGTACCAGATTCGTTTGTATTAGTGCAAATGACGTGGACCAATCAGGGAATTCCAAGTGGCATTATGGACGAATAGGAATGCTTGGAATTGCCATGGTGTCAAACCCTTTTCAAATTTAGGCCTCATATATAGGGTAGGATTATAAAGCGATTAATACACATCATCTTTTTTATATTATTACTGTAACACCACAATCTTAGAGCCAATATTTATTTTTTATTTTTTTTTAATATGCATACGGAAGCGATTTAAGAAAACTCTAAATCCTAATTATTACACATCATAAAGGCCATTTACATATTAATCAAATTTTATAAAACATTTATAGGTGTTACTAAAACAGGCTCGACCCGGTTTACAAAATCAGAGTACGGTCAGACTTCCAAAACCCGACTCTAATCATAGCCCAATCCACAACCTGAAAAGAGTCAACAAAGGAGGGATTAGCACAAAGCTAAGTGAATAGAAATAACTATCAATTTGCATAACCACAACAAAATTTGAAAACAAGAGAAATCAATCCGGAAACCCGTCCAAACTTCCACAAGCAATTGGACGTTATGAGAATATCGGCGGACTTGCGCAGAACCTACAACTGTTGTTGGCCGAACAATAGTTTACCGATGGCTACTTTACTATTGGCACGGTAGCCCCCCCTGACGGAACACATCCGTAGGAGTCCGAGCACCCCATCCAACAGTAACGAAGCCTGGCCAAAAACCACTCATAGCTAAACTCTAGAAAATATGTGCACATACTACCATTAACAATCCCACAATTAATGGTACCACTGGAAAATCAATAAAAACCAAGAAAAATGAATTTTCCCAAAACCAGCCAAGATAACGCCGCTATCCGATGATAGCGCCGCTATCCGATGATAGCGCCGCTATATGCCAAAAGATAGCGTCCGCTATCTCAAGTCCAGACGCTATTTCGGGCTGCTGTTTCAATTTTCCAAAAACGTTAACAAGATAGCGCCGCTATCTTCCCCAGACAGCCAATAATCCTGCAATTTCTCTTATGAACTCCACCATTTCAACCTTTTTGTACATTACACAAAGAAAAAGGTTAAATCCACTCACCTTAGCTTCCTTTTTGTACCGAGCTCAGTAATCTTATATTACTGAGGCTCCTTCCCTTTTCCTGTACAAAACGAACACCGAATTAGTCACCCGAAATCACCAATTTTGCAACAAGTAATATAAGTTCAAGATTACATCTTTATACCACAACTTACAACTAATTACTTGCATTCCCACACATAGCAATTACCAAGGTTTAGAACTCCATCAAGTTAGTTCATTATGCATTTCTTAGTCAACTTGCATATTAGACCCAACCGAGTCAAAACACATAATCAAGTCAAACTTGCAATTTACCACTTTCATATTATCAAGTCGTCTACTTAATACCAATTTGAGTAATTCTTATACTACTTGCATACAAATGCAAGTTTAACCAACATTGACCTTATTTAGGTCAATTCGCATAAATTGACAACCAAACGGGTCAAGACCCGAAACTATCACAATCATAGTTCCAATTAATCAAGTAACACATTTATGACATGAAATTGATAATTTCAAGTTTGCAAGTCATCCAATACTAAAGTCAACTTCCAGGTTTGACTAAAGTCAACAATTCATGAATTTAACTAGCTTATTCTAGAAAACGGGTCAAAACCACAAACTACCATTTAAGACATGATAATATACTTTATAAAATCTCTTATACGATCAACTTATTGAACCACAATAATGCCTAACAATTTCCAAGTTAAAGTCACATATTACCAATTTGACTAGTTTTATGCCTTTTATCTAAAAACATCCAAACACTACCATATAAAGATCAATTCATCACTTAACACTTTCATAAACATACTAATGCCATTTTACTTCCAACTAAACATTCAAAGTACAAGTCAAATGTTTAAAAATTGCATTTAGTCAAGTTTCATCATGTAAGGCCCAAACGGGTCAAAATCGTTTTATTAACTTCCAATGTTTACAAAGCCTTAATTATCATTTCATAAAGTAAACAATTACCATATAATAACCAACTTCATGTTAATTAGTTATACACTTGAAACACCCAAAATAATCAATACAAGTTTAACCTAAAAAGATGCATTTGACCACCTGTTACTAACTCAGAAATCTGATCACTTTTATAACCATATCAGTTCAGGAAAATATTATATTATTAAAGTAGACTCATAGACCTTCGAAACGACTGGTCGTACGCCCAAAACGGAGTTACGGTTGATTTTATATGATTTTTGCAAAATGGTCAAAATCTGCCATATTTTTGTGCTTACGGGATTTTTTTACCAAAAACTCATCCAAACTTGTTAATTCATGACCATTTCAACAATTTAAGTTACAATCAAACTTATACAACAATTATCACTTCTAACATGCATATTTTAACCTAACCAAACATCAAGAACACCAAAATACACAATTCATCAAATTAGAAAGAACTCCATCTTCTTCCCAAGAACACCATTGATGAAGCTTTTATGGAAGCTTCACCAAGAGAGAGCTACAACTAACAATTCTACACATATAACTTACAAGAACTCAAATAAACACCAAATCATGCATCAATTTCGGATTTCCAACAAGATTCAACAAGAACTTCATGAAAACCCAATAACACAAGAACCCTAGTTCATCCCTACATCAAGAACATGAAATCTAGCTAAGAAAGAAGAGAACTTACTTAAACTTGCTTCTAGATTATGAAAATCACCCAAGGGAGCAAAGAACTTCAAGCAATAATCATCAATTTGGGAGAAAAGCTCAAATGTGTGTTGTGTGTGTGTGTTTGTCGTGTGACTGGCAAAGAGAGGAAGAAAAACAATTTTGACACATGCCCTCTCAAATAACACGTACCCCTCCCCCTTTTTCAGATAAATTCATTAAAACACAGTACAAGTTATTAGGTTCGCAGATAAATAAGTTAGACCTAACTAATTCCAATTTTAACAACGAATATATTTTTAGAACCCCGGTTCAGAAGTGAACCCAAATATGTAAAAATTAGTATAAGATTTAAATATCTCAGTATTTACTAATTTTAACCCCTTGGTTAAAATACAATAAAATATAATTAAATCAATTAAATTATATAAAATAATAAACAATTAAATTACTTACCGAAAGTAATTAAAAATTCTAGGTCGAGTCTCATGATGTTACAATTACAAACTCAGCTCATTCATTTTTTTTATAAACCTTCCTGATAAACCTTTTTGATCAACCAAACACAGTGGATACTTTTAATAGAATATGCACCCTTTTAAGCACATGCCTCAAAACAAAAACAAAATAAAATCAGTACATATTACGTTAACATACTTCCAAAAGAAAGATGAGAGAATAAAATAGGACACTTATTAATCATCATCTATCATTGAAGATACATATCACCTAGTCTTTCAACATTTTTGAAGTGAATTTATACCAGAGATTGTTTTTTAAGTATATATAATTATATATTCTATTAAAATTGTCATGTTAATGATTAAATAATACTCCCTCCGTCCCTAAATAAAGTTCTCATTTCTCATTCAAGTTTTGTCCCTAAATAAAGTTATCATTTCTCAAACATAAGGGCCCACTTAATATAATAATATTATTATAAATACTTTCACCACTAACTATCTCTTAAAACACTTTCTCTCTCCAATCAAACCTTATATTTTAATCAAAAGTAATACCAAATACCTCACCACCAACTATATCCTAAAATGTTGTGCCCAACACAAATGGGAACTTTATTTAGGGACGGAGGGAGTAACATTTGTCATTTTCTCCTCAAAGTCTCAATTAAATTTTAATATCTTTATCTTTATTACTTATAATGTGTTTAGAAACTTTATGTATAAGCATTTTCTCTTAATTATTTTGGGAAAGCCTCAATTTTTTCTTGTGAAAAGTAAAGATTTCGTGAGACTCGAACATGACACATCAGAATATCAGATAAATGCATAGGCACTCCTAGGTAACCCGTAAATTATTGTAAGAGTCAATCATATCGTTGGTATTTATAATTTGATCAATATTTTAGTTATTTGAAATCTGAAATTTATAGATTATTCTGTTCTTTTGAAATTTGTAATACGATTGATCACGAATGTCCGTTAGCTTTTTCCATTGAACTCTTTCATGTGCAAAGTACAGGAAGGCAAAATAGCGCCATAATTACTTTGAAATAATAACTGTTATTCTGACAAACTATAAAACTAGTTGAAATTTACTCTAATGATAATAATAAATGTAGGTCTACAAAAATGCTAAAATAAGGACAAATTGGAAAGCATACTTACATTAAAACAACCTGAGTAAATTTCACGGTTTAATTCGACAAAATAACAATGTTGGTAATTTCGAATGAGATTTTACCCTCATATGCCTCCTGCCACATGAAGGGATTTATCATTTAACAGAAAAAATTAGCGGACATCTAAAGGACTATAACAAGTTTGAAAAGAAAAGACTATGTAATTTTGAATTGAAAAGAACAAAAATGATCAATGATATAATTTACTCTTATTTTAGGACAAAAAGATAAGACACATAATTAGCGGTCCATCCACCAAAAACAAGGATGGACTACGAACCGGTGTGCTGTAAGCCTAATGATGTACTTTGTACTATTAGGTACGTTTGATTCGTTGAAATCATTGGGAATTTGAAGAACTTAGAATCCAATTCCTATGAATTCTTATGTTTGGTTAAAAGGAATTAAAATCATTGATAGAAACACATTCCAGTCATGGGAATTTGCATTTCATCCAATGTAGGAAGAATTTTAAAAAATGAAGGAATGTGATGATTATCATATTACCCTTACATACATTTGAACCTTAAACAAACCACCACCCGTCACCCACCGCCGTCACCCACCGCCACCCACCACCACCCTCTAGCCACCACCGCTACCACCACCCACTGCTACTGCCACCACTACCCGCCATCATCACCCGGTTCAAGCCTTTCTGCTAGTTCAAGAAATTTTATACACGCAACACCTACTGTGATATCTTATATGTTCGATGATATAAAACAATAAATCTGTACATTATCACCAGTCGATTAGAGAAGAATTCTTTCATTAATCATATTGCACTAAGTAATTAATTTTAAACATCAGACAATCAATCTTATCATACAACAATAATAATGAAACCTAACAATTGAATTACTACTCGGAATAATTTAAACAAGAAAATATCAGATGTTCTTCAATAACCAATTGATCAATCCCGTCCATCTCCAACTGGATAAATTAATTCATTTAATTTCCACAAGAGATAATAAAAAACAGAGATCGAGTGTTGATCTCCTAAGTTTTTCGATCAGAAAAATCAAATTTGACAATATAAGTGGAAGATTTTTCTTTTTAATTCAAATTCTGACAATTTTTGCCGCTTTGACCACCGGATTGTCCCTCGCGATCGCCTCACGACCAGCGGTTTTGTAATCATAGGTGCAGTCATGACGGTCGGAGTAACGGTGCTCCGCGCAGAAAAGATCGCCACAACGGCATCGGAATCCGGTCAAACCTACACGTTTCCGGCAACCAGAGCACCGACTTACAACCTTAGTTGTCGTTTTCTCTTTCGGTTCTTCATCTATCATCACAACCGTCCGATCTACCACCTGATCAAACGATACATCGCAAGACGTTGACCTCGTCGGAGACCTTGTTCAGATCAACATCTCAGGCCAACAAAATTCCTATACTCACACCCAATAACTTTGGGATGTGGAAGAATCGTATTAAGCAATACATGCTTATTACAGATTATTCCATGTGGGAAGTCGTTTGTGAAGGAAACAAAACTGGTCAACTTCAAGCAAGTAGCTCTGCAACTGAGGCAGACAAACTTAAATGTGAGAAGGAGAAGAAAGATAAAGGCATTGAACTCAAAACTCTAAGCACTCTCTTACTGGCCATTCCTAATGATTATCAACATCTCTTTGTTGAATATGATGATGCAAAAATACTATGGGAGGCACTGGAGAAGAGATTCGTTGGGACAAAGAGCACCAAGAGGAATATGAAGTCTGTTCTCAAACAAGACTTTGAAAATTTCAAAGGAAAGCCCAATGAAACACTCACTCAAGTGTTTGACAGATTCAACAAACTAATTGGTGAACTCAACCAAGTTGGTGTAAAGATGGATCAAGAGGATGTCAACATGAAGTTTCTAAGGTCTCTTAGTGAAGAATGGGCCATGTACACAGTGGTGTACAGACAAAGAGATGCTTTAGAAGAAAAGGAGTTAGATGAACTCTATAATGATCTCAGAGTGTTTGAAACTGAGGTAAATCACAAAAACCCTTCTATTTCTTCTAACAATGCTGCTTTTGTGTCTAGTACAGGTCAAGGACAAGAAACCTCCGCAGGAAAGGCTGCAGATTCTGAGGATACTGCAAGAGAATCCTTCTTCACTAGTCATGTGCATACTGCATTGATTAGTGATGACTTGGAACAACTGAATCCAGATGATCTTGAGGAGATGGATCTTAAATGGCAGATGGCTATGCTGAGCCTAAGGACCAAAAGATTCCTAAAAAGAACTGGAAGGACAAGCCTCAATTTCAACAAAGGTGACAAAGCAGGATTTGACAAAACTAAAGTCAAATGTTACAACTGTAACAACCTTGGTCACTTTGCAAAAGAATGTCCTCAACCAGACAAAAGATCAAAATCAACTGCTCTTGTGTCACAACAAGGACAAGGATATGACTGGAGCTTCCAAGCAGAAGAGCATGCTCAAAATCAAGCTCTCATGGCCTTTACTGACAACAAAACTGAGGTAAAATCTAAACCTTGTACTCCTGAATGTGCTAAAATTATTAAAAATCTAGAAAAAGAAAACAATAAATTAAATGAAGATTTAGCAAAAGCAATCAGAAGAAATTATGAGTTTGATGGGGTGATTGCTGATCAAGAACATCAAATAAAGGTGTACAAGATGATTGATCAACGGATCAAGGAAGAATTGCTTCAAGCTGTGGATGAGAAAGAGTTTTATGAAACAAAAAATAATGAACTAACAAGTAAAATAGAAGAATGTCAACTTGAAATTGAACAAAATAAATTAACAATTAAAAAGTTTGAAAGAAGCACTAAAATTCTTGATGAATTAACTAATAATCAAACTACAGAAAAGGTTGTTCATGGGGTGGGATATCATGCTGTACCACCTCCATATAAAATCATTCCACCTCTTAAAAACAGTTCAGAAAGAATCATTAATGAATTAAAAACTGAAAATCAAACTGAATCATCTAATGAAACATCTGAATCAAATAATTCTTCTGATGATGAACAATCAATTGAATTTACTATATCTCAAAGTGAATCACCAAAATCAATTGATACAAGTTTTCACACAGCTCAAAGTCCAAATGAATCTCCCAAATATAATGCAGATAATGTACCAAAAATTTTAACAAGGGGGAATGAAAGAAATAAAACACAACTCTTAGACCAAAGAATACCTGAAGGTGCTAAAAATAAGAAACTTAGATGTGTTATATGCAATAAAATGAACCATTTAGCAAAGGATTGTCACTACAATCCAATAAACTGCAAAGAGTTAAAAGAATTTAAAGTTCTTAAAGAAAATGCTAAAACTCAAAAGTTAAAAGTTACTACTGGTCATTCAGTAGTAAATAAAATTAAAAATCCAATTGTTGAAAATCCAAGATTTGGAAGAAGTAAACCAAGGTTTGTTCAAAACAGAAGAGCTGGAAGCCCAAAGTACAGCAATTACTTCAAGAATAATGGAAAATCCAATCAAAATAAACAATATTTTAAATTTTCCAACACCAGTAGAAACTCTAACAAATTTACTACTGGTGTTAACCCTAATTATAATGCTGTATGGTACCAGTACAAGAATACTACTGGTAATAACCCTAATTTCAAAAATACTACTGCTCCCAAAACAAATTTCAAAAACACTACTGGTGTTAACCCTAAAAACACTACTGGTCATTCTAAACATGGTAAGTACCCAAATACTACTGGTCCATCAGTAGTAAAGTATTCAAAAGCTAAAAACAATGGGTATAAACCAAGATCAGTAGGAAATTTTCACACCAGTAATAACTACAAAAGGACAGTAGTAAAACAAAATACCAGTAATAAACAAGTATGGGTACCAAAAGTCTTTAAAGTTAAATCCCCAAAAGCTCATTTCTCAAAGGATGAACCCAAGACATATAAAGCTTGGGTTCCCAAACTTAACTAATCCTTTACTCTCTTGTGCAGAGCATTCAGATCCCAGAAGAAGGTAGAACATGGCATATTGATAGTGGATGCTCAAGGCACATGACTGGAAATCTGCAAATTCTTAAAGATTTCAAGTCCTTTGATGGTGGATTTGTGGCTTTTGGTGAGAACCCAAAAGGAGGTAAGATCACAGGTAAAGGTACTGTTACAAATGGAAAGATTACCTTTGATGATGTATTTTATGTAGCTGAGCTAAAATACAATCTTGTCAGTGTGTCTCAAGTATGTGATAAGAAGAATAAAATTCTGTTCACAGACATTGAGTGCATCATTCTTTCTCCTGATTTTATATTAGATGAAAAATATGTTGTTTTAAGAACCCCAAGGAGAAACAATGTGTATTGCCTAGATATAGGGGGAGAACTCATTTCTTCAAATGAGGTCAACTGCTTTATATCCAAGGCAAACACCACTGAATCAGAACTTTGGCACAGAAGGATGTGTCACACAAATTTTAAAAACATGAATAATTTAGTAAAAAGAAATCTAGTCATTGGACTACCTCAAAAACAATTCATGTGTGATCATCACTGTGTTGCATGCCTAAAAGGTAAACAACACAAGACTTCTCATAAGTCCAAAACTGTGAACTCTATTTCTGTTCCTTTACAGCTCTTACATATGGACCTTTTTGGACCTACAAATGTAATGAGTATTGGAAAGAAACAATATTGTCTTGTTATTACTGATGACTTTTCCAGATATACATGGGTTTTCTTTCTCAGGACAAAGGATGAAACAAGTGAACTCATAAAGAACTTAATTGTCAAACTGGAAAACACATCTGATCAAAAAGTGAAAGCCATAAGATGTGATAATGGCACAGAATTTAAAAATACTAACTTAATTAACTTTTGTGATCTTAAAGGTATTGACAGACAATACAGCTCACCTAGAACTCCACAACAAAATGGTGTAGCTGAAAGAAGGAATAGAACCATCATTGAAGCAGCAAGATCAATGCTTGCAGACTCAAAATTACCAATTACTTTTTGGGCAGAAGCTGTTAATACTGCTTGTTATGTTCAAAACAGAGTATTAATAGTGAAGCCACATTTTAAAACACCATATGAACTTTTTAATAAAAGAAAACCTTCTATAAGTTTCTTAAAATCATTTGGCTGTCCTTGTACTATTCTGATTACAAGAGAACAAATTGGTAAGTTTGACTGCAAAGCTGATGATGGAATCTTTGTGGGATACTCTACTCAAAGCAAATCATACAGAGTATTCAACAAAAGACTAAGGATAATTGAAGAAAGCATCAATGTATCCTTTAATGAAAATGTACCTAATGAACAAGGAAATGGTCCAGATTGGCTATTTGACATAGACAATCTAACCAAATCCTTTAATTCTAATATGAATTTCAATGCAGGTAATTCAAATTGTCTTAATCAAAAAGAAGGAACATCATCTGTTTATACTGGTCAAGAAAAGATGAGATACATAGTTGTTGATACTGCTCCCATAGTTAATACTGATGTCAGTAATAACTCAAATTTTGAAACCAGTAGTAACTCTGAGAATGAAGTCAGTAGTAATTCCACTACTACTGGTACCAGTAATAGTACTGAAAATACTACTGGTCCCAACTATAACCTAGATTCTCAAGATACTACTGATACCAGTAACAACTTCAATACTACTGATCTCAATGAAGATGATAGCAGTAGTAACTCTGACCAAGATAATGATGAACCAAATACTAATGACAATGAAGGATCTCAAGAAGAACAACTACCTGAGGCAAATGAGTCCAACCTTGAAAATCAACTAGTGGTTGATAAAGCTACAACAACAAGGACTCAAAAGAACCATCCATTAGACCTTGTTCTAAGTGATGTTAACTCACCACTTCAAACAAGAAGCAAATTAAACAAAAGCTTAACTGCAAATATGTGTAATATAAGTTTAATTGCTAATGAATGTATGTATGAATGCTTTCTGTCTCAGGATGAACCAAAGAAGATTCAACAAGCAATGAAGGACTCAAACTGGATTGAGGCAATGCAAGAAGAACTCCTTCAATTCAAGTTACAAGCTGTTTGGACACTTGTACCTCTTCCCAAAGGAAAAAGAGCCATTGGAACAAGATGGATCTTTAGAAATAAGAAAGATGAAAGAGGGATAGTGATCAAGAATAAAGCCAGACTTGTAGCCCAAGGATACACTCAAGAAGAAGGTATAGACTATGATGAAGTATATGCTCCTGTTGCCAGAATTGAAGCAATAAGAATATTCCTAGCATATGCTTCATTCAAAAGGTTTAAAGTCTATCAAATGGATGTGAAGAGTGCTTTCCTGTATGGGAAGATTGAAGAAGAAGTTTATGTTTGCCAACCTCCAGGATTTGAAGATCCAAAACATGGTGATTATGTGTTTAAATTGGATAAAGCTCTATATGGCCTACATCAGGCACCAAGAGCATGGTATGACACACTATCATCATACTTATTAAAGAACAACTTCAAAAGAGGAGCCATTGATAAAACATTGTTTACAAAGAAAGTCAAAGATGATATACTACTGGTACAAATCTATGTAGATGATATCATTTTTGGTTCAACCAATGATACTTTGTGCAAAGAATTTGAAGAGCTGATGCAGATTAAATTCAAGATGAGCTCCATGGGTCCAATGAACTTCTTCCTTGGACTCCAAGTCAGTCAAAGAACTGATGGTATTTTGATAAATCAATCAAAATATGTTAAAGACATCTTGGAAAAGTTTGACTTGAAAGACAGTAAAAGTGCTAGTACACCAATGGAAACACACAAACACCTACATCCTGATATTGAGGGGGAGGATGTAGATGAACACTTATATAGATCAATGATAGGCTCTTTGATGTACTTAACTGCATCAAGACCTGACATTATGTATAGTGTTTGTGTGTGTGCAAGATATCAAACAAGACCCAAAGAACTACACTTGCAGGCTGTTAAAAGAATATTCAGATACCTGAAAGGCAAACCATCACTAGGTCTATGGTATCCACATGACTCACCCTTTGAACTAATAGCTTATACAGATAGTGACTATGGAGGTGAATGTCAAGATAGAAAGTCCACTACTGGTGGATGTCAATTCTTTGGATCAAGACTAGTGTCATGGCAATGTAAGAAGCAAACAAATGTACCAACATCTACTGCTGAAGCAGAATATGTAGCTGCATCTGCTTGCTGTGCTCAAGTTCTATGGATTCAAAATCAGCTTCTAGACTTTGGTATCTCTATCCTTAAAACTCCTATTTTTATTGATAATCAAAGTGCTATTAGTATTGTGAATAATCCAGTAAAACATTCAAAAACTAAACACATTGAAATAAGATTTCACTTTATAAGAGATTGTAATGAAAAGAAATTAATCAAAGTAGTTAAAATCCATACTGATGATCAATTAGCAGATCTTTTTACAAAAGCATTTGATGTAGGAAGATTCAACTTCTTGGTCAGTAGTATTGGAATGATTTTAATAACTTAAAATCTCACTTAAAATTATGTGTAAAGATTAGTGTTGTAAAATATTATTTTCTTAAGTGTTTTACTATTGGTATTGCTGTACTACTGGTGTGAAAGTGTATGCACAAAATACTACTGATAGTTCATTACTACTGGTGTATTTTAGGTCTACACGGATACTACTGGTAAGTCAGTACTACTGGTATTCACATATACTACTGGTCTTGTGTTGTAATGGTTACTACTGATGTCTATAATTACTACTGATGTCAAAATCCTTAGTCATTACTGATGTTAGTAGATACTACTGACGTTTTACTACTGATATCTTATTTACTACTGGTCTTTCATAAAAACAATTACCAATCTAACCCCCATGAAAATAACCGTTATGTTATGATTCGAAGGCTATTTTCGTAGTTTTGCAGGTTTAATCGAAAGATATAAAAGGCGGCAGATGATTAATTTAGCATTATCTTCACTTCGATTCTCTAAACACCTTTCGATAAACCCTAGTTTACGATCAAAAACCCTTCATCTTTAACAAAATTCTTGCAAAATCTCAACAACAATGGCAACTTTACAAGCTCTCGATGTGCAAACCGATCTCAAATACTCAGAATTTCACAACATGGTTGCATTTTTAAAAAATCCCGACGGAACAAAAGATTTCCGTCCAATCGTAAAATTCTTGAGAAATTCGTATATACAGTTTGCCTTAACTGTAAAGCCGAAGGCATATCAACAGCACTTGGTGGATTTCTGGACCAATGCTGAGCGAACAGAAGGAACCACATCATCAATGATAAAATCGAAAGTAGATGGAAAGTACATCACTGTATCTGAACAATCAATCAGACATCATCTACAACTTCATGATGATTCAGGTATGTATACTCTTCCTAAGGAATACATTGCTGATACTTTAAATAAAATGGGGTATGAAGGCAGACTTAATATTGTAACTTTTCAAAAAGGCCTTCTATCCCCACAATGGAAATTTCTGGTTCATACCATTCAGCATTGTATTTCTCCTAAAAGAAGTACTTGGAATGAGTTTAACAAGGCAATAGCATCTGCTGTTGTATGTTTATGCACAGACCAAGTATTCAATTTTTCTAATATGATTTTTGATGGTATGTTGGGAAATCTTAGTTCTTCTAAATTTTTAATGTATCCCAGATTTCTACAACATATCATAAACTGTGAATTACAAAACTTGTCAACTCCTAAAAACATTTTTGTATTACCTGAGTTGAACAAGAAAGTTTTCTCAAATATGAGGAAACAATTTAAATTTTCTGGGAAGGAAACCCCTTTGTTTCCAAACATGATCAAAGATCAACCCAATATTGGAGAAGGTTCAACCATTGCTACAACCCAAGTTGAACCTCAACCCACTCCATCACCCCCAAATACAGCCCAAACACCACCCCATATAGCCACTCAATCACCAACTCAAACAGAAGTCCTGAATGTGTCCCAGGAACTTGATATAAATCTGCAGAGTGCTACTCTTCACTCTGTAGAAGACCTACCAGACAAAACCAAAAATATATCCACAATCTATAAAAGAAAGAAATCTTTAAAGGACACCAGGGGACAAATCGAGTCACACCCCAGGCTCAAAGAGTTGTCCTCCAAGGAGGAGAGAGGACATGAGGGGAGGGCTTTCACTACTGATGCCCCAAAGGTGGGTGCACAGGACAGTGAAAACATCATTAGGACCCAAACCTCGGCAACTTTGAGTGATGACTCATTTGAGGAATTACTCAAAGGACCCCGGTGCCAAGAAACCAAAAGGGGGGACATCTCTGCTTCTTCTAGGAAGAAGAGAATGTCTAAAAGACCCAATGAATCACCAAGCAGTGATGAGGGCAGATCTGTGGAATTGATGGAAAGGAAGGAAAACCTTAAAACCAATGTACCTGTTAGTAAGCCCGATGATCTTGCTAGATGGAGTGAGGGCGATATTAAAATCCAACAATTGACGGCTAAAGTGGATTCCTTGGAATCCACTGTACAAGATTGTCTTTATTACCAAACAAATCAAGGAAAAACTATGGCTGCTATGAAAAGAAATGTCAATATCATCAACAAAAGAATGAGACAATATGAACTTAGGCTTCATCAACAATCAAAGCTTATCAGAAAATTGAAAAAGAAGATTGATGATAGTGAGGCTCCTCCAGTTGAGCTCACTAAGGGGGAGAAGGATAATATACAGACAATGATTGATGAATCAATTGCAGCAGCAGCTTCCTCCCTCTTGAATTTAAAAGAAACAGAAGTTGATGAAGGCTCAGAGATGATGATTACAGAAGATGAGCCCATTACTACTGCTACAATGGAAGAACAAGTTGAAACAGAGATACCAGTAGTAACTTCTACTACTGATGATATAGCAGTAGTAAGTCAAGAAGAGGAATTAACTGCACTAAACACTACTGATGCCCTATCAGTAGTAACTCCTGAAATAACACCAGTAGTAACTACTCTGGTTACTACTGATGAGGAAGAACTACAATTTCCTGAACTCATTGATGCTAGGAGACATGTCATCATTACCAAACCACCAACACCTGATCAACCACTTATCATACCTGACATTGATGATAATGTGAATTGGTTTGAGGTTGATGAATGTTCACTTCCTCCACATCCAAAAATACTTCAACAAAATGAAATTAGATCATTTTCTCCCTCTGTTATAATAAGAGGAGTGCCAGACATGAAGTATATTCCACCTCCACCTACTGCACATATTGGAAAGGGTAAAGAAGTATATGATGAAGATTACCCTAACAGAGCTCTTGGTCATTACATGGTAAACAAGATTAATCTGGTGAGAGCTGATAAACAAGATAAATGGAAGGTGAAGGATAAAAGATATTGGGAGAAAGTAGCTAAATATCAAGCTCTTGAAAAGAAGAAAAATCAAAGAGAAATTCCTGTTAAATTACCTGTTCAAATTAAAGATGTTCAGATAGAAGCCCAAGAAGCAGAGTTCAAAAGGCTTAGAAAAGTAGAAGAAGAACATCTAAACTGTCTAGAAGATCTTGTAGCAGAATGCAAAAGAACAAAAGGTGATTTACCAGATGATATATTTGAACAAAAGTCTCTTATGATAGACTTTCTAAAGACAAAAGGTCACAGTGCAAAATCTTTTGGAAGAATGAAGATGACAACCATAATTGAAAAATACTGTACTGCAAAAAGGAAAGATTTAATTGAACAAGAGGCTGAAGAAGAAAAGAAATTGAAATCAGCAAAAACCTTAATCCCAATAAGTCCAAATTTAATTAAAGAAAATAGTGTGTCTACTATTGGTGAATCCTCATCTCCTCAGACAAAGAAAAGAAAGAATGAAGCTCAAGAACAGAGTTTTCAAAAGAAAGCAAAACAAGAAAAAATTATACCTGTTCTTGAAGTACCTGTTGCTCCACTTCAAAATAATCCAATACTAAACTGGAAAGTCTTGCCCAATAATGTTCTATTAGTTGTAAGGGAAGACAAAATCATTCAAAAGTTTACTGGATGGTTACCTTTGATCAGATCCTGTACAAGAAGTGATGTGATTAAACTTCTGATCATTGGAAAACCAAGAATGTCAAAGAAATCTTGGAAAGAATCTGGAGCTGGATACTTAACAAGAATGATTGATGCAGCTTTTTATCCAGATAAATATCCAAAGTTATTTACAAATCCAGAAAATGTGTATGCATGGAATGTTCTCCCAACTTGCAATATGTATTTCTTTGAAAGATCAAGTAAAAATTGTGAGTTGTACTTATATGAAAGAGAATATCCTCACTCAGAAAAGGAAATGTATCAGATATTCATCAACACTCTAATGAAGCCCTTTGATGCAGTTATGTTCCAAAATAAATTGAATTACTTTACCAAGAAGAACAGCAAATACATAATTGAACAAAGACTTCAACAAAATCAAAGAACATTAGAAAGAAGAAAGAAAGAAGAAGAAGAACAGAAGAAAACTTGATTGATTAAAGGATAATCAATAAGTTTAGGGGGAGATTGTTAGAGCAAATCACAGATCAACTTAGTACTGATGCTGCAGTTAGTGATAATTATGTTTATTACTGATGGGGCAGAAACATTTACTACTGATGAAGTTGATACTGGTGTTCTCTATAACTTAGTTACTACTGATCATACAAAGATTGAAGATACTACTGATCATTGTAGTTACTACTGACGATGATTATGGACTTACTACTGATCACCAAGTTTACTACTGATGGTACTTATTTACTACTGGTGATTGGTTTTTCTACTGATACGCGTTTATGGAACATATCAAGTCCGAGATCTTCGCAGAGATAGTTATAGAATGTAAATCAATGTATATCGTTTATAATTAGATGTAAATCGTATCCTAGAATAACTAGGGTAAATAGTTTAGCTTCAAGGACTATTATATATAGTTCCTTACGAATTGTAAACGTACGTGTGTATTGTTAACTCAATAATATACATTGAAGCTTTTTGTGAAACTGTGTTCTTAATATTTCTCATATTGTTCATACAGTTCATCGTTCTTAATACATTGATATAGTGTTGATCCGCTGCAACTTCTATCATCAAATAGATCTAAGGTGTTTATTAACTTGTTTATAGTTAATCGATCCTGACAGACCTCAAGGAGCCAGATCTACCACGCGCACGTAGCGTCGATGTGGTTGAACTGGAGGTTGTGGTGGCGTTGAAGCACTTTTGACACATATTGTTCGTCGCTGGATTTCCAACGACGCCGCAGTTATTGATGCAGAGAGTCAAGGTTTCAGGTACAACTTTGAATTCCGTTTCTTCTTTCTCTGTCCTCTGAGCCATCTTCAAACAGAATCAATAAAATTTGTAAATTCACGCAAATTTGAAAAACAAAAGTAATTCAATCACCGTCACAGGCTAATCGAGAAGAGAATATCGTCGGAGAGATGAGAAATTTCCGGTGATAATTGATTATAATTTTGGTTGGCGAGAGATATGAATGGGAAAGGAGAGGTTTATTAAGGGAAGGGGAAAGGGCTAATGGTTGTCGCAAGGGACGCGTTATCATGCAAATTGTGTATTTAAGATTACCAGTTTACCCTTTTAGACTTTTTCACAAATTCCCAAATGTGGGGTTAGAGGTAGGATTAGGGGTGTTCACGAGTCGAGCTTTTAACGAGCTACTCGAGCTCGTTTATAACGAGCTCAAGCCTATACTAATTCGATCTCGAGTCGAGCTCGAACATAAAACAAGACTCGATTATTTTCACGAGCCGAGCCTTATAATTTAATACTCGGCTCGGCTCGTTCGATAGCTCGTTTAATCTCGAGCCGAACGAGCTATACGATCTTCACGAGTCGATCCTAACGAGCCGAACAAGTATTTTATACAATAAGTACAAGTGTTAATACAATAAGTACAAGAATATAATATGGGTGTTAACGAGTCGAGTAATTAACGAGCTTTTCGAGTTTGTAAATTAGTTATTTTCAAAAAATATGGAATCATAAACGAGTATCGAGCTCGAGCTCGAACACTATATAGATATTCGAGCTCGAGCTCGAGCCCAATTTTAAAAGCTTATTCGAGCTCGAGTCGAGCTCGAGCCGAGTAATTACTAAACGAGCCGAGCCCAAATTTCCTGATATTCGACTCGACTCGAATCGTTAACACCCCTAGGTGGGATTACTACGACTGACGTGTTTAATACTCGTTACAGACTGATTTCGCCCGTGACAAGAAGCCTTTAAAAAAAGAATTTCTTTATGAGCGATGTATTTTGTATTTGTGGATACTATTTGTGTCTATTTATGTATCTATCCAATTATTGACGATAAGTGTCAAAATTAAGAGATGATATGAGGAAAAAGAATTAATTGATTACACATGTCAAGTTTATAGATGGGTAGGCACATGAGTAGGCACGTATATCATTTCTCTTAATTTATTATACTACCTTCGTATCAAAATAAGTGATACATTTAAAGAAATATGATGTTTAAGGAAAAAGATTAAAATGTAGTTTAAGATAGATTAAAATAGATAGTTAATGAAGAAAGAGTCCCATTTTTTTACTAAATAAGATAAGTTTTAGAAGTGTATAACTTATTTTGACATCACTTATTTTGATATGAAGGTAATACCTTTTTTTTATCCTTATATTATATTATATAAGTATCTCTCATATTTTACAAGCATCTCCGCAGATTATATGATATATAAAATAAGTATTGTGGTACATAGATTAACAGTAGTAATAATCAGTAAAACTAGATTAACAATAGCTGGGAATTTGTAATCTGTTCCGTTTTTGGTTTTGTAATTTCAAAACTATCGGTTCATGTTCGATTCGATTTCTAGACTATACTCACCTCTAATTTTAATATGGCTTTTTAAGCTTATTTAATAAGTTTACATTCTTATCCTCTATTTAATTTTATCCTTTTTTTAACAACGTATTTTTTACATAACCTTTTATATAACTTTACTATATAAAAAGTTGAATCAAATATTTTATTTAAAAAATCTTATTAATTTAAATAAACTTAGAAGTTAATAAACATAGATTTTTTTAAATAAGTTTCCCAAATACTTTTTTTTTCTTTTTTTTAGAACTAAAAAAAAAATAGGATGTGTATGTATTTATGCTAAACAATTATTATTCTTACTTAAAAACAATATCGATTTTAACCGGCCCGCAACGTCAGCAGGCCAGGCCCAATAACGAAGGTAATAGCAACACTGCGGTTGAATTGGCAACAGAAACAGACGGAGAGAGAGAGATAGCGAGAAAGAAGACGGCGAGAAGGCAAAAGATCCTCTGCCGTTGTTTCTTCATCGGAGGTTCGTATTCTCTCCGGCGATAATTGCCTACCATTAAAACCTTTTTCATACTTCAATTACATGCATGAGTTCTCGACACTCTATTCATATGAAAACTAGGGTTTCTTCGTATCATGTCCTAAAACTCCGGTTGCTAGTCGTTCAGTCTTAGTAGATTCACTGTTTTCTGTTGTAGTAATCAGTACGTTTTGTGTTCGTTATTTTGATTTTGAGATGGTTGCTGGTTTACATTGCTTAATGTGCCGAGCTGTTGTTTTATTGATTCCTAGCTTCGATTGTTATGTAGCTGCATAGTTATTTGCTTGATGGACAACGTATTGAGTATCTATTGAATTTGATTCAGTTTGAAGCGATTGATAATTTATCGGTAGCTGAAAGGATTGGGCTTGAGAAGCTATATTTGAAGGATTTTGAATAGGAAAGGATCGATGGATAGTGCTGATGATCTGACTTTCAGGATTATTTTTTCTGGAGATGGAGCTGGAAGGTTGCGGGATCGAGTTAAGGAAAAGCTCAAGGAATTCATGGGGGATTACACAGATGACACTCTTGTGGTATGTTTTGTATATTCATAGACTTACGGTAACAATACATAGAGTTTGGTAGGATTGATTGTAAATAACATATGAAGAAAGTGTCTACTGTGTATTATAACTCTATAAGCCTGTGCTTCAACTTTTGGTAACCCCTGCATTCTCTCTATTTATTTTTGTTTTTATCTGTTTAATGGGAAAATGTGGTTCACATAATCAATCCTAATGGATGAACAGCATGCCAATTCAGTAGGTTTTGTTGAGAAGAATGAAGTACACTTACAATCAAAAGAAACCTATATATTGACCGTAGTTAAAACAAATCACATATACCAATTAAATTGGACAATTCTGTAAATGAATTTAACTCCACAAGGAACATGTTATGTTGTAGGTTATGACTACCATGTGTAGGTTAAATATATGACAGCCACAATGTTACCAATTACCACTTAAGTTGCTATTACACACATCTTTTCTTCATCTAGTAATTATGGTGAATGGCAGAAATATATTTCTTGTCCATTCTCCGTTCTTAGTTCTTACAGAAAAACATTAATTTAAAATTCCCTAATTATGTTACACCATACCTTTCAAGTCATACTTAGTCCATGTCATATATTGTGGTGTTCATTCGTATGGGGTAAAGGGTTTTCACCCAGGTATAATATATTAAAAGTGTGTCTTAAAACAGGAGAAGTATACTTTTGCTGTTCGAGTGTTTAAGTAATGATAAAAGGACTTCAGTTATGAGATATCTGTTCTTGTTTAAGGGAGTTCTTTTTTATTCTTAAACGAAATATAGACGGTTTATAAATTACTTTGATGAAAAAGTTAGGTTAGTTAGAAAATCTCACTTTTTGTCATGAGCTTCTGTGTGCTATCGCCGGCTCATGTTAGCTTTGCATTACTAAAATTTTTTAAAAGGTACTTAAAGTTTAACATTGTACAGATTTGAATTAAAAAAAATTAGAAGTTATGGAAGGATACAATTGGATTTATGAATAATCACCTCAGTTTTCTTTTAAATAAATGAAATTCGAACGCAAGTTATGCTAGGTGGTATTTTATATTTAACTAAATGAATCATGAAACTGCTGTGAAGGATACAATATTTTGGACTGAATATGTATTCTAGCAGATGAAATACTTGGAGTTTAATTTGTAATGATTTGATATTTCCTCCATTTGATTGCTTTTAAATTCTTCGTCTTTTTTTGTTGTTGAATTGGTTGACTATTTAAGACAGTGTTGTCTTCAAAGAGACTTTAATACTTTGAGGCTTAACGAAATTATATTTATACCATGTTTATACATTAACTCAAGTGTTGTGGAAATTGCAGAAAACATGCTGGATTGATATCTTCCTTCTTGCGTCCTTTAAAAACCTTAAAATTTTATTTTGTTTGGAAAAGACACACATTGTAATTAGATTCACAAATTACTATTAAAAGCTTATGCTATTGTTCATGCAACAACTCAAACTATCAGTTGGAGACATTTGATCTTTTTCTTTTTCTCAAAGTTGGTTATTGAACCTGAATCATTTAACATATTTCTGGTTATTGTTTGTATGCTATATTATTTGCTATTTTGTTTATTCTAAGTATTTTGTTTCTTCAGGAATATGTGATTGTTCTGCTTAAAAATGGAAGGCGTAAAGAAGAAGCAAGAAATGAGTTGAATGTCTTTTTGGGTGATGACAGTGATTCTTTTGTGTCTTGGTAATACATTTGTACTGTATATTTTTTTATTCAAATTGTGTACTAATGAATGGTTAATATGGGCCATGTTATCTCTAACGGGTCAAATCGGTAAAATCAAAAGTTAGCTATAAAAGGGGAAGGGGTAAAATGGGTTTGCCCATAATGTATTTGTGGTTCTTAAATCAATCTAATGTTGTTCATAAAAACTAGATAGCTTATTGAAATTATTTCCTGTTTTGACCCGTTACCCAACCTGCAGGCCCACCCATTTTCCCACCTCTACAAAAAACTGTTGCATGCATAGGTTTTTGATATCATCTTGTATCTTTGTATGTGCAGGTTGTGGGACCATTTGAGATCAAACATAGACCTATATGCACAATCTCGTTCAGATGAAGTATCCAAACAGAAACCTCTGCCCGAATCAGAACCAATAAAATCTGATAAATTATCCAGTAAGAGCCGAAGAACCAAAGATTGGAAAAATGTTGTAAGAGATCCAGATGAACCACCGCCACTTCGCAGTGCAGTTATTGCCAATATCCATTCAGATCGTTCTCCTTCACCTCAACCAATCATTCAGAGAAAAAGAGGTCGGAATGGTCAAGAAAGAAGTCAACCCGATGAAAGATCTCAAGTCAAGGTTTGACCCTTTTTTTTCTTTTTCTCTGTTTTAGTCTTCTATCATTTTCATTTGAATAATTAATGTTAACATGTCTACTTTCAGAGAGAAGCAGTTACTAAACCAACCCTAAGTGCCTCAAGAAGACTGCTACAATTTGCAGTTCGGGATGCAGTTGCACCTCCTCGGTCAACCGGTTTGACTTCTGAACCATCATTTAAACGGTTACGCTCTGTAGTTTCTACACCAAATGAAAATCTTGCAATTGAGAAAAAACATTCACAAATCCGTTCAGTTGCAAGAGTGCCTAAATCAATGGCAGTTGCAATTAAAGCAGTTGCAGATGCTGCAAAAGATGTTAAGAAAGTCAAACCATCGGGAAACGTGTTTGATCGGCTCGGTCGTAGCGAAGAAATATTAAATCCAGTTGACCCATTTATAGAAAATGATGATTTTGAGGATGTTTCTATGTTGGAAAATGATGTGGGAATAGCTTCTGAATTTGGATATAATGGCGAAGGGTATGAAAACATGAATGATTTAGATCATAGGGTTGAAACAATGGATTCTTGTCAGATTGATAAGTCAGGAGGGCATTTTGGTAATTTGGCTAATTCTTCTGATAAGATGGTAAATAGTTCTTCAAATGTAAATACATGGAAACCGAGGGGTGTTTCAGGAATGGATAATCAGAAAGTTGTAATGGAGAATGAGTTGAATGCGGGAAATTGTAGCAGTCCTGTTACTGTTACCAATGGAAATGTAAGATTTAATAATTAATGCAAATATTGTGTTTAATTTCATTTTCCAGAAATTAAGCTAGACTAAGATTATCTATTTGGTTGGTTTTGTAATTAGGGGGTACAAGCTGTACATGCTCAAAAGGAGATTCAGAAGGCACCACCATCCACTGGTGAGTTTTTATTTGATCTTTTTGCTTCCCATATTTCTTTTTGAAATATATATTAGTGTGAATTACATAAATCATCCCTATGGTTTATATGAAATTAGATGTTTTTTCAGGTGTTAATCCCACTGGTCGGGCAGTTGAAGATGTGGATTCACGCACCATTTTTGTTAGCAATGTAATGACCCGACCCTAGTTTTTCATATGAAGTGTCATGTGATGTGATTGTTTGTAAATGAATTTTGTAATTGATACAGGTTCATTTTGGTGCGACTAAAGATAGCGTTTCTCGACATTTTAACAAGTTTGGGGATGTGGTGAAAGTGGTTATAGTAACTGAAGCAGGAACCGGGCAGCCTAAAGGGTATGAAATCTTTGTCTTAGTTTTAAAAATATAACAATAATATATGTATGGGTATGGGTATTAATGCAGATGCTGTTATGTGGAGTTTTTGAAAAAAGAAGCAGCAGAAAATGCTTTATCTCTGGATGGTACATCCTTTATGTCACGTATTCTTAAGGTAACATAAAATCTCTCCACATTACTCTGTTTTATCAAGCGTTACATTGAATTTTTAATTTTGGTGAATGCAATGCAGGTTGTAAGAAAGAGCTCTGGTAATCAGCCAGAAGCGCCAGCTGTGAGCACATGGGTCCCGCGTGCATCCAGATTCAGTAGAGTTGCGTTCCCCAGGGGAAACGTATTCAGATCCCGTTTTGCAATAAAAACGGGTGCAAGAAGCTTACAGTGGAAACGTGCTGACACCACCACCACCACCACCACCCGTAGTCTCACTTATGTCAGAACCAAAACAGATGCAACTGCCAACAATGCATGAATCATTCCAGTGGTAAATAATGACTTGTTTTCTCTATTCTAGTTGAGGGTTGGAATGGAAGGATGAGAGAGTTTGGTGATGTGGGTGGATGGGTTTATGGGTGGGTATTCTTTTTGGGTTTAATTGGGTCCTTATTTTATGGTTGAGTAGTACGAAAGAGGCTGAAGAGTATTTTGAGTTTGATGTAATAATTTCTACCTCAAAAAGGATATTTGGAAAAGTAAACGGAAAAATGGACTCAAGAAATATGAAAAATGAAAATGTTTATGTTGCTGCACTTGTTGGTTGACGGTTTGTTATACTTTTGGTTGTTTTTTTATATGATTAAAGATACTGAAAATAATTGTACTTGCATGATAGAAGTTTTACTCAGTTTGGTCTTTTTACATGCTTTTGTTTCTTGGACTAACTCTGTCTTGTTTCTAACAAGTCGAGCTTGGCTCAAACTACGGGACCTTGAAATAATTAACAATCTGAGCTTGAGTTTTTTATGGGTCGGGTTAGAATTCTTATAAAGGTTTCTGATAAACACATGTGCATGTATATATATTTTCGAGCCGAGTTTGAGTTTTTATCGATCTTCATATTAGGGTTGTCAAATCGTGTTATCGTTTCGTGTTTTTGGGTAACACGACACGAATTCGTTGAACACGAAAACAACACGACACGAAGTCATGTTTTATTTTGCTAACACGAACACGATACGATTAAAAAACGATAAACACGACAACACGAAATAAATAATAAATATATCAAATTTATTACTTATTACATGCTAAAAACATGACAAACACGACAAAAATTTCCCAATTTCGTGTTAATATCTGAACACGAACACGACACGACTTTGTGTCTGTTTTACATGACACGAACACGAATTCAAATTTCGATTTCGTCACAATTTCGTTTCGTTTCGTGTATTTTTGTCGTGTTGTGCCAAGTTTTGACAGCCCTACTTCATATATGTATGTATGTATGAGCTTTTTATCGAATTTTATGTATGTGTGTTTTTAAATGTATGTATTTATGAGTTTTTCAAATGAGCTTGAGCCCAATTTGAGTCTTCTCTAGCGGAGCTCAACTCTCAAACTTTGAAGTTAATCGAGCAAACTTAACAACACTCTGTTTCATATCACGTTCATTTTAAGTTTTTTTTTTTTTTTTTTTTTTTTTTTTTTTTTTTAAATCAAAGATTATCCTAACCAGATCACTTTTTGGATAAATTTAAACAACCATGTAAATCAAAAGGTTGAAACCGACATAGAAAAATCACTTGTATTAAAACTTGTTTGGTGATACAAAAATACTCTTCACATGCTTTTTATTTATTTATTATTTTTACTAAATTGCTTTATTATATATTAGTAAAATGAGAGGTAAACAGAAAATTTCTCATGTCCCAATGGTGGGTCTCAACACGTGCACGTAGAAAGTCCCTTGCTCGAATCTTCACAAGAACAACTTCTTCTTTTAACCCGTTTAATATGTATAAAACCCGCAACAACGTAATATGTAAAACCCGCAAGAACGTGCGGGAGACCACCATCCTTGTTATGTTAACAAAACACATAACTAAATCCCTCCGAATTTTAAACAATTGAAGCAAGCTCATTTGATGTAAATGAATGTCCTCAACACCACAAAATCTATCAATGCTGGCATCATATTTCATGCTGAGGCCCCAAAACTTGTGAGGCCTATATGATTTAAATAACATAATCTCTCATAACTGTTTTCGCTCATTACTTTGGAAAATAAAAAAACCAACATGGCCAACAACTAATGAAAAAACCATAAAGAAGGAAACAATGCCTTAATTCCATAAGCAACAAAGCTCTCAAACAAAATTCCATATCATGAACATTGTCTCGAAACACATTAAACAATATCTGTAATCAAATTTATTGTATAAACTCAACTTATAGCACTAACAAGCCATTCTATTAGTGTTAAAACATTATCATCTGTGACATTCTATGTCAATACAGAGGAATAACAAGCAATCCAAGAGAAGCAACACCAATACACAAGTACGAAACCACATTCAATCTCACAAAAAACACATTCAAATTCTTAGCAACTTGAAGTGTAAGAGTCAAAATCTGCAATCTACCTTGATCCTCCATTTTCCTGAAGAAAGTTATCGGTTTCAATGATCTTCGCAGCATAAACGACAATGAAAATGGCAACCCAAAAGCCAAACAGCTCTGCACAGATACTTCTGGAATAGGATTAGACTTAGTAACATACGAAATCCAAGCTCCTAGACCCAATTGAAATAAACCCAAAAGAGCTAAACTTTTACTAAGTGTGTAAATTGTCTTAGACATTTCATCGAGCACCTGGCGGCTCTCATTCCCAAGTGCAGAAACATCACGCTCAACAGTAGGTCCAGTGATTTCTTGGTGCTTGAATTCTTCAGGGGTTTTGTTTTGATTCTCTTTAGGTTTTTGGGTTTCTTCAGAATCAGATTGGGGGTTGGAGCTTGATAGAAACTTAGGGTTTTGATAAAGATTAGGGTTTAAAATATGAGGGTTGAAACGGGTGTTTGATCTGATTGAACTGTGATTGGGAATGAATTGCGTTTTCGGAAATGACGATGGGTGATTGAAAGCAGTGAAATTGGGGGTGGTGTTTGAGAAAGATCGATGGAAATGATTAGGGTTTTGATTGTAGAAAGTCGGGTATAGTGAAAAGAGAGCAGCTGATGAAGAAGGGTTCAAAATCTTGGAAGTAAGTCTGCGAGAAATTGTGGAAGCCATTGTTTCTATGTGTGTGTGAACTCTGGTGCTTCAGCTTGTAACTTTGTTTATGGGAAGTTGGGAACCACCGAACCAACGAACAATGGCAGGTACAGAAATTTTCTCAACTTGTTTTTACTCCCCCCTAATCTGATATTTACAAGCCAGTAGGTTTTGTCCCTTAAATTTTCCGGATTCGGAGTTTTTATTTCTAAACTTTTTTCTTCTATTTTTTTATCCTTGAGGTTTTTAAAATCCTGAATATTTGTCCTTCCGTCTATTTTTAGCCGTTAAGTGACTATAAATGCAAAAAAAAATAAGGGTATTTTCGTCTTTTTTCCTCATTCTTCATGTTCTTCAAGAAACCCAGATCTGACCTCCCCCTTCGTCTTCTTGAATCTAAAATCAGACACACTCACACACACACCTCCACCGTGAACCACCGTTTTCTCCGGCCAAAATTAAAGCTCCGACCACTGAAGCTTCGCCAACTCCACTGTAAACCACTTGTTTATGAAGGATTTATGTGCACAGTTAGTCAACATATGATGATACATCCATGCCTACGAAATACTTAAGGGTCACACCGGTGAGTGCACGTAATACGAGCAAGATATGCAATGATGCTACGAAGAGGAATGATTCATAATAGTCATTATGAATCAGTTAAGTATTAAGTTAAGTTTAACTTATTACTAGATTAGTTTAACTAACTAATTAATACAAGTACTTGTACATTTACTAGTTGAGTAAATATACAATGTGTTAATTATAGATTATCCATGATATGATTTAAAGCTATTAAATCATATAGTAATTGGATAATATTGTTGTATAAATTATATAAAGGTTATTATATAATTAATTATTAAAAGTATAAATACAAGTATATAATTCGTGTATATGGGTACCGAATTATTAGTTTATTAATACTAGACATTTAATAATTAAGTGCAACAATAATAAATAGATAAACTATAAGGGATGGAAGTGTAAAAAGGAAAAGTTTAATTAAGAAACGTTTCTTAATTAAATTAGAAGGACCTAAGTGAAAGATCTTCTATTATAAATAGAAGATCTAAGGCTTCACTTAAGGGTGCTATTCCATAACCCTAGCCACGAAATTTGGCTCCTCCTCCCTAGATTCGGCCGAAACACATCCCCAAGAACACAAGCCTTGTGTTCTTCGTTCGTTCTTCGTGTTCTTCAAGTATTGAAGAACAAGATCGTTGCAAGTGATCAACTAGAAGATCGCTCGTCGTCTTCATCATCAGTGGATCTATCTTAAGCATTAACTAAGGTATGTTTCATGAAACACTCTTCTTCCTCTCCTCTTGTTCGATCGAATGAGAACACCAAGAACCCTAGGGTTCTTGGTGAGTGTTCGACGAACACACACAAATATGTGTGTGTGTTTTCGAGTTTTTCGTACAAGGTTTCTTTCTTGTTAATCTAGTTTAGATTTCCAACATCCCATAATCCTTTAGGGTTTAAGGATTAAGTTTAATCTCAGTTCCGCTTTTAGGGATTAAACTAGCTAGTTGGTCTAACCGGCAAGAACAAGTTCATGTTCTTGACAGTATGGTTCGAACCAAGCATACTAGGAGGTTGACCCAAGTGGTCAATCAGTTACAATGAAACCCATCAGTTTAACGATATCTGAAGATGAACCAGATCTGAAGATGAACTAGTACCGTCATCAACATCAATATGTTGCATAATCCAAGATTTATTGACCACGTCACCATCGTTCAAATGCTTTCAACCTCTAAGATTTCAAATGTTGCATGATCCAAGATTTAATACCCCCACATCACCATCGTTCTAACACCAGCACCACGACACACACCTTGATTTTTGTTTCTTTTCTTTATTCAAATGGTCTAACTCCAACCCAAAATCAAAATCACATGCCTGAGATTGGTGTTCATTGGTTCAGATCTGGTGTAGATTGCAAGATGACTGTTTGAGTTTGGTATTCTTTGGGTTTCTGAAAGAGTGATTCAATCTGGGTTTTAAAAAATCGACATCACAGATGAAAAATTCCAAAGATGACTGTTTAGATTGAGGTTTTTTTTACAATTAGGGTTTCAAATCAGATCTGTAATTTGGTTTTTGAACTGGTTACAAATTAGGGTTTTTTTACAAATTAGGATTTCAATCAAATCTGATATTCGATTTTTATGGTGTTGTTGGTTCCTCAAGTGATTTTAGAATTAGGGTTTAATTGGGGAAGAACACATAAATGAGGAAGATGATGCAAGGGTAATTTGGGTAAATAGACAAAAAAATCATCAGTTAATGGCTAAAAATAGACGGAAGGACAAATATGCAGAACTTTAAAAACCTCAAGGACAAAAAAATAGAAGAAAAAAGTTTAGGGACAAAAACCCCGAATCCGGAAAACCTCAGGGACAAAACCTGTAATTTACCCTTTCCTGGCAATATAACTTCTCTATAAAATCCAACATCCAACGTATTATACATAATAATAATAATAATATTATAATACATAGATCCACAAATATTATTTTAAAAAAATAATAATTATGCAATTCGAAAAAGGGTTTGGCGGATGAGTTCAACTAAGAAGTTTGATGCCAACGGTATCCTTCAACTAATGAGTTCCATCACTTCCATGTCATCAGTAACGAGTTTGGAAAACCCTTGTTAGGAGGGGTCTTAGAGCATCTCCTATGGTTAAGTCATTGTAATGACTTATTATAATTGACACATAAACTTTCCACTCAAAATTGATGATAAGCTTTCAAAAAAGCTTTTGTTCCAATGCATGTAAATGTAGAAAAAACTTTTTGTGTATCTTGAGAATGACTTATGGAAGAAAAAACTTTTGAAGCAAAAGTTTTTTGCTAGAAGGTCATTTACATTCAAATGACCTAGACAAAAGGTAAAAAACTTTGTAAAAAGCTCCCATTGGAGATGCTCTTAGATATCTTACATATTCAGATGTCTTACATGTTCAAATGTCTTACGTACCTTACATCATTTACATGTTTTATATGTCTTAACTACATGTTAGATATGTATTTTCAGCACGTTTCACATGTTTTATATGTTTTAGATGTTTTACTCACTTCGCATGTCATATATGTGTACATAGTCCACATGTTTTACTAATATTTTATATGTTTTACATACATTACTTAATTTATTTTATATGTCTTACCTTATCTTTTAGAATTGTAGGTTTATATGTTTATCTTATTTTCATATTTTACATGTTATACATATTTCACATTAGTTTTTTTACTTTAATGTATCTATACATGACAATACAAAATTCTTTTCCGCCACACATTTTTGTCGATGGTCTTCGGGGAACAATTTATCTACTTTAAGTAGATGTATGAATGTCTACATATCATCTCCCTTGTACCTTATTTTTTACCAGATTGAACATGTTGTTGTATTAAACATAGATATGCCGTTAAAGATCATTTTTAGAGTACTCACGGGTTACACATCCAGGGTTTGAAAACCCAAATTCTCAGACTCCCAACAGGATCCGAAATCCGTAAACCACGATTTCAGAAAAGTATGTCGGGTGTTTAAGACGGGTGGGTGTTACGAGAATCCTGGATTTCAAATCCCGGAAACTAGCATTAATTGGTAAAAACTAACACCACATGACGTGAGGACCGGGTTTTTGAAACTCAGAAAAACATAATTTTAAAAGAGGACCCAAATCCACCATAAAACCAAGAATTTAATTTAAAATCCTATTACTTTTTGAAAAACCAAAAAAAGTGATATTATTATATTTTGTCAATAAATTTGTTTATTCATGGTTATAACATAGAGTTCATGATTAAATCCACCTTCTTCATGGCTTAGGTAGCAATTGTAGGAATACACCAAATTCCCAGTGTGAGTCGGTGTCATATGACCTAAATCGGTTGTTGCATAACACGTGGTATTAGGTATATTTAATAGGGTGGCAATAATGCGGGTTGGGTCATAAACGGGTTGACCCGTTTGGGTTCGCGGGTTGAAAATCACAACCCAACCTAACCTTTTTATCTAAACGGGTTGAGATCTTCAACCCAAACTATTTATTAAACGGGTTGGGTCATAAACGGGTTGACCCAATAAAACATCAATTTATAAAAAAAATAGAAAAAATACACATCGTTTAAGATTAAAATCCAAAATAAGTTGATTAGTTGTAATTTACAAACAAAATTTCTTTTAAGTCTATTGTTCAGTGAAAGGTTATTCTTTAAAAATATTAAATATTAAAATAGTTGTATAACATAAATATCTTATAAGAGATTTAAGCTGTTCATTTTCCAAAAAGATAAATACGTGACTCATATTATGTGTATGCCAGATTTTAAATAATAATATATATTATATTATGTATTTAAAATAAATAGTAATATATTTTATTATATTATGCATTTAAGATATATATAATATTTAAACGGGTTGACGGGTCATAAATGGGTTGGAAATTTGAACCCAACCCGACTAGTTTTATGACGGGTTGTAAACGGGTTGACCCGTTTACGACCCACGGGTTGAAAGTTATGACCCAACCCGCTAATTTTGGGTTCTAAATGGGTCGGGTTGACATGTCGGGTTAGTTTTTGCCAGCCCTAATATTTAAGCTTGAATTACACAACTTCCATATCCCTTTGTATTTGATAGCTATCTGTATTTCAAATGAAACCTTTTTTAACATTATTTTGACTCGTTTTGCAAGGTGACTAATCACATGACCATTCACTTTGCAAATAGTTAGAAGTTAGCACGAATGAACTCGGTAGCCACAAGAGGAGTATTATTTCGCTCTAGAGATTGGACATAAGACTTCTTAAGTACGGAGTATTTCATTATTTTGAAGAATAAATCAAACGTCTTATACACCTCTTTTTGTTCATATAAATATAAAGTTTGAGATCCACCATAGAAGGATTAAAGCCTAAGACTTCAAATTATATGGATTTTTTTTTTGGAGAGTGCTCTGTATGATACTTTAATGCAGTTGGTATTTGGGCCTAGTTTTAGATCCCAATGATTTTGTCTTGAAGACCTACTTGTACTTTCTGGTGTAACCTCTAAATACCATCATTCATCCTCACCCCAACCAATAACCATACTTCCTCTTTAATCATCTTTTTTCTAAATTCATTTTTTAACAGCTCTAAACTCATTATTTTGAGGTTTATGATTGTCCACAACAACCAACTCTTACCCTGTCTCAAGCATGACCACAGATTGACATTTTAATATTTTCCTAAATAACCGTCAAAATATTAGCTAATACTTCAATTGATACTCAATTTATGCATATAGGTCAAAAGTACTCACTCACTTAATATTTTATATATAAAATACACACAAAAAAATGTCAATATATACCCACTAAAACGCCCAAACTATTGTCACTTTTCAAATCCCTAAAGTGAAGCAAAAAAACTAATGAAGAATCGAAGTTGTGATGTCAACCATGTCTGTTTGAAAAAGCCCTTTGGTTAGAAACTAAAAGGATCGATGACAGCGGTCTTATTTGTAAAGATAATAGCCACATGTTTATTATCTCTTTAGTAGACACAAATTAACTTCAGAAAACATTATATAATTATTCTTGTGAAAACATTGTAAATACAATATCACCATTTCTTGTGTGTCTTAATTCTTGTTGTGGTATGTCTTATAAACGGATGTAAAAATTAATACCAATATCATTTCCATTGTTTGCATAAAAAGAACCAAAAGGCTCTTTCATCAACACTTGTACACCTTCCAATAAAAGTACAAATCCCATGAAGCATAAATTGAGCCAAGTTTTAAGCTTTTGATGTCCCCATCATTCTCCCTTCTAATATCCGTCCACACACATGTATTCTCACCACAAAAGTGGTATAATATCCATAAATGGCTACTTTAAGTACCCTTGAACTCATGCTTCATGCAATCCAAAACCAAGAAAGTCTTGAACCGCATGGTGATCATGGAAGGCTCCCCGTGCTGCCACAACGCCCAGTCTCCAAGGCTCGGATGCCAACCATTAGAGCGAGAAGGGCAATTTTGTCATTTCACTTACAAGAGATTGGTGGCATGAAGGAAGATTTTGTTGATCATGACAAGAGCAAAAGAGATAGATATGCATTCGTTAATGGAGGCCTTGTTCTTAGTAAGGTAAGGCACATTGATCCGCCAACGGCCTATAGCCCAATTGGTAATTGGTGATGCATCTTTACCCCACGCGCTGCAAAATTTCTCTATGTATTATCAAATGACCGTTTTACCCTCATTTACTTCTCCATTTCTCCATATTATTTTAGTTACGCCATGGCCCTAAATTAATTTTCTAGATTTTGATACTCTCCGTCTCAAAATTATTTTCCATAAAAAAAATAACACAGTTTAAGAAAAATGTATGTATATACTGTCTAACCAATAAAATTCTATCTCTACCACTTCACTATTTTTTTATTGTTGAAATTTTCAATTTGACGATAATTTTGGGACGAACCAAAAAGGAAATATGGACAACAAAATTGAGTTGGAGGGAGTTCTTATTTACTTTTTTTCTAATACATCGTTAATAACAAAACCTCTATAAATTACTCCATTTAATTAAATGAATATTATAAGAAAGTTGGGTACTTGCAGAGTGAGGTGAAGAATGAAGGGCATGAAAAAGCAGAGAAGGGCATAATCGTAATACAAAAATGTTTCCGGGCGTACCAGGCACGCTTCCATTATCACAAGCTTAAGGAAGGGATTATTACACTTCAATCATGTACACCGTTCTTTTTATTTTAATTTTTAATGGAAGTTCACACAAAATATTCATTACGCAAACACATTGCAATAATTTTTTAAATGAAATATTTTCAATGATTGTTACATATAAAACGGTCTTATATAAATCTTGCAGTTGTTCGAGGTGAAATTGCAAGAAGAGGGTTCCGAAATTATACAACCAAAGGGCTCACACAAACACACGTTCATCAGGAGTTTGTGTGGAAACCATTGAGGAATCGGGAGACAACAATCATATATTTGCAATCGGGTGACAACTTTGAAACCTTGTGTACCAAGCTTTACCTATTTTTTTGAACAAACTCTTAAGTCTACCATAATTGTGTACATAGTAGTACTTGAACTCATGATATTAAGCAATAGACAATAGGCAACACCAAACACTAGTATCATTAAGCCTTGGGTACCAAGGTTACCTATAATGTAACCAAAAAAGTTCTTATGTTCCTTTTTATTTTATTTTTAGTGATTCGAAGTTGGTTAAGTCGAAGACAACTTGACTATACTGAAGATGCAACCATCAAGAACGAGAAAGAAACAGACGACCTACACAATGAGAACATCGAAAGCGAGGTACATAATTTGATTGCTTGTCCGATTCATTGAAAGATTTACTCGACTCAATGACTTAGAATGGTCTTAGGAACATGTCATGGTGTCGGAATCATACATTCACGACCTTGAAAAACAAGTTTTAAGGACTGAGGCCGCCTTACGACACAAGATACATGAAAACTCAATCTTGGAGCTCCAAATTCAACAAATCGATAGGAATTGGGAGTTACACAAGGCTAAGATGAACTCGAAGGAGAAATTATGGCAAGATGAATTCGCTTCTATTCAAGTATGTTCATTATATCACATTTTATTTTTATACTTTACATATTTACATGTTCTCGGAATAAAAAAAAAACTACTAACAGGGTATGAAATTTACAAAATTTAATTAAAATCTTTTACGGAGAAAAAGTGTATTGATATACTTACTCCATATCATAATAAGTGATACATTTAAACTTTCACGAATTTTAAAGCAAAAAATTAAAGTATCTATTAATTATTATAAAAGAAGCTTAAGATGCCACGTGTCATGTTCTTAGAACTCATTTCGCCAAGTGGCAGATTTCTATTGGCCAGAAGTTTATTTTTCCCGCCCATTTGCATGACTTAATTTTTCAGCAACATTTAATATGCAATTATTTCCTATTTTAAAATGCTATTATATTTATTCATCAACAATTAATAGTAATTATGTTTCCTATTTAACATGTGTTGTCTTTTAAATACAATCAACATATTCTACTGATGAATTATTTCATGATGAAACGAATGGTGGTGAATAAAATAGAACTTAATTTTAGAAATACGTAAATAACCCCATAATAAACAGAAACAAATGATTCAAATTTAGTAATGATTTTAAAACATTAACAAAAAAATATTTAAATTGAACATATTTTAGTAATGACATCAAATATTCGGGGTTTTGAACACAATTTCTGGAATTTATTAGTTTTAAAAAATACGTGTAACAACCAGTTTATTTGGAAAACAGATAACAATTGCTCTACAAGTAACAATTGCTCTATTTGGTTGTAGAATGTAGACGACAAATTGAACATGAAGGTTTACGTGAAAACGGGTTCTTAATGCCCTTATTTGTTCTTATTGACTTTTTTAGAGCTCTTATTATCAAAAGTAAAAAAGTAATCCCAAATTTTGTGTTAATTTTTAAAAGTTAATGTTGAATTATTTAGTAAACGGGTCAACTGTTTTATACCTAAAATATTAATCTATAAATAGAAAATAATATAAATTCAACTAACGTAACTTACATAGGATTTAAAAGATAGTTAAATGTCACCTAAAAAATTCAAGCATATCTTTTATTTAAAAGATAGTTAAACGGGTCAACTGTTTTATACCAAAAATATGAATCTACAAATAGAAAATGATATAAATGAATTAATTTTGTAGAAGGAATTAATAATTTAGGAAATACGAGTATGATATATTGTTTAGAAAATGTTTGTCTTTTATAAACGGGTCAATAATTTTGTGCTATTTTGAATTTCCGTATATGACATGACGGTAAATTAGTTATAATTTTTAGAAAAAATTTCTATATTTCAGGAATTCAATAAATGCTTATTTTTTTAATTCTGGTAATTTTGTATAGTCCTTATAATTTTATACTGTTTAAATAACTTTTGTTAATTTTATGATTTCATACAGTTTATATAGACCTTATTTTCAATAAATAAATTTGTAAGTTCACATATCATATTTTACGTTTAAAGGAAGGGTTTTGATAATGACAGCCCTTAGGGCTGTTATAAGACATACATAAATTAATTGTACATCTATATGTAACCGACTCCTGAGTTTTAGGAATTACTCAATTGTACCATTTTCAATGCACTTAAAGACATCCCTAATAGTTGTCATTATCAAAACCCTTAAAGGAATTACATTTTTCTAATTCTACTAATAATAATCATGCAATAAACAATAAATTTTAGTATTTTACAAAAATTATAAACGAGTAAAATTATTGACAACCCGTGATTTTTTCACGGGTTATAACCTAGTGATTTAAAATATAATAAAGTAGATAGTTAGTTGATGATGGGTCCCACTTTTCTTGGATAAAGTGATATTAATGAGTTTTAAAAGTAAAAGTAAAGTATAAGGGTAATTTCACTCTATTAAAGCGGATAGTTAGTGGAGGTGGGTCCCACATTTTTGCCAAATAATGTAACTTTTAAAGTGTATCACTTATTGTGAACACCCATTTATAGAAAGTGTATCACTTATTGTGATACGAAGGAAGTATGATGTTATGCTAAGAAATCTCAACACTTATGCTAAAGGATGTGATATCTACACCATAAAAACTTCTTATTTACACGCCTATATGAGTTTTAAAACAGACTCTACAAGTATACTAAACACATAGGTTGTGGTGCGTAAATAAGTTTTTGCATTGTAGATATGACCTCCTGCTAGCCCTTTACATTAGAGGAAATGAAAATTGTGTTTTTGCTAATTTACGCGAATATCGATCAACTTTCAAAAACGACTCTTTTGTTTCAGATGAACTTAGCTTTGGCTAGAGAAAAGACGACGACGGAAATCGCTTGTGTCCCTCAAAACCCTACTCGAGATCAAGAAAATGGGAAAACGAAACTAACGATTAGACAAATACTTGAGCTACAAGAAAGTGTAGACAGTATTTTGACTTCAAGAAAAGGCCATGAACAAGAGCTTCAAATTCTGAGGGGTAGATTTAAGGCATGGAAAAAAGAGTTTACAGGTCGGTTACACGATATAAAGAAAAAACTAGATAGATCTGATAACAGTAGTACCAAAAGAGTTTACAAAAGTTGCTTTGTAAGTTTATAAAAAAAGATTCAAACAGTCTTATATTTTGAATAAGATGTATAACACACACATAATAGAAATACAGAAATGATTGCAATTTGAAAAGTTAATTGTGTCGATGATTAATATGACATATTGAAAGTCGTTTTTAATTTTATGTTATCCCGCGTTGATGCAGAGATTAAGTGTCTAAAATTTCAGTATTTCTTTTGAGCATTTACCGCAAGCCAAACACAAGGTAAATCCGGAAATTTTAAGGTTTTAGAGAGATTAAAAAACTGATGATTTGTGTATATACAAAAGTTCCCCGAAAGACATCATTATTAACATAAGTTTATAAAAGTAAAAAAAAACACAAGGAAAACCAAAAGCATGTACAGTCCCAAAAACATACAAAATGGGCAGGGCAGGAACACAAGGCCAACTTTCAACCCCTTTGACTTACAATTTTTATAACTTAACTGAGCAATTGTTTCAACTCATTTCACATACAAACTTCCTTTATCCTCAAAAAATATTAGGTGTAAGTTATTCTTAAATCCCTTTTTTTATAAGTATGCCCCAAATCCGGCTCAACAGATACAACTAATCAACCATCTGATACCATCACACCAAAAAGAAAACGACATTTCAGATTAAACAGAAACAGTGATTTTATGAAATTTACAGAATTAAAAGAATAATGTTTGATACCTTGACAATATCTGTAGAGCCATACTGACATCTAAAGAGGTAAGCATTTTTATAATGGGGCATACCTAACTACACCATAATATCCTGTATATAATAGAGCATTAGTAATACACTTAGAATGACTTTTGAGATTTGACCCATTATTTTTTAAATCAGTTTTTTGTACCTCTATACTATACTGTGGGGAAAATACATTTATTTTAAAAGGCTTAATGCTAACCTGGAAGTAAAACAGTATTCTTCACCTTATACGCATGCGGTTGAGGAAGTCAGACAGCCTGTAGATGTTTAAATATGTAAAAAATAGAAGCAAAATAAAATTTAAAAAATTGTATAAAAAAGTGAAATTTGTAAAACCTAATATCTTTAGCAATGACAGTCTGTCCATCTTCAGCACCAAGATGACGCAAAACCACTTCTTCTAGACGACCATCACGGTACGCATGCTGTTCAAAATTGGTGAATTTCTACATTAATTAGTAGATAAAAAACAGCTAAATTGCAGAAGTGAGCATCACAAAAACAAACCATGTTCATTTTGTATCCATATTTATTAATTTAAACCCAACAGAAATAATTGCAAACCGTGTGTTAGATTTGTAAAATACTAATTTAGAACGATGGATAAAATTATGAATCAAATTATAACTCTAACACCATAAATATGTTCCAAAAAACAATTATATAATCACTTGAAAAATGTGATGCATAACAATTTGGATCAGCATTTAGAATTTGAATTACCTTGTAAAAACAACTGGTTCCAAATGGGCACGCCCCATTTCCAAAGTCAAAGTGCCTGCAGTCAATAGACCTACAAAAGGAGACAGTATCAAAAGGTAATAATTGAAAATCACAACTCATACAATTGAACAAAAACAACGTGTTTATCACAAAAAACAATGTAATATTTCTTCCACAAAGACACATGAACAATATTCTCAGTATACAAAATATTTAAGAACAACATACTTATAACAATAAAAAATGTAATAAAAATTCAATTTTTTTTTAAAGGGTAGTTTGGTCATTTTAGGTCAAAATGGATGAAAAAATGAAATTTGAAGACCATATGCCCAATATCACGAAATAAAAGAGTTTAGGGACAATTGTAGAATTCGAAAGACCACAAGGACAATTTTTGTAATTTACTCGAACTTTAATTACCAATATAGACTGCCTAAAAAAGCTTGTAGTTACCAAAACGTCCCATAGTGACTTATAACTACCAAAGTGACCCATTAACTAAAGTATATTGCTATGTTGACAGAAAAAGAAAAAAAAAAAGATGTGTCACAATACATAATGATTATGAGAATATTATACCTGAGTCTTGCTTTGTAGCTCTCTACAATTTCTTGTTTTTCATCTTTTGATGCATACCAAATGACACTAGGAATCACGAAATATGAAAGCTTCCTACAAATAGGGCAAGATCTCAAAGCAGAATTCACATCCATTCCTGAAGTTGGTGAACTACTTCTCCAATTCCTGATACACGATATACAAAACGGGTGATCACATTCTGATAATAACCCGAATTTTCTCTCATTTGCTGTTGGTTTTGACATAACACGTTCAAGACAAACACTGCATTCTATTTCTTGACTATGTTTTAATGCCTCAAGATGTTTATGTTTCTTTTCACAGCTTTTTTTATGTTCTTCTCTCTCATCAGGTCTGAAAGGATGCAAACATTGTTTTCTGCATGTTGGACATAAGTCACCATGAACATGAGGGCAGTTTTCTCCACGAGGACAGTTACCAGCAGCAGCAAATGAACACATTACAATACTTGTTGAATTAGTATTTATTGATTGCACAATAACATCGTTTAATAGATCATTTTGACCAGAATTTTCTCCCCATGCAGATTGTGCAGGAGATATGTATGGTCTACTTGAAGCAGAAAGCTCTCCAATAACAGTTGCATTTGCAGTTGCAGATTCTGAAACAGCAAATTGGAAAGGAAATGTGGATGATGATGCAGAAGATTGCTGTTGAGGAATCTTGACATGATCATATCTGCAACGACTACCATATGCACAAGCACCTTTTTGATAAAAAGTGCACACCTGTTATCAAAAACCATTAGTTACAATGAGTGATTACTAAATAATTGAACAAATTAAACAAGTGTAACAGAATCTGTACATTATTAGCCGGGTCCTTCCAATCATGTGAGAACTCACAATGTTCCCCTTTCAGGCATGCTCCATGAGCAAAGAACTTACAAAGCACCCTGTAAAACAACACGTCAATGATTTCTCATCAAGAATACGATAAATTCTTTAAGCTGGCATATAAACGATTACAAGATGCATAGAAACAAATTCATCTTATGCTAACACGTCCGTCAATTGAGGTTTGAAATCTAGGGTTTATATACCTCAAACTAAACAATCAAGTTTCTAATTGTTGCTCATCATAAAATATAATATGAGAAATACGAATTCAACTGAATAAACAATCCAATCAAATCAAGAAGAGTAATCGAAAAGGAGCTTGTGCGTATGAAGAATCGGTGCAATTCGTCAATTTCTTGGGGGGAAAGGAATTGAGGCAGATAGAAAAATTGGAGCAACAAATTGATCGGAATATACCTGGTTCGATTTCCCGGCAAAGACATGATCGAAGAAATTTCACCTTTCCACAATCTTCATCGGCGTATGTGTTTTATGGGGTTAAATGAAGATGACGAGTTGTTGTTTCGATTCAGGATTTCTACATCCAAACCTTGACCTTCCCTCAAAGGCACCCTTTGGGAAGATTAGAGGTAAATTACAAACTTAACCTTTGACTATGTGTCAATGTCCAGTTTTCACTCCTTTTGACTTTTATTCTAGAGTTAGATTAGAAAAATAAAGAAATATGTCAATGCATTTAATTTATATAATTCTTTTTTAAAAGTCTTTTTAGTTAACTTTTTCTTTTTTAACATCCAACACATACCTTTAATTTTATACTATTCTATCCATATTGTAATTTAAACCCGCAACCTTTGAAAGACCATACATACTAATTTCCGCTAGACTATAAGTCGGTCTTTATAATTAACTAGTATGGTATTTGAAAAACCCTTTAAAATAATAAATTTTAATATATAATGACTAATTTGATGTCGTTTAAGCTAGCATAACAATATAAGAATACAAATATACATTTATCTGCACTAATATACTACTTTGTCCTTAGAATTTGAATACTTTGGTAATTACTAATAAATCAAAATAAAAGAGAAAAATGACAACAAAAATCATTTGTCATTAAAATGTTAATACATATATCAGGAATTTATATTAATCAATAACCAATCTCTACATTTATAATTATTGGTTCATCAATGAAAAGTACAAATTTATATGCATGTAATATTTTTTTGAAGACAAATGTTATTGTTAGTAAAACCCAATACAATATTAGAGATGAAAATAGAGGTGTAAATGAGTCGAGCCGAGCCGAGTCTGAGCTTGGCTAGGTTCGAGCTCGACTCGTTTAAATTTTATAGAGCTCGAGTTCGGCTCGTTTCGAACTTTATATGGAAAGTTCGAGCTTGGTTCGTTAAGATTTTCACAGGTTCAGGCTCAGCTCGGCTCGGTTCATTTACATCTGATAATTGGTTGATTACATTTAACACATTATAAGTAAACTTTATGTGAATAAAACTACAACCATTAAGTTACCGACTTCAACTCTACAAATAGTGGAGGGCCATTCTTGTCATATACTCAACTTATGGATAAGTTAACCAAATAAACACACCCACAACCAAGTGACCAACTGACAAATAAACACACCCACAACCAACTTAACCAAAATCCAAATCCACAATCCAATTCCATGGCCACCATTTTCTCACCTTCAGCCCTCCTCACCACCACCACCGGCGCCACCACATCCTCCTCCTCTACCACCACCACCGCACCAACACCGTCAACCAAACCCCACCTCCCAATCCGATCAACCACCAAACTACAATTACCCAACTTAACCACCACAGCATTAACCCTAGCAGCAGCCACCATCATAGCCACCACCCCCTCCACCGCCATCTCCGTCGAATCATACGCCACGTACTACGGCACCGCCGCCAGTGCCGCCAACTACGGCGGGTACGGTGGAAATTCAGACAAGAAAGCCTCTGCTGAATACATCTACGACATCCCACAAGGTTGGAAAGAAAGACTAGTATCGAAAGTCGAAAAGGGAACCAACGGAACCGATAGTGAATTCTACAATCCAAAGAAGAAAACCGAGAAAGAATACCTAACTTTTCTGGGTGGGCTTCGACAATTAGCTCCAAAAGAAGCAGTTTTAAACAATCTTGCACTTTCAGATGTGAATTTGCAAGATCTAATTGCAGGTGCAGATTCTGTGAGTTCTGAAGAGATGAAAGATGATAAAGGGCAGGTGTATTATGTATATGAAATTGATAGTGCAAGTGCACATAGTTTAATTTCGGTTACGTGTGCTAAGAATAAATTGTATGCACATTTTGTTATGGCACCTGCAGCAGAGTGGAAAAAGGATCAGGAGACATTGAAGCATATTCATGAATCGTTTAAGACAGTTGGATAGAAAAGACTTCAATTTTGAGATCTCGTATAATCATGTGTACATTTTGGTTTTCATGCATTAAGTGTTGTACCATATATTGTTAATGTACTAAATCTTATGCATTAGAAAGCAAAACATTGCCTTTCTCACCTACAAAAATGCGATCTTGCATTGTCGATGTGGAAAACAGGGCAAGGATTAAGTCGTACCCGTCAATATATTGTTTTTGCAATTGAACCAGATGTTTTTGCAATAGTATGTATTCTTTGGTGTGAAAAGGCTGATGTTAATATATTTTTCATTAGAAGTCGTCACAACCTCAAGTTTTTTTTTTTTTTTTTTTTGGTGAGCTATGTAGGAGCTAATACCAATTTTCATTAATAAAATACAATACAATTGGGAAATTGACGAAAATAAATACAAGATTGAAACAAGAATATGTAGAAACAAAGAAGAAACAAGTTTTGGTTGAGTCTCGTGAAATTCACGATCCCCTTAAAATAGATTCGTCGTCTATCTCCCAGGGTAAAACAACCGAGTAGTTTTACACTACCGAATATAATCCAAGCCAAAACACTTATCGAAAGTTCAAGTGTTTAAGGAACTCTAAAAATGAAGAGAGCATATTATGATGCTTGTAAGTGGGTGTAGACAAGTTGGTGAATGTGTTTCAAATTGTCAAGAATGTATCTACAAATGAACCCAACCTCTTCTATTTATAATAGAAATGATCCAAAGGTCTAATGACACACATTAATGTCATTATGTCAATTCAACACAATTCATTACAAAGAAATGAAACCACTAATTCAAATTTATTTTAATGACAAACATTAAAAATATAAATAATATTATCAATATTATTATTTGAATACATTCACTAACTCAAGTGACAAAAACCGAGTTGCAAAAAACCGAACCCCATGAAACCCGGGAGACGAGTTTGGATAGGTTCAAGTTTCCACTAGTTCATTTGTTTGATTTCTTTGTTCCGTACACCCCACTTTGAGAGTCGATATCTCATTCACCACAACTACATTTTGGACTACCAACCATTAATTATATATAATTAAATATATAATTATATGTGTCCAAACTTTTCCAACAAGCTACTGAATTACAATTTGTCGAGAGATTATAATTCACCCGGAATAACAAAGGAACTCAACCTGACACTTGTTAAATCATGACTAACTAAGTATGATTCTCGCTAACGTTGCAACTAGGTGACGAATGCCTCTCTTTCTTCGACTTGTCTTCAACTTACCAAATATTCTTGCTTGATCAACATGATTGTGTTTCTTCCTTTCAATAAGATTAACTAAATGAACAAACCCGAGTTAATGTCGAAGCTAATACACACACAATCAACGTTAATTACACAAATACTCCTTAGCTTGATAAGCGGATGACAACAATCAACTTCACTAAACTAAGCACGTTTGCAATACATACTACTCGTGCTAAGGTGTCTAAATATTTATGGATTATCAATTTATCATCATTAAATCTACTGAACAAGGGAGTTTGAGTAACATTAAACTACAGATATGAGATGAAATTATGAGACATCATATTTGCTGAACGCTACAACAATATTAAGTGATATGGAGATAAAAAGAATATGGAGATAATAATCTCATACACGTTATGAGTTTGATTTCTTCGGTAGGTAAACATTTATCAGACGATTAGAAGAATGTACAGAAATGACCACGATAACATTTAGGTCACTTACATCACATGTAAAATTCAACCGAAGAACCCATTATAAAAAGCAAAACCCTTTAAAAACATTTATAACTATATAGCATGGCTTGGTTCCTAAATATTTTTTCATATCCAAATTGGAATGTATGACAAAAAGAGCTTACCTTTTTCTTTTGTAGTATAGGGTTTTATATACATTGGAAAATGGTTATCCGATATTTGGGTGGATTGCCTGATAAAAAAAATCCGTGAGAGATAGATATTACCTTTTATCATTTTTATCATATTAAATAATAAGATTATGAAAGAAAATGAGTCGAGTTTATATGTTAATTATTTTATGGATACGATAATAAAGCGAGAGATAATATTGCTTCCTACTAAATCTTCCCGCTCATTTGAGAATACAAATATCCAAATTAAATGGATAAGATTATGAAAGAAAATTTGGTCGATGTCATATGTCAATCATTTATGAATATGTCAAGAAATGAAATAAATTGGAACGAAATTGAATTAGGTGCTGTTTGTTTTTTAAGAGATAAAATGTTTGCGGTATGCGGACCACATCTGTAGAGAAGATATGGACCAAATGTCCGCAGTTTATAAGAAAAATACTGTTTGTTTTTTTATGTCTGCAGAGTAATAGAAATTTTTAGTGTCGGTATTGGTGGTGGTGGTGAGGCGTGGTGGTAGGTGGTGAGTGGTGGCGACTGAGGGTGATGGTGGTGGCGGTAGTGGGTGGTGGTGGTGGTGGGTGGTGGCGGCGGTGGGTGGTAACGGTGCGTGGGTGGCGGTGGTGGCGGTGGCGTAGAGTTGGTGGTGATAGGTGGTGGTGGCAAGGATGGGTGGTGGTGGTGGTGGCGGTGGTAGGCGGTGGTGGCGGCGGCGGGAGGTGGTGGCGGCGAGAGGTGGTGGCGGAGGAGGCAGGTGGCGGCGACGGCGATGGTGGTGGTGGTGGTAGGTGGTGGTAGTAGGTGGTTGTGGTGGTGGATAAACTTTTTTTTTGTTTAAGTAAAAGTGTCTTCCAACCTTGGAAGACTATGGTCCAAGTCTTCTTCAAGCAGAACTCAAAAAGACTTTTTCTCCTCTTCTGACTTCCAAAAAACAAACGCTCTTTTCCTGAAATGTCTTCCCGCCTGCAAACATAAAATCACAAAAAGACTTTTTGATAAAAAACAAACACCACCTCAGTGACCCCAAAATAGATTGTGACAGAACGGATGGGATAGAGTGACAGTCACAGTTTACCTCTATATATGTCTACTGTATCTAGACATTTTTATAGAGAGAAAAAACAAAACACACTCTGTGTGGAAGATCAACCAAGAGTTTTCTATTCCCCTTTCACTTTTTCATTTTGTTCGTTTCCTCTGCTACGGCCGACCAAACACCGGTAAAATTTTCGTTATCCCTCTCTATCTAGCTGTATATGTGTGTATAGCTGTTTATATCTGTATGTGTAATGTGTGATTCTGTATGTATCAGTGAAATCGCTTGTGATTTTGGTGTTTTTATGTTATAATTATAGTATTGATTATCGATTTCTTATGATGTTAATTTCGAGTGTGTCAACGAAGAAATGTTGATGTATGAATGAGACTTTCGGCGATTATTTTTGGCACTTTGCTTGTGAAATTCGGCTCTCTGCGGATTTTGTTTGATCAAATTGGTATACGCCGTTTGAAATGTTGCGGAATTATTGTTGAAATTAGACTAAGGGCGTGTGCATATTTTTCGCCCTAGCATTTCGAGGTTTGACTAATTTTTTCTTGTTACTGTGGTTTTGACTGTATATATATTGGAATTTTGTGCGCGAACTCAGTTTGAATTGTGAAACGTTACATGTTTATAATCTCTTCGTTTATTAAATGCGAAGAAGATGAAGATTAGGTACCTGTTTGTAGTTGTGTTAGTTTCAGTAAATATAGAAATTGAACTCGATTTGATTGTGTTTAGGTTTTAGCAACTTGAACTTTAATTTCTTTTCTGTTTATTGGTTCCCGAATGCCAAATTAGTTAAAATTTCATTTTTACATAATTACATCTCAGCTTTAAGTGTTTATTTGACAAATTGCCTTTTGTTCCATCATTTAAAGAAGTCTATGTTTTCTATCAACGAGAGTGGCTACATGATTTGGTTTTATTATTTCATATTTTGATAGACCTCTTTATATATGTTTATGTTTAAGAGATGTTTAGGGACAATCTGTTATATCAGACAGATTAAAGTATGTTTTTTTCGAGTTATTTTATTATTGCTATTTTGTTTGAACAAATTGTTTACGTTGTGCATTGTAACAAGTTCTTTTAGGTATAATCTTTTATGTCAGATCTGAGCTCTTTTATGATTGCTACTGTGATTGAACAACGTGTTTTTAACTTCTTCTCTAGTTTAAGGAAGTTAAAGGAAATTGTATTCTGAAAAAATTTATTCATGCAGTTTGTTTGTCATCATCCGCAATGGATGGTAATGGGAATCGACAAATGGAGGTCCAATACATAAACACAGGATTCCCATATACAGTCACTGAAACCTACATGGACTTTTTTCAAGGAATTCCACACCAACCACCACATTATGCTCATTCTGGTCCAATGCATAATCAGGTAACTTTTTTTTCCCTAAAAGAAACATAATATTATATTATATTTGGATATACAATGTTTTCAATATGAGATAAATATCATGTATGTGTTTTCCAGGAGAATGCATACTGGACAATGAATATGAATTCCTACAAATATGGAAATGTAATACCTTATTATGATCCATATGAAGTTAACAACTATGTAGCAAGAATGGATCTTAATAGAAGTGTTTGGGAATATCCTGTAATGATGAATGTCACTGAACAACCTGCTTCTGCAGATGCTGATAATTCAGTTCCAAACATGCAAGTTATTCCTGAAGAATGTTAGTTTCCTTTTTATATTTCAGTTTATGCGATACCTTTAGTCTATGAATTATATCATATCATAATTATGTTACTTGTTAACCCTATCTATTATGTTTTTTAATGTTGCAGGCAGCAGTCCAAATGATGACAGTGTTTCTTCTAGTTCTCAGGTTGTTTGGCAGGATGAGATCGATCCAGACAGTATGACATATGAGGTTTGCTATCAATTAGCTCATCATCAGTTTTGATTCAACTAACAGTTATTTACAAGGAAAGATGATATTTGGATAGTTGTAAAAGTAAAGATTTTGTTTTGTTTTACTGATGTAGGAATTACTTGATTTAGGGGAGGCAATTGGGACAGAGAGTAGAGGTCTTTCTCAACAACTTATTGATTCACTTCCAACCACAAGATATAGGGCATGTTTGGGAAAGCTTATTAAGCGGGCTTATTAGCTTAATAAGCTCAAAATTTCAAGCTTTTTTGGGCTTATTAAGCTAATAAGCCTTCTTAATAAGCTTTCCCAAACACCCCCATAAAGCGGGTCTTAACTTCTTTTTGAGAAAAAAATCTAGAGACAGGTAGCTATTTTTATTTATGAAAATAAGTTGATATCTGATTGATTAAAAATTTGAAATGAATAGCAGGTGTGTGATTTGCCAAATGAGATATAAAATAGGGGAAAAGCAAATCAATCTGCCATGTAAGCATGTTTATCATACTGACTGTGGATCCAAACCATTAACAAGGTAATTAAATTTTAAATCCTCTATATGGTTGCATTTAGAAACACTATACATCTTAATTTGCATTTTTTATTTTGACAGACATGTCCTATTTGCAACGTGGAAGTGGTTGGTGGTGAGGAATCAAGCCAACAACATTAAAACTCTTGTCTTATGGAAATGCTGAACCAACCCAAAGGAGTTGTTGATTTCCCCATCTTTTTCCCTTTTGGAAATTTGTTTTACTTTACTTACATAGAGGTGAAGTTTGTCCTTAAATATACAAGTCAGTAATTAGCTTTATACGAATGACTCAGATTGGTTTCCCTCGTTTTTGGCTATTTTTTTTCTCTCTAATTAGATCGAGTTTATCGACTGCAGTATTTTTTTGAAAGTTTTGTCTTAATGGATCTGCAGAATAGAATAGAGTAGATTGCAAGTATGAAATTGGGTTGATTCATGAGAAATGTGTTGCTTAATGTTGATGGCTAAAATGTAATAGTATTTTTCACATTGTTTCCATTACTTGTTCAAACAATTATTAACAATTTATATTGTCATCTTTGGGGACATTTAGCCGATAAGATTCACCACCATTTTTTTTGGATTGATAAGGCATCACTTTAGGGTGTAGCTCATATCATTTTATTTTTCTTGGGTTGTTAATACTAGATTCAACTAATTTGTATCAAACGAATGTAGAAGCTTTTATTATCCATTTATATATTTCTTGTTGTAAAAGGTTTATTAATGGAAACCTTGACTGACCTGCAATTTTTGTGCTTCTTGTTGCAAAGATGCCATCATCCATTACCAACTGGACTAAATTGGCCATTTATATAATTTCCAATTTATATGTAATATGTATATAATTGATATTTAATGAGATGCTAGTATAAAGACTTAACTCACATGATGTTTTGCTTTACCTCATTTAATGAGTAGCTCTTGATATATGCATGCGCAGGTTTTGGAATTTTATTTGATTTAATTTTGGGAGATAAGTGCTGAACTATCCCATCCAGCATAAAGTAAATGATTTTGAAATCGATGTACATAGAAAACAAAGTTACATAAGTATGACAAATTTCATACTTTTTCTTATTTTCATAAATACACAGAATTACAAGTTGTTTGCTGAAGTTAAAACGATGAAATATAATCAACCAAAGTCTTTAACGACTCATTTGAAGATCCACCTTCATTAAAAGAGACAGTTACCTCCTCCTTCAAACGACTTATCCTCTCTCGTATCTCTTCACCTTCCTTATCCAACATCACTCTTTTGACTGCCCTCTCGATTCCCGCCCTCTCAAGACCATCCTCCAACAACACGCCGATCTTCCAAACATCACTCACATATCTTGCAATAACCGGTTGCCCCACAACTATAGGTGAGCAAATCATAGGAACTCCTTCGGATATGCTCTCCAATGTTGAATTCCAACCACTATGAGTCCAAAAACATCCTGTGGCAGGATGTGCTAGCACTTCTTTTTGAGGACACCATTTCACTATCCGTCCCCTATCACCAATGTCTTGTAGGAGCCTTTCAGGCAGCGACTCGAGCCATTCTGATGAACCACTAACCAGTCCTGGTCGAACCACCCATAAGAATGGAAAACCAACGTTGGCCAACCCGTAAGCCACTTCTTGAAATTCTAACTTGGTCATACGTGAAACACTCCCGAAACTTGCATATATAACGGATTTGGGAGCTTGGGCATCCAGCCATGAGAAAAAGGTCCGGTCTTCTTCAAGCACACTACTCGGGGTCGACGATGGAACATACATATGACGCGGGCCTAAAGTGAACCTAGGAATCGGGAAGTCATGGCTAAGGGATTCTAGTATAGGTTCTTCGGGTTCTTTAAATGAACTCCAAATGATTCCAGATGATGCCTTTATATGCGTAACCACCTTGGTTTGATAATCCGCCATACCTTTTGGTTTGGTTACCATCTTTAAGATGTCTTTCACTTTCAGAAACGGATGTTCTGGCACCGATGCTTCGTATTCTGAATCTGAAAGCATCAAACTATGTCAAATATATATATAGGAACGAAATTACTACGACAATACGGTTGGTTCATATTAATTACTCGTAGAAGTTCAATGTTAATCGTGATAAGTTGCTAGTTTCCTACTGCATTTAACAGAATTAACACTATCAGAGCATCCGGTATATATATAGTAAGGGGCTTGTGCCATCTGACTTAAACCCCACGCGAATCTACTAGCCCCACGTGAAATGTAATTTTGGGGTAAGTTGTGAACGAGAGAGTATTTTATGCTTGGGTCCAAAAAAGAGTGTAATGACTCGAGTTATGAGTAAATGAATATTTTGATTTGTAAATTTTAAAAAGGAGAATGTTGAGGTATCGCTAAGTTGTCTTTTTAGTTTGAGCCACCTAGGTCATAGGCCACTGAGGCCAGCCGCCGGACCCACAAAATTAAGGTGTCAATTTCCAAAAACTTACTCTATGTATACATTTAGTCAAGGAAAATTAGTAGACTAAAGGAAAAAAAATAAAAAAGTTTAGGGGCTTACAATTTTTTATTTGCTTGAAAACTTGATTGGACCGACACTAGATTATACATTTATACCTAATGCTTTTTTAGATGAAAAAGTAACGATACAGAAACCTAATTCACAAACCAAAAAATCAACAAGATTGAGATAATTGGAAAAAACTAAAGAATAATACAAAGAGAGACGTACTATCCACATATCAAATTCTTTTTTATTAAGTTGATTTTAGATTAATTAGTGAGGTCATTCAATCATTACTCAGGTACATGAAGTTATGTATGAATTGAATCGTACTGAATGAAACCTTTGTAAGAATTGAAGAAGAACAAACCTTTTATCGTAAGGTTGAAGTAACCTTTTTCATAGAAAAATGATAAATCACGATAAACAGGAAGAGAAACAATCCCATGACACCAATCGAGGGATCTTGAACGAGTTGGCCACCTCTTGCGTGAAATAGTATTCGGCATCCGAGATTAAACAGGCGACACGTGGCTCATCTGATTCACCCACCCAAGCATTCCGTAAACGAATCTACACAGTTTTGATTAAGGTACTCAGAGAATAAACTGCCGTCTGGTTTATCCGGTATTCCGAACTCAGAAAACCGGTCAGCAATGGACTTGAAGGTGAATTGAGGGTAGTTTGAATGATCTGGAGAGTATAATTCGGGGTGTATGATGATAATTTTGAAACCTTGACTGTGAAGAATGGTCGCTAAATGAAGCATAGGATTGATATGACCTTGAACAGGTAAAGAGAACAATATTATTCTCCGGCGAGGTTGTGTTGACCCTACAGTCGTCTCTCCTCCATGGGGCTTCATGTTCAGTTAGTTTCCGATGATACTTCAAACTGCTGACCAATTTTTTTTTATTTTTTTTTTTTCTGTTTTGTTTTGTTTCTGCAAATCAAAATTCACGTCGTAGACTTATTTATATATGCTTATTATGCCTGTGGTTGCCAACTGTTTTCAACTTTGCATAAAAAATTCATATCTTTTTAGATAATTTTATATGGGATTTTTAATGCATAACGCACATCATAGTAATGTTAAACGTTTCAAAAAACTTAATTTTCAATTATGATAAAGTTAAAATCAATATAATATAAAAACATTAATGACTTATTAATATCATTTTACTATAATTAAGAAAATTTTAATTACTAAATTTTTATAATCATATACTCATGAGATACATATTAGCAAAACAAGGGAAAAAATTCAATGGTGCCAGGTCAATAGTTCACTACCATAAAGGCAATTAAAATGTTTGAATTATATATTTTCGGCCGATTAAATAGTGCATCATTTGAAAGTTAAGGGAATTATATTCGATCCTTACTTTGTAAGATCTGGTGTTTCACCTGATCTGCTCATGGCGGAACACTATTATATTATACAGTTTTTGGCTTTTTGCCTCTTCTATATATGTTTTAATTTTAATATCTTCTAAATCGCTGAATAGTAACTTTTTAATTAAACAACTTTCCAACTAATGTTTGGTTGGTTATTGATTTGAGATGAAGACAATACCTGCTAATATTCCATTTAATTGAATTAAATAAGTAAAGGCAATTATGTATGAAGACATTACCTGCTTATGTTTTTTAAGTTTTGTTTCTGCCCATATCTTTGTGCTAAAATTATTCCCACACTTTTATAAAAAAATATTCCATTCATTATTATATCTACAATTTAATTTTAGACCACTAATTTCAAAAAAAATTATTTTAATACTTTCCAACGTATAAACTTATTTTCTAAATATTCCTTTGTTAACCAAGTATAAGGAAAATTAGATACTGATAAGATTAGGTTGAAGATTAGATTATTTTACTCCAAACTCAATGGACCCAGCCTAATAAAGCCTCTAACATAAATACATAACCCAACAACTCAATTGACACTCATTGGTCTAAGACCGGCGGTAAAAGGTGTGTCGCCCCTCTGGTTGACCCCTTGTGAGGCGTTCCTCCCCTTACATCTCTCTCACTGGACGCGTCGCATAGCACCATTTGGTCTTTTCATTTTTAAAGGAAAGATTGATTATTGATCGGGATTTATTACGTATTTGATACGAAGGGAAAAAACTGAATATTGAGATGATATAGGTGAGTTTAATCACCTTTACATATAATCTAATTATCTCAACCCTTTCTAATTTTTTTATTTTTTTTAAAAAAAAAAAAAACGGTAGACTAGGGGAAGAGCTTCGGCATTGCCATCACCCCTCACCTAGAAAACCAGAAATTATATATATAACCTTTCATACAAAGTCCATACAAAACACCTACCATACAGCAATACAAACAATACAACCCTACCAAAATTAAACAATCTGCCAAACACAAAACTACAAGACATACCACATAACTAAAAGACAAATAGTTAAACAACAAAATTCATTTTAACTTTCCACTCTTTTGCTACTTTCAAAACTGCAGGAAATGCTTTCACCTTTAAACTCATAAGCAAGAATCTCATACTATCTTTAATGATATTGATTAGAACATCAGGAGGCCTACTCTTATCTTTAAACAACCTTTCATTTCTTTCTTGCCAAATGTAGTACACCACAGCAGCCAAAAGAGCTATTCTCAACATGCTAGAAATACTTTTATTACATGTACTATGAGCAAAATTATTAACTATACTGTCCAACTCGTCAGTCATATTATTGACTTTAATCAACCCTTTCAGACTATCCCAAACATTTTTAGAATACTGGCAAGTAAAGAACAAATGCATGTGAGAATCATTTCCTTGCTTACATAATGGACAAGTAAAGCTAATATTAGTACACCATTTTAGCAATCTGTCCTGTGTCTGCAATCTGCCTAGGACTGCAAGCCACATAATAAAGGCATGTCTAGGGACTGCATTGTTGAACCACACTACTCTGTGCCAACTCACAATAGAATCATTACTGTTTAATACCTCCCAAACACCTTTAACAGTAAAGTTCACCAAATTACCATTCCTTAATTTCCATTTTATCACATCATGACTATTATTCCTTAATACAGGAACTTTAACACTAAGCAGTTCCGGGTATAATTGGTACCATTCATCAAGCCATTTCCAAATACCATTATCAATCATACTTTCCACTTTAACATCATCTCTAAATCTGCCATCATAGATACTTCTTTTAGAAACAATATTATTTAAAGGACCAACCTCATCCCACTTATCATACCACATAGAAGTATTCTTTCCATCCCCAATTACATGGCATACAGAACTTCTAATCTTACTTCTCATTGCAAGAATGGATTTCCACATCCAACTGTCCCCATTCTTTGGGTTAATATCCCATATACTTCTCCCTTTTAACTTTACAATATTAACCCACTCTACCCACAAAGAATTTCTTTTAGCAGCTATATTCCAGAGATGTTTACACATTAAAGCTTCATTCCATACCCCCAAATTCTTAATTCCAAGCCCACCTTGATCTTTAGGCTTACAAATATCTTTCCAACTAACTTTAGCTTTACCTCCACTATCACCATAATTCCATAAAAAAATTTTAAAAATTCTGTTTATTTCTCTGACCACAGTTTTAGGAAGAATAAAAACTGAAGCCCAATAAACATGCATTGAGGCAAGGACAGAAGTAATTAGCTGCAATTTTCTAGCATAGGACAAATATTTGTTCTTCCAATCTCTGACCTTATTCTTAATTTTATCCACCAACAGCCTGCAATCCTTAATACCCAACGTTTTATCCACTAAAGGGACTCCCAGGTATCTGACAGGCAAATTCCCAGCACTAAATGGTAATTCATCTAAAATCTGCTGTTTAACCTCATCTTCTAGATTACTACAAAAAAACGTACTTTTACCAATGTTTGGTATAAGCCCAGAGCATCCACTAAACTCCATAAGAACATCTTTTATAATTCTCACAGATCTTACATCACCATTACTCAACACTAACAGGTCATCTGCAAAGCATAAATGAGTCAATTTCATTTCTTTACAACCCTTGTGATACTTAAATCCAGGGTTAGTATTAATTTTTCTTTCATCATAAGAGTGAAGATCTCCATAACCAAAGTAAACAGATATGGAGATATGGGATCCCCCTGTCTTAATCCCCTCCCATTTTTAAACAACCCATGCCTCTCACCATTAACACAAATGGAAAAAGAAGCAGTAGAAACACATTCCATAATCCACTTAATCATTTTACTGTGGAAACCAAATTGAGTGAGAATAGTTCTAAGAAAGTTCCAATCAACTGTGTCATAAGCTTTTGCAATATCAATCTTAAAAGCACATCTTTTAGCTCCATTATTACTGTTATAACCCTTTAATAAATCCTGAGTTACCAACAGATTATCCTGTATTAGTCTACCAGGGATAAAGGCACTCTGGTTCACATTAACAAGCTTATGCAGCCCCTCTTTAATTCTGTTAGTAAGAATTTTACTAATACACTTATATACCACATTACAGCAAGCTATGGGTCTAAAATCAGAAACCTTTATGGGATGAGGAATTTTTGGGATGAGGTTAACAGTTGTTGCATTAATCTCTCCAAGCATTTTACCATTCCTGAAAAACTCCTTAATGGCTAGACACACATCACTTCCCACAACATTCCAAGCTTTCTTGAAAAAAGTAGAGGTGTAGCCATCAGGCCCTGGAGCTTTATTATCTCCAATATCAAACATAGCAAGTTTAATATCTTCATCTGTAACTTCTGAAATCATGCTCATAGCATCTTCCCTTATTAAAGTCTTATGAAACAAATCTTCACTATTATCAATAGGTCTGACATTTGTGGCTGCAGCTAAAAAATTCTGAAAATGCTTTATAAATTGATCAGCAATATCCTCTCCTTCAAATTGATTTCCTTGATCATCACAAACTTTTACAATTCTGTTAATTTGCCTTCTTGATTTTATACATTGGTGAAAATACTTAGAGTTTCTATCACCATCCTCCATCCAGGTAACTTTAGCATTTTGAAATAAAAGGTTTTCCTCATCCTTTATTGCCTCATTATACTTTTCCAACAGATTAGCAGCTACACCTTTAGCCTGACTATTATGAGGCAATTTCTCCATCTGAGCTTGAGCTATTTGCAGCTCACATCTCAGTTTTTCCACATGATCAGACAGATTGCCATTTTTCCACATTATTTTACTTAAATGCTTCTTCATATCTTTAAGTCTTTTAACTAAAATGAATAATCTTCTCCCCTGCACATCTGTGGTCCAATGATTCTGGACAATTTGTATAAATTCACTTTTCATAGCAATGAAGTTACAGAATCTGAAGGATTTATGGGTCTTTTTCAACTTCCCATGCATAACAAGGATAACAGGGCTATGATCAGATGTCATAAAAGGTAAAAATTTAACATGAGCCTGACTAAACATCTGAGTAAATTGAGCATTAGCCATACCTCTATCCAGTTTTTTCAATATACTCGTATTAGGGGATTTAGGAGATTTTATCCATGTATAATACAATCCAGTGCTGCATATATCCTCAACCTCAATATTCTCAATAGATTCCTTAAATTCTTTCATATCAATACTATTACTTGAACTGCCCATTGAATGTTCCATGTTTTTTAAAGTGACATTGAAGTCACCCATAACAATCCATGGTCTTCCATTAGCAATTCTTTTAGCAATATCTAACTCATTCCATAGCTCCCTTCTATCTCTTCCATGATTAGCAGCATACACAAAGCTGCAAATAATGGTAACTTTACTATGGATGATCTCCATACTACACAAAATTGACTGATGAGAAGCATTAATAGTATTAATGCTAACTTTATTTTTATCCCACCCAACAACTATTCTGCAACCCGTTTTACTGAAAGCCACATTGGAAACCCAATTCCACCCTCCAAAAGTTTTATCAATAATGTGACTAAGTTTGTGCTCCTTCACATGAGTTTCAAGCACTGCACAAACCTGAATATTCTCATCCCTGATCAATTTTAATACTTCCTTTTGTTTCTTAGTTTGATTCATACTCCTAATGTTCCAAGTAGCTATTTTGCATTCCAACATTAAATCAAATATCATTGAGAATATTAAGCCCTTTCCCTCCTACCACATTCCGAATCAGAAAATCATTCTTGTCATTTGAGTTATCAACAACATCCTCTTCTTCTCCCCCCCCCCCCCCACTTTTACTGCTTCCTTCCCTTTTTCCTTTCTATAATATTTCTTCATTTCATTCGACCACTTACTTATATCCTCCTCAGATGGCTTCCTATTACCAACCAGGAATTCATCCACAACCCTTCTTTCTTCTACAAGACATTCATCTTCCTCATTTTCTAAAACTGCAAACTTATTTGCAGTCCTTCTCAGATTCTCAACTACATTGTTTTCCACAGACCACTTTTTGTTTTTACTATTATTCCCCTCCTCTACCCCATCTTTCCTTATAACATGTGGTTCCTTCTTCTCCTTATTTTCTATATTCTCCTTCTTTTTATACACCACCTTAGTAAAACCATCCACATTTTTTGGATTAATCAGAGATTCTTTCAGTTTTCTTTCCTTTTGCTCTTCCTCTATCTCCAATTCTGATTTAGGTCTTTTAGTACACTTCTTGAAATCATGGCCAAACACCATGCAATGTGAGCAACTATCCGGTTTCCAAGCAAACTCCACTTTCACGGTTTTGCCACCTTTTACCATTTCATCTTTATCTCTATACTGTAGTTCCACCTTCTCTTTAAAACCTTTTTCAATATCTATTTCAACTAGGACTCTAGCATACTCCATTCTTCCTGCTCCATTTTGACAAATATTTGCTGCCATTGAATCCATAATAATTGGAGTTCCAATACAGCTTGCAATAACACTCAGGCCATCCACACTCCAAGCTTCTAATGGCACATTGCCCAATTTACACCATAATGGAATCTTTTTAGGCTCACATTTCTCCATTCCAACTTCTGGAGACCATTTCTGGACAATTAATGGTTTGTTATTAACCCTTTCTACTTTGTAGCATGTGTTAGACAAATTACTTCTACAATCGAGCAAGACCCTCGTGTAATAGTGTGATGCACCTTAGTAACCCTATACGTTTATTTTTATAAGGCCTCTGTTGGCTCCCACCAATTTAAACGTTTAACCCCCTAATTTAATCCACGTCATTTTTATAAGGCTATTCAATAATTTAAATATTTTTTCGCACTATTATTAGATTTTAAACTAGCATATAACCCGTGATAAATCACGGGTGGCTTATAGAAATTTAAAGAACATCAACTATAAAGAGATTTCAAATTCAATAACAGCAAAAAACGCTCCATAAATAATCAGAATATTCGCAAAATTTAAAGAAGTATAAGAATATTAATTGCGGAACAATTGTAATTATATAATTGAGAAACTATGCGCCTATTTAAGTGTTGTATGTTAATTTCATCAACGTATATAAGTTATCATCAAGATTAAAAAAGAACCATAATTTGGGTATCAATCAATAAATCCTTCAAAAAATATAACCTGTTTGGTCTCGAGCTCCAGTTCTTTTGATCTTGACCCTGCAAAATTTGAATGTTTAATATTCTAAGAGTAAAAAGATCAACTTTTTGTGACTACCCCGCTCCCCTTTGTAGGAGATTTTATTTTATTCGACCCGTTTGACCCATTCACATGTAAATAGGTTGAAAGTGCTTCTAACTTTTAAGTTTCATCTAAAATCGTCAGGAAATATATAGATAAATTGGGACAAATGAAAATACATAGCTGAACATGCGTGAAAACCATGAACAAATACAGCTATCTTCAAAATAAGGGCTTTTTGCTGATTACCTGGTGCATATTTCAGACATGAAGGCATTATTAGCTTTGTCCTGTATATTTATGAAATAAGAATTTCCACTATGTGAATGTAACCGTGCATTTACTACATAGTTCCATAATTACAATTGGTAAATGTGAAGGATCTCAAAAAATTTGAAGATCTTGAAATAAATCTACATGAAAAAAAAAAAATTATTTAATTTCCTATATAAAGAGCTCCTGAGAACACTCGCTCGACCTCATTTATGCAATACTATGCGTGTGGAGTTCAGCATGCATTACTGCAGCCTGAGACGACTAAAAGAAAAAGAACAAAAATCATAAAAATATATTTTTCACGATATTTACTTAAATTTAGAACTGATGTGTAATTAGGGGGTATATGTATATCATCTGAACAAAAAACGTAATTTTGATAATTTACCATCTATGTGAAATTTCAGGCCTGTTGATTCATTCAGCCATTGGGGCATTTATAATTCCATTAAGTATCAAAAACTGGAAGAAAAAAAAAAACAATTGAAGAAGCTCAATCAAACCTTGGGTAAACCAGCACACATAATAACCACAACATCTTTCTTAACATGCAGTGTAGGTTTAACTTGATTCAACAGACCCATTTTTTCAACTTCGGAATATGATAAAAACCCGTACCCTGGAAATATGAAAATATTATGAGAAGTTCAACTGATATGATGCATACCAATATATCAATAAAATACCATTTGTAACGACCCAAATTTTGTAAATAAATAAATTGTACAAAAATATGATAAATAAGGATAAATCGTTTAAAACACGTGGAAATTAGTTTCGTGTCATTTGGACATCATTTGATGTGGTTAAGGTCGAAAACGGGTCGAAAGTTAGACCAAATCAGCAAAAAAATGAACACAAGGGAACCAGCTGCTCGAGCGCGCGAGCAGGGGTCTGTCGAGCACGCGAGCGGGTTGCTCAAATCACCGAAATCAGACAGAAGGCTTGTCGCGCACGGGAGAGACTCCGTCGAGGGGCGCGAGTCGTGCTCGAGAGGCGCGAACGAGAGTCGAGCGACGTGAGCATCTGATCCGAGAAACCTTCCAGACTTTGTCGAGCGGTGCGAGCGAGTGTCGAGCGGCGCGAGCGTCCCTGTGCTGTCTGATGCGCATTTAAGACGGGATTGAGCATTTATTTCTCATTTGGAAACCCTAGTTCTCTCCTACAAGTGCTTATACTTATTTTGAGTGGAAAAGGGCATTTGGAGCTGATTTTAGACTCAAAATCACGTGATTCTTCTTCCATTTTGGAAGTTTAAGGTAAATCTTCATATCTCTTGGGTTTTTAGTCAAAGATTCAAGTAGGGAAAGCTTGAATCACAAACCCTAGCTTTGGGGTTTGTTCATAAATGGTTAAATGGAAGTTGTATAACTTAGATCTATGATATTTTAACAAGGAAATTGTGTTCATAATATGGATCTATAAGAATGTTATGGAATTAGGGTTTGGTAATTTGGGGAAATATGATACAAATAGTTAACTAGCCATGGAATATATGATTAGTATAGATGTTTGATGTAAACCATTGTATTGGTTTTGATATTAGGTCATTTGGTGGAAGGATTTGAGGTTCAAGTCTTGGAGAGAGACATTTGTGTTCAAGAAACACATCTTTTGGATAAGCTTGGCTAAGGTGAGTACATGTGATCTTTTCTGAGTACATAGTAAACCATGATCCATAGTTTGAATTGATTTCTTAGAGTCTTTATTAGATAATTGTTTTTAATAAAGAAAAGAGTATATTGAATTGAATTGAATTGAATTGTATGTTGATGTGTTTAGTTACCACTAGTATGATATGAGTTGTGATATGGGGCTTTGACCCAAGTTGATGATTTGTTATGTGGTAGCTAATCAATTGGATCCTAGATAACCCACACAAGTTGGGGGAGTTAGTGACTACTACTTGGGGCGGTACCACCCTGCGCAAGAGTAGTATGTCGAGAAATAGATAACCCGGAAAGCGGGGGAGTTTGAGATAACACGGAAATCGGGGGAGCAAATAGATAACCCGGAAACGGGGGAGTTTACCTAGATAACCCATATCGGGGGAGTTATTTCGGGGAGGCCCGTTACGTATGTGTTGGGCTTATGGCAAGCCTTAGAGTATGATTGATCATGTGCAATGTGATAATTATTTAATTATTATTTTATTGTAATTATTTCTAACCGGGTCTAAAACCCATGTTTCTCACGAGACAATTTTGTCTCACGTACTACATTTCTTTTGACTATGTACTCAGGTTCGGGAGCTAAGGATTAGGCGGCCCGTAGTGTTAGCATTGGATGATTAGCTCGGTGTACCATTTAATTCCCTAAGACTTAGTTTTGATATTATTGTAACACCGGTTTTTGATACTTGTTAATCCTTCCAAATGTTTTAACTATACTATGTTTTGGATTTTATGGGTTTTGGATGTTGAACTTATGTATTCAAAAAGTTTAAATTGTTTTGAAAAATTGGTGTGTTGTAACTTGGTATCAGAGCTATAGTCTAAGTGAATTAGGTTGGTTTACCCACCCTAGACTTAGACTTTGCCTTTGGGACATTATGTTCTATAGGAAGCTAGGTTGACCTTTGAGAATTAGGGTTGACCATTTAGGGAATTTATTTAAAATCGAGCTTTTCTTATATCATGTGTGACTATTTAGTCAAATAATTGGGTTCTAATTGGTTGACATCTTATGTTAGTAAGATGGCTAGAACGAGAAGTGATCGAGTCGTACCGGATGGTGAAGGGGATTCAAATGTGATTCCACTTCAAGATTTGCGGGTCGATGCACCCAATCGATTGATTGAAGAACCCGAGGCCATATTGGAGGCCCAAACGAAGAAGTTGAGGAATAAAGAGATTGAATTGGTGTTGGTCAAGTGAAAGCATTCCCTTGGACCAAATTTGACTTGGGAAGTCAAAGATGAGATGAAGAAACGCTACCCAAATTTTGTGGATTATGAGGCGATTCCGAGGACGGAATCCTCTTAAGGGGTAGGTAGTTGTAACGACCCAAATTTTGTAAATAAATAAATTATACAAAAATATGATAAATAAGGATAAATCGTTTAAAACACGTGGAAATTAGTTTCGTGTCATTTGGACATCGTTTGATGTGGTTAAGGTCGAAAACGGGTCGAAAGTTAGACCAAATCAGCAAAAAAATCGAACACAAGGGAACCAGCTGCTCGAGCGCGCGAGCAGGGGTCTGTCGAGCACGCGAGCGGGTTGCTCAAATCACCGAAATCAGACAGAAGGCTTGTCGCGCGCGGGAGAGACTCCGTCGAGGGGCGCGAGTCGTGCTCGAGAGGCGCGAACGAGAATCGAGCGACGCGAGCATCTGATCCGAGAAACCTTCCAGACTTTGTCGAGCGGGGCGAGCGAGTGTCGAGCGGCGCGAGCGTCCCTGTGCTGTCTGATGCGCATTTAAGACGGGATTGAGCATTTATTTCTCATTTGGAAACCCTAGTTCTCTCCTACAAGTGCTTATACTTATTTTGAGTGGAAAAGGGCATTTGGAGCTGATTTTGGACTCAAAATCACGTGATTCTTCTTCCATTTTGGAAGTTTAAGGTAAATCTTCATATCTCTTGGGTTTTTAGTCTAAGATTCAAGTAGGGAAAGCTTGAATCACAAACCCTAGCTTTGGGGTTTGTTCATAAATGGTTAAATGGAAGTTGTATAACTTAGATCTATGATATTTTAACAAGGAAATTGTGTTCATAATATGGATCTATAAGAATATGAAGGTTTATGGAATTAGGGTTTGGTAATTTGGGGAAATATGATACAAATAGTTAACTAGCCATGGAATATATGATTAGTATAGATGTTTGATGTAAACCATTGTATTGGTTTTGATATTAGGTCATTTGGTGGAAGGATTTGAGGTTCAAGTCTTGGAGAGAGACATTTGTGTTCAAGAAACACATCTTTTGGATAAGCTTGGCTAAGGCGAGTACATGTGATCTTTTCTGAGTACATAGTAAACCATGATCCATAGTTTGAATTGATTTCTTAGAGTCTTTATTAGATAATTGTTTTTAATAAAGAAAAGAGTATATTGAATTGAATTGAATTGAATTGAATTGTATGTTGATGTGTTTAGTTACCACTAGTATGATATGAGTTGTGATATGGGGCTTTGACCCAAGTTGATGATTTGTTATGTGGTAGCTAATCAATTGGATCCTAGATAACCCACACAAGTTGGGGGAGTTAGTGACTACTACTTGGGGCGGTACCACCCTGCGCAAGAGTAGTATGTCGAGAAATAGATAACCCGGAAAGCGGGGGAGTTTGAGATAACCCGGAAATCGGGGGAGCAAATAGATAACCCGGAAACGGGGGAGTTTACCTAGATAACCCATATCGGGGGAGTTATTTCGGGGAGGCCCGTTACGTATGTGTTGGGCTTATGGCAAGCCTTAGAGTATGATTGATTATGTGCAATGTGATAATTATTTAATTATTATTTTATTGTAATTATTTCTAACCGGGTCTAAAACCCATGTTTCTCACGAGACAATTTTGTCTCACGTACTACATTTTTTTGACTATGTACTCAGGTTCGGGAGCTAAGGATTAGGCGGCCCGTAGTGTTAGCATTGGATGATTAGCTCGGTGTACCATTTAATTCCCTAAGACTTAGTTTTGATATTATTGTAACACCAGTTTTTGATACTTGTTAATCCTTCCAAATGTTTTAACTATACTATGTTTTGGATTTTATGGGTTTTGGATGTTGAACTTATGTATTCAAAAAGTTTAAATTGTTTTGAAAAATTGGTGTGTTACACCATTAATATCTAAAACTTTGAACAAAATGGGTCAAAAGTCACCAAAATGTATTTCTAATCCATAAAACCATTGTGCAGCTGATCTTTTATGTAACACCTGGTCTAATCCATAAAGTGTATTTCTAATCCATAACACCTGGTCTTTTGTGTAACGAACATGCTCACGAAGAGATGTTGCAATTTACTGGTTCATATGTGCAGCTCAAAATCTGGATAAAATGGTCATGGGGAGATCAACACTTTTATATTTAGAACATCGAGGAAAAGGAATATAAGACATTATTTGGTAGTTTTCCGGTTCATCTTCCATCAAAGTCTGTTTCACATAACAAAATACTATAAAAACATTTAAATAATTAAATTAATTAATTAATGAAAAAAGAGTAAAAACTAATGTTCATGTTTTGATGACTACAAAAGTCGTGAACTGTAAATACTGTTCATTCAGAATTGATTCATACCAATGGCGGGTCAAACTTCAAAAATAGCTTTCTTTATTATGCTTAAATATGCATTTTGGTCGACTTTCGACCCGTTTCTTTTCTAGTAATGTTGATTTAATTTACCAATTTGATCGACCCATTAGAGATTTTAAACTTTTGCTGAACTTTTTCAAACTTTTGCAGTACAACCATAAGTTTAACAACTGTTTCAGTTAACATGCTTATGTATAACCTTAATTGTTGAAAAGATGACATCTTCTCATGTGTATTATCTTCAATTTAATTGTTCTATAGCCCGAGGCAATACCTGAAAGCCTAAATAAAATCAAGGTTAATGTCGTTACCGTTAATATGTACCCCAATTTACTTATATGTATGTCAAAATCATTATTATAAACATGAAGATCAGTTAGATGCTTAACCTGTAACATATGAATTGTAGCCGTTATTGCAACAAAGATAATGATTCCAACATGCTGCACCATGAGGTTACTGACAGGGTACTTATATACGTTGATATTTAGCGTAGAAAACCAGAGGATGCCACCAACCATTATATCAAGTAAGGAATTAAGGGTGGATGCAACAATGGTAACGAATCCCGTCTGTATTGTAGCCAATGATCTTTACTATGTACAATGGTTAAACATCCTCATGAACATTTTTGTATCATTTGGATTGTAAACCATGAATCAATCGAAACAGTATCATAGCACAACTAAAACAACCAAATCATGTGCATCTCACCCTAGAATATTAATCAACTTACAACTACATCTATAATTTGATTGAATACGGAACCAGTTTCCAAAACTCGTTACATAAATTCCTTATAAACCCTAAAAGATTAAATGGGAAAAACAACAAATCTCCATATGAGACCTTGAGTAATCGGTCGTTATAGAAATTCCTTATAAACCCTAAAATATTAAATGGGAAAACAACAAATTGTCATACGAAACCTTGAGTAATCGGAAGAGAAATTTTGATTGTATTGAAAATTAGGGTTCTTGAAAGCTGAGGGGAAAGGAATAGATTAGGTTTGGGGTTCGAAGAGATAGAAATCACGGCTGAATTCAAAACTGGTAAAGTAGGGCAGTGCAAGAGGGAATGCTTATGTGGCAGGTGACATGGCACTCCAAAAATTCAATGCGTAATCTCAATGTGTAATCCAGAATAATCTCATTTTTTAATTATTCAATCATTTCATTTTACCAAGTTCAATGTTAGTAAGATTAGTCAATATTTTTATATTTCGATGTAACAGCAAGATGCTATTTGTAACAAGTGTCTATATCTCTAAAAACAAGCTCATATATATTTCTGAAAAAAATGCAAACTAACATCAAGAAATTTCAATCATTAATTAACTCAAACTCATATTCCGTATATCATTATGATTAAACACTTGATAAAATACAAAAAATGGCTCCTAAATTAGAAAGCTAAAAATGAAATAATATACAATCGTGGATAGTGATTTCAACGAGTGGAATTACTGCAGAGCATACAATCCAACACCCTAGAACAAGCATACCGAATACGTGGATACATCCGATTGGTGTGCACGGCTGATTCCCGCCATAGTTCTTCCATTGAAGCAACAAATAAACTCAAGTTTCTAACAGGAGGCACGAACAGAGTCAACGGCACCACTGAGAACCCAACAGCGAAGAACAGATGAAGCATATTTCTTTTTTCCCAAGTATCTTTTCCTTGTTTCTTTCTTGGGATTTTATACAAGGTTTTGGACTTTTGTAGAAATTGGAATTGATTTCTGTATTAATTATGGGTAGGATATAGATGTGGATGAAGTTTGCAATTAAGGACCAAACAAAGGTGGTATTGGCAAAAAGGAGGGTCTCTATAAGACTAAATGTAATTGGTAACCAAATCCGTCGGTTCATCCATTTATGACCGCGTCCTTCCCACACCGTGATCAAAGATGGACACATCACACCTTGAATTTTCGTTCGTTTTGATCACATCAGAGTTCTTGTGAGAGAGAAAGATTTGGTGTTTGTTGTAGTCAATGTTTTAAAACCCGGGTTGACCCGGCCGGTTCAACCGGTTCAACCGGAACCCGGTCCAAAGAGCGGGTCAACTCGGTCCGGTTATTTGTCTATTTTCTGCCCGGTGAAACCCGGCCGGGTAACCGGTTCAACCGGCGACCCGGCGACCCGTTGACCCGTTAAGACCCGGAATTTTAATAAAACCCTATGAAAATCAGATCAGACGCTCCTTTGAATCACGCTCATTCGTTTCTGGCTTTAACGTTCGTTTTTGGCTCACATTCACGCTCAAATCAGATCCAACACCAGTGACACCATCGATAATGTGTTTGCTCGATTTGATTTGTTTGCTGCGAATCTGCGATTCGATTTGTTTGCTGCTGAATTCAAGAAGGTAAAACATTGCTTGAATCTTGTTGAGATCAATTAAACGAGTTGTTTGTTGGATTTTCTTACTTGAATCGGTTGGATTTTTTGTATCTGATCCAAGGTAATGTTTGCTGTCTGGTTGTATTTGTTTGCTGCCAAGGTAATGTTTGTTGCCTGGGTTGTAATTGTTGTATTTTTTTCTTAATTCCTATGATTTGCGGTTTTCCGGTTGAACCGCCGGTTGAACCGGTTGAACCGTGACCCGGTCATCACACCGGGCCGAGCAATAACCCGGGTTTTAAAACATTGGTTGTAGTATGCATAAGATATTATATTTTGTACTTTGATACTCCCTCCGTCCTACAAAAAAGTTTTCATTTCTCCTTTTAATTTTATCCCACAAAAAAGTTCTCATTTATCAAATGTAAGGGACCCACGTAATAAAATAATATTATTATCAATAATTCCACCATTAAAACACTTTCTCTCTCCAATCTAATATTATATTTTAATCAAAAGTATTATCAAGGACCCCACCACTATCTCTTAAATACTTGTGCTCATGTGAAATGAGAACTTTTTGTGGGACGGAGTGAGTAATAAACTGGTGGGTCAAAATTTTGGTCTAGAGAAAAATAACTGAGATGATGCTGATGTGACACCGATAGTCACACCCGATAACCACATGTAAGTTTCATCACCATTACTCATAATCGTGTGACTTCTTCATATTTGCACCTTATATATACATGGGTGTTCCTATGCCAAGAGTACCGACAATACAAACTTACCAATCAGTGGATTGAAAATGAGAGCTATATTTCGAGTTGACCTTATCAAATTTAAGAAATAACAACTTTATTTGAAATAAAAATTTAAAGGGAAATGAAAATTTATACTTCGTATAGGCGAGAGGAGAGGAGTAAATACTATTTTCTCAAATCAGTGGATTGAAAATGCAACTTTGTAATACATCAGGGATTGATTTACAAAATGAAGTAAATTTGTCAACAGGTACGCTATTGAAGCTAGGGGTGTAAGTGAGCCGAGCTGTTCGTGAGCTACTCGAGCTCGGCTCGTTAAAAGATCGATAAAAACTCGAGTTAAACGAGTTCGAGCCGAGCTCGAGCTTAAGTTAGAGTTCGTTTAATAAACGAGCCCGAGCCCGAGCTTCATACTAAGAGCTCATTTAGGCTCGCGAGCCTAAACGAGCTAAAATAGTTAATTATTATAAAAAAAATATAAATACATATTACGTATTTATCTGATTATGTGTATATATATTATACATATACATATATAAAATAATATATATAAAAAAAATATTTACATGATATATTAAATATTATGATTAATTAAAAGAATTATATATTTCGTATATATGAAAGTTTAAATGAGCTTAATCGAGTCGAGCCCGAGCCTGGAAAAAACTAAACGAGTCGAGCTCGAGCTTTACACATAAAGCTCGAAACGAGCCGAGCTCGAGTTCGAGCTCGGTAAAATTAAACGAGCCGAGCTCGAACCTAGTCGAGCTCGAGCTCGGCTCGGCTCATTTACAGCCCTAATTGAAGCCCTTTTGCCCGAAAACAAAACTTCACCCTTGTTCGATTAGCCTCCATCTCCGTAGTTCTGTGTGTGGATTCACTTAGGGTTCGATCCAAATGGCGATTGCTGGCCGATTCAGATCAAGTGTCCCTGCCTTTGCGAAGGCTTTGATGTCCGATTCTCTCTCTTCACAGAGATCGACTGTCGAACGAGCTTTGCTCTGCCCTAATTTCACCGATCCCCAGGTTCCACTCGATTAAATAATCTCTTGTGATAATTGGAACAAGTAATTCTCATTTTTTAGATTTTTAATAAGTCTATATAACTGATTTACTTAACTTTATGGATGAATAAGAATTGGAGAAATGGAATGGTGATGCTAGTTTGGGTTATGTGGATTCACCCGAATGCATTTTTCCCTTCGGTTCTATCTTTTTTTTTTTTTTTTAAATCGACGAGTCTGTTTTGTTTGGAAATAGAAAACTATTTGGATCGGAAATGAATTGAGTATTTTCTTCATTTTTTTATGGCTACTGAATATGTTATATTAGTTGCTTAAGAAAGCATTTCTGTTGAAAAATCTTGCTCTGAGATATTTTTCAGACTCTATTCACATTGTTCTGCCTTTTACTTAGATTTTATTTCTGTAAATTAACTTTCATTTGGTTGCTATTTGATTTAATGAATGCAATTTCGTTAAGTATAAGCCTTGATAACTATCTCATTCATCAGGTGTAGTAAACGGGCGGAACCTGACTATAGCTGCTTTAGTTTAACAAGTCATGGGCCCAATATTATCAGCTTAGAAATAATGAATGAAGTTTAACAAAATGTAAAAGAGTACATTTAAAGCAATAGTTATAATTCTAACTGCATATACGTTAGCTAATGAATGAGTCATCTAATTTCACAGAAATCAAGGAACTTTGCTTCTGCTTCTGCACCAAAGGAACCAAAGATTAAGGTAAAGTATCATTTTTCAACAAGCTATTAATACTTGACTATTGGCAGAAGAAAAAGAGTGACAGTTTTTCTTTAATTGTGAATTAGGTTCCTTTGGCTATGTTTGGGGTATCTGGAAACTATGCATCTGCATTATTCATTGCAGCAGCAAAAGTAAAAGCATTGGATAAAGTTGAAGCAGAACTTATTGATCTTGTTGCTGCTACTGAAAAATCACCAACATTTTCTCAGTTCATGAAAGATTTGGCAGTACCAGCAGATACTAGAGTCAAAGCTCTTACTGAGATCTGTGCTCAAGCTAAATTTTCAGAAATAACAAGGAACTTTTTAGGTACCATTTTTCTTTTATTAATCACAGTATCAAATTTATACGTTTATAATGTGGTATGATTGTTTTATACTCTAGATTTAATATGGCAAAGATTGCAGTTAGTTTGAGAGTATGATTGTTTTGATTTTTGATCAGTTGTTTTGGCTGATAATGGAAGGCTTAGACATGTTGACACTATTGCAAAGAGATTTTCAGACCTAACCATGGCACATAGAGGAGAGGTCAAAGCTGTTGTCACTACTGTCATTGTAAGTTTTACAAATTCAAAATTCAAAAATATTTATTTTTCCAACTTATTTTTATTAGAAAAAATAATAAAAATGATGTTTGATTTCCATCCATCAGCCACTTCCTGCTGAAGAGGAGAAAGAACTGAAAGACACTTTACAAGAGATTCTTGGTAAAGGAAAGAAGGTTAAGCTTGAACAAAAGGTAACAAACATATTCTCATCTTTTCTTAATGAATATCTGACTGACACCTGTCCACATCAGATTGATCCTAGTATTCTTGGTGGGCTTGTGGTGGAATTCAGCCAAAAGGTTTTCGACATGTCTATTAAGACTAGGGCAAAACAAATGGAGAGGTTCTTGAGAGACCCCATCAACTTTGATGCCTAAACAACTTTATGAAATTACCATCTTACCCCTCAGGACGAGAGCATTTTTTTTTTCATTTTAAGATATGGCGTTTTAATAAAAAAGCTTTTAGAAACCAGGATTTTATGGGGTCTTCATGTTGTGTTGTTGGTCATGAATTCACTGAATGCAACTTTGATGTTTTGCTCATCAGCTTCAGTGTGGAAAAATGTTACATAATCCTGAAAAGGTTTTATTATTAACTTTTTGAGAAATTTAATTTCTATTTTCTTATAATTTTGAATAATTGCATAAAACTTAGATAGCAACCATCCAAATTTTGTTTCAGAACTTGCAAATTGCATGATCCAAATTACATTGCATGCTTTGCAAATCTTTTACTCTTTACTAGGATCTTCAACAAATCAACTAAAGAGTTAAAGTAATACTATGTCAACAAAATTTTAGGGGCTAAACCCCAAGTCAACAAAAATTTAGGATAAAATTATTGTATAAATATATATTTTAAGGCTTACAACCTAAAATTTTCCAAAATTTGAGAATGAAAACATAACTAAATCACTCAAACATTTAAGTCTTTTCAACGACAATAAAAGTTTCACAACTTCTCCAAAATCAAGTTCTTAAAAAACTGATATTTTGTATATTTGTAAATCATTTTACATTCCACTAAAATAATCGGAAAAAAAGGAAATTTACAGTTTTTCTCAACAATTAAGCGTGCAATGAGAGCCCTAGATTTTCTCAACCATAGGCTTTAGATGAATTGACGTGAAATAAAGAAATCCTATTGATTTGGTCGTTGCTTCATCTCTCCAAATTATAAATAACGTTTGATATGACATACAAAGTTTTTAAAATTATTTATTACTACGTATTAGATTAAGGATAATACTAATGACAAGTTTTATTACAATTTAAAAAAAAAAATACATTATTAATTAACTTGTATTTTCAGTAAAGGGGGTGATAACTACACCACATCTTTTGATGCATATACCACAATAGTTGCATAATATGTTTGTACAGTTTGCAGTTTTATTTGTACAACGTGATATATGCATCAAAAGATGTGGTACCAAAATTAATTCCCTTTCAGTAATGGAAAGACAGCTCACTAAATGCAATGGATGATTTTAATTAATGTACAACTTTTAATGAAAGTTTTTATGGATAGCCCTAAAAGTTTTTCTTAAATTAATTACCTAGAACGCCATCTAAACCTAAAAGACGTATATATTAGAATCAACATTACGAAAACCGGCTTTAGTGGATCCAGAAAATCCCATTTCAAGGTTAAGTCCTTTAAAGCATCCTCTGCTTTCACTCTCTCCGGAACAAAATGTTGGAGCAAAACACAGATCAACTTATTACTGATGCTGCAGTTAGTACTGACATACTTAGTACTGATGGGGCAGAAAACATTTACTACTGATGAAGTTGATACTGGTGTAAGCTATAACTAAAGTTACTACTGATCAAGCTTATTGAAGATACTACTGATCTTAGTAGTTACTACTGACGTTGGTTTCTGGACTTACTACTGATCACCAAGTTTACTACTGATGTTACTTATTTACTACTGGTGATTGCAGTTACTACTGATACGCGTTTTTGGAAGATATCAAGTCCGAGATCTTCGTAGAGATAGTTATAGAATGTAATTAAATGTATATCTTTTATAATTCGATGTAAATCAAATCCTAGAATAACTAGGGTAAATAGTTTAGCTTCAAGGACTACTATAAGTATGTTCCTTACGAATTGTAAACGTACGTGTGTATTGTTAACTCAATAATATACATTGAAGCTTTTTGTGAAACTGTGTTCTTAATATTCTTGTTTATTGTTCATACAGTTCATTGTTCTTAATTATTGATATAGTGTTGATCCGCTGCAACTTCTATCATCAATTAGATCTAAGGTGTTTATTAACTTGTCTATAGTTATTCGATCCTGACAAGTGGTATCAGAGCTTATTGGTTCTAGATCTACTATTTGTTAAGAACAACAAAAAGTTTTAATTTTTAAAACACACACATTATTAATCATGACTGATAATAATGAAAGCACTCAGGCCAACAAAATCCCTATGCTCACTCCCAATAACTTTGGGATGTGGAAGAATCGTATTAAGCAATACATGCTTATTACAGATTATTCCATGTGGGAAGTCGTTTGTGAAGGAAACAAAACTGGTCAACTTCAAGCAAGCAGCTCTGTAACTGAGGCAGACAAACTTAAATGTGAGAAGGAGAAGAAAGATAAAGGCATCGAACTCAAAACTCTAAGCACTCTCCTACTGGCCATTCCTAATGATTATCAACATCTCTTTGTTGAATATGATGATGCTAAGTTGCTTTGGGAAGCACTGGAGAAGAGATTCGTTGGGACAAAGAGTACAAAAAGAAACATGAAGTCTGTTCTCAAACAAGACTTTGAAAATTTCAAAGGAAAACCCAATGAAACACTCACTCAAGTGTTTGACAGATTCAACAAACTAATTGGTGAACTCAACCAAGTTGGTGTAAAGATGGATCAAGAAGATGTCAACATGAAGTTCCTAAGGTCTCTTAGTGAAGAATGGGCCATGTACACAGTGGTGTATAGACAAAGAGATGCTTTAGAAGAAAAGGAGTTAGATGAACTCTATAATGATCTCAGAGTGTTTGAAACTGAGGTAAATCACAAAAACCCTTCTATTTCTTCTAACAATGCTGCATTTGTGTCTAGTACAGGTCAAGGACAAGAAACCTCCACAGGAAAGGCTGCAGATTCTGAGGATACTGCAAGAGAATCCTTCTTCACTAGTCATGTGCATACTGCATTGATTAGTGATGACTTGGAACAATTGAATCCAGATGATCTTGAGGAGATGGATCTTAAATGGCAGATGGCTATGCTGAGCCTAAGGACCAAAAGATTCTTAAAAAGAACTGGTAGGACAAGCCTCAATTTCAACAAAGGTGACAAAGCAGGATTTGACAAGACTAAAGTCAAGTGTTACAACTGTAACAACCTTGGTCACTTTGCAAAAGAATGTCCTCAACCAGACAAAAGATCAAAATCAACTGCTCTTGTGTCACAACAAGGACAAGGCTATGACTGGAGCTTCCAAGCAGAAGAGCATACTCAAAATCAAGCTCTCATGGCCTTTACTGACAACAAAACTGAGGTAAAATCTAAACCTTGTACTCCTGAATGTGCTAAAATTATTAATAATCTAGAAAAAGAAAACACTAAATTAAATGAAGATCTAGCAAAAGCAATCAGAAGAAATCATGAGTTTGATAGTGTGATTGCTGATCAAGAACATCAAATAAAGGTGTACAAGATGATTGATCAACGGATCAAGGAAGAATTGCTTCAAGCTGTGGATGAGAAAGAGTTCTATGAAACAAAAAACAAAGAACTAACAAGTAAATTAGAAGAATGTCAGCTTGAAATTGAACAAAATAAATTAACAATTAAAAAGTTTGAAAGAAGCACTAAAATTCTAGATGAATTAACTAATAATCAAACTACAGAAAAGGTTGTTCATGGGGTGGGATATCATGCTGTACCACCTCCACATAAATTCATTCCTCCACTTAAAAATAGTTCAGAAAGAATCATTAATGAATTAAAAACTGAAAAACAAACTGAATCTAATAATGAAACATCTGAATCAAATGATTCTTCAGATGATGAGCAATCAATTGACTTTACAATATCTCAAACTGAATCACCTAAATCAATTGATACAAGTTTTCACACAGCTCAAAGTCCAAATGATTCTCCTAAATATAATGCAGAAAATATACCCAAAATTCTAAAAAGAGGAAACCAAAGAAATAGAAACCAACTCTTAGAACAAAGAAAAACAATAAAGGCTCAAGAAAATAAATTAAAATGTGTTATTTGCAACAAAGTAAATCATTTAGCAAAGGATTGTCACTTCAATCCAATAAATTGCAAGGAGTTAAAGGAATTTAAAGCTTTTAAAGAAAATGCAAAAACTCAAAGGTTAAAAGATACTACTGGTCCTTCAGTAGTAAATACAATAAAAACTCCAATTGCTGAAACTCCAAGATTTGGAAGAAGTGCACAAAGATTTGTGCAAAACAGAAGAGTTGGCAGCCCAAAGAACAGCAATTACTTCAAGAACAATGGAAAATCTAATCAAAATAAACAATATTTTAAATTTTCCAACACCAGTAGAAACTCTAACAAATTTACTACTGGTGTTAACCCTAATTATAATGCTGTATGGTACCAGTACAAGAGTACTACTGGTAATAACCCTAATTTCAAAAATACTACTGCTCCCAAAACAAATTTCAAAAACACTACTGGTGTTAACTCTAAAAACACTACTGGTCATTCTAAACATGGTAAGTACCCAAATACTACTGGTCCATCAGTAGTAAAGTATTCAAAAGCTAAAAACAATGGGTATAAACCAAGATCAGTAGGAAATTCTCACACCAGTAATAACTACAAAAGGACAGTAGTAAAACAAAATACCAGTAATAAACAAGTATGGGTACCAAAAGTCTTTAAAGTTAAATCCCCAAAAGCTCATTTCTCAAAGGATGAACCCAAGACATATAAAGCTTGGGTTCCCAAACTTAACTAATCCTTTACTCACTTGTGCAGAGCATTCAGATCCCAGAAGAAGGAAGAACATGGCATATTGATAGTGGATGCTCAAGGCACATGACTGGAAATCTGCAAATTCTTAAAGATTTCAAGTTATTTGATGGAGGATATGTGGCATTTGGTGAGAATCCCCAGGGAGGTAAGATTACAGGTAAAGGTACTGTTACTAATGGAAAAATTACCTTTGATGATGTATTTTATGTAGCTGAACTAAAATACAATCTTGTCAGTGTGTCTCAAGTTTGTGATAAAAAGAACAAGATTCTGTTCACAGACATTGAGTGCATCATTCTTTCTCCTGAGTTTATTTTAGATGAAAAATATGTTGTTTTAAGAACTCCAAGGAGAAACAATGTGTATTGCCTGGATATAGGGGGAGAACTCATTTCTACAAATGAGGTCAACTGTTTTATATCCAAGGCAAACACCACTGAATCAGAACTTTGGCATAGAAGGATGTGTCACACAAATTTTAAAAACTTGAATAATTTAGTAAAAAGAAATCTGGTCATTGGACTACCTCAAAAACAATTCATGTGTGATCATCACTGTGTTGCATGCCTAAAAGGTAAACAACACAAGACTTCTCATAAGTCCAAAACTGTGAACTCTATTTCTGTTCCTTTACAGCTCTTACATATGGACCTTTTTGGACCTACAAATGTAATGAGTATTGGAAAGAAACAATATTGTCTTGTTATTACTGATGACTTTTCCAGATATACATGGGTTTTCTTTCTCAGGACGAAGGATGAAACAAGTGAACTCATAAAGAACTTAATTATCAAACTGGAAAACACATCTGATCAAAAAGTTAAAGCCATAAGATGTGACAATGGCACAGAATTTAAAAATGCTAACTTAATTAACTTTTGTGATTTTAAAGGTATTGACAGGCAATACAGCTCACCTAGAACTCCACAACAAAATGGTGTAGCTGAAAGAAGAAATAGAACCATCATTGAAGCAGCAAGATCAATGCTAGCAGATTCAAAATTACCAATCACTTTTTGGGCTGAAGCTGTTAATACTGCCTGTTATGTTCAAAACAGAGTATTAATAGTTAAGCCACATTTTAAAACACCATATGAACTTTTTAATAAAAGAAAACCTTCTATAAGTTTCTTAAAATCATTTGGCTGTCCTTGTACTATTCTGATTACAAGAGAACAAATTGGTAAGTTTGACTGCAAAGCTGATGATGGAATCTTTGTGGGATACTCTACTCAAAGCAAATCATACAGAGTATTCAACAAAAGACTAAGGATAATTGAAGAAAGCATCAATGTATCCTTTAATGAAAATGTACCTAATGAACAAGGAAATGGTCCAGATTGGCTATTTGACATAGACAATCTAACCAAATCCTTTAATTCTAATATGAATTTCAATGCAGGTAATTCAAATTGTCTTAATCAAAAAGAAGGAACATCATCTGTTTATACTGGTCAAGAAAAGATGAGATACATAGTTGTTGATACTGCTCCCATAGTTAATACTGATGTCAGTAATAACTCAAATTTTGAAAGCAGTAGTAACTCTGAGAATGAAGTCAGTAGTAATTCCAATACTACTGGTACCAGTAATAGTACTGAAAATACTACTGGTCCCAACAATAACCTAGATTCTCAAGATACTACTGATACCAGTAACAACAACAATACTACTGATCTCAACAAAGACAATAGCAGTAGTAATTCTGACCAAGATGATGATGAACCAAACATCCATGACAATGAAGAATCACAAGATGAACAACTGCCTGAGACAAATGAGTCCAATCTTGAAAATCAACTAGTGGTTGAAAAAGCTACAACTACAAGGACTCAAAAGAACCATCCATTAGACCTTGTTCTAAGTGATGTCAACTCACCACTTCAAACAAGAAGCAAATTAAATAAAAGCTTAACTGCAAATATGTGTAACATTAGTTTAATTGCTAATGAATGTATGTATGAATGCTTTCTGTCTCAGGATGAACCAAAGAAGATCCAACAAGCAATGAAGGACTCAAACTGGATTGAGGCAATGCAAGAGGAACTCCTTCAATTTAAATTACAAGCTGTTTGGACACTTGTACCTCTACCCAAAGGAAAAAGAGCCATTGGAACAAGATGGATATTCAGAAACAAGAAAGATGAAAGAGGTATAGTGATCAAGAATAAAGCCAGACTTGTAGCCCAAGGATACACTCAAGAAGAAGGAATAGACTATGATGAAGTATATGCTCCTGTTGCTAGAATTGAAGCAATAAGAATATTTCTAGCATATGCTTCATTCAAGAAATTCAAAGTCTATCAAATGGATGTTAAGAGTGCTTTCCTATATGGGAAAATTGAAGAAGAGGTATATGTTTGCCAACCTCCAGGTTTTGAAGATCCAAAACATGGTGATTATGTGTTCAAATTAGATAAAGCTCTATATGGCCTACATCAGGCACCAAGAGCATGGTATGACACATTATCATCATACTTACTGAAGAACAACTTTAAAAGAGGAGCCATTGATAAAACATTGTTTACAAAGAAAGTCAAGGATGATATACTACTGGTACAAATTTATGTAGATGATATCATCTTTGGCTCAACCAATGATTTATTATGCAAAGAATTTGAAGAACTGATGCAAATTAAATTCAAGATGAGCTCCATGGGTCCAATGAACTTCTTCCTTGGACTCCAAGTCAGTCAAAGAACTGATGGTATTTTGATAAATCAATCAAAATATGTCAAAGACATCTTGGAAAAGTTTGATTTGAAAGACAGTAAAAGTGCTAGTACACCAATGGAAACACACAAACACCTACATCCTGATGTTGAGGGGGAGGATGTAGATGAACACTTATATAGATCAATGATAGGCTCTTTGATGTACTTAACTGCATCAAGACCTGACATTATGTATAGTGTTTGTGTGTGTGCAAGATATCAAGCAAGACCCAAAGAACTACACTTGCAAGCTGTTAAAAGAATATTCAGATACTTGAAAGGCAAACCATCACTAGGTCTATGGTATCCACATGACTCACCCTTTGAACTAATAGCCTATACAGATAGTGACTATGGAGGTGAATGTCAAGATAGAAAATCCACTACTGGTGGATGTCAATTCTTTGGATCAAGACTGGTGTCATGGCAATGTAAGAAGCAAACAAATGTATCAACATCTACTGCTGAAGCAGAATATGTAGCTGCATCTGCTTGCTGTGCTCAAGTTCTATGGATTCAAAATCAACTTCTAGACTTTGGTATCTCTATCCTTAAAACTCCTATTTTTATTGATAATCAAAGTGCTATTAGTATTGTGAATAATCCAGTAAAACATTCAAAAACTAAACACATTGAAATAAGATTTCACTTTATAAGAGATTGTAATGAAAAGAAATTAATCAAAGTAGTTAAAATCCATACTGATGATCAATTAGCAGATCTTTTTACAAAAGCATTTGATGTAGGAAGATTCAACTTCTTGGTCAGCATTATTGGAATGATTTTAATAACTTAAAATCTCTCTTAAAATCATGTGTAAATTTAGTGTTGTAAAATATTTTTTTTAAGTGTTTTACTACTGGTATTGCTGTACTACTGGTGTGAAAGTGTATGCACAAAATACTACTGGTAATTCATTACTACTGGTGTATTTTAGGTTTACACAAATACTACTGGTAAGTCAGTACTACTGGTATTCTCATATACTACTGGTATTCTCATATACTACTGGTCGTGTATGTTAATGGTTACTACTGATGTCTATAGTTACTACTGATGTCAAAATCCTTAGTCATTACTGATGTTAGTAGATACTACTGACGTTTTACTACTGATATCTTATTTACTACTGGTCTTTCATAAACACAATTACCAAACTAACCCCCATGAAAATAACCGTTATGTTATGATTCGAAGGCTATTTTCGTAGTTTTGCAGGTTTAATCGAAAGATATAAAAGGCGGCAGACGATTAATTTAGCATTATCTTTACTTCGATTCTCTAAACACCTCTCGATAAACCCTAGTTTACGATCAAAAACTCTTCATCAGTAACAAAATTCTTGCAAAATCTCAAAAACAATGGCAACTTTACAAACTCTCGATGTGCAAACCGATCTCAAATACTCAGAATTTCACAATATGGTTGCATTTTTAAAGAATCCCGACGGAACAAAAGATTTCCGTCCGATCGTAAAATTTTTGAGAAATTCATATATACAGTTTGCCTTAACTGTAAAACCAAAATCATATCAACAGCACTTGGTGGATTTCTGGACCAATGCTGAGCGAACAGAAGGAACAACATCATCAATGATAAAATCTAAAGTAGATGGAAAGCACATCACAGTAACAGAACAATCAATCAGACACCATCTACAATTACACGATGATTCAGGTATGTCCACTCTTCCTAAGGAATACATTGCTGAAATTTTGAATAAAATGGGATATGAGGGAAGACTGAATATAGTTACTTTTCAAAAGGGTCTTCTCTCTCCACAATGGAAATTTTTAATACATACCATTCAGCATTGTATTTCTCCTAAAAGAAGTACTTGGAATGAGTTTAATAAGGCAATAGCCTCTGCTGTTGTCTGTTTATGCACAGACCAAGTATTTAATTTTTCAAACATGATATTTGATGGTATGTTGGGAAATCTTAGTTCTTCTAAATTTTTAATGTATCCCAGATTTCTACAACATATCATAAACTGTGAATTACAAAACTTGTCAACTCCTAAAAACATTTTTCTATTACCTGAGTTGAACAAGAAAGTTTTCTCAAATATGAGAAAACAATTTAAATTTTCGGGCAAGGAAACCCCTCTGTTTCCTAACATGATCAAAGATCAACCCAATATTGGAGAGGGTTCAACCATTGCTACAACCCAAGTTGAACCTCAACCCACTCCATCACCCCCAAATACAGCCCAAACACCAATCCAAATAGCCACTCAATCACCAACCCAAACAGAAGTCCTGAATGTGTCCCAGGAACTTGATATAAATCTGCAGAGTGCTACTCTTCACTCTGTGGAAGACCTACCAGCCAAAACCAAAAACATTTCCACAATTTATAAAAGAAAGAAACTTTCTTCAAAGGACACCAGGGGACAAATCGAGTCACACCCCAGGCTCAAAGAGTTGTCCTCCAAGGAGGAGAGAGGACATGAGGGGAGGGCTTTCACTACTGATGCCCCAAAGGTGGGTGCACAGGACAGTGAAAACATCATTAGGACCCAAACCTCGGCAACTTTGAGTGATGACTCTTTTGAGGAACTACTCAAAGGACCCCGGTGCCAAGAAACCACAAGGGGGGGCATCTCTGCTTCTTCTAGGAAGAAGAGAATGTCTAAAAGACCCAATGAATCACCAAGCAGTGATGAGGGCAGATCTGTGGAATTGATGGAAAGGAAGGAAAACCTTAAAACCAATGTACCTGTTAGTAAGCCCGATGATCTTGCTAGATGGAGTGAGGGCAGTATTAAAATCACTCAATTGACGGATAAAGTGGATTCTCTTGAGTCCACTGTACAAAATTGCCATATATATTTAACTAACCAAGGGAAAACCATGGCTGCAATGAAAAGGCATGTCAACACCATCAACAGAAGAATGAGATTATATGAGCACAGGCTTTATCAACAAGCCAAAATCATCAGACAATTGAAGAAAAGGATTGATGATAGTGAGGCTCCACCAGTTGAGCTCACTAAGGGGGAGAAGGATAATATACAGACAATGATTGATGAATCTATAGCAGCAGCAGCATCCTCCCTTTTAAATTTAAAAGAAACAAATGTTGATGAAGGCCCAGAGATGATGGTGACAGAAGAAGAGCCTATTTCTACTGCTACAATGGAAGAACAAGTTGAAAAGGAAATACCAGTAGTAACCTCTACTACTGATATTTTAGCAGTAGTAAATGAAGAAAAGGAATTAATAGCAGCAAATACTACTGATGCCCTATCAGTAGTAACTCCTGAAGTAACACCAGTAGTAACTACTCTAGTTACTACTGAAGAGGAAGAATTACATTTTCCAGAGCTTATTGAAAGAGAGAGACATGTCATCATTACCAAACCACCAACACCTGATCAACCACTTATCATACCTGACATTGATGATAATGTGAATTGGTTTGAGGTTGATGAATGCTCACTTCCTCCACATCCAAAAATACTTCAACAAAATGAAATTAGATCATTTTCTCCCTCTGTTATAATAAGTGGAGTGCCAGACATGAAATATATTCCACCTCCACCTTCAGCACACATTGGAAAGGGTAAAGAAATATATGATGAAGATTACCCTAACAGAGCTCTTGGTCATTACATGGTAAACAAGATAAATCTTGTTAGAGCTGATAAACAAGACAAATGGAAGGTGAAGAATAAGAGATTTTGGGATAAGGTAGCTAAGTATCAAGCTCTTGAACAAAAGAAGAATCAAAGAGAAATTTCTGTTCAAGCACATGTTCAAATTAAAGATGTTCAGATAGAAGGCCAAGAAGCAGAATTCAAAAGGCTTAGAAAAGTAGAAGAAGAACATCTGAACTGTCTTGAAGAGCTTGTAGCAGAATGCAAAAGAACAAAAGGTGAGTTACCTGATGATATATTTGAACAAAAGTCTCTTATGATTGACTTTCTGAAGACAAGAGGTCACAGTGCAAAATCTTTTGGAAGAATGAAGATGGTAACTATTATTGAAAAATACTGCACTGAGAAGAAGAAAGACCTGGCTGAACAAGAAGCTGAAGAATCAAAGAAAGCCAAAACCAAAACTTTAGTACCAATCAGCTTAAATTTGCTCAAAGCTGGTAGTGTTACAACTGTTGGTAATACTTCAACTCCCCAATCACTAAAAAGAAAATCTGTTGATCAAGAACAAAGCTCCAAGAAGAAATCAAAACAACAAATTATACCTGTTCTTGAAATGCCAGTTGCTCCTCTACAGAACAATCCAATTCTTAACTGGAGAGTGATGCAGAATAATGTCATAGAAGTCATAAGGGAAGACAAAGTAGTACAAAGATTCACTGGATGGTTACCCTTAATCAGATCATGTTCAAGAAGTGATGTAATCAAACTTTTGATTATTGGGAAACCAAGAATGACAAAGAAATCATGGAAAGAATCTGGAGCTGGATATTTAACAAAGATGATTGATGCTGCATTTTATCCAGATAATTATCCAGAACAATTTACAAATCCAGGTAATGTATATGCTTGGAATGTCATTCCTACTGCAAATATGTACTTCTTTGAGAAATCAGGCAAAGTGTGTGAACTGTACTTATATGAGAAAGAATATCCACATTCTGAGAAGACAATGTATCAGATATTTATAAACACTTTGATGAAACCCTATGATGCTGTTATGTTCCAAAATAAACTGAATTATTTTACAAAGAGGAACAGCAGATACATTATTGAACAAAGACTTCAACAGAATCAAAGAACTCTTGAGAGAAGAAGAAAAGAACAAGAGGAACAAAAGAAACTTGATTGATTAAATCATAATCAATAAGTTTAGGGGGAGATTGTTGGAGCAAAACACAGATCAACTTATTACTGATGCTGCAGTTAGTACTGACATACTTAGTACTGATGGGGCAGAAAACATTTACTACTGATGAAGTTGATACTGGTGTAAGCTATAACTAAAGTTACTACTGATCAAGCTTATTGAAGATACTACTGATCTTAGTAGTTACTACTGACGTTGGTTTCTGGACTTACTACTGATCACCAAGTTTACTACTGATGTTACTTATTTACTACTGGTGATTGCAGTTACTACTGATACGCGTTTTTGGAAGATATCAAGTCCGAGATCTTCGTAGAGATAGTTATAGAATGTAATTAAATGTATATCTTTTATAATTCGATGTAAATCAAATCCTAGAATAACTAGGGTAAATAGTTTAGCTTCAAGGACTACTATAAGTATGTTCCTTACGAATTGTAAACGTACGTGTGTATTGTTAACTCAATAATATACATTGAAGCTTTTTGTGAAACTGTGTTCTTAATATTCTTGTTTATTGTTCATACAGTTCATTGTTCTTAATTATTGATATAGTGTTGATCCGCTGCAACTTCTATCATCAATTAGATCTAAGGTGTTTATTAACTTGTCTATAGTTATTCGATCCTGACACAAAATCTGAAAGAAAGACGTATATATTAACTAGTATTTGTTGTTAATTAACAAACAAATAACTCTATATATAGATTTGTTAAAAGAAAAAGTTGAAAAACATTACAATTCTATTGGATAACAGTAAGACAATTTTGTAACTGTGATAAGATTGACGTAAGTTATATTATTTGATATCTCATGCCAATATCTTCAGATATAAACTATACTTAATTTGGTAAATAAAAGGAGTAGATGGATAAGAAGTCGATGAATTATGAACCAAGTATACTGATTTCTATGTAATGTTATTTAGAGCAAATGAAACTTGTAACAATGTATACCAAAAGCGAAGTGAGCAGCGTAACAAACGTAACAATCCGAGTTTTTATTGAGGTGATTTGTATATAATCAAATATTTGAATAAAAAAAATGGGACACATGCATAATTCACTAACTTTTCATTTTAATATAGTGAAATTATATGTTAATCTTTATTTTTACTTTTAAATATAATTAATATTATTTTATTAAAAAAGAATGAAATTTATTCTCCACTAACTATTCATTTTAATTTATCTTAACCACCATTTTAGATTTTTTCCTAAAAAACGGTGAAACATATATGTTTTATTGTTGCTTTACTTTGGATCTACGAACAAAATTTGGGTGGCGAAAATTAATGAGCTAAAATATCAAATTATATAGGAATGAAATAGGCATAAATAGTACTTCGTATAAGCCATAATATTAATTTCATACATTTATTTTTTGTTGTTTTCTTGTCTTTATGACCAAGTACCATGTTGCTTCGCATGGCTTCATAAGCATGGATACATTTTCATACCAGCTGTTTTTTTTAGTATGGAAACCATTGAGTAACTTGACAGTTTTTCTTCTTAATTACTTTATATATTTCTTTTATTTATATATCATATAATATATACTTCATCCGATTCAAAATAAGTGATACACTTGGGGTTTCACGGTTTTTGAGGTAAAAGATTATAATGATGGTTAAATTAGATTAATTGGATGGTTAGTGGGGAATGAGTCCCACACCTTTTGAATAAAGTAAGGTTAATGATGTTTAGAAGTAAAAAGTAAGGGTAAATGGGTCATTTCACTTTGTTAAAGTAGATAGTTAGTGGGTGTGGGTCCCATTTTTTTGCCAAATAAGGAAACTTTTCAAAATGTATCACTTATTTTGAATCACCTCAAAAAGGAAAGTGTATCACTTATTTTGAATCGGAAGAAGTATAAACAAACTAGTATTTAGTATTTATTAATTGTTAGTCCCTATCATCATGCAAGATCCGAGATTTGCATAGCTAAATCTTCATGAAGTATTTCGACACTTGTAACATACATCTTGATTTGGGTTCATCCTTATCATATGCATACATGTCAATATCTTGAATTGCGCTATAAGAAAATAGAATATTCACAATGAACCAAATTAAGCTAGCCTACCGATTTTGTTTAAATAACAAAGTTGGACGTCAAAAATACTATATAATTATATATGTTGATTGCTGTGTAATTAAACCATCTTTGATGTTAAAAATTGAATAGGAAAAAGGAATTGCTGGCACTACTAACCAGGGGTGGACCTAGTATGGTGCACGAGGTTGCCAGTGCAACCCCTGGAATTTGTTTGAATAATGTTAAAATAGTGTTATATTTAAAAAATATAAAAAAATTTAGTGTAGGTGACACCCCTGAGAAAAAAATGTGCAACATGGGACACCCCTGAGGAAAAAAATGTGTAACGTGGGACACCCCTCAATTTTTTTCCTGGGTCCGCCACTGCTACTAACAACTTACCATGTATAGAAGTAGGGGTACGTAACCGGGTATGTATGGGGCGGTTTGGGCGGGTTTTAAATAAAACCATGTATTGATCGAAAATGCTAATTTAATTTTTCTTGCGGTCCTGGATTTAACAGAAAGTTAGGTGAATTGAATAACTAAAGTAGAAAGACTACAACAAACTTGTTGATGCATTGAAGTATACGGAGTATTAAATTTAACCCTGGTTCAATCGCTTAATTTGCATGGTGAGGTGGGTTTTGGCATGTGCGAGCCAAGATGGTCCAGCCTGATGATGAATGGTCACCTGGTCATTGGGGTCCCTATAATTTTGGAGTCCTAATAAACACGTGTGTGAAGTGATTTTGGGTCTCATCTTTTAATGGAGAATACTATAAGCCAAGGGCTGCAAAGGAATATATATATAGTCCCTACCAATGTACTAATTATTTCTCCAAGTTAATTTTCTTAATAAGAGGTCTTATTGGTGGGCTTATGTTAAAGCCACGCCGGCCAATGGTAATTTGGTGGCGCCGAATCTGGCCAAACGACATCGGGCATTGCCAAAAGCTCCGGCACCATGGTTTAGCGCGGGTTAAAGCAAATTTTTTTTTTTTTTTAAATTGTGATTGATTTATGCTATTTTTGTGTTTTTCAAATGGATGTTATAATATGGAAATTTTGGGACTTCAATTAACAAGACTTTAAGAAACCCCAGTACCTTATACTCTAATAATTAAATGTCTGAATTCAAGTCCAGGTACGTGTGGTGGATATGATTAAGTTAGAATTTGTTCATGTCAACCTGTAATAATTAAATACAGAAATAATTGAACGACAAAAATTCCGTTTTAGAGACTTGTAAAAGAAGTAGTTAGATATTAAGTTATTGTATATGTAGTGCGGTTAGCATCACTCATTTTCAATAATACATATGATTGTAAAGCTAGAGATAAAAACATTAGCTGCCGACAGTTAATTTGCTTAATTAGGAAGCGGTTTACCCTAAAACATAGACATATGTTACTGTCTTTTATTCACGTAATCTCCAACTACTCCCTTATAGACAAATTGTATTTTTTCCATATAAAAACATTACCTCTGTACTCTCGGTCTCTCTCGTTTACACGTGTGCAGACATTGAAAAACACAAGAGCGAGAGATAGGGAGAGAGAGGTGATGACTTGTTGAAGTGGCAATGGTGATGATGTTTGTGGGGTTTGCCTCTAGAGAGAGAACGTAGAGAGAGATGGGTTTTGTTAATTGATGGGTAGAGTAGAAAACGGATTGGAGGGGGACCTCTTTAATTAGAGAGAGAGAGAGAGAGAGATGATGATTATGTGAAGTGGAAGCAAATTAAAATGGTTCGTATCAATTCTCATGTATGATGATTACCTTGTGATTGAGTGAAGAAAAATGCATAGAAAAAGACAAGTTTGAGATAAAATCAAAACAACCATCTCTCTCTTTCTAGCATCATATATGTAGTACGTATCATATCATTTATGATCTCAAACAAAGCCCAGCGCGTCGATCGATCTCCCAACAATTAAGGAAACTCCTTTAATTTGTTGTACGAGGATATATATATATATATATTGAGAAAATACCTAATCTTTGCAATGAGAAAACCAGATCAAATGGTGCGAGAAAAGGTGTGTAATAGTAATAGTAATACAAATACAAGGTTGAAGCTTAGAAAGGGGCTGTGGTCACCTGAAGAAGATGAGAAGTTGAGGAATTACATGTTAAGGCATGGTGAAGGGTGTTGGACTGATATCGGCTTACAACGTTGTGGAAGTTGGATCAATTACTTGAGACCTGATCTTAAACGTGGTGCATTTTCCACTCAAGAACAACACCTTATTCTTCAGTTGCATTCCATTCTTGGAAACAGGTGCCCCTTTGCCTTTCTTGTTTTTCTATTAATTAAGTAACAAACATTGTACTCTAGATCGAGTCAATACCATTAGGGTTGTGTATGCATGTAAAACTCCTTAAAATTAAAGTCTACATTTTGTACTTCATATCATGATCATTTCTTTTATCAAATTCGACAATAAACAACTAAATGATTGTCAAATTCAACCGGAAAGAGGCGACGTGTATTCTCCTCACCCCTAGTATTATGATTATTGATAATTATTTACACAAATTCAGGTGGTCTCAAATTGCAACTCGTCTTCCGGGAAGGACAGACAATGAGATCAAGAACTTTTGGAACTCCACCATAAAGAAAAGAATATTGAAAGCCAATAGTAACATATCTAGAAGCTCACCAAACAATAACACATCCTCGGATCCAAGTAGAGATATCATGGGAGTTGGTATGTTCATGTCCATGCATATGCTGTTGGAAGACTCATTCAAACTAGCTGTTAGTAATTAGTCAACGTAGAATAAACTGGAATATTCCAGTATTTGATTTGTTCCTAGTCTTTAGTTGTAGTTCCAGTTTTTATGGTAAAGTTAGTTGAGTCGTGGTTTATGTATTGCCTATTTAAAGGCCTTTTTCCAGTTCAATAAATCACACGAGTGATCAGTAGAATCAATCAATACTCTCATATGTGTTTAGCTTTACTAATTTTTCCAACAAAGTGGTATCAGAGCTAGGTTGCAAAGCCTAAACACTTTTTTCTCTTTCAAAAATCAATGGCAGCAAGTACAAGTCCCGGCAGTGTATCACAAACACAGATACCTGTCTTCACGGGTGACTCATACGAGTTTTGGAGTACCAAGATGATGACCCTTTTCAAGTCTCAGGAACTTTGGGACTTTGTGGAAACTGGTATTGCAGAGACCAGTGACAACGAGGTAACTCGTAAGAAAAATCAGAAACTCGATGCTAAAGCTCTCTTTTTTATTCAGCAAGGTGTGGATGAATCAATTTTTTCAAGAATCACAGCTGCTACTTCATCAAAGCAAGCTTGGACGATCCTAAAAACTGAATACCAAGGATCAACCAAGGTGATTACAGTTAAATTACAATCTCTCCGCAGAGATTTCGAAACTTCGGGAATGAAAGGAAATGAATCGGTGCAAGCACATTTGGCACGAGTCTCAGCAATTGTAAGCCAAATGAGGTCATATGGAGAGCAAATCACAGATGAAATTGTTGTCGCCAAAGTTCTTCGGAGTTTGGCACCTAAGTTTGACCACGTTGTGGCTGCTATTGAAGAATCCAAAGATCTCTCTAAATTATCGTTTGACGAACTCATGGGTTCCTTACAAGCTCATGAGGCTCGGATTAATAGAAGCGCAGTAAAAGAAGAAGAAAAGGCGTTTCAGGTCAAGGGAGAGGTTGATTTTTCATATCAACGTGGCCGAGGGAGAGATAGAGGAGGTTATCGAGGCCGGGGCAGGGGTCGCGGTCGTAACTCTTCTCTACATTGCTCATTTTGTAACAAACATGGGCATACTGATAAGTATTGTTGGTCTAAACCCGAAGAAGCTAATTATGCTGAAGAAGATGGAGAACAAGATGACTACTTGTTTATGGCAGAAACAAAAATAGAGAAAACAACAAGTGATGTCTGGTATGTTGATAGTGCTTGTTCACATCATATCACCGGAGACAAATCAAAATTCAACGACCTTGACGAGTCTATAAAATCACACGTTAAACTCGGTGACAACAAAAAGATACAAACTGAAGGATGTGGAAGTGCTGAAATTATCACAGGCAACACACAACGGTACATAAAAGACGTTAATTATGCTCCGAATTTGGCACACAACTGGTAAGTGTGGGACAGCTAATGGAATCTTGTCATTCCCTTTTATTTGATGATGGTAAATGCATAATCAAGAACAAAGCTACAAATGAAATTGTGGCACGTGCCTACATGACAGAAAATAGAATGTTTCCTCTCGTTTTTTCAACAGATGTAGTCTTAATGAGCAAGAATTTAGAAGAAAGTGAGTTGTGGCATTTAAGATACGGTCATCTAAATTATAATGGGCTACAGCTGTTGAAATCAAAGGAAATGGTGGCAAACCTACCGTCCATTGTGCCTATGAAACAAGTATGCGAGGGATGCGTGCTTGGCAAACAAACAAGGACGTCTTTTCCCGTGGGTAAATTGAAACGTGCTACAGACTTGCTGGAATTGGTGCATGCTGATTTGTGTGGTCCAGTGAGGACCGAGTCTCTTGGGGGCAGCAGGTATTTCCTCCTATTTACCGATGATTATAGTAGAATGAGTTGGGTTTACTTTCTACAACTCAAGTCTGAAACATTCGATCATTTCAAGAAATTCAAGGCACTAGTAGAAAAACAAAGTGGGAAGCATCTCAAGGTTCTTAGAACTGATCGTGGTGGTGAGTTTTTATCTAAAGAGTTTTCACTTTTTTGTGACGAGGAAGGAATAAAGAGGGAGTTAACAGCCCCATATACTCCCGAACAAAACGGAGTGGCGGAACGAAAGAACCGTACAGCGGTCGAAATGGCCCGTTCAATGTTGAAATCAAAAGAATTACCAGATTATTTTTGGGCGGAAGGAGTTGCTGCTGCTATTTATCTTCTGAATTTATCTCCTACAAAATCAGTTTGGAATATGACCCCATATGAAGCTTGGTACGGGAACAAACCATCGGTGAGTCATCTACGTGTTTTTGGTTGTTTGTGTTACGCTTTGCGAACAACTGAGAAACATAAACTGGAAGAAAAGTCACAGAAGTACATCTTTATAGGGTATTGTTCTCAGTCGAAAGCATATCGACTTTACAATCCTACACGCAAAACAATTGTTGTGAGTAGGGATGTAGTGTTCAACGAGCAAGCTAGCTGGGATTGGAATGACAAAGTTGAAGCTTCAAACAATAAACCTATAGAGGTCGAAGAAATCAATGGTAAAAATATAGATGAAGTCTCACCTACTGAAGAACAAATTCCGACACCAACAAGATCAAGTTCAGACGAAGGGTCTTCCCAACACGAATCAATGCCAACACCTGACGTTCAACTGCGTAGAACTCAACGGGGTCAGATTCCTCGACGTCGTTTTCCGGTTGAAGGTGAACTTGATAATGAAGGTGATGATGTAACATTATTAGCACTGTTTGCTGGTGATCCAGTTACGGTAGAGGAAGCTTTTAAACATGATGAATGGAGAGGTGAAATGGAAGATGAATTGGAAGCTATTCAAAGAAATCAAACATGGGAACAAGCTGATCTTCCAGAAGGTAAAAATGTTATTGATTTGAAATGGATATTTAAAACTAAATTTCTTCCAGATGGCAGTATTGAGAAGTACAAAGCTAGGTTGGTAGAGAGGGGATTCACACAACAACAAGGGATAGATTATGAAGAGACATTCACGCCGGTTGCCCGGTTCGAGACTGTAAGAATGATATTGGCATTAGCTGCTCAAAAAGAATGGAAGATTTTTCAGTTTGATGTTAAATCCGCTTTCTTAAATGGGGATTTAGAAGAGGAAGTGTATGTATCTCAGCCCCCTGGTTTCGAGGACTCAAAGTGTCCTAATAAAGTGCTTCGACTAAAGAAGGCACTTTACGGGTTGAAACAAGCTCCGCGAGCTTGGTATAGTAAAATAGACGAGTTTTTCCGTAAGCAAGGATTTGAAAGAAGCAAACACGAGCCAACTCTCTACGTAAAAAGGGAAGGTGGTTCTGATCTAATTATTGTTAGCTTATATGTTGACGATATGATTTACACAGGCTCGTCGATGCGTCTCATATCTGAATTTAGAAACTCAATGATGAAAATGTTTGATATGACAGACTTGGGGGAGCTAAATTAATTTTTAGGACTCCAAATTACACAAACAAGTGCTGGAATTTTTATGTCTCAAAGAAAGTATATTGAAGATACATTACAGAAGTTTAATATGATTGGATGTAAACCGGCTGCTACCCCGATGAATATTAGTGAAAAACTTCAACAATTTAATGGCGTTGAAGCTGAAAATGAAAAGCTGTTCAGAAGCTTAATTAGGCGACTAATTTATTTAACTCATTCACGTCCTGACATTAGTTTTGCAGTTGGTGTTTTATCTCGCTTTATGCACAATCCATCAAAACATCACTTTGGAGCAGCAAAACGAGTTCTTCGTTACTTATCAGGCACGAAGAACTTGGGGATTTGGTATCGCAAATCAAAAGAATTCAAACTTACGGGATTCACCGGTAGCAATTGGGCTGGTTGCATTGAAGACAGGAAAAGCACATCGGGAAGTTGTTTTCTTCTTGGAACGAGTGTTGTGTCATGGAATTCAAAGAAACAAGAGACTGTAGCCTTATCGACCACTGAGGCAGAGTATGTAGCAGCCAATGCAGCAAGTTGTCAAGCGGTGTGGTTAAGAAGAATTTTGGCTGACTTGGGAGAAAAGCAATTTGAACCTACTGAAATTTATTGTGATAGCAGGTCAACGGTGATGCTTGCTAGAAATCCGGTTTATCATAGTCGAACAAAGCATATTCATATCAAACACCACTACATTCGTGATTTGCTGATAGAAGGTGTAGTCAAGTTGGAAAGTTGTAACACGGAAGAGCAGCAGATTGCAGATTTGATGACCAAGAGTTTGTCTCTTAAGAAGCATGAAACATTTTGTCTTGAATTGGGAATGCACATGTTCGAATGAAGGGGGAGTGTTGGAAGACTCATTCAAACTAGCTGTTAGTAATTAGTCAACGTAGAATAAACTGGAATATTCCAGTATTTGATTTGTTCCTAGTCTTTAGTTGTAGTTCCAGTTTTTATGGTAAAGTTAGTTGAGTCGTGGTTTATGTATTGCCTATTTAAAGGCCTTTTTCCAGTTCAATAAATCACACGAGTGATCAGTAGAATCAATCAATACTCTCATATGTGTTTAGCTTTACTAATTTTTCCAACATATGCATGAGCATGATCATGACATCATGGCCATGTGCATGGACTCATCACTGACATCGACCACGACCACTTCATCATCGTCAATTCACAACACTTCTATGTTTATGAAGGGCCATGACCATTTTGGTCAATTGCCACAACTTTTACAAAATAATATCGACGATACAAATGGAGCATCAAGTTTGTTGATCAATGTTTCCTCATGCTTAGAAGTTGGTATGGGAGGATATGGTGATGGTGGTATTCTTGAATTGCCATACATGGTGGGAATGGAAAATGACAATAGTAACCTTGGGAGTAGGGTCATGGATGGAGATATTAATGCTAATCCTACTAATTACATGTTTGACAAGAAATCAACAAATTTTAACCACCACTTCAACGGCGATATTGATGGGAAAGTTAAAGTGGAGGAGGTGGTTGGTTTTGAAAATCATTGGTCGGGAGAAAGTTTGAAAATTGGAGAATGGGAATTGGAGGGTTTGTTCGCAAATATCCCCTCCTTACCTTATCTTGATTTCTAAAACACATTTTTATAAAAAAAAAATTAGGAAAATAATAATTTCGAGATAGAGAAATTATACGTTCTTTTCGTCTTACAAGAAATTCCAAAATTAGTGTAAGTTCAACAAAAAATATATAAGGATAAAGACTTGAATATGTACGTGATTGGAAAAGATTTTTTATGAGGATAATAGAGTTTCTGGATCGGGCATGACGTTCGTTATGGTATGAAGACTGATCTTGTGATAAGTTGACAATGATGAACGGAGGTGATCAATATAAATCGAAATGTGAATAAGGAATGTGTTGCAGAAAATAAGAGATCGAAGATGTGAAAATTGTAGAAATTGTGTAAAATATAAATAAAGCGAGGATAGGAAATTCTGTAATGGTGCATTCGAATTTTCTATGTACATGTTCATCAACTACATACGTAGATGCAAATATTTTTTATGTATAAATTTAATAACATGAAAACTTGGAAAGAAATTATTGCGATTTTTATTTATCACACTTATCACTCTTTATTTAAAAAAAGTTGTATAACTCATGCCTTAGTATTTGAGATAAGAAGTGTTTATGAAAATATCTTTTTTTTCATATTAATGAAATCTATTTTTTACATGTATGCATGATAATATGATATGCATTTTTTTAATAAGAATGATAAATTTACTTTATTAAATAATTTTTATTTTATACGATATGATTTAGAAAAAGTGAAAAAAATTGTAAAGAAAAATCAACTTCTAAAAAATGTCACCTTCTAGCTTAATATTTAGGGGAGAAGGGCTGAATCTGATATATTCATCAAAATAGTAAAAAAAATCGTACTTATCCTAAAACCATTAAGCATATATGTACTTAAAATGTGATTAAGAGGTGAAGTCACAACTCCACAGTTTTTTCTCTTTCAACCAAACTCATAACAAACTTAGATTAAATCCATGTAATAGTAATTAAATTCATAATTAAACCATAAAATTAATTTTATTAATACATGTACCATCTACAATACACAAAGTATAAACGACCAATGCATGTGACCGGTGATCTCAATCGGTCGCCCATGCGACCACCCCTTAGTGTACATAAGCCCCTCTCGACGTGTCCCCATGCCTATGTGGCAAAGGTTTGGTCGCCTGGGCTACCGATTGAGGTCGACTGACACATGCATTGGTCGCTTATACTTCGTGCTTTGTAAATGGTAGATGTATTAATAAAAGAGATATTTCTTCCTACATTTTCTTCCTACCTATAAGTCTACCCACTTCTAAACTTGACACATGTCATCCACTAATTCTCTTTTCTCATATCATCCCTTGATTTTGACACTTTTCATGATCAAAATGAGTAGGAATATGATATGAAGAAATGGTAGGAAGAAATACCATTACTCTTAATAAAATTAATTTTATAGTTTGGTTGTGAGTTTGGTCACTACTATGTAGATTTGGTTGAGGTTTGTCATGGGTTTGGTCATAAGAAAAAAAGTTTATGTGGTGCTGATGTGGCGTCACCCCTTCGTCACACTTTAAGTATATAGTTAGCATTGCCCTAAAAGTTATGGTTAGTAAAATCTAAAATTCTTATTTTGATTGTTATGAAAACACCTCACGTTTATAACTTGATCTATAATCATAGCCCACAAAATATAAGTTATTGGGCTCAATACTAGGCCACGTTTGAAACCAGATCCAACCCAACGTTACTTCCCAAAGCGGGGCAACAAGTCACCGTTATCGCAAATGGCAGGCAAATCGGATTCTGTACCCGCCTCCGCCGCCGTTAACGGCGGCATGACGGTGGAGGAATGTGAAACTATGATTCAAAAAAGCCTCAGAAGTAATCGCATATAAGTTTTAAAATTCTTTTAGTGTTTATAAAATCTTCTTAATGTTTCAGCGTAATTCTAATTTTGTAATTTGATTCCGATATCTATCAGCTCCGTCTGTGAAGTTTCTACGGGAACATTTGGAGAAAAGTGGATGCAATATTGCGTCCAATTTCATCAAAGCCATCAACTGCAACAAGCTGATGAGTGGCGGTTATGTTCGTGGAGAAGGGGTAATTTTTCTCTTATCTTCCTGATCACGAAAACAATTTATCGTTGATATTTTGTAATTATTATGTTCTAAAACACTTGATTGTTCCTGATCAGCCGTTTGTTTAATTGTTCGACTTGCGAATTAAAGCTAATTTGAAGTTTGAATGTTGTATAGATAGTGGTATGTAGTAATTACATGAACATTCAAGATGAGGTAAATCAAGTGGTTATCCATGAGTTGATTCATGCATATGATGATTGTCGAGCTGCAAATCTGGATTGGACTAATTGTGCTCATCATGCCTGTAGTGAGGTCACTCTTAATCCTTATCCAATTTTTTGTTAATTGGAAATCTTGATCCTTAAATGGCATTTTGTTTATATTTGAAAATAGATCCGTGCAGGCCATCTTAGTGGCGATTGCCACTATAAGAGGGAGTTATTGCGAGGTTTTGTGAAAATAAGAGGCCATGAACAAGTAAGTTTCTCATCTAATAACAACTTTAGTTTTAATTTGGTGTTACATCCTCCAACACCCCTAAAATAATAATCATCATTTGCTGTTTTTGATTTTGATTTAAAGGAGTGTGTTAGAAGAAGAGTAATGAAGTCATTGGCACACAATCCTTACTGTTCAGAAGCAGCTGCTAAAGATGCAATGGAAGCAGTTTGGGACACATGTTATAATGATACTAAACCATTTGACACAGCTCCTTAACTCTGCTATTCTTTGCTTGTCAAGCCCATTATTTCAGAATTTTGTAATTTTAAATCAATATATGCACCAATCTCTAAAATGTTGTGCATTTCTATAATAATTGTCATTGTTACTATACTTTCTGATGCTTCTTGATCTGGACCAGGGTTCTGGTCATGTGATAATCTACATATAATCTTTAAAAAATGGGGGCCATCTTTGTTGTTCCTACGTAAGATTTAAAGAGAAGAACAAATTTTAGTGGTAGTAAGCCAAGAGTTGCCGATTGAGGGATTTCTGTTGTCGCCTACTTGTTGGAGATTTAAATGTTTCGGGCATTTTTTTTATAATGTTGCACAGGCATTATTACGAAAAATAAAATGGGCTTACGTTATGACACATGGGCTTAAATAACTTTAAGATTTAAGTTTTTATGCTTACTTCGTCGCCTTCTCGGGACCTTTTGGTTTATCGGGTTTCAAATTTTCTTGTTACCTAAGATGAATTCTCTCGAATGCCAAATAGGTATTTTTGACCTTTATTTGATTGAGTACAAGCAAAATATTAAGTGTGTTGTTTGGGTATCCCGAAATATCAGGTCTTTTCACTCTTAATTATGGGATAAAATGTATCAATGTGATACTTGTATTATTGTCGGAGTATTCATATTCTCTCACTTGTTAAATACTTGATATTCGACGAATATTCATATTCTCTCACTTGTATTATTGTCGGAGAGTTCTTTTCATGACGGTCTCTCTACCTTCTGGTAGAAGTATAGTTGTCTGCGTCTTATTTCCTCCATACTATCCTTTAAACTTTAAAGGGATTGAATATAATATTTGTTTAATATTTCAAACCTTGTGGGTTTCTTATTAAAGGGATTGAATATAATATTTGTTTAATATTTCAAACCTTGTGGGTTTCTATAAGAAGATACTACCTACCTTTTTTCACAAATGCAAAATTTTAAAAATAAATTTGTCTGAAAATCAAACACGTCAATCGGGTTGAAGGTTGCCCAAAGTATTTATCGAATGTTTTCAACTTGCTAAATTTATTAATTCAAACATTTTATATATTATTTTAAAAGTCAAGTTTTTTATAATACATAATATACTCGTATAAGTTAGTTGTACAATACAAGAAGTGTTGGTAGATCAATCTGGGACCTTTTCCTACCCGTTACCCATCATACTTACCAGTTATCCCACCCATGTCTTCACCTCCAATCAAATTCATAACTTGATTCTTTATCGTAGAACTTACAACTTGTTCGATCCAATCGCCCATGACCAAATTCGGTTGTGAAGCACTGCCACTATAACCTTTACGACGTAGAAACCCAGATAAGGAAAAATGATTTTAACGTATATACAGGGCCGGTTCAATCAAATTTTGGGCCCTGGGCGAAAACTTAAAAAGGGGCCCCCGAAGTAATTTTTTTCGCTTACTCCTTCAATCCAACTGTTTTTCGCTTTATTCAATTGGTTCAACAAACTTGAAAAGTGCTATCAATTTATGCATCTATTTAAGTCACTTGAACATCATATGCTATAATCTATATTTGATCAATATAATTATGAAAAATGAAGATAAGAGCTGCTTTCACCTTGAGCCAGAATACACCAGGAAGTCTCATGTAACAGCAATATGAGAGCTGCTTTGATTCTTGATCCAAAAAGCACTTCACAATTGTTTACCAGGCACATTTTCAGCCACAAAAAAAAAAGTACATAATCAGAAATCTAGAAAGGAATATCTTCATTACGAGGTCATCATTTATGCTTAGTTTTTGCCTACTGATTAAACTTTGCGTTCCGGCTTCCAAAACTGAGAAATCACTATCGGTAAAGCAATTACATACGCAGCAGAAATAATCAGTGTAAATGTTCATTAACTAATCGAGTAATAGTACTACTTATAAACAAAACGCAGTTCACTAAAATTCATAGATTACTTACGAACTACTCCCTCCGTCCCATAAAAAATTTACATTTCATTTGGGCACAATCCTTTAGGAGATAATTAGTGGTGTTGTCATTTGTAATACTTTTGATTAAAATATAATGTTAGATTGGAGAGAGAAAGTGTTTTATTGGTGGAATGGTTAATAATAATATTATTTTATCAGGTGGGCCCCCCAAATATGAGAAATGTAAACTTTTTTGTGTGACAAAATTTTAAGGAGAAATATAATATTTTTTTGTGGGACGGAGGGAGTATTTGAAGATAGACGTACACACCTCACAAAATAGATGAAACCGGAAACTACCAGTCCAATTCTGATTTTCGATTTAGCAATTCGAATTACCGTCAGTGGTCGACTTCCCTTTCTCTCCCGTTTTCAATTCCAAGTGATTATTGTTCGCGTTTTTTACTTTCGGCCCTAGTCTCCTTCCAGAGTTCCAGCATTTTTCATTGGGCTTGCTTCAACTGGGCTAAATGTGTACATAGGTTTTTTCAAATTGGGCCCCTAAAATATGTGGGCCATGGGCTGTTGCCTGGTGGCCCAGGCCCAGAGACGGACCTGCGTATATCTCTACTATCTTATAAAGCATTTAGGACCTTTCCATAAATAGGAGACTGAAAATTCAGCCAATTTCTTGCTATTTTGGGATTTTCAATTAATGAGTAAAAAATTATGGTGAAGCCATGACTCGAACACGAGACCTCTCACTAAACAGCGAAATCTTTACCACCTAATCTAGCCATCACTTGCGTTTCATTCTAAACAGTGGATTAATAAAGACTAGCATAAACCCGCATCTTCCCGTTACTGGGCTACGGCCGAAAGTTTATGGGCTAAACCAACTAAAATCCAGATTATTGGGCTTCGAAATAGCAAGCTGAAGAATAATTACACACGAATGCTCACTCTATGGTTCATTACTTCATCCCACGGCTGTTCATGTGCCCTCCTAAACCCGATGATACCTTGATAAAGCAATCAGCCTTTTCAATGGCCACCTCAAACACGCCAATTCCCTCGATTCTGCAACTTTTCTTTCAAATGCCCACTTCGATTCTAGCAATTAGGTTCTTCACATTCAGGTTTCTTTACCCTGTAAATCAAAAAAGCAGATGGGGAATTCAATCTACACAATCTCCACCCAGAAATTTCAACGCAAGTATATTAATTTTCCTTTTTGTTTGAACACAAGTGCAGAGCAAGAGCAATTCTCCTTTTTCAAGTTTATCTCTCTTTTTTGTTTGAACGAATTCTTTGATCAGGTTTATCTTTTGTTTCCATGAATTTTGATTAATTTGTTTATCTTTATTTTGTTCAGTAATGTTTAATTTATATAGCAGATTATGAATTTAAAGTTTTTATACATTTGTTTGATTTTGTTTTTCTTCATGTCGTTTTTGTTTTCGTTTAACCAGTTAGTTCAGTTCTGTTTATTACGTTTTGTTTGTTCAAATTCGAACCTCTTTGATATTTGTTAAAAATCAGTAACTAATGCTTTGTATTTGGTTTCATTGATGGAGCCGAATAATAAAAAATCAGTAAATAATGCTTTGTATTTGGTTACCAGGTAAACTGAGCCTGAAGCATGAAGTTGATCTTTTGCTTACCAGGTAAACTGGTTTTTCATAATATTTTGATAGTCATTCTATTTTATTGTTTTCTTCTTTAAAATAATTTTAATAACCACTTGTTTTTGTATGAATTTGTTTTTTGCAGATGCCATTGAAGGCAGCCAAATGGGATGTTTATGAGTTCTTCTCTAAAGCAAGATTACAAACTGTATTATTTCGTTAAGATTATATTTTTTCTCAGCAGGATAGTTGAACATTGTATAAGGAGGCTTTTGTGGTGCACTTTGTTTGTGCGGTTAGTATATGATGATATGATGTGTTATCTTCAAAAGAATTTGACAGTAAGTATTCAAGTGTTAATTTTGTTTTAATTAAGTATTTTTTTTTTAAATTTTATTTCTTGCAGTTGCTTCCTTATCATCTTGCCGAGTATGTTTGCCTTGTAATGAGAATTTCTCCATTCAGATACTATTGCGATATTATATTTAAATTCATGAAAAATGGTAGTTCTTTGTCTTGTTAAATTATGTATTTTTGTTTTTCTTCTTGTAAAATGAATATACCTCCATTTGTTTTAGTGGTATTAGTTTTCTTGAAAGGTTCTTTATAATCTTATGTTATATTTGTGTAACTTGGAACTATGTATTGTTTCTCATCTTAATCTTAACATATTTATTTATAACGACAACATGTTTTCCAAATTTGAATATAAAACTCTCTCTGCACATTTATATTTGATCAATGTTCTATTTTATGCAAATTTTGCAATTACTCGAAATCAAATAAAATGTACAGAGGTCACATTAATTTATGTTGTGTTGACTTGCGAATTATAGTCAGTGGAATGTTTTTTATCAATACAAACTTAATTTGATAATTTTAACACCCTTATGTGTCTTATCATGTAACTCACGTGATTTGTACTATACACATAAATTACGAGTCTTGAGTTTGGCAACTCAAATTAAAACATCCAAGAAAATTGGTTGAAGTGAGATTCACGCATGTATCAAGAGATACAGATATGAATAACGAGATTCAAATAACGCATTTTTACAGTATCTCCTATGCTAGGTTCATGAATAGCTCTAAAAACCCTTAACGAGGTTCATTTTTTGCGAACTTGTTATAAGCTAAAATTGGCATGAAAATGTATCATGAACCTTTTCATGATCTTTTTCTACCTTCGAATATTTTAATTATGTATCAAATTAACTTTATTAACCCCTAAACCTGCATTTCTCTATTCATCATAATTCACCACCCACATCACTGTTGACCACTGCCACCCACCATCACCAACCACTACACCGCCAACTACCACAATCACTACCGCTGCTACCCACCGTCACTACCCACTACCATCATTACTAGCGTCGTCCACCATCATTACGCACCACCACAATTAGTATCGCCACCAAAAAATATAATCACAGGGTACCCGCCGCCGCATTGCGCGGGTACCCTGCTTGTATCTATAATATGGGCGCATATTAGCAAAACACAAATGTAGATTAATCTAATTTGGTAGTGTCAAAAAGGAAAGGAAAAAGAAAAGTATTCCCCGTATTAAGAAGATGGGATCTTGGTTGCTTTTTTGTTTGTGATTTTGTTTGTCTTTACTTATTGATATGATAAGTGAGTTGGCACATATTGTCACTTTGTACCACCAACTATATAAATTAACGACTTTGCTTGTGGTTCGCACGCGCACCTAATCAATATAAAAGTTAGCTAAAATTAAATTTTGTGATTAGTGCTTTGACACTCATAGTGACTTTGTACCACCCGTCCACCACGCACCAACTAAATTAATTAACAAGCTTGCTTGTGGTTGGCACGCGCACCAACTTAATATAAAATCAATTAGAATAATGGTATTGGTGTTTATCATGTGTGTCTATTCATGTGTCTACCCATTTAATTATGACAAGTGTCAAAATCAAGAAATAATATGAAGAAAGAGAATTAGTGGATTACACATGTCAAATTTAAAATATTACTTCTCAATCAATTATAATAAAATTTTCATGTTTTGAGGTAAGAAAATGTTTATCTCATTATCTGTCTAAAATTTTTATTAGACTTAATTATAAGAAGTTAAAAATGTCTGTTGTCGTATGACACTGTCTTGATGAATCAAAATTGATTCTATCATTATTCGCATTACTATTATAGAGTTACGTTCAGGCTGCATGGTATGGGACGAAATTGAAGGAGTGTGGGGGTGAGGTGGCGAGCAACGGCGTGGTGGTGGGGTTGGAACACCCCCCTCCCCCCCCCCCCCCCAACGGTGTGGGGGTGGGCGTGGCGGATCCGGCAAGCATACGACGGGGGATAACGGGCGTGGCCGGTCGACGTGGCAAGCATATAGCCGTTGAACGGCTATTTTTTTATCCGTTGGAGATTTAAAAAAAATAAAAATTAATTAATTTATTTATTTCCTATATAAACACACTCAAAAATTATCAAAACATTACCAAAACACTACCAAAACACACCACAACTCTACCAAAATACCCCAACTCACAAATAATGAATTATCTTGGTTCATCATCTGACGACGATGATGCGTTTATGCTAACAATATACGCAGAACTCCTCGATGATTTATCCGACGATGATGAAAGTGAAGTCTTTGACACTAGAACCGCGAAGCTAAATAGAAATCGAGAAGCTGGACACGACAGGCTATATCAAGATTATTTTGCGGATGATTCTGTTTATGACGACAACGATTTCAAACGAAGGTTTCGCCTGAGCAAAAATTTATTTATGCGCATATGTAGCGCATTAGAAAACAAGTATCCTTTTTTTCAATTGAGATATGATGCTAGAGGTAGGCGGGGATTCACTACTTTGCAAAAATGTACTGCAGCAATTCGAGCTATGGCTTACGGGTCATCCCCTGATTCTCTTGACGAGTACCTACGCGTGTCTGAAGAACTGCTAGGGAAAGTATGTATAGATTTTCACAAGGTGTTTTGGAAATATTCGGACCTATTTATTTGCGAAAACCAACAGTAACCGATGTTGAAAAATTATATGAGGCACACGAAGAGAGACATGGTTTTCCTGGAATGCTTGGTAGCATTGATTGTATGCACTGGGATTGGAGGAACTGTCCACAATCGTGGAGAGGTGAGTACACTGGTGGACATCATGGAGTACCGTCGTTGATATTAGAAGCTGTTGCTTCCCAAGATTTATGGTTTTGGCATGCTTACTTTGGGGTTGCGGGTTCTAATAATGATATTAACGTGCTTGATCAATCACCAATATTCAACGACTTGTTATCAGGTAAGGCACCCGATGCTCTTTTTACGGTGAATGGCAATCCATATAGATTCGGTTATTTCCTTACCGATGGTATATATCCTCGTCAGGCGACGTTTGTCAAAGCCTACCGACATCCAGTTGATCCAAAAGAGGTCTTGTTTACCAAAAAACAAGAATCCGCACGTAAGGATGTGGAACGGGCTTTTAGAGTTTTAAAAGCGAAGTGGCACATTGTAAAAAAACGCGGCCCGTTCATATGACCTTGAAAGATTAAGATATATTTTGTATGCATGTGTTGTAATGCATAATATGGTTGTCGAAGATAAATGTCGGATGATTTCTCCATATGTGCCGGACGGTCCCCGACATGCTTTGTATGTACCGGGAAGTGCAGAATATTTGCACAGGGTGGTCGACATTCGAGACGAAACAACACACGAACGACTTCGACGAGATTTGGCGGACCATCTCTACAACAACGCACATGCCGACGATGAAGAGTAATAATTTATTTTAATTATTGTAATTTTTAATTTAAAGTTTAATTTCTAGTATTTTCATTTTAATTTAAAGTATTGTCATTTTAATTTTATTTAATGTAATGTAATTTTAAATTATATAAAATATTAGTTGTGTGTAAAATAAATGGAAATGAAATGATGGGATGGAAAATAAAATGGTGTGGTGTGGTGTGGTGGGTATTTCCACCAAATGATGTGGTGTGGTGGTGGTGTGGTTGCTTAGGTGGCGATGATGTGGCAAGAAAAATGGGTACCACATGTGTTACCCATACCATGCAGCCTCAGGGAGGTTCATAATTTTTATAAAGTTTCATGAGACAAATTTTAGTTATTGGATCAAAGGCCTCTTAACCACTGCCATCATCAAATCACATGTGATTCAATATACAACCACCACCATCATCAAATCACATGTAAATCAATATACAACCATCACCATCATCAAATCACATATGATCCAATATACAATCACCACCGCCGCTCACTGCCACCGGAGACCACCAACGTCCGCCGGCCGCCGCCGCCGGCCGCCGCAATCACATATGATTGGATACGCAATCACATGTGATTGAAAGCAGACGACGGTGTCGAGGGGTTGCCAGTGGTGGAGACGGTGGCTGGCAGAGGTTGGTGGTGGTGGTGGAGGTCGGTCGTGCTGAATCACATGTGATTTAATACACATGGGGTAATGGTGGTGGTGGTGGTGGTGGTGGTCGGCGTTGTGCAATCACATGTGATTTAATATACATGGGGTGGTGATGGTTTTGATGTGTTGGTGATCAGATGTGATTCTGGTAGTGATAGTGATTTAAAGGTTAATTGATCCAATGACTGAAATTTATTCCTCATAACTTTATAAAAATTATGAATCTCTTTGAATATTCTTTACTTTTATAATATAATAATTCCCAAACAAATTAACTAGTAGCCCATTAGAAATTGAAAACGGAATGCTTAAAGTCAGAACGGGTTCTCTAATATTTTCAAATAATCCCCTGTTTTCAAAATTTCCATGTTTTCAAAATTGATTTTATCATTTTCAAATATGTGCGTGGAGAAATGACCAAAATACTAAAAAATATATTATTAATATTATTGGTTAGTGGTTGAGATTTATCCATTAATACTATAAGAAAATTAAAAATTAAAAATTCTCTATAATAATATGTAATGTTTCTTTTATATTACGCGTACACATTGAATATTTGCATGCTTGGTATCTACCGAATTATTTACAATTTCTTTCTCTCTCAAATGCTTTTTAGGGTTCAAACGATAATCTTTTTATCTTAACAAATAATCTAACGATCCAATAGAAATATGGTTTAAAACCATAACATGATTGGATGTAAGTGCATAATGACTCCTCTAGTCCTCTCACTGAGTCTTCAAGTGGCATGTAAAATTATATATTTTTAACATCATTATTTCTTTCTCCACTTTTACCGAATTTTTTAAGGAAACAATCTCTCCACTTTTAAATCAATGTATGATTGTATACATCTCATCTCTAACATACCTCGCCTTCAACGGGTTAGAGTATCGTTGTTGTTGATATAGAAAAAGTAATTGTCGTGTTTTATACTTTTATATCTTTGAGATAACAACATGAATATTTTGAAGTTTCTAAAAAATTTCAAATAAGATACACACGTATGAAAATTAGAAAGAAAAAAAAAACCCAACTTATAAATTTATATCATTATCCTTTCTATATAAAATTTTGAGTAAATCATATGAATGGTCCTTTAGGTTTATAGCAAATTTCACCAATGGTCCTTTAGTTTATAAAATTACACCGATGGTCCTTATTTTTGAAAGGTTTTTCACCGATGGTCCTTTAAGAAAAAGTCTGTCTATTTTTCAAGTTAACTAACATCATATGTGATGCACATGGGGGTATTTTGGTCAATTTGTCTTTCCTAAAGGACCATTGGTGAATTTTGCTATAAATTAAAGGACCATACGTGTAATTTAATTGAGAAGGGAAAAGATAAATTGACCAAAATTTAAAGGTGGACAAAATTTTAGAGTATAAGTCAGGTTCTTTGAATGAAGTTTTATTTAAGATCAAATCGTAAATAAAATAAAATCAATTTTAGTTTGAAGAAAGTATAATCGTAAACTAAATTAGTCAAAATCAAAATTCGCGTGTTAGTTAATTCGAGAATACGTTTAAAAAAAAAGTTAATTCGAGAATAAAAATTCTAAAATTTAGCAATATAAAAAATAGATTATAATTTTTTATAATGGTAGATTTCATATACACATATGTTCCTAAATCATATTCGTATTCAATTTTGTTATAACGTTCAAGTAAATTTTTTAAAGTGTTCATATATAGATGATGTGGAATAATATGTCATTAGTTAAAATACATGTGTGATCAGATAAATGGTAAGCATAACTTTTTTAAACCGAGAAACATAGGGGAAAATGAATCAAAAGAAAATAAAATTTTAATAGGAAATATAATAAAAAATGTTAAAACAGGAAAGAAAAAAGATTTAAAAAATATATATGTATATAAGGGGCTCGAACTAAATATTATATGTTTTAGGATATATATGAGTTAACCACTAAGCTAATATATGACGTGTATTAGTTATCGCTCATATATTTTGTATATTTGGATGAGCAAAGAAAAAAAATGAACCGAACCCTAAAAAATTTATACTAATAGGAAAAAATTTGGGGTGGGCAGATGCCTACCCTGCCCACCCCTTGGTACCGCCCTTGCTTGTTCACATGTGATTGTACAAAAACATCACATGTGATTATACAAAACATCAAATGAGATTAAGTATATAATCACATGTGATTATTACATAATATTTTTTATATAAAAATAAAAAACAAAAATAAAAATTTTAAAATTAAAAAACTTTGATTAAAATTTATGTTGGTGTCATATGACCAAAATACTCTTCCGTGTATAAAATATATGATTAGTTTTGATCATTAATTAATTATTTTTGATAATGATTGAGATTTATCCATTGAGATTTATAATATACTTCCTCCGATTCAAAATAAGTGATACACTATGAGTTTCACGATTTTTAAGACAAAATATTATAATGATAGTTAAATTAGATTAATTGGATGGTTAGTGGGGAATGAGTCCCACATCTTTTGAATAAAGTATGGTTAATGATGCTTAAAAGTAAAAAGTAATGGTAAAAGGGTCATTTCACTTTATTAAAGTAGATAGTTAGTGGGTCACTATTTTTTGTCAAATAAGGTAATTTTTCAAAGTGTATCACTTATTTTCAATCACCCCAAAAAAGAAAATGTATCACTTATTTTGAATAGGAGGAAGTATTTGAATCTGATAAAAGACAATAATAAAATAATATTTTATTAAAAAAAATACTAAAAGAGATGCTATATATAATGGAGAATATGATAGTGAATGCATTAACAACATCAACCGCTTATCAACACCAAGTGAAAGAGTCTAGATCGAACTCCTATAGGTATCTTCCTCTTTTTAAAATTCTCTCTGTCTTTTAATAATAAGTTAATTTATGCTTCTAATTTTCAATATGTGATAACTTTTCTTGTTTCTGTTATATGATTGACTGTTACGCATATATAAGCTAGTGTTTGAATATGTCGTTTCTAAACGATAGCTGCATATTTTTACCTTTTTAATTTTTATAACTTGAGTTGTGACTCGTTTTGCAAACCGACTAATCTTAGAGCGTTAGTTGGTTTACGAGTAGTCCGGAGTCGGTATGGGTGAATTATGAGTAACATGGTCCGAGTTAGAATCCGTTTCAAACAATATTGTCTTATCACTCGGCCAACTCAATTTATTTCTCACGTAAATAGGCGCGCATGAGGTTGTCTGCGTAGGCTTCTATCTAGTAAGAACCTTTTTGTAATATTAAATGTAATTTAGACAAGTTATTTTATATGTATTGCGGACTATTATTTCGTCGGTTATAACAAATAAATACTGATCATTTAGTAACTCTGGAAAGACACCTGTTACTGTTGGTGGCAAAATGTCACTCACTGTATGTACGTGTTTAAGCCTTTAGGGTACTTTATTCGAACTTAAAAAAATCAAAAGAAGAAAAGAAAAAAAAAACGGACGACTTTTTACATACAGAAGGAATCAGTAGTAACTTGAACGTAAATTAATGTTTGTACCAATTTAAATCAATTGAAAATCCCAATTAAACACATATTCATAAAAGAATTTAGAGATTTAAAGGTATAGAATTATACGACCCACGATGGTCTAGTAGTAAAGATTCTTAAATGATATACCACTAGCCACTAGGTAAATATTCACTCGATGATCACTGAAACGTTTGGAAATGGACATGGAAATTATAATTAAGATAACGTACATCACAAATAAATCCAACCACCAATGGAATTTAAGAATACCTTTTAATTAATATATGGTTTAACAAATCGTCTTGTTCTTCCTTAATTTTTTTGCACATGTCGTTATCATAATTGTTAAGTTAGTTTTTACTCATAACAATTAGACCTATAAATAATTTTCAATACATTGTTTATTCACAACTTAATGGAATTTGTAAAATATTGTCAAATTACTCGCACTTATAAAATTTTGAAATATTTAGTTTTATAAGCGTGAAATTAACTACAGATGTGATGATACGTACGTTTCCACTTATAATTGTAGAAAGAGAGAAAAATATTGTAATCTCCTGAATTTTTCTACTTATCTTCATACTTATATTTGATTAATACAAGTATTCAAATTAAAAAATGAAATTACAAAACAGAATTAGTGGATTTGATATGTGAACCATCTTATAGGTAGATGATAAAATTAAAATAAAATTTGGAAGCAATACAATCTTTGTAGAAATTTAAAGGTTTGTCTGTATTTATAAACATATAGAGATATAAAGTTATATAAATGTGATGATCGATATGTTACAAGCAGTTTCCTCTTGTAAGGGAAACAAGAACTTCACAATTTTACATTTAACTGTTTGAAAGTGTTAGCAAAAACGTGAGCATTTGCTAATATGTTGTAGTCTTAAGTTGTAGAGTTTTGACGAACAATTTGTGTATATACTATGGTTGGCGACAGTATGGCAATATCAAAACGCACAAAATGGAACTTTCCAATCCTCGTTTTCTTCAAAGATGCTAGGTACGCTCGCACATTCTTTTTGATACTTGGAATCTAATCGATCGAGTTCTTATGGTCATATAAATCGGCTTTATTTGTAGGATTGCACTCAAGTTGGACACACTTGGTCGGGCAATACTTTCAATTGCCGTACCTGCAGCCATGGCATTAGCCGCTGATCCTATTGCTTCTTTGATCGACATGGTGTTCATCGGGCGTATAGGTAAGCTTTCTTTGTTTCTTAAACAATTTTTTGTCAATACTTTTTGAATTGCCTCTTCCAGTCCTCTGTATCATAATAACTTATGTATTCTTGTTTTTACGCATTTTGAAACAAAATATTATAAGCATGTTTAAGATAGATTTAAGGGGAAAGTTAGTAGGAGTGGTCCCCACTCATTTTACTTAAGTCGTGTTAATGATGTTTAAAAAAATAAAGGTAAAATGGTTATTCTACATGCTAACAGTTACCAAATAACAAATGATATCACTTATTTTGAAAATTTCCAAAATGAAAGGTGGATACATAAAGAAGTACTCCCTCCGTCCCTTAATAAAGTTCTCATTTTACTTGGGCACATGATTTTAGGCAAATAGTTAGTGGTGGGTCCTTAGTAATAAATTTGGTTAAAATATAGGGGTTTTTGGAGAGAGAAAGTGTTTTTAGAAGATAGTTAGTGGTGGGTATATGATAATAATATTATTTTATTGAGTGGTCCCTCCAATTTGAGAAGTGGGAACTTTATTTTGGGACAAACATATTAGGAGAAATGATAACTTTATTAAAGGACGGAGGGAGTATTATATATTTACACATTTCAAAAAATACGGAGCATATATTATTTTGGGTAAAATGATACAGGGGTGTAACATATCAGAATTTGAATAACTCTCAGATCCATTTGACATAATTGTGCTTATAATGATCTTTTTAATTTTACGTATTTAACTTGTTATAGACAAAACATAACCTAATCGATCCATATCACAAGTTGGCCGGAATTGACATGTTATACAAAATCCAACTAATATCACATTCTAATGTCATTTATGTTTCGACACAGGGTCGGTGGAAATTGCAGCTGTTGGAGTATCGATCGCTCTTTTCAATCAAATTTCAAAAGTAGCCATATTCCCGCTTGTTAGTATCACAACTTCATTTGTTGCTGAGGAAGAGACTATAGAAAGAATCAACAATAAAGCCCTAGAAATCGATAGCAGGGCAAACAATCCTGAAGAAAACAATCTCCAAGTTGAAAACTCAGAAAAAGGTTCACTTGAAAAAGGCGAGCAAAAAGAGACCGTATCGGAAGATGGTATATATGCATTTGATGTAAATCTACTTGTGATCTTATGTGTATAAGTAATTGTGGCTTAATATTACTCTTACTATTGAGCAGATTCTAAAACGATTCATTGCGAGCATACAACAATTACCGTTGATTGCACCCAAGATGCACCAAAGCTCAAAAAAGCAAAGAGAAATATCCCTTCGGCTTCAACAGCTTTATTATTTGGTCTAGTGCTTGGTGTTATTCTAACAATAGTACTTGCACTTTTCGCGAAACCACTTTTAAGTTTGATGGGCGTTAAATCCGTAAGTAATGTCATATAAATTCTCTTTTTGTTATTAATAATATCTAAATCGGTAGTTTTGGTGTTGAAAAGGGTTCGCCAATGCTAAAACCTGCCCAAAAGTATTTGACACTAAGATCCCTTGGAGCACCTGCGGTTCTTCTTTCTTTAGCAATGCAAGGAGTGTTTCGCGGTTTCAAGGACACTAAAACTCCTTTATACGCCACCGGTATTTATATATATCCTGTGCATAGTTTTTTTATAGTCGAGTACCAAACTACTTTCTATTGTTTTAAGGAGCTGATATCTACATATCACCAAAAAAATTATTCACAAGCCACAACCTATATTTTGGTATATTTGTATAGTCCGCATTGAAATTTGTACATTGGAAGTAGTTTTTTGTGGTCTAAATATAACCACCCATTGTTTTATATTCTAAGGCGTTAAGATTTTGTGTCATGAATCAGTTGCAGGCGATGCAGCAAACAATCTTGGATCCAATTCTTATGTTTTCCTGCAAATTGGGCGTTAGTGGTGCAGCCGTTGCTCATGTTCTTTCACAGTAATTACTCGATCTACCATATCGATCTCTCCATTATGTTTGTTTTCGCGCATGAGTTTTTCAATTCAGAGCTTTTATTAATAATGTCTCCCACAAGAGTCGAGGAACAGGATATGTGAATTTTTTTGCATAAAACCGACTTATTATGTTAAAAATGCGGTTAATTTTGTGAAGGCTCTTTCATTTTGATAAATACAAAACTACATAAAATTGCATGCTAAATTGTTTGTGTTTTTAACCATTAATAATCAACTACGTACCTAAAACAATTAAGCATTTTATGATTGAAATATAATGTATTTTAACCCAAAAAAATTACTTGAAACATAGGCCTTTATCATTTTCCTAAAAATGTTTATTTAAAAAGACAAAGTTATACTCCTTTTTTTTTGTAACCTGTCGGAAATCCCTCGTTAATGTTTGTAGTTTAGTGGTTTTCCTACGGATTTTATCCGTTGGTAATCCGTCGTAAATCGTCGTTAGTTGTTGGGTTAATATTCCATCGCAAATCCGTCGGTGCTCTGTTGGAAATTTCGGACTGTATATTTAGTTAGTAATGAGGTATACCACCTCTTACCGGAGCAGTAAAACACGAAGCAGGGACGAAACCAATTAAACGGAATGTATAAGACGAACGTTACGGACGGAGTAGGAAACGACAAAGAATGCTTACATTCCCGAGGACGGGTAGCGTACCGGTTTTTCAGGAAAACGCCACACGCGCATTTAATGCAAAGCGGCGTGCAGGGAAGGTCCGCAAGATCATCCACCGGACAATAGGTTGAACCATCGTCTATTGCCCAACGGTTCCCGAGCGGTATGGGTGACGCTGTCAAACCATCATCCCGCTCAATCCTCCTTGATTAGTTCCCGCCTAAACTTATCGGCTATATATTCGGTACTCAATAAACCACAAAGGTACACACTCGCATTCAATACGATACACATTTAATACTACCTAAAAGACCTCACGGCGCGAATATAATCTAACTTGAGCGTCGGAGTGTTCTCACGAGGATCACCCTCGAGGAGCAACTGACGTAGAGTTTCCCGTTGATTTCAGGTTGTTCCTTAGAGGCTTCGTCCAATATCGCTTCGGGAAGGGACCGGTTTCAACATTTGGCGCCATCCGTGGGACCCGAACGAAATGGTCCTTGAATCGACGCCGAGAGGAGGGAATCGATCTCCCGTGCAGCTAAGAGAAGATCCAACCCCTCCTTTCTCCGCATCGACTGTTGTCAACACAGCAGTTTGCCCACCCCCGTCAGGATCGGGAAAAGACGAACCCACGAAGGAGGAGATTGAAGAGTTCAGACTCTTTTGCAAGTTTAAGAAGTTACGAGACCAAGAGAAGAGCCGGAGAAAGCCGACGGAAGGAATGAGCGGAGTCGGAAGAACTCTGACGTATTCTAGCGAAGAATCCGCAGAAGAAGAATCAGCGGAGGAGGTTTATAAGGAGAAAACCCCTCCCATCCGAACCCGAGGTCAGGAACTCGAGAGAGAAAGAAGGAGAGAGCAAACTCCGGAAAGAAGAAGAGAGCGAACCGCGGAAAGAAGGAGAAAACGAACTCCGGAAAGAAGAAAAGAGCAAACTCCAGAGAGAAGGCGAGAAGGGTCCACCCCGCCACGCTCTTCGATATCTCGAAGGTTCCGATCCCCATTCACGGATGACATCAATGAAATGCCTATCCCCTCGGGCCTGAAAGGGCCTCGGGTCAAGTCCTACGATGGGACGGGAGACCCAGACGATCACATGGCAAGCTTCCGATGGGCAATAAGAATGATACCCATGGACGAGAAGCTGTGGTGTTTGTTCTTTGCAGGGACCTTAGAGGGTATTGGCTGTCTAGTCTGCCACAAAGAAGCATAGCCAGCTTCGAAGAACTTGTCACTCAGTTTAGCCACAGCTTCATACAGCAAAAGAAGTACCAGCAAAAGTCTCAATCCATTATGGCTTGCAGACAACGGGAAGGAGAGTCCAATAAAATGTACTTTAAGAGGTTTAACGAGCAAAGTCGAAGGATGCCCGTCCGAGAAGACTCGCTTATCATAGCAGCTTTTACATATGGCCTCCGGGAAGGAGAACTATTTCGAGAGTTGTCAAAAAGGGATTTTGTTAAAGCAGACGATATGATCAACATGGTGAACAAGGTGCTGAAACAGGAAGAGGAGAGTGCGGAGAAACTCCGCTTCGAAGCCCAAGAAAAGAAAGGAACCTCCGGACTTAGTTCGTACAAAGCAAGTGAAAGGGGGAGAGCACCCCACAAGCACGTGACTGGGGGGAGACCTCCGTATAAGGGGCGGTATAACGAAGGGAAGTTCTCACACGATGGATACGGTGCGTATCGCCAGGAAGCGTACGCTGCAAGCGAAGCACGGAAGCCTGTTGAAGGAAAGGGTGCCAGGAAGCGATATCCTAGGGACCCCAATGCCAACTGTGATTTTCATAAAATAATGGGCCATACTACCGCCACGTGTGAAAGTTATAAGAGAGAGAAGGAAGCTCAAGGAAGGGAACGAGCGGAGGTAACGGTGGTTGAACCTCCAGCAAAGAATGCTGCAGTGGCATACAACGCAGAAATACTCATGATGGAGGAAGCTTCTGATATAAAGGAAAAGACTCCTCTTCATCTGCAACCAAAAAAGAGGAGGGAAACGTCAGTTGAGTTTGGTAGGGGTGATCCAATACCCGATGGATACGTAGGAACGGAGCCCCTCGTCATCTGTGGAGTCGTCGCCAAGACGATGGTCAGGAGAATCTATGTAGATACGGGAAGTTCGGCGAACATTATATATGAACATTGTTTCACGAAACTAGCGCCGGAGGTCAGAGCTTTGCTTAAACCAGCTGGCGCTTCGGTCATAGGCTTCTCCGGTCAGTCTGTTTGGCCCGAAGGGAAAATCCATCTTCCCTTCGAGTTGACCGATTGGGAAGAACAGCGAAGCAAGACCATCCTGGCAGAGTTCATTGTTATAAAGGCTCCGTCGAGATACAACATGATACTAGGGCGAACGGGCCTATGGCAGCTGCAGGCAGTTCCGTCCACCTTTCACGGCCTGCTCAAGTTCCCGGCAGAACATGGAATCATCACGGTGTGAAGCATGCCAATGCCACCGTTGGAATGCAACAGTGTGACCCATCAAGACAGATGGATAGTGCAGAAGGAAGCTCACATTGTTGTCAACCCGGAACACCCAGATACGACGGTACAAATTGGGGGAGACCTCCCCGTGGCGTTGAAGAAGGAATTAGAAGCACTCCTCAAAGAATACAAACATGTGTTCGCCTGGGAGCCGAAGGATATGACGGGGGTATCACGAGAAGTAGCGGAGCATCGTTTGGGAGTGAACCCAGCATTTCATCCGGTGAGACAGGCAAAAAGGGGAATGGCCCTTGACAGAAACGAAGTGATAAATAAGGAAGTTAGTGACTTGGTAATGGCGGGGGTGCTACGCAGTGCTCAATATCCAGAGTGGATAGCCAATCCTGTCCTAGTAAAGAAGGGAGACGGTTCCATGCGCATGTGCGTAGATTTCAAAGATCTTAACAAGGCGTGCCCTAAAGATAGTTACTCATTGGCAGAAATAGAACAGAAGGTGGAATCCTTGGGAGGATACAAATGGAAATCATTTTTAGATGCATATAAGGGGTACCACCAGGTTCAAATGGCTCCGGAAGATGAAGAAAAAACAGCTTTCCACACAGCCAAAGGGACGTATTGTTATATCAAAATGCCCTTCGGCTTGAGGAATGCCGGAGCAACGTATCAAAGGTTGGTGGATAGAGCTTTTGAAAAACAAATAGGAAGAAACTTAGAGGTTTATGTCGATGACATGGTTATAAAAAGTAAGGGGGATGCCGATTTACTTAACGATATAAAGGAAACCCTCCTGCAGCTAATAAAAATCAACATGAAATTAAATCCTAAAAAATGCTCCTTCGGCATGAGTAAAGGGAAGTTTTTGGGTCATATAGTCACGATGCAGGGAATCCAGGCCAACCCGGACAAGGTGGAAGGATTGATGAAAATGAGCACCCCCAAACAATGAAAGATGTTCAAAGATTAAACGGGAAACTAGCAGCGCTGGGGCGATTCCTTGCTAAATCTGCGGAAAAATCAACCCCTTTCTTCAAAGCCCTCCATGGTTGCACGAAGAAAGGAAAGGTGGAATGGACGACCGAAGCGGAGAAAGCCTTTTTAAATTTAAAACAGCACCTGAAGACACTCCCAACCATGGCTAGTCCGATACCCGGAGAACCTCTCGTAATGTACCTGTCCACGAATGCAGAAGCGATCAGCTCAGTACTTATCGCTGAAAGAGAAGGGAAGCAGGTTCCCGTATACTTCGTAAGCAGAGCCTTGCAAGGAGCGGAACTCAGTTATTCAATAATTGAGAAGTTAATCTTATCGTTAGTATACTCCGTCAGACGTCTGAAGAGGTACTTTCAGGCACACACAGTAACGTTACTGACAAATCAACCAATCCGGAATATATTACTTCAACCAGAACGATCCGGAAGACTGACGAAATGGGCCATTGAGCTAGGAGAACACGATCTAACGTTCAAACCACGAATGAGTATCAAAGGTCAGGCCTTGGCTGATTTCCTGGTGGAAATGCCTGAAGAAGAATATACGTTGGCGGTTGAAGAAAGAAAGGTCGGAAGCCCGATGTCGTGTGCCATTGGAATTACGAAGCCCAAAAGCAATGTATGGAAAATGCATACAGACGGAGCAGCAGGAAGGGATGGTTGTGGCGCTGGTATCATAATCACCGGGCAAAACGAAGAACAAGTAACTTATGCACTCCGTTTCGACTTCAAGTGTTCAAACAATGAAGCAGAGTACGAAGCTCTCTTAGCAGGCCTAGGTTTGGCTCAAAGCCTGGGAATAGAAGTTCTGGAAACCTTCACAGACTCCATGTTAGTGGTTAACCAAATCAGAGGCACATACGAAGCGAAAGAAGTCCACATGCAGAGATACCGGGAAAGAGCAGAAAAGGCCATAGAAGGCTTCCGTGCGTTCAATATGAAGAGATAATGGAAGTAGAGAACAGAAGCGACTGCTGGATGCAACCCATTCGGCAATACTTAGAAGCTGGAGTATTGCCCAGCAACGAGGCAAGTGCGAAGAAGCTGCGAATTAATGCAGGAAAGTACACCATCATGGCTGGAAGGTTGTATCGAAAGGGTTACTCCACCCCATGGCTAAGGTGCCTGAGCGAAGACGAAGCAGGAAGAGCCATCATAGATGTAACACCCTGAAACCCGGCCTAGTGTTTTATCACTTTCAGTAAGTGACAAATATTATTTACTAGTTTATTTGAATTAATTATTATTTTACCAAGGGGTTAAAATTAGTTGAAACTAAAATATTTAGATATTTTGATTGATTTTTATGTCATTAGATTCATTTTTGAACCAAAGTTCCAAATATATCTTCGTTATTGGAAACAGAGTTAGTTAAGTATTTTAAATTAATTAATTATGAACCAGATACATAATATTACATTGTATTAAATGAAATTTTGGAATTCCTCTTGTTGAACACGTGTTATGTGGGTATGGGTGAGTCACCTAATGAAGAAAAATCTAATTTTTCCTTCAATCTCAATCTCTTTCGTCTCTGCTTTATACACACACATTAAAACACACACATAACTCCTTTCTTTCCCAAATAAAGATCGAAGCTTTAAGTCTTGATGAATTTTAGTCCTAAACTTGCTGTTGTGCAGGAAATCAAGTAGGTAATTATCTCTTCTTCTTTATTATTGAAGTTCTTAAAAGATGTAGGATTTAGGGTTTAAGGATTCTTGAAAATTCTTGTTAAAAAGTGTGATTTTGATGTTAATATAAATGTTTCTAGATGCTAAGTGGTTAGTAATGACTGATTTTGTTAAGAGGTTATAGAAATTGTTTTGTAAAAAGTTGTGTTTGGTTAAATGTTAGTTTTGACTATTATAGACAAATTGTGTTAAAGGACTTTTGAGTCAAAAAAGCAGAAAGTTTGAATTAAATTTTGAATGCTCAATTCATCACAAAGATGACGTGTTAAAATTAAGAATAAATTATGGGTTTGTTTAGAGTTATAGATAAAAGTTGAGACTTTGACCCGTTTGGGCCAAAATGGTTAAAATTGCACAAATGATTCTTAAACTTTGACTTGAAATAGTCAAAGTGGTAATTTCATGTAGTATAGTTGTAAGTGTGTAAAAGAATGGTCATTTTGATTGTTAAAATATTATGTAACATTTTTGGGTCAAAATCATAATAAGTTGTTAAAACAAAAAGTGATTAGTTAGACTTTGAGTTTGTTACAGTCAAATGGTACTTGTATCATACTAAAATATTTTGATATTAATTCGTCTTTATAGTGTGGGTTTAATGGAAACCAAATTTGTTTTGTTTATATTAAACATTAAAGCTACTGCATTGTCACGAATTGAAAAGAAAAGATATGTAAATTGGTAATACGTATGAATTCAAAAGCCTTGATTATTTGTTTATGTATATGTGAATTAATTGAAGAAGGAAATAAAGAATAACATAATTCTTGTTTGAATTAGTTACGTATGAAGATTTGCTCAAATTATTTAGTTAGCCATGATAGTTGTTGCATGTATTTGGTTATTGGCTAAATGAAGTCTTAGTAATGAAAATTTTGTTAAAAGTATACTTTGGTAAAATTTGATTACTAATTCGGATATTGTTTTGATTATCAGGAAAAGGAAAAGAGACTCAGTGATATTAGACAACTGAGTGGAAAGAGACTTGGCAAAGGTGAGTGGATTTATAACCTTTGTATTGTTTAAATTGCAATGGTTTTGGTTGCAATTGAAAGTGTTTAGTGCTGATCAGTTAGTGCTGATCAGTTAGTTCTGACTCAGTTAGTGCTGATCAGTTAGTGCTGACCCCGTTAGTGCTAATCAGTTAGTGTTGATCAGTTAGTGTTGATGAGTTAGTGTTGATCAGTTAGTGCTGATCAGTTAGTGCTGATTTAGTTAGTGTTGATCCGTTCGTACTGCTCCCTTATTTCTGGACCAGTATTAGTAGTATAATGATAATTAACTGGCTATGTGTTAATTGAATGATATGTGCACATGGAATCTGATATGTGCACATGAAAAAGTATAGAGGCAGCTTGACTGGGTGGCTGGGCTTTCGTTTACTGTTAGATAACGGTAATTGTACCTTGGCATATTCGTTGTGTCTTAAGGAAGCTTTACCATTGCTAATGAGTAAAGGGCTATCGGTAAGCTGTTGTTAGGCCCACAACAGTTGTAAGGTTCCGCAAAACCGCCGTACCTCTCGTTATATGTGATTAAGTGATAGAGATTGTGAATCTGTAAAGATTGTGAATCTGTGAAGATTGTGAATCTGTGAAGATTGTGAATCTGCGAAGATTGTGAATCGAGATTGTTGTATTTATACAATATCTTTGGTTATATTTTCATTCACTTAGCTTTGTGCTAATCCCCCACTATGTTGAATCTTTTACAGGTTGTAGATGGATGAGTCTTTCGGAGATTAAGATTAGGAATGATTGACCAGGACTTAAAGAAATGATTTTGATGTTGAGCCGTAATGTTATGTAACACTATTTCGGAAAGTTAACTTTTGCAAAATTATATATCTTATGTTTTTTTTTATAACTTGTGAATAACAAGTTATATATATGTAATTTTGAAACGCTTCCGCATTTGTTGTAAAAAAAAAAAATGGTTCAGATTTTGAGGTGTTACAATAGACGTCCACGAAGGACTATGCGGGTCAAACTCCGGCTCCAGAGCCTTAACGCAGAAGCTATTTCGAACCGGCTACTTCTGGCCCCAAATGGCGAGGGATACTCGAGAGTATGTGAAAAAATGCCAGAAGTGTCAAGCATATTCTAACGTACCTACGGCAGCTCCGGTAAGTTTGGCAAGCATCTCCAGTCCATGGCCATTCTGCCAGTGGGGAATCGATATTGTAGGACCTTTCCCAAAAGCTCCGGGAGGTTTACAGTTCCTCGTAGTAACAATCGATTACTTCACCAAGTGGGTAGAGGCGGAGCCCATGGCGTGCATCTCCGGAGCAAACATTGTCAAATTCGTATGGAGACAAATCGTATGCAGATTCGGGCTCCCACATACGATAATAAGCGATAACTGGAAGCAATTTGCTAACAACCCGTTTAAAAGTTGGTGCGAAAAAATGAGTATCCGGCAAAACTTCACGTCAGTTGCGCACCCACAGGCGAACGGTCAGACGGAAGTAACGAACAGAACGATATTAAAAGGTATCAAGACTAGGTTGGAAAGAGCACAGGGAAGCTGGGCGGACGAATTACAAAGTGTGCTGTGGTCCTATCGAACTACCATGAGAAGAGGAACGAAGGAGACTCCGTATAGTATTGTGTATGGAACGGAGGCAGTTATTCCGGTAGAAGTGATAATACCGTCTCCACGGATCGAAGGTTTCCGTTTAGAAGGCAATTCTGAAGCCTTGAGACACAATCTGGACTTGGTAGAGGAGAGAAGGGAAAATGCAGCGTTGCGGCAAGCGACGTACAAGGCAATGACGGAGGCATATTACAACAAAAGATTCAGAGGGATCGTTTGCAAGGTGGGGGATTTGGTATTAGGAAAAAAATGAAGCTAGTCTTCATTACAAGTCGGGAAAATTATGCCCGAATTGGGAAGGGCCCTATCGTATCAGGGAAGCTATACGGAACGGATCGTACGTCCTGGAAACGATGGCCGGATCGTTAATCCCCAGAACTTGGAATATGAAAAACCTACGACAGTTCCATTTCTAGTTGTTCTCCTATTTCAAGTACTTATCGTTTCGTATGCATGTAATTTTCTTAACACAACTAGGCGGTTAGTGATGCGCCTAACATGTAACCGAACGAACGAATAATAAACCTTTCGAGAAAGGTTAAATTAAACAAATAGCGTTAATATTTAAACTTGCCTGTCGACGAATACGGTTAATAACGAACGTTGCTACGAATAATAAACCTTTCAGCTGAAAGGCTGGAACGGTTCTGTACCCAGACGAAATACTGGGTTCGCGACGGAAACGAAAAACACTTCATTTAAAGTAGGGGACGCCTTACGATTAAAAAAGTAAATAAATTAACAAAACAACGAAACATGCATATAACATTACGACAAAAGAAAAAACGTTGCAACGTTCCAGAGTGTTTACAAACATACGTCGCCACAGCGAACGATCCTTACAAAAAAGAAAAAAGAAAACATAACATTGACCCTTCAGGTCGCCGGACCTCAGGTTGAGCTCTCCCCAGCAGGAATCGGTCCAGAGGGCACCTTGGTCACCATTTTCTTCACTTCTTCCAAGCTAACAACGCCATTTTCAAGATGCTCAATCAAGGTATAGTCGGTGCCTATCAGCTCACCAAACAAACTTACGCTACGGTCCTGAGATTCAGGATAGTTGTGAACGAGAGGCATGCCTTCCAGGGGTCCGGAATAAGTTTCATGTGTATCTAGACACCCCTGATAACGACTAAAGCGAAGACTCTCCTCTTGCAGACAAGAGTTACGAGACACAAATTCACTCGAAGACAAAAAAGTCTCTATAACCCCGGAAATACCTTTCTCCAACAACCAACGAATATCGTCATCTCGAGCATTCACCATTCCCCCCCGTCTGTTGGATTCCCCTTCAAGCTCCAATAAACGCTGCTCCATGCTCTTGAATTGAAGATCTTTTTCAATAAGGGTAGCCTCCAACTCAGCTATACGGGCAGAGGAAGCGGTGTTACCTCTCTCTAACTCAGATAAACGATCGGCCTGGGAAAGAAGGGAGTTGGTAGCATCAGAAAGTTTAGTCTCTAGAACACGGACATGCTCCACAAGCTTATCATGCTTCTCCATGAACTGTTTTTTCTTCGACACCTCTTGATCATAAAGAGTCTGAGCGGTGGTAATCAAACTAGACATCCGAGCAAGTTCCGAGTCTTTCGTAGCAGCATCCTCCTTAGAACGAACATTTCGAACCTGGAGCTCCGACAACAGCTCAATGGTCCCCAACAATCCGCTCTTCGCTCTTAAAAACATGTCGTTGGTGGACATATTTCCAAAGCCACCAGCAGGAGCTGGAGACACCGGTGTCGCTTCTAAGACATGAGCAGTTGGGGAGCCGGCAACGGTGAACCGAGGAGCAACAGTAGAATCAAGAGGTCGAGTAGGGGTAATCGTAGAACTGGTAAAAACCGGGGTTTCGGTAGCAATTGTTCCTGCCGTGCAAACAGGGTTTCTGCACAAAATACAGAGTACCACGGTTAAAGCAGAAAACAAGTAGGATCTAATTGTCAAAATAAGAATATACCAGTAGTAGAAGGTGGAGGTCGAATTGCATGGCTCCTTGAAGACTGAGCAGATTGCGAACTTTTAGCTGCAGAAGATTGCCTCACTCCAGTACCAAAGAGTTGGCTAGTAAACATCGCCATAGCAGAAACGCTAGCTTGTGCGGGCGGCAATCTTTTTGGTACGGGAGCTATAACCTTTGAAGGGGCCAAAGAAGTGTCAAATGATAAGGTAGGCACAAGATAGGGTTGAGGACTCGTGGGAACCAGAGGCTCTGAAACGGATTCAGCGGTAACCTTCATGTCTGCAGCAACTACAAATATAAAAAAACTCAGCAAAGGACACCAACAGTAAACAACATACAACAGACACTTTACCTTCAGATTTTCTCCTTTGACGCCTTCGCAAAGGTGAAGGCTCGTCATCGTCAAGGGACCTTTTGCTAGCTCCCCCACGCTCCATCGAGTGACCAGAGAGATTCTTCATAGAACGAATTTTCGCGGGCTAAAGCGTTTCAACTTGAGAGTCAGGTACCATCGTACCTTCGATAGTGAATTCAGCACCCTCGGACAAAACTTCAAGGTCGGGGGAACGAGCGGTAGGGGATCGAGCGGTAGGGGACTCGGGAACCGTTTCAGCTTCCTGTCTTCCCGTATCATGAGTAGCTTCTGAGCTTGCGCTCCCGCTAACCGGTGGCAGGAAAGGGGTAATGGGGCCGTGGGTAACGGAAACCTTACCTTCCGACATAACGCCTTTGCGCATCTCCAAACGCTCAAGAAGAGTAATCTTCCGACCGTCAAGTTCACAAATAGGACGAACCCCCTGACTAAAATAATAAGGGCTCAGATCAGCCATACCCAGAAACACTTCATCCGGGTCCTCCCATTCGACCTGAATGCTTGATAAACCAGCAACATGACTTTTCTCCTCAGGAGTTAGGTCGGGGACGGGATCTGAAGCACGTCCTATCACTTGGCCCCAAGGAAGCACTGTGTTGTTGAAGGCGGAGCGGTTCACGTAGAAGAACCCATATTTCCAATCATGAATTGAATCTCTTAAACCGATGACGCAGTCACTCTGTCCCTGCCGGTGTGCGATAGTGGCCCAATCGCCGCGGCCGGTAACAATGTAAAAATATCGAAAAAGTTTAATCGAAGGAGAGATACCTAAGGACCTGCTAAGCATAATGAACCCAATAATTTTTCGAAGAGCGTTAGGCGACAGTTGAGCAAGGTGTAAGCCAAAATCTTGAAGGGCAGTTATGATAAAGCCATCAACCGGGAAACGAAGGCCGCCCATAAGAAAATGCACATACACAGGTTCGTACCCATCGGGAGCAGAACGAATGGTATCTCCCTCCCCAGGTAATCGAAGATCGTATATCGGATCAATGTGATAATCTGCGATAAGTTGGGTAAGATCAGAAGGGGAAAGATTTGAGAAGGTATTCAAAGCGGTTCTTCGTTCTTTAACAACTTTCTCGGATTTCTCTTTTCCTGGTTTATCTTTCCTCATTATGAAAGATCAGTGAAACAAGGAAAGATAAAGGGGATTAGGGTTAGGTAAAGACAAGAGAAAGTTTAGAGGCACAGAGGGAAACTCAGTCGCTGCAACAAGTTTAAATATGAGAGGAAGCCCAAAGGGCGGTTACGCATACAACACCTAACGGTCGAAAACGCTGTCCTGTCAACAGTAGCACGTAGGGCAACGGTAACCATAAAGGCAAGAATGGAAGGATAAAGTGAGAAGTTAAAAACAAAATGTCAACGGACAAATAATTTTTAACTTAGGGGACTTTATGAGGTATACCACCTCTTACCGGTGCAGTAAAACACGAAGCAGAGACGAAACCAATTAAACGGAACATATAAGACGAACGTTACGGACGGAGTAGGAAAACGACAAAGAATGCTTACATTCCCGAGGACGGGTAGCGTACTGGTTTTTCAGGAAAACGCCACACGCGCATTTAATGCAAAGCGGCGTGCAGGGAAGGTCCGCAAGATCATCCACCGGACAATAGGTTGAACCATCGTCTATTGCCCAACGGTTCCGGAGCGGTATGGGTGACGCTGTCAAACCTCCCGCTCAATCCTCCTTGATGAGTTCCCGCCTAAACTTATCGGCTATATATTCGGTACTCAATAAACCACAAAGGTACACACTCGCATTCAATACGATACGCATTTAATACTACCTAAAAGACCTCACGGCGCGAATATAATCTAACTTGAGCGTCGGAGTGTTCTCACAAGGATCACCCTCGGGGAGCAACTGACGTAGAGTTTCCCATTGATTTCAGGTTGTTCCTTAGAGGCTTCGTCCAATATCGCTTCGGGAAGGGACCGGTTTCAACAGTTAGGAAAGCCTATTTGTCCATTTTTCTAGTAGTGATGCATGATGTGTCTGATTAATGAATCATTGAGTGAATATTGCATCGTATATGTTTTAACTTCCAATATATGTCAATTTAAAGTTTATTTAGATATTAGTCTATGATAACTTAAATTATATTAATTCTTAAACGCTATATATCATCTCACAGGTACTTGATATCGTTAATTTTGTTAGTCAAATTGACGCAACAAGTCGATCTACTACCTCCAAGTAGTAAGGCTTTGCAGTTCAGTCGGTTTCTCAAAAATGGTATGCAACACTTCATTAATGTCATCACCGTACATTTGATCAAAATGATTTTATTCAATTAATGTCGTCAAATTATGATTTTACCGGCCATCACAGGTTCCCTATTGTTGTTTAAGGTAATAGCAGCAACGATCCCTGTGACACTTTCTGCATCATTGGCTGCAACACATATGGCTGCATTCCAAATTTGCATACAAGTCTGTTTGACATCTTCACTTATATCCGATGGTTTAGCCGTTGCTGGACAGGTAATTAAATGTTAAGTTGTTTAATTTACGTTTTTTCGTGTATAATTTGTATCTCACTCATTTAAACTTTTCTAGGCCATAATTGCTTCCTCGTTTGCCGAAAAGAACTACGAAAAGGCGACAGCAGCAGCATCGCGTGTATTGCAGGTACCGTTCTTTCTTTTGGCGCCATCACCATAATTATTTCAAAATAACTATACATTATGTCATTTCTCGGCGTATGGAAATAATTAGAAGCATGTTGTGGCTACAATATTCACAATTTAATGTCCATTGAAATGTTTGAAACGAGTAGCATCGCTTCGCGACGGATTTGCAAACATACACATCATATTTATAAATAAAATATTCAAAGCACTATATTTTATAAAAAAAATTATCTATGTACTTTAGATAAAATGTTATTATAGCTAATTGATTAATTTGTTGGAGTCATTTCTTGACGATAAAATGGTATTTGCAGATGGGATTTGTAATGGGACTCGTGGTGGCGCTCCTTATAGGACTTGGTATAAGGTTTGAATCTTCACTAATTTGTGAAGAGTATTCTCATATATTTATAATTACAATGGAGTAACTAACTACCAAAGATAAAAGATTTACATGATAAATACAAGGAATATAATATCTACAATATCTTTTGAATATATGAGAATATATTCGGTTACCCCCCGCAAGCGAAGGTGGGGGAGGACCAACACGAAGCTTGGATCTAAATTCCTCAAAGAGCAGTCTTAGAAGATCCTTGGTGAAAATGTCGGCAACTTGCAAATGCGTAGGAACGAATTTGGTGGAGAGTTTGCCGGAGAGAACTAGCTCGCGAACGAAGTGGTAGTCAATATCAATATGTTTTGCCCGTTTGTGTGAGATTGGATTTTGACTCAGAAATAACGCACTTTGATTGTCACATAAGAGAGTAGGTCTACCGGATGGTAGAATTTGTAGTTCTCGCAATAAGTGGGTAATCCAAACGATCTCAGAAGCGGTATTGGCCATCGCTCGATATTCTGATTCACAACTCGAGCGTGAGACCGTAGGTTGCTTTTGGCACTCCATGAGACTAAGTTACCACTAAGGAATATAGAATAACCATAAGTTGAGCGACCTTTTTCAATACACCGTGCCCAATCCGCATCGGAATAGCCAAGGATGGTCGGCGATGGAGAGTGCTCGAAAGTTAGACCATAAGACAAAGTCCCTTTAACATAGCGTAAAATTCGTTTGACCTCTTGAAAATGCTCTTGCATTGGAGCATGCAAGAATTGGCTCACTTGATTTACGACATAGGAAAGATCGGGCAGTGTAATAGTGAGATATTGTAGAGCCCCAACAAGGGAACGGTAGAGAGTAGGGTCATCAAACGGTGTCCCTTGGCTAGTAAAATACGTGGATGTGGATAGGGGAGTGGCAACCGGTTTAGCATCCAAAAGTTTGGCTCGAGCAAGAATATCATGAGCATATTTGGAACGAATTTGGTGGAGAGTTTGCCGGAGAGAACTAGCTCGTTTGTGTGAGATTGGATTTTGACTCAGAAATAACGCACTTTGATTGTCACATAAGAGAGTAGGTCTACCGGATGGTAGAATTTGTAGTTCTCGCAATAAGTGGGTAATCCAAACGATCTCAGAAGCGGTATTGGCCATCGCTCGATATTCTGATTCACAACTCGAGCGTGAGACCGTAGGTTGCTTTTGGCACTCCATGAGACTAAGTTACCACTAAGGAATATAGAATAACCATAAGTTGAGCGACCTTTTTCAATACACCGTGCCCAATCCGCATCGGAATAGCCAAGGATGGTCGGCGATGGAGAGTGCTCGAAAGTTAGACCATAAGACAAAGTCCCTTTAACATAGCGTAAAATTCGTTTGACCTCTTGAAAATGCTCTTGCATTGGAGCATGCAAGAATTGGCTCACTTGATTTACGACATAGGAAAGATCGGGCAGTGTAATAGTGAGATATTGTAGAGCCCCAACAAGGGAACGGTAGAGAGTAGGGTCATCAAACGGTGTCCCTTGGCTAGTAAAATACGTGGATGTGGATAGGGGAGTGGCAACCGGTTTAGCATCCAAAAGTTTGGCTCGAGCAAGAATATCATGAGCATATTTGGAATGGCTCAAAAAGATTCCCGAGTTATGGTAAGAGACTTCAAGACCAAGAAAATAATTGAGTTTACCGAGGTCCGTAATGAGAAATTCCTTATTAAGACGTGAAATGAAATCACGTACAATTGAAGGATTGTTACCCGTCAAAATTATGTCATCAACATAGACCAATAGGTAGAGTATATTGGAGCCGTTCTTATAGACGAATAGCGAGGTATCGGCTCGGCTACAATAAAATCCAATACTAATAAGAAAGGAGCTAAGTCGTTGAAACCAAGCTCTCAGTGCTTGTTTAAGACCGTAAAGAGCTTTCTTGAGACGACAAACGTGATGCGGTAACTTTGAATCAATAAATCCGGGAGGTTGCTCCATATAAATAATGTCGGATAAGTTACCGTTTAAGAAGGCGTTTTTGACATCTAGTTGATGAAGAGGCCATTTGTTAAGCATCGCAATAGAGAGAATGATTCTAACCGTGGATGCTTTAACAATGGGACTAAAGGTTTCGGAATAATCAAGTCACAGGATTTGAGTGAATCCCTTTGCAACAAGCCGAGCCTTGTATTTGTCAATTGAGCCATCCGCATGAAATTTGGTACGAAACACCCATTTAGAGCCTACAACATTGGAAGTGGTAGGTCTCGGAACAAGATCCCAAGTGTTGTTGATGTGTAAAGCACGCATCTCATCACGCATTGCGGAAAACCATTTAGGATCACGGGCCGCGGTTTTAAAACCTTTGGGTTCCTTAGATGCAAAAAGAGCATGATGAAGAGAGGATAGGTTGGTAAGGTCAGCAATGTGACGGGGTTTAAAAGTACCGACTTTGGATCTAGTAACCATGGGGTGTGAGTTAGGTTGAGGATCAAGCGGGGCAGGCTGTTGGATGGGAGCAGGCTGCAGGTCAGGTTGCGGCCCGGGCAAAGGGGGATCGGGCAGAGGTGGATCGGGTATAGGTGGCTCGGGCATGGGTGGAGGTATTTGGGCAGTGGTGTTTGGTTCGGATAAGGGAGTGGTGGGATGAGGGCATATTGGGCAAGGTGGAACAGTGGGTACAATTAGGGGAGTGGGTTCGGCAGTGGGTGTAGGGTTGGATGGCATGGGTTGTTCATCACAATAGGTGGACAAGAACAAAGTAGCGCATGATTCATTTGAGACAGTGCCCGAGAACGGAAATAGTTCTTCATTAAATTGTGCGTGCCGGGTAGTGTATATACGCATTGTAGTTAGATCAAGGCACCGATAACCCTTGTATTGAGCACTATAACCGATAAAAATACATGGTGCACTTCGGGGAGCCAGTTTATGCGATGAATGATCCCGAAGATAAGGAAATACCCGACAACCAAATACTCTAAAATTTTCGTACACCGGGGTAGTCGAGAATATTAACTCAAACGGGGATTTATTGCCAAGTAACTTGGTTGGTAACCGATTAATGATGTATGTAGCGGAACTAAACGCATGAGTCCATAAATGGGCCGGGACATGTGCGTTGAACATCATAGCTAAACCCGTTTCCGTAATGTGACGATGTTTACGTTCGGCTCGTCCATTTTATTGCGGTGTATACGGACAAGATATACGATGATGTGTACCATTCTTGGATAGAAGAGCACGAACTTGATTGTTTGTAAATTCGGTTCCACCATCGGATTGAAATTGTTACACCATGCAAGAAAATTGAGTTTGAACAAAAGTTATAAATGTTTGAAAGACACGGTAAAAATCCGATTTTGCCTTTAAAGGGTAAAACCAAGTGAAACGAGAGTAATCGTCAACAAATATAGCATAGTAACGAAACCCGTCTAAAGATACAACGGGAGATGGTCCCCATAGATCACAATGAATTAAATCCAAGACATGCAAAGAACGCTTTAAATTAATATCAAAAGGTAAATGTTTGCTTTTTGATAATTGACAAGACGAACATAAACGAGGACTAGGTAAAACCGAATTAACGGATAAAAAGCCCAACTTATTTAAACAAGAAATAATGTCATACGAAACATGTCCTAAACGTGAATGCCATATTTCAAAAGAAGCTTGTAAACGACGGGAGGAAAGTTTAGCCAAAAAGGCTCTTTGACCTCTGTGTAGAACGTAAAGACCATTCCTACGTTTTCCTTGAGCTAGCGTTTCCTTGGACTTGCGATTCTGAATATAAAACATTGGATTAGAAAACAAAACATCAACGGGGTTGTCTTGAGTTAATCTACTAACGGAGAGTAGATTTTTTGTTAAATTCGGGACAACAATGACATCGAGTAAAGAGATATTGGGAGAGATTTTACTGTCACCAATATGCGATATAGGGGCACGTTCACCATTACCAAAATAAACAAAATCATTACCGGAATAAGGAGTAGTGTGCTCAAGATGCGTAGGGGAGGATGTCATGTGTGCCGAGGCACCGGTGTCAACATACCAATCGGGTGCGGAGGTATTGCATTGGGCTGGGCATGGAAAGCTTCGGCCAAGTTCGCGTCAATATTGGGGGATTGACGCGCAAAAGTGTGCAAATTTGGGCATTGGGTTGCATAATGACCGTCTTTTCTACATAGTTGGCAATGAGGAGGGTGTCGATTACCACGACCTCGGCCACGAGAGGAGTGCCCGCGAGAAGAGTGGCGACCACGGTTAGAGGAATAGTTTCCTTCCCGAGTGGAGTTGAAAGCAACCGGAGCAACGGAGGAGTCATTGATGGATTGAAGGAACATCTCATGACTCTCCGCTTGAGAAACCAAATTGCGGGACGTCGGTTTCGGTGAAATAAGGCGTTGAGTAGTGGAGAATGTCTCAAACGCGGAACCAAGTCCACATAAGAACCAATGACTTTTGTCATTGTCGTCAAGGGGATGGCCAATAGCATTTAGTTGATCACTAATATGCTTGAATTTCCGAGCATACTAGGCAACCGAGGACGTGCCTTTTTTGATGGTGCGAAGGCTGTCACGAAGAGTGTGGACACGTTCTACCGAATCATGACGATATGTAGACTCAAGAGCCGTCCATACCGCATGAGAAGTAGAGTGGCCCAAGGTTTCGGCCATAGCCTCTTCAGTCAAGGAGGATTGAAGGATAATAAGCGCACGTTGATCAGTGGCAAGCCAGGAAGTGTAAGCCGAGTTCACGATGGTAACCTCAGCGGCGGTAATAGTGGACGGAGGAGCGGGTAGAGTTCCGTCAACATGTCCGGTTAACTGTTGGTAGGCTAGGAGGGGCAACATTTGTTTGTGCCATAATAAGTAGTTGGTGGAGGGGCAATATATGTGTTGGATCTATTTTTGTTCACTTTAAATGGTTTTTTATACGTTTTCATATCCTCACAATTCCAATTGATTTCAAATTCTAGTTTGTTGCTGGCACACAACCAATCAATTCAATAGCATTCATATTCGATGGAGTTAACTTCGGGGCATCTGATTTTGCATATTCTGCATATTCCATGGTTAGTATTATTTATTAACTCTCGTCTAATATACATTTTATTGAACTGATATTAGTATTATTTATTAACTCTCGTCTAATATACATTTTATTGAACTGATATCGAATTCTATTACATTTCATGTGTTAGATCTTAGTGTCTATAGGGACTATCGGATCATTGTTTGGTCTATACAAAGTTGCTGGTTTTGTTGGAATATGGGTGGCTCTATCCATTTTCATGGGTTTACGTGCAATCGCAGGCATATGGAGGTAAGACTTGTTCTTGTATGTACGTTAAATTTTAAAAAAAATAATAGAGAAGAGTTGTTTGATGGTTTGTTGATTGTATTTGCAGGATGGGGACAGGAACAGGTCCATGGTCGTTTCTTAGGAAATAGAATTTGGTTGTTGGTTGCATGATTTTGATAATAAATTAAGGAACATGTTACGAGGTTAATTGTAGAGTCGGTCGATTTAGATTGTTGTCCGTGTAATAAGCTAACGAATTTGATAACATGTTAACTAAATTACCAAAATAATCTGTCAGCATCCCATCAAAAAAGCTTGCACACGCATAACGCAAGAAAAAGAGTTCTCAAAATGAATTGAAAAGAGGCAAGAAACAATACAAAATTAAGATAATTTGTCACATTATATAATAATCAATCAATCATGTAAGCAAGCAACAGCCATCTTCTACTTGCCAAGAAAGGACCATGGACCTGTTCCTGTTCCCATCCTATATATTCAAACTTATCAATTAATTTTTATAAAAATGTTCGGTTTTATGTTATACGTTAATTGACATTGTTGTATAAATGATGACCAAATAAGGTTACCTCCATATGCCTGCAATTGCACGTAAGCCCATGAAAATAGATAGAGCAATCCATATTCCAACAAACCCACCAGCTTTATAAAGACCAAATAATAATCCAATGCTCCCAATCGCCACTAAGATCTAACCAAAAAAATTACATAAACAAAGTTTAATAAACTTAATGCATGTTTTTGAACAAGAATAATAAATAATAATTTTACCATGGAATACGCAGAATAAGCAAAATCAGATGCCCCAAAATTAACTCCATCGAATATGAATGCTATTGAATTGATTGGCTGTGTGCCAGCAACAAACTGATTCAAAGGAGCAGCAGTTAGATCATGAAAGAGAGAGAATTAAAAAAGGTAAATTGGATTTAAATAATTACCGGGATGCCAATGATAATTATGTGTTTCACATTTATGTCTTTTGTAAAAACTCCAGAACCAAACTGCAACCCGAGCCCAACAAGAAGGGCAAGTCCAAGGCCCATTATGAATCCCATCTGCAAATTATTAATTATATATAAATATAATCTCTAAGATCTTTTTGTAATAATAAACTATGTTAGAAATGTACCTGTAATACTCGAGTTGCTGCTGCTGTTGCCTTGTCATAGTTCTTTTCAGCAAATGATGAAGCAATTATCGCCTACAAATCAAAGTTTAGCTTAATCATAATTAGCACATAATTAATTATTTATGATTATTTTACCTGTCCAGCAACTGCCAAACCATCAGCAAGAAGAGAAGAAGTCAACCAAACTTGTAAGCAAATTTGGAATGCAGCCATAGGTGTTGTGCCCAATCTTGCAGCTAATGATGCAGCTAATGTAACACAACTAGTTGCTGCTATTACTTTAAACAATAATAAAAAACCTGCGTACAAATTAAAATTACCATAAGTTTAATACGTGTTTTTTCATATTATTAATAATATAAATACCATTGATTATATTGCATACCATTTTTAAGAAAGCGGCTAAATTGCAAAGCTTTAACACTTGGAGGAAGTAGATCAACTTGTTGCATCAATTTGACTAACAGAATTACCGATATTAAGTACCTGCAAAACAATATACAGATATAACGTTTTAAAATTGAATGAGTTAATTTAAATATAATGCACTATTCAGATTGATAATTACTGGGAAAGAACGTGTGCAATGGCAGCACCGCTAACTCCTAATTTGCAAGAAAATATAAGAATCGGATCCAAAATTATGTTTGTTACATCTCCTGCAACTGCATTAGGAACATTATATAACATTAAGCATAAAAATTCGTGATTATAATAAAAATAACTAAATAATAAACACAAGTGAAGTACCAATGGCGTATAATGGAGTTTTAGTATCCTTAAAACCACGAAAAACGCCTTGCATTGCTAAGGAGAGAAGAACAGCTGGAGCTCCAAGTGCACGTAATGTTAAATATTTATGTGCAGGTAATAACATTGGAGAACCCTGTTTAATTAATTAAGAAATAACAGATTAACATAATTATATTATCAATTAGCGAAAAAACATATAATAAAAACAAAAACATTATAAAAACATGGCAGTTTTGACACATGTAATACTTACAGATCTGACGCCCATCAAGCTCAAAAGTGGTTCTGCTAGAAAGATAAGAAGCAGTGTTTCAAGAAGACCAAGTATTGCACCAAACAACAGTGCAATTGATGCTGATGGGATATTTCTCTTTTGTTTTTTCAACTTTTTTGTAATGCTTTCAGTAACTGTCATTTGCTTTGTTTTCAAACCTGATTAACAAAATTACCATAACACCCCTAAGATCATGAATACAAGCCAAGTCAAACAACAAATGTTAAAGAAGAAAGCATACCATTTTCTGGTTTCAAATCCTTCTTTTCGTCCGTTACATTTGAACCATTTTCCATGCTTTCATCATCTTCCTTCAAACCATTTTCCAAGTTATCAAGTTTGTTATCATCTTTCATCAATTCTTTCATCTCATCATCTTTATTTGAACAGTTTTCTGTTTCTTCAATTTTTGGTGCTTTACTATTCAATCTTTCTAAAGTTTCTTCTTGAGCAACAAAAGAAGTTGTGACACTAACAAGTGGGAATATTGCTACCTTTGAAACTTGGTTGAAAATAGCAATAGCTACTCCAACTGCAGCAATTTCCACAGCCCCTATATTTATATAAAGATAAATCTTTTTAACAATTTACTATTTTCAGAAAATGATGTTACTTTTTAAAATAATTTAAAAGCTACCTATATGACCAATAAACGCAGTGTCGATCAAAGAAGCAACAGGATCTGCAGCAAATGCCATGGCTGCAGGTACAGCAATTGAAAGTATTTCTTTTCCAAGTGAATCCATCTTCAGAACAAGCCTACGGTTTCATATGATCATATATAAAGATAAATAAATAAATAAATAAAAACGGATATTGAAAATATCTCTGAGTCTTACCTAGCATCTTTACAGAAAACAAACATCGGATGTTTCCATTTTCTCTCACCACCTTCCTCAGCCATATTAAAAACAACAAATATATGCACGTGAATAACTTCAACTCTTTCAAATGCAAGATTCAAGATCTGTTAAATGCATAAATAGAAGTATGTTAATTATTTTTCCGCTGGGGTGAATATAACAGAATGCATGTATAAATCATGTTTGTGAATGACCCTACAACAATGAAGCCAAGGACAAAGTAACATTAATTAATATTTAATAATAAATTATATAATGAGTTCCAAATGCACATAAAACCTCCCCTAGGTCTCCAGGATTAAGTTAGAGTCTTCTGTTTACCAGAGCTCTCAAAACGATATTTCCAAGATGCTTCCTTCAACACGTCGGTTATGGAACCATTTGCATAAATAATGCAGTATGGTCCAAAATTGCACAAATAATGCTCTTTTTCAACCTTTTGCAAAAATAATGCTAACCGGGTATGTCATACCCGGTTTGAACCATAACCAGACACGTGTCTTCGATTCTGCAGTGTGTTTGGAAGCTTTTTAGTCTCAAACGGGATACCCCATACCCGGTTTGAATTTTTGACTCAAAAAAGGGGACCCCAATCCCGGTTTGAAGACTGCCACAGTGTACCACAACTTTTTTTTACTCAAACGGGGGTCCCCATACCCGGTTTGAATTTTTAAGTCAAACGGGGGACCCCAATCCCGGTTTGAAGACTGACACAGGGGGTCAAGACCCAATACCCGGTTTGAAGTTGTTCTGCTGTATAAATAAGAAGGCCAGATCACAAATAAATCACACCTCCTTACAATATTTTTGTGTCAAAAATATAATTTTAAAAAGTATATTTAAATTAAATAATTTGTGTCAAAAATATAATTTTAAAAATACTAAAATTATGAGTTCATCAAATAATGAGTCTCCTCCCTATCACTACGTGCATGATTCGCCTTCTAATACTCTAGATGAGATTGAGTAGTCAATGATTGTATAATTTTAGTATTTTTAAAATTATATGATGAACTCTATATGATAGGGAGGAGACTCATTATTTGATGAACTCATAATTTTAGTATTTTTAAAATTATATTTTTGACACAAAAATATTGTAAGGAGGTGTGATTTATTTGTGATCTGGCCTTCTTATTTATACAGCAGAACAACTTCAAACCAGGTATTGGGTCCCCTGTGTCAGTCTTCAAACCGGGATTGGGGTCCCCCGTTTGACACAAAAATTCAAACCGGGTATGGGGACCCCCGTTTGAGTTAAAAAAAAGTTGTGGTACACTGTGGCAGTCTTCAAACCGGGATTGGGGTCCCCTTTTTGAGTAAAAAATTCAAACCGGGTATGGGGTACCCCGTTTGAGACTAAAAAGCTGCCAAACACACTGCAAAATCGAAGACACGTGTCGGGTTATGGTTCAAACCGGGAATGACATACCCTGTTAGCATTATTTTTGCAAAATGTTGAAAAAGAGCATTATTTGTGCAATTTTGGACCATACTGCATTATTTATGCAAATGGTTCTCGGTTATGTAACCATGACTTTTTTAAGTTAAGGGAATCGTACAACTATTTATTTTAAACTTTAATTACATCCAACATACATAAATTACAAACTTATCATTTCTCTAGTCAATGTCACACTAATAATGGATACTTAGAAGATTTGTTTAAGCATCATACATATCAACTTGTAAAAGTTAAACACGAGTGTTGATTTGTAGCATGATATTAAATCAATCATAATATATTACCAAGAGGCTGACATTGGTCTCACATGTGTCAATATCTCGTTGCTTAATAACTTAACTTATATTTACAACTTATCTATATGATCAATTGCGCTTGTGAAAATTGACTCAAGTTCTTCATATGAGTATAAAATAAGAGTAATGGTATTTGTGCCTACCAAATGTGCATATTCATGTGTCTATCAATTTGATCATGACAAGTGTCAAAATCAAGGGATGATATGAAGAGACAGAATTAGTGGATAACACATGTCAAGTTTAGAAGTGAGTAGGCTATGGGTAGACACAAATATCATTTCTCATAAAATAATGACCCCAAACACTAATAGTAATACCTCCCCCACTCAAAATTCCTCATTAAACTAGATTAATTCATAAGACGAAACGAACTTGTAATTCATGGATTTTGCAAAACTTCCCCTGCGTAGAAATGGGACCATGTTTATTCGAAATTATAGAATAATGGTAACTAATTCTCCCCTGGATAACACCCGCTTCAAGTAATTCTCAACTTGGACTTGAATAATCCAAGATACAGATGCAGACATACTCAAAAAATAACATAACTTGAAATGAAAGGAACAGAAACATCAAATTCAAAGAAGACCACAGGTTGCATTAATTAATCACTTAAAAACACAGACTCTAATTTGAAGTTGCCAAGTGACAATCGCTAACATACCGTGTAATATACTTGATTAAATTTTTTTTAAAGCTAATTTAATGAACCTGTAAAACTTTTGTTGCTGAAAGTAATCTTATCTAGTACCTGATTCTCTGAATTTCCACCGTCTGTAGTTCTTTGATGTTTCTAATATCTTCAGAAAAGCGATCCCTGTGTTTTTTTCTTTTTTATACAGCAGCATTGCTTGAGAGAAATTGAAGTGAAACTATTGTTGATAATTGGTTATAAGGGAATGTGAAACGCCAAATAGTAAATGATATGTGAGCCCTAATTATTGGGAGTCGTTATCAAAACTGCAAATCAGTAGCGATCGATGATGTCTGTAAATTTAGCTGCAATTTGATTTTGATCAAGAACAAATGTAGGTAGGGATTGGATGATTGGAGAGCATTTTGATCAAGAACAAAGTATATGGGGGTGTGGCATTTCGCTTATGATCGGGTCACGGGTCAATCGGAACGCCTAAAAACATAAAATCGTCTTAAATCGTTTCTTTATGATTATTAACTAGCCTATAACCTGTGATAAATCACGGGCGGTTTATAAGAAAATTCATAATATTTTCATAAATTTCATAATATTATTTGCTTTAAGATAGGTGAAATATTTGATTATATATGGTTAATTTAACATTTTTTAGCTCATTAATTGTTTATTGGGTTTTTGAGTTTTAGATTTTCGTTTTGCGAAAGACTTTCTAGACAAAATTTAGGGCATTCACGTGGCAATATGGGTTGCCGGTTGAACCTCTTAACCAGCCGGGTCTTAATGGTGGTATGTAAGTAAAAAACCGGCTAGATTTGACATACCTCCTTACCCGGGGTCCCGGTTGAACCAGCCAGGACAACCCATATTTTAAAACATTAGTTGTCACCATACCTTCGGTTGGAGAGGATATTCATAGCTTCTGCTATCCGAAGAGAAGGGACGAGAGGATATTTTTTGGAATTGTGAAGTTAAAAAGGGTGTGCGGCGTAGTATTGGTCGTTGGCTTCAAGTGATTGATACGAGTGTGGAAACATTGGACGAATTTTTGTTTAATTTGGAGGTAAGCTCGATATCAACAAAAGCGAAGAAGATTGTAGAGGCGGTGGTGCTTACGGTGATCTGGATTATTTGGCGCCATCGGAATGCAATTATATTTAATTCTGGAGAAGCTCGTCGGAATATGCTTGTGGACTCTATTAAAGAAGTGTCTTTTTTGTGGATTTGTAATCGTCGTCATAAGTATAGAGTTAGTTGGATCGAGTGGTTGATTTTACCTTGTCATGGTTAACTCTTGTTTTGCGCTAGCTTCTAGCTAGTTTTGTTTGTTTTTTTTAATGAAAGCCGTTTCTAAAAAAAAAAGTTAGAGTTTCGGCTGATATGGAGCTGATCATCAGATGGTATCCAAAGTTGGCAGCAGTCTAAGTCGGGAAACTCATGCTCAGAATAATCAAATTTGAAATGTAATGTTAAAAGTTTGATTAATTTTTAGTTACTTAACAAAGTTAATGTTATGCTTCTAGTTTGTAATGTTAAAAATACAAACAAATAAAATGCAAAAATGCAGTTTGTATTTTTTTTATTTCACACACTATATAAATACAAACATTTTCAAACAAATAAAATCACGCTGAACTTTCAATTTATTTCTTCTACACACACAACTTCTTTGATAAACCAAACAACAACGAATTGATAAACCAATCAAACTCGAACCCATTGTGGAACCCAAAGTCCAAGCCGGACCCATACGCCAAAGCAACATTCGTATACCACAACCTTGGACCAAAGCTGGAGAACGTTGCTTGGAGGATTGTTTTAATAACGTCTCCTACAAAGCAATGAATTACTAGTTCCGACCAAATGCGCATTGGATCGAATGATCAACTATGGTGCAAATTGCAACACATGCAAAGTAAACATCGTTAATTTTTAATGTCCATTGGAGCAAGTTTTAGTTTTCTGTTTTATACACCTTTTTAAGTTTAATTATAGAGAAACGTTCAAGGGGTCCATTATTTTTACGAAGTTCCGAGGAATAAATTTCAACCAATGATTAATAAGATCTAATGGTCGAGATTAATCACATATTTTATACATGATGGGTATTTTGATCATTGGCACTTACAAAAAATTTGATTTTTTTTTTACTTTTTATTTTTTATTTTTATTATTACTATATTTATTCTTATTATTTTTCTCATTAAAAAAATATCTATTTGATAATTACGTGTAATATTTAATCACATGCGATTTTAGTGTAAAATCACATGTGATTGTATATTTAATCACATTTGAGGTTTTAGTTCAATCACATATGATTCAGTATGCAATCACATTATGTGTTATTTATGAAGAAAAAAAATTTTAAAAAATAATTAAAAAATAAAAATAAATAAAAAATAAAATAATTCTAAAATAAAAAATAAAGAATAAAGAATAAATATTTTTTTAAAATGACCAAAATGCCCTCTATGTATAAAATATGTAATTAATCTTGACTATTAGATCTTATTGATCAATGGTTGAAGATTTGTTCCTCCAGACTTCGTAAAAATGATGGACCTTTTTGAACGCAACTCAGATAATACATTTTTATTTTGTTAATGTAGTAGTTTAATATATAAGGTGATTTTATTTTATTAATTTTATGTGTTTTAAAAAAACGGGTTGATCATGATAATTCCTAGAACATACCTCAATCAATAATTACTTTGTATATTAGTTGTTATATTTTATTCACAAATTAATTGTTAAACCAATTGTAATAAGCCTACCTTAAATGGACGGCTTTTTGGTTCTCAAATAGCCATGGACTAGAGCCTAGAGGCGTTCATCGAGTCTGGTTTTCAGTTTCCTTGGGTTGTTCGAAATTTCCTTGGGTTGTTCGAATCAAGCCATTCGATTTTGAAATATTTTAGCCTAATTCGAAGACCAACTCCCAGGCCTAAAGATTTTTAGCCCGAATTATTTTGTAATTATAGTTATTGTTCCGTCTCTATATGTAATTAAAATGTTACGGAGTATTATTTTTTACCTTTTCTAAAACTACAACTTAAAATAAACCATTAGAATGAGTTCTTATTTTTGCCCAACGTAGCTGTTATTATTTTTTATGATTTCTATCGCTATAAGTATCAAAATAGACCAGCTAAAAATTTATAATAACTAAATCACACCTTAACATGTATAGTAACTAAAACGGATCCGAGTTTTGTTACCTTTTTATTATATATATATATTCATAAAAAACATGCAATTTCATCCATGATCATAAGTATTACAATAAAAGTGAGTACAAGATATACCTTAACTCCACCATTGTGTGAAATATATGCTCGACTATCTCCTTTTATGTGTCATTGGTTTCATAATCTATGATTTGTAATCCTTAAAACCTTCATGTTTCCTGTTCTCACACTCTTTGTACTTGTTTGTGAGGGTGAAAAATACGATGAAAGGCCCTTTTATTATGTGAGTGAGTTAATGGTTGGTTTCCAAGTGTATATACCCACACCGCATGTGTCTCAAATTGGGGACATTGAACTTCTAGTCATCATTCCACTATCACTTTTCAAGATATGGTTTACATTAATATATAAATTGCATTTATTACATTTTCGTAGCATTTAAAATGTATTTTCTGAGAATATTCTGTGTATACAAGAATATAGCTCAAAAGTCCCAAAGGTTTTCTCAAAGGGAAGGTGGTACGGATGAAGACGGTAACAGTTTTCTCAAAGGGAACAAAAGAAGAAAAAAAACATTAAAAAGAAATGAACAAATTTATAAAAAATCAAATTTCAAAAGAGAAGAAAAACTAAATTACCCTCGAACGCAATGAACAGGCTTCAATTGAACCTTTTATCGACCATCCACTTTCGGAATCAAAAACGTTAAAAGTGTCAAAAGTAGTGTATAGTTTTTGATAGTTAGGGAAAAAATACAAAACTTTTGGCAGCATAATTTTAATGGCCTGTGCCAGCAATTTCACAACAGAGTAACTAATCAAATGACAACATCCAACACATTAATTTCGTTGGACATGTAATTGACAATTAGCAGCAGCATATAATCAAAGAAACATATGAATGAAAGAAACGAAATAATAGGTATAATATATGTTTTACACAACAAAAGGCGATCGGATCATTTGACGAAAAGAGCCACAAATTATATCCACCGAAACAAAATATTATAGAGAACTGAAAATTGTTTCAACATAAAATGAAACATGATATAAAAAAAAGAAATTATGAAATAACAGACAAGGAAGAAATTAAAGAATACCGAAATCTTTATAGGCCTTGATTTCTTCTCCATCCATCTGCTTTTCCTCCATTTTCAAATTACCCAAAAGAATATTAAATTGTTTTCCCCGAAATACCCTTCCCTTGAGCATCGCCCCAAAAGAATATATACCTGTATAATATCTAGAAAATGAGTTTTGTTAAGTGAAATTGTTTTGCTTTTTTTAAGCTACAAGCTGGTCAAGTTGCATCTGCTCGAGCCATGCACCTAGAACTGAATGATCTGCTGAGTCAGCATGTGATAAACCTTCACCGGATGGTGCAGCCGCCTTGTTTTTCATCATCTCTGGTGGTGATTCTTTCACAAGTGATTGCACCCATGAAAAATCTGGTTCTTCTGCGCCATTGTTGTTATTTAATTCAAAAGAATTTAATTTCCCAAATTCGTCTCCATTCACTGACCAATCTACTTTCCCGGTTGGTGATCCCCATTTTGACCAAGAGGACGAGATGTTGTTATTGTTATTAACAGGTGATCCAACACTAAACGGACTGTTTGTACCACGATTTGTTCCAACATCCCTGGAGCTGAGACCTCCTAGACTAGTTCCAAGATCTCTGGAGCTGAGACCACCGAGATTAGTTCCAAGATCTCTGGGGCTGAGACCTCCGAGATTAGTTCCAAGATCTCTGGAGCTGAGACTGCGTAACTGTTGATGCTGTTTCTCACGTTGTGCAAGAGCAGAAAGACGAGCAGCCATTGGAGATAAAGCATCCAAACTTCTTGGAGACATTCTTCCCGGTGAGAACAACGAATGATCTGGTGAAAAAACATTCGTGTTTATAGGAGAAAGCATGCTTTGCTGCTGTTGAAACTGATTCAAAACAGCCGATTTATGCGACGGTGAAAAGACACCAGCAGTTTGGTCAGAGTATCTGGGTGAGGAAGTCAACTCAGCCGAAAACAGATCTTCAAGATTCGCAGGAGCTAGAGTCTTGGGCCGGGTCGAACGGGTCAACGAGAGCGACCCAGGTCGAGACTGAGAGTAACATGCAAAATCATTTAACAATTGTTGAGATTCAAAATCCTGCAACATGGCTAATTCATCTGGTGGAATATCACGTGCACTAACTGAAGATCTAAGCCGGCTTGATTGTAAATTGCTTCCAGGAAGATGAAGGGTTGGAACATTCGGTTGAGGCCATGCAACCGAGGAATGGGACCCACCGTTTGGTGACATTTGTTGGTTAAACCCGGGTGACATAACCGAGCCCGATGGTGAACCGGGCAAAAGGTTTAAAGCTGCAGCCATATCCATAACACTAGCACCAGCAGCGGCTGACCGAGGTGACGGAACCGCTGACCCGGTTGAGACATAATGTGGTCTTAATTCTTCGGGCAGATGGGCAAAAAAGCAAACCCGTCTAGCACACCCGGTTCCATCTTTGCATAAACGGGTCCGGTATTGAGCCGGGTGTAGCCAACATTCAAACACACCATGAGCATATTCACACATATCACCACGTCTACAAGCACCTTTTCTAAAATCAGGACACGGTACACAGCTGTAATGGAACTTTCTCGGGTCCCGCCTTCTTGCGTTTTCACCCGGGTGAACAAACGGGCACTCAGTCCAGTCATGAGAATAGGCCCGTGAACAGGGCCGAACCTTGAATGAGAACATACGGAACTCGTCAGTCGAATAAATGCTGTTTTTAATGTCCGGGAGTGACGGGTCAATTGGGTATTCTTTCTTTTCAGGCAAGTCGTTAAATTTGGACATCATTGGAGATGAGACCAGTTCAGAAGGTGAGACGGGTGACCCGTTATCCGACCCGTTATGTGGCGAAGAAGATAAAGTTGGGGACCACGAGCTTGATGTGGTTACAGATACAGTCAGCTTGCAGTCGTTAACCAAACCATCAGTTAAATTACTGGTCAAAAGTTCTTCTAATGAAGCCCGAATGCCCGAAAGTTTTGGTGGTACAATGATCACATCAACAGGTCGATGACCATTAACATCTTCAATGTTCGGGTCGGCACCAACAGAAAGAAGCAACTTAACCGCTTCAACAGCATCAACAGAACCACCAGAAGCTGCACAGTGAAGAGCAGTACATTTACCGGGCCCACAAGAGAAGTTTACATCAACTTTGGGTTGTGATATTATCAGTTTCAAAACATTAATGCTTCCATAAGTTGAAGCAACCATTAAAGGGGTCCTGTGCTCCAGTACAATCTGTTTTGAACCCTTTTTGCGAACATACCAGAGACCAATTTCATCAATTGCTGAAGGATCGTTTTCGATTGATCGTTTGAAACCGTCAAAATCGTTGTTAGCTGCATATTCAAGTAAACTGGAAAAATAATCTTCTGTCTCTACAGTTAGAGGACTCATGACCATTTTGTTAGGTTTTTTATCTGTTGTTGCTTATGTGTTTGATGAAGAAGCACATTTATTCTCTTCAGGGCTACTACACATTCTTCAAAAAAACACTGCACATGAGCACATGCAGAACGAAAAATCAATTAGTACAAGTACACAAAACAGGCAACTATGTAGAAGAATGATGACAAAATTCGTTTTTAACAAGCCAATTGGAATGAATAGCATACATATCCATGCATTAACTCACTTCAGATTGCCCCTTTACCTTTCTGTTAAGTCCCAAATTAACATGCTATATCTACATCTTTGCTGCATTCTTACAAAACATCTTAGGTGAAAATGATCGACAAATTTGGACATCTTTATTCTTATTTTCTAATCATCAATTCTATCTGATTAACAGAGTTGTTCAGGACATGGATGCCATCAAATTTCACATCTAATAGTTCGATCTCTTCTATTTACTCCATCCAATCTTATATACACATGTATATTATAAAAAAACAATTACTTGATGAATAAGTCTATTAAAAATGAATGTTATCTGAAGATTTTCAAACCTAAAAAGAAACGAACTTTAAATCACAGTTACACATCTACCTACGATGACCATCATAAAATCAGTACCGTAAAAATAGCATCTTAAATCGCTAGATTCAAGTCAAACACACAAAAAGTTACATAAAAACCATTAAAATTAACAAAAAAACCTCCTGCTAGTTCAGGAAATCAAAGAGCTTAAGTAGATTAGAAACTCAGATATATCATAACAGATATAGATCGTAACCCTAATCGCAAAAACATACCAGTAAAATTTCTTTGGGAGCTCAATAAACCAGCTCCAGAAACAGATCTTCAAGCAGATCCAAACGAAAGTATAAAGGGAACAACTTATACTGAGATCAAAGATAATAGCTACGAAAAGTGGAAGCAAATCGCTTCCTCCAACTCCCTTTTTACTCGAAAACGACTGATTCAGATAGATACATAAGATGTCGATACAATCTATGATATATATATCCACAAATATACATAAAACATACAAATATATATATAATAATCAATTATCTATATAACAACGAAAGCGAAAGCAGAGAGAGAAAGTGCGAGTGAATGAATTCTAGAGAGAGGAAACGAAAGGTTTAGACTTTAGAGAGAGACTATATCTAACGTATACTACATGAAATGCAGATGAAATGCAAATTCAAATGAAATGAGACTTGAAAATGTTAGTGGAGAGTGGGGACTGGGGACGGGTGCTGTCGGTAAAAATGGAATAGGTTAGAGGGTTTAGGTGAGAGACGATGGTGACTTATTATACCGGTTGCCGGTTAGTCTCCGACGGCGACTTTGGTCGACTAAATTCAATTGCAATGCAAGTCTGGCGTCCGCAAAGAGGAGAGAGAAAAAGAGCGGACGCGATGGGTTTTATAAAATGGATTGGATTAAATTGTAGGGTCAAGTCCGGAGAAAAAGGAGGCATGGAGCACTCCGCTTCAAATCTAGTGATGCCAACGGGCGCGGATAGTAACGGATATTGCAAAATTCATACCCGCACCCGAACTCCAAGCCCCCATACCCGTCCCCGCCCGCGCCCGCGTAATCGCCGTCGGGTTCGGGTAGAAAAATCTCAGTGCGGGTACAGATTACCCGATGGGTATTTGTTCAAAAGTTCAAAAAAAATATATACTAAACACAACACATGTGGTTGGTGTATTTTAATACACACATACATGCATCTATGTTGATTGATGGATAATAACTTGCTATGTGGAGAGAGTACACTTTTATAGATGTGAAAGTTTGTTTATGAGTTGTATTATAGCAATGTGGGATCTTATTTTCTTTGTTGTTGTCCCATATCACTTCAAGAAAGAACAAATCATGTAGAATCACACTATAAAAAGGGAAGTGCATAGATAAATAAAAATGGAACTTTGTCTTAGTATGTAATATGCAATATACATAGAATTTGTACATAAAATATGTATATTCGGGTATGAAACGGTACGGGTAAAGGAATACTCGTCCCCGACCCGTCCCCGCTTCGGGTGTAAAAGTCAATACCCGTCCCTGCCCCGTTACCCGTTTAAGGGGGTAATACCCGCCCCGTTAGGGTCGGGTACCCACGGGTACCCGAATCCGCGGATAAAATTGGCATCTCTATTCAAATCTATTGTGGGATACCTTATTTAATGACCAAATTATATGATAAACTAGTTTATATCCCGTGATAAATCACGGGCGGCTTGTAATAACTTCATGATATTTGTTTCAAATAACTTTAGTCTATATATGTGAGACGATAATAAAATTAAGAACACATTATTTTGAAGATAATTGCACATTACATTTTATTGTATAAAGAGCATACAAAATTTATAATAGAGTACAAATTGTTTACCAACATTTTTAAATTTTTTTGTAAAACTTCATGGTAAATAGAACTTTGGGCAAAAATCCTTTTTAATGTAGGCATAAATCATATTTGACTATAAAAAATTAATAAATATATAAAATTATATAAGCAACACTGATGATGATCATTTAAAAATATGCCTGATTAAAAAGAGATAGATTGAAAGTTTAATACATTTTCGTCTTGTAGTATCATGTCAATTCTTTAGGCCACAAGTTTATTCTTGAAATCGTTGGATTTTCACAACTTAATCACCCTTAACATCTCCGGTCAATTCGTTGATGAAACATATTTTGGAAGACATTATCTATAAATTATGAAAAATTAGGACTTTCAAATCAAAAAGATTTGTTTTTTATTCAATTCTACTAAATTTGTATAAAAAAACATTAGGTTTGAAAATTTAAAGAAAAAACATTAAACCGCTTACTAAGTTTTAAAAGATATCACATTTTGATATTTATTAAAAAAATCTTATAAAAAATAAAGATAAATCAGTTTTTGGCAAGAAAATAATTGCTCTTGAAAGAAAGTTATTTATTATGATATCCGTCTTAGGAAATTGATTAGTTTTTTAAATTAAGATATCTATGCATTATTTTAATAAATAACAAATACGTTTTTTAAATTAGTTATTTTTTAATTATATATTGAAAAAAATAAATACGCTTAGAAAATCATATTTATTTTGAGCTTTAAGTTGATGATTAAGAATTCAAATAATATTTATCTTAAATGGTAGTTATCTTGAATGATCATATGTGGCAACTTAAGGTGACGGAATGTTTTTATTGGTAGATGATTTATGACGTGACAATGATGACATGGATTAGATGACGTGTAATGCTTTCTTTTATTAATAATAGAGATAAATAAATATACTAAAAGAAGTACCATCTGAAATAATTTTAAAAAATTAGTTAATTATCTACGATAACAAAGAAGCACCCAACTTATGTTAAGTACGTAGCAACTATAGCAACTACATAAATTAATCAAAGATTTTGATTATAACAGCCAACAAACTGTCATTAAATGTTTTAAAATTCAGGTTGGACCGGTCCGATCGAAAAATAAGAATATGTCGGGTCGAATCGACCGGGTAAAAGCATGTTTATAAACCATTTCAAACCGAATGAGTTAATTGTGAACCCATCGTACGAGAATAATCGAACCAGATCTGTACCATGTTTACGTTATTTTAATCTCACTTAAGTTGAAACTTGAGTCAACTCAACTCGAGCTCTACACCAGTTATCAATTAGTTAAACAATTTTGTCTATCGGTACTTCTTAGAATTCGCCTTAAGGCCTGCTATTTCGTTGCTTTTTTTCTTTCATGAAATAAATATATTCTTGTCATCGAGGCATAAATACTTCGTATGTTTAGATCTTCCCCCTCATGTTGGCTGAAAGAATGGTCTGGACACCAAGGAATTTCGCAAATGTTGAGCATTCTATTTGTGAAATCTTGATGTCCAAATATAATTGGACGATGAATATTTCACCAGGCCGGTCCAATGAGTGTTCTAAATGTACATATGAACAGGGCCTACCGAAATAAGGGCTCAATATTTTTCTTACATTTAGAGCATCCCAATGGTTAACCTCTCCAATGACTTATTATTTTTATCACATCATCTAATAACCTATTAGTTGAAAACCTCTCCAATGGTTAACCTTTCCAAAGACTTTTTCACTAATATTATTAATTTACCTTTTATATATATCAAATGTTTTGTAAATGTCCCTCACTTATGTAATAAAACAATTTTTATAGCATTATAAAACTTAACATTATTATAAAAATTTTCTTACAAAAATATTATAATGTTTGACCTTAAAAAGTATTGAAGTATGATAAATTATAATTTATAATTATAATTATAGAAATAATAAATTATTACATATAAATATATGCATGAGTTTAAAATGTAAAATTGTTAAATATAGAGACTAAAAGAATCAAACATTAAAAGTTATTCAAATGGTTGGTGAAGATCAAGTGGTTGGAGTGATCTCTTAAAAAAGTGATTCATTCTAATGGTAAAAAGTCATTTTAAAGGTTATTCAAATAGTATCAACCTCTTTTTCAATATGCTCTTTTTAAGTTCATTATTGGCCAAGTGGAGTAATATTTAGGTTATATTATATTATTATCAATCAAATTTATGCTTATTAAAAATGAAAATTAGAATTTTATTTATTTATAATCGTAAATCGTTTAAATTTTAGGGCTTATTTTTTGGTAAACGTACCGGGCCTTCAAACGTTCAATACCGGCCCTGCATTTCACTCCGCATAAGTGAAGGTACGGGGCTACTATCATTCATACATTGTGCATGCTAATTACCTAAGAATGTTGGTTGAAGTACAATGCTAACTTGTGACTTCGAGTTTGCAAATATTTCAAAAATGCAAAAAATGCTCTGATTCAACACAAATGGAATCTACAATTCTTTCCTGGTCTCGTGCTTTCTTTCATTAAAACTGTCGTTCTGTATTTGACCGGAGAAAAGAGTAGACATGCCTCATTGCCGGAAAAACGACCGCCGGAAAAACCATGCTCCTCTCCTACGGTGACTTGCGTTTACCTGTCTATATGTGCGTTTTATCATATAAAACCTAGGACATAATTGGGCCAGGCCTTTTTAAACAAATGTTTTGTGGATTACATACAAAATGTTAATTTACGTTGCTCCTCCATGTTTTATGGGCTTAATCTGTTGCTTCTCTTCCATTTTTAATAAAAAATTCGGCCTACTAGCATTTAACAACTGGGTAATATGTTTATGTTGTTTTGTATTTTTTTAATAAAATGTTGTTTTGTGTTTAAAAAAGAAAGGGTGAGATGAAAATTAAAATGGTGTGGTGTGGTGTGGTGGATATTTGTTAGAAAATGGTGTGTTAGAAAATGGTGTGGTGTGATTGTTGAGATGAAGATGAGGTGACAGAAAAAATAGTCTGACAAGTGGTACTCATACCACTTACCTTAGAAGATCTCAAGCATCAAGCTTTTGTAAGAGCATCTCTAATTGGAGATTCTTCAATCTCTAATGGGATATTATTCAAAAGCTTATTATTCTTTGAATAGTGTATGCCCTTAAGATATACATGCATACGTTAAAAAAACCCACAATTAAATAGAACTATTGGTCCGATAATGTTAAAGTCATGCTAAAGCTCATATGGTAGTGTCAAAACTAGCCAAACCATGCCGGTTGAGGTGTTAAACGATCCGGCACAATTTGTTTAACGCAAGTTAACAATATTAGTTTTGCTTATTAAAATGTTAGTGAAGGCTTAAGCCTTTGATATAACAAAAATGATACTACAGAAATTAGACTCCCAGGTATCGAATTTTTTCAATGTTTACTATTTATTAGGTACACATAAAATATCAAATATAATTGTACAGTTTCATCTTAATATATAAGTGGGTATATGTATATGGATTCACATTACATTTTTTTCGTGTTTTTTTGCTCGTGTAATTTTTTTGATTGATTTGGGTAATTTTTTGATAGGTATCACATGAATGCTATAGGAATATTAACCGAGAGAGACGAACTTTTAGGTGGTACTCAAATCATATTAAAGATACAAAAATAAAATTTTACACGAGTTTAACATCCGTTGACACTTTGTGTTCCAAAATGAACTAAACTGCATCTAATGTAACAAACATACAAACTAAATCTCGTGTAATATCATATTTAAATCACTAAAACGATGAGAAAATATAAGATAGATGTTATTGCTTTTTATTATTTATGTCTACTTTATCTCGTTACTCACCATATAATAACACTAGCTTCAAAGCCCGCCCGAATGGGCGGGCATGCTTAATAAATAAAATACATAACAATAAAAAAAAAGATAAGAAAACATATCATATGAAAAACAATTGGTTAATTATATAACATATAATAATAATAATAATAATAATAATAATAATAATAATAATAATAATAATAATAATAATAATAATAATAATAATAATAATAATAATAATTTCTATAAACAGATCAATGCCGAATCTTTGGCATAAGGCTTCAAGAGGAAGGCCTGCACGTGCAACCATAGCATTACCATCTCATGTGCAAGTATGAGCAGAGGTTGCTGAGAAATATGCTCTGCCATAACCTTGAGAACAAAAAAAAAAAGAAACTGTAATTAAGATAATAAATTAATAATGATAATTAGAGACCAGATAAAGAGTTATTAATAAATAATCACCCCAGTTGCCAAGATTGTAGGTGAAGAACGGAATTGATGTAGTGTTCCATCCTCCATGTTCAGTGCAATAACACCTTGGCAGCTACCTGATAACAATCAAGTGTACGATCAAATTGCTTTTCGACATATATAAACAACAATACCAGAAAACAAATATCGAAGTAGATTGAGTCAACATCATTTTTGATAAAACCAGATAATTAAAGAAAAATAAAAAATAAAGTTTAACATACCATCATAACCCATGATCAGATCCAAAGCAAAATACTCCACAAAGAACTGTGTATTGTGTTTCATGGCCTGACCATACTGGATCCTGATCACCTACATAAATGTAACACCTTTGTTATGATAAGAAAAAGAAATAAAAAAATCTCTTTTAATCAATCAGTTGTAAAAAGAAGTACCTAGCCAATCACGTGTCATACATGTGCCACCTCCAATCATCTTCCTAGTGCAGCATTTATACCACCCTGTAAACATTTAGAAAATGAAACTCAGATTAGCTTATATAAGAAAAAATAAAACAAACATGCTTAAAATAAGTAGTCACTATTTTAACAATAGATCACTTAGACATTAAATGAATCTTTTTAACATTTTCTGTAGTCCAGAAATAACAAATTTCTTTCATGTTACAAAACCAAATGGAATCGCAACGACCTGCCACTTATTCAAATTTCTTTTATGTTACAAAACAAAAAATTAGCATCGAATAAGTACCAAATTCCATAATCAGTTTTATTCTGACTTTAAAAAAGTCAAAAGTTCATCTTTCTTGTACTTACATGTCTGCAATCGACAACTCAGTTCCTACATCAGTTTCCGGGAGTATATTACCAGTTTCCGAGAGTATATTACCAAAAAATCAAAGGAGTGTGATCTCAAACAATGCGTCTGAAACCTAATACACCAAAAATTCACATAATCTTTAACACTTATAAGTTTCACTTAATGAGTGAACAAAATCTATATCAAAATACACACAAATAAATATACTTCGTATAGAAGACGAAAATTGGGGAAGCTTAACCTGGTACTCAGCGAATTCGATAGCCATTATCTTTAAAGTGTTATCTTATGGTTTGAGGTAGCTTGAGAGGTACCTGAAATCTCAATCCTAACTTGTTACCTATCAACCCGAACATGACCCATTTAACCTGATTTATTAAAAGGGTTAAACAGGTTAGCGGGCCAAACGGGTCAAACATAATGTAGCAAAAAACAAAAATAAGAAAAATAGAAATTAAAACATTCCTTTGGTGTTTGAAACTTAAAACAAAACAAAATAGTGAAAAACAAATTAGTAAAAAAACAAAAATTGAAACCTAAATGAATAACAGTAAATAATTTTAAAATAATATGAAGATATAGATGGTACATATATAAAAAAAGTTGAAAAAAAAGCATAAATCAAAAACAGTAAATAATTGTATAAATCATCAAAAAAATAAAAAACAGTAAAAAAACTTTAAAATTATATATGTAGATTCATGACTTTATCATTTCAAAATCAATGCACAAAAGTCAACTTTTAAAAAAATATATGCAGATCCCATGACTAAAGTCTACTTTTCATTTCAAAATTAATGCATATTACTTATTTAAATGATTTATAATTGCATTGACCTTTTCTATATTTTTAGATACATAACTATCTTTATATGTCATGTATAGTTTTTTAAGTTTAGTAATTCGTATCAATTTTAAAGTCCAATAACAACTTGCTTGACCCCAAAAGTCAAAATGCACACTGTAGTGGTTCTAACTTAATTAGAGGAGAAATCCTTAATTATAATAAAAACAAATTATGAAAAAATAACTTAAACAGATAAAAGTTAACAAACCCCATAAAGAATTAAATAAAATACACATTTTAATTTTCAATAATGAATTTGTAAAGAAGGTAGTTGATTTGTTTAACTTTAGAAAAAAGAAATAGATGTAAGATCATCATTGTACTTTCTTATACTTAAATTGTCAAGATCTAGTATCATACTTTCTTGCTATTATACAGTTATCACACATGCCATCCTCAAAACTCTTAAACTTAAACAATAACTTCCACACTTACCTGAGCCAGAAATACTAAAACAAATTTGAAATGTTGAAACAAAAAGCATATAAATCTAAATAAAAAGCTTTAAAATAAATAGATGATATATTAAAATAAATACAAAAAAGAGATTCTTACCACATCGGCTTCTTGAAGAACGTCGTCCATTGACGATGCAAGTTTCCAGGTAACAGGTTGTTCACCACTGGCTTTCAAGAATTGACCATAAGCTTCAAATCAATCACTTTTATCAAATGTTAAATCATCAATTCGCAAAGAAATTGGCAGATTATAAAACAGAGTAAGACATGTCATGCCTACAATAAACTTCTCTAAACATGTGGCTTGGTAAAGATCATAATAAATTAAATTTATCTTGGAACCAACAGGTTGACAAAAATCTATAATATATGTATAAAAATATTACTCTATGGATAAAGTACATGAATTTTTGATAATTAAGAACACGGGTTTAGCTTAAAGAACGATTATAATTGAAAACTTTTAGCTTAATGAATTTTTGATGTTAATGGGAAAGAACACCAATACATATCCTACTCAAGTGATTTATAATTGTCCAATTAGTCTCTTCAAATCACTATTAGGTCTGAAGTTTTTTTTTTTTAGTTTCAAATTTCATTATAATACTAATTTAACTTCACCTAATCTCAAAGTTTCAATGAAGAGATATTGTCAGAAGAACTCAAAGTTTAGCAAACATTGAATACAAAATTGCTAAAGTAACACAAAAATATGAATAGACCTATTTTTCTAAGCTTATTTAAAATAATTTCTAAGCTTAAAGATGAATAGACCTATTTTTCTGTAGAAAATGCAAAATACCAAATGCTCCTAGAAACAATCAGTAATTGAAATTAATATCTAAAAAATTCTTTAAGCAGCTTACCTTTCACTTACAGATTCATGTTTTGTTCATAAAATTTATCTGTGTCCTACATTATACAAAAATCATGCACTGATTAACAGTCAACATAAAAAGATTTTAGCCACAAGACAAAGAAATTACACTGTAATAGTTAGTGCCAGATGGATTACATGATAAAACACACAATAATCAACCTCAAACACGATTTGATTATAATTATGAGCATTAACGGAAATGAATTATTAACAAACCCTAAACAAACCTGAGGGAAATCGAGGTGCATGATAGGGTTTTTGGAGCCGAGATCTTTGAGCTCACCGACCTTACCACCGGCAACAGGAGCAAGTAAACCAGGAAATGAAAACAGAAACCGATTCTTCCGGTTTGATTTCCTGAGTATGTCTTTACCGTGGTGTTTAATTACTGTTTTCGATGGATTTAGAGCGAGTGATGAAGCTTTCGCCGGAGCTTCAGAGAGTAGGTTTTTTGAAATTGCGAGTTTTCTGAGTCGTTTACGTTCTTCTGCTTCAGGATTGGTTTGGTCCGCCGTTGATCGGACGTTTTTCTGATTCCCACCTCTCGCCATCGCTCTCTCCGGTGGGTGATTTGGGGAAGGCGGGAAAAGGTTTGTCTGTTTAATTTGCAGAGAGCAATAGCAATTGTGTATTCGAAGGGATGAGAGTTGAGATGGGGGCGGAAAGGAGACGAAGGCTTAGGAGGATGGAGGCGGATTGTGCACGAGAGAGAAGGAGCCGATTGTGTAGCCTTTGAAGAAACGCAGGACCAATCAATGATTTACAGCTGGCATTTTCGTCCAATCAGAAGCCGTCGTTGTGATGAGGTGACATGAAATCATCATGTGTAGCCTCATATATAGGGGAGGATGTGTAATCCACTCATTAGTTTTCTTATTTTGACCCTTAATTATGACATTTTTCTTAATCTAACAAATAAAATGATAGATAAACACAAATTGTAGGAAACGATTACATTTCTCATTGTGGCATACAAAAAACCATTAAATAACATCATCCAATAGTTTTAAATATAGATATATATTATACATTCTAATTCGAGGTTGTAAATATTCTTATGTCTTTAATTCGTCAAAGTCAAAGTTATAAATCAACCAAGACCAATTGGACTATTGGAGTCTAACCCAACTCCTGGGGCGTTATTGGTTTTATAACCTCACAAAACTAAATCGTTGACTCTTTATTTTCCACAATTTCTGAATATATAACAATATTATTTTTGCTTATTAAAATGTTAGTGAAGGCTTAAGCCTTTGATATAAAAAATATACTACAATAATTAGACTCCCAAGTATCATTTTTTTGTTACCAAAAGGGTCATTAACCTAGCGATAAGGTGTTTGTCCCTCATCCATGAGGTTGGGAGTTCGAGTTCCATAGTGGACATATGTGATATTTACTATTTAGGAGTAGATTAGAATTTGCTGTTCAAAAAAAAAGTATCAAATTTTTTATTATTACCTATTTATTAGGTACACATAAAATATCAAATAATTGTACAGTTTCATCTTAATATATAAGCGGGTATATGTTTATGGATTCACACTACATTTTTTTCGTGTTTTTTTGCTCGTGTAGTTTCTAAATGACTAGATCAAGGGATTGATTTATGGTCAATTCAAAATGATGTTTTTCGATGAAATTATTTTCATTCGTTTTAGTTTTGTATTTAAAGTTCTATGATGAAAATTCAATTTAAGCTTGCTTGCATTTTTTAATGGAAGGTGTATATATTGATGAAAGTTTTTTTTACCTAGTAAACGTTAAAAATTTTAGGGTTTTATATATAAGAGTATATTAGTAAAACTTAATTAGTGTACAATTAATAAAATAAGATGAGAAATAAATAATAGTAATTTATACCGATTATAAAAGTAGAGACTTGTTCCACTTTTGGTATTGGCTAAAAAAATTAGGCAATGTACAATAAAAAACTTTCAACACATAAGCAACGAGCAACATAGAGTTGAACAAAATGAATACATATTACAATATCGAGAAATGAGATGTCAGCTTAAAAATCAATTTGATATCATATTACATGAATTCACGTATGCCACTTGTATCCATTTATCCAATTTTATAGGTAGATACAAAAAAAAAAAAACTTATCATAAGACGCGCTTTATTACGCCTTATCTTACACCACACTTTTCACAACCGCCATGATCTATTTCGTAACGTGTACGCCGTCATGACATGCATTTTAGAACCTTAGTGTTAGTTATGTTTTTATTTGGGCTATTTGGAAATAGCATAACAGGATTGCTTTCTCAACTTTCAAAAATTTGGACCGAGCAAAAAATGAAAAGATCTTTCCCAAAAATTCGATGTTCGCCTCTTTTCTGGGTTTTAAATCGGTGCAAAATTATAAATTAAAACCGGGACTTGTGGATCTCTAACCCAAAAAGTTATTTACTCCGGTTTACTTCTTTGTAATTAGTTGTCCACAGTTGATTTTCTTTTTTGGGTATTTTCTTTGGGTGCTTCATCTTGTAGCACTTTTGATTTACTTTTTGTTGCTTTGTACCTTCGAACTTTCAAATATATTTCGTTGGTTTTCAGAAAAAAAATTATTGTCTTGAGAGATGTTTATTTTACATAATTAAGTCAACGAGGACATATGTAATATGTTCGGTATGTTGGCATTGGTTTAAATGGGAACCAACAAACTTCTAAAGTCGATTATATTCTTTTTGGTAAAAGGCATTCGGCAGTTGGAGTGCGATACGCCAATACCTATATGGGATTTGTCGTGGTGTGTTTGCACTCTAAATCATGGAGGAAATGAAGGTTAAATATTTAGTTATTTTATTTAAAGTAGTGTAGTTATCTAAGTTTATGTTGAAAAAAAGAGTTAATTTCACAGAATAGTAATGAAGTTTCAGAAGTATGTCATTTACGTCACTCAAACTTTAAATTCGCTCCATAATGGTACTAAGTTTCAAAAATGTTCCAGTTATGTAAAATTTACTTATGATTACAAGTTACAAGGTCACTTTAATTTTATTTACCTATGATTACTTTCAAAAGGAATCTAAAGTCTAATACGAATAACAACTGAAATACAATGTTTATCAACCTCACGTTCTACTTTTTGCTCAACACCATTACTAATTTACTATCATCATCATCTTCTTCTTCTTGTATTATTTCATTACGACTCCAATCTTCAAAAGAATTAATGTCTCCTTTATCATCACTATCATAACATAGAAAAGTCAATAAAGGGTCGTGGATCATGTTGTTCAAAGTATCATTATCATTATCTTCATGATCCGATGATATTAAGTTTGAACCCCATCTTCCTCCTTTTATGATTGATAGTTATGATCAGACCTTTCGAAGCCATCGTTATTAGTGAATAAATTTCTTAAACTAAAATGAATAAATTAGTTATTATTATTATTAAATGGCTTTTTTAGTGAGATAAAACTAAAATGACCTGGTAACTTGTAATCATAGGTAAATTTCACATAATTTGAACACTTTTGAAACTTGGTTACTCTTATGAAGTGAATTTAAAGTTTGAGTGATCTAAATGGAACACTTCTAAAACTTCATTAATATTTAGTGAAATAAAAAAGAATTTTTTTTATATCCTTCCAAAATTTATAAATTATCTCTATATCCTTTCTAAACTTATAAATTATTTCTACTTTTGTTCAAGTGATAAACCTCAACAATTGATCAATAATATCTAATTGTCAATATTAATCACATATTTTATACATGAAGGAGTATTTTGATCATTTGACACTTACATAAAATGTATCAATTTTTTTTAAATTATTATTTATTCGTAAAAAACAATATGATGTGATAATCATATGTAATTATATACTTAATCACATGTGTGTGTGTGTTTTTTTTTTTTTGTATAATCACATATGATTATACATTAGATCAAATATGATGTTTTTATACAACCATATGTGACTAATTATATAATTACATGTGATTATCACATGATATGTTTTTAATGGGGGAAAAAATAAAAGTTCCCAAAATAAAAAATAATAATTCTGGAAAAATAATATTTTTTTTATGTAAAATGGACCAAAATACCCCACCATGTTTAAAATGTTTGATTAATTTTGACCATTAATTATTATTGATTAATGTTTGAAATATATCCTTTGAGACTATAAAAAATTTAAGGACTAGCTTTAATACATCTCTATATCATTTTAAACTGTTAATTATATTTATAAGGGTGTGAATTTTACACCACAACTTTTATGACATATATCACAATCATTGCTTAATTTGATTGTACAGTTTGTTGTAAAATTGTACTGTGTGATATAGATATTAAAACTTGTGGTGTAAAAATGAATTTTCATATCTATATCCTTCCAAAACTTTGAAACTCTCTAGGTCCAAAAACATGTTTTGATATTTATGTACCAGTTTATTTATGTATAAAGGAAACATTATCAAGTGATGCAAGAAATCATAACGAAATATGCAAAATGTTTTCTTCCCTTCACAAAGCTAATATTTTCTGTTACAATTTTTTTTAAAAAAGCATCAGCATCGGACTAACTTTATGCACTAAACGAACTTTATAAAAACTTGTTTGGTGTGTTTGTTATCTAGCTATATTTAATTTATTTTTATATCAATATTAATTTTAGAATTTACTAGATATATATTCTTTTAGTAGTTGCATTTCTTTGGTTATTTTCTTAGTAGGGATTCACTAATTTGGGCTTTATGAAGATATTTGTAAGACGAAGACAAAGGATGAACTTAAAGATAATGTGCAAAATGGTGAGATTTCTTTCATATTAGCTGCATTTAGACCAACATACAATACAACTAATATATTATATATTATATAATATATAAAGTAAAACAAATGAGCTTTAATGATTTTTTTCCTGACTTGTTAAGTCATACTCCATGTATGTAACTCTATGTCATTGCCTCATTGGTGGCAATACATGTTTTCGTAACACAAAACCAGTTTATGTCATTACTGATGATAGTACAAGTCTTCTACTTTTTATAAAGATTGGTCGGAGAAGGTTGCAAGTTTGAATGGGTGGTGGTGAGGGTGGAGGTGGTCGGTGGAATCAATAAAAATAAAAGGTGGGAGAGAAACCATTCAAACGCACACAAGTGCCGTGTCATGTATGCAGTTTACAATTATGGCCGTTTTGAATTGCTCAAGACCTTGTAACCTAGTGGTATTAGAGATTGGTGTAAGATGTTGCCCATAACCTATAGGTCATGGGTTCAAGTCCGTCGTGGACAAAAAAGAAGAGTAGATTAAGTTCCATTAAAAAAATTGAAATTAACTTAAAGATACTAAAATAATTTTTTTAATTCCTTATTAAATTATTTCATTTCCTTATTAATTGTAATAAATTGAAAGATACTAAAATTAATAAGGTTATAATTTTACTCTTTTGCCCTACCACTCAATATTATTGTATCATTAATTTTCTCTTATTTATAGCAATGTCATCGTTGATCCTAGAATTTGATCTCTTAATCTAATATAGTAGTAATTATTTTCGTAGTTGTCGTGAAAAAAATAAAAATATTCACTCTTTTGTAACTTTTTTGTTATTGTTCTATTTCATTTTAAACTTTTAAAATACCAAAAATGTTGAAACCATAAAGATAATTGAATTTGGCAATTGCACAATATAGCATTGTCCCTCAAGTAATTGCTAGCGTTTAACCACCTAACAATCTAATGCCATACCCTCATCATGATTCACATTCTTATAACTAATAAAGCCATCATTTTTTCTTGTTCAAAAACCATTCTCTCTATATATGTATATCTATTATTTATGTATATATACTTGTGTGTTTTCTACCTAAAAAATCTATTTATATGTCCATGACAACATAGAGTTTCCACTTCATAGCTTTCCATCTTGTCTTTTTGATCTCTCTCTATTTCTCTCAAAAACTAGTTGTGTAATTAAGGCAAGAAATGCATCTACATAAGCACATGGTCGTACTATTAACAATCTTGGGGTCAACCCTCTCTTGTTCGTATTCTAAAAACAATAACCAACACCTTGAACCAACAAGAACCCTATTAGCACAAGACCAGCCAAAACCGCAGCGAGTTAATGTAAACAACTACGGAGCCAGGGCTAACGGCACTGATGACTCTATGGTATTTCCTATATCAAAAACCATAGTAACAGAAAACATGAAACGTGTTTTCATAGTTATCTCAAAATTGTTTGTTATTTTCAATTTTGTAGGCATTTATGGAGGCATGGAGGAATGCTTGTAGTTCTACAATTACAACTGAGTTTGTGGTTCCTAAAAACAACGTGTACCATCTTAAGCCCATCACATTTTCGGGTCCTTGCAACGCTAATTTGAACGTCAAGGTAATTACATTCGTATCATCACGAGGAGTCGACGGGTGTTAAACATGTGTTAAATGTATTTTTGTCTCTTTACATGGTTTTAGAATCCACCTCAAATTAAATTACCCTCCATCATTTAACATTCATTTGGGCGTACAAAAAATACACCAAACCAATCACAATTTTTTTTAAAAAATTCAAAAATTGCTTTAACGCTTGTTATTCGAATGGTGGTGTACCGTTGTCTTTGGAGCCACCATGGTGTGGGTTTGGCCCTGCCAAATCCCTTTCGACGGCGTTTAACACTCGACATCGAGTGCTCTTATTGGAAAGTAAATGATCACGATTTATATCCTTTTTAAGACACTTTTTCTTATATATATGCATACGCATACATTCTTTGAGCACTTGAACCTGATGTTTTTGAAAAGCAAATAAACAAATGAACACAAGGTTGTCATCGAACAATATAAATATGAAGCATGCAACCGATGAAAAACTGTGATGTAACAAATCCTCGACAAATCTAAACAACATTTGTTAGTGACCTAAGTTTTGCAACTTCAAATTCATGTCATTTTGATGACACCCAATGTATTTTGTTTTTTATTTTTCAAAAGGTATTACCGTTATAAACGGGGTCTTGTGGGGAGACCAATTTTATGCTCTTGATGTGTATGACCTAACAGTTGTCGTGACCGTTTCCCGAACCATCATGTGCCCATCTGGTAAATGTTTTCCCATGAGGGATCAAACTCGTGACCCCTAGAAAGTCATTCGGGAGTCCTTATCACTAGTCAATCACCGGGTCTTTGATGACATCCAATGTGTTTAAATTTATTTATTTATTAATTTTTGTTAAATTATACAAGGTTTATGGGACAATCAAAGCTTCTTCACATCAACCGGACTACGACGAAGACCGAAGGCATTGGATTATGTTTGAAGATGTAGAAAACTTAACTGTTGAAGGGAGAGGAACCATCAATGGAAATGGAAGAATATGGTGGATTAAGTCTTGCAAAGTTGATAAAACGCAAGTAAGTAACTTTTTCCCCTTCTGTATTTTAACCTAGTTAAATCACCTAATTAATATAGATTATCAATAACAGGTTAGATAATTAAAACATGTAAATTCTCCAATAACGTGTAATTTTAAACAAAATTATACAAATTTCTACCAGGAAAAAAAAATTGAACTTTTTTTTTCTGTTCTATAATATTTCGTGACAATATAATCTAACTATATATTTTTTTTAACTATATCTTTTCGCAGCCCTGCGTAGGTGCACCAACGGTACGTTCCAAACCTTGAATAGATAGCCTATTGTAATTGTTATTTATATTTAAAAATTCTTTGTCTTTCCATAGACAGGAATAATTCTTAAATGGATATTTGCTTTATAAATTCCGTAAAAAAATAAATGGGAAAAGGCGAAAGTATTCTCATGTGCGGGAGTTAACGGAAAAATTTAACATTCGTTAGCAAAAGGGACCATCAGTACAAAATATTTCAAATTTAAAGACCAACCATGTAACTTTTTGAGTTAAAGAACCATACGTATATTTTCACCATTAGCACAAGAATAATTCATGTAACTTGCTCTTATTTAACCGAATACTTGCCAGGCATAAGAGATTCATTTGGCGTTCATGATTTACATTTACAAACATATGATTGGTGCTTAAATAATAAGTAACTGTTACTGAGTTTTCAATAAAAGACTTTATATCTTTTAAAAGTGTAAAAAAAACAAAAACAATAAGACATGTAACATTATTTGAATATATAAATAGATGGTTCGGGCTTGAGAATTTAAACTGAACCAAACCACATTAAATGGGTTTTTCGGGTTTTGGTTCCGGATCCTATAGATCGGTTTTCTCAGTTTTCTTTTATTAACACCCCTGTGCTAATTATTAATGTCAAAATTGGAAATTTGTGACAATTTGAGGTATTTGCAGGCAGTAACTTTCAAGAATTGCACGAATTTGAGAGTTAATAATATAAGGATTAAAAACCCACAGCAGATACATTTAACCATCCAAAATTCAGTTAATGTGAGAGCATCAAATCTGAAGATAATCGCACCTGCTCATAGCCCCAACACTGATGGAATACATATAACTGCTTCTCAAAATGTTCGTGTCGTCAACTCTCTCGTAAGAACAGGTAAATTCCAATTATACAAATTCAAAGTTTCTCTAACAATTATTATGTTTTATATATCATAAGAATCGTTTTGCAGGTGATGATTGTGTTTCAATCGTAGACGGATCAATAAACGTGGTGATAAGGAAAATAAGATGTGGTCCAGGTCACGGAATCAGGTGGAATATTACCATCTATTTTCTTCATGTCATAACATTTAAATATCTTTTTAACTAATAATTCTTATTTTATATCTCGAAATTCTTTCCGAAAATATATTCTCAGTATTGGAAGTTTGGGGAAGAACAATTCAGACGACAAAGTGTCAAATATATTAGTGGATAAAGCAATAATTTCAAATACCACAAATGGAGTCAGAATTAAAAGTTGGCAGGTAATATTGAACTTCCATTTGGCATGCCACCATTGATTACAATGTAAACGTAACTGTTTATTCAAAAAAAAATTTAATTCCAGGGCAAATGCCCAGTTGCGGGTAACCTCAAATCAACGTAAGTAAATGCAACAGTTTTTTATCAGTGCTACAAAGTTATATAAAAATATGAATCTGTATATCACAAAACGTAAGTGTTTATTAAATTTTCAAAGAGTTGGATATTAACAATGTATCCTTATATCTTCCTTCCATAAACAAAACATTTCATTCTTATAACTAATTATTATGGATTTAGTCATTTTCTTAATCTCTTAAATTTCAAAAATTTTAAATAACCAATATAAATAAAAACCAAACAAAAGTATAAAAGATATAACACGAATTGATAAACCTTAAAGATGTTCATCCAAACCGATAAACATTTACAAAGTCAAGTTAAAGAACTTATACAATGAAATGAAAACTTATAATTATTTATCCTTTTGTGCTTATATCTTATAAATGTCGTCATATTTCTATGAAATTTACGATCGTAAAGCTAGGTAATTAAATTGGCAAATAATAATGCAGGGAGGGTCTGGATATGCCAAGAATATCAGATTTCAAAACATTATGATGCACAATGTGAGTAATCCAATTATAGTGAATCAAAACTATTGTGACCGCAAAGAAAAATGCCCAGAACAGGTTATTACTCTCATTGTAATAAGTTTTCTTTCTTTTCATCCAATCAACACACATTTTTTACAAGACTTTAAGTCAATTTGTAACATTTATTTGTGTTGGTTCCTAGTACTCTGCCGTACAAATGCAAAACGTGGTGTATAGGAATATAAAAGGAACAAGTAATTCGGAAGTGGGCATAAAATTCGCTTGCAGCAAGACATTCCCATGTCAAGCGATTTTGTTGGACAATGTTGTTCTAAATCGAGAAGGGGATGCTGGAGACATGAAGGCTTCATGTTTAAATGCCAATTTAATGACTAGAGGGAAAGTTACACCGAGTTGTGAATGATTTAACACATACAATATTCCTAAGAAATAGTATAGTATAGTAAATTGTTTTGTTTTGGATATATACATGTTTATGATTGATGTATCGAGTTTAATTGTAATATTTGTGTTAACGAATTCTATAATAATCTTATTACCATAGTTCACATTAGTGATGAGCATTTTAACCGAAAAAACCCGTATTGAATAGATTGTGTATGTTTGTTTTGTAAAGAAACAAAAATATTAAAAAGAGGGAGAAGGTGGGCAATGGGCATGACATAATGATTAAACTTGCAAGAATAATTGAAGAATGTTGAATAGCCCATTATTCTTCTTTTGATGAAGCTATAGCTAGCCTAAGCCTAACACTTAAAATAGAATAGTATAATTATTTGTTCATCTTTTTTTCCTTTTCCATCCCTTTTTATCTTTTGGTTTATAGCTAGAACTAATTAACCCTTTGAAGTTTTAACTATCTCCTGATACTTAAAGGGGTCATACTAAGAATTATTTTCAAAAATAGGCTTATTTTGATCTGGTTTTTCACAAATAGACTCGTTTTTTTTGTTTTTCAAAAATAGGCTTTCCGGAGACCCGGAGGCCGGCTTTCCTATCCAATTCGTCCTTCCCGAGGCCGGCTTTGGGCTGGTCTGACACATGGCTGACACAAGGCCTCCCCGAGGCCGGCTTACAAGTCTACAAGCGCAAGGTACAACTCGTCAATGCAGTACTAGTTCTAGCACTTAAAATAATATTTTCAAAAAGAAAAATTTGATATTTAATATTTAAATTTATGGGATTTTTGAAAAAAATAAAATATGTTTCTTTGCATAAGTTTCTTGTACCCCATGCATCTGACCATACCATCATTACCAACTAACTACATAAAAATCGAACTGGGTTTTGCTTTTAAGTGTTGATTTGTCAATAAGTGCTAGAACAAGTACTGCATTGACGAGTTGTACCTTGCGTTTGTAGACTTGTAAGCCGGCCTCGGGGAGGCATTTTTAAGGCGAAGCCGGCCTCGGGGAGGCCTTGTGTCAGACCAGCCCAAAGCCGGCCTCGGGGAGGGCGAATTCGATAGGAAAGCCGGCCTCCGGGTCTCCGGAAAGCCTATTTTTGAAAAACGAAAAAAAACGAGCCTATTTGTGAAAAACCAGATCAAAATAAGCCTATTTTTGAAAATAATTCTCATACTAATACTACCAGCATTTTTTATAACCAAATCTATATCATCATATCATCATGTATTTTACGTGTTCTTATAAAAGAAAAAGAATAAATTGCAACATTCGTCCTTGTGGTTTTGTCAAATGTACATTTGTGGTTATGTCAAATTGTACATTTGGTTCGGATGGTGTCGAAAGTGCAGACTGCGTTCCTATTTTGGAAACTTTAGTCCATGATGGTCCTTCCCGTTTGACGGCGTTAGCAGACCTCCGTTAATTAAGTGCATGCGACCATATTGGTGCTTTTTGCAATATACTCTTTTTTTAACCTAAATTCACTAACAGGTTAAAACTGCCACCTGTACTTTCAGATTCTCGTTTCCTAGAACCCAACTTCATAAACTTATTCAAGAAAAAACCATCTTTAGCTTCAAACAGCTGTAACACAGCCTTTTGTATCATAAGTTAAGTAAATATAAGATTTATCCTATGTACAATTAAAAACACTACTTAAAAAAAACATCAAGTAAGACTTGCAAAACAAGTTTCCTGCTGAACATGTTGTAACACTTCATCCCCAACATCATCAGTATCAAATTCCACCAATAAATTATTTCCAATTTCACCGTTTTCTTTCGATTGTGAGTTCATCAATACACCTTCATTAATAACAGTATCATCTGTGTTAGACAAAAGGGCTTCAATGTGGGACCCACAACTACCATTCTCCAAACAACCAAACTTCACTTCAAGAATAGGAGAATCAAAATCAACTGTTGATGCAGACTCATTAGGGAAATATTTGAAAACATCAGTTTTGAAAGTCAACATCTTGACTTCTTTTATGGGTCTTGCTTAACAAGTTGACCATCAGTTTCATATGCTTCATCAGTTACTTGGAAACGAAAAATATCATCCATGATCTCTTTGTAAATAGCATCACACGCCTCAATATCACTTTTTGATCCAACATTTGTTTCTATAGAATCTTGATTACTTTTCAAACACTATTTTTCTTGATATTCAAGGGGGACAGCTGGCAGACTATCACTGGCTTTGCTAAAATATGAAAATTCAGCTAATGCTGCAGCCAAAGCATCATCAACCGAAACTGGTTTCTTCGGTTTTTCCTTTTTTGGTGATTCTAAAACATTGTTTTCTTCCAACATTTCATCAGGTGGTTTGTGGGTCCCACTTGAGAAAGATTCTGTCTTCTCTAACTCAGATTCAGATTCACCAGAAAATCGAGATCTGTTTTCGGGATTCGGTTCAGCTGTTGACTTTTTGGCAAGTAAGTCAACCTGTTTTTCTACACACTCGAGTCTTGCCTCAATTTTATTTATCGGTTTCAACATATTTTCTTCAAATCTCAAGAAACAATCTTCAATCCTACTGACACGTGTAACAAGTTGTTCCAGTAAAATTTCAGCCCGATTAGATGAAAAATCAATTCTCGTTCCCGAATCACATACTTTGTCTTTATCCGGAGTCAAAACCGGCATTTGGGACTGAGTCAACTCGGTTTGACTCGGTTTTTCAACAGGACTGGAACTATTTTGATTGTGTAACTGGACAGATTTGGATTTTGTTAGTCCTATAAGTGTGGGAACTAACATAGTCATAAGTGAACTAGCTGAGTTTTCTGAGTTGACTTTTTTAGTCTCGCAGTCAACAGAGTCAACAGGGTCAGCAAAGATGTACACTTCATCAATATATACACAGCCTTTATTTTGAAGTGATAGTAAACGAAGAGTGAGCGACATACAAGGGTCTAAATAATTAATTTCTGCTGTAGCCTCATAGTAATCCTGTAAAATCCAATTTATTTATAAATCTACCCACATAAATTTTTTATTTTTTTAAAATTTTTGGCATATATGTGCACAAAATAAAATTTTATTTTCTTTATTTTTTAATTTCAGATTTTACCTGGTTTGGCAGATAGGAATTTCCTTCATTTATGCAACCAACAGGGAGTTTAACCTCCACCCAATCATCTTCATTGGCGCCAACTTTATTTTCACCTGGCACCCTTGACTTTGGTAATATGTCACTGGGGCCCTCCGGGTTTACAGAAATAGGTTCTTTGATATCAATTGCAGGGAACAAATTGTTATCTGTAGAAGCAGCGCTACAATGGACAGTACAGAGATATTCATTATCACTCTGTAAAGCAGGTGCATAATATATTTCATACACACGTGCTGTACTTCTGACATATATCTGACGAATCTCATGTTTTTTAGTGAAATTTACTGCAAAATAAGGTTAAAATGTTGGATTATGTTATGAAGGTTTATGGAAGAAATGAACCATAGTACAAAAAAATAAAATAAAAAATAAACAGGTATAAATACAGAAATATTATGAGTAAAATATTAAATTAATATAATGAACATGCTTAACCAGATAACAGTAATAATGTAAAATATCAACCTATGATACAAGGGTTTGATTGAGCTTGCAGATGTTTCAATTCTTCTTCTGCTAGATATAGTTCATCTAAATTAGGGTTTTGGTTTTCCGCGGTGTGAACAAACAATTTAGAAAGAGAAATGGACAGATATGGCACCATTGAAGATGATAAATAATTAAATATTAATCATGTTCAAGAGGTGAACACAAAACTACCAAAACAGATCTATTTTGCATGCGGATTCAGCTTTTACTTCTGTTAAGATGCATAGTATAAGTTGTGGGAGTTATATTTATCCCATCTTTTATTGCTGATCAAATTGTACTTCAATTAGTCAAAGAAAATTTTAGGTAAAGACAAAGGCAGAAGAATCTGATTCAGGACCTTTGGTTAACTTCTAAGCAAGGTAACTCTTGCTACAGAAAGCAAGCTAATTTATGTTGATTTTATAGCAAACTATTGTCATGAGTTCGACTTCAGATGATGCCTAAAAAGTAGTAATGTTATGCTTACAAGAGTTCATCAACAAGACATTAAACGACTCACCGCAATATAATCCAAATTATAACATTAAAAATACGACCTACATACACGAATTAGAAACTGAAAATGAAAATTCTATCTTCCTCACATACAAGAACATACATAGGCACCGATAACACGCATCTGAATAACGAAAAATGAATCAATCGACTAATTAACAAAATAAACAGATGACAATAAAATAAAAAACTGACGTTTGATATCGCAAGGTTCAGAATCTGAGGAAGAAGATGGTAGAAGAAGGAGCGGCGGTTTCCGGCCTGTGGATTCTGATTCGATGGGAAGATCGAAAGACTCGAACGTCACGACGGAATTGAGGGAACCGCGTGACACGGTCCAGTTGGTCTCGGAGCTCCACGGAGTAGTCATGATAGTAGCAGTAGTGGTAGATTGCCGTCGGCGAACGGAGGTGTTGATCTGGTTGTGGTTTAGTGGTGTTTGCCGGTGTGGTCATTTGAGTTGTGTTTGGCAATAATTAAAAGCATTTTGACGGACTTTTATCTTTTTTTGAAAAATCACCAAATTGTCCGCTCGTTTTTTATTTTCAAAAAAAAAAAAAAAAAAATAGTATTCTTCTTATGTTACGTACCTGCTAAGTTATGTTAAAGCCTTTAGCCTCGCCAAATGATTTCTACTTGCCAAAGTCAGGGAACGAATGCTTTAACGATCTATTTTGCTAGCCTTTGGCAACAACTAATCTAATCTTGATAGATAGAATGCTGGAATGATATTGATTTTGTTGATAAGTTGTCACAAATACAGTGACTTCTAACTAACATTTGTTAGGGGCATGGATAGTGTTTAACTTTTTCTTTTTTAAATATCTTCTTTTATAATGTATGAATACTGCCTTTTTCTATACAATAATAGTTTTTTATAGTGTCTTCTAAATAGTCTTTTTGCGACCCGCCGCGAAGCACAGCTCCTCGTTATCTATAATAATAGCGTTTTTTTTATGAATAGTTTTTTTTTAAATAAAAATGTAGTGCTATGTGTATATTAATTTATACATATGATACGTATATTATAAACCTGTCATAAAAATTATATTAATAATAAAGTTTGTAGTCATATCAAATGCATGCATTATCTATTAATAAAACTTTCAAAACAAAGTAGATGTTAACAAGTTAACCCGACTCGCAGTTGAAAGGTACCCAATGTCAGTCAACCACAATTCAATAGTTGCAGATCCGGTGGCCACGTAGAAATATTATGAGTTACTGATTACCATTACACAATTATACTGAATTACTTGTACCAAAACGAAGAAAAACAACCACTAGTGATTAGTGTAACTAGTAACTACTACACACAACAATTCAACAATAAAAAAAAAAATAACTACTACACACGGAAGAAAGCAATCAATTGAGTGACTGATTCATTGTCTGTGCTTTTGTGACACGAAACGAATCCCTTGTTTGCTAAGATCCACATTCATTAATTTCCCATCATCTAAAGTAACAGATACACTACACATGTCTTCAGACACTTCAATTACCCTTCCCTTGTGCCTGCACAATTCCACCAATCACATCACATCACTGCCAAAAACACCTTTTTTCCATTTTCTTTATAAAAAATAAATTCAGAAAAAAGACAAAACATAAAAAGAAAAAAAAAAAAAAACTGACCAGGAATTATTGGGTGGGTGATGAACTTGGACTTTTTTTCCAATTGCATGTTTTCCCAACTTCTGAATTATCCAATTTGCATCCATAATTGTATCTTTATCTTCAAACAAATTCCCATCTTCCTTAAAAGAAGAAGATGAAGCTCTTTTTCTCTTAGATCTCTGACCTTTTACACAACTCTTGTCTTCTTCCCCAGGAGAAGCCCAACAACTAGAATACGGGTTCTTCAATTTCACTTTTAATAAAGGCTTTACTTCCTTTCGCGGGCCCAATGCCTTTTCACCTGTCATAGTCAAAATAGGCACCTTTGGTAACGGGTCAAAATGGTAGGTTAATATACAAAAATAACATACCATTAAGAGTGGTTGTTGATGCATCAGCCCTTGGAGACTTTTTGTTTCTACCACCCAAATGTAAAACCAACTTTGTTCCCTTACCTTTCACATCCTCTTTTACACTTTCATCCACCTTATCATTTTTCATTTTCTCTCTTAATATTCTACCATCACTTTTCACTGAAACAATCTTGTGTTTGACCTTTGACTGGTCAATGGGCAAACCTGGTTGCTCTTCATCTTTGTTAATGCACCCAGTATCACTTTGTTCAATTCTAAACCCCTTTTCTTTTCCATGTTTTTTGTTTGAAGATTTTTTAGGAACAATTCCTTTGAGAGAAAACTTTAATGAATGGCCATATTCTTTTTTTAATGCTGGTTTATCGTCTTCTTCTTCATCAGAATAAGGTGGAATTGAAAATATTTCTTCTTCAGTTGGTAATCCAGCAGCAGATCTCAGCTCTGCAATTAAATCTTGCTCACTTTTGTCTCTTCTTCTCCAAAGTTCTTGAACCGCATCTTCAAGATCCCTAACCTGAAAACGGGTCAAATATGCAATAAATGACCCGCAAACAATAAGTTGAAATTGTCTCTATCCATACCTGGTAACATTCTCCTCTGCATGTTGCACATGTGTACTGCAGGTGGTTATTTACTTGAAATTGTAAATACTTTTCATCACTGCAAGAAACAATAAAATCTAAGAAATTGTATTGGTAAAAAGAGAAGAGCATAATTAAGATCATAATAAGTTAAAAGCAAACCTAATTCCATCACACTGACAATGCACCCAGCGCTGACAGATATCACAACAAACCATTGGCGTTGATTCAGAGTCTCTGTACACCTGTAATTATTAATTTTTATTATTTCCTTTTAAGAAATTTCTTTGACTTGTTTGACCCACTAACATTAACCTCTAAATTTGACAGCATAACAAGGAAAATTTACCTTCAAACAAACAGGGCAATAATTTCCCTTGACAAACAATCTTCCACAAGCATCACAGCAAGTATACCCTAGAAACCACCTTCAAAATGTAATAGAAACCACCTTTAATGTGAATACAAAAAACCACAGGGACGATTTATGTAAATTACCCTTTTGAATAAATGAGGAATACCTTAGACTTGAACCGTTCCCTGGGACTGTAGAGGCACAACTGTGACACTTTGTATGTTTTGGGCACAAATAAGGTCCTCTGCCCACATTCTGAAAATTTTATATAAATTATGCTTTGCTTGTAATTCCTCCAAAAAAAGAATAAAAGGGGCACACACTTTACCTTGTGAGGAGGGTGCTGACAGTAACAATGATATGCACCATCACACCTTTTGCAAAACATGAGTTTGTTTGGATCACCAGTTCTTCGGCATACCTAGGTTGCAATAAAAAATAATAAATGCAATTTCCTATTTTTTACTAACCAATTTCTGATGAAGCACAAATTATTACATGGTCAATAAGGAATAAGTAGATGAACTTACCTCACATACACGACATGAAGGACAGCTCCAAGAGCTCCAGTGAAATAAATCTGATTCATCATTTTATTAACTTTTCATTTTACTAATATTAAATTAAAATAATATAATTTTTGTAATCAAATTTGACAGGCTAATTATTTCTAAAATAATTTATAACAAATTGTACCTCTATCATGAGCCCAAGATTTCAAACAGCTCCTATGATACTTTTTGTTACAACTTTTGCATGATAACATTTTCTTAGCTTTTTCACTTCTTTCATTTTCTCCAGAAAAACAAAGGCGACACATTGATTTAGCATTAGAGAAACCTTGTTCTTCTCCCTCAGCATCTTTAGTGACACCCTGCAGAAAACATGCAAAAATGTGTTAACAAAACCTGAAATTTATACAGTTTTGACCTTTTTGGTCCACATGAACACCAGGAAAGATGAAGTCCAGAATAATCATTGATAAAACTTCTTGTATTGTCTTAATAATGAATCTCCAGATGGATTACAAGTATTTTAGATCTACATTATTAGTTATTTTTCAAAACTCATATCTCTATAAAGTGTGAACTATAAGCATCAGAGTTGGAATCTATTGATATATTATGACTAAAAGTCTAAAACAAAACAAAAAAAATACACTTGTGCCTAAGTATTACATATCACTCACTTTCAGCAGAGATTGGTGAAAGATATATAATAGTGGAGCATTCTGGTAAATATTTGACGAAATTGGTCAAAAATAAAACTTTTAAATTATAAATAAATCAACCATTGATTTTCCAAAAGCAAATCAGAAACAAGCCTGGCCGTATGCAACAAGACATGTAACATGCTAAATCAAAACCTTATCAGTGATAACCCTATTTACATAAAAGGTTGAGATTTGAGCTCTCCATTTTTTGAATAACCATTCAACCTCCACAAATTTATCCTAAGTAGATAGTAATATTAAGTTCAAATTTAACTTACAATTTTGCAATCATAATTATATAAACTATAAAGTTCTTCAGAAGCAATACAAACAATTACATAATTTGAAATTCCTTGAGCACTTAATAGCAAACTCAGTCACCATCTTTCCATGGAGCCCGCTTGCTCCATTTTTGCATGAAAATTGATAGGGTTCTCATTATCATAACAAGAGTTTCACTTTCAAGTTTACACCACACATGATATAAGATAATGACATTTTATCAATAAATTTGTGTAAAAGTTTAAAACCTGCTAACATTATAAAAATGTCATTATGCTTCAATAAAACAAAAACCTAATCCTTACTAAAACAAACGCCTTCATCTCATTCAATTCCACCACAATTTGTAACAAACGTTCTATTAACACTTCAAATCCAGAACAAATTTCAAATTGTAAAAAAGTAAAATAAAATCTAACCTCCGTTTCGCCAGATTCAAATCTCCGAGCATAATCCTCCGCCACCAATGACGCAGCAGCGGCCTTCTTTTGCATCGCCGCCCGCTTATTCTGCGCCGACAACATCTCCTCCGCAGCATCGCCATCAACAACAGCAGAATTAGAAATCACAGTCACCTGCGGCGGTACCGGAGGTGGCACAACAGCTACTTTGGGGACAAGAACCTGTACAGTTTTCTTATCACCTTTAATCAACCATGGATCATCTAAAAACGCTTTCAGACTAGCAATTTCCTCCAGGAATTCGTTTTTCCCCTTATCGTTCTGCAGGTCCCCTGGAAACCCTAGCGAGCAGTAGCAAATTTGGCGACTAAAATCAAGAGAAGAAAACGGTTATTATAGAGAGCGGGAAGTATAAACGTATATTTATGTAGAGATATAAATATATGTATAGAATTTTGGTAGTGAAAAACAGATTACCATGTAATTGGGCAGGCGACGTGAAAGGCCATCATAGCGATGAAATTTGGGGGAATTTTTTGATGAGATTTTAAAGGCTTGTCGATTTTATATAAAGTCTTATGAGGATATAATTAAATAACGCCCAATGTGACCCTAAAATATCAACTTATCATTTTTTAGAATTAAATTATAAAGTACAATTAACTTTCATTTGATGTTTAACAAATAACAATCTATGTAGACTTTAGAGCTCATAAATAAAAGAAAATAATAAATTATTCAAAATAATATGTTTAATTTTCTTAATGATATGATAATAACACTTATCATAGTCATAACCACTTAAGTAATTTAAAGTAACATATTGCTAAATATTTTAGTATAGTTAAAATAAAGCACGTTGTACTGAGTTAGGAGGATAAGAAATGCAGATATGTTGATCAGGGTCATGCTCCTTTTACTGGACATCCATTCAAACCTATTTTGATGATTAATAAATCTGATGAACAAAATAATATATTAGATTATCATGTTTTATACTTGATGAAAAACAAAGTAGAAGGCTCAAATTGAGTGGAACTCAGATTAAGCAATTGACTCAAGCTGAGTGGTTGGCTTGAGAAAAGATTACATTGATATTGACGTTTTTAGACATATTCATTGTCGTCAATATCGCATAAATTGAGCGTGTCTTTATAAGATTTCATTTGATATTACTCAATTTACTTGTTATTGTGCATTTCAGGTTCGAAGAAGAAAAGAATAGTGAAAAATGAGCAAAAAAAAGGACAACATTTGAAGATGGAAGTTGTCTGGGCGTGAGTCTGGGCGTGAGTCTGGGCGCGAGCCAGACGCGAGTCACCTCGCGCCGAACACAAAAAGACTTCTGTTATGAGTCGCGTTTCTTACTCGCGTCTAAATCCATTTTCGCGTCAAAAAATGAAGCTAAAATTCCAGACCTCGCGGCGCGAGCTCGGTGCGAGGTGACGCGGGACTGTTTAATTTATATCAGATCGTGTCTAATTTGTCTAGAACTTCGAACGGGACTGTGTTTTTGGGCAGTTGGGTGACGAAAAATAGCAGTTTTCAAGAAATTTCTTTATCAAATCAAGCAATTCATTGGATTTTCATTAATTCGATCAAAACAATGTTCGGTATTATGATTTCTTTCGTATGTTTGATGATTGTTAGCACTTCTATGGGCTAATAATCTTAATATTTACTATGTGTGACTGATTTTAGGGTTATGTCTGGTTAAATTTAGGATTTTCTATCTTGTGTTTGAACAATTGTTGGTAATGTATTAATCTTTCGGTTTATACCTTTGATCTTTGTCGTTTAATTTGTTTAATGGTGATTAATTTAACTATTGACAACATTTGAACTAGTTATTATTATCCTCATCTTTTCACTCAAGTGACCTAGATGGCAATTCACTAGGAATAGGGATTGAAACTAGATTCCAATAAGTTAGGGTAAATTGGATGTCTAACCGTAGTAATGGAAGTTATAGGTTAGAGGGTTTAGGTGATCCAAACCTATTAAATCAACAACCCGATGTGTGATTAGATTACAACTTTTAAGAGAAGGAATTCATATTAGTTGTGTCTAGTTTATTAAACGGAACTGAGAGGAATCTAGTACCGTGACCTCTAGAACATTAGAAGTAATCGGGGCTTAATAACCAGACATAAACCTAGATGAAGTCAGGCATAGTGAATACACCTTAATCTTTTGAAAAACAATTTTCTAAACCAAATCTCATTTCATTTTCTAAGTATTTGTTCAATCAATTTAATCTTTATAAATCAAACAATGAAACTTTTAATCAACCTAATTAATTTGTTAACTTTTGATCATTGGATTACATAAATCGCTCCCTGAGGATTCGATAACCCTTATACTTGCCTAAGCTATATTACCCGCGATTAGGTATACTTGCCTATGAATGTGGTAGTCTAGATTATTGGTATTTGGAGCTTTATTTTATAACTAGATTTATCTCATCACACATCGATGAAATTCAAAATACTCAAAGATAAAGATAACTGGAGATATGAAGATAAACCCAACAATTAGAATTGAGGTTGCTTAGTGAGATCTCTACACGTTTATAAATAGAGATCAAGATCGTAGGTCATAGTGAGCACTTAAATCTTAATACGTTTTTCTCCATTGTAAGCAAAGTATTGTAATCCCACTACAACACCCTGAAGCTTTTATTATGTGAAATATAATAATTCGACACACTAAATTCATATTTCGTGTTATTGTTTATTATTCATTATATCATGTAGGGTTGTTACATAAACTGGTTTCAGAGCTGACAAAGATTATTTTGTAGATCCGAAAACGATTAAATCATTCATCTAATCAAACATGTTTTTAATAAGTCAACTCAAGCAACTCAGTCCAATATTATTATAGTAATGACTGATGTTTAAGAAAAAAGATATAAAGTTCATCTGAAAAGGATATAAAAGAGACCTGTATCCATTTAGTTTGTATGATATTAGTTTCACTCAATGTTTAATATAAGGAAAATGATAATGATAATTCTATGGGGTGTTAATAAAATGTCAAGACATGCATCAAAATTTGTACAATAATTAATAACTTCATCTACATTATAGGAAATATCAACCAACAATAAAAGTACAGATAATTTATACATGTAACATTCTTAAAAATAGTTCTAAGGGCTATCATTAATAAAACCTTAATAGCTGTAGCCTGTAGCTTCTCAATACTGGTGAGTTCTCTCCATTCACAACACCTCGTATTCCTTTGCCCCCTTTTTTCTATCTCCAATCTCGTAAAGTATCGTCAATTGATTTTCAATTTATTCTTTTCGTGCTTGATTTCAGGTTTTAGTTGCTACAGATTGTATCACATTCTTCGTTTGTCACCTGAGGTAATAACCTACTTCGTGCTATTTGATTCGTTAAGTTAACAAAGATCATGCTTCTGTTTCGTAATTTGGTTTATAAAACCTAACAAATTGAAACTTGTGAACATATTTAAGAATTTGAAATATTACTCTTTTATTCCAAAAGGCGGCTAAATCGGAGGGTTACACTCTTACAATTGATATTAACTGTGAACTTCTCGAAACAATACTGCTAACGAAAATTATGGATTAGTAAAATTCTGGTGTTGATTTTCTAAAAAATAATATACATTCCGCAGTTCGAATCAGAAACTGAATACAATTTTTTTTTGCAACTGATTTGTGTGATTTTAGTTTTGGTATGTTCTATTGATTTCCCTTCTTACATATGTTGAGAATCAAAAACTGATTTTTGTCTTCTTCCTTGTGTTTTCCTAGAGCAGAGTAGAGCTCCATGAATGCACCAGATCGTTATGAGCGGTTTGTGGTTCCTGAGGGCACAAAGAAGTAAATTTCCATTGTTATTCCCCTTATGCTTATTAAATAAATGAAATACCAAAATGATTATATCTATCCTCATGCTCAGTTGCTCACTTTGTTCTTTTCTCTTTGACAAATGGATGAATTTCTAGGGTTTCGTATGAAAGAGACACAAAGATCATAAATGCAGCTTCATTCACTATTGAGAGAGAAGATCATACTATAGGAAACATTGTTCGCATGTAAGTAAGCTTCTAAAGTTTTGTATGTTAGTTCAATTAATATTCTTAAATCCTAATATAAAACTCCTAAATTGTTGTGGTTTATATAACTTTTTTTATATGAACAGGCAGTTGCACAGGGATGGGAATGTTCTTTTTGCTGGTTACAAGCTTCCTCACCCTCTTCAGTATAAAATCATTGTTCGGGTTAGTAATTTAGAAAATTCTGTTCTTAGTAGTTGATTAAAGACAAATGTCTTTGCTCCAGAAATGAGTTACACTTTGGTCAATAATACAAATATTCTGAGTTTTATTCAATTGTTTTGATTTGAAATGGGTCAAAATTCATGAAATTTTTGTTTAATATAGCTGTCCATTAAGCAACCGTATTTAATGGATTGACAGGTTCACACAACTAGTCAGTCTTCACCAATGCAGGCTTATAATCTAGCTATCAAAGATCTTGACAAAGAGCTTGATCATCTCAAGGCTGCATTTGAGGTATTATTTATTTATTCACCTGTAAATAGATACAACAACATTTGCATTTTCATTTGCTGTAAACCAATTTGAAAATGCTGATTTTCTATTTAATTTTCTAATAATAATCCGTTTTCGTTGTCTAATATTCTCTGCATTCCTTTCTTGCAGGCTGAGGTGGCAAGGGTTTCCGGGGAGTACTGATGATTTATAAATAGGCATCATCTTAGAATGCTTCCTCACATTTAAACTTTTTTTTACTATGTTTTCTTTGATGTTGAACCTTAGGTTGACTGTAAGTCCTAAACCAGTAACATTCATGTGCTCTAATCTAGAAACTAGCAAGTTTTTGTAGTTTTGAAGTACTCTAAGCTAAATATTGAAGACTGTTTGTTTTGTAATTTTGTTTTTCTGTCAAGTAAAAATTGCACAGCCGATTTTATTTAATTAAATATAAGTAGTTTAACATTCAAGTTTATCTCAAAGTTGATATTAAAATACCAAACTGTCAATTACCCAATGATTAGTAAAAAAAATCAATGTACATTATTTTGCGCTATTTACCTATTCTTTGAATTTCTTCAATTTTTACCTGTTCTTCGAGTTTCTTCAAGATATATTTCTGATACACATTTGATATCATCATCTGACCATTGTTACACTTATTTTGACTATTAAATATTTGTGCAAGTTATTAACTAAAATTATTCTTACTATTATTACTCCAATCTTATTAATGGGTAAAGTTTTGATGGTGATGCAAATTACACATGTTATCATATCTTAGTACTCAATATTAATATTCCAATAAAAATGTTTATCACCGGAAACTCCAACGGCCCACAATTGTCTACCTTAGTGCATGATGTGTATGTATACTTGACTCACCTAACGGTTATGGATATGGAGGTGCTCACAGAGACCTTTCAATATTCTAACAAAATATTTTCCACTCATTACCAACTAGGCTATATGTCAAAGGCAATAAATAGTATTAATATATGTGAAACCATAAACTTTCAATAAAAACAAATTTAAATATCAAACAACCGAGCTATAAAGAGATATCATATTTAGAGGAAAATGTACATTTTAAAGTTCTAGCTGTGTTGTTGCGTAGTAGAAAAACTATAGTTCTTCTAAATTTTGATTTTATCAAAAAATTATGATGGTAAAAAAAAGTTTAATGGTAGTGTTTTATTTTTCCTTCATTTTTATCTTTAATTTTAATTTTTAAGATACGAATCGTTCAAAAAGGTTTTGTAATCCAGTGACATCTCTGATTCATGTAAACAAACAAGTATAATTCATACCGCTGCGAAATATTTTAAAATCGTAATTTTCTATCTACTTAATTGTAAATGCTTTCTATGACACCCAAGGCTTCTAGCCTAGTGGTATTGGTGGAAAAGTTAAGGTGTTGCCCATGGCCAAGGTCATGGGTTCAAGTCCCGTCGTGGACAAATGGTGGGGTTTATTCCCCATATGTGGAGGGTTCGAGGGAAGGCATATTGCCCCTTGTGGATGTCACTGTCTAGGCTCGAACCACTAACTTACTAACTTGCCGTTCAAAAAAAAAAAAATGCTTTCTATGACAAACTATGAAATTTATTAAAACAAAAAAGTTTTAAATAATCTAAATAATGTTAAGAGTAAATTACATTAATGGTCCTTTAGGTTTATAGCAAATTTTACCAATGGTCCTTTAGTTTCAAAAATTACACCGATGGTCCTTATTTTTGAAAGGTTTTTCACCGATGGTCCTTTACGAAAAAGTCCGTCTATTTTTCAAGTTAACTAACATTACATGTGATGCACATGGGGGCATTTTGGTCAATTTTTCTTTTCTAAAGGACCATTGGTGAAATTTGCTATAAACTTAAATGACCATCCGTGTAATTTAATTGAGAAGGGGAAAGACAAATTGACCAAAATACCCCCATGTGCATCACATGTGATGTTAGTTAACATAAAAAATAGACGGACTTTTTCATAAAGGACTATCGGTGAAAAACTTTTCAAAAATAAGGACTATGGGTATAATTTTTGAAACTAAAGGACCATATGTAAAATTTACTATAAACCTAAAGGACTATTCATGTAAATTACTCTAATGTTAATCACTAATAATGAGTTGTCATGTTTTCTTACATACTTTCTATACCTCATAAGATTAAAGGCAAAGAAAAATCAATTCTCATCAATAAACAATCAAACTAATACAAAATTTTACTTTACCATGATCGATCAATTTAATCCCATTCTAAATTTATAAAAACACATGTTGGTTTATAGTTCAGTTCAAAATTAAAATTAAAACTAAAAGGTTATATTTTACGCTCTATAAATAATAAATACTTACGATTAGGCACGATAAAGTATCACAAAGATATCATAAATGTAGTAATAATAGTAATTGGAAGGTCCATTATTAAACTTATACTTCCTCCGATTCAAAATAAGTGATACACTTTGTGTTTCACGGTTTTTGAGGTAAATGATTATAATGAGGGTTAAATTAGATTAATTGGATGGTTAGTGGGGAATGGGTCCCACAATTTTTTAATAAAGTAAGGTTAATGATATTTAAAAGTAAAAAGTAAGGGTATAAGGGTCATTTCACTTTATAAAGTAGGTAGTTAGTGGGTGTGGAACCCACTACTTTTTACCAAATAAGGTAATATTTTAAAGTATATCACTTACTACCTCCGTATCAAAATAAGTGATACACTTGAAAAATTGCGGTTTTTGAGACAAAAGATTGAAAAATGATTTAAAATAGACTAAAGTGGATAGTTAGTGGATAATGGGTCCCACTTCTTTTGAATGAAGTGATATTAATGATGTTTAAAAGTAAAAGTAAGGGTAAAAGAGTAATTTTACTTTATTAAAGTAGATAGTTAGTGGAGAATGAGTCCCACTTTTTTGCCAAATAAGGTAAGTTTTGGAAGTGTATCACTTATTTTGTTCCACCCCTAAATAGAAAGTGTATCACTTATTTTGATACGGAGGTAGTATTTTGAATCACTCAAATATGGAAAGTGTATCACTTATTTTGAATCGGAGGAAGTACATATATTAAGAAAAATTTAGGGGGTATTTGTGTCATTTCCTAGGGATGCATTTATCTTTTCCAAAATTTAAAAACAGACAGTAGAAAGTGGAGTTTCACATTGCTGTCATTAACTCCCCACCGTACTATGTTAGAATCAATTATTATACTTCCTCCGATTCAAAATAATTACTGGGTTTCACGGTTTTTAAGGTAAAAGATTATAATGATGTTTAAATTAAATTATTTGAATGGTTAGTGGATAATGGGTCCCACGCCTTTTGAATAAAGTGGGATTAATGATGTTTAAAAGTTAAAAGTAAGAGTAAATGAGTCATTTCACTTTGTTAAAGTAGATAGTTAGTAGTTATGGATTTTACTATTTTTTGCCAAATAAGGTAATTTTTTAAAGTGTGGCACTTATTTTGAATCACCCATATAAGGAAAGTGTATCACTTATTTTGAATCGGCGAAAGTACATTAATGCTTTGAAAATTATTTATTTAAAATAAAATTTGCTACAAAACAAAGACACAATGTAACATCAATATACTTAGGTGCTGTTTGTTTTTTGACAAAAGGTCTTTCTGGGGTCTTTTGTCTTCGCGGCGCATACCAAGCACAGAAAAAATCTCCCGCAGATGTTTGTTTTTTGGAAGCTCGCATACCTTTTTATGTCTGCAGAAGGTCTTCTCCAAGAAGCTTTGGGCATTAGCTTCTTGGGTCTTCCAAACCTAAAAAAACACATCTCCTCCAAACAACATACTATATTGTTGTATGACTTATTTTAATGCTGTTAGACGCAGGATATATTGAATTTTGATTTATTTAAGCAAGTCTACAGATGTTAAAAAACAAACAACAGTTTTCTTACAGACTGTAGACCTTTGGTCCACCCAGAAGCTGCAGTAGTTGGCAGATGTGGTCCGCAGACAGCAGATCTTTTTACTCTAAAAAAACAAACAGCACCTTAATCACATCCAATCTTTTTCTCTAATGAACAGTAACGTATGAAGCGTAATTGTATAATAAGATTAATGTTACAGTATATGGAAACTAATTGAATTTTCTTAAACATTAGTGGTCGAATTGTAAAAGTGCATAAAGTTTCACAGCATAAACAACTGCATAAATTAGTCAAACCACACACTCTCACGAATCTTCTTCGATCACTTCAAAGTATCAAGTAAAGATACACAAAGTTCAAAATAAAAAACAGGATATTCAAATTGCAGTAACATGAACTCGATTCTTGTTATATTCTATTATGATCTTGTAATTTCAGGAAAATGATGGAAATCGAACATTAAATTCTGAAAATATCACTTTAGTTTTACATGTTCTTCTCATGGCAGAGGCTTGATTTCATTTGCAGTTTAATTTGCTAGATTTATGAGATTGTAATTGGGATCGTGAATGTCTATTTCGTAACTTGAGATTTTGATTTTGTCTAATTTGATACGGAATTCGTGGAAATTCAGGTTCGTTTAGCTGACTGAAGTTAATAGAACAATAGAAAGAGATTTTTGAGGTGGTCTTGGAAATGGAGAAAGAGCAACAACATCCGATTCAGTCAGTTGGTAACCCATCAAAATCTCTTAGCTATCTTTTTCAGTCAAATCATAGTTCTTATTACTGTGTGCTTTCTATCGACAATAATAATAATAATGTGTGGTTCTTCAGGACAAATCATGCACATTTTCAGAATTTTGACCGTAGAATTCACAATATTGATCAGTAAAGTTCAGAAAAATGTGCATTTTTAACTTAACCCTTGTCCTTGATACAATAATACCTAACATGACAATATAACATTATATCATATATTCCAACAAAGCATCAAATTTTAACTTGAACAAAGGATAAAACATCATGTGAAAAAGAGCAACGTTGTAAGCACTGTCTCTCCCAAACATAGTATAAATGTGCGTAAAAGAAGTATTGATTATATCATATGATGTTGATTTCCCCTTTCCTCCAGATTGCTCTTTTTATATGATAAATTCCTTAATATTGATCTCTCTCAAGTTTACTGATTGTATAATTTGCAGGTGAAAATGAAATCATGTCTAATGGTTCTTCTATGACACATGGAGAATCTCCTCAAAATGATCGTATATTGGAGTTTTTAACTCGTTTCATTTTAAGCTATTTTAATTATTTTCCCCGTTTGAATCAACCCATTCATAAGTAAACGGGTCAAAATTGCCACCTCTAGTTTCTTTATTAGAAATTGAAACATAATATAACCTATGTAATCTAATACATTTTATGCATGGCAAAGAGGAAATTGCGATTGAAGGATCTTCATTTGTGCATAATGGGCCTTCTCAAGAGGATAACGGGCCTCCAAAAGCTGATACAGAAATTGAAATTATCCATGAAAAGGTTACAAAACAGATCATTAAAGAAGGCCATGGTGATAAGCCATCAAAATATTCAACTTGCTTTTGTACGTCTTTGCAATACGTATGTATACGTTTGTTACTTTTTGTATTTTTCACTTGCTAGAAATAGAAAATAATATATATTAGTAAAATGTGTTTAATTGTGTAGTGCACTACAAAGCATGGACTGAAAGTACCCAGCACAAGTTTGAAGACACTTGGCAGGAGTTACAACTAATTGAAGTGGTCTTAGGGAAAGGTAATTAATTAATTGTAAATATATTTTACCTATTAACCTAGGCTATTATATAACTTTAACCTAGTTAAATTTATGGTTTTTTTTTTTACTTTTCATACCATTGTACTTCATTTTTTTCATTTTAAACAATCCATCGTTCTTGAAAAATGAAGAAATAACATTATGTATTGCAACAATACTTGATTTATCCAAAATGGTTGTTCTTGCAAACTATGGGTGCGTTTAGTTGTAGAAAAATGTGACTTCTCTAGAAAAGTTTTCAAGGAAAACTTGAGAAAACAGAAAACATTTTCAAAATTGGACTTTCAAAGAAAAGTTTTAATAGGACAGAGAAAACTCACTCTTTAAAGTTATAACTAAATTTCTAGTTTTCAACTATTTTTCATTTCCAAGATAGAAATTAGAAAACTCCTCTTGTTTTCAAATCTGTAAAATGAAAACATTTTTTTTTAATTTTCAGTAGTTTTCTAGAAATAAAAAACACTTTCCATTTTCTACAAAAACAAAGTGAAACATTAGAAGAAAAAAATATTCTACAACTAAATGCAATCTGTAGTGTGTTTCTTTTGGTGGTAAGATGATTATGTAAGTCAACAACTTTACTTTTACTCAATCAAGATTAGTTAATTTCTGATGAAAACTCCTTTGACTTTTGCTGACCTGTTTTTTTATACCAGAGAAAAAAGAGATGACGGGATTGGCAGTTGGGGTGTCCTCCATGAAAGCAGGGGAACGGGCTCTGTTACATGTGGGTTGGAAATTAGGGTATGGTGAAGAAGGAAGTTTTTCTTTTCCAAATGTCCCACCAAAAGCAGATATCATTTATGAAGTTCAACTTGTTGGATTTAATGAAACCAAAGAAGTATTTATCCAAATTACTAAAATGCCCTCCATCCTAATTTAAAATCATTATCTTTGCCTCTTTGGAATATAGGGGAAAGCTCGTAGTGAGATGACAGTTGAAGAAAGAATAGGTGCAGCAGATAGAAGAAGACTGGATGGAAATAATCTATTTAAACAAGAAAAAGTAGAGGAAGCAATGCAACAATATGAAATGGTTCTATTCAAATTTCTTCACCAATTAATATTATATTTATAGAAGTATACTTATTTACCAATTTTTTTTGTGAACATAATAAGGGAATTGCATATATGGGCGATGATTTCATGTTCCAGTTGTTTGGTAAGTATCAAGAAATGGCTTTGGCGGTTAAAGACCCGTGCCACCTTAACATTGCAGCATGTCTCATAAAACTCAAACGCTATGAAGAAGCCATTGCTCAATGCACCATTGTAACTATCTCTTTTCTCAATTATCCATCATATTATTTAAATTCAATTAAAAAAAACTATTAAATATTTCATTTCTAGGTACTTGCAGAGGATCAAAACAAGGTGAAAGCACTATTCAGAAGAGGGAAAGCTAAATCTGAACTCGGGGCCCGAGAAGACTTCTTAAAAGCCCGTAAATCTGCCCCAGAAGACAAAGCAATATCAAAGGAGCTAAATCTCTTAGCCCAACATGATAAAACTGTTTATCAGAAACAGAAAGAGCTTTATAAAGGACTGTTTGGCCCAACACCCCAACCCAAAAACACCAAGATTGATGCTAGGCTAGCTGGTTGGGTTTAGTTTGGCAATGGCTGATTTCACTATTTTACCGGCTTTTTAGGGTCAAAACCGAATGATCAATCTTAAGGATTGAGATTTGAGATGGTTAGTTTATGGACTTTAAATGAATGCAAATGGATAAGAGTGTAAATCAAACTATAATTTCAAGTAGAATTCATCAAGTCAATAACAACACAAACATCCTAAATGCAATCCAGGAAAACAAGCATAAATTTTCCCACCATTTCTAATTCAAATTTAGAACAAAACACTCAACTCACTCATCATCATCATCATCAAAGTCAGAATCTTGAGATGCTTCATCATCAACATCATCAGAATCACTAACAACATAAGTCATCTTCGTTCTATTTGCCCTTTTCGGTCTTTCATTTGTTGCAACAACTTCACCACTCGATTCTCCAACAACCGCCACTTCCTCTTCATCATTCTTATTATTATTCATTCTTCCCAAAACAGACCCACTTTTCTTATTAAAAGGCGAAGGCCTCATTTTCCTCACTTTCTTTTCAGGTGATGCTTCTGTCACCGGCTTCAAAACTTCTGTTATCAGTCTCTGCCCGACACCTGCTGCCCCTCGTTTCTTGGTTGTGCCAGCTGGCGGCTTGGCGGCTGCTGGTTTCCGACCACCTTTCTTTTTCTCCTCCGGTGGTGGTGCCGCCACTTCAAAGTCAGAATCATCACTCAATTCAATCCCTTCTTCATCTTCATCATCTGAAATTACAGTGGCTTTCTTTTTGGCTGCAGCCACTCTTTTTGCTGGTGCTTTCTTTTTTGGAGCTTCTGTATTAAAAAAAAATTGTAAATATTAACTCAAAATCTCACATAATATTTTTATTAATTTTCTGACTATAAAATAAAAAAGTTGGTTATAGTTTTATTACCTTCTGTTTGTTCAGGGGATGATTCAATATTATGTCTTGCTAAACGATCTTCCAGCTCATCAATTTCAACATCATCCTGTGGCTCAGATTGCAAGTTGTGTCTGGCCATACGATCTGCCAATGAAGGAATTTCTTCATCTTCTTCATCTACCAAAACTGATTTTGCCTTTCCCTGCTCACAATTTATTAAATTAATTAATCACTTGTCTCCAACAAACAAATTTATTGTTTATTAATAAAATAATACCTTGTTCTTAGCAGCTGGAGGTTTCTTTGGACCAGCTGCTGCTGCTTTACCTCTTCCCTTTTTCACCGCAGGAGCATTATCTGAAAACAAGAATTTAGTTAATTAATAAATATTAATAATAAAAATTTACCTTTTTCAATAAAATGAATTCTTTACAAGGTTTTTACCTGTTTCCATGGCAGAAGTAGCTGATGTGTCCATTGGATCAGCTGCTGCTGATGTGGCTGCTGACGTGGCAGCAGCTTTCTTGGGAACAGCCTTTCGGGCGGGCTTCCTAGCATTCCTACCGGGACCCTTAGCCCTTGCCTTTTCTTGTTGTTTCCTTCTATCTGCTTCATCTTTAGCATCTCTCTTGTCTTGTTCCTGATTACAAAACCAAAAACAAATCAAAAAAATACACCCCAGAATCAAATTTTTATTAAAAATTTAAACTTTAATAGACCCCATAAAAACAAAAAAAACATACATCAAGTTGGTGATCAAGAGCATCAAGATCTGCTAACCACAAAGATTTAGAAGGAGTGTTTGTCAGTTGATCAAACTCTGCTTTCTTTCTATCTCTTTCTTCCCGCAATTGTTTCATCTTCTCATAAGTCAAACTTGCAATTGCCATTTGAAGCAAGTAATCATACTCTGTTCCAGGTTCGGTTTTGCTCCCATTCACATTCACATTCACTTGTGGCTTTTCATCTTCCACAACTATTGGCTCATCCGAGGTTGTTTCTTCTTCTGTTTCTTCATTTCCATCAAGATGGTCAACTGCTCCTGCAATTGAGGCTTCTATGACAGCTACTTTGGGTAAAGGTGTGAACTTTTTGTCTTTTAGTTCAGCACACAAATCTGCTTTCTTTCTGCTGCTTACAATGATTGTCCCTTCAACAACTCCAAGAATAAACCGAACTTTGTTTTCTAGTTCTAATGTGGCTTTTCCTAGCTCCCGAAGCAGAGCCGTCTATTGTTGCCCAAAAACCACAATTTCATTAGGTTAAAAGAAAACGGGCCAAAAAGAATAAAAGTCAAACAGGTCAAAAATCACCCAAAGTGTATTTTTCTTACCTTTCTCTTCTCATAAAAGTCAAGACGGAGATGAAAGAAATCCTCAAGAACTGTAATCAGAAACAATATAGACTGATAAGTTTTTAAAAAAATAAATAAATAATCAATCTTTTGTTGTGAAAGATGGTTACTTTGTTCAGGGGTATCATATTTCTTAATCACACCATTTGCATCAAACAAATGCATGTTACTTGTGCTTAAATTTGTTGTAAGTTTAAACTTTTTCAACAACCCTTCTTGCTTTGCTTTCTTCATTTGATCACCACTCATAATAACTTCAAAATTTACAGTTGTGTCATCATTATGAGCCATATATTCCTGCAAAATGCACACAAATTCAAAAATAATACCAAATAATTAATACCGTATATTAAATATACTATTAATATTAAACAATCACCTCAATGAAAGGTTCCTTATCCTTCCCTGATAATGAAGCAGCTTCCAGAAACTCCTTATATTCTTGAGTCCATCTCCTAATAGGCAGTTCAGTAATAGTAAGGGCATTTTCGTCATCTTTTTCCTCAACAAGTCCAATTGTAGTATAACCAGTATCTTTTGAAGTTGTTTTTTGAATAGTTCCCTTAAACCATTTATACCAAGGATCCATCGGGACCATTGATTCGCCATTTAATAACCTTTTTATATTAGCAATAATATCTCTTGGATTATAATTTGGAACAAACGAACTCCAACCAGTCCCGATTCCTTCACTACCATTGACCAAAACCATGGGTATAACTGGAATAAACCATGTTGGTTCAATTGATTGACCATCTTCATTTAAGTAGTTGAGTAACAGATTATCAGATTTGTGGTAAAGATGTTTTGTGATTGGTGAAAGACGAGTGTAGATATATCTGCCACTTGCATGATCTTTACCACCCTGCACAAAAATAATAAAATATGATACATATATGTTTAAAAATTCAAAAAAAAAGGAAAATTTTCAAGAAAGGCCACATAATGTGATAAAAAAATAAAAAATAATGTCTTACCATTTGACGGGTACCAAATTGGCCACTGGGGTAAAGAATATTAATGTTATTACTGCCCACAAAATTTTGGGCCATACCAATTATGGTACTAACAAGACTCTGTTCACCATGATGATAAGCAGAGTGTTCAGACACATAACCACTGAATTGGGCCACTTTTACTTCTTGGATAATGGGCTTTTTGAAAGCACAAAAAAGGATCTTTCTTTGACCCGGTTTCAACCCGTCCACCATTGATGGGATTGATCTTTGAAGATCAGCCATTGAGTATAAAATAAGCTCTTTGTTGATGAAATCACGGTATGGGATGTGTTTTTCTTTTGAATCAAAGTAGGTACCAGCCTGCATAAAGCAATTAAATTTAGTAATTAAATGTTAATATTTAAATAAATAAAAAAAAAGAGTGGAAATATGGAAACCTGAAGGGCCCGTAACCAGTTCTTTCGGGCCTCAATCTTCTTCTTACTAAAAGCAAGCTCAATTGCATCACCATCTTCATCATCAGCCCACACAAAATCCTTCTTGTGCATATCAAGATCAGCAAAATACTCAGCACCTTCTTTCCCATTACTTGTTCCCAGCCCCTAAAACATTAATAAATAAATAAAAATTAATATTTTCACAAATAACAGACATTTTGTGTAGTTGGTTACTTTTTTAAACAAACCTTATAGTACTTAATTTTGAATTCTCTTGCTCTGTGACCAAGATTTTCCTTCCAAGCTTCATATTCAGGCATTGTGTAGAATGACAACACTTTTTTTGTGTGTTTATTAGTAGCCTTAACAATTGGTGTAATGAATTCCAACACAAAGTTTGGAACTTTCAATAAAGATGGCCAGAATGAATGAAGAAAATTGATTAATAGCCCTTTGATGTGTGAACCATCATGATCCTGCAAAAATTATAAATTATTTTTTATCAGCAAAAATAAACTAAAAAAAAATTAGAAAAAATATTTTGGTACAAACCTGATCAGCCATAATCATTAAGTGACCATATCTCAAAGACTTGATATTTTCATAAGTTTTTCCATGTTGCAAACCAAGAATTTTTTTAATATTTTGAATTTCTGCATTTTCTTGCAACTGTTTTGGGCTTGCTTCCCTCACATTCAGCAATTTACCTCTTAATGGAAACACACCATAATAATCTTGGCCCACAACAGACAATCCAGACATCTGCAAACATATGTTGTTTGTATGATTAAATGTTTATTTTTTTAATTAAATAAAAAATAAAGAATTAAAAGACAACTTACTGCTAGAGCTTTTGCTGAATCTCCTTCTGTTAATATTAAAGTGCAATCTTCTGATTTATTTGTAGAAGCAAAATTAGCTTCTTCAAGCTTTGGAATATTCAGTTTTCCCCTTTTGTTTCCATCAGTTTTTTTAAGATCATTATGTTGCTTAAACTGCACCCATGACAGAACCCTTTTCACAATATCCGATTTCGCCACTGCAAAACAAATGACATATAATAAAACCTTAATTTAATTTCTTTAATTTAATGATTTTATAATAACTACAAATGAGTGTATCTGCAGACCTTTTTTCAACAACTCTGGTGAGAGTTCACAAGTTGACCCAAAACTGGCTTGTTTAAGGGTCAAAGTTTCTTTTGTTTGTGAATCAAAAGCAGGATTATCAATAAGAGCATTAACAAACACCCATAAATAGTTCTTCACATTTTGGGGTTTGATATTTGCATGTTTGTTCTGTTTCTTTACAACACCCACAAGATGATTTGCAATCTGATTGCTGATGTAATCGACATGTGTCCCACCCTTGATTGTTGCAATATTATTCACAAAACTCACCTGATTAACACAAAATTTGAATAAACTACATTAGTTTAAGCTTAACTAGTAACAATAACCAATTAACAACTTGTACCTGCTCAAAATGGCCATCAGCCATACTAATACAAATCTCCCATCTTTCATTCACTTTTTCATAAATCCTACAAAACAACATATTCTCAGTATCAACTTATTTCAGAAAATTATAAAAGTCGGTTTTCAGAAATCTAGTTACAAAATTTAAAAGTGGATTTTTCTCTTTTCTATGGAAAATTTATCTTAAAAGACCAGTTTGAACATGTTTTCTGTTTTTTGAGTTTTCCATGAAAACTTTTCTAGAAAAGTGACACTATTTTTTACAGCTAAACAGACTCTAGGTATTTGATGAGGATACTGTAAACAACCTTATGGTATCAGGAGACTGTTGAAGATAAAGTTTTACATAATCTTCAAATGTTTTTGGAGGAACACGTTTTCCATCAAGTTCAACCTTAACACTTTTTCCTAAGCAGCCTGCTAAATCCACAACACGTTTTTTCATCAAAGCAACAACATCATCTTCTAAGCATTCCATTCCAAATTTTACTAAATCAGGCTTGAATGAAACCATGGTCCAGTTTTCACCACTCTTGCATTTTGTGATTGTTGGTTCAGATTTTGTACCCATGTTGTTTGTGAACACCTGAATAACAACCAAATGTTACAAATCATGATAATCCAAGGTTACAAATCAAACTAAATAAAACTATCTACACCAAAATCTAATTATTATACGCCTTTAAATCATTAGCCCATATGTAAAATCGAAAGAACACCGCTGATTTTAACAATTTCAGTAAAACGCCCAAATCTATTGAAGTAATAAGAACCCTAAATCGTTTGACAATCATTTATCGTTGAAATAATACCTGTTTATATCTTCTATTACGCTTCCCATCTGCAGTCTCGATTGTAAATTCAGTTGAAAAAATATTAGCAAGTTTCGCACCATATCCGTTTCTTCCACCAGTAGTCTTCTTAATTGAATCATCGTAATTACTACTAGTCAATAAATGCCCAAAAATCATTTCCGGCACATAGACCCCTTCCTCCTGGTGAACTTCAACCGGAATCCCATCTCCGTTATTATACACACTAATCAAATTCTTCTCAACGTCAATATTCACTTTCACACAATCCATCTTTGGATCCCTCTGCTTGTTATCCGCAGCATTCACAAGGATTTCATCGAAGATCTTGTATAAACCTGGAACATACGAAATGGGTTTTTTCACCATCTGATCGTTTTCCCATACCCAGAGTGTTTGTTCGTGTTTTTCAGTGGATCCGATGTAGGTATCGGGCCGGAGCAAGATGTGTTCGAGCTGGGTTTTTTTCTGGTAGGTTTCTTCGATGGTTCTACCGGCTTTTGTGGTAGTGGGCTTGGTGGGTGGTTGGATGTTGTCGGTTGTGGTTGATTGAAGCGGACGTCGCTCTGTCGCCATGGTGGTGGTTTGTGGTGGTGGTAGAGACACAGAGATGGTGTCTTCAGAGAACAAGTGAGATGGAAAAATGAGAAATTTGAAAGAGGGTTTAATGGAGGTAGGCGAAATCAAACGGTGAATGGATCCATGAAATTTGAAATTGCGAGCGGGAAAATGAATGTGAAATTTTTTAAATTCTGGGGAACAGGAATGGGATAGTTGCGTGGTGGTGTCAGGTGTGTTTGGCTTGTAAGATTATTTGTACATTATGCAATATTGTGTTATACCTTTCTTTTTACAGTATATTCTCTGTGGTGTTGTGTTAGAAGAAAAATAAAATACTGATTTATTTATATGGATGTGTTTGATACATAAAGTTTAATTTAAAAGTGTAAAACGGATGATATAAGAGAGGTGTGTGTGGCGATTCAAGTCACTCTCCGTCATCTCAGCGTTATATCATCATTTCATATGAAGAATTAAAAATCTCAAATACCATTCACTTATCACTCACTCAAGTCATTTGGGCTCCATTATTTTTTTTCTTTTTCATCTTTTAAAACAGCCACATTTTTCATTAAATTAAAACAAAATACAAGTATGATAATTAAAATACGGAAATAAAAAATACATTTAATCTTCACTTAAATATATTTTTTGCATATTTCCTCCTTTTGATTATTGATCAACACCGCATGAATTGCCGACATACCTTCGGTGCTAGTGAATATGAATTTAATTTCTTACAACCCTATTATGGTACGGTCTCTCTCTTTTGACATGTTGTGGCTTGAGTGGTTTATCTTTTCATTCTAAACTCATTTTAACATTGTCTCCCCAAAATTAGTCGAGTTACTTCCCCCGGTACTGGAGGAGCTTTCAGATCTACTCATTTTCACCTTGCGACACGGTCTGGCGGGATGTGGTCTCATATCTTTCTCGAATAGTTCTTCATTTCCCGTGAGATCAATGGGTTCAGACGTCCCATTTTAGATATCTTCGAAAGCCATCCCAAGCATCGTCATTCGTAAACGGGTTTTTTTAGTCGGATTCGTCACTGAATGCTTGCCTCAAACGTTCCAAAAAAACCAACCTCATTTTCTCCGTTTTTACTAATACATTATAAACGTTTATAGACATCGTTGAACCATTGGCAATTAGTGTTTAACGTTTATCACTTCCTCATCAACATGTATTTGGTATGTGGGCTCTCCGTACTTTTGTGGAACTCAATAAGGACTCAGTGCCAAAATGAGTCGTCGCCTTGGTCGGTTTCCGTTTGGCTATCTTGGGAAATAACAACGCAACACTTGGGCAATAGCAATTCGTGCTTTGTTTCTCCAGATTTTTTCGACTGTCGTTTATTATGGATGTAGTTTTGTGTAAATATTGAAGGTGGATGTTATTGAAGGTGTTTAAATTATTGGTTGAGCATTTGATAATGTTGTCTTTGCAAAAAAAGTTGTTCGCGTGTGAGACTCGGCATGACGAATAGGGTACCAAACAGTGGAAACGATTGCATTTCCCAATTTTGTGTGGATGCTATTGATTGTGCGGACGATGGTGTAGACGGGTTTGACGAAGATGAGCATTGCGACACACCAAATAGATTGTTAAAGAAGAGATCGTTTGGCGGTTGATATATTTTTTAAACAAAGTGTTGACCCAATAACAAAATTGGACTAGATACCCGAATCGATTTTAATAATTCAGTTCCAACCAATTCCAATTATAGTTAAGAATATAAGTTCAGATTTATAGTTATATCTCCTAGGGATGGAATCGGGTCTGGAACCGACCCGGATGGACCCGGACCCGAAATACCCGAGACCCGATTTAGAAGGATTAGTAGACCCGAGAAATGAACCATTTTATAAAATACGGTTCTGGTTCGGTTCCGGGTTCGGTTCGGGTAAATCGGGTATAAACCCGATTGGAACCGAAATAGTAATTGGAGCCGTTTTTGAGTGTTTTTATCATATTTGTTAGTTTATACATTTAATATTATAATGATTTACAAACAACAATTGTTTAATTAATATGAACAAAACACTATTAGTAATATTATACTACACCAAATTTCAAGTACATAATTAATTAATTTCGATTCCGGGTCTTAGACTCGATTTGTTTCCTACCTGATGTACCCGGACCCGAAATACCCGATTTCTCAAAAATGTCGGACCCGATACCCAAACCGATTTTTAGTAATCCGATTCCAACCGGTTTCGGTTCCGGTTCGGTACGGGTACGATTTCGAGTCTGCGGTTCTATATCACATCCCTAATTATCTCCCATCCCTATTACTAGTGACCATTGGCTTAGTCATGCTAACCCATTTACACCCCAAATCTCTCTCTCTATATCGGGGTTTTATCATATCCGTACCCGTAATCGCCTCTTGATGCGGCATATTCGAGTGATTGTTTAGATGGAGAGAGGACTATCAATAAACAATTAAAAAGAATAGGGACTGAAAATGAAAGTATGAAAGAAAACAGGGGTTTCAACCGCGGATTTCGTCGATCACAACTCACATCCGCGGTTTTTGTCCCTGATGGCAGAATCTCCCCTTCCGTCATCCGTGGGTTTGTTAAATTCGTCTCCTTATCTATGCATTCGGGATATCTGAAGCCTAATTATTCTATTTGACGGCTGATTTCTTCGATTAACAGGTTCGATCACTGATTCTGTACTTGTACCCTCAAGTTTTGCATTTTCTTCGGCTGTTAGGGTTTTTATTGTTGTGATCTAGTTTCTTTTAGATCAATTGCATCTAATATAGCAATTTTTATTTGGCTTCCAAATCGAATTTGGTCTGATATTGGTTAATTCCATTCCTTGAGCTTTTTGGCGTGGAGATTATTGTTACGAAATTGGTTCTCCTCTTCTTCCAAACCAGGGGATAATCTGCGATTCAAGAAGTTGAAGAAATTAAGAAGTAATCAATGTGTCTACTGGAATCCGTTACTGAATATTATTCCAATCTAAAATCTTAGCAATGCTTTTGATCTGTTAATTCAATAAGAATTGTAGAATTATGCTTGAGAATTCCTGTTTATGATTAGGTATGGGTATTAAAAAAAAAAAGTCAATTGTTTTCTTATTTAGAGAATTCAGGTTAAATGAATTTTAGAATCGTCTAGTACTTCATCATCTTATACCTTCTTAAATTGATGATATTGATTGTTTTTTAACTTTATATTTAAGCTAGCAAACATAAGGTCTGCATCTGACTGCAAAACATGTTTAGTGTTTACAAGTATGTTATCAAAATTCCAATGGACTTAACTAACAAAAGTCCCTGCTTTCTCATTTATACAATTATCACATAATATTCTAGTCATGAAAACTTATATTGCTTATGTGCAGGTGTTCTAGAAGGCTGATGCACACAACTTCCTTTATGTAGATTCCATATACAGTTGTTCAACACTTTAACACCAAAAAAATCTGATTTTTAAGGTTAATTCTATCATCAATCAGAAGTAGGATTATAAAAATTGGTATATGGAGATTTTGTAGTGAAATCAAGATACACATCAGAATGGGGCGATTAAAACAAATCTTATTAATATTTCTCTTTTTACTAGCGCAATATAATTCTGTTACAGCAGATTCAGAAACCAATACTTCACATTTACTAATAACTGCCCCATTAAAGGACACAATAGGAAATGTTATAGATGGAACCAATTTAGGTGAAGTTTTTAACTCTGATAGAAACAATGATGAAATTGATGGGAAAAAAGGCGGGCCCGCTAGGGTTTCGGTTACAACAGTTGCTCTGTTTACATTAGCAATGGCTGCTGCAACTGGTTTGGGGGCCCTACCATTTTTCTTTGTGGAACTTGATGCTCAGTGGGAAGGAATATGTAATGGGATGGCTGCAGGAGTTATGTTAGCAGCAAGTTTTGATTTAATTCAAGAAGGGAGAGATCATGGTAGTGGGAATTGGGTTGTTTTGGGTATTTTGACAGGTGGCATTTTTATTCTGTTATGTAAAAAGTTTCTTGAACATTATGGTGAAGTAAGTATGTTGGACATAAAAGGGGCAGATGCGAGGAAGGTTATTTTGGTAATTGGCATAATGACACTTCATTCATTTGGGGAAGGATCTGGAGTCGGTGTGTCTTTTGCAGGGTCAAAAGGTCTTTCTCAAGGTCTATTAATTACTTTAGCAATTGCTGTTCATAATATTCCTGAAGGATTAGCTGTTAGTATGGTTCTTGCATCTAGAGGTGTTTCTCCACAAAATGCCATGTTATGGAGTGTAATTACATCTTTACCCCAGGTACTTTTTTTATTATTTACTTTTTTCTTAATTATTATTTTGTAAAATTTTATTGTAATATATTGTTTGTGTTTTTGCAGCCGATTGTAGCAGTACCTTCATTTATATGTGCTGATGCGTTTAATAAAATGCTGCCATTTTGTACGGGGTTTGCAGCTGGCTGTATGATTTGGATGGTTGTTGCTGAGGTTCTTCCAGATGCATTTAAGGTAATAGAAATTTAATAAAAAAAAACTATTTATTTATTTATTGGATAATGAAAATTTTAATGGTTTATTTTATAGGAAGCTTGTCCATCTCATGTTGCATCTGCAGCTACACTTTCGGTTGCTTCTATGCAAGCTCTTGGTGTTATGTTTCAAAATTTTGGTCTTAACCACAAGTAAGTTACTTTTAAAATTATTCACACATATATTTCTATTACATTCTAAAAGCGGGCTTAATTGCTGACTAATTTTTGTTTGATGTAGTTCAGAAGGTGCTTCGGGCTTCCTGGTGTCACTACTTTTCGGGCTCGGCCCGTTACTCGGTGGCAACATTCTTGTTGCCTTTGCACTTGCTTTCCATCTTCAACATTCTCTTCTCACCAGCATTTCATCCGGTATTGCATTTGTACTCGGTGTTTGGAGACCATTTCAACTACTTTTTTTCTCTAAAATGTCATTTTTCACACTCGTGTTTCTCCTCACAACGGGCTCCACATTCACACATTTCTCAACTACCACTTTCACAAAAATGTTAACCCGAAAAAAAACCTCAGCCAACACCTTAGACCCAAATGGGGTCACAATGAGTGCGCCCACTTTACAATCGATCTTATCATGTCTAACCGTGGCTCTACACGCATTAGCTGAAGGGCTGGCGTTAGGTGTAGCCGCACCGAAAGCTTACGGGTTCGGCCGGCACATGGTCCTGCCCGTTTCACTTCACGGGCTGACCCGTGGGGCGGCTGTTGCTAGTTGCATATTTGGAGCAACGGATAGTTGGTACGGGTCGTTGGCAGGGTCTGGGTTGATTGGGATTGTGGGGCCCGTTTCGGCCATTGGAGCTATACTGGCTGGGATTGATTACAGTGGTTTGGATCATTTGATGGTGTTTGCTTGTGGTGGTTTGATCCCGTGTTTTTGGAACATGTTTAAACGGGCAATGAAGTTGGATAGACGAAAAAGCACGGTGGGTGTTGTAACGGGTGTGGGTTTTGCTACTGTGTGTCTCATGTCTACTAAATTGGTGTGTCTACACACACCTTATTGTAATTCTGCACCAGAAGCTGTTAGATAATGAATGAGATTGGGATTATAAATATGTTATTTTTCTAAATGAGGATGGTTTTTGAGTCCCTTGGGGGAAGAAGAAAAAGGTTATGACTGCATTACTATTTGGTAATGGTTTGGGGCTAATTGTTATTTTTGTTTAAAGCGTGTGATTAGGGTGTGGGAATTGTACAATACATAATGATGGATGATTTTACTAAACTTTATACAGGACCCAAATATTAACTTTTTATTTGTATGACGTGAATTTCTGTTATTTGTTGAAATATGCAAGTTCCGTTTGACAGTAGTGCAAGTGGTGAATGAGATGGGGCCCAAAGTCATTGTAGGTTGCGATTTATATTTTTATTTTACTTTTGTCAAAATCGTTACTCTCTTAAGTGAAGAGTGCTAATTTTTTTTACCTTACATGATCAACACTCAAATTTTCACTAAAAGTTTGATATAGTTAAACGAGGATGAGTTTTTGGAACTCAGGATTGTTTAGAGAGGATGAGTTTTTTACTCATATGCGGTCTAGTCTAACTAAAGCAGGGGCAAACTTTTTTGGAACCTAGGATTGTTCGTGTTACCCCTCATTTCTCAATTAGAAGTACAAATATTTTTGCAAAAAAAAATTACATCTAAAGAAATGTTGGACTACCCCTCACTGATAATTACAGAGAGAAAAAAAATCCAAGCCCAAAATTATTTAGATTATTGAAGAGCTAAAACATCAAGTCAATTTAATAAACAAAGTTCACTTACCACTTTAACAATTTGAATAAAAATGTTAAATACATCTTTTGTTTCTCAATTAGGCCCAACACCACCAAATTATGAACATAAGAAACCAGTTGATTTGTAGTGTCGAAAAAGAGCACTTGTAGTGTTTGATAAAATTGTATTTTTTTTTTTCAAAAAAATAAAATTTATTATGTACTGCGTAGAAAAAAAATTGTGCCACTCCTGGATTTTTGTGCTTGGTTCGCCACTGAAACAAAGTATCTCTGTGTTTGTTTCAACCGACTTATAGTAATGGGTGGTGGTGACGGTAGTAATGATGGTTGTGATAAAATAATGAATACACAACCTATTAGCTCAGTTTGTTAAAATGTTTTGCTAATAATTTACAAGTGGCGGGTCCAAAACATACTTGAATCATATTTTTATAAAAAACAAATATTTTTTTAAATCACCAAGTATGTTGACTAAATATGAGTCCTTGATTGTAACGACCCGAAATTTGTAAGTAAATAAATTGAATAAAAATATGATAAATAAGGATAAATCGTTTAAAGAACGTAGGAATTGGTTTCGCGTCGTTTGGAGACCGTATGAGAGAGTTATGGGCGAAACCGGGTCGAGACAACAACCAAAAAGTGCAGCCCTGCTGCACATGTAAAGTTCGCGCCGCGAACTTGGGGTTCCCGATCGGGAACTCCGACCAGAGAGTTGGGGGTTTTTGGCAATTGAGGTTCACGCCTAGGTAACGATCGCGAAGAGTTCACGAACATGCAAAGTTAGCGACGCGAAGTGGGTTCGCGACGCGAACTCCGGACGACCAGCATTAAATCGGGTTTTGGCTCATTTATGTCTTTGGTAAACCCTATTTTCTCTCTTGGGCGATTTTCGAGTGCAAAGGCTGGTTGAGGTCGATTTCTCCATCAAAGCTTGGTAGACTTCACTCCTAGTTGAAGATTAAAGGTATATCTTCACTCCTTGATCTTTGTAGCTTTAGATCTATGTATTTTGATGGTTGGGTTTGAAACCCTAGCTATTGGGGGTTATGGTTTATGGTGAATAAACGTTGTATACACTTGATAGATGGTATAGTAGCAAAGGAAACAAGTGTATGATTATGATTCGTAAGAATCTTAAGGGTTGGTCAAACCTAGGGTTTGGTAAATCACCATAATTGGTGGAAATGAGTTAATAAGTGTTATCTAGACATAGATGGACACATGGGTAGTAGAATGGGATGTTGATAATCTTGTGATTATTGTATTAGGCATTTGGTGAGGTCTTGGAAGTTGACCGAATTGTGAAGCAAGGAAACTGACGTAAAGAATACGGTTGGAGCACTTATTTGCTAAGGTGAGTACATGAGACTTTTAAACTGGGTACATAGCAAATAGTCTTGAAAGTACATATGATATTGTATCGGTCTTTATTAACAAATATTTGATAAAGATAGTAATTGAAAATGTATGAGAGTATGTAGAACGTGATACTAGAATGTGTCTAGTATGATTGATGAATTTGAAGTAAATTATGATAGATCCAAGTAATTATGGAATCTATATTAATGAATAATAAATATGTAGTAAGTGAGTAAAAGAATGTATACGGAGCCTATATTAATAAATATGTATTAGTAAAACAATTGGGAATGATTCTGTAGTAACGAGTACCTATTGGTAAGATATACTAATAAGAGTAAAGAACGAATATATATGAGAAAGTATATGAAGTGACTAGTAATAATTGTCTATTATAGTCAAAGGAGAGATAAAAGTATTATGTGATCGATAAATAAGAAATGTATCTTATGTATAAAGTAAGTATGGACCTCATAGGGTTCATAGATGTAGAAGTAACTGTGGTTGCTTATGATCGGGTCCATGGGACCATACAGGTACGTTCACACTGTGGTGAACTAATTATATGTCGTTAGCATTAGATGACTAACTTGTTTGATGTTGAATGTGATAGCCGAAAGCTTTGACTGTCATAACTGTTAGGTTATGGTAAGAGATAGATGGTGGTGACGCGGGGGACCCCTGGTCACTGGACGGTGGTATATATGTTTATACACCGAGTGTATATATGTTTATACACTAAGCACACGGGTGCTTCTAGTACGCATATGTTTGGTACTAGGTATGTTAGGTTCTAATACATATATGTTTATGTATTAGATATGTTGATTGGACGGTGGTATATATGTTTATACACCGAGTGTATATATGTTTATACACTAAGCACACGGGTGCTTCTAGTACGCATATGTTTGGTACTAGGTATGTTAGGTTCTGGTACATATATGTTTATGTATTAGACATGATTGGGCTTCTGGTACATATATGTTTATGTACTAGATATGATTGGGCTTCTGGCACCTATACGTTTAGGTACTAGATATCTTTGCTAGGAAAGCAAAGTAGTTAGAGTCACAAAAGGGTGACTAGACGGTATTTATGTAGTTTATATATATGTTTACATATTTATGAAATGTCTATTATTGGGGTCTAAAACCCATGTATCTCACGAGACTATTTTGTCTCACGTACTACGTTTGTTTTGTGGCTATGTACTCAGGTACAGGTTTGAAGTGATAGAAGGTTGCACTAGAAGTGGCCTAGAGATGCTTAGTTCGGGAGCTCATAGGTAGATCCCGTTTGCCTATGGTTTTGATATACTTGGTGACACCGTATTTTTGTAAACTCTGATAAAGTTTTTAAAGTTTTTGATAAACTGTATTTTGGACAATGTGTCAAATGTTGGGAAATTGTATTTTTAAATGATTTAAACGATGTTATAAAAATACGGGTGTTACAACTTGGTATCAGAGCTATAGTTTAAGCGAATTAGGTTGGATGTCCATCCTAGTCTTAGACTGTAGCATTAGGAATGTAAGATTCCTTGAGATCATTAGGTTGACCTTGAGACTTTATGTTAAGTTTAGGGTTGAACCTAGGGGACCTATGAAAGTGATGTGATTATGGATAATCAGTGTTATGAGACTCATGACAAGTACACGAGGTACTAATTGTTTAATGTCTTTCGTATAGTCAAGATCGAAAGAAATGGTTAACACTCGAAGAAGTGGGAAAGCCCCGGAGGGCCGGGAGGAGGATACACCTCATGTTGAGGCTGAGGTTGAACAGGAAAGTCAACCGTCGATGCACCAGGTGGGTGAATCGGAGGTCGGAGCTAATAGAACTCCGGTGACCATGGCGGACCTCCAAACTATTATTGATCAACTCAAGGGAGTGGTGGCCGATGAGGTGCACCGCATAATTGGGGACCGTGAGAGGTCGGATGGAGATCGTGTATCCGAGGCTAAATCGGATGAGAAAACCAGGGGTGGTGGCACTCAAGTGGAGAAATTCTCCACAAGTGGTTGTAGTGATGCAAGGGCGAGGCCCGATGAAAATTATGGTTGTTCTTTTAAGACATTCATGGCTTGTAAGCCAAACATATATACGGGTAGTTCGGACCCGAAGGTAACTATGAGGTGGATCCGAGAGACCGAGCGGGTCATCGGAAGTAGCAAGTGCAAGAAAACCGATATGGTGTTGTATGCATCTCAATTGCTAAAAGAGGATGCTATGGTCTGGTGGGACATAGTTTATGAGACCCTCGGGAGGGAGGTGATAGAGAGAATGTCATGGGATGAGTTTACCGTGAGGTTGAGGAAGAAATTTTGTCCCGACCGGGATTTGGAGAAAATGCATGAGAAGTTTGTGACCCTAAGGAAGGGTGAGATGTCGATTGAGGAGTACACGAGGGAATTCACAGGATTACTTCCGTTTGTTGCTAAGACCTACTCCGAGGAGAGGTTGAGGGTAGTTAGGTATGCTAGTGGGCTACCTTGGGATTATCAGTTGGAGGTAAAGAGAGCGGTCACGCTAGATGAGACCATTAGTGCCGCCCGAGGTGTGGAAGAGGTGAACGTGGCAAAAGTTGCCGAGAGGGCGTATGTGGGAGATAAGAGGAATGCCGAGAGTGGATCGGGTACGGTTAAGAAGGGAAAGTTCACGTCGAACTTCTCTAGGCAAGGAAGTGTAGCCTCGTGCAAGAGGTGTGGGAAGAATCATACCGGCGAATGCCGTGGGGAACCAAAAATTTGCCATGATTGTGGAAAGACGGGACATTTGGCCCGAGATTGTAGATCCAAACCAATGGTCGATGTTGAATGCTACTCGTGCCATGAGAAAGGGCATTATAGCCACGTGTGCCCGAAGAAGAAAACCGGAACGCTTGTGTCAGCGGCTCAAAAGAAGGCGGAGCCGGCAAAGGTGAGAGGACGATCCTTCCTACTCACACGGGAGGAGGCGCGCGATGGGGCGTCAGGTTCGGGAGCTAAGGATTAAGCGGCCCGTAATTGTAGCATTGGATGATTAGGCCGGTGTGCCATTTGTTTCCCTAAGATTTTAGTTTTGGGTATTATTGTAATCCTTCCGAATGCTTTAGTTAAAAACATAATTTGAATGGTATGAATTTTATTGTTAATTTATTTACTTGAAAGATTTGATTTAGCAAGGTTGAATAATTGTCGAGGAGAGTAGTGGCATTTGGTAAGACCATTGAGATGGATTGGACGATTATGCACCAAGCCAGTTTGTTGTGTGAGTATAGCCATATTGTTAGATTGTTGCCCAATTTGGTGTTTACGGGAAATAGTAGATGAATTGTATGACGTGAATAGTCATCGTGGGAATAACCTTCCGGGTTGAATGAATTCGTATTTTTTTTTTTTTATTAGAATCACAGACCGGAGTCGGTTGGTTAACTCAAAGTTGACCGGGATGACCGGTGAAATTACGGTTAATAAAATTGAGTGATAGTTACTTCGGTAGCGACAAAAGATTTGGAAATATGGTAATAAAGAGATGAACCGATTAATGACGGTTAATGTGTAAGTGGAATGGTAAATAACGAATAGAGAATGTTATTAGTTACCCGCGGGGTACGATGCATGTGCATCATATGATGACCTTGGAAAGCATATAATTGTGAAAAGATAATATTATGTCATATGAATTGTGCTAAGTAATATGTCACATGGGAGACATACGAATGGGAAGGAAAACAATGAGGCGTCTTGTGGGAGAGGTGCTAGAATGCACGATAAATGATTTGATGATGTTTGTATGATATTGGCGTGACATATACATATGTTAGTATATGTGCATGATGATGATGTTTATTTGATATTGGTGCGATATATACATATGTTTGTATATGTGCACAATAGAGATGTATTGATGGTATTGGTAACATATACATATGTTTGTATATGTGCACAATAGAGGTAGTTAGATGGAATTGGCGTGATATACGTGTGTATATCTATATGTGTATATATGTTTATGTGTTTATATGATGAATGTAGAACCATGTGGTTAATAAATATTACTATTATGTTATGATAAATGAGAATTTGGCTTGAAATGCGGGTTGCATTTAGGTCATGTAAATGTAGGGGATGCCTACGATTTATAGAATAGAAGGAAAGAGAAACTCCTAGTGAGCAAATTACCATGTGGTAACCCAGACATAGTACGCCGTATAAGGGTGTGGGATGTATTACGGTAGTGGGCCTAGTACCGATAATTTAAGTTGATCAATGTGATACAAAGATGGTTGAAAGAATACTAAGTGATAGTATGAGTGACCAAGTGAAGGTCAAGAAACGGTAAATGTTATTGTGACCATATGTTAAGGTGTGACCCTTGGATTAACGGGGACGATTGATGAGAAAGTGATAATGGGTAGAACTGAGAGTGATAGATTGGTAATGGTACGCCGTGTGTACGGAAATTGCTAGTTGGAAAAGGTATGGTTGACTTTATGTAAAAGTCAACGTTAGTCAACCCGTGATTGGTTGAATTGGTCTAAGGTGGACTTTGATTCTCGTTTTGATTTACTAATGAATATTGATAGCATAATATGTCGATTATGTGTTTGTGAAAAAGTTGATGAGATGGTTGACTGAATTGTAGTCAGTTTATACGACTTGACCCGTTTGGGTGATTTCGATGTTGAAATTGGGAATCAAGTGTAAGACTGTAGTTGGACCATAAATTAAAAGTAAATTGTAAAGGAAAGGAGGATTTATGAAACCTTTAACGGGAAGGGAAAATGTTAAGGTTTAGTTGACTTTGTGCTTAAGTCAAAGGGTAAACAATGTGGGGATATACCAATGTCGGGATATATCGGCTTGGTCAAATTGTGAAATTTTGACCCGTTTAAGTATTGTGGGTTTTAAATTGAGTTCTAACCGTTCGGGCTCGATAAAATTGAGTAGATGTTGTGAAGCATAATGTTAACGGGAATCGGAATAAGAAATGTTGTTGGTGACGACCACAAGGAAATGAGAGCGTAATGCTCGGGTGTATATAGGTGGAAATTTTAGTAATTCCGAGGACGGAATCCTTTTAAGGGGTGAATAGTTGTAACGACCCGAAATTTGTAAGTAAATAAATTGAATAAAAATATGATAAATAAGGATAAATCGTTTAAAGAACGTAGGAATTGGTTTCGCGTCGTTTGGAGACCGTATGAGAAAGTTATGGGCGAAACCGGGTCGAGACAACAACCGAAAAGTGCAGCCCTGCTGCACATGTAAAGTTCGCGCCGCGAACTTGGGGTTCCCGATCGGGAACTCCGACCAGAGAGTTGGGGGTTTTTGGCAATTGAGGTTCACGCCTAGGTAACGATCGCGAAGAGTTCACGAACATGCAAAGTTAGCGACGCGAAGTGGGTTCGCGACGCGAACTTCGGACGACCAGCATTAAATCGGGTTTTGGCTCATTTATGTCTTTGGTAAACCCTAGTTTCTCTCTTGGGCGATTTTCGAGTGCAAAGGCTGGTTGAGGTCGATTTCTCCATCAAAGCTTGGTAGACTTCACTCCTAGTTGAAGATTAAAGGTATATCTTCACTCCTTGATCTTTGTAGCTTTAGATCTATGTATTTTGATGGTTGGGTTTGAAACCCTAGCTATTGGGGGTTATGGTTTATGGTGAATAAACGTTGTATACACTTGATAGATGGTATAGTAGCAAAGGAAACAAGTGTATGATTATGATTCGTAAGAATCTTAAGGGTTGGTCAAACCTAGGGTTTGGTAAATCACCATAATTGGTGGAAATGAGTTAATAAGTGTTATCTAGAGATAGATGGACACATGGGTAGTAGAATGGGATGTTGATAATCTTGTGATTATTGTATTAGGCATTTGGTGAGGTCTTGGAAGTTGACCGAATTGTGAAGCAAGGAAACTGACGTAAAGAATACGGTTGGAGCACTTATTTGCTAAGGTGAGTGCATGAGACTTTTAAACTGGGTACATAGCAAATAGTCTTGAAAGTACATATGATATTGTATCAGTCTTTATTAACAAATATTTGATAAAGATAGTAATTGAAAATGTATGAGAGTATGTAGAACGTGATACTAGAATGTGTCTAGTATGATTGATGAATTTGAAGTAAATTATGATAGATCCAAGTAATTATGGAATCTATATTAATGAATAATAAATATGTAGTAAGTGAGTAAAAGAATGTATACGGAGCCTATATTAATAAATATGTATTAGTAAAACAATTGGGAATGATTCTGTAGTAACGAGTACCTATTGGTAAGATATACTAATAAGAGTAAAGAACGAATATATATGAGAAAGTATATGAAGTGACTAGTAATAATTGTCTATTATAGTCAAAGGAGAGATAAAAGTATTATGTGATCGATAAATAAGAAATGTATCTTATGTATAAAGTAAGTATGGACCTCATAGGGTTCATAGATGTAGAAGTAACTGTGGTTGCTTATGATCGGGTCCATGGACCATACAGGTACGTTCACACTGTGGTGAACTAATTATATGTCGTTAGCATTAGATGACTAACTTGTTTGATGTTGAATGTGATAGCCGAAAGCTTTGACTGTCATAACTGTTAGGTTATGGTAAGAGATAGATGGTGGTGACGCGGGTTGTTAAGTCATGGATGTTAAAAACCTAGTATTGATCAATTGGTGAAGTAGTTTAACTAGTGTTTGGATGATTTTATCAAAATGGTTAACTAGTGATCTTGGAAGTATCATACTTGGATTTGTGATGGTTATGATCTTGATGGAATTGTTAGATGACTGTGAATTGCTAGTTTAAAGATTAAATTGCTAGTTAATGGAAATGTGGAAGTGTTTGGGTCATATTCGGGTTTTTGGCCCGTTTGGGTCAACTAGTTGTGAATACTCGATAAATGGTCAAAATGGTCAATTGTATTGATGAAGGATTTGTGCTAGTTGTAAATGTCATAAAATGTGCATTTTATGAGTCTTATGTAGTTAGATGTTGAAATTGATGATTTTGACGATTCGGTGGATTATCACTAACTCGGTATGTTGTTGACAGGAACCGGGAAGGATACTCAGTGATACTAGCTCACTGAGTTAAGGAATCGAAGGTTGAAAGGTGAGTGGATTCGACCTACAACTCGGGTTTCGGTTATTTCATTTGGTATTGTCTTGTTGGTGAAAAATGCAGAAAATCGACAGATGAAGAGAGTTCGCATCATCGCGAAGTCGGTCCAGAGAAAATTGATGATCGTCGCGAAGTAGTTCACGACTGAGTTCCCGGCGCGAACCCTAGTTCGCGATCGCGAACTAGAGTTCGCGATTGGGAACTCAGTTTTGACGTTTTTCGCGGTGTTTTTCGTAGCTAGTTGACTTGTTATGTATGCCTAGTGTTAGGGAATACCATACATGACTAGGTGCACCATCGGGATGAGGTCAGTGTCGGATGGATAACGGCTGGGCACAGTGTATCGACTAATTGGGTATCCGACCTTACCTGTATATGTTACAGTGTTAAGGGGAGGGAGTTGCCCTGGGTGTTGGATGCAAAACGCTATCGGTTACCGTGGTTTTGGCCGACCATGGTTTAAGGCCCGCAAAGCCGCCGATCCTCTCAAATAAGTGATTACCCAAACCGGAGATGTTTTTATAACTTCCGCGTTTAAGTGACTACCAAACCGGAGATGTTCTTTAACTTCCGTGTTATAGTGTTTAGTGTAGTTGGTAGGGTTAGGAATTCATTCACTTAGCTTTTGTGCTAATCCCTCCCTTATTGGCACATTTCAGGTTGGATGGCTTGAACGGGTCGGGCTTGGACGGGAAGTTTGACCATGCTTAAATTATGTTTTGTAAAATGAGCCGTGTCTAGTAATACCGTCTTTTAAATAACTTTATTTGTAATATTTTGTGGGACCACGTTTTGTAAACTTAACTAACTAGATGCTTCCGTACTTTAACTAATACTTAATTGCCTTTAAAAAAAAAATGCGGTGTTACAGAGAAAAAAAGGTGGGATAATCTAATAAAGCCCCTAATAATTGGTTGTGTGCGTGGTCCGTATTTGGCGGTTCCAAAAATTAAATTGGGTCGGTAGATAATATAATAATACATCTAATGTAAACCCAACAACACATCAGAGTAAATCACGCATATAATTTTCTTGTTTGTTATATAGTGAATTGTTTTTATTTGTATGATTAAGTTGATATTATTTCTTTAGTTTATCTTATATATTATCATATCCAAGAAATATGAAATTTACGTTGTTCATGACATGGACCGATAGTATAATAGAACTGAATCTAAACATCTGTCATTTAAGAGTAATATAAAACCTGATAATTACAATTGGTCTGCTCGGATGTACTCGTGTTTGTTTGTTCTTTTAGTGTCATTTAATCAATTTTAGTGTAATGAAAATAACGTATCTCACGAGTTTCATACTTTGATACTAATACTGGTTAGAAGTGTGGAGTGCACATTTATATAAGTTCAGGATATATTAGTACGCTATATAAAACAACGAACAAAATGTATGGTTTCTCTGGAATTAATTCAAACCTCTTACTTACCTCGATTGATCCCATCATTTACACACGATTACACAGGAAAAAACAAGATTTATTGAAGAAAGGAGAAACAAAATGTGGTCCAATGAGTAGACTACAAAATCGTGATGATAAGATATTATGTATTATTTATGCAACGAGTTTTTAATTACAATAAATGAAAAGGGTTAAAACAGAGCACATGGGGTGAGAGACCCAGGAGGCATATGATGTGCCCACAACAACAACATGGGCAGTTGGACACCGGTGCCGATATCGTTGACCATGCCCATATCCATGCTACGTTTCTTGGTTGTCTTTATCTACAATTAAAACTAAGTACAACATAATCTCAAAGAGTGTGCATACTTGTTGATATTTTTTTTCTATGAAATCATATGATTACCATTCCACAATACAAATAACTACACATGGAAGTTCAAAGGGTTGAACATAATTACAACGAGCCAAAGGGCCGAGATTAGCTATACACAGTATTAGCAACCTGTCTAAATGCCAAATTGTGAGTACTTTGCCACAAATGAAGTATAAAAAAAAGACAACTATGCTTGTGAACAAGGGAAGTACCATAAGAGTTCGTTCAACTGTTCAAGACAAAACAATTTCTCTCCATCAACAATTGCCTTCACATTGATCTCTTTGGAGCTAGCTATGATCACTCAAAGTCTAGCTGAAAAGATATACTAGCTGTACACACTTTTCATTGTTGACTAATTCTCAAGATATACATGAGTGGTCTTTCTACGAAACAAGAATAAAGGATGGAGCTACTAAATAGTTGTAGAATTAAGATGCTACGTTCAGACAATAACATTCTTGAAAATTTCTGTTAAGATATTTACATCTCTTAAAGAACACCAGAGCAAATTGGTGTTATACATAGGAGAAATAGAACCCTAATTGAAGCAGATAAAACAATGCTTAATGAAACAAACATGCCAAAGCAATTCTAGGCTAAACCGTTTCACACCGTGTTATTTTAAGTAATTTTTTGTGGTGTTAAAAAATCTACATTTGAAAATAGTAAAGATTATAAACTCTAAAAAGCATAGAGAAATGATATATATTCCTACCTTTTGACATATATTTGATCAAGTAGAAAGCCCATACATATCTAATAAGATAACATATGTAATCTATTAATTTTTTTTCTAATATCATTCTTTAATTTTAACATATATTTAATAAAGTAGAAACACAAAAGTTAAAGGAATCAATACCATTTCTCAAAAGGATAAAGAAAGGAAAGGGGGGAGACAGACGGATTGGAAAGAGTCAAAGATATCGAGAGTATGAAAATAAAGTGCTTTTTGAAAAAGGATATATACATGAGTGATGGTTTGACTCATGCCAAAGAAACATGGGTTTGTAATTTTATACCCGTTGATAAAATAATCTAGAGTTTTAATTTGGACAACCTAATTAGACGTATAAAAATTGTACATTAATCCGTGGGGAAATAGTTCCTAAAATTCATGAAGTAGTTATAGTTTGATGTACAAATATTTTAGGACTGTCATTATCAAAACTCAATAATCTGAGTTATGAAAAACAATCCAACCGAGAGAGATTCAAGGACACGAGATAATGATTATTTTATGTATCAAATTAGGTTGATTAATTATGATTTACAATAATTCTTTTTAAATATTAGGATTATTCTATTTTTTATTTAATTTTTAAAAGATATTTTACGTTTAAAAAGGGCTTTGAGATGGCTGAATTTTGCTCGACACGAGTACACGGGCTATTTTCATAGTTATTTTCTCTACTACTTTATAAAGCATTTAGGCTCTTTCCATAAATACCTTTTAGAAAATTCAGCCACTTTCTTTCTATTTTGAGATTTCATGAAAATCAAGAAAAAAAAACGGAGAAGTCATGCCTCGAACCCGCGACCTCCTCATCATAAGTCAAGCACTAAACCACCTGCTCTAGGAGCTACTTGCGTTTAAAAATGAAAACGTATACCAATAAACTGTTTCGGCTGTTAACAATTGATGGCCCACCAAAAGAATTAAATGGCTCTACTCTTCGGCTGTTCACATGCCTCCTTGAACCCATCATTCACAGTAATCGATTCAAGCAAACCCAATCATCTCCATACGTCTCCTCGATTCTTCAATTAGGCTCCTCGATTGCTTCAAACATCAATATCCTTCCTCGATTCCGAAATTTTTTTGAAATTTTTTACCCCGTTAATTAGTCTATCTGTGCACCCTAAATTTTTCAAAAGTTCCAGGGTACGCTGCTGGCAATGTTTCGATTCGACGATCTTAATTCAAATCTCTATCAGGGTGGAGTTCAACGACATCTACTAGGGTACGCCGCTACAAATGGATTGGTTAGATTTTATGGTGGAGTTCAACGACATCTGTTAGGGTTCGATTCAACGATCTTTATACAAATCTCTATTTGCGTTTGTCGGTTCCTTCATATTCTTCATCTTTCTCGGTTAGTTTTTCAAATTTCTCTTTTATTCTTTGTTGATTTATGTCCTAATTTACTGCCCAATTTACTTTACTATTGTTTAGTTTTAATAAATAAACAAGTATGACTTATAGGGTTGTACGCTTTTTCAGGGCTGTACAGTTTCAGAACAAAAATGTAAGTATTTTGTAAAGTGAAAACTTTGGCTTTGAGTCTTAGTATGGTTTTGTTGATGTTTTGAAATTCATGTGCAGGTCATATGAGTTAAGAGTTTGAGCACACAATTGGAACATTCGAAAGCTCGCTGAGCAGATTTGGGTTGACGTTGGAATCTCTTTAGACGCACATAATGCTGAAACATCAATCTCAATTTACAAGATGAAATTTTGTTGTTCATGCAATTAGATTTACACTTGTTGATTTTTTATTTTTTTTTTAAATTTCTGAGGATTTTATTACAGTATGTTAGGTATTGAAGTGAAACCTGGAAAGCCCTATACACATTTATTCAAAGAAGGTAGAGGACGCCATTGTATTTCTCAGGTAATCTATTTGGTATTTTATTTGCTTTTATTAGTTCAATTGCTTGATTTGATACTTATAATCAATTAGTTTTAAAATTCTAATATTTTTAGGATCTTTTTACAGTGGTATTGCCAAAATTTTGCAGCTGGATCAAATGGATCAAGCTACATGTTCATCAATTGGATTGAGAACCATTATGTATTTGTTTGGAAGTATTTTACCGACTTTCCTTTTTTATGATCTTACATTTGTTTGAAAGCATTTTACTGACCTTTTTGATTACCCACCTGTTACATCACTTATAGAAAGCCAAGTTAGGATTAAAAGCATGTTTATGATTATCATCTTAATATTATACACATGTTTCTACCGGTGCCGGGTTAGTTAATCCTCTTTATAAAAAACCTTAATTGCCTGTTACATCATACCATTATTGATTATTGAACATGCCATACTTGTACACTTTATTTGATTACTGTTTTTCAGGAAAAGAATGTGGTGGGTTGTGACGGTATTTAGTGCACCAAACTACTGTTATCGATGTTGTTATACATGGCTGCAATTCTTGAAATTGGAAAAACATGGAGCAAAACTTTCTTCAATTTGATCCAGCACCAAGGCAGATTGAACCCGATACATACAATCTGCAAAACTCCTGATTATCTTTTGAAACTCCTTGTGTTTTGCTGGTTTTGCCTCTTTAGTCATTACACTTGTACCTTCCTCTAAATGTAGCAAAACTGATGGGCCAAGTGGGTTGGGTAACGAGTCAAAACGCGTAACATTTTATGTTCTTTATTTCTAACTCTATTAATAATTAAAATGCATTTTTTTTACTCATTCAAACCCATTTTTCGACCCGATTATAAGTAAATGGCTCAAAATTGTGATTTCCATCTTTTGGTTTTATCTTTGCTTATGTAATGACACTAATGTATTGTTGGTTAATGCTTTTGGTAGGAATTGCATAACGGAATGGTGTAAACAAAAGCCCGAATGCTTTATGTCGATCTCCCTCCAACTCATTTAACTTTAGTTTGGCTTTATGTAAATCTCCACTAACTCGTTATCGTTCCCTTTCTTAACTAATTTGCTAACCATATAATATTTGACCCGATTTCTGTTTGACCTGCAACCCAAACCCACTCATATGCGTTTGGTGAAGGGTTTAAGAGCATCGGTAGCTTAGAAAAAGTGGCGGTGGTGTATGATTTAGAATCGTGAGTCTGTACTTACTAATCTATCACATGTACGTATTATGGAGTTGTATCCGGTTTAAATAGATAACTACAGATTTCCCCATGAATCTTATTACCTTCAATTGAATTGTTTTGTGTAATATAATCTTAAGATTACAAAAAAAAATCCGAACTGAGAAAACAAGCATACTACAACAAAATGCAATTTACCCTTAATGAAATCGTTGTCATCAATCCATTATCTTAATGGTCACACAATATTAGTGATTAAATATATTTTGATTAAATACACGTACCATGGGAAAGTAAACAACTCTGCTTATGAAACAGGACCTTGGTAATCTTCTGAAGAAATGAGTGTTAGAGTAGTGTGAAAAAGCTGAGCGATATCAAATAAAAAACAAAATTTGGGTATGTATTTTTGTGCAAATGTGTTTGCAATCTTGTTAATTGTGTCTGAGTGTGTATGTATTAGATTGGGACAAGATTAATAAGTAGTTCTTTCTTTTCGAAAATCGTTGTATGAATCTTTGTTTGCATTTTTGTTTGGTATACAAATCATTATGTTGCCTTACATTTTGCTACTTAATATAAGCATGCTCGTAAGCTTTAAGAGTTTAAGTCATAGATTCGAGCCTACATTGGCCCGAAAACCAGCTTTTGAATTGAAATTTGGTCTTGGTTTAAGTCAGTGATCAAAGTCTAATCCATTAACACAGTTATTGACCTAACAAAAGTGATAAGATAACCAACATCAATCTTTATTGTATATGCATTTCATATATTTCTCAATTATCATGACATAAATTTCAACAAACACATTTATCATTTCGAGATAGATTTGTGTTCTTAAAAAATTGACAGCCGTAGATCATGCGACCTTCATATTATTAGCAAGGTCCTCTAACCAACTGGAATACTAAAGTACATGTTGATTACTTGACTACAATTACTTATATACTCTATTATCTTTATTAATTTCTAACTCATACTCCCCCCGTCCCAAATTAATTATTTACTAGACAAAAGGCACACAGTTTTATGAAAATGCAATTATTAAAATGTCCACCAATAAAATTTCATATTTATCCACTTATAATTCATATGATTGGTTGTAACTTGAAATTGACACTTATTTAGGGACAAACTAAAATAGTAAGGTGGACAATAAAAATGGGACGGAGGGAGCATTATTTATATTGACCACCCACCACCACATTCCCTACCCACTACTACCCACAAGTCACAAGCATTGTATCACCCACCAACCACCATCATCACACACCATCACGATCACTACTACCACCACCACCTACTATCACTACACACCAACACCCACCACCATCACTACTGTCACCTCCACATCATTATTGCCGCCGCAAAATATAGTCACAGGGTACCCGCCGCCGCATTGCGCGGGTACCCTGCTAGTCAACATTAATGTTACAATCCAGTAAATATTTAACTAGCTTTTCGATTGTATTCCCTTTTCGATTATAAATTGAATAAATCGACGTGAATTTTTTGTTAGAAAAAATACCATAAAACCCCTGTCACCCAACACCCCTCGTGGCCATCATCATCATCCGTTTTCTTCAATCAGAATCCCCTGTTTTCTCTCTCTCATATAAATTCCCAACACAAATCCCCCGATCTTCACAGTCCAAATCCCACTTATTATCCCCTCTTTCTTTCTGTCTCAAAAATGGCGAAATTTGTCCACATTCTGCTGGGATTTACCTTGCTTTTCACCACTGTTCTTGCTGCTCCAGCTCAAGCTCCATTGGAAGGTATATATTTCACCTTTATAAGCATACACTAACACCAAAACACGAATATGAACACACATACTTGTTTTTCAGGTCTCTTACCAAACGGAAACTTCGAAGAAGAACCAAAACCAACCGACATAAAAAACACAGTCCTGCTTCACAAAACCGCCTTACCGAAATGGGAGATCACCGGCCTAGTGGAGTACATTCACGGCGGACCTCAGCCCGGCGGGATGTACTTCCCGGTCGCACACGGTGTTCACGCCGTCAGGCTCGGAAATGAAGCCACAATATCTCAAGTTATAGCTGTGAAAGCTGGATCTTTGTACGCAGTGACTTTTGGTGCTTCCAGAACTTGTGCGCAACAGGAGGTTCTGAGGGTGTCGGTGCCACCACAGTCCGGCGACCTTCCGCTGCAGACTCTGTACAGCAGCAACGGTGGGGATGTGTACGCTTATGGATTTAAAGCGAATTCAACTAGTGTGAGGCTAACGTTTCATAACCCTGGAGTACAAGAAGATCCTAAATGTGGCCCACTCATTGACGCTGTCGCCATTAAAGAGCTCCTTCCTCCCAGACCTACTCGCCGTAAGTAAATCTCGCGAAACTTCAAATCGGAACAAAAATATCGAGATCTATATTCAGGAAAACTCATAGATTTATACTTTGTTGCAGTTAATCTGGTGAAAAATGGCGGATTCGAGGAAGGACCTCACCGATTATTCAACTCCTCCAATGGCGTCCTTCTTCCTCCTCGACAAGAAGACGTCACATCTCCTCTTCCCGGCTGGATAATCGAGTCTCTGAAAGCGGTTAAATTCATCGACAACAAACATTTCAACGTTCCGTCCGGTGTCGCCGCAATCGAGCTAGTTGCCGGAAGAGAAAGCGCCATCGCACAAATCCTCCGAACGACTCCAAACAAACTCTACAGCCTAACATTCTCCATTGGAGATGCGAAGAACGGATGCCATGGAGACATGATGGTCGAAGCATTTGCTGCAAAAGACACATTGAAAGCACCATTCAAATCGGAAGGAAAGGGGAAATGGAAGACTGCTAGCATGAAGTTTAAAGCGATCTCGGCGAGAACTAGAGTGACGTTTTACAGTTCGTATTATCATACTAGAGCTGATGATTTTGGATCTCTTTGTGGCCCTGTCATCGATGAAATTAGGGTTTTCAGTGTTGGAGCTTAGGAGGAAGATGAATTTAATATATTGTGTGTTTGGTAGTTTGATCGTTTGTAATTGATACGATTTAAGGGGGGACAAATGATCTTTCGGTTAATGAATATTGCTAGATTTGTACCAATGATAGCTTCAATTGCTTGTCATGTTTTTTTTAAAACACACATCATTGGCATTTCATTTCGATTGAAATGCTTCGGTTCGAGAAGTGTTAAGAAGAGAGAATGTAAGGTATTTTTGTGGATTATTTGTGTGTATTTAATTTAGGGTTTTGATAATAGGACTGTCATTAACAATATATAAGATTGAGCAGTTTGGAGTTTGATTGGTGGAGGAGATTGAATGTTGCTAAAAATAAGGAAGATAAATTGACTAATGAAATTTAAATTGGGTAAATTGTAAATATTATTCATTGTTAGTGACAGCCTTAAGGGCTGTCATTATCAAAACCCTTTAATTTATATAAATATAAAATAAAAAGGTATTTGTTGACATTAATATATTAGCTGAGTGTAAGTTAACATAATGTGAATTTGATAAAAATTAAAATATAGAGGGTTTGGAATGAAAGTGGTGTAATCTAAATATTATACTTCTTCCGTATCACAATAAGTGATACACTTTCCATTTATGGGTGTTTCACAATAAGTGATACACTTTAAAAGTTATCTTATTTGGCAAAAATATGGGACCCAAACTCCACTAACTATTCACTTTAATAAAGTGAAATTATCCTTATACCCTTACTTTTACTTTTAAAACTAATTAATATCACTTTATTCAAGAAAAGTGGGATCCATCATTCACTAACTATCTACTTTAATACTAATCACACTTTAATATATTTTAACCTTACTTTAATTTTTTTCCTCAAACTCCGTGATTTTCCAAATGTATCACTTATTGTGATACGGAGGAAGTAGGTGTTTTGCTATATAATATTGCTATAACAAATTTCTTTTTGAATGAGAATGGGATTTTAAGAGGGAAGCTACAGTAAAGATCACCCCATCACAAAAACCACAAATGATGTAACAAATAACTTGATATCATAGTAGTATTAGAGGAATGTAATAGGTATCTTGGGTTCTACATATTAGCAATCACAAAGAAAAAAATAAAAAATAAAAAAAAGCAAATAACACAACATTATAGTAATGGTAGTTGACAGTGATATGGAGACAAAGGATGCCATAGCACCAAATGGGCTATGGCGAAGTGCTATAACATCTCATACCCAAGGGCCAAGGCTCTAATGATATCGAAAGTCATGGTTAACCAAATAAGATTGAATAATAATAATAATCAACTAAATGGTAATGGAAAGTATTTATCTAGAAAGTAAAAAACGTACTAATGTATTATTTGGGTACATGCCAAGAGATGAAACGTATGCACATGACCTCACACGACAACGGTATAAGTTTTCTTTTTTGCAAGTTAAAACTAAGTTTTTCGAATAATCATCAATCTGTATTCATATTTGACGCGTAAACAGATTTCCATAGAAATGTAGACGACGTGTAAATCATTATTGTTCAAATATTACAAGATTCTTTGTATGAGTGTATAATGTAGTGGAAATATCTCTTGATTAAGGAGTACTAATTTATTGAAAGATCATTTCCGGGTTTCTTCTAGAATACCAACAAGGCATTTCTCCAGCATAAACTCGGCATTAACATAAGCATGGTATTTATCTGAACAGATGTTAAGAAAATATATTTACAAAAAATCTTTAAAAAAAACCCATTTGCCCGTCAGAAATAAAACATAACCCAAATTGACAGATCCATTCTTAAATTGGTTAAAACTGTCACCTGAAAGGCTGAAACAACAAGATAGGAAAATGGAATTAAAAATAAGATGTTTATTGGTGTGAAGAATAATAAAAGGATACTGAATAAAGCTGTACAATCTTTTCCAACAGCCTTCATTAACATATCAATACCTGCAACACCGATAATTAGATTTTGTAATAAATTTGAGCATGAATTGGATTACAGAAATTAATTAACCTCCAGGATGATACTTCATGTATGGAGCGATGTTGTAAACACGCCCTTTTAGTATAGTCCACAATGAGTCTTCTGTATTGTGTTGTTTAACTTCACTTAAAGGTATAAGCCTCTTGTTTGATTGTCCTTTTAATCCTAAACAATCATTAAATTATACATAATAATCAGAAATAATAATAATTTTTATAAATTAATAATCAATAATAAAGTACCTGCTAAATCAGGATGTGTATGAGTAAGCTTATGCCAATCCATATGACTATGACCAATTGGACAAGGAACCCTAGGATGATATACTGGTATCTTAACAGAATTTTTGGAACTACTAACTGAATTTCCAACATCTTTTTTGGAGAATTCGGTTGACTTTTTTTGTGATGATGATGCAGCATCCTTAAAAGTCAACGGTCCAACTTTTTCCTCCTTTTCATTATTTTTCAAATTGTCACCCCAAATAGTACTACCATTATTTTCATCTTTAATACTCATACTGCTGACATCTGGAAGACTTTTTGGTGCATTTTTGTTCGGCTCATTAACCTAAAATGAAATGAATTAATCCCTGAAAATGTTAAAAATAAAGAAGTTTGAGAATTTGGAGAGAACTTGCCTGACAAAAGGTGAAATCGTCATTGGTTTCAGTCTCATCCATTATGGTACCCAGAAAATAAATCTATGAAATCATGCATAAATCTATTTTCCCAACATAAACGAACCTGATTTGAAAAAGTTGAAAACTTGGTGGGTGAAAACAGAAAAATCGAACAAGAATACGATGAATTTAGCGCAATGATATTTCGGGTGAGTGTTGATAATCTGAGAATTATTGAAGGTATATATAGAAGTATATACCCTTGACTTTTACTATGAAAGATTGAGTATTGACCATTGATTCTATTTGAATATGTTGTATGAAAATGACTATTGACCAATTTTTTTTTTGGAAACATCTTTCATTAAACACAACTAGCAAAAGCTAGAAAACCAACAAATCAAACAATACAAGGTAAAATTAACCACTCTAACCAACTAGTTTTAAAAATTTTACATCGATTACTAATCCAAAAAAACGATATTTCTTTGATCGCGTCCACCAAGAGGCTTTTCCGAGTATCACCGTTTTTAAAAGTCACCGCATTTCTATACCTCCATAATATCCAGATGGTTGTTAAACAAACCGCTTCAACGATGACCTTTACTCTATTGGTAGAGAATTTAGCATCCAACGAGTACATCAAATCCTCCAAATTCACAACATTAATATCTAAAACTTGCAACCACCTACTAATCGCCAACCAAACGCTTTTCGCCACTTCACAACTCCAAAAAATATGATTCGTATTTTCCCCAACCAAACCACACGAATCACATTTGGTGTCGTCTAGCACTACCCCCCGAATAACCAGATTTGATTTAGAAGGAATGCGATTTAACTCAATCTTCCAATATAGAATATTCACCTTGCGAGGAACTATCCGATTCCAACGAGTGTGCGAAACCGACGACGGTAGGAATAAGGAATCCAGCCATCGTCTAGTCGGCCCAACTTCATACCCTTCGTTCGGCCCAATCTTCCACGACCACCTATCCGGGACCTCTGTAAGAGAGACACCCTCCACTACCGAAGTTAATTAAGACGTTAACGATTCCAGCCGACCGCCCCTAATTTGCCTCGACCAAGCCCACCTGACTTTGTTATCCACCAGACGATCCGCCACCAAACATTCGGGGTTTGACTCCAGCCTATACAAACGAGGATATGCTGCAGCTAACGAGACATTAGAAGCCCAAGCTTCCTTCCAGAAAAAAGTATTTCTCCCATTACCGACTTTCTTTGAAGGACTATCTAAAAGATTAATCCCTTGAGCCTTATATTTACCAATAAACCTAATAATTTGAGCCCATGGTTGGGCCCCACTGGACCCTCGAGGATTAAGAAGCCCAAGACCACCATCTTGTCCGTATAATTTAGAGATGATTCTCACCCACAGCACTTCCTTATGGTTGACAAACTGCCATATCCACTTCAAAAGGAGGGCCATATTAAACGAATACAAACTACCGATACCAAGGCCACCGTTCTCCATAGAAGCTAAAACCGCATCCCACTTGACCCAATGAATTTTCTTATGTTGTTCGGATCCACCCCAAAAAAAAGATGCTCTTAATTGTTCCAATATAGCATTAACGTTTCGAGGGAGCAAAAATAAGGATAAATAATAAACACCTACCCCACCAAGCACCGACTTTATAAGCAATGATCTCCCTCCACTCGATAACGTACTCACCTTCCATTTAGAAAGTTTTTGTTTAAAACGATTAATCAAACCATCCCAGTTTTTCCTCCGGGTCATACACGCCCCAACCGTGAGGCCTAGATAAATAAACGGGATTTTTCCTTTACACACTCCCACTGAATCCGCCATATACCTTAAATCCTCATCTTTTACCCCGATGCCATACAAATTCGATTTATGTAAATTAATTTTCAAACCCGAGATCGAATAGAAATGATGTAAAATAATAATAAGGCTTTGAATATTTTTTAACGACCATTCCCCCATAAAAATAACATCATCCGCATAGATAAGGTGAGAAATAACGAGATCGTCACTTTTTACCTTAAGCCCGTAAAAAATCTTTCTAGACACCGCTTCTTCCATCGCCACATGAAGCCCTTCCATAGCCAAAATAAATAAAAACGGCGAGAGTGGATCGCCTTGTCTAAGACCTCTTTCAAGTTTGAATTCCTTTGAAGAATTCCCATTTAGAAGAACCGAAGCTTTAGACGAATAAAGAGTCGCCCTGATCCAATGTCTCCACTTGCTCGGAAAATTCATAAACTCCATCATTTTATCCAAAAATTGCCAATTCAAAGAATCATACGCCTTTTCAAAGTCGATTTTAAGGAACATAGCTTTTTTCTTTAACTTCTTATAATGAGCCATAATCTCGTTTACAATTAAAGGGCCATCCAGAATTTGGCGCCCCTTAATAAAAGCTGATTGCTCCACACTCACTACCGAGTCCACCACTAGCGAGAGCCGAAGTGCCAACACCTTGGCAATAATTTTATATTGAAGCCCGATGAGACTAATAAGACGGTACTCGTTCACCGCCATTGGGTTCGTCACCTTCGGGATCAACGTAATAAACGATGAGTTGCATCCTGACGGAATGAAACATGTATCAAAAAACTCAACAACACAGTTAAAAATGTCAGATTTCAAAGTATCCCAAAACCGTTTAACGAAAGTGAACGTAAAACCATCAGGGCCCGGAGACTTATCGCTTCCACAACTCCAAACTGCATGTTTGATTTCTTCCAAGGTGACGGGGGCGATCAAAAGATTCTCGTTATCAACCGACAAACGCTTGAATTTATCATTTCTATTCGCTATTTCAACCGCATGCACCCGCTTATACTTCTTCTCAAAAAAATTAAAGAACACTTCTTGCACCGCCGGGGGCGACGTTACCCACACACCTTCATGTTTAACACCTTGAATCGTGGAATACCGCCTTTTACTATTAATTATGCCGTGAAAAAATTTGGAGTTTTCACCCCCTTCAACACACCAGTTAACTTTGGCCTTTTGCGACAAATCTCGCCACTCTTTTACATCTAACTTATATAAATTCTGCTTGGCACGAGATCTGATTTCCCGGTCTTCAACAGAAGCCGAATCTAACTCCATTCTTTGTTCAATTTCTCTAATTTCCTTAACAAGGGTATCTTTTTCACTTTGCAGCTTACTCTTCTTCGCAATCCACCATTTTCGACAATTGTCTTTAAGAAGCTTCAACTTATTTTTAAAACTAATTATATGGCGAACATTGGGCTGATCTAACGACGGACGCCACACCTCGGAAACCAGATTCTCGAAATCGTCTTCGTCCATCCAAGAATTAAAAAAACGGAAAACCTTCGGACCATAATCCACGCTTTGTTGCGATAAAATGATAGGTCTATGATCCGAAATTGAATCATTAATAACATTTGCAACTAGATCTACACAAGAAACCTCCACCCCTTCATTCATAAAAAAACGGTCTAATTTACTCATCTTTCGACCATCTCGACTTAACCTAGTGAAAGCCGAACCACCCATCGGGATTTCGGAAATATTAGCCGAAGCAATAAAGTTGTTGAAATCTTCCATCTCTCTATCATTTTTTTCACACCCCCATCTTTCCCCTTCGTCCCTAACCGCGTTGAAATCACCGAATAATAAATAATTACCTTTGTTTGTATCCATATAATTGACAATAAACTCCCAAAGACGCCTCTTTTCTACATTACTTTGAGGGGCATAAACATTCACCATAACACATTTAACCTTATTTTTCTTCCACTCCCCGTGAACGAATAACACATTCTGACAGCTGATAATCTTCGAACTTTCAAAAACGGACTTATCCCAAATGGAGATAATGCCCCCGGACAATCCAACCGCACTACTTAACGCAAAATCAAAAAACATATTCCCCCATATTTGTCTAATCATGAACATATTTATTTTTGTAACTCTCGTTTCTTGTAAACCCAAAAAAGACACTTTATTTTTATTACAAATAGCCGCAATGCGTCTTCTTTTTACCACATCACCAATACCACATGAATTGAAGGACATAATATTCATGGACGACCCTTCTCATCTCCCATACTACTTATCATTTTTTCAAGAGAACTTTGGCACCCTTCCATGTCAAGCCCAATAGCGCTTCCAATGTCTATGAACCTATTTAGATCATCGATTAATGACACCGTTTTTACTTTCTTATTACCCGAAATCCCCACCGAACTTGAATTAGCGGAGAAGGCTGTTTTTGCCACCACGTTATTTCCACCGTTTTCGAACCCTGGCGGTCTAGAAAAAGATTCATCAGACCCTACTGAAACCTCCACCCTATGCGTATCCCCATTGCATGAAACAGGAGACGAAGCCTTCACTCCTTCCTTTTCCAACGAGCCGGCCTCCACATGTATGGGAAGCGGCTCAACTATGTTCGGACAATGTTGCTTATCCGCCTGTTCACCTAATTTTGTTTCCTTCGCCGTTATCATCATCATTCTCCTCTTCTTCTTCATTACTTTCCACCTCAAAATTATTATTATCTTCCTCCGAACTACCCTGCTCTGCATCCGACATATCCTCATCCACGTTACTAACATTATCAAACTTCTTCATGCAAGGTTCCCACAAAGCCAACTCGTACATCCAAACTTTATACTTAACTTTCCCAATGATCACCTCCAACTGTTCTTCTATCTTATTACCAACCCTCGTTTTTAAGCAAACTTTACCATTCCCACTATCCCCATTATCACCATCCACAAACATGAGCTCACCTAAATGACTCAACATTTTTTTTATCGTGTTAATGGTTCCCGCTAGCAGTGGTGACCCATCGAAACGGATCCACACTACCTTGTCATCAACAACAAACGAGGACTCCAACGGCTTCAATTGGATAAAATAAAATTGCATGTCTTCATGGTTCTTGAACCGATCGCATGCAATCGCATTGTCAAACTCTAACCACACCCAAGACCCTCCAATATAATGAACATCTACGTCCAAGAACCCCTCTTTAACGCACACCATATTGATGTTTTCAATCAAAGAAAGATCCCGGACCTTTCCAACCAGAATAATTCCTTCAACTTTAAGCGGCATAAGATCATTATCATCCAACGTAATGACCTTCCTCATCTCCGTGGACTCCCTTTGTTTCTCCTTCACTACACCTGCATCTCTTGAATTATCCTTGAAAAGGTCTACAAACTTTCTATTTGTAGGACCGATCGGATCTTTACGGGACAACAAACGTATAGGCTGCTGAGAACTACTAGCGGATTCTTTCACAACTTTACGAGAGAATCTAGAAATCGAAGCAAAAAAGTGGTAGGAATTGTACCATGTCGCGTTAAGCTTTTCCAATAGAACGTCGACGTTGGAAACCCTAAGGAACCTTACAAAAGCGAACCTTCTACCAATCTTCGATAATTTCCTGGCAATATACACATCCGCAACCAACCCAAAAACATCCATGGCGTTCCACAAATCCCTAGGTTCCCATGAAGAAGGAAAGTTCGAGACGTAGAACGTAGTGGATATACTTTTAAGATCCGATACTCTGTTACGCGCAGATGCCTTCTCCTGTACCGTGCTCCATCGTGCACCCTTCATATTACCAAACCCAACCCCCCTCCCCAATCGCCGGAAGGAATCCGACGACCAACGGACGATCGAAAAAAACGAGAAAACCCTAGATAGGGTTCGGCGGCTATCGCAGAGAGAAAAAAAAAAAAAAGACTATAGACCAATGATATAAAATTAATAATGATATCTTCATTTATAATAAATTAAAGGGAAATGCTAAAAAGTGTCCTAAGGGTAATGGTTAAAAAAATTTTGTGGCTTAAAATTGTAAACTACCTAATAAAAAACCACCCCCATGCATTTTATTAACCAACTTTAATTAATTATGCTTTCTTTGTTGTACATTAACCACTTTAATTATTCTTAACCATTACACTAAAGACAATGGTTAGCAAATCCCTAAATTAAATGCCACTTGAGCAATGATTTCAATTGCTCGTGGTTACCTAAAATTTTGACTAAACTTATTTCCAAATGACTCAACTTCAATTTGTACAGGAAAACCATCCTCAACTGAATACGTGAATTAACAAAATAAGTGAATCAAAGTCAGAAACACAAATTCATACATAATGTTTCATGTACAGATATTTTAAAGTCAAGTTGGACCTGTTATTAATATTACTACATTATGATGCTTTCTACACTTACTATATTTTCCTTATATTTAGCTCCCTATTTGGTCACAGTATTTGATAATTACCCTTGACACTTCTTAATTTATTTAATGTTTTAAGGGTAAAATTGTAAAATTGCAAACTTCTTTTCATTTCTTTTCAATTCAGAACAAAAAAAAAAACCTTTTTTTCTTTAATGTCCGACACGAAAACACAAAGTAAGTTCTACCATTTATATTATTGCTCGATTAAAAATAGTACTATAAAAGAGCAATATCAATCTTTGTACCCTAAAACCTAACTGAAAAGAAATCTTAATAAAAGAAGCTTGATGATAGAAATTGATTTGATTAATCTCCTAAAATACTAAGAAAGGAACTTAAACATTTGTAACGTTTTTCTCTTCATATCTCCTTCACGATCAAACTTACATTTAAATAAGAAAAAGAGACACAAGTAAACATGGGGGGTGATGCAAAAGCTAACTGCTACGTGCATGAAAGAAGTGGTTGGAATTTTGACTTAGGACTTGGTCTTTATTGACTTCAATCTTGGTAATGGGCCGGACCGGTTTGGTATCTGATACCGTATCACTTAATTCGCTAAATGAACAAAAGGTGTACGGTAATTTAAGCTTAATTAGTCAATACGTACCTCTGGCATGAAATGAAATAACAAAACACAACGATTCTTTCAATCAGTTAATCATGATCACACATACGATAAACCTAGAAACAAAAAATACGAGCAGCTGAATAAAAAAATGAATCGATCTGCCATAATTGAACAAAATCTAATTCTTAAATGACAGAAAAACAAATTGTGCATATTATGCATAGAGTCATAGGATTGACGAAGCACCTGAGTGAGAAACGAATAGCTTGGTGGATGAACTACCTAATCAAAAAGACGGGACTGGTCCAATTAATTTTTGGGTCATGTGCAAAATCTAAAAAATGGGCCCCACTGTGTAACTTTTTTCCCAAATAACTAAAAAATTTCCGCCAAATTGTAAATGCCGCCACAATCCCCAAGTTAAATGTCCGGATTGGACCCTGTAGTCCGTCTATTTTCAATATTCCGTTGGACTTATTTTGATTCAGATGAATTTGCACGTATATATATATGGGCCCTTAAATTTTGTGGGCCCTGGGCAGCCGCACATGTCGCCCATGCTCAGGGACGGCCCTGATCAAAGAACACGATGAATAGAACAAGGATGCGTATCTTTACTATAATGCATTTGAAACTTTCACACATAGGAAAATCTTAATTTCAGCATTCTCAAATAAGGAGGTTGAATTTTCAACACACCAGTTGGCAAAAAAAATGGACAACATTTGGTCCAATAATTTGCATCCTAAAAAAGAAAAGTCAAGGAAGGAGTTTGACACACTTCTCATTTAATAGGTTATAAACATTACTTGGGTTTGTTCATCTATCAATGTAGCACAATTTTCCACCTATTTAATTTGTTTGATTTTTAGTTTATAACACCACACTTTGAGGGTCATATTTCATTCGGTACAACTCCATTTTGGACATTCTTTAACTTGATTTGTACCTATCACAAAGGTGAATGCAAAAGCTATTAATCTCCCACCTATATATGGGGCAAGACCTTTAGCAACCATTTGATGACATGTCATTTTAATGCATTTTGATTGATCCAAAATGGTGACTCAAAGGGCATTATAGGAAAAAAAAAATTATGACATTTATAGTTGGAGGTTTTTTAACAATTAATTTGGTAATTTATGACCATTTTCCAACGGTTTTATGATAAAAAAAATAATTTTTTTAGTAAGTCATTAATGCACTAAATAACATCTTTTTTGGTAAGTAATTTATCAATTGTCAGCCATTGATTCTATAATACCTAATTTCCTATTCCTTTGTATTGTTATATTGTAAAATTCAACTTCTCTCCACAGTTTGTGTTTTTTCAACATTTATACTAATTTAGACTGTTGTTGCTAAGTTTTTTGTTTGTGGAATTGACACCTTAAGTTGCTTACATATTTATCATGCTTACGCATTCATGCTATGTAATTATATATGTCCATTGTTATATTTAGTTACTTCATGAAATTTGTCATTTGTTGTTGGCTTATAAGATGGTTACAGTTTAATGGTTTATTGGATTTATACGATTGTTATTGTTGAATTTATGTCCGTTTCACTTTTATTTTACATTTTGTTTTTGATGTTGAAACGGGCCAACTTATCCACCACACACACTGTTTAGCCCATTTTGTTTAGAAAAAGTATAATATATCGTAATTGTTATTTTTTACTACAAAAACATTTTTCTTACAATAGTGATAATTAATAATCGTGAAGAAAACAAATTTATGACATTGTATGTATTTCTTAATAGATTTTGGTCTATTAACTACTACTTCATTCGATTCAAAGGAAGTGATACACTTTGGATTTCACGATTTTTTAGGCAAAAGATTATAATGATGGTTAAATTAAATTAATTAGATGGTTAGTGGGAAATTGGTCCCACACATTTTGAATAAAGTGGGGTTAATGATGTTTAAAAGTAAAAAGTAAGGGTAAATGAATCATTTTACTTTGTTAAAGTAGATAGTTAGTGGGGGTGTGTCCCACTATTTTTGCCAAATAAGGAAATTTTTCAAAGTGTATCACTTATTTTGAATTACCCATAATTAAAAGTATATCACTTATTTTGAATCTAAGGAAGTATTTCACTTGAACCGCCCCATATTAGCTTTAAAAAAATTTATTTGACACGTATGACATAAACCATTTATAAATAAATGGGCAGAAATTCACAATATTTGAAAATATGGTGAAACAATGCCAATCAATTACTGAGTCTATATTAACAAGATCATAATCAATTACAACTAACACAAAAAATAACATTTTTATTTTATTTGTTAGATAAAGAATCATATGTTATATCCATAAATGTGATCCGAATATGGATTTTTTTGAAATCATATCAGGTCAATGTTGGTTTAATTATATAAGAAACATCCATTGTTGTTTCAAAACATATGGAACCCATGTCTCTTTCAATACTGAGTCATTCTCGCACTTACACACAAAATAGTTGACATTATCAATGAACGGATACTTTCTTTAATTCCGGGAGACGAGAAGATACACGACTTTTCGGACTCTGTTTATACTTACCAATTTCTTGAACAAGAACGGCTTGAAAGTTATTTGTTGTGACCACGATGGCAACTACACCAACTCAACGACAAACGTCGTATATTAAGAAGTTTTATTTTGTCTTTAAGTTTTTTTTTATCTAATTATTCATGTATAACGAAATGTTTATTTATCATTTCAACAATAATTGACTACATGCTTTCTTACATTATTTTCATTGTTATGGATTCTATATTTGAAACTAGTGTTAATTATATATAACAAATATACATATAATTACATGAGTTCAAAGCATGTGAAAATTTATTTTCAACACTTGTTTTCCAACAAACAAAAACAATACAATTCAAACATAAAGTCATTTTTTAATATACAATCTCCATTGGGAAAAGTCTAATTCTATTGTAGCCAACAGAGTTAATTTTTTCAGATATTCTATTTACTGTCATTTGAATGTTAAATCTTTAACTAATTACTTTTAACATCATTAAGTCATAGCTACCACCAACCACGCCACTGCTATCTTCTTCACCTCATTACTGACTCATAACGTGGATACCATATTATTATTAGAAAAAAGTGTAACTGAGCAACTTTTGATCGTTGTAAAATATAATTACATAAGATATCCGCCAGTTTATTACACGGATACCCTACTTGTATATATCAAATATATGTATAGCACCACAAATCATTTTATTTCAGAACCTAATATAACTAAATACGGACAAAATCAAAATCCACTGCAAATGTACTGGTAAAAATTGTCCTCGTTAAATACAAATCACCTACATTATGTAATTATTGCTGCAGTTAAAATATAAATAATTTATTTATATATTTAGAAAGTGGTAGGTAACCATGAATGGTGTCATTATTCTGTCCAAGAGTTGGTATTAAATATTTAAATTGCTAATATCAAATTAAATTAGTTGAAATTTTGATTTATAATTAGAAAAGGATCTCCAACTTTATAAAAATACATGAAATTTTGCTTTACAATTCAGAAATATTGTTGTATATAATATTTAGAGCTGAGTTCCTTTAAAGCCAGATTAAAGTCAAAATATTTTAACACTCACCTTAAAATTATTATCTCTCGTATAACATTCATATAATATTCATTTAGTATTCACAAAAAATACGCTAAACTAATCACATTTTTAAAAGTAGGGAAAATTTGTTTAAGCAGCGTTAAAACATTGAGGCCGGAGCTTTTGTCGCAATATCCGGTATCGTTTGGTGAGCTTTGACTCTGTCAAAAGTACTTCGTCATACCTTTAAGCGCACGCTCTTATAATAACAAAAAATATATTGTGACTAGCCAACTAGGAGAATGTAAACTGGGCATGAACAAACAAAATCAAAATGGGTCCTACTATTTTGACAACCCATTATACATTTTTGACAGACCTGGTCAAAAAAGTTAAAAATTTGACCTTGAAAATTGTATTCAACTATAGTAATTAAACCACTTTAATTTCGAAATTTGCAAACAATCAACACTGTTATCACTAATTATTTTGAAACTAACATTAATTTCTTTATAAAATGAAGATTAACATATCAAAATATTACACCAAACAAAATCAGAAATCAGGTACGAGAAATGTTTTTCTTTTAATTTCTGTAGATCTTAACCAAACACACCTTGATTATGAAAAATACCGGCGGATCTGAAAAATATTACCGACGATCTCTCTCTCTCTCTCTATATCTCCGGCGACGACTTGTAGATCTGGTCAGCGGTGGAGTTGTTCGGTGGTGGTGGTGGTGGCGATCAGTGACAATGGTGTTGGTGGTGTCTGACAAAGTTGGTGGAAGTTGGGGTTAGAAAGGAAGAGAGAAGAGAGAGTTACAGAGTTTTTGTGGGGAAGAAAGAGGCGCTAATGGAAATAGGGTTTCAGGAGAAAGATGCTTTTTTAGTAAAATAGTTTTTTGGAGAGATGCTTTTTTTACGTTATACCCGATCAAGTGCTTCTTTTTTAAATAATTATTTTCTTTTTCTCTTTTCTTTTTTAATCTTTTTTTCTATGAAAAATTCATTACGTACCCTTCTTTTTTTTGTCTAATATCTATATATATAATAAAACAAAGATGTTTAATGCATAGGTGGCACCCCTTAGAATGCAGCAATACACATGGCAGCTTCTGATAATATCTCGGCATTTTTCTTTTTCTTTTTACGAGATTTAATAAAAATTGTTTACTCTTTAATGGTGATGGGCAGTTTTTTAGGAAACGATTCCACTTATTTAGGAAAATTATTATCCGGCAGTTACAATTTATACATTTATTCTTTACAGAATAGTAAGTAAATAATTATTCCGTAATTATTTTCAGTTAATAATCTGTAATATTATTATAAATAATATAATATAATAATTATAATAAAGCAAAGTCCTTATATTATAAATAATATAATATAATTATAAATAATTATATTTGAAATTGATGCCATCCACTTCTTCAAATCTACCTCACTTGGATCTATAAACCGAAACTGTAAAGTAGAAAACTGCAAAATTAAGTGTAAAATATAATTAAACCCTGCACGTAACGATATCATTAAAAAGTAACTGTTACCACTAAAATAGCATAACCGCAGTTACATTTTCTTAACTGCTCCATCTTATGCCAACATCACTCCCTAATAAATTTGCAAGGCTGTTAAGAACGTATTCTTCTTTATACACACTGTACACGGCAGTTTTTGACTGCAATTTCCTGGCATTCTGCATACTACAAAAACAGGTTGGTCATTGTGTTTCTTTTTCTTACGGAATTTATATAATTCTTGTTGTCAATTACATGAACTTAGAGTAACAATATACCTTTCTAATATCGGAATGATGTCACATGACGACCTTCAACATTTATATGGAATCCATCAACTTTAGCCCGTATTGTCAACACAAACTATTTACCCTGCACAATAGGAAATGGCCAAGCTACTTCTGATTTCCTGGACCGCCCAACGTTTAAGACACTTTACCCTCAATATGGTATAGATTCAGTATCCATTCATCTCAACATGATTAATCCAAAATTTTGTAACATCAACGGTTATTATAAACTTAATTTTGTAATTAGTAACATCAACGGGTTTTTTTTGTGAATTGTATGATCTATTTTTATATACAGCAGCTTTGTATACTGTTGATGCAATTTAACGTGTTATAATGCACTTTATACACTACACAGGTATATTCAAACAACTATTAACCATACTAACTTTTTTGAATTTGTTTCGTCTGCAACAGGTATATTCAAACAGGTATTAGCCAATAATTTGACTTTTTGACATTCAAACAGGTATGTTCCAAACAGCCATTTTTTATTTTTTATTTTTTAATTTTTTTTAAATTTTTGACTGCAGGCATTTGTATGCAACCACATCGCCAAACACGTACTTATACATATATATTAGCAACCACAACTTCAAACAGCTTCAAACAGTGATATTTTTAATGGTCAATAGAAAAATCTATCTTCCAGAACCGGCACCCTAAACATATATTTTTAGGCATCAGATTAATTTCAACAGAGCATGACCAGGACCATTTGTCCATCCAGATTATATTGTGAAACATGTCCATAAGCATGCTTATGGGTTAGATGGTCAAATTTGAAACAATCAAAGTGGCCATATTGACTTTTTGACATTTAGTGTCAAACAATACTAACTATAGCAACAAATAACAATAAGATAATTTAGCTTCAACCATAATCTATATAATGCTCCATAGGAAAATCTACCTAATAACCACTAATTTGACTTTTTCCTATCAAGATTGACCAGAAACCTAACCCTAAATAGATTAGCAATGCCCTATTATCCATATATTTCACCAGTTTCAACTATTTATATTGAAAATTACTCCCAACTAAGGGGGTCGTTGGGAAAGCTTATTTAAAAGGCTGGTGATTGTTAGCTAATCTAAGATTTGTGCTATTCTTTAATTTTGGAAAATTATTTCTTAGCAGGGTTATTAAAATTTGACCCATTCCAGGCTAAGAAAATTTCACTAAATCTATCTGCAGCAGTTATTTTTGTCTAAAAACCAGTATCTTATCTTTTACTTCTTTTTCTTCTGCGGTCTAATTTTATATGCAGCAGCTCTGTAATTTAACACATTCTTATTCAATATATATTCTTCACAGGTATATATTCTCTACATCTATTAAACTCAATGACATATTTGTATTTGTTTTTCATCTGCAGCAGGAACATTTATACAGCAGTTGACTAACAATACAACTTTGAAGCACTCAAACAGGTATTGACAAACAACCATTTTTCCCCTATTCTAGATTTAATTATTTGGACTAAATTAAAAACCGAATACAATATCAGTCCACACTCTGCATATTTTTTGACTAATTGTTAATGAAATCAAATATGACATTATCATATATTTAGAAACATTCCACACTTTAAATTATCATATTTCTGCATATTTTTTTACTAATTGTTACTGAAATAAAAAATGACTAATGACATTATCATATATTTTGAAACATTCCACACTTTACATTCTCATATTTTTTGAAATCAAAAATGACTTTATTTGTTCAAATTTAAGCAAATTTTGTGATTAAAAGTCAAAGAACTTTCTAAAAAAAAGTCTACTGATTTATCCCCTTTTTAAAATTATTTTTGGCCTTTATTTGGTTATTTATTGGGTTCATAGTCAACTTTATATAACTCTACCCATAAATAGTCAAAAAGAACCACACTTAAACCCTCATCTACCTTTAAAACTTACATTTCATTTTTACTACTAATTTACTCCATCTTTTACTTTTTAGAAAGTCAAAACAATTTGAACGGAAATATATACTAATTTGGTAAAGTGTGAGTCAATATAAAAGTTTTTAGTTTAAACTGAAGTATGATACTGCATATAATCATATACAGTCAAAATGACTTACTCTTTATCGGTCAAACTTGTGCATTCTGTTTTTTTTTTTTCCAAAACCAAGTATGCATTTCAAAGTGTAACCTGCATTTAGGGTTTGATGGTAGAAGAAAACTAACTTTCACATCTCTTGCACTGCAAAGACACTCTTAACACAACTACCTGCAACAAAATCATTTATCATTTATCATCAATCATCAATTTATCATATTTAATAGTCTCACCTAAATTAAAAACAACTTTTATGTAACATGTATAACGTCAAAGAACAAATTAAACAAAGCATATTAAATATTCATTACATAATATATTTTAATTGTAAAAGCTTAAATGGTTTTTGAAAAAGTTATTTCAAACCATGTCTGTCTTGATATAAAGATTTTTCGTTAACTATCTTATTTTTTATTTTAACTTTATGGTTTGATATAAAAAATATTTGAGAAAAAAACCGATAACCAATTTAAAAGAACATATGATAATGATTACTCCATCGGTTCATATAATTTATATGAAACGTCAATTTAATACATATTTAATAGAAGAATAAAGAAAAACTGTTTATTATCAATAAAAGTTTCAAATTCAGCTGATTTTATGCACAATCTATTTTTCACAAGTCAATCGAGTATAAAAATTAGTGCTTTCATTCCGTTTTCACAAATAAATAAAAAAAACAATTACATGTCATTATATGCCCAAATTTACAGAATTTAACTGATTTATAACACTACCCGTTAATTTCGGAAGGATAATTTCGATGAAATTTAGACATAAACTGAAAATTTAAGAAACGTACGGGAGCATTAGGTTTAAGCAATCTCGAGTATTCAAGTCAATTTCCAAGTAAAAGGCTTAAGTTTATCAATGTAAACATTGAATACGTTTCAATTAAGGGCTAATTGACATATACCTAATAATATAGGTGAAGAAGATCAATAAGCAAAAATACCCGAGAGAATACGCCGACGTTAAAGGCAGCCACAATCAGGTTTCTATCTTCTAAGATTGAATAGCCGGAGTTGGATTCGTTCATTTTTCTAACGGGACCGGTTGAAGAAATGTGTCGCCCGCTTACCGGTAAGTTTTAGGGTTTAATTTGTTCTTCCAAAGTCCCGTCCGTCGAATGTACCCGAAATGAAACACAAGGACTTTAATTTTTTAATGGGCTGTTGTCTGATGGAGTTATACCAATAAAGTTACGTGAAAAAGACATTTGGGCCAGCTTCATTAAGAAAACCATTTTGGGCCAGGTTTCATTAAGTGAAAAAAATATTAGAATACATGAGGTTCCATAATTTTATATTCAGTTTTCTATTATATAATCACAATATGATATTTTATTTAACGAATCAGGTTGCATTGATAATCAATTTTTTTTGTGGAGTGCTAACAATTCGTCGAATATATAGGGTGGGGTGTAAGATGTAATAACTAAAAAATGTGTTTTAATCCAACTAAATTTAGAATTTATTTAAAATGTATTTCTATATTAGTGAACATGAAAGATATAATAGATAAACTTAGGTCGGTTTTTATCATTTTGTTAATACTTAGACTCATAATTTTGTAATTAGTAAGCAATATCTACATGATAACAGGTTCGTATTACAAGATGAATTTGCAAGACGTTAGATCGAAAAGAAGAACTAGAAAACTATGTTTCGATAATAGGTAATCCAACCAAAATTATATGGCATCAAACATACGACAATCTAAATGATCACTCTCAATCAATATTTGTGGGTGAAGTAAAGGAATATTTAAGTTATGATAGCTTATGTCCCTTGGAACTTTTGAATGACTAAATCGATGAAAGTATGTAATCATCACGAATTTTAAGAAAAAGTATTGTATTATATATTATTAACGTTAAACATAATACGTAAAAACCCGTGATTTTTCACGGGCTTTAACCTAGTTTGTTTAATATGTGAAAATTTAATTACGTCTTCATTACGTCTTCTCATGATATTTTTGTTATTTCATTTTTCTAATATTTGTTTTTAAATTTGTAGTGTTTAGCAAAAAATGGCGTCAACAGCTGGATGGGAAACAATGTATATGCCGCGCCTGGAATCTTATAGACAGCAAATGCCTTATGATCATGGTCGTATCAATATAGATGATTATGAATGAAACTTTTTCTTATAAATTTTTAAATAAAATTTGTCATATTTACTTATTTATAATGTGTTATTATTATTATTCAATATAAAGTAAAGTCACTATCAATTAGTAAGTACAAAATAAATAAAGATATGATATATAAATTAATAAAATTAGTAATTATTGTCATTTATGAATTGTAATGATTAGTTAGTAATATTTTTTCTATATTAATAATCATTACCTAATTATGTTGTAAAGTAGTATGTCATAATAGTACTATGGTATGTCAAAACAGAAAATCCCAATCAAAATACTAAACCTTGTCTGGATTATAACGCGTTTTGGACTTGTGGCTGATTCAACTTTCAGTTCCAAACTTTTTTTTAAAGAAATCAGTTCTTGGTTGAAGTCTTCCTCAAATAATCAGTTAGTTTTGATCTGTGTAACCGAACCGAACAGAACGTCATTTTGTTCTCTTTTAATGGGAAACACATTTCAAATTAATATTGGCCAAATTAAAACAATGTTAGAGGCTGTTTTTGTAAGCCATCTTAAGTTGTGTTTCCAAATTTTTAACTGAAAGAAAAGAGAAAAAGGTGATAGAGAGAAAATAAAATATTTAGAAGAAAATTTGTGTTGTCGAATTGAATAGCAAAATGAAAAAAAAAAGAATATTTTTTCTGCTACAAAGTTAGGAGTAAAAGGTAAAAAAGTTAATATGTTTATAATTTCACCTTTAAAATATAAATTAACCAGGAAATATAAAGATAATATGCTAAGTGAAATTTTTTCATTAAATATCAAATTCTCTTCTCTATATATCTTTCTACTTTTGGGAGTAAAATTATGAAAAAATAATAGTCCAAATTCCAAAACTTCTTTTATCTTCTTTTTAATTTTTTTTTTGGAAGTCAATGTTAATGATCCCACTAGGTCAACCTCTTAATCAGATATCTCTAAAGTATTTAAGAATTACTTTAAATCAAATTCTGAATAAAAAATTTAACCACTTTTTGCTCTTAATTAGACATATTAATGGAAAAATATGAATAATTCACACGTCTATATCAATCAGATATTAGTCATCTGACAGCACCTTAAATATGTATTCCGATTTTTGTTGCCGGCCCATTTAACTTTTTTGTCCCATTGTTTTATGTTTTGAGGTCAGATCTGGTTGTAACTTACTCACCACTTACTTCTAACCGGTTCACATAATTAAATATTTATAATTCACCAAATTGGCGTGTGGACCCCTTTCCTGAATGGTATCTATTTTAACCAAATCTGAAAAAATATCAGCCTGCCAGCAGATTCCAAAAAACACCAGAACATTGAACCATTCACACATAAATTTCAACCATCCAATGCTAATCCATTTCCTCCATTAAAATTACACATTTTGTTATATGCTACATCATCTTTTTATCAGGACTGGTCTGAAGTTTTTGGTGATCAATAATTTTCTGAAAAAATAGGTCCTAAAATTTTAACGATTGAAAATTATAAATTTAAAAGATTCTAAATATTCAGTTTGAATTGCTATACAAAAGCATAAATTTGATTCATAATAATATAATTTCTTGCTTCTATTTGAAAAAAGCAATCATTCTAATATTTCTTGAAATAAACTATACTATATGTGAAAAATATTACATAGTGTCAGGATCGATTAACTATAGACAAGTTAACAAACACCTTAGATCTAATTGATGATAGAAGTTGCAGCGGATCAACACTATATCAATAATTAAGAACAATGAACTGTATGAACAATATGCAAGAATATTAAGAACACAGTTTCACAAAAAGCTTCAATGTATATTATTGATTAACAATACACACGTACGTTTACAATTCGTAAGGAACATACTTATAGTAGTCCTTGAAGCTAAACTATTTACCCTAGTTATTCTAGGACTTGATTTACATCGAATTATAAAAGATATACATTTAATTACATTCTATAACTATCTCTACGAAGATCTCGGACTTGATATCTTCCAAAAACGCGTATCAGTAGTAACTGCAATCACCAGTAGTAAATAAGTAACATCAGTAGTATACTTGGTGATCAGTAGTAAGTCCATAATCAACGTCAGTAGTAACTACAATGATCAGTAGTATCTTCAATCTTCTCATGATCAGTAGTAACTTAGTTATAGTGAACACCAGCATCAACTTCATCAGTAGTAAATGTTTCTGCCCCATCAGTACTAAATAAGATCAGTACTAACTGCAGCATCAGTAATAAGTTGATCTGTGTTTTGCTCCAACAATCTCCCCCTAAACTTATTGATCATCTTTTAATCAATCAAGTTTCTTTTGTTCCTCTTGTTCTTTTCTTCTTTTCTCAAGAGTTCTTTGATTCTGTTGAAGCCTTTGTTCAATAATATATCTGATGTTCCTCTTTGTAAAATAATTCAATTTATTTTGGAACATAACAGCATCATAGGGTTTCATCAAAGTGTTTATGAATATCTGATACATTGTCTTCTCAGAATGTGGATATTCTTTCTCATATAAGTACAATTCACACACTTTGCCTGATTTCTCAAAGAAGTACATATTTGCAGTAGGAATGACATTCCAAGCATATACATTACCTGGATTTGTAAATTGTTCTGGATAATTGTCTGGATAAAATGCAGCATCTATCATTCTAGTCAAATATCCAGCTCCAGATTCTTTCCATGATTTCTTTGTCATTCTTGGTTTCCCAATAATCAAAAGTTTGATTACATCACTTCTCGTACATGACCTGATTAAGGGTAACCATCCAGTGAATCTTTGTACTACTTTGTCTTCCCTTATGACTTCTATGACATTATTCTGCATCACTCTCCAGTTAAGAATTGAATTGTTCTGTAGAGGAGCAACGGGCATTTCAAGAACAGGTATAATTTGTTGTTTTGATTTCTTCTTGGAGCTTTGTTCTTGATCAACAGATTTTCTTTTTAGTGATTGGGGAGTTGAAGTATTTCCAACAGTTGAAACACTACCAGCTTTGAGCAAATTTAAGCTGATTGGTACTAAAGTTTTGGCTTTGGCTTTCTTTGACTCTTCAGCTTCTTGTTCAGCCAAGTCTCTTTTCTTTGCAGTGCAGTATTTTTCAATTATGGTTATCATCTTCATTCTTCCAAAAGATTTTGCACTATGACCTTTTGTCTTTAGAAAGTCTATCATAAGAGACTTCTGTTCAAATATATCATCTGGTAAATCATCTTTTGTTCTTTTGCATTCTGCTACAAGATCTTCTAAACAGTTTAGATGTTCCTCTTCTACTTTTCTAAGCCTTTTGAACTCTGCTTCTTGGGCTTCTATCTGAACATCTTTAATTTGAGCAGGTATTTGAACAGTAGTTGTACTTTGAACTTTCTTTTTCTTTTCTTCTAAAGCTTGATACATATCTACTTTCTCCAAAAAATTTCTGTGTTTAATTCTCCATCTGGATTGCTTTTCTGCTCTTACATGATTGATCTTGTTTACCATGTGATGACCAAGAGCTCTGTTTGGGTAATCTTCATCATATATCTCTTTACCCTTTCCAATGTGTGCTGAAGGTGGAGGTGGAATATATTTCATGTCTGGCACTCCACTTATTATAACTGAAGGAGAAAATGTTCTAAGTTCATTTTGTTGAAGAATTTTTGGATGTGGAGGAAGTGAGCATTCATCAACCTCAAACCAATTCACATTATCATCAATGTCAGGTATGATAAGTGGTTGATCAGGTGTTGGTGGTTTGGTAATGATGACATGTCTCTCTCTTTCAATAAGCTCTGGAAAATGTAGTTCTTCCTCTTCAGTAGTAACTAGAGTGGTTACTACTGGTGTTACTTCAGGAGTTACTACTGATAGGGCATCAGTAGTATTTGCTGCTCTTAATTCCTTTTCTTCATTTACTACTGCTATAATATCAGTAGTAGAGGTTACTACTGGTATTTCCTTTTCAACTTGTTTTTCCATTGTAGCAGTAGTAATAGGCTCTTCTTCTGTCACCATCATCTCTGGGCCTTCATCAACATTTGTTTCTTTTAGATTTAAAAGGGAGGATGCTGCTGCTGCTATAGATTCATCAATCATTGTCTGTATATTGTCCTTCTCCCCCTTAGTGAGCTCAACTGGTGGAGCCTCACTATCATCAAACTTTTTCTTCAATTTTCGGATGATTTTGGTTTGTTGATGAAGCCTGTGTTCATAGAACCGCATTCGTTTGTTGATGGTATTCACATGCCTTTTCATGGCAGCCATAGTTTTTCCTTGATTGGTTAAGTACTTGAGACAATCTTGTACAGTGGATTCCAAGGAATCCACTTTAGCCGTCAATTGGGTGATTTTAATACTGCCCTCACTCCATCTAGCAAGATCATCGGGCTTACTAACATGTACATTGGTTTTAAGGTTTTCCTTCCTTTCCATCAATTCCACAGATCTGCCCTCATCACTGCTTGGTGATTCATTGGGTCTTTTAGACATTCTCTTCTTCCTAGAAGAAGCAGAGATGTCCCCCCTTGTGGTTTCTTGGCACCGGGGTCCTTTGAGTAACTCCTCAAAAGACTCATCACTCAAAGTTGCCGAGGTTTGGGTCCTAAAGATGTTTTCACTGTCCTGTGCACCCACCTTTGGGGCATCAGTAGTGAAAGCCCTCCCCTCATGTCCTCTCTCCTCATTGGAGGACAACTCTTTGAGCCTGGGGTGTGACTCGATTTGTCCCCTGGTGTCCTTTGAAGAAATTTTCTTTCTATGATAAATTGTGGAAATATTTTTGGTTTTGTCTGGTAGGTCTTCCACAGAGTGAAGAGTAGCACTCTGCAGATTTATATCAAGTTCCTGGGACACATTCAGGACTTCTGTTTGGGTTGGTGATTGAGTGGCTATATGAATTGGTGTTTGGGCTGTATTTGGGGGTGATGGAGTGGGTTGAGGTTCAACTTGGGTTGTAGCAATGGTTGAACCCTCTCCAATATTGGGTTGATCTTTGATCATGTTAGGAAACAGAGGGGTTTCCTTGCCCGAAAATTTAAATTGTTTTCTCATATTTGAGAAAACTTTCTTGTTCAACTCAGGTAATATAAAAATGTTTTTAGGAGTTGACAAGTTTTGTAATTCACAGTTTATGATATGTTGTAGAAATCTGGGATACATTAAAAATTTAGAAGAACTAAGATTTCCCAACATACCATCAAATATCATGTTTGAAAAATTAAATACTTGGTCTGTGCATAAACAGACAACAGCAGAGGCTATTGCCTTATTAAACTCATTCCAAGTACTTCTTTTAGGAGAAATACAATGCTGAATGATATGTATTAAAAATTTCCATTGTGGGGAGAGAAGACCCTTTTGAAAAGTAACTATATTCAGTCTTCCCTCATATCCCATTTTATTCAAAATTTCAGCAATGTATTCCTTAGGAAGAGTAGTCATACCTGAATCATCGTGTAATTGTAGATGGTGTCTGATTGATTGTTCTGTTACTGTGATGTGCTTTCCATCTACTTTAGATTTTATCATGGATGATGTTGTTCCTTCTGTTCGCTCAGCATTGGTCCAGAAATCCACCAAGTGATGTTGATATGATCTTGGTTTTACCGTTAAGGCAAACTGTATATATGAATTTCTCAAAAATTTTACGATCGGACGGAAATCTTTTGTTCCATCGGGATTCTTTAAGAATGCAACCATATTGTGAAATTCTGAGTATTTGAGATCGGTTTGCACATCGAGAGCTTGTAAGGTTGCCATTGTTGTTGAGTTTTTGCAAGAATTTTGTTAGAGATGAAGGGTTTTTGATCGTAAACTAGGGTTTATCGAGAGGTGTTTAGAGAATCGAAGTGAAGATAATGCTAAATTAATCGTCTGCCGCCTTTTATATCTTTCGATTAAACCTGCAAAACTACGAAAATATCCTTCGAATCATAACATAACGGTTATTTTCATGGGGGTTAGTTTGGTAATTGTGTTTATGAAAGACCAGTAGTAATTAAGATATCAGTAGTAAAACGTCAGTAGTATCTACTTAACATCAGTAATGGCTAAGGTTTTGACATCAGTAGTAATTATAGACATCAGTAGTAACCATTAACACACAAGACCAGTAGTATATGTGAATACCAGTAGTACTGACTTACCAGTAGTATCCGTGTAAACCTAAAATACATCAGTAGTAATGAACTATCAGTAGTATTTTGTGCATACACTTTCACACCAGTAGTACAGCAATACCAGTAGTAAAACACTTAAGAAAATAATATTTTACAACACTAACTTTACACATGATTTTAAGTGAGATTTTAAGTTATTAAAATCATTCCAATACTGCTAACCAAGAAGTTGAATCTTCCTACATCAAATGCTTTTGTAAAAAGATCTGCTAATTGATCATCAGTATGGATTTTAACTACTTTGATTAATTTCTTTTCATTACAATCTCTTATAAAGTGAAATCTTATTTCAATGTGTTTAGTTTTTGAATGTTTTACTGGATTATTCACAATACTAATAGCACTTTGATTATCAATAAAAATAGGAGTTTTAAGGATAGAGATACCAAAGTCTAGAAGTTGATTTTGAATCCATAGTACTTGAGCACAACAAGCAGATGCAGCTACATATTCTGCTTCAGCAGTAGATGTTGATACATTTGTCTGCTTCTTACATTGCCATGACACCAGTCTTGATCCAAAGAATTGACATCCACCAGTAGTGGATTTTCTATCTTGACATTCACCTCCATAGTCACTATCTGTATAGGCTATTAGTTCAGAGGGTGAGTCATGTGGATACCATAGACCTAGTGATGGTTTGCCTTTCAAGTATCTGAATATTCTTTTAACAGCCTGCAAGTGTAGTTCTTTGGGTCTTGCTTGATATCTAGCACACACACAAACACTATACATAATGTCAGGTCTTGATGCAGTTAAGTACATCAGAGAGCCTATCATTGATCTATATAAGTGTTCATCTACATCCTCCCCCTCAACATCAGGATGTAGGTGTTTGTGTGTTTCCATTGGTGTACTAGCACTTTTACTGTCTTTCAAATCAAACTTTTCCAAGATGTCTTTGACATATTTTGATTGATTTATCAAAATACCATCAGTTCTTTGATTGACTTGGAGTCCAAGGAAGAAGTTCATTGGACCCATAGAGCTCATCTTGAATTTAATCTGCATTAGCTCTTCAAATTCTTTGCACAATGTATCATTGGTTGAGCCAAAAATGATATCATCTACATAGATTTGTATCAGTAGTATATCATTCTTGACTTTCTTTGTAAATAATGTTTTATCAATGGCTCCTCTTTTAAAGTTGTTCTTCAATAAGTATGATGATAATGTGTCATACCATGCTCTTGGTGCCTGATGTAGGCCATACAGAGCTTTATCCAATTTAAACACATAATCACCATGTTTTGGATCTTCAAAACCAGGAGGTTGGCAAACATATACCTCTTCTTCAATTTTCCCATATAGGAAAGCACTCTTAACATCCATTTGATAGACTTTGAATTTCTTGAATGAAGCATATGCTAGAAATATCCTTATGGCTTCAATTCTAGCAACAGGAGCATATACTTCATCATAGTCTATTCCTTCTTCTTGAGTGTATCCTTGGGCTACTAGTCTGGCTTTATTCTTGATCACTATACCTCTTTCATCTTTCTTGTTTCTGAATATCCATCTTGTTCCAATGGCTCTTTTTCCTTTGGGTAGAGGTACAAGTGTCCAAACAGCTTGTAATTTAAATTGAAGGAGTTCTTCTTGCATTGCCTCAATCCAGTTTGAGTCCTTCATTGCTTGTTGAATCTTCTTTGGTTCATCCTGAGACAGAAAGCATTCATACATACATTCATTAGCAATTAAACTTATGTTACACATATTTGCAGTTAAGCTTTTATTTAATTTGCTTCTTGTTTGAAGTGGTGAGTTAACATCACTTAGAACAAGGTCTAATGGATGGTTCTTCTGAGTCCTTGTAGTTGTAGCTTTATCAACCACTAGTTGATTTCCAAGATTGGACTCATTTGTCTCAGGCAGTTGTTCATCTTGTGATTCTTCATTGTCATGGATGTTTGGTTCATCATCATCTTGGTCAGAGTTACTACTGCTGTTGTCTTCGTTGAGATCAGTAGTATTGATGTTGTTACTGGCATCAGTAGTATCTTGAGAATCTAGGTTATTGTTGGGACCAGTAGTATTTTCAGTACTATTACTGGTACCAGTAGTATTGGAATTACTACTGACCTCATTCTCAGAGTTACTACTGCTTTCAATATTTGAGTTATTACTGACATCAGTATTAACTATGGGAGCAGTATCAACTATTATGTATCTCATCTTTTCTTGACCAGAATAACCAGATGATGTTCCTTCATTTTGATTAAGACAATTTGAATTACCTGCATTGAAATTCATATTAGAATTAAAGGATTTGGTTAGATTGTCTATGTCAAATAGCCAATCAGGACCATTTCCTTGTTCATTAGGTACATTTTCATTAAAGGATACATTGATGCTTTCTTCAATTATCCTTAGTCTTTTGTTGAATACTCTGTATGATTTGCTTTGAGTAGAGTATCCCACAAAGATTCCATCACCAGCTTTGCAGTCAAACTTACCAATTTGTTCTCTTGTAATTAAAATAGTACAAGGACAACCAAATGATTTTAAGAAACTTATAGAAGGTTTTCTTTTATTGAAAAGTTCATATGGTGTTTTAAAATGTGGCTTCACTATTAATACTCTGTTTTGAACATAACAAGCAGTATTAACAGCTTCAGCCCAAAAAGTGATTGGAAATTTTGAATCTGCTAGCATTGATCTTGCTGCTTCAAAGATGGTTCTATTGCTTCTTTCAGCTACACCATTTTGTTGTGGAGTTCTAGGTGAGCTGTATTGCCTGTCAATACCTTTAAGATCACAAAAGTTAATTAAGTTAGCATTTTTAAATTCTGTGCCATTATCACATCTTATGGCTTTCACTTTTTGATCAGATGTGTTTTCCAGTTTGATAATTAAGTTCTTTATGAGTTCACTTGTTTCATCCTTTGTCCTGAGAAAGAAAACCCATGTATATCTGGAAAAGTCATCAGTAATAACAAGACAATATTGTTTCTTTCCAATACTCATTACATTTGTAGGTCCATATGTAAGAGCTGTAAAGGAACATAAATAGAGTTCACAGTTTTGGACTTATGAGAAGTCTTGTGTTGTTTACCTTTTAGGCATGCAACACAGTGATGATCACACATGAATTGTTTTTGAGGTAGTCCAATGACCAGATTTCTTTTTACTAAATTATTCATGTTTTTAAAATTTGTGTGACACATCCTTCTATGCCAAAGTTCTGATTCAGTGGTGTTTGCCTTGGATATAAAACAGTTGACCTCATTTGTAGAAATGAGTTCTCCCCCTATATCCAGGCAATACACATTGTTTCTCCTAGGAGTTCTTAAAACCACATATTTTTCATCTAAAACAAAATCAGGAGAAAGAATGATGCACTCAATGTCTGTGAATAGAATCTTGTTCTTTTTATCACAAACTTGAGACACACTGACAAGATTGTATTTTAGTTCAGCAACATAAAATACATCATCAAAGGTAATTTTTCCATTAGTAACAGTACCTTTACCTGTAATCTTACCTCCCTGGGGATTCTCACCAAATGCCACATATCCTCCATCAAACGACTTGAAATCTTTAAGAATTTGCAGATTTCCAGTCATGTGCCTTGAGCATCCACTATCAATATGCCATGTTCTTCCTTCTTCTGGGATCTGAATGCTCTGCACAAATGAGTAAAGGATTAGTTAAGTTTGGGAACCCAAGCTTTATTTGTCTTGGGTTCATCCTTTGAGAAATAAGCTTTTGGGGATTTAATTTTAAAGACTTTTGGTACCCATACTTGTTTATTACTGGTACTTTGTTTTACTACTGTCCTTTTGGAGTTGTTACTGGTGTGAGAAGTTCCTACTGATCTTGGTTTATACCCATGATTTTTAGCTTTTGAGTACTTTACTACTGATGGACCAGTAGTATTTGGGTACTTACCATGTTTAGATTGACCAGTAGTATCTTTAAAATTACCACCAGTAGTATTTTTAAAATTTGTTTTGGGAGCAGTAGTATTTTTGAAATTAGGGTTTTTACCAGTAGTATTCTTGTACTGGTACCATACAGCATTATAATTAGGGTTAACACCAGTAGTAAATTTGTTAGAGTTTCTACTGGTGTTGGAAAATTTAAAATATTGTTTATTTTGATTAGATTTTCCATTGTTCTTGAAGTAATTGCTGTTCTTTGGGCTGCCAACTCTTCTGTTTTGCACAAATCTTGGTGCACTTCTTCCAAATCTTGGAGTTTCAGCAATTGGAGTTTTTATTGTATTTACTACTGAAGGACCAGTAGTATCTTTTAACCTTTGAGTTTTCGCATTTTCTTTAAAAGCTTTAAATTCCTTTAACTCCTTGCAATTTATTGGATTGAAGTGACAATCCTTTGCTAAATGGTTCACTTTATTGCAAATAACACATTTTAATTTATTTTCTTGAGCCTTTATTGTTTTTCTTTGTTCTAAGAGTTGGTTTCTATTTCTTTGGTTTCCTCTTTTTAGAATTTTGGGTATATTTTCTGCATTATATTTAGGAGAATCATTTGGACTTTGAGCTGTGTGAAAACTTGTATCAATTGATTTTGGTGATTCAGTTTGAGATATTGTAAATTCAATTGATTGCTCATCATCTGAAGAATCATTTGATTCAGATGTTTCATTATTAGATTCAGTTTGATTTGCAGTTTTTAATTCATTAATGATTCTTTCTGAACTGTTTTTAAGTGGAGGAATGAATTTGTGTGGAGGTGGTACAGCATGATATCCCACCCCATGAACAACTTTTTCTGTAGTTTGATTATTAGTTAATTCATCTAGAATTTTAGTGCTTCTTTCAAACTTTTTAATTGTTAATTTATTTTGTTCAATTTCAAGCTGACATTCTTCTAATTTACTTGTTAGTTCTTTATTTTTTGTTTCATAGAACTCTTTCTCATCCACAGCTTGAAGCAATTCTTCCTTGATCCGTTGATCAATCATCTTGTACACCTTTATTTGATGTTCTTGATCAGCAATTACACTATCAAACTCATGATTTCTTCTGATTGCTTTTGCTAGATCTTCATTTAATTTAGTGTTTTCTTTTTCTAGATTTTTAATAATTTTAGCACATTCAGGAGTACAAGGTTTAGATTTTACCTTAGTTTTGTTGTCAGTAAAGGCCATGAGAGCTTGATTTTGAGTATGCTCTTCTGCTTGGAAGCTCCAGTCATAGCCTTGTCCTTGTTGTGACACAAGAGCAGTTGATTTTGATCTTTTGTCTGGTTGAGGACATTCTTTTGCAAAGTGACCAAGGTTGTTACAGTTGTAACACTTGACTTTAGTCTTGTCAAATCCTGCTTTGTCACCTTTGTTGAAATTGAGACTTGTCCTACCAGTTCTTTTTAAGAATCTTTTGGTCCTTAGGCTCAGCATAGCCATCTGCCATTTAAGATCCATCTCCTCAAGATCATCTGGATTTAATTGTTCCAAGTCATCACTAATCAATGCAGTATGCACATGACTAGTGAAGAAGGATTCTCTTGCAGTATCCTCAGAATCTGCAGCCTTTCCTGTGGAGGATTCTTGTCCTTGACCTGTATTAGACACAAATGCAGCATTGTTAGAAGAAATAGAAGGGTTTTTGTGATTTACCTCAGTTTCAAACACTCTGAGATCATTATAGAGTTCATCTAACTCCTTTTCTTCTAGAGCATCTCTTTGTCTATACACCACTGTGTACATGGCCCATTCTTCACTAAGAGACCTTAGGAACTTCATGTTGACATCTTCTTGATCCATCTTTACACCAACTTGGTTGAGTTCACCAATTAGTTTGTTGAATCTGTCAAACACTTGAGTGAGTGTTTCATTGGGCTTTCCTTTGAAATTTTCAAAGTCTTGTTTGAGAACAGACTTCATGTTTCTTTTTGTACTCTTTGTCCCAACGAATCTCTTCTCCAGTGCTTCCCAAAGCATCTTAGCATCATCATATTCAACAAAAAGATGTTGATAGTCATTAGGAATAGCCAGTAGGAGAGTGCTTAGAGTTTTGAGTTCGATGCCTTTATCTTTCTTCTCCTTCTCACATTTAAGTTTGTCTGCCTCAGTTACAGAGCTGCTTGCTTGAAGTTGACCAGTTTTGTTTCCTTCACAAACGACTTCCCACATAGAATAATCTGTAATAAGCATGTATTGCTTAATACGATTCTTCCACATCCCAAAGTTATTGGGAGTGAGCATAGGGATTTTGTTGGCCTGAGTGCTTTCATTATTATCAGTCATGATTAATAATGTGTGTGTTTTAAAGATTAAAACTTTTTGTTGTTCTTAACAAATAGTAGATCTAGAACCAATAAGCTCTGATACCACTTGTCAGGATCGATTAACTATAGACAAGTTAACAAACACCTTAGATCTAATTGATGATAGAAGTTGCAGCGGATCAACACTATATCAATAATTAAGAACAATGAACTGTATGAACAATATGCAAGAATATTAAGAACACAGTTTCACAAAAAGCTTCAATGTATATTATTGATTAACAATACACACGTACGTTTACAATTCGTAAGGAACATACTTATAGTAGTCCTTGAAGCTAAACTATTTACCCTAGTTATTCTAGGACTTGATTTACATCGAATTATAAAAGATATACATTTAATTACATTCTATAACTATCTCTACGAAGATCTCGGACTTGATATCTTCCAAAAACGCGTATCAGTAGTAACTGCAATCACCAGTAGTAAATAAGTAACATCAGTAGTATACTTGGTGATCAGTAGTAAGTCCATAATCAACGTCAGTAGTAACTACAATGATCAGTAGTATCTTCAATCTTCTCATGATCAGTAGTAACTTAGTTATAGTGAACACCAGCATCAACTTCATCAGTAGTAAATGTTTCTGCCCCATCAGTACTAAATAAGATCAGTACTAACTGCAGCATCAGTAATAAGTTGATCTGTGTTTTGCTCCAACACATAGTATTTGGGCTAATAATAAACCTAATCTAACATATATGCAAGAAAAATATTAAACCTCTTTATTTTGATATGCCCTGTTTAAACGCGCATGTTTAACACCCCGTGGGCCGTGCTTTTTGTAAATATTGTAATTTTTTTTCACTAGAATAATTTAAACAACAGGAACAGCATTCAAAAGAATCACAAAGAATTTGATTAATATGAGATTATTAGATAACAATCATGTAATTTCACGAGCTTAGTACATAATATCGCAAATAACATTTGTCGATTTCTTTTTAGTTATTATCAGAATACAGAAATCAAATCAAAAGCATTGATAGGCTCGACATTGCCGGACTCCCGAGAACCGTCACCACCACCACAACCAGTAGTTCCGCCGTTGATGGCTTTTCCGTCATCGTGCGAATGGTTGTCCGCCGGTGGATGGTAATACATTCGGGCGGTCTGCGGGCAGTGCGAATGAAATCTGCAAACGATTCTGAATGCATCCAAAATCTCGGTATATTTTCCCATGATTACAAAGCTTTCTCCCTCAAGGCTTCGTTGAACAGGAAGAGAGAAAGCTGTAAAACAGAAAGAACACAGAGAAATTGGATGATGAGATTAGGATTACTAGAAAACTGACCAAATGTTTGAAGTGCCCATGAAATTGGGGGTTTTGCTTTGAGCAGATTTGAGGTATTTAACGTTGGAATTTGGTTGTCTATTAATAGCTGTATATGAAGCTGCGTTTAAGGCCAAGCAAATTCCACGCTCTGGCACGTTTCTCGGGTTTTTTTTATAACTTAAGTCCTTCAAGTTTTGGCTATGTTATCATTTGTACCCTCTGACTTTTGGAAAAAATAATAAATTATTTTATGTTAGCTCATCTGTATTGAAGTAGTTCAGAGGTCATTGTGAGACTTGTACGCTTGGTTTTTCTTATTGGACGCTTATATGCACGTTTTAATGCATTTAGTGTTCACAACTATTTTCTTTATAGCAAATTTATTTCTTTGAAATATGATTATTTTCAAGTTGTAACAGATTGACTATTGTGAATTTAGGTAATAATCATCGTGTTTGCTTGACATCCAAACACTTCTTCAATAGGTGGTGTGATTAGTACATCATCTAAATTTGAAATATACTGCAAATTTATACTTTATAGATGTTTTATATGAATAAATTAGTGGTCTTTGACAATTTTAGGAGGTAGTGTGTGAATCACCTCCAATATTAGACTCGTGCCAACGACACTCTTCGGTTATATAAACTATGTTCGTGTGGTCATCTTCGAGCCTGTTGTGTACATTTAGCCAGCCTTGCGGCTTTCTCAAACATGCCCCTCGCTTCCGACAAATGATTTCTAAACCCCCCCCCCCCCCCCCTAAATTAACCCACGTGATGACCTTTCACTGTGAATATTACGTGATTTTCTATTCCGCTTTATCACCTATTAAGAGAATAAGTGACCCTGGGCTATCACCTTCTTTGGCTCATAAATGATTTAATCATTTCTTTCATTCATCAATAGGGCCCTAACTCTCGGAAAAGGTACATGAGCGCTTGGCGAAACTAGATTGCTGGGTTGGTATTAGAAAATATAAAGATTTATGAAAAAGAAATATTTTTATGAAATGGAAATTAACTTAACATTGTTATATATTCCCTCCGTCCCACAAAAAACTTCTCATTTCAGTTTGGTACAAGTTTTAAGGTGATAGTTAGTGGTGGGGTCATTGATAATAATTTTAATTAAAATATAAGATTGGTGTGGAGAAAGAAAGATAGTTAGTGGATAGTTAGTGGTGAGGTCCTTAGTAATAATAGTATTTATTATGTGGAGCCCATCAAATGTAAGAAATGAAAAGTTTTTTGTGGGACAAAAATTTAGAATGAAATGAGAAGTTTTTTGTAAGACGGAGGGAGTATATTTTTTCCTTCCGTAGTGTTGTATTTTGTAAATATGCGTTTTTTTTTATATTTATTATGTTTGATTAATTGTAAAAAATAAAAATTAAAGTGATGAAATAAATGAAAAAAATGTTGTTTGCATAGGTCTTTCAGTTGGTATGTCAATTTAAAAATGCTAATGTGATGTTTTTGTGGCAAATTTTTGAAGGACGAAAGAGACAATTTTTGAAAAATGTCGTAATATAAATATATATGTGTGCTTATCAAGTTTCTCGTAAATTAAAGCACATGTACATTGTGTTGGTGTTGTATTAGACCGCTTACATCGGCCCATCATTTGCAAAACCTTCGGTTTTACCCCAACTAACGGCACAACCCGTCGTTTTGGGGTCGTCGGTTTTTTCAGCGCTCAAGTGAGAGTGGATACGAGCTTGGGTGGGCCCTAAGGGATATTTTAATAGGGTATCGTGTGTGTATTTTATAATGGTGTGACCAAAAAAACTGAAGAGAAAATGTACTGCTGACATGAGTATGTCAGTTGAATATCAGTTAGAGTGTCAGTTGATGTGTCAATAATTTAAAAAAAAACTAAGGTGTCAGCTTGTGTCACGACTCACGAATGAGAGTGATCTTATGTATAAAAATACAATTTCTAATAGCGTGGCGTGAATAAATTTGTGGCCTCGCAACCAGAAAAGATGCCTCTAGTACATTGGAAATCAATTACTTGAAATCAGGGTTCTAAAAAGCGCACCAAGAGGTGAGATGCAACCATGTTATTACGATATAGCCCACCGCGGTGGTATTAGGCATATCGTAGGATAAAGCGTGATGAGAGACATCTCTTATCACAAGTTTCTTTGTGTCGTGTTATAAAATTTGAGTTTTAATAAAAAAAGATGATATATAAATTATAATTTTTGATGTAACATTTTTGTGAACTTGATACATGAGTTATCATATAAATCAATAGATTTATAATCTTTTATTTTTTTTCGTGAACTTAGTATAAATTCTGACTGTCTTAAGTTACGTCTTGAAAAACATTATGACTCACAATGGATTAAGATTGGATAATATTGTCACATAACATGTTTTTTAGACCTTGCTTGAAATAGATGATAGTATAGAAGATTAGGGATGAGACCGAGGTTCTCTATCCTGACGGTAATAATGTAAAGTGTAAACAAATAATATGTGGACTATACTTGTAAAGTATACTTATTTTGTGGATGGAATTTGTAACCTTCAATTGCTTTCTCTACAATTTAAACTTGCATCCCGTCATTTATGAGCTTTTCTTTCACTTTACTTTAGTTGATAAAAAACAATGACAAACACATTTTTTTTGTATATATCATGAGATGGTAAATGAATACCCAACTCTTGTAGTTTACGATATTGAATTTTAATATTGCCTATAATTTAAGATTATAAATTTAAATCCTATTATTGATAAAATTAAAGTAAATTTATGATCTATTAAAAAAATTCTCTCAGTTTAGCATCCTCTGGAAAAGTCAAAAGCTTACTGCGTTATTGGCGTGAAACGCGGCATTTTGCCGCGTGATGGTGTCCCAAATCCTGCATTAAAGTCATAATTAGGGGTGTTCGTTTGGACGGTTTGGTTTTATCCAAACCAAATAGGTGAAACCAAATAAAGTCCGGTTTTTAAAAGTTCAAACCGAACCGTCCAAACTAATTCGAAAACCAAACCGATCCGAACCAAATAACAATTTGGTTGGTTTGGTTTTATCCGTTTGGTTTTTCTAAAAAAATTTCAAAATACTACAAAAGTATATAACATAAATAATACGGAGTATTAAGTTTGATATGTACAATTCAAAAATGATAAACTACTTTGTACATAAAAACAAGTCTAATTCATAGCTTGTGACATTTACAATCATATATGCAAAAATCTTGACACCAACTTCATTAAAAACTCCAAAAAGATTGGTATGTATATTACTATTTGGTTTATTTGGACAATCCGGTTTTCACAACGGAAACCAAATCCAATCCGAAAACCGAAATATTAATTTGGTTAAAGTCCAAACCGATCCAAAAAACCAAATAACCAATCCAAATAGTCCGATCAAAAATGTCCAATTGGACAATCCGGTTATATCCGAATAGTGAACACCCCTAGTCATAATTCACCAGCTATTAGGCCAAGCTTCACTTCTTCCAATACGTCCACGAGTTTTTTTTCTTCTTTCAATGCAATAAAATCTGATTTTGCATTTGAACCTCAAATTGTTGGACCGAATTAACTTGCCTGAACTAAATAATATAAAAAGAAATCTAGAAAAAAATACAACATAAATACTATACAAAATCAAAAAGTCTCCGATATATATTTTCCAACTATGTTTATCATGTCGAATTTCAGAACATATATAACAAAATTCATGTCTATTTTATCTATTTATTGTTTTAGGAAAAAGTAATTTTTTGCGGTTCGATCGAACTATTCAACCGGATTTTTATGTCAATTTGGCCGGTTCCGAACAAGCTATAACCATCGATCTAACATGCTCATTCCCACATAATTATTGGTTAAGATGTTAAGACACATTGCAACATGTATAGCTTCCACCACAATAATAAAAAGAAAAAGGGCCATTGGGTCACCTTGTGTAAGACCCCTTTTGATCTTAAATTCCAAGGTAGGCGACCCGTTTAGTAAAACCGAAGCTTTAGCGGAAGATAGACAATATTTAATCCATCCTCTCCACTTAACCCCAAAACCCATTTGATCCAACACCGATTGAAGAAATTCCCAATTTAGTGTATCACAAGCTTTCTCAAAACTATTTTGAATATTAATAATTGATCTTTCCTTTTTTACACCACGAGATCTACTCACTCAAAATTAGAGGCCCGTCAAGGATTTTACGGCCATGAATAAAAGCCAGTTGTTCATAATTAATTACATCACCGATTACCAATTTAAGTCAATGAGCCAAACACTTAGCGATTATCTTATTAGAAACTACTTATTAGGCTAATAGGGCGATTATCTTAAGACACATTAATATTTGATTATTTGTACATCAATTATTCTACACATGTTTCTTTAATAAATAATATCGCATTCAATATAAAGTTGTATCTAGAGAGCTTGCAAACCTTGCATACAACAATAATAATATGAAAGAAAATGTATTTTTGAATTGTTCAAATCGACTTTTGGTCTAGTGAAGTGGTGAATCCGAATGGACAGGGTTGAAGTCTTTAAGAAATCAAATGTCTTTTAAGCCCACATATGACTATTCACAAGTTGGCTTTATATTTATAATAAGAAAATGTATATTTGTAGTTATGTGTACATAATTTTTTCCCTTTATTTTATTAAGGGGGTTTTTAACTACAATTTTAATGATTATCTTTAAAAAATTATTATATGCATAAAAAAATTATATTTGTATTATTGAATGATAATTCCTAAAATGCAATACTAGTTATTGATTGATAAGTTCATAATACATATATTGACATCTAAATAACAACGCTTGTTACTATTGTTATCATTTTTCCAAGAAAAAACGAAATTCATTGTCAACTACGGAGTATAAATTAAAAGGGAAATTTTTATTTGGTAAACGGTCTTCGATCAGCAATTTTCTTTGCATTAACACTTTAACTTGGCTTTAAGCAAAACCCTTAACCAGTTCTATTTAAACTTGTTTGAACTTTTATCACCAAAATTAGAGACTGGAATGCTCAATATTTTCACGTATTTTAGATCCAATATCACTTTAAAGCTACGCGATATAATATATCGAGATATATATGATCAAGATATTATATAATGACTAATGGATCAATATAGAGGCGTGCAATTTAACAGATTAGCCGAATCATAACCAGTTGGACCCGGTTTTTGGGTTTGCTTCTCAATTCCCATTTTTTATTTTTTCAAATCTCGATTTTTTCGGTTCTGGGTTTTCAGTTAGAGTTCGGTCCAATTTTGATTTTTTCGGGTCTAGAACTCGAATTTGACAATTACGACACTACATAACCTATTACCAGAGGCGTACCTAGGGTGAAAATCCACGGGTAGCACAATATTTTCTAAAGTTATTCTCTCAATTGACTCATTTTTTGAAAATGAGTCATTAAATTATCATCTGTAACCATCATAAGTGCTTCATTTTCTACACCACAAATCAAACTTGCATTAAAAAATCATCACCTATCCTATTACGCAAATACGCATTTAATAACATCATAGCAGAAAAACGTTCAATGGTTGCGGTTGCGACGAGCAAAATCAAAGTTAGTCATATTAACCTATAAACCAAATTAAACAAACGATGTTTTCCTGCTTTCATCGTCAAGCAAGAGAGGTCCATAATTATCTTCAAGTTGTCAAGTGAGCTTTTGTTTATTTCTAATAATCTAAACAATCTTGGTGTTTTCTGTTAGAAATTTACGGATTTTGAATGCTTGGAATGCTTTGAAGTCTGTGAATTCATTTTCAGATTAAAGTTGGTACGAAATGTAATCCTTAATCGGATAAAATCAGATTATATCAAGAACATAGAATTGTTATGTGTGTTATGATCTTCGTACCAGTGAAAGAGAGGACCAAAACCGGATTTATACACAGTTTCCAAAACCTTCTAAAAACTGGAATAGGTAGTTCAACTCATAAATACAAATTTGGGTACTGGAAACTATAAAATAAAAATAAAACAAAAATGGATGATTTACTAGAATCTCAAAAACGGATACAAATTTGTAAAGGTCGGCTCAATATTAAAAATTCACTTTAGAGGCTAAGCCGCTCCTGTACGGGATCAAACATTTTGAACTTTAAAGTTTATATTAAAACAATAAAACGAGTAGGAAAAATAAAATCGCAGGTTAATAAAGTAAATGACAAAGGGCAAAATAGTAAATGTACATCATATGAGAAATGTATTATAGAGAATGTTTCTAAAATAAAATAACAAAATTTATCATAGAGTAAATTACATTTTTTGGTCCACACAGGTGGTATTTATTAACTTATGTGCTTATTCACTTAATAAAGATAAATATCAAAATCAAGGTATAGTATGAGGAAAGATAATTATTGGATTACACATGTCATCTTATGTTAAGTAGTAATATAAAATATACATAGATAGTAGGAATCAATATCATTTCTCTTTTTAAGGTTTAATATATTAACATGTGGCAAAAACATGCTCAATGTCAACAAAGAGCCCGTTTATGGTGATTGTTGACATACAATAGCTAGAAATACAGATTTCGTATACCAAATTTTTTTTATTTGCGCCGTATACAATAACAATATGTGATAAGGTTTCCATGCACTTAATAAACCCCGATAAAAAAATCAACTATAATTTATGGTTTATTTGATGAAATAAGTGAAGCGTTATTATTAAAACCAAACCATACAAACGAAACATGAAGTTTTCTTTGTCCTTGTCATTTATTACAACTCAAAACCCTTACAAAAACGTCATGATAAGAATACGAAGCATATATATTTAGTTGTTTTCTATGCTTAGGAATCGCTTGAAGAAGTATGAGTAGCAAACCACCTATCCATAAGCGCCCAAGTTTGTACAGGGTTGTAAACGAACGTTGAATGGCCCGAACCCTGCATATTTCCAATTTCGATTTTCTTTATAACAAAGAAAAAGTACCAAACAAGGTAATATAATATACCAATTTCGACAAGGTCATTGATTTTCTCGCTCATCAAAAATTAGTACCAGTTTGAGTGTCATGTTTCTTACCTTAACAGTTGCATATTTTAGCGAGTATTTGTTCATTCCATATAACACCTCATATCTACAAAACAGAGAATGGGCAGGGCAGGGCAGGCCAGTTTGTGTAAGTATAATTTTTGATGAAGAAATTAAAATGTAAATGACTAAAAAGATAGCTAGAAATTGGAGGTCACCCAGCAATTTGATCATCAACAAACCACGGGCTCCATGAGCTTCTAATCGGAAGATTGAGTGATTTTATCCATTCCTCGGTCCCCAAATGCGGAGATGTCATATCGTGATCACCACTGTGAATCAAAGTTTATATATGGGGATGGTTTTTATACTTTATAAATAGAAGAAAGATAAGAATTGGTGTATAGTAGCTTAGTACCAAACAAGCAGAACTTTGCAATCTCTTGTCATAAGTTCTTGATGGTAGCTGATACCGCTAAAGATGTCATACGAGTAAGCTACTGTATCATTCTTATATAGGTAGTAATGGATCGTTTCGTTGATCCTCACCCACGTTTCTACTGTTCCCTGTTCACAAAAAAGATATATTCAAACCAGATGTAACAGAGGTTTGATCATGTATTTAGTCTGAACAAAGAAAAACTGATATGAGGTTGATGTAGCAGGTGTTGGGATTAATAGGGTTGTTTCTGAAATCTGGATTTAACTAAGGAATCGTGAATATCACTTTCCGAATTAGATATTTCGACCCTATGCCCGGGTATCACGAAATTCTAACTATTGGGATAATTCCTAAGAATCAAATTAGAAATTAGGCACAATTTCTAATTCACAGTAATGGATGATTTGAGAGAATTCATATTTAACAGTATGTCAAGAGAGAATATTATTTTGTGTGTTCCTCTCCTTGCAATAATACGTGTGTTGTATTATTAAATCAAAGTTCAAAGTGGTTCCCAAAATCTAGGAACGGTTCCACTAAAATAGGAGCGGTTATACACGGTTTTCTGCAGTTAAGAAACTGCCCGTCGCATCAGCTGATCGTCAATCGCAGCAGCTGGTCGCTAACTGCTAGTCGCAACAGCCGCTGATCGAATCAGCTGCTGGTCGCTAACTGCTGAATCTGGTCGTTGAAACTGGTCGATGAAGCTGGTCGCAGCAGCAGCAGCTGGTCGCAGCAACAGCAGCTGGTCGCTGCAGCTTGTTGCTGCAGCAGCAGCTAGTCGCTAATCAGCAGATTCTGGTCGCTGCAGCTGATAACTTGAACTATAAACAAACCAGTATCATCTTTGACTTATACAAGTGTGCTCTCCGTACCTCCTGACTTGTACTAGAACAAAGTATGAAACCCAAGACATACACATTATTTCCATTATACTAAAATTGGAATAGGTAACACTAAAATTACCAACAGCTGTGACCAAATCACCATTATAAGGTAAGGAAAGTTGTGAGCAAGTAAAGCATAGTAGCATAAACGAGTAAGTATGATGTAATCTGGGCACTATAATTAGCTTCAAGCCCTCCCATGCTAAAACAAGGTCAACCATCTCCCTCTTGAGGTCCTACTGTTTGGTTTCAAAGTCAACATATTGGGTCAAAGCCGACCAACACACAGACTTGGTCGCTTGAATCCATGAGGGTTCAAAGTCAAACATATACTCTCTAAAGAACATTGCTCACCGGTACTTTTCTAGTTATAGTTGTTCAAAATGTTGCCATCTATACCAAATGGTTATAGCACAGTGGTATTTCATGTTTAGGTGTAAAGTTATGGGTTCAAGTCCTGTTACGATAAAAAAATTATGTACATTTAGGTATGTTTAGATGTATGATTATGAGTTCAGATCATGTTATTAATATTGTTATTCCAGAGTACACTAATTTTCAATGAGTAAATGATACTATTGTGAACAATATACCTCACGAATATGGAGTGCTTTCCGAACATCGTTATCGTTTGCCCAATTATTTATAAATACGTAATTAGCTTCCTGAAAAAACAAAATTAATGGTACAAGTTACATTCATCAATTCTCTTGAGAGTAAATTTAAAAAATGGTCCATCTAGTCTAGGGGTGTTCAAAACTGGATACCCGGAAATCCGGGTACCCTAAAACTGGGTATCCGAAAATTCGGGTAGTAGATTTAGGTACCCGTATCAGTACCTGAATTTCCGGGTACCCGGATTTTCGGATACCCGGTTTTCGGTACCCGGTACCCGGAAATATAATTTCTTTGTCACAAAAATTACATAAATGGAAGTCGTCATTGTTTATATATTTAATTTCTTTAAATCTTATTAATAAATTTGTTATTAAAAATTTACGTTATGATTTTCTTTAAAGAATAATCGTTACTAGTAATGAATCTGACAAAATCTTTAAAGACATCCAATGATTCAAAACCATGATTCAACGACGGATGTGAGAATTAGATGGTTTGTACGTGAGAATTGAGATAGGGTTTTAAATTTTAGACATTTGTCAAAATGATCCAAGCATATGTCAATATCTAATGATAATTAATGTCTAATAATAATATAAAAAAATATATATAAATAAATTGGAAAAATAAAATTCGGGTACCGGGTACCCAATTACCCGGTTTTTTAGAAAAAACACTACCCGTATTTGATACCCGGAAACCGGTTACCCGGAATCCGGGTATCCGGATTTTCGGGTACCCAGATTTTCGGGTATCCGGATTTCGGATATCGGATATTTTTTCGGGTACCCATTTTTTCGGTTATTTTTGAACACCCCTAATCTAGTCTCCTCAAAATTACATATTTGATCCTTCTATTTTGTTTATTACACAGATTCTGATGATCTTATCGCACTCAAAGTAGGGCCATTTCTGGGCATTGGCGACAAGGTGGCCGCCCATGGCCCAAAAATTTCAGGGGTCCACTTTTAAAAAAATCAACCTATGTATACATATGTGTAACTCATTTAAGATAAGTCGAATGGAATATTGAAAATTGACGGAATACAGGGTCCAATCCGGATATTTAACTAAAATTAGCCCATGTATACATATGTGTAAACTCATTTGAATCAATATAAGTCAAACGGAATATTGAAAAATATGTGGACTACAACCGGACACTTTTAATTTGTAGGAATGTTTTAGTTGTTTGGAAAAAAATTTAACTTCATCAGCCCAGTCAAGGTTCGTCCATGCCCAATCCCAATGGACAAACCTTAGCCCCTAGCTCTATAATCCACCCTACCCAGTCCCTGAAAGCTAACCGATACTGCACACCATCATTTAGCTATTGCAATTCTTTTTCTGATAGCGGGTCACATGTATCGGACCAACTGGGGCATTGGTCATGGCCTAGCCCATTTTTAAAATTTTGCCCAGGGCCTAAAAATAGATTGGATTGACCCTCTCCAAGATTCATCTTATGGGCTTTCCGAGTGTGAAAGTAGCGTCATCAGCATAATAAACCAAATGGAGGAACCAAATCCTTAATTTAAGCAACCTATATGGGCTATTTTGGTTATCAAGTGTAGATGATTTGTCAAAAATTGTCTTAGCAAAACAATGGCGGTTCTACATGTCTGAGAAAGAAAAATTACCCGACAATTTGGCTTTGGATTTGCAGCATCACACAATGGCTCCAATATCGATGATAAGTTAATATCGTTTGTGCACTGAAAATGGGAACTTGGATTCAGGTTAAGACTCGTAAAAGTTTCTAGAAATCTTATTAAAAAGGTCCACGTGTACCTCATCAACCCGTTGAAGATTCTTATAGCATAAAGAATTGTTCTTCTGACCGTAATATAAATAGTTACCACGACAAGTTTTTTTGGTAGACTAAAATATAACAAATCAAAAAAATATATTTAATTGCATTAATATGTGACAGTCATGATTAACTTATGATGTTGATACAAAAATATATTTTATTACCTCGTAGATCTCATCTGATATAAATGCAAGTCGGTGTGCATATTCAAATCTTGAATTAAATTCAATGAGTTTATGGGTGATAGGGCTAATAACAAGGCATCCCTGTACGTGTAATGGGGAAATATGAACTACTTTAGTATTACATATCCTAAAATTGTAATCGGAGTCATACATTGACTCAGATATACTGTGATTATTTTTAACCAGAAAAGGATTAGAGAAATGACTACAGAGATAAAATAAATTAGTGTGTATTTAATAGTTGAACTCGATTAGTGTGCATATTAAAAGAATAAACATTGTTTGTTTAGCAACAAACACATTGGTTAATGAAAATAGGTTATGCATTTTAAAAATAAATAATTAACGGTAACAAAGTGTAAGACTGAAAAATTGTGTTTGCTTCTGATATGCTATTTGAAATCTCAATAATTTAGATAATTAGTTTTTTCAGTGTTTGGCAAACCTGATTATATGTTTAGTTAATATATGTTAAATGTAATTAATCAATTTTCAAAACACAATAAGCAACATTTTTCAGACTTTTTGTTAAACATTCATTTTAGATTATCATAGTTTTCAAAATATAATGAGCAGACAATCTATTTCAAATCACAATACCAAACACTATGTAAATCAAAGACATTTTTAATGATTTCAAACAAATAACTGTCGTGGTAGATTTGGTCTCAAAAAATGAGTCAACTGTACATAAATCAAACAGAAGTTTGCAAATATGGTACAGAATTTATACAGTAAGATACGTACTTTAATATTCATTTGTGGTTGATCTCCACGTTCATTGCCTACGAAATTAGAAAAAAAAAATACAGTAAATAGAATGTTACGAGGTGCCGTTCAACAAAATAAAAATAAAATGTTGCAAGAGTCCAGCTTTTTTATTAAGAGATAATTATGATTATAAGATACAATTGTTAATAATGAAATTTAATTATTTCGAATAAATATAATACTCCTGGTTTGTAACCAAAATACAGTAACGAATCCATCTTAATTTAAACATTTTGGTTGTAAACATTATCGTATCGCAACTGATTTATACCAAGCATGCTCTTAGTTATATACTTATATAGTTATAGTTATATTTAAAGAATAACAATAAAAGTGCATGGCATCCCGAGTGCGGTTATTACCTTTGTATACTTCAAGAGTAAGAATTGGTACGGTAATGCCCATGTATGAAACCCCGCCTATGTACAACGGATTATTGAGAAAACTCGGGTGTTGCACGAGCCACTGTATTTACACATACCGATCATATATAACACGATCAATGGATTAATAACTTATTTTATGGAAGTTAAATACGTTACGTACCTGCCTTAGAAATTCATAACTATGTACAGTTAACAGGGTATCACTGCTCCTCGATGCTTTAAATGTTTTACCGTATGAAAAGCCTACACCAGCGGGTAGATCTAAGAATATGATACTTGCAGCCTTCAAAATTAAATTTTAGAATTATTAGTCACTGCTTGCTTTGTACACACATATTAAAACTCACGTCGTGAGTTGATATATATACCATAAAAACTGCTTCCTTCACCACACTGTATAAAATTTAAAACAGACTATAAAAGTATACCAAAACATAGGTTGTAGTGTGTAATAATTTTTGTGGTATAAGAAGTAAAAACCACTTCACAGAGTAAAAACATAAAACATGTTTGAACCTTGGTCCATGCATTTGGATTCAACTCCAATGTATAATTCTTGGTCCTTCTTGATACTTCAAAATTGAATTGAAGGGGACCTGCAAAAGAGTTGATGAAATTAATCATCATTAATTTAATACTCCCTCCGTCCCTAAATAAATTTCTCATTTATCTTGGGCACAATATTTAAGGAGAAAGTTAGTGGTGGGTTATTGGTAATAAATTTGATTTAAATATAAAGTTGATTTGGAGAGAGAAAGATTGTTAGTGGATAGTTAGTAGTGAGGTCCATGGTAATTATATTATTTTATTAAGTGGACCCCATCAACTTGTGAAATGAGAACTTTATTTAGGGACAAAAATTCAAGGTGAAATGGGAACTTTATTTAGGGACGGAGGGAGTATAAGAGTTGTAAGAATGATTGAATGTTCAATTTTGAATAATATAAAGTGAATGCATCTAAATTAGTTCACATTTGTAGATTCAAGTAGATAATATCGTTTTGAAGTATCAAAGTTAACGATCTATCTCAAATTGCGCTATTACGATGATAATTGCATCAAATTAAAAGTTACAACACTATTTAGTAAAAAGACTATATATGTCCGATTGCAAGAAAATAGGTGTTGAATATAAAATTAATAGACAACTTAAATTTTTTTTTAACGGCAATGTAAAATAGACAATGACAAGAAAAAATCAATGTGTACATAGATTATTTTTAAAAAAAAAATTAATTATAAGGATATCTCGTTTATAACTATTAGACGCCCAACCCAATTATATAAAGGGATCAAAGTCTATTATGGTTCGTTATTATTAGTTTATTATGTTTGCTATATGTACAAGAGATATTGTAATGTTCAGTTCAACCAATAAAAAGATAATTCTCATTCTATTAGACTTTAAAGAAAATCGACCATGGATAGGAGAAATTTGATTATTCTTAAGAGATTATATATAGATGAAATCGTGGAAGCGGACCTTTTATTTCCTTTTTCCTTTTATTCTCCGGTCACAGGCTAACCGTCGGTGGTCCAGGGGATTCCATTTCATTCTTTGGTTTTTCTTCAATAAGAGTACTAGGGGTGAGCATTTGGGCCGAACTGGATCGAAAACCGACCAAAACCAAACCAAACCAAAACCGATCACATGTTATCGATTCGGTTTCGGTTTTGAAAATTCACCATTTTTGATTTCGGTTCTATTAGTTTCGGTTCAGTTTCTTCATTGAGCTCACCTTCTAGGGTACTATAATCTCATCGTATTACTTTATTTTTGTTTTCATTTTATATTTACAAAACCCAAATTACTGAACTTGACATTTTTTAATCTTCTTTTGAGTTTATTGTCAAGAGTCATGATTTTATTTTTTTATTTATTCGTTTTATGTTTTAATTTAACAGATTCTTGTATCGTAATCCTCATAATATATCCCTTTTTATTTACTGTCAAGAGACACATCTCTTATCTATTTTGTTTTCTGTTGAGGACACCGCTTAGAAATTGCTAAACTCTATATATATATATATATATATATATATATATATATAATATATATATATATATATATATATATATATATATATATATATATATATATATATATATATATATATCGTCTAAGCATATGTAGTAAGGATTGAGCGCACAACTACTAATATAAACATAAGATAATTACCAAATTGATAGAGCAAAGGATAAAGTGCAGAACAGCCAGGGCCACCGGTCAGATAAAAAATAAGAGGATCATGCAACGGGTCTCTTTGAGACTCAACAAAATAATAAAAATACTGCACTTGCTTCTCTTCTCCAACTCCAATATATCTTTCAAACATTAAAATCAACCAATTAATTAAGTACTTAATTAGTTAAAATAACAAAAGCAAAATAATCAAATATACCCAGTTTCAAGAGTGAAAGGGAGATCGCCATCAAACCCAGGGAGAGTTTTGATGATTGATTGTGAGGTTGCTGATAAAGATAAGAGGCATACAAAGATGATAATGAGGAAAAGAGACTCCATTATTGACAACTCTCACCCGTAATTTGCAATTTCAAGGATACTGCAGGGACTTCAATATATAATAATTCTACTTTACAACTATACATTATTAAATAAATATTTTGTAGCAAATATAAAATATAGGTATTTTGGTCATTTAATTTTCAGATATAAAGATTAAAATATTATGATCTACATTCTTCTATTTTTCATATTATGTTATACAATTTTGTAACCAACTAGGATTTTGTACCTCCACGTTTTTACCAAATCATAAAACATCTTTTTAGATGACGTATGATTAAATGAGAACACACGTGACAAAGAAAAACGCATTTTTAGAATCTGCTCAAGATATAAGAGTGAAAGGAGTGGAAAGTTTATCAATAAAACACGTTTTCATTGGTAGTATAAATGTATAATTAATTCAAAAAACAATAACAGACCAACTGAATGTTTAAATAAAGAAATTAACCTATCAAGAAACTGATACAAAATAATCAAACAATAATTAGAGGTGGTATAACAATAATAATAATCAATTCCTTCAAAAAAAAATAATGTAGAGAGGATATAAACAGTCACACATTTACTCAAAGGTAGAAACTAGAAAGACTACTTCCAAAGATACTTCTGGAAAAAATGTGAGAAAGATGAAATGGGTGAAATGTGAATGCGTCAAATGCCTATAAAACATACACACAAAATAAAATAAAAGGCGAGTATGATAACATATGCAGAATATTGTGCCCTGTGTGGCTGGTGTGCGCAAGATTACGATGAATGTGTAAAAACATGAAAATATATGTGTATGAAAAGGAGACTCTTTGTGTCATAAGACATCTAGAAATAAAATTATAAAAACATTTACGAGAATACTGATTAGGTTGCTATCAGAGAAACGTTCAAGGAGGTCCATTATTTTTATAAAGTCTTAAAGAACAAACCTCATCATTTGGATCAATCAACCCTCAAATCACCACCACCACTAGAATCACATGTGATTCAACACATCAACACCACCACCTCATGTGTATTAAATCACATGTGATTGCACACCACTGACCATCACTGTAACGACCGTAATTTTACGTTTTTCATTTCGTGTAATTATTCGGGATTTATGTGAATTTTCGTTATTTATGTTAGTTTTCATTTCGGTTTGTGTTTTATCGAATGATTGAATGTTTGGGACTTGGTATAACCAAGTATGGGTCAAGACTTGGATGGAAACAAGTTTAAAAGGCAAGAAACTGACCCAGACAGTCCTCGCGGCGCGAGCCAGGCGCGAGGCAGTCGCGAGGTTGAACAGGAGCTCCAGAAGTGAAACGCGAGAATCAAGAGTCGAGACAAGAGCCGCGAGCGAAACGCGAGCCAGTCGCGAGCGAAACGCGAGAATCTCGAGTTGAGACAAGAGGCGACGAAACGCGAGCGAAACGCGAGCGAAACGCGAGGTCTGTTTTTCTGCGCTGACCAAGAAGACATCCCGCGTCACCTCGCGGCGCGAGGCAAACGCGAGCGGGGCGCGAGAGCTGTCTGGAGTATATAAAGTTGTGTAGAAGCTAGGGCTCATATCACCTACGAACCCTAGATCTTGTGCAGCCGTTTTTGGAGAGTTTTTGGTCGTTTTTGGAGCTAAGGAGCTCAAATCTTCATCTTCTTGAAGGATTTAAGCATCAAGGGTAAGAATTCTTGCTTATTTCACTTAGTTACCTTCATTTTGAACTTGGTGGTTGGAATTGTTTAGATGGACTACTTAGTAGCTAGTTATGGATTATAACTAGACTTTGTATCGATTTTGATGTTAGGTCAAGAAGACCTTGAGATTGGAAGTACTTCCTCAATTTGGAAGTAAGGATTGTGTTGTTGAACACAATTGTTGGATAGCATTGCTAAGGTGAGTACATGTGATATTTTCTGAGTACATAGTAAACCGTGTTATGAATTGAAATGATTTTAGAGTCTTTATTGGATAATTATTTTAATAAAGAAAAGATTGAATTGATAGAGTACGATTTAATTTAATTGAAATGAATTGAATTGTATTGTGAACTTGTTGTTTAGTTACCACTAGAGATTGATTGAGTTGTGATATGGGCTTGACCCAAGTTGATGATTTGTTATGTGGTAGCTAATCGATTGGATCCTAGATAACCCACATAAGTTGGGGGAGTTAGTGGCTACTACTTGGGGCGGTACCACCCTGCGCAAGAGTAGTATGTCGAGACATAGATAACCGGGAAACGGGGGAGTTTGAGATAACCCGGAAATCGGGGGAGCAAATAGATAACCCGGAAACGGGGGAGTTTACCTAGATAACCCATATCGGGGGAGTTGTTTCGGGGAGGCCCGTTACGTATGTGTTTGGCTTATGGCAAGCCTTAGAGATTGATTGTCTATGTGCAACTTGATAATTGTTAATTATTATTTTATTGCAAATTACTTTCTAACCGGGTCAAAAACCCATGTTTCTCACGAGACAATATTTGTCTCACGTACTACGTTTATTTTGACTATGTACTCAGGTTCGGGAGCAAAAGATTAGGCGGCCCGTAGTTAGCATTTGGATGGATTAGCTCGGTGTACTTATTTAATTCCCTAGACTATAGTTTTGATATATTTGTAACACCGGTTTTGAGACTTACTAATTATTCCAAATGTTTTAGTTAAACCATATTTTTATATTCGGTTTGTAAAGACTTAAACCTTTGTTTTAAAAGTTTTAATTTGGGGTGAAAATTGGTGTGTTACAACTTGGTATCAGAGCATTAGTCTAAGTGAATTAGGTTGGTTACCCACCCTAGACTTAGACTTTGCTTTTGGGACATTATGTTCTATAGGAAGTTAGGTTGACCTTTAAGGATTAGGGTTGACCATTGAGGGAATTGTTTAATTTCGAGCTATCCTTATGTTTAATTTTGACTTTTTAGTCAACTTATTGGATTCTAATTGGGTTGACATCTTATTATAGTAAGATGGCTAGAACGAGAAGTGGTCGATTGTTGGATGGGGAACAAGCCTCGAATTTGAATCAAGATGGGAACGGATTGGCCAACTCGGGTATCGGGAATAACCATACTCCGGTAACTATGGAGGCCATTCAATCCATGCTCACTAATATGAGAAATGTGATGCAACAAGATGTTAACCGGATCATAAACGATTGGTTGAACTTAGGAGGTGATGATGATGAAAGGGAGGAAGGTGAAGATTCCCCTCAACTCACTAAGACCAAGTCAACGGGAAACACCAACCCGACCGAGAAATCCTCCAATGGGGAAAGTGGTGAAGAGAGAAAGATTGAGCGTGAAGGATGTTCTTACAAAACATTCCTTGCTTGTCGTCCCGACTTCTATCTCGGGAGTACGGAACCGAAAGTGACGGTTCAATGGATTCGAGAGACGGAACGTGTGCTTGAAAGTAGTAAGTGCAAGGAGGAAGATATGGTGACTTATGCCTCACGTTTGTTCAAAGATGATGCTCTTACATGGTGGGACACCGTGTATGAAACCTTGGGGAAGAAAGCCATTTATAAGATGTCGTGGGACGAGTTCACTAGGAGACTCAAGGAGAAGTATTGCCCCGAAAGGGAGTTGGAGGAATTGTTGGAAGAGTTCTTGCACTTCAAGAAAGGCAATTTGACCTTGGACGAGTATACCAAGAAGTTCACGGGATACCTCCCGTTCGTGTCAAGTACTTACCCAACCGAACGTAGTCGTGTGGTTCGGTTTGCCAATGGGTTACCATGGGAATATGAACTCGAAGTGAAGAGGGCAACCACTCTTGATGAGGCGATCAATGTCGCCCGAAGTGTCGAAAAAGTTAGCAAGAGAAGAGTGCAAGATAGATCGGTTGGTAATGAGAAGAGGAAGTTTGAAGGTTTTTCGGGGTCATCCAAGAAAAGCAAGTTTGCCCCGAGCGGGTCAAAACAAGGAAGTGTTGGTGGATGTAGGAAGTGTGGTAGGGACCACAAGGGAGAGTGTAAGGCGGATTCCAATGGTTGTTTCAAATGTGGTCGTTTTGGCCACAAGGCTAGAGATTGCAAGGTTAAAAGCCTTGATGAAGTGGAATGTTTCTCATGTCATGAGAAGGGGCACTATAGTAATGTTTGCCCGAAGAAAGGAACCGAAACGTTGGTGTCAACCGCTCACAAGAAACCGGAGCCGATGAAGGTCAAAGGTCGTGCTTTCCAACTCACACGTGAAGAAGCCAAGGAGACTCATGATGTCGTCTCAGGTACCTTATTCATAAACTCCATACCCACTTATGTGTTGATTGATTCGGGTTCTACTTATTCTTTCGTGTCTCATGAATTTGGTGCTAAGTTTAAGGTTCCACTAGAATTACTTGATGAATTGTATGAAATAGAAGTAGCCGATGGGAAAACCTCTATGGTTCAACATGTCTATAGAAATTGTGAGTTAGAAATCGATAACAAGAAGTTTAAGGTTGATTTGATGCCGATGGGAATTAAGGCGTTTGATGTAATTATTGGGATGGATTGGTTGGGAATCCACCAAGCCAAGATTTTATGTGGAAGGAAATTAGTGTCGATTAAATCTCCCGAAAATGAAAAAGTGTACATTTATGGGGAAAAGAGGCATCATATGCCAAACTTGTTAACCGCCATTAAGGCAAGAAAATGTCTAGCGAAAGGGTGTGCATCATTTATAGCCTATGTCCTTGATGGAAGAAAAGAAAAGAAGTCGGTTGAAAATGTGAAGATTATTCGAGACTTTCCCGAAGTTTTTCCCGATGACTTGCCCGGTTTGCCACCGGAGAGACAAGTCGAGTTTCGTATTGATTTAGTCCCGGGGGCGACGCCAATTGCCCGAGCCCCGTATCGTCTAGCTCCCACCGAAATGAGAGAGTTGATGGCTCAACTTCAAGATTTGCTTGATAAGGGTTTTATCCGTCCTAGTTCGTCACCATGGGGTGCACCGGTTTTATTTGTGAAGAAGAAGGATGGTTCCATGAGAATGTGTATCGATTACCGAGAGCTAAATAAGATGACAATTAAGAACCGATATCCTTTGCCAAGGATAGATGATTTATTTGATCAACTTCAAGGAGCCGATTATTTCTCTAAGATTGATTTGAGATCGGGTTACCATCAAGTTCGTGTCAAGGAAGGGGATACCGAGAAGACGGCTTTTAGGACCCGTTATGGTCATTATGAATTTCTAGTTATGCCATTCGGTTTGACGAATGCCCCGGCTATTTTTATGGATCTCATGAATAGGGTTTGTAAACCTTTTCTCGATAAATTTCTCATAGTATTTATTGATGATATTCTTATTTTCTCCAAAACCGAAGAAGAACATGAAGACCATTTGAGGCAAACTCTAGAAGTGTTGAAACGGGAAAAATTGTATGCTAAATTCTCCAAGTGTGAATTTTGGTTGCGGGAAGTGCAATTTCTTGGTCATGTAGTATCTCGAGGCGGGATAAAAGTTGACCCGTCTAAGATTGAAGCGGTGAAGAATTGGGAAGCACCGAAAACTCCAACCGAAGTTAGAAGTTTTCTTGGGTTAGCCGGTTATTACCGAAGGTTTATTGAAGATTTTTCCCGAGTGGCGGTCCCACTCACTAGGTTAACGAGAAAAGACGTGAAGTTTGATTGGGGGGAGAAGCAAGAGAGTGCTTTTGCCTTGTTAAAAGAAAAGTTGTGCAATGCACCGATCCTCACTCTACCCGACGGTATGGAAGATTTCGTGGTGTATAGCGACGCCTCGAATAAAGGTCTCGGTTGTGTTTTAATGCAAAGAGGTAAGGTGATAGCTTATGCTTCAAGACAATTGAAGAATGCGGAAGAAAGGTATACAACTCACGATTTAGAGTTGGCGGCGATTATTTTCGCCTTGAAAATTTGGAGGCATTACTTATATGGCACAAGGTGTATCTTGTACACGGATCACAAAAGTCTCAAGTATGTGTTTACACAAAAAGACTTGAATATGAGGCAAAGAAGGTGGATTGAATTGATTAGTGACTATGATTGTGAAATCGTCTATCACGAAGGGAAGGCCAATGTGGTAGTCGATGCCTTGAGTAGAAAGGTTTATGAAAAACCGGTTAAGGCCAAGTTAATGCGGATTGATGTAGTATCTAGCTTCATTGAAAGTATAAAAACCGCACAAGTGGAAGTGATGGGAAAAGACGAGTATAGACAAGAGAGGTTGGGAAAGAACCAAGTATTTGAAGAAAATGGTCAAGGATTGAAAACCGTGAATGGGCGAATTTGGGTCCCGAAATTCGGTGGAAACCGAAAAGTGTTGTTGAATGATGCTCACAAGTCTAAGTATTCGATTCATCCCGGTAGTACAAAAACTTATCAAGACTTGAAGAAAATTTATTGGTGGCCCGGGATGAAGTCGAGGGTAGCAAAGTACATATCAAAATGTGCCACGTGTGCACAAGTGAAAGCCGAGCACCAAGTGCCTTATGGTGTTGCACAATCGTTACAAGTGCCGGGCGGGAAATGGAATGACATCACAATGGATTTCATTGTTGGTCTTCCAAAGACAAGTAGGAATCATGACGCCATTTGGGTGATTGTTGATAGGTTAACGAAAAGTGCGTTATTCCTAGCCATTAGGGAAACCATGCCACTCGAGAAGTTGGCAAAATTGTATGTTGATGAAGTTGTTCGTTTGCACGGGGTACCATTGTCAATTGTGTCCGATCGGGATGCAAGGTTTACCTCGAGATTTTGGAGATCACTCCAAGAAGAGTTGGGAACTAAGTTGAGATTGAGCACGGCTTACCATCCGCAAACCGATGGTCAAAGTGAAAGAACGATCCAAACGGTTGAAGATATGTTGAGGTCGTGTGTATTAGATTTTGGCGGTAAATGGGATGAACATCTACCGTTAGTTGAATTTTCGTATAACAATAGTTATCACTCGACAATTAAAATGCCACCGTTCGAGGCATTGTACGGGAGAAAATGCCGAACACCTTCGTGTTGGTTAGAGACGGGTGAGACGAAACTCACGGGTCCCGAGATTGTGAAAATAACAAATGAGAAAATTGGAATAATTCAAAAGAATATGAAAGTGGCACAAGATCGCCAAAAGAGTTATTCGGGTTTGAAAAAGCGACCATATGACTTGAATGTCGGGGATATGGTGATGTTGAAGGTGTCGCCTTGGAAAGGCGTGATGAGATTCGGAAAGAAGGGCAAATTGAGTCCAAGGTATGTAGGCCCGTTTAGGATCTTGAAACGGGTCGGCTTACAAGCATTTAAGTTAGAGCTTCCACCCGAGTTGCAAGGTGTCCATGACACCTTCCATGTTAGTAATTTGAAGAAATTTGTGGGTGAAGTGGAGAATATTATTCCACTCCAAGATTTGCGGGTCGATGCACCCAACCGGTTGATTGAAGAGCCCGAGGCCATATTGGAGGCCCAAACGAAGAAATTGAGAAACAAAGAGATTGAGCTAGTGTTGGTCAAGTGGAAGCATTCCCTTGGGCCAAATTTGACTTGGGAAGTCAAAGATGAGATGAAGAAACGCTACCCGGATTTTGTAGATTATGAGATGATTCCGAGGACGGAATCCTCTTAAGGGGTAGATAGTTGTAACGACCGTAATTTTACGTTTTTCATTTCGTGTAATTATTCGGGATTTATGTGAATTTTCGTTATTTATGTTAGTTTTCATTTCGGTTTGTGTTTTATCGAATGATTGAATGTTTGGGACTTGGTATAACCAAGTATGGGTCAAGACTTGGATGGAAACAAGTTTAAAAGGCAAGAAACTGACCCAGACAGTCCTCGCGGCGCGAGCCAGGCGCGAGGCAGTCGCGAGGTTGAACAGGAGCTCCAGAAGTGAAACGCGAGAATCAAGAGTCGAGACAAGAGCCGCGAGCGAAACGCGAGCCAGTCGCGAGCGAAACGCGAGAATCTCGAGTTGAGACAAGAGGCGACGAAACGCGAGCGAAACGCGAGCGAAACGCGAGGTCTGTTTTTCTGCGCTGACCAAGAAGACATCCCGCGTCACCTCGCGGCGCGAGGCAAACGCGAGCGGGGCGCGAGAGCTGTCTGGAGTATATAAAGTTGTGTAGAAGCTAGGGCTCATATCACCTACGAACCCTAGATCTTGTGCAGCCGTTTTTGGAGAGTTTTTGGTCGTTTTTGGAGCTAAGGAGCTCAAATCTTCATCTTCTTGAAGGATTTAAGCATCAAGGGTAAGAATTCTTGCTTATTTCACTTAGTTACCTTCATTTTGAACTTGGTGGTTGGAATTGTTTAGATGGACTACTTAGTAGCTAGTTATGGATTATAACTAGACTTTGTATCGATTTTGATGTTAGGTCAAGAAGACCTTGAGATTGGAAGTACTTCCTCAATTTGGAAGTAAGGATTGTGTTGTTGAACACAATTGTTGGATAGCATTGCTAAGGTGAGTACATGTGATATTTTCTGAGTACATAGTAAACCGTGTTATGAATTGAAATGATTTTAGAGTCTTTATTGGATAATTATTTTAATAAAGAAAAGATTGAATTGATAGAGTACGATTTAATTTAATTGAAATGAATTGAATTGTATTGTGAACTTGTTGTTTAGTTACCACTAGAGATTGATTGAGTTGTGATATGGGCTTGACCCAAGTTGATGATTTGTTATGTGGTAGCTAATCGATTGGATCCTAGATAACCCACATAAGTTGGGGGAGTTAGTGGCTACTACTTGGGGCGGTACCACCCTGCGCAAGAGTAGTATGTCGAGACATAGATAACCCGGAAACGGGGGAGTTTGAGATAACCCGGAAATCGGGGGAGCAAATAGATAACCCGGAAACGGGGGAGTTTACCTAGATAACCCATATCGGGGGAGTTGTTTCGGGGAGGCCCGTTACGTATGTGTTTGGCTTATGGCAAGCCTTAGAGATTGATTGTCTATGTGCAACTTGATAATTGTTAATTATTATTTTATTGCAAATTACTTTCTAACCGGGTCAAAAACCCATGTTTCTCACGAGACAATATTTGTCTCACGTACTACGTTTATTTTGACTATGTACTCAGGTTCGGGAGCAAAAGATTAGGCGGCCCGTAGTTAGCATTTGGATGGATTAGCTCGGTGTACTTATTTAATTCCCTAGACTATAGTTTTGATATATTTGTAACACCGGTTTTGAGACTTACTAATTATTCCAAATGTTTTAGTTAAACCATATTTTTATATTCGGTTTGTAAAGACTTAAACCTTTGTTTTAAAAGTTTTAATTTGGGGTGAAAATTGGTGTGTTACAATCACCACCACCACCACCACCCAATGTGTGTATTAAATCACATGTGATTCAACACGGCCGACCACCACCACCACCACCAACCTCTGCCGACCATCGTCTCCACCACCGGCAACCCTTCGCCACCGTCGTCTGCTTGCAATCACATGTGATTGCGTATCCAATCACATGTGATTGCGCCGGCCGGCGGCCGCAGGTGTTCGCCAGCGGTAGTGGCCGGTGGTGGTGGTTGTATATTGAATCACATGTGATTTGATGATGGTGGTGGTTGTATATTGAATCACATGTGATTTGATGATGGTGGTGGTTGTATATTGAATCACATGTTATTTGATGATGGTGGTGATTAAGAGATTTTTTGATCTAATAACTCAGATTTGTCCCTTAAGACTTTATTGATTTTATAAAAATTAAGTTACTAGGGATGACAATTACCACCCGATTCGATGATCATCCACCCGATCCAATCCACCAGTGGTGGATATGGATGAAGTTAAATGAGTGAATATTGGATGTGGAGCGGATATGGATGTTTATTGGAGCGGATATGGATGTCGATTTTCAATTCATAGATGAATCCACTTAACCCGAAATTACTTTTTTATATTATAATTTTATATAGTTTAGAATATACGTCTATACATGACCCATTACTTTTGACATTTTATTGTGATTTGAACACTAACCAGTAAATCACAAGCATGCAAGTATGGAACTAAGGAATGAGTCGACTAAAGGATCCATTTTTCGGGATTAGCTACGAACCATGCTCTAAACTTTTAATTATATCAAGTGATGTTTTTTATGTATCGCTTTCGCATCAATATTTTTATATTAACTACAAATTATGCTCTATGCATCAAATATATGTTAGTAGTTATGTTTTCGTTTGTATCTTCTTTTGGAATAAACTTAATCGTAATTATATATAAAACCATCGTACTTTCTTTAGGAAATAAGGTAATTTCGATATCCAACGGATATCCATTTACCCGCTCTAGTCCAGTGGATATGGATATGGATGGATGAAATAATTTTAAATGGATATAGATATGGATATGGACGATATAAATCTAAATGGATATGGATGTGGATATCACATCATCTGATCCACATCCGATCCATTGCCATCCCTAAATGTAACCATGCTATCAAAATCAAATACTCAAATTATCAGTTAACCTAAATAAGTATCCCTTTCTATTTACCATTTTACAATAATTAAAAGCGAATACTCCACCCACCACACATGTGGTCGTGGTCATGCTACGTCCGCTTTTCTGTGTATTGAAAGTAGATAAGATGGGAGTATGGGGATGGTGTCGGTCACGTGGCTATTTAATTTGAGCTACTGGTATGTGTTTATAACAATAAATAAAATAATATTTTTTGTCAGTGGGGACCGGTCACTCTCTTGATTTCCTTCCCTTGTAAAGTAACGAGCATAATAAGGTAAATAAAAATAAGGTAAATAAAATTATCAATTTTTAATCTATTCCAAATTTCACATGTAGTTTAGTCTATTTCTCTTATTTCGTCCTTTTTTTATTGATTTTACTACTTGTTATAATCTTTTAATTAAGTTAACTTTTAGACATATGAATTAAGTCTCCGAATTAATTTTCCTTACGAAGACATGCAAGTGTATTAAAATGTGGGGGGTATATAGTCAATTTAAAAACATATTGTTTAAAAGAACAAAATGTTTATACTCGTACATCATCATCTATGTATAAATTAGTCGAACGATTATATTTATAGATGTATCAATAATATTTTGAATGGTCAAACTAGCTTGTTCAATCGGATATTTAAAAGACTCGTTTTAAACGTATTTTGGGTTGGTAGTACCTAAGTGATATGATAAGCAAAAATGGTAATTACAAGTCTCATATTATATATTATCTAGTTATTATAGTTATTTTCTAAAAATAGTAAAAAGGTACAAAGGAAAACAACCAAAAAAAGTTTACTAAATACTAAGTGGATGCAAAAATGAGAAAAATACAAAGCCCAAATAGAAAAGGATGTATTCTGCATCAACATGGGATCAGGGTCGTCCCTGGGGTATGGGCGACGAGGGCGACCGTCCAGGGCTCATGAAATTTAGGAGTCCACTTTCATAAAAATCAGCCTATATATAATATTGAAAATAGGCGGATTATATGGTCCAATCCGGACATTTAACTTGGGGATTGAGGTGGTATTTTTAATTTGACGGAAATTTTTTAGTTATTTGGAAAACTCAAGGGCCGATTTTTTTAGATTTTGCCCAGGGCCCAATAATTGATTGGACCGACGCTGCATGGGATAGGGGCTGTTAATCAGTTATCCCAATTGAAGCAGGCAGTGGTATCTATGTTTTTCATCCAGAAGACAGCGTAATCAAAACTCACGAGGTGACATACTGACATATATAACAATATAACATTCAATTATTTATAGATTTATGATTGAATTGTCGCTGGATTTGTTTCTGTGTTTTGATTAAATTAATTATTAATTAAACTTCACCAAAAAATTGGTAACCTTCTGTGGTTTATGGCAGGGGTATTATTTACCAAATATAGGAAGATAAGACCTTTCGGCCGACCGAAACCTGATTATGATAGTTAGGTCGGGTGTACCCAGATCTTATATTGATATTTGACCTTATAAACCCGACCAACCCGATTCTTTATCGGGTCGGGTACAGCTTTGGCATAGGGATGTGATGTTTGCCCCATAACCTTGAGGTTGGGGGTTCAAGTCTCGTCGTGGACATGGGTGGTGGGGCTTATTAATATTCCCCATAGGTGGAGGGATTGAGGGAAGGCATATTGCCCCTTGTGGATGTCACTGTCTAGGCTCGAACCATTAACTTACTAACTGACCGTTCAAAAAATATAAAAAACTTAGGCGTAACCCGACCAACCTGATCGGGTCAACTGGACGAACCCGACAACCCGATTCCTTACCGGGCCTGTTTCGGGTGATGATTTTTTCACCTCAAACCCGACGGACCGAAACCAATAAGAGCCTTAACGTGACCCTACAATTCGATGAACACACCTAAGTTGGGACACCATTAGTTAATTAATAACCATCTCAAATATGCATGATTACAGTGTTAAAACAAGATTCAATTGGAATAAACCGAAAAGAATCAGGAGCGATTTTGGGATTGGTTCGAGAATGGTAGACCAAACAATATACATGTATATGTGGTTTGATTAAATTGCTCGTTTGGTATCATTGGTTTTGAAGTTATTTCACCGAACGTGTTGCTTTTTTGGTCCAGTAACCCTAACCATGTTAGCTACCCTCCATTAATTGAGGCCATTTAGTCATTCCGCATATTACCAAACCTAAGAGTGTCAAATTTGTACCGAACAAAACCAACCAACATGCTACCAACCGTACCAATAATAGTTGGTAGCCAACATGTTTGGTTGGTAGTACCATACCAATCAAGTAATCATGATATCGTAATGGTACAAAAAATTAAATACCACGGTAGTATTGTACCAACCAATAATTTATATACTCATATATATATACATTATTTAAAAGAATTCGAGAAAGGTAAACTACATATGTATTATTTTTTAATAAAAGTTATGATATCGTAACATGAAAACATTCAAGTTACAACTTCTTAGCCTAACCGATTAATATATTACATTTTTGTTATTGTGTTTGTGTTTGTATATAATGTTAATAATTAAGCGTGTGGAGCGGACGAGAATGCTACAAACTAGTGTATTATGGCAAGAATACTACATAATTCGTATTTTATCGTAGATAGTGTTTATATAACATTTAACGTATACCCCTACCATATATAATAGTATAGAAAAATGTCTTGTTTTTTGTAATAATTCCAAATAAGTTTGTGACCTTGGTATATACCATTACCAATTCGTACTAACCATGATTGTTGGTAGCCAAACAAATTGGTACCAAGTATTGTTGGTACGGTACTGGTAGCTAGATTAGTGTACCAACTATAGTCGGTACGGTACACGGTATTAGGAAAATATGTGTGGTACCATACCAAGTTGACCCCTAACCTACATATATTTTGCATTGTGTTCTTGAGATACCCCTAAAGTCCAACGCCACCTTCTTCCCCAACTGTGATAAACCAGAACAAAACTGAACAACCAATTTCCTCCGTGAGAGACAATTTCTGTCATTTCATACCACCATTGGAACTGGTCAGCTTCCTCTTCATATATCTACAAATCAAGTCACTTATTCATAAATCAGTCTCATTTATCAACGATCTCGATTCATTGAAATAATTATTTGCAATTACAATGGCGGCATCATCATCATCAAAGAATCAACTAGAATTTTTAGGATTATTTGCCTTTAATTGAAGAAAAATTGGGTGGAGATGGTCTGATCGGAGAATTATGTAACGGAGTGATGATGGCATCATCATCAAAGAATCAACAAAAGGAGATCGCATAAATTATTTATGAACATACCTGATACCACACATGCTATTTTGAATGAAAAAAGATCCATATAAATTGTCCGCAAGACCCTTACAAATGAAAAAAAAATAACATTCTTATAAATTGTTCATAAGACAATTTAAATGAAAATGTAACATACATATAATTGTTCATAAGAGAAATAAAATGAAAAACTAACATCCAAAAACAATAACATCCCTGTAAATTGGATTGAAGCCCTGAAAAGAGAAATGGAATCTTTACATAGAAATAACATTAGGACTTTAACTAATAATTAGTGTGCATGGAGCCTATTGGTTGTAAATGGAAATAACAGTTGTTAAAATACAACCAAAAATTGGTATTAGACTTTTAAATGAATTTTAATCACATTTTTAGGTATCGATGAAGACCGAAATCACATGGATCAGGGATAGGCTTAGAGGAGATGATGCATTCGAGTTACAAGTGAAACTTCTTAAACAAGTTCCTGAAGAATATCCATACAAAGATGACGAGTAACGTGCTTTTTAACTCTTTATTAATTTATATACAATATGATATTAGTTTTTGGTTCCTAAAAGTGGAACCTAACCTAACCAAATTATATTTCGGTTGGTTCGGTTTTATAGTTAGATTTCTCCCTTCATAACATAACTAAAGACAACCGAACAAAAACATAAAACATCAATAATAGTATGTTTGAGATGTAATCTATATATATTCGACTATGAGATGATGGGATACTTCGTTGTATACATGAAACCACCCGAAGTATCAGAATATTCAATTTGCGGAAAAAGATAACACGCCCAATTAAAGGACCACCAGTTAGACCCTAATGACACAAAATTAACTTTTTTTCTTTTTGAACGGTGATCGAGACTTGAACCCTCAACTTTAAGATTGGGGACAAACACCTTTACCGCTAGGCCATTGGCCATTTGGTGCACAAAGTTAGCTTAACCAAATGACTACCTAATTATGACATCACCCATGAACACATTCACAAACATCTAATAATTTACCAAATGTTATTTTTCCGTAAACCCAATTCGATGTATACAAGAAAATTAATACAAGTTAAAAGTAAACAAAAAATCAGATTGCAAATATGTTTCCAAAAAAGTAGGCACAAAAGCAAAACTCGGCCTTGGAGCTCGGTGTGGGCTGTCTCAGAAGCCCAACTCGGCCCAGGAATTTGAAGAGCTTGAATATTTAGACTTGAGTTAACTTAATGGGTCATTTTAAGTTTAATGATTCTCAAGACAAATGGGATTGCACTCTTGGGTCTTCCAGTGAACTTTATGGTTAGTGGTTTGAGAAAGAAATTGATGCAAAATAATCACTCGAACATTCTAAATTTCTAATTGATGGTTTCCATTGGAATAATTCCCCCCCCCCCCCCACACACACACACACACACACACACCCCACCGAGGTGTCCTAGTTGTGATGACAATCTCAAATACATCTTCACTTATTCGAATTAATTAAAATATTAAATGATTTAAATTCTTTGAAAAAAGAATTTGAAGTAATTCTTTCGATTTCTGGATGATCTGGATATTTAGAAACGCCTCGGCATTCCATTCCAAGAAACCAAGGAAAGATTTGCTTGGAGACGATATCAAATTTTACTCGTTTCTTTAAATTAGTAGTAGAGAGAGAAATGTAATCTTATATTGGAACAAGGTGGAATAGTAACCCACGATCTATGTAATCTCTTGTAAGTTACCTCCCAGATGTTAATACAAATCGACTGTTAAAAAAGGAACAAAACCAAAACCAAACACTTGTTACAACCGAACACTACTTTTAAACCACCAAACCAAAATTGTTCATGCATGACTTCATGTGCGGATAATAAGAGAAAGAAGAACTGAATTGTGATCACATGTTACTTCCACACATGAAATATGATACTTGGACTATGTATGTTCACATAATGTAGTGAACTGATTAATTAGGTGACACTGAACTTTATAAATTATCAGTGTCTAATCATCTACAATCTGAAACTTACGTTTAGAATGTTTTTAAAATTTTGTGTGTTTGTATTCATTAAATCCAATAAGGTTAGTGGGTACTTTCAGTAAGCTAACATTTATCATAATAAGGGAATGGTTACTCGGAAGGGTTTAACGATCTTTCGATCGGACGTTATCACGTAAATAGTTATTCTTTCATCGCATCCTCACCAAATACACATGTATTCCGATTACCATTGGACTGTCTATGGTGCATGTGTTGGTCAACGAGGCCATGAGGGGAAGCCAAGTGGGTCAACGACTTCGATTTATCTAATCCGAGTGACAAAAAAATAATACTTGGTTAATATTTAAATGCATCAATCTCAAAGTGTGTTAGGTAGTTCATGTTGTTGGATCGTTTAAACACAAATTTACACACTGATTTAAATCAAAGCAAAATTTCATTGATTTATAATATTTTATACATCTCTGATTCATCATCTACTCTTCTATTCGATTCTCGAATCTCACATTCGGAATGATTTACATTGATGAAATCTACTTCTATTTATAGTAATCGAACAGGTGCGTATGAACAGTCACGACGGTTAGTTGTGGCGGTTATCGGCAGTTACGGTGGCGGTTACGGTGTTGCCGGAAGTTGCGGGGGTGGCGGCAGTTGGCGGCAGTTACATCCGGCCGGTGGTTTGCCCCTTGACAGCACCTTTTATTTGATTATTCATTTATACTAAGTATAAAATAACTTAGCATAATTATGTAACAAATGGCATGATATTTAAATTCCAACACTCCCCCTTAAATATCAAGTCATTTGTTCACGTCTTTCATGCAACTTCATGTTGGTTCACCCCACCTGTCTTGTTACGCATTTTACTCCATCCGTATGCTTTTTTTACGACCTCCTTTGATGTTGAGATCTTCTTGTTTTCGGCTCTAGTATCTCCTACTGAACCTGTACTCCTTTAATATTGATTGAGTCACACAATCATTTATTTTCGTCATATCACATGACTTAAATCTATCTCACATAGATTTATGGATAATCTAAATCACTTAGATTTCCTAATATATTGTTGTAGTTGCATCACACATCAATTCTTCATTTATAATCCAATCACGGGATTATTACAAACTTATCACAAGTTTTTCGTATAATACTTATCACAAGTTTTTTTTTGTCAAATCACATGAACCATTTATACATTTCACATGTTGTCACCCATCGCGAGTTATATGTGTTTTAATCGTGTCACACGATTAAATTTCTATCTTCTTTTATTTAAAAACATAGTTATTCCCTTTTTAATAATTTTCTTAAATCAATTTTAAACAAAAATATCTATTTCTTATTAAGGATTTTAAAACAATATTATTAAAAATTCTTTAAAATCGAAAAAAAAACTAATTTTACTTCCAAATTAAAATGGAACACAAAACAAAACGTGTTCTTTTCCGTATTTTGGGAAAACTTTTGGGTTTCTTTCCAAATCTTTGAAAAAAAAATATGTATTGGAATAACAATACGTGGCTTTTGGGAAGCGAAAATGCTGGACTTTTCTTTTTAGTTTAAACTGAAACGTTTTCTTTTATTTGGGAAAAAGATTTTATTTTCACACACATAGTGTGTGTTTCTTTGTTCTCTTTCTTCGTTCAAAGTCTCAGCCATTTCTTCGTCTTCATTTTTAATCGGCGGCGATAATTTCGCCAGTTTCTCCGATCGTTCTTTCTATATCCATCGAATGACGATGGATCTACGGTGGTTGTTTTGGGCGACGCTGGTTGTGCCCTGATTTTTAAACTTTCACAGTTCGTCTTCTTTGGCCGTTCATCGTCGGATCTCTTTTCCGGCGACGGTTTGTTCGGCGGTGTTTGCGACGGTGGCGGATCCCTTTGGATCTCCTTGGTTGTCGCCTTTTGGGCATCGATTGTGCCCTAATTTCGAACATGCGGCTCTGTCCGCTGCTGTCCGGTGAGTGCTCCGGTCGTCTTCTCCGATTAGGTATGTTATCCTTTATCGGCGGTTCCAGTTTGGTGGTAGATCCTTGTTGATTAGCCACCCTGGGAAGTCCCTTTGATGATTGCATTCTGAACACTCCGCTCTCTTTTGCGGTGGTTCATGATGGTTGCGAATCGCCGGCCGGACGCTCACTGTTTTGTGTAGATGATGAATTCTGGCTTTGATTATCCAGGCTCTGATACCAATTGTTGGATCGTTTAAACACAAATTTACACACTGATTTAAATCAAAGCAAAATTTCATTGATTTATAATATTTTATACATCTCTGATTCATCATCTACTCTTCTATTCGATTCTCGAATCTCACATTCGGAATGATTTACATTGATGAAATCTACTTCTATTTATAGTAATCGAACAGGTGCGTATGAACAGTCACGACGGTTAGTTGTGGCGGTTATCGGCAGTTACGGTGGCGGTTACGGTGTTGCCGGAAGTTGCGGGGGTGGCGGCAGTTGGCGGCAGTTACATCCGGCCGGTGGTTTGCCCCTTGACAGCACCTTTTATTTGATTATTCATTTATACTAAGTATAAAATAACTTAGCATAATTATGTAACAAATGGCATGATATTTAAATTCCAACACATGTGAAAGGGTTAGGTGTATTTAGAAGCACGACGAATCGTGTAAAATCCATGTAAGCTAGCTGCAAGTTTCGAATATAATAAATCAAACACATGATTTGCGTTTGCTTTGACCATTAAAAAAATTGTAGAAATAAAAATAAAATTCTGACAATGATTCTGCATCGAACATGCAATGGAAGGGCGATGAACATGTTATGCTTATTGAAGGTGTTTCTAAGAATTTTTTTCACACCATCTTATTTAACATGAGAAAATTTGTTGTAGCAACTTAATTACTCATGCAACGGATAAAAAAGTACAAAATTTGTTGATGATTATCTATTCAATTTTAGTATAATGAAAATAATATGTATGTGAGTTTCATACAATGATTCTAATACAAGTTAATAGGTGCAGAGTAAACATTTATATAAGTCCAAGATGATGACGGTACAAATTATAAGGCAAACGAACAAAAAGGCAGGGTCCAAGGGGGCAGAAATGACTAGCTGGTGCACCGACTAGCTGCAAGTTTCTTAATTGCTGATAATTGTTTATAACCGCTTCTGATTTCTTGAAACTGCTCATATCTTTTTGGAACTATCTTAATTTTGTTTATATGTAACAAAAAGTAATTTCTGTTGAACTTCCCGATCCTAGAATAGCGTCAAATTATCTAATTCGGAGAATGATTATCACGAATCCTGATTACAATCTTTGATTCCATAAACTCCCCTATATACACCAACGAAACCGCTGTGATCAAAAAAAAATTATTAATGAAGGCTGGAAATTCCGTGATCGTAATTTAAAAAAACAAGGCTGCAAGTTGTAGTATTTTTATTTAGTTAACTATTATTCAAATGAACATAACATCTAGATCTGAAACATCGCAAAACAGCTGTTTTTTTAATCCTTGATAGTTAAGAGGTGATTAATATATAAACAAGTTAAATGGCAGCTTTCGGAGTTGATTGTAATGGCGTCCGCTTACAATATTACGCTTTCCCTTTTCATCATTTATCTACATTTTATTACATTATCAAAGTCAAAGTCAATTGTCAAGAATCTTCCAGGGTTTCGTGGTGATCTCCCGTTCACTTTTGAAACTGGATATGTGGGAGTTGGAGAAGACAATGCAATTCAGTTTTTCTACTACTTTGTCGAGTCTCAAAGAGACCCGTTGCACGACCCTGTTCTTCTTTATCTCACTGGAGGCCCTGGCACCTCGGGACTTTTTCCTTTGATGTATCAAATCGGTAAATATCTTTGTTTATTAGTTGTATGTTTTATCTTTTTAATTCATAAAAATACAAAAGTGTGCGTTCTATTTTATTTTTAGTTACTGCACTTTTGGTTAATAAAGTTTAAATTTGGAATCGTATACTTTTAAATATTTTTTAATATATTTCAATTGATTTCAGACACCATAATTGTTATACCAATTTTACAACATGTTAAAACAATAATTATATATTGGATAACATTAATAAAACTATCATCCGCAGGTCCACTACAGTTTCACGTCGACAATTCATTGAAGAAAAACGTTACTTTGGAACTAAATCCCAATTCATGGACTAAGGTTTACATTCTCACACTGCATATTATCTGTCTTTTATAGGAGATAAAATATACTCCACTAGTCCCAAATTTATTGTCTACTTGATAATTTTATCAACTAAAAAAAGTTAAGTGGTAAAGGATAAAATTTTATGGCTGATACAGTTTAATAAATAAGTCTTTTTCTTAAATCGTGTGATTTTTATGTCTCTGGATAATTATTTTGGGACGAATCGAGTAATATTTGTATTATGTATCAAACTCGAATTCTCGTTAATTCTCTTTGTTACAATTAAGAGATTAATATAGATGTAATAACAAGATTAAATTGTTAAATTATGTAGGCTGCTAATGTTATATTCTTAGATCTACCGGCTGGCGTAGGGTTTTCATATGCTAAAACATGGGAAGCATCGAGGAGTAGTGATTCGCTTTTAGCTATACATAGTTACGACTTTCTAAAAAAGGTGAGAAACATTCTATATGTAAAATATTTTTGTTTTCATATTACAAATAAACTCATACATTTTTCAAACGCTTGTATGTCTCTTTTGTTATTACGACATATTATGAACATATAGTAATGGTTTACTAAATGAATATAGTAAAAATATTAAATTTTGCTTATTTCTTTTATGTGGTGCATAAATATAACTACGTGCAGTGGTATATGGAGCACCCTAGGTTTCTCGGTAATCCATTGTACATATCTGGGATTTCATACATGGGCATTCTCGTACCAGTTGTTACTTTAGAAGCATATAATGGTAAGAAGTTCTAAACATAAATAGCTTAGTAAATTCATTTACAGGTCATCGGTCATCCGATTGCATATATAATGGGACAAACATGACAAGAAAACAAAAAATTTTATTGGCTAATATAAGACATTTTTAAGTATATTGTCTTAGTTCATAACAAAATAAAAAGTAAATAGGGTTTTATGTAATTTCCACATACTTGTTTGTGTATTTTAATATATTTTAGAGAGAAAACACACTTTTTCCATAATCACCTTCGTTTATGCATTCCATGCAAAAGGTTATAATAAATAAGCTCAAAATATATACTATGTGATCTCAAATTAATACCCCTAAAAGTTTAATAATTGTAAATTATTATTTTTAACTATAGCTTAAAGGTAATGGTTATATACATTTATATATTCTACTACTTGAGTATTGTTCATGAACATTAGCTTTGTAGCAGATTTTTAGTATTAATCAATTAAAACTAAAAAGCGGTAGGAGTTAAAAAAAATCAGTTACTTCTCTCAGGATTTTGCAAACCGGTTTTTGCGGATGATTTTGGATTGTGGCAAATTGCAGTAACCGATGACTAATGACTAGTTTGCCCTTTATTGGCTTTAAATTTTAATTAAATTAAAACAAAACATTTTTCAACTTTATGACACTTGGCAATATAAGATTTATCTTTATTTGTTGTACGTTAAGCTTTGTTTTATAAAACATTGATATTTTGTTAAAATGAAAGTGATTACTATATCATCTAAATAACTTATTACACCATATTATAGATAAATTATAACAAGCTCAAAAACATATTAGACTAATAATTCTGATGAGCAAAGTAATATATATATGGTATACAAATCAATTTCCTTTATTAAAATGTTGCCTTTTTATACCATTTTGTTTACTATACTTGTTTACATTGTAGGTAATGAACGTGGAGATCAACCGCAATTGAACATTAAAGTAAGTATTTAACTTTGTACATTTAGCATCATGTTCGTGTATAGTTAATTTTTGACCAATTGAACGCACAAATCTAGTTTAGAATGCTAAATCTCGTAAAGGTTTTTCAAACATATACCTTTGGTATGTATTTAACGAAAAAAAAAAGTTTTAGGAACAAGGATATTGACAAATTTCTCTTATTTGAGAACATGGAGCATCTGGTTAATCAATATTCTCCCCATTATACAGGGATACCTAATTGTTAGCCCTCTCACCGATAGATTCATTGATTTTAATTCAAGATTAGAGTTCTCTCATCGACTTGCACTTATATCGGACGATATCTATGAGGTATTAAATATTTTTATATTAATTAACGTTATAACACGTGATTCAAGTGGCTACTTTGGGTTATATTTCAGTCTACAATACAAACTTGCCGTGGTAACTATGTGTATGTTGATAAGAGCAACGATCTATGTTTAGATAATCTTAAACGGTTTGATGAGGTACGCATTGACAACTTTGATCAAATTTGTAGCATTTGCTAGCTTTTAATATAAATACCGCCGTTCAAAAAAAAAAAATTGTAGAGTTTTCAATGTATTGTGATTCCAGTACAAATTCTCGATTTCAGTGCACAAGCGGGATTAACTTTTCAGATGTATTGGAGCCGTTGTGTGATGATGTAAATCCGGCGCCAGATTGTCCTGTAAATTTTCTTTCTCAAATTTATAAATCCGTCATAGTATTCTACTAATCAATTCTCTTACGTATGAGGAAATGTATTTAATATTCTTTAGGCAGCTACGAAGGTAGTTTTAGATGCTTGGGCAAACGATAAAGATGTTCAAAAAGCTCTCCATGTTCGCGAGGTATGTTAGAACAGAGTGACTTTACAAATTGTGACACTATTTTTACTCGATGATGATTTGTGTGTCCTTGTACCAAAAAGGCAAAACTCAGTAGTAAACTAGTATTTTTGATAATTTGAAAATGGGTGAAATTTTATCCTAACAAATAATTTTGATAAAGATAGAATTATATTGGTTGGAAAGTGTAATAAAACTAAGTAATTTTTTACAATTATTTTTTAGACGGAGTGAGTACTCATTTCATTATGGTTCAAATATATTTAAAAATGTCAGTTTTTGTTGTACAGGGAACAATAGGAGTGTGGGAGAAAACTAATGAAACCATCCATTACAGTTTTGGGAAAAATGACAGTGATAGTTACGCATATGACGTTTTCAGCGTTATTCCCTACCATAAAAAGCTTGTTACAAGAAACTGCCGAGTTTTGATCATTAGGTACTACCAATAATACTTAAAGAGAATACCAATTTATCATCATTCAAAATATTAAATCTTCAAGTTTGAGTGATGACTTCAGGCTACCCGCAATGCGGTTGGTTACTCTGGGATTTCAGCTCGCAAAAGCGAGTAACAAAACATTTTGAGGTTTTCACTTGTGGTCATGGTAATAACTTACTTAACGAAAAAAAATCCAATTTGCAGCGGTGATCATGATTTGACGTTTCCATATGTGGGCACCGAGCAGTGGATAAAATCTCTCAATGTTCCGATTAAGAGCCCGTGGAATCCATGGTTTGTTGATGATCAAGTAGCCGGGTGAGCTCAAACTTCTATGTCTTCAAGTTCTTGTTTACTGCCTTTCCATTATATATATTTCTTGAAATTACATGCTTTATCGAAAACTAATGCAATGTGGTTGATCTTTATCTTTGTAGATATCGTACCATATATGAAGCGAATAGCTACTCATTACTATACGCAACTATTAAGGTAAGAAACATGTTTTACGGTCACATATTTAATCAATCACTAATTAAACGCACGTGTATATACAAAGTCGAGCTCTAAAAAAAGCTATAACCACTTAAAAAACCACAAGTATGCTAAAACGCTATTCACTTAAAGGGGTGACCTTGTCGTTTTACTATATGAAAACCAAACAATAACCGAATCACTTGTTTATGTAGGGTGCGGGTCACGCTGTTGCATTGAACAGGCCTAGAGAAGCTTCTGCGATTGTGGATCGATGGCTTGATTCTCTTATTTCTTTAAGTGACTCCTAAACATGGCAAATATATCTTTATTATCAATGTTATCATGGAACTTACTAAATTCTTGTATGCAAAGACCTAACATGTCTATTACATCATGTTTCTTTTACATATAAAACTAAATAAGTTTCATGTTGACATTGATGATATGATATATTTAGCGAGAAAATAGTGATGTCTTTATTTTTATTTTTATGGGGGGTCATAAAATAAATGGAATGGACAAATAGTTCATATTGTTTGGATTTAATGTAGTTTTGTTTCTATTACACTCTTGAGAGCCCTAAGGGCTGGTGACCTGGTGTTACGAAATAACAGTTCCCAAGTTTGTTGGTTTCCAAATTTCTTACAAGGGTTCTATTCTTTTACTCCAATTGTTTAGGATCTCGTTTACTGGTAAATGGGCCGATTCATGTTTTGTTTTTCTCTCTAATTGGCCACTTAAGTAAATTGGACTATTTTATTAAACTGTTATCTAATTATATGAACCACTCGACGTAATACTTCCCACAAAAAACTTCCCATTTCATTCTAAATTTGTCCACAAAAACTTCTCATTTCAATAAAATACTATTATTACTAAGGACCCCACCACTAACTATCTTTCTCTCTCCAAATCAATCTTATATTTTAATCAAAATTATTATCAATGACCCCACCACTAACTATCACTTTAAAATTTGTGCCCATCTCAAATGAGAAGTTTTTTGTGGGACGGAGGGAGTATGTCATAAAGCTCACTTGACAAACCATTACATAAACTTTTTCTTCTTTTGTTATTGTAATAGTATACTCGGCATATTTTTGTAAATTATCCTCAGCTCTATCTACGGTCTACATGCGAAAATTGTATTGATTACTACAAAATCTTCCTATGTATTAATTCTCTGACCTAATCTCATTATTTAATTTTGACATTTATAACGATTACACGAGCAGAATTATAAGTAGAAATGTCTATATGTCATCTACATACTTATAAGTTATAACTTACCTCATGATATTTTGGTTGGTCAAAACATAATGACATACGGAGGAGTGAGAGTGACTTTGAGAAATTTGAGACGCAAGAGCGTTCTTTTCAAAACCCCATGCCCCACACATCAGAACACACATACGCCATCAGCCACTCAAAACACACACTCCTTCCCTGAAAATGTCGCCGTTGATTTCCATCTCCGCCGGAGGACCACTTCCGATCACGCTTTCCGCAACACCAGCAATCGCCTCCCCTCCCCGACGCTTTACCACTTCATTTGCTTCTCTCGCCTCACCTCAATCTCCACCGCCGCCGCCACAGCCCAAGTCAAAGTCAAACCCATCTTCCTCAAAAACGCCTGATAACTCCTTCAATTACGCGCTTGCAAACCCTAACGGAACCAATCCTGCTTTGCAGCTTGTCAATTCCGCTGAATCTAACATTGAAAAGGTATGTATCTTCTTCTGTTAGGGTTTCAGTGGAATAGGTGTTACTGGTTTAATTTTGTGATTTGATTAATAGTTGCTTAATTATTGATCTTTTGAACAGGTGATATTTGACTTTAGGTTTTTGGCACTTCTGGCTGTTGGAGGTTCATTAGCTGGCTCCTTATTATGCTTTCTAAATGTAATTCTCCTTAATCTCATATGTCTAATTATGCATCAATTTACTAAATGTCCGTCTGTTAGGCGTTTTTAAGATCACTTAGAATTTGAGCATTATATGGCTACATTAACAGATGATCTACATGTGGGTTCTCAGTATGTTAGGATGAATTAGGTGGCGCTGACTTGTTTATATGTTGTTAGGGTTGTGTTTATATTGTTGATGCTTATAAAGTCTACTGGACGAGCTGTTCAAAAGGAGTTCATACAGGAAAGATGGTATTACGATTAGTTGAAGCAATTGGTCAGTTTCTCAACACTTTAATTGTTTATATCCCCTGTTTTATCTAAAATATGGATCATTAGACAAGGACTGCATGGTAATTTACTAGTTTTTAACTTTTGTAATCAATGACTGTTTCCTTAATCTCCTGAACATTTAATCAACTTAAACGAGATATTAAAATCATAGATTATTATAGTTATTGATGGCAGTTAAGTATAAGTAATATTAGTACTTTTTCACAGCTTAGTCATTCGTTAGCTAATTTGTATGCATTAAGTAGTACACTCAAGTTTATATGCTCTGCTACAAGCAAACTCCCTACTTAGCCATTTCTAAAGTTTGATACATTTACTTTAGAATAACAGGTAAAGGAAAATATAAACAAGCTTATATGGAAAACGGGTCAAACTGGGCCTAAAGATTTAGTAAATATATATTGAATTTTTAATTTAAAAATGAATCTTAATGCAGATGTTTATCTTGCTGGAACGGTGATGCTAATATTTGCTATGGGTTTGTATGGATTATTCATAAGTAATGCAACTGATAATGTATCACCAGCAGATGATCGTGCTCTCAAGGGTTCTACCCTGTTTGGGATGTTTGCTATGAGAGTAAGTTAACTGCATCAGAGTTATTAATTATAAACTAAATTAATATATATAATTAATAATAATCCGATTGGTTTGGTTTATAGGAGCGACCAAAATGGATGAAAATCAGCTCACTTGATGAATTAAAGACAAAAGTTGGACATGTGATTGTGATGATTCTTTTAGTAAAGATGTTTGAAAGGAGCAAAATGGTGACTATAGCCACTGGTTTGGATCTCTTAAGCTACTCTTTTTGTATTTTTCTATCTTCTGCTTCTTTGTATATCCTTCACAATCTTCACAAAGATGACCATAAGTAAAATAAAAATTCATATACATATATGTTAATAGAATGATCCAAATGTGTTATCACTTGGAGTTATAGTTGTTTGTTATAAGTATATTTAACCATTAGTTTTCTTGTAAATATCTGTAGTTCAGTGGTTTTTTGTTCTCCATTCTTTTCTCTTTTTTTTTGTGTATTTTTTGGTTTCAGGTTTTTTCGGTTCCGATCCAGTTCTGGAACCGAACACATCCCTAAGCCCTACCTATAAGTATCCTTTGAGTAAACATTTTATGGGAACTTCATGAAGGTAATTTGTGTGATTTTGTATTGTGAAGTACACATTTTATCTTTACTACTACTTAAGTCATTAAAAGTGCTTATTTTTATATAATTACTAATAAATTAATTAATAAATTGTGTTATTATCTTGTACTACTTGTTACTAGTGGCAATTTTAAGTTATTTACTTATAAATGAGTTGATTTAGGTTGCCAAACAGGGCTAAGTACTTAAATTTTGTTAAAAGAGGAACCAGTCAAATGGAAATTCAACCCGGTCTATTCTAATGCATACATGATACAACTTCATAAATCCCTTTTATTCAAAGATTGATAGTATTCTTGTAAAATTGTAACAATTTTTCTTTGTAAATCATAAATAACATACTAAGTCTTTGTAAAAAAAATGGACAAAAAGTGTTGCATGTCACGAATTGGGATAAAAAATCAAAATTTCCAAATATGCGTAGAGAGATTCTAAATAATTATAAACAATGGAAGCAAAGTGTTTACATGTCTTCAAAGTTCAACCCAATCGCTTTCCATGTTAATGTGCCTTATAATTCTTGGGTAGAAATTTGACAAAGGCTATATTATTACTGTGTGTAACTTCAAACCACATGAACACATGAAATTAGATAGTAAACAAAATCAAAATTTATATCAATAAGATAAAAGAATTTCCACACATTGAAGTATGATTGGCAAAATTTGTCTCATTAAAACTTAACTTTAAGAAGTATAATCTAAAACCAGTATCCAAAACGATTCTTGTAATTAGCAGAAATTTCAAGTGAATGATTCAATCTTTCTTTCCAGACAGAGACAACTCGAATGAAGTTGCTGCAACATCCACTGATATCCTTGATCAACACGTCACAGCACCTCCTTAACAGAAACATCTTTTTTATTCTCAATGGATTCATCAGGTAACACGATCTTCTCTTGACTGTTTAATTGATCCAGACATTTGATGCGGCAATGTTTTTTTAGTACTATGCGGATCAAGACATGTACATTGCGCATAATTGGTATTCGTTTCTACTTTGTAGAAAAGGAAACTTTCCTTTTATCAAGACATCAAAGGCTCTTTTTCCATCCATAAATCTTGAAACATATTTATTAGGCGATTATATTTAGAGTAAATTATATGATGGTTCTTGGGTTTTATCCTAAATTTGATGATATTTATTTAAACAAATAGGGCGACAACTTTAAATGTTATCCTTAAAACATACATCAAAAAATTAACCCCTTAATTACTCTCTCACAAATTATTATTTTTATACATTTAAAGACATGACTGTCATTATTAAAATTCTAAAAAAATTTCACTATTAATTTTTGAGTTTTGTTAATCATTTGTACTTTTATTAATGGGAGATGATTCCTAAAATGCAGAAGATAGTTATTGATTATTGTACAAATTTTAATGCATGTACGGGCTTTTTATTGACAGTCCTTAGGGCTCATTTCTCATCACTATTTTATTGAAACCTACATCATGTATTCTATTTAATATATATGAGAAATGATATTGATTCTTATTAAATCTTCCTACGTATTTTCATACTCATTTAATTAATATAAGTGTTTAAATTAAAAAATGAGATTACTTAAATGTTAAAATATGTAATCCAAACTCACTAATTTTATATCAAGTTATTATGTCGGGTCTTATTTTTCATGTCTATATGTGAGATAACCTTTTCAAATAGGCTAAAATATAGAAAATGAATTAATAAGGAAAATTAGTTACCTAAAATAAGAAAAAAGGTGAATTAATTAACTTGTTTTTTTTTTTTCTTTTTTGACAATTTGCCGAATAATTTACGATTCCAATAATTATTTTCTATATTTTAATGGAATCTCTAATATGTGGTTTAAAGCAATGGAAAGGGTAAAAGTAGACGGTTGACCTGAAAAAGATAATCAGTCAGATCGATTAACAATGGCGCGATCCTCCACTCCACTTTGACACCAACACTTTCTCCTTCTGTATTTCTCTCTCTTTACAGCAGATACCAGAGAGAAACTCTCATGGCAGTCACCACCATTCGATCTTTCTCCATCCAATCACCGACCACCCACGATCGCCCAACTCCCCTCAATCTCAAATTCGCCACCATACTCGCAAAACCCATCTCTCATTTACCCTCAATAACCGCCGTTCCCCTCTACACATCACATATTCCGGTGGAAACAGTGGCGACGGTGTCGGTGGTGGAGGAGGAGGTGGCGGCGGAGATGATGATGACGCTGGTGAGAAAAATAAAGCTGAGGCGTTCCTTGTATTAACTGAAGCTGGGAGATCTTTGGAGAGTATTCCTAAAGACATCGCGGCATCGATCGATGCCGGAAAGATTCCCGGAGCGATTGTGAAGAGATATTTGGAACTTGAGAAGTCGGCGGTGTTCCGGTGGTTGCTTCAGTTTGGTGGGTTTAAGGAAAGGTTGCTTGCTGATGATCTTTTCTTGACTAAAGTTGGAATTGAATGTGGTGTTGGCATTTTTACCAAGGTGTCTTCATCTTCTTTCTTTTTGTCTATGAAATTTGTTATTAATTTTGTGTACAACTAATGAATACAATAGAATTTAAACAAAAATCAATTCTTGTGGACTTATTAATTTTTATTATTATTTAATTTGGTTTTGTAGAGTGCTGCAGAGTTGGAAAAGAGAAGGGAAAATTTCACCAAAGAGCTGGATTTTGTTTGTGCTGACGTGGTACGATTCTGTTAATTTTCCTATATGCATAGACGTATACACGATCTTATTAATTAAAAGTTTTTCTTTCTTAATTTGTAATTAAAATGCTAATAGAAGTGCAGATAATGGCCATAATTGCAGATTTTATGCTTGTGTGGCTTCCTGCACCTACTGTTTCTCTTAGACAGCCTGTTGCAGTTAGCGCTGGACTGGTTACTAAGTTCTTTTCGGGATGCCCTGATAATGCTTTTCAAGTGAGTTGATTAAATTCCCTTAAAATCAAAGGACTCCTCCACCTTTGACTTGACTTTGACTATTTTACTCCAATTTTGCAGGTGGCTTTGGCTGGTACATCCTATTCATTCTTGCAGAGAATTGGTGCCATAGTGGTATGTGTCTAGCATTATATTAATTCAACAGTAATATATGATTGTTGAATTAAATGAGTTGTTTCTTTAATACTAGTTGTTTTTATTTTACCTGTTAGAGATAATACCTAACCCATTTGTAAGTAGATGAGAAAAAATTGACAGCTGGATATATGTTATGGTTTTCCTTTCTTGGATTAATTATTAAGTTTTAAAAAAACTTATGATTATGGTTTTTGCAGCGTAACGGAACCAAGCTGTTGGGACTGGTGCATCTCTTGTAAGTCAACACTGTAAATATGATGAACTTAATTTGATAGTGGTGATTGTATTAGATACGTTAATCTGTAGTGGAAGTCAAAGTTTATGTGGATGGATTCTTACAGGTTGGGACAGGTGTCACAAATCTGTTGATTAATGCAAGGAAGTCATATGCTGTTGAAGCTGAAGACCTCCCCATATTATCGACTAGTGTTGCTTATGGTGTCTATATGTCTGTTTCTAGCAATCTAAGGTATGTTTACATATTACTAACTTATCTGCTAATATAACTTTTTTACATATTTTACCTTTACCTGAATCTATTTTTTATTTTTTTAACATTTATTTCATATGTTACTCGCTCTTATTTTTATTTCAATTTTGTACATGTTTGGTATATAGGTACCAAGTACTGGCAGGGATAATCGAACAGCGAATGTTAGAACCATTGTTACACCAACATAAACTCATTCTCAGTGCTGTCTGCTTTGCAGTCCGAACAGGCAACACGTTTCTTGGCTCATTAATGTAATAAAAACATAGTAATAATATTTCAAAACATATATAATCGTTATTTTAGTGTAATTATCTTACTTTTTGGTTGGCTACATTAACAGGTGGGTTGATTATGCACGTTGGATTGGAATTCAGAAGTCCCGAGAATGATCCAAGGGTCGCTAATGCTACTGTTGTTGTGGTTCTATACATGTATTATGCAACGATTACATGGGAAAATAATTGTAATTTGTCATTTTACCCTTGAGTAATTATCCATAGTGAAATAACTTTTTACCCTTATTTTTATTTTTAAACATCATTAATGTCACTATATTAAAAAAGATTAGGACTCATCCTCAATAACTATTCACTTTAATATATATTAACTCTCACTTTAATATTTTGCGAAAACCTCAAATGTATCACTTATTGTAACACGGAAGTAGTATTTTATTAGCGTATTACAGAAGACCAATTTAACTTTTAAGTATTTGTTAGTGGAAATCAATGTTTTAACGGTTTCTTTAACCATTTGAATTGGAAAATAGGACACTAGACGATCGAAATGATCCGGTTATCTTAATGGTTATGACTCGATTGGAATCGGCCGGTTGGACATAATAATACAGTTGGACGGTTGAACCATCTAGTCGAAACTAAAATACCAACCTTTATAAAACAATTAGATAAATAATATAGACATGCATTTTAGTTGACAAATAGATTTTGGAAAAACAAAATTGAATTAATTATGGTATTTATTTTGTATTTTCTAGATTTTTTACATTTGTACACTATTTCATAATTCTATATCATAAATATTCAACAATATTGTAATCAACTTCAACCAGCCGGCTCATCCAGTCTAACCAGTTCAATCAAGGTAATGGCCGGTTCAATGCAAAAACCGGTTTTACATCGGGGGAAACTGCTAAACTGGAAAGTTAAACTAATTGAAGGTTTAAGGCTGCTGGGTATGGGCACCACATGTGGTGGTGCCCTTTTCTGCCACATCATCGCCACCTCAGCAACCACACCACCACACCACATCATCTCTAGGAAATACCCACCACACCACACCACACCATTTTATTCCATTTAATTTTAAATAAAAAAGAAAAGAAAATACCCATTAACCAATCATAAGCCACCATCCATCAAAAAAATCCCTCCCACGCCCGTGCTATGCCGTTGCCTGCACCCTTCTTCCTCCATGCCGCACCCCCACGCCGTTGTGGGGGGCGGTGTTCCTCCTAAACCCCACGCTGTGGCTGCCGAGTCACACCCCCACGCCCTTTGTGGCGTTGGACCATACCCAGCAGTCTAAGTGGCGACGTAACGAAAACTACAGTGTCAAAAGTGAAATAACAGAAACTACAAAAGGGACCAATGCTCCGTTTAGCCCAACGTCCTTAATTTACAGACAGTTATCACGAACCCTAAAACGCACCAAAACCCTATTTCGTTAAATCAAAGAAAAATGACACAAAAAGCAACTCTCTTCAAAGGCCAGCAGAAGAGAAAGACCATTCCCCCCAGTCGCCATGGAAAAGCCCCCAAAACTCGCAAAGGTTTCAACGCGAATTTGTGTTTACTGTTTTTCCTGCACTTTTAACTTAAAAGTATTTTGGTTTAATTTGAGTTTCTGAATTTACAGGAAAGAGAGTTGTGAAGCCTAATAAGGTCATGAAGGAGATGGACACCGAACGTGTAAGTTTTGTTTTGGCTTAATTTCATTATGTTAAATCGGTTAACTTTTGGGTTTTGGATGTCTGACCTCGAGTTGATAATTGATTGAGGAAATTTTAGTTTTGTAAGTATGAAATTGGTTTTTGTTTACATTGCTTATAGCTTACTATTAATCTTAAAGAACTTGTTGGTACTTCTAATACGTGTAATTTCCATTATTTAAAGGAGGTATATGATAATCTAGTTGTACATTCATACAGTTTATATCCATGATATAATGAATGTGGTATGTTTAGACATAAGGTGTGAGCTTGTTTGATGCCTTCATTGCATTTTAGAAGCAGGTATGACAATATAAGAATAAATAAGTGCATCAGACCATTCATTGATCTTAAGAGGTTTTAAGGTAACTTTGGAAATATAATCTTATTAATTAAATGTGGTTATTGTTTGGCCAAAAAATGTCAAAAATATGGTTTACTACAAATACATGTGCATTAAAGTTTAGGTTGTTGGTATCTTCACAATTGCTTCATGACATGTGCCGAGTTAGATGGATGTCGACTTGTAACATATCTTCAAATCTGAAATTGCTTGAATTAACATATCATCTCAATTTATTGTGAAAATTTTGGACACTTGACATTTAGTGCAAGTTACTAGTAGTAATCAGTAATACCCTTTCTAAGATGATAATATTAATTATTTTGAAATGATGTGGAAAACTTATATTTGGTTATATTGTTGTGATCAGGATTTGAGCAAATTCATCAACTACGCCAATGAGGTGAAAGCAGCCACTGCTGCCAATAAAGAAGGTGGTCAACTGAGTATAGTCAAACATCAAACTGAGGCTTCAAAGGAATAGTTCAAATATTGTTTCTAGCAATAATTTCTCTCTTGTTTAAAATTGTGGTTCATGAGTTATGTGATGATGCTATTACAATTTTTTTATAAAGTTTGCAAACTTGAATTTTGTTAATCCCCATGGTAACACTTCATTAGATTGTGTATACTAGGGGTGAGCACGGTCCAGAAACCGAACCGAAACTGATAGAATCGAAACCGAAAAAAATGAATTTACAAAACCGAAATTGAACCGATTATATGTTTTTGGTTTTGGTTCGGTTCTGTTATTTTAGCCTAAATGCTCATCCTATTCGAGGACTGAACTGAAGCGAAACCGATAAAACCGAAATGATTATCTTTGCTTATTAAAGAGATCACTATATGGACATCAGTTATGATGACACTTTCAGTCTAGTTGTCAAACTGCCACCATTCGCATGACTCGTTCAACAATTAGACATCAAAAATGCATTTATCGGCTGGCATCTATTTGAAACCGTGTACATAAATCAACCACCGTGTTTTCATGATTTCCAACATCCAGATAGTGTTTGCTTATTATACAACATATTCGGAAGTACTAATTACATATATGTTCGTACCTAATAGTGATAACAATACACAACACCGAATAAAAACCAACACAAATAATATTGATTAAAAAATGATCAAGAATAGTGCACAATGGCGTCCATATAGAGAGGAAAATGATAGCCAGGGAAGAGGCAGTGCATAAAAAAGACAACAATACCGATCTCTAGATATTGATTACTCTTTTTCAGGCTCTGTCTCGTCCCTGTCTACCCTCACATCTCCATCTATACATTAAATTTACCTTCACTGCACCTCAAGAAATATGAGTCTGTTGATTCTCGATTTCAAATGTTACATGAAAAATTGTTACTAATATAGACCATGACATTTATTTGTAGTACATTCCCCGAGCTTGTTAGTACACTGTCCTACCTTATGATACTTTCATTTTCTATTGTACACCTCTATGTTTGGAAAATAGGCAACAAATACCCCTTTTTAATTATCCACTGCTAATAACTTTCCAGTCACGAGATCACTACAAAAATTTGAGTTACTTAGACTTCTCCCAACGGCTCTTTGGTTTCTCTCGTCCTCCTCGTAAGTTTACCCGCGTTGTTGACACAGTCTCGTCGGTCTATTTTCGTCGGGTAACTAAAAAATAAGAAACCGAAGAAATACTTTCCAAAACATCTTATGTGGGGTATGGTGACATAGAGCTTTCCAAAACATCTCATTTTCACCCCGATTTTCTAATGTTCCATGATAATGACATTCTCATATTCAATAGTTTTCAATTTACATATTAGAATCATGTAATTATTCATTGCCACCACTGGAAACCATATAAATGCTATTTTTATCAAAACGATCTGGAAGCTGGTAGCTAGGTAGTAGATGAAGCTTTTATATATAGTTGGAAGTTGTAGCTGAAAAATGTAAAAAGAAAACATGAACTTCAAGTAGCTTTTTACTTTGAAACTTTTTCTTTAAAATAAAACCTATAAGACTGTCCGTAATGCACGACCGGTATACCGGTCGCGACCTCCACCTCCACCATTGCCGACGCGTCGCCAGCGTTACGAGCTCGAGCCGAGGACGCGTCCCAAACATTGAACGGTCTAGTCGACCTTTAACGATCGACCTCTTCTTCCTCTTTCTCCCTAATATATTAATAATTTAATAATATATTATATGTAAAATAAATATTATATTTATATATATATATATTAATAAAACGAAAATTCTAAAAAAAAAAAAAAAATTGGTAGCCGATTCGGTCACCCATTACGGGCTATTGGTCGCTGTCTGGTCATGTGTTTAATCAGGAGAGAGAAAGCTGATGTGACGCAGAGGTGACATGGGTTACGGGTAGTCTAACCACCGCATCTAAATAAAACTTTTAGTTTGATGGGAGTGTTTCTATCGAAACAAAATACTAAAAGCTCTATAAAGCTCTATCCAAACATACTTGAATTCTATCATATGTCCTTAGAGCACACATTAGAAAAACTTTTTGATAAAACATTAATAGTGAATCTATGAAGATGACCAAACTTATCATGTTACCATTTTTAATAAATGGGTGATTGGTTTTTTTTTCCTTTCAAAATCATGTACGCCGCCTGATGGTTATAACTTTGTTGCCATTTATGTTATTTTGTAACATGTAATTTTCATAGGAGCAAAAATGGACCCACACAAAATATGAGTTTGTTCACCTCTAATGTAGTAATGTGGTACAACTTCCTACCCATTATTATGACATGATTCATGAACTAAACATATGACTTTGAAAGTGGAGATACGTCACAATTTTATTTTGAATATATTTTAATTTGTTGCTTAGCTCTCACCAAAATGAATGTAAAGCTACAAACTACTCCATATTAAATATATGTAACAAATATACATATAATTAAATAGGTCACACAATTTTATCATGCAATGCTTGTGTTGATGTTTAAACCAAAAAATAAATATCTAAGCTGCCCAATTTTATTGAAAATTAAATAATGAAGGGAAATCCACTTAAGTAAAAAATGGCAAGTTAATATGTAGATATATGTTTGAATAACACATAAAAACTTAAGAATTAAATGGTTAGATAGTTTACTTTTTATAATTATAGTGTCAAGGGACTGGAAACGTGTATGAGGAGAAGGTTAGGGGAGTGAGTGTAGATAACGAGAACTTCGAAGCAAGCAAAACCGTAGTACAGATGGATAGTTGTAGTACAAAAAACCACCTAGTCGTCGCTTCACCGAACCGTACTTCTCATTCCACGACTTTTGGAAAAATTTGCCAATAATTACCTTCTTTACACTAAATATAATCACTTAAAATTTCTATTACTTCATACTCCCTACGTCCGTAAATAAAGTTCTCATTTTTTTGGGCATAAGTTTTAAGGAGAAATTAATGATGGAGTCATTGGTAATAGTTTTGATTAAAATATAATATTGGTTTAGAGAGAGAAAGATAGTTAGTAGTGAGGTACTTAATAATTATATTATTTTATTAAGTGGATTCCATCAACTTGAGAAATGAGAATTTTATTTAGCGACAAAAGTTAAAGGAAAAATGAGAACTTTATTTAGGGACGGAGGGAGTATTATAATGAATATAATCACTTAAATAATTCTCTTATTTAATTTAAACATTAGTTATAACCAAATGAGTAAAAAAATTAATATAAACCAATATTATCTCTCTAACTGTAAAGATTAACCTAATAATGTGTTAAGAAATTAAAATTTTATTCTTTCATTCTTTAGTCTTTTTGTAAAATTTTGGGAGTCTCTCATATTAAAGTTTAGACGTGAAACTCATGACAAGCTAAAATACAAATAAGAGAAATATCGCTTAATTGGTTATCCACAAAAGGCCTTTTAGATACTGGGTTTAGTTTTACAAACCGTCTGATAACTCAATGTTTGTTGGTCGAAGGGGATTTTTTCTTGAGAGAGATTTCATTTCCAAATGACCCAATTTGGTCTCGAAGAATTTCAAGAGTCAATCAATTATAGTTGACAATAACACTTAACTAGAGGATGAGACTCATGTTGAGCAAATTGACATAACTCACATATTCATTGTAGATCCAATAGAGTTGGTCACTCTCCTAAGTATTATGGTGAATTATATGGTTTCCATATTACAGATTGATTAGTGACAAAACGTTCATTAATAAGGATGAAAAGCTATACTCAAACTCAAATAATTGATTAAGAGGACCTTCACACCAGTAGTTAAAAGATAAAATCAATTAGCATATATAATTATTTGCCAGTTAACATGATAATGTATAATTAATTTCTAGAGGAAGTTTTAAAATTTGAGCATTCCTTGGTGTCATCCAAAGTTTATTTCTAGGTATGAGTGTGTGTTTAGAGAATTTAAAACTTGATTAAAGATTTTGTGACAGAAATAACAACTAGCAGATATTTTTAAAGAAACATAAGACAATGAACATAACATGATTAACCTAAACCTTTCACTTGATTGATGAATGAAATTGTAGCTAAAGAAAAGAGAGAAATAATGTTTGTGTTTCCAAATGAATGTAAGAATGAAAATTTGTTGACAAGAATATTGGATCAGTGTTCCATTTGATCACTACCGCAACTGCTTGAGTTCATCTCTCTCTTTGGCAACACCCTTTCCTTTTTCGTCGAGCTGTCACCGCATGGTAGCCTAACCATCAATATCATATGTGTTATAAAAAACTAAAATGGGTTAATATTACTATTATATTTGTAAATAAATTTGAAATTTATCCCTCTCCATTTTACTTATCAATAATGGGTCATAGCCCATAACCCCTATTACTGATAGTTTGAAACAGTTCTCAGTTAACATTCAGTTAGTTCCGCAAGTCTTGGGTTTGGGCCCAACAAACAACATTTTTTTTCATAATTTTGCCATATTATTTCACTTGACAGATAACATTTTAAACGTTGTTTTCAGGGTGTGGGAAATAGTCAGTGTGAACATCCATATTTACAAAATAATTACTTACTGTTGAAATCATAAAGGAATATAAAAAAACAGAGATTTCTGGTTATCCCTAAAACCAAAATCAGAAATCTGTATTTACTTGAATGATGCTATAAATCTCCATTAAAGTGGTTATTTATTGGTTGGGTTATTCTGGTTAACTTGGTTATATATATTTCTGCCTGCGCTACTTGTTTTGACACACTGATTAATGATAATTAAATTTGAAAATTTTGGACAGAAAGTGTCTCGGGTCAACCCAGAAGAATAAAAAAAAAAAAAAACTGTTTTTGGCCCGTTAACCAACCCGCCATTTTCAAAGTGTGTGAGTAATGGGATTTACCTCAACTGAAGTGCTGTTTCTGAATCAGTGTAATCGGATCCATAATAACAGTCGGTGTCCGGGCTGACCTGGTCCTCCTTTGACTGGTCAACAGCACCGGTACTTGGCCCAGCAGCCACAGGAGTGTATTCTATAAAACCAGGTGGAGCAGTTTGCTGACTTAACGGGATAAACCGTTTTAACTTTTCAACCTGAAACACATTTTTCAACATTAAGCTAAATAAATTTGAATAATAAAAAAAATCATAATGTGATGTTGAAACCGGATTATAGGGATTACTTCTCCTCTAAGAACTTCATTTTCATAAGCAATCTCTCGCTCCTGGCAAGAAAAATAATACAAGTTAATTAACATGTATGAAATTAACAAGATAATTAAAATATAACATAGTTTCGTTTTTATTTTCCTACTTAATTGGAATTTTACCTTGAGATTTGAACGGCTAATCTCCTCAAAAAGCATAGCATCCTGAAAATAGCATTTAAATTATCAATCAGATAACGCTTTGTAAAACTCCCATTATGTACAATTATATAATTATATTATATATATAGTAGTATATATAAGGAGTGAGTTACATTGAAAATGAATATGAAGGTTGAGAATGTGAGAATAGATCTAGGCCATCGATTCATATATGAATACACAACAATTCTTTTCATAAAATTTTTTTTTTCAATAAAAAAACGAAATAATCATATATGAATACACTATGTGTATAGTGTATTCATAGATGAATAAAATTCTCATATTCTCACAATTTTTCCAATTTTCAAAGGAACCCTTCCATATGTGTGTGTGTGTGTGTGTGTGTATATATATAGAGAGAGAGAGAGATGAAAACCTTTTTTTCTTTGACAGTCAATAAACTATCATTAAGTTGTTGCTCTAATTGATGCAGTTCTTGAACAGTTGTGCCCCCAAGGTTATTGCCCAATAAACGTCTGCATCATAGATCAAACATAATTAAGTGTGACTTAAGAAAATTTCAGTCTAATTATTGTTAAATTTTGGGTCAGTAATTAGAAACTCTTGTAAACCATAAAAAATTGATAGTTAAATACACACACACACACACATATATATATATACATGCATCAAACATGATTTTCATTATAGAACGAGTAGAGTACATACGCATTTTCACTTCTGAGTCTTCTCACTTCATTTCTTAAAAGTTCTAGCTCGGCTTGGTCTTGCCTCTATGAACACAGAAGAAAATAAAAACATGAAATCAGCAAGAAATATATATAAAAATATAGGATAGAATCGAAAATTGAAAAATCAAAAAATAATAATATAAAGTAAGACTGGGACTCTTATCCGGATCTAGAAGTGGTTTAGGCTATGCATGTTGCATTATCCCATGAGTTTTTTCTTTTGTGACCAATTGTAGTGCAAATAGAAAAAAGTTAAAATCAACTGTAACAATAATAGTAATTGATATTTGAATTACGCTTCTGTAATGTAATGTATATCCATGTTAACTAAAAACGCATAGATATGTCAGTATCAAAGGTGCAAAAGGGGAAATATAAGATCGCATACCATCTCAGCTTGCACTTGTGATGTAGATGGTTCTGTCGCCCTATTGTATCGATCGATTATTCCCGTCATGCTGCAAAAAATTTAAATTAAAATATTTTTATAGATCTATACAAGTAATGTTGCATAATGAAACGATTAATGAATCATACAAAATAACAAACATGACGTGTCCTGGTACAATATATGGTTGATGATATCTTTAATGGAATCCCTACATTTAAGTAAAAAACATTCAAATATTCTGAGTCTTGTATACTTAACGATTCTATTTGAAATATTTGATAGTCAAAAGATAACACCCAATTCAAACATTAGAACAAAATTTGAAGGCATCAAGGTCATATTGTACAACAAATTAAACTGACTGTAATTTTTTTTTTAACAGCAATCTTGATCTACACCTAATTTTCACTTAAATCCACGACGGGACTTGAACCCCCAACCTCAAGGTTGCAATTCCACCAGTACAAAACACAATCGTGTGTGACACAATTAATTAATGATTAATCATTTATTTATAGGAAAAAATTGCTTTTTTTCTTATAAGCATCAAATAAAAATTTCTCCATATCCACCTCACATTTATAGAAACCAAATAAACTGCAAAAAGATTATTCAAAACATTCCGATAATATTCCTGATATGAATTTGGAAATAAAATAACAAGGCGCACACATTCAATTGATGAAACAATGAAGCACATGCAAATAGGATCCATTCAACAGAATTATAAACCAGAAATCGCAAATTGAATACTTCGATTGAAGTATCAAAACCCCCAAAAACAAACAGCAATTAAAGATTTACAACGCAAACAAGAAATCAAACAGCAACTTCAAACGAATGTCAACAAAAAGTCAAAATCAAATCGGAAAGCACATGCAATAGTGTTAGATTCATACCTAGAACTGCAGAACTCGTAAAGACGACCAGTATTTGAGAACACAATAATTCCGACTTCAGCATCGCAAAGAACAGAGAGTTCATGTGCTTTCTTTAGCAAACCAGCACGCCTCTTTGAAAACGTCACTTGCCTTGTACTTACATTCTCGATTTTCTTGATTTCAATCTTTCCTCTACCCATCTTCACCAAAAGAAAAAAAATTAAAACCCAAAACCCCAAATCGATCAACAAACAAAACCCAGAAAAAATCTCGATTTATTTGCCCAAAAAATCTCTGCTTTTTTCCGATTAAAACCCAAAATCCCAAAGTGAGCAAGAAACACAACCCAGAAAGAATCTTGCTATTTTCTCACAAAAATTTCTGCTTTCTTATTTTGTTTTGGTTTCTCTGTGTCTCTCTCTATATATATTGATGTAAAGAGAGAAGAAAATAGAAAAAAGAAAAAAGAAAAGAGAAAACCTTGTAAAAGCCTGTGTTTGTGGGTGTTGGTGAATGGGGTAAGTTGCTAAATATGGGGAGAGAGGGAAGATAAAGAGGCGTTTTCCACAAATGGCGAAGAGATATGGAAACGGCAAGCTTGCATGGCAATTTTATGAGAGTCTTTTGCCTGCATGACTCTTTTCTTTTTGCTACATTGGGGGGTTTCTTTATCATGGGCCCCACCACTCTATCTTTATTTTTTTTAAATAAATCTTGCATTTAATATACTACTTTTATTTGTTTTCGGAAAGTGGGTTTAAATTTAAATTGGAAAGGGGCACTTTTTGTAAGTTAAGCCCTAAATTAAACGTTTCTTCCTTGTACTTTGTGTTATTTTCAATTTGCCACTACTTCCTTTTCTTAAATATTTGACATGTTTTCCAATAGGGGTGGTAATTGGGTTGGGTTTGGGTTAGCGGGTTCGGGTTACCGGGTTGATGGGTTAGAATCACTGAACCCAAACCTGACCTGTTAGAATTTTGGGTCAGAAAAAATAACCTTAATCCGGACTCATTTAAACCAAGGTAACCCAGACCCAACATGTGTAACTCATAAACTTAACAGGTTGGAGGGACAAGTGGGTTAGCGGGTCAGAACCAGGTTGGTGAAATTTACAAGCTTTTAGTTAGGAAAATATGAAAATTTTCAACTCCCAAATTTACAAGCTTTTAGTTAGGAAAATATGTCAGAACTTAATTGCGTGAGATTTGAAGGAGAAATTCAAATTTAAAAGGTAAAAAAAGATATGGAAATACTTTAGGTAAGATAACTAATTTAAGGGGTATCTTATACAGTATTATTTATGATATTTACTATGTACATATATTTTTGAAAAATCTTTAAAAATTAAACGGGTTGGCGGGTCGACCTTGGTTCACACAAGACAACCCGAACCCAACCTGATTTATAAACAAGTTGGATGGGTCGACCTGTTTTTGACCCGAACCCATTTATGGTCAACCCAAACCCAACATTTTTCGTGTTGGGTTCGTGTCGGGTTGCGGGTCGTGTCAGGAATTGTCACCCATATTTTCCACTCTAGGTAAATATTATCAAATGGTTGATAAGGTTCGAATACGATAATAACAATTGTTAGATCATATAAATCATGAGTAATACTCCGTCACTCTGTAGGAGTGCTTAAAACATGTAATATTTAAATAATTTGTGTTAGAATTTTAATAATTAAGCTATAATAAAGACACGTTTGACACTTATCTAAATGTAGTGAATTTAAATCTCACACTAGGATAATGTCTTTCAAAGTTATAAAATGTCTATGTAAATTATATATGAGTTTTGTTAATTACAGCGTTAAGGGCTGACTTTAATATGTATAAAAGTTTGTACATTTATTGATGAAGTAGTAATCTTAAAATATAGGAGTTGTTCTTTCATTAATTTTGGATTCTTATTGACAGCTCTTAGAGCTATCACTCATTTTCTTTCATTTAATATTGTGATGCTTTTTTTTATTTTTTAGTTCTTTACTATATATGATATTACAATTACAATTACAACTAGAAATACAATGGTATTACAATTAACATGATATAGCATAATAGTGCATACTTTCCACATCACCACACACATACTCACAAGCATATGTACATGTTTCTGTACTTGCATGTATTTACTGACATATGTTTTTATAAACACACGCACTACATCTCATAAGCATGCACATAATCACAAAAAAAAAATTATCGGTGATCTCCCTGGAAGTAGTCTCTCTACCTCCAAATAAATGTATGATTGTGTACATCTTATATCCCATACTTCTCCTTTAAAAGGATTCTTATATCTCATACTTCTCCTTTAAAAGGATTGAGTATTTTTGGTCCGGTGGTTCAAAGGTGAATTTTTTTGAAATTGAAAAATATTAAATTGAAGATTCATAAATATTATGGATGTAACAGTAAATATAAGGAGTGAGTTGTACAAGTAATAAGCAACATAATTAAGTTGCATCTTATATCAATTTTAGATAATGATTAATGATATTGTTGCTTACTTTTTATGCTTATTTATGTGTCTATTCATTTGATAAAGATATGTGTCAAAATTAAATGATGATTTAAAAAAAAACAAAATTAGTAGATTATACATATCATCTTTTAGTGAGTAACAACATAAAATAATAACAAAATGAAGACATCAATATCATTTCTCATAAATAATATGTTTGAGAAATAATATGTTGTTATACAATTAGCAAAGGTAAACATGGTGTGGGTTGAGAGAAAAAAATTAGAGGTTGTAGCTTGAAATTTACAAAATGATAAACTATAAGGGAGTCGATAGTAATTTGAAACGATGTTCCTTTTTTGCCATTTTTTCTATCGATTATTTTTGGATTCTTTCCATGATAATTGCAATTTTTGTTTCTATGTTTGCCTTTCTACTTTTTCGACCAACTTTTCGCAAATTTTGTGTTACTATACTTATATACTTTGTTCGTTTCAAAATAAGTGATATATTTAAAATTTTATATATTTTGAGAAAAATGTTATAACAAAGATTATATCAAATTTGATAATTAATAAGAGATAATTGTCATACATTTTAATTAAAGTAAATTTAATAATGATAAAAATAAAAGTAAAGATAAATTAGTCATTTCACTATATTAATATAATAATGAGTGTTGGCCCCACTAATATACCAAATAGGGGAAGATTTTAAAATGTCTATTTTGAAATATTCACAAATTAAAAGTGTATCATTATTTGAAATGGAAGGAGTATAAGTATTTATTAGGTTTTTCTAATTTATGCTATAGGATACAAGTAAAGTATATTAAATAAATTTGATCTAACTTCCTTTTTTCCTTCGATGAATTTCACCTATAACCAATGGTCCCTAGCTGAATAAAGCTCAATTTTTTTACTTTTTTACATAATGTATTAAACGTTTCTTATATTTGAAAGTTTAATATTATCAGATAATTTTATCATGTATTTATCTAGCACATATTAAAAAACTTTTATAATAATGATAATGACTATAGAGATAAGATCTTAGGATGTTTGGATATGCATTTGATTATTTGATTTGAAGTCAAAGTGATGGATATACGAATAAAAAAATTAATGATTAATTATCAATTCTAAATATTAGTTCAAATATGGATTATTCAAGAAAACTACAAAATTACTTATTACTCAACTTTTTTGCTTTATTTAAAGATTTTCGTAGAGAAATAATATAAATGACAATTAATAACATTATAATAGTTAGGGGTGTGATCAGGTATGTTTTTCGGATTTCGGGTAGTGCCCAAACTAAATTATATTCAGGTATTTGGTTATGCGTAGTTCGGGTAATAGATCGAGTACAATTATATCCTATAATACTCGAAAATTATAATTAGAATTGTTTAATATGTAAATCAAAAAGTTAACTATGTCAATCATTCTAATTTTACATGTATCAAACTTCAAACAATGGGCTAAAAAATTACTCCGTAATAATTTAAATTGTGAAGAGTAAAACCAAAATAAAAACTGAAAACTCATGTTCACTGAACCATAGTCAGAACTAGACATTAATGAATGCAAATGTCTTAAAACGTAAACACAAAAACCAAGTCCAAACTCAAACTTAGAACTCATAATATAAGTTCCATAACATGTTAAAAAGATTGTAAGTTTCAAAAAATAAATTAATCCATCTTGCATGTCACCTTTATTGTCGTGTCCAACCTGAGCTCTAACTAGACATACGAGTTTCTCCCAATTATAATTATAAATATATACATTTATGAACTTTTGAGGGAAAAAGATAAGGAAAAGATGGACTATGCCACATGGCCGCTACAAATAAAGGAAAAGTCTTATGCGAGTGATACCAATCGGACACACTTGGAAAAAAAGGAATCATCAGCTACTAATACAGCTGAATCAAAGGAAAAGAAGTGAAAAAGCGGAAAGAAGTCAATGAGGGTGAATAGTGTTAAGCAAACTGCTCAATTTTTAATTTTTATTTTATTTTTTTATATTGTAGACGTCACTTTCCTTTTTTTATTCTTTTAACATTTAAGATTGAATACTTATATTTTAACCACCTGTGTTTTAATATGTTGATTTGTTTTGTCAACAAAATGTAATGTGCAAATTAATAATATAACATTAACAACTTGATTTTACAAACCAATTGGTCTAGATCAATTGGCCACCAAGGGTTGCCTTGGGGAGTTTGTCTTCAAGATGTCTTGGGTTCAAGACTTGTTGGAGGCATTCTTTAGGAGAATAAAAGGTGGTGGGGTTTATTCCCCACAAAAGGAGATGTTCGAGGAATGCATACTGCCCGCTTGGATGTCACTGCATATGTCGAACCACTAACTTACTAACTTGCCGTTCAAAAAAAAAAAAAAAAAAAAAAAAAAAACAACTTGATTTTACAACTCAAATTATTTATAGTATCTAAATTATTAAGAATATGAATTTATAATTGTACGTATATCTACTAAATATTAATTTGGGTATCCTATGAAAATGTATTTAGATATGCCCATTCATTTAAAATATTATTTTATACCTGACATATTCTATTTTTGAGTTACCCGACACCCGATCTACCCGAATTCAGAATAGGTCGAGTGGATGGAACGAGTTTCATTTATTTTTGATATCCCTGATTTTAGTGTATAAAAATCATTTGTCATATCTTAGTTTTGAAAAACTTAATACGGATTTTCTATCATTATATTCATTAATTTTTTAATCATTCAAACAGTATTATTTTGGACTTAATATAAAGAGGTGATTTTTATACTATAAATTTTATTATTTATATCATAATAGTTATTTAGTATGATTGTACAGTTAACTTAAAAATTTACACGATGTGGTGTGTAAGTTAAAAAGTTTGTAGTAAAATTCCTTTGATATAACTAGCTGGATCCGTGCAAACGTTTAATAATCATGTCATTCCAGTTTCAGTTTTATGTGCGATAAATCAAATCCAACCAAAAAAAATCTTCTTTTATGTCACCAATTTTTTATTCTTTTTGGTAAAATTTACTCTACAAGTGTTGTTAATTCAATAAAAATCTTTTGTAACATTTATTATCTTTATAGTATTTTATATCATTTTTAATATTGTTTATACAAAATGTTCTATTCTTTTTTAAATCTTTTACACCGTCAAAGAAATGGTTTGAATTCACACTCAGAAGTTTCCAACTAAATTACCAAAATAAATCGTTATCGATATTTCACAGAGTCATCAACATTCATGTTTCCTCCATTAAATGAACAAAAAGAAAGCATTTGGTATTCTAAAGACATTTATAATCGCTAGTTTGAACTTTTACAACCTGCAATTAACTTGAAACCACAAACTGTTTATAACCAAGTGTTCTCAGATGATCAAATATCAACTGTCAATGAAAAAATTGGGGCCCATTTTGGTGCAAATGTATATGAAATGAGAATCTGGATCTTCTAGAACATAATCAGCAGGAAGCAGGCCCTTTTCTGTGATGGGAATTGGTGATAGCTGTGATTTAGGAGATGAAGTTGAACCTGGTGCCCTTTCAAAACCGGGCCGGGCTGCAATTATTAAAAGATTGCATTTAGAGTTCTGAGTGATATTATACTACTTTTAGTATTATACGAAAAACAGCTTTTTTGTAATTATTATTATTATACCAAAAACAGCTTTTTTGTAATTATATTGGAAAAAGAAACAGAAGTATAAGTATGATGCACACATAATATGAAATAAAGAACTCACGTATGATGTACAGTTCTATTTTCCAATTATAAGCTGGCCGGTTTATATGAGGCATCCTGACCGTTGGATCACCATACGTAATCTGTAAAAAAAAAAAAAAAGTAAATAACAATATCAATTATTCAATTATATTAGTTTTTATTATAGGTTGTTTATTGTCTTACCAGCATATAAATCCCACCAGGCTTAAGAATCCTACATATATAATAAGAGATATTATTATTACCATAATAATGACTTGCAATAAGAAAAAGAATATAAAATTCTTCTTTTTATGAATTAATTGTTTATGCTTATTTTTAATTAGAGTTAAAACCTGCTCACTTCTCCCAGCATTTGAGAAGCACTAATTGGAGCATCAGTTCCGCACTTGATTATCAAAGGAAATCAAAGAAGTTAGAACAACAACAAAAAAAATCTTATGCAAAAATATATAAATAAATGAATAATAGACTTTACCATCAACGAGTCAAGAGTTCCTAAAACCCGCAGATCAGAAACCATGAAAAAAAAGGATCGTTAATATTGAAAACATATTTGAAGTTTGTTATATTGGAAAAAAGATGAGTAAATAATCTTGAAGCATGTAACATATCAAGTGTATACCTTTATCAATTACACTATCAAATGAATCATCTACAAAAAAGCCCATATCTCGAACATCCATCTGCAAGTCTTTAAACACAATAAGGAAAAGAAACTTAATTACTGTAAAAATATACTACAAAAGATGGAAATATAAGGAAAAGAGAATACATTTTAACTGAGGAACGTCTTCATACTTCCTTCGCATCATTTCAATTGCTACACATGAAATATCCACATTCATGATGTTTTCATAACCGTCTTTAACCATGTCCTCTGACATAACTGCACACAAAATGCCCTCAACTATGATAATTAACAAAAAAAAAGATATAAAAGGGCAAGCAAGCTGCATATTATTGAGGAAACGAAGTCAATAACAATTCCTTAAGGTACTATTGCTTCTGTTAAATCATTAAATCAAAACCATAAAATTTAATCAAGCAGAATTAGGCAAGATGCTAGCATTTCACCAATTCATTATTAGCTTCTATCTTGAGTGTAATTTGGAGCGATTAATGAGTTTTTTGTTCCTTGATTGTGTATCCAAAAACACATTCTTTTGCAAAGAATGTCATTATAGTTACAAGTATTATAAGCCAATTTAACCATTTCCTAACAAAATCCAAACTCTTAAGCATGAGAACTAAATACATAACAAAAGGTCAAACTCTTATTTGATTTTTGCTCATGAAACAAAATTCAGCAAAACTTCAAATGAATTTAAACAACACTCAGTCACGGTTTTTATCTCAATTCAATACCTTCAAATTGACATAAAACCTTTGAATCTAACAGATATAAAATTGGGAAAATCAATGAAATGATCATACCGGCATTGCCGCAACCAACCATAAGAACACGAGAAGAGGTCGGAATGTATTGTCGAACAAAAGGACGAAGGGCATGATACCGCTGGTACCAATCGAAAGAACCGGCGGAAGCCTCGTGAACGTATCGAGCGTCCCAGTAAACTGAGTCGCCGTAGTTGTAAGTGTTGCAAGCCGACTCATCTCTGAACATCTTTTTTCTTTGTAACCAGTAGCCGGCGCCGGAGAATATGGAGACGGTGGTGGTTAGAAGTGATGATCGCGAGGAATTTGTTTGTTTGATTGATGGTTGTGGTGGTCGTCGTAAGCGTAAGCTGTGGTTGTGATGGTTGGGGCGGTGGTGGTTTGGATTTTGTTTGTCTTTTGGGTAAAATTATTTATTCAAATATTTATTTTCCAACTCCAGAATGATTATGCAGAAATGGCTTGTACACTAACGCTTAAATGTTGTATATTAACTTGTAGTTGGAGTAGACAATAGCTTCTAACCCTTGCTTTCCTTTTAACCTAGCTTCTTTAAAATATACAAATTTCTTTTATATCTTTCAAAAAAAAACTTACTAAGTATAAATTATATTAATATCCTATATAAATTTATAAATATCTTTATATTATTCTTAGAGTCGTATTCAAGGAGGACCTTGATTTTAATGAATTTTCGAAGAATAAATCTTAGTCATTAGATAAAAAGATTCATTAACAACCACCAGCATCAAATCACATGTGATTCAATATGCAACCACCACCGCCGGCCACTGCCGCCGCCGGCCACCTCCAGCCGCCGACCGACAGAGGGTGGTGGTGGTGGTTGACGGTAGCCGGCAGAGGGTGGTGGTGGTGGTTGACGGTGTTGGATCACATGTGATTTAATACACATGAGGCGGTGGTGGTGGTGGTGGTCGGCGGTGTACAATCACATGTGATTTAATACACATGACGTGGTGGTGGTGTTGATGTGTTGAAACACATGTGATGTTGGTGATAATAGTGATTTGGGGGTTGATTGATACAAGAACTGAGATTTATCCTTCTGAACTTTACAAAAATGATGAATTGTCAATATATTCTTATAAACTTTCTAATTACTTTCATATCCTACTAAAATTTTAAAATTTTCATTTATATTCATAAACTTATTTTAATATTTATTAAATCATTATAATATTAATATTATTAGCATCAAATTCATATGTTATAAAAATTATTATATTACTTTATTTTAATCTAAAATGGACCACCATTTATGACATTGCCCCTGTACTAATTATGGAAAGTTGTACGCATTAGAAATAGATTTTTGGTAATTGTCAACTCATTCTACCCGTTCACAATATTTATATGGGCCGTTTTGAAATAAGCATAACTCAAGTTGAACCATTATAAGTATATGGATCAAAATAGCCTCCTCTATGTAAATTACATGATTATTATTTTTATACTTATAAGTCTCATAATATTTACCAGGCAAATACAAACTCGAATTATCAACTTGGCCCATCAGGGCCCAGTTCCTTTGGTCATGTCAAACATGTGTCCCCGCACCTTCCGTAAGACTACAAGACTACGTGTGTAAGGGCAATGGTTGCCCATGCGTCCCTTTATCAAGGACGCGTCCCTCCCTGTACATGAGCTTGAGGTGTACACGTCGTAAAGAGTGTTTGGTCGTGTATGCGACCATTGCTGGTCACCGAATTTTCAAATGGAAGGCTTGATTTCAAAAGAGAAAAAAATTTGGTCGCCTGCTACGTAAGTTTGGTCGGAATGAAAAAAGTTGATGTGGCGATGATGTGACAGGATAACCAAACTAGGTTTGGTCACCCTTTACAAGTAGTCTAAGAGGATCCATGTATATTAAAATCTCTATTATCTATCCACTTTAATCTATTTTAACTTTTACTTTAATATTTTACCTTAAAAATCATGAAATTTTAAATTTATTATTTATTATGATATGAAGGTATTTTTCGTAATGGACGTATTGAAGAAATGTGTAACGTGTTGCATATGACCTATAAGTCATGAGTTATATATACGTCATGGATAAAAAAAAATATAGAATTAGGTGTGTTACCCGTTAAAAAATGTATTTTCTGTAAAATATCTCATTTCTCAAAAAATAATGCTTTGGGTGTTTCGCGTAAAACGAGGGTATTGACATTGCTTGTCATTTCATACGTAGAATTCCTTTTCCGTCACATCAACCATTCCTTTTCTGTCATTAACAGCACTTAAGCTGTCATTAAGATGTAGTTACGTGCATAAATCGTTTGTACTTTTAGTGGTGGGGGTTGATTCCTAAAATGCAGGGGGCGATTATTGATTCTTGTACAATTTTTAATGCGTGTCTTGACGTCTTAGTGACAGCCCTTAGCGCTGTCATTATCATTTTCCTTAAATTTTAAACAACTTGTCTAGATCAATTGATCATCAAAAATTACCTTTGGGGTTTGTCTTTAAAAGATTTTACGTTCAAGACTTACTGAGGATATTCTTTAGGAGATTAATAAGGTGATGGAGTTTATTACCCAAAAAATGACATATGTTCGAGGAATGCATATTATCCGCTTATATGTCATTTCATATGTCGAATCACTAACTTACTAACTTGCTATTCAAAAAAAAAAAATTAAACAATTTTTAAAAATCTAACATGAAAATCATTTTGTTATATATTTAGAGAAACATTGTTTTACCTTTTCATCAAGCATAATTGCATAATGAATTTCAACATTAAAATTTCGAAACTGGACCAAAAAAGTTTAGTAACACAAGGAATAAATAATAATGTGATCTAAGTTGTAGGATCACTGGATCAATAAAGTTGTACATGTACATCACTTATTCACGTAGTATGACGAGTCGACGACAGAGATAATGATACTTACAGGAAGACTTTCGATAAAAATACAAGTAGGGCTATGTACGTATATATAAGATGTGTGTCATTCATATAAATGGTGGTATTGGTTATCCCTGGTTCAACCAGTAAGATTACAATGTATGCCAATTAACTTTCTTTTATATAATATCCTTTAAAAATGATTCCCCAAATCCTGTTTGACCCCTTAACAATTTTGTGTCCTTTTCTAGAAAGTTTATGACTTTTGTTATTAGTAATTTAGTATAAAAATTTATGGTATAAAAAAACAGAGCATTTATTTTTAAAGTAATAAATATACACACGGTTTTTAGATGTAAATTAAATTAAGTTGGTTGGGTGAAACAATTAAGTTTGACCTGAAGAGACTTGGGTTAATGCGTTATGCCCTTATCGAGGACGGTGGGGTACACCATTTCCTTCCTGTGATCCTCCGATGGATATTTTCTTTGGAGGTCTACCATCCTCATAAAAAAGAATTAACCCCAATCCCAACCCCTATCAATCATCACCCTGTTCATATTTGTATTCTCTTCTTCATTAACCACACCTAAAAATTACCAAAATTTTGATGGGATATTTGTCTTGTAAAGCTGAATCGTCCATCGCAGTTCATACCCCGTCGAAAAATTTGCCAAAACGCGATGAATTTAATCAAAGAAATGAAGATTTGGGAACACCAATCAACAAAAAGATTCAACATTTCGATTACAGCGATTTGGAAGCCGCCACAAACAATTTCTCCGATCAGAAGCTTCTTGGCCGTGGCAGCCATGGATTAGTCTACAAAGCACTCCTCCGCAACGGCCGTTTAGTCGCCGTTAAAAAACCCTCACACGGCAACCAACGTCATTCCGCCATCTCCGCCGTGCCGGAAAATGAAGTCGAGAACGAAATTGATATCTTATCGAAGATCCACAGTCCTCGGTTAGTTAATTTAGTTGGCTTCACAAACACTCCACATCAAAATCGGTTATTAGTCGTTGAATTCATGAGCAACGGAACGCTATACGACACCCTACATATCAGTCAACAACCGCCCAATTGGGGTCGCAGAATTCGATTAGCTCTACAAACAGCCAAAGCGATCGAAATCCTACATTCCGCAGTTCCGCCGGTGATCCACCGTGATATTAAGTCGGCCAATGTTCTTATTGACCGGAATTTCAATGCCCGATTGGGCGATTTTGGGTTAGCACTCCGGTGCCACGTGGATGATTACCGGCTTTTGTCGACCCCACCAGCCGGAACAATGGGATACCTTGACCCAGGTTATATAACCCCAGATAATTTAAGTACTAAAACTGACGTTTTCAGTTTCGGAATTCTTTTATTGGAGATCATTAGTGGTAGGAAAGCTATTGATGTTAGTCATTCTCCACCGTCGATTGTTGATTGGGCAATTCCGTTGATTAAAAGAGGGAAACTTTTGACTGTGTTTGATCCGCGAATTCCGCCACCCAAAGATCCTACGGTGACGAAGCAATTGGCGGTAATTGCCGCCAAATGTGTAAGATCCTGTAGAGAAAAGAGACCACCGATGAATGAAATTGTTGAATCTCTTAATTTCTTGACCAAATCGGTTCCTCTCCGGTCATGGAATGGTTTGAGTAATCCGTGTTTGATGGTGGAGACTGTTGGAAGACCGGTGGAGGCACAAGGTCAAACCGTGGTGGTGATTGGAAACCTTTGAGTAATCCTAGAAGGGTTTATTCCGATTTAGGGTTCCGGCATAATTTGATGGATCTTATGGCCGGAAAGGTTGAGAACGATGAGGATGAAACAACAAAACTGAAGGTTAATCGACGGTCGAGATTGAAAGATGAGGGTTCTAGTTTTAGGAGTGTTGTTGGTGGAAGTAAGTTTGAATGTAATCGTTCAGTTGAGGCAACTTCAAATATCAGTTCAAGAAGATTTTATTCAGTCGCTCGATCAAATTCATGTGTTCGAACGACTGCATAAGATCTTCCTCGGAAATAATTATATCTTTTATTGTTTCATTTAGGTTACGTTGTTGATTAATTGAATTGTAGTTATGTCAACAGATTGTTTGTCGATCCTTTTATGTGTATGAAGAAATGCTACACTTGATATTAACTAAAAAGATCAAGATGGGTATCTTTTCTTTTGTATTTGTCCACTGTGCAAAGAAATAGAACATTTTAGCTCAAGGAATGGAAATCAACCGAGACCCCATTAGTAGCGGCGAGCGAGAGCGGATTGGGCTTTAAAGAAAAACAAAGACGAGCTTCGTTCCTTGTTGAAGAAAATGTTGTTAAAAGGTTTTAAGTTTCATGAAAATTGAAAAAAAAAAAAAGCTGTTATGAGAAGAAGATTCGAGTTCGTTTCTTAATTTTCGTTATGTATATCAGTATATGTACATTTGTTTGTAAGCATAAACATCATGCGAATTTATGTGCGAATAAAAGTATTTTTTTTGTAAAATTGTGCATTTTTTACATTTGGATAAAGAAAAATGTAAAAAACTAGTGTACATAATATGTAAGACTGCACACAAAATGATGACCATACACGCAGACAAATATATTTATCAAACTAAAAAAGGCGGGAAGCAAATAAGCAAACAATTCTCTCATTAAAGTCCGATCGCCAACGACCAAACCAAGCCAAGCAAAAAAGTGGATGAGAACGCGTCAGCTAGGGTTCGTGTAATGAGGACTTGTTGGGGTGTTAGCTTGTAGCCTAATGATATTAAAGATTAGTATAACATGTTGTTAATGTTTAAATCTTATTATGTACAAAAAAATGAATAGATTACGTTACGTTCAAAGAAAATTGTTTGCCATTACGATGGTCCAAGGAGGTGTTATTTGGTTGATGGGTACCCGATATGATGTATTGACCCATGGAAGAGTGTGTTTAGGTGCACCTAGAAGTTTCATCTACTTGCAATGGGCACCCACGTTTTGAACGGTTGGTAAGACAACACTTGACTAATAAATACGGTGGTTGTTTGGTTCGTTAATAGAATTGGGAGTGTGTACGGGTTTAAAAGAAAATTAGAGGAGATAAATGAAAATTAATGTTTTTATTAATGTTGAAGATATAAATTTAATATTATTTTAATAGAAAAGATATATAATGGTCCACTTTAAATATACAATGATTTTAGTCCAACGGTATTAACAAAGGAATACAAATTATGCAATATATATTTTTTATTAATACAAATAAAATACGAAGTACAACACTTTCTTAATCGCCGTATAGACGATCATAACATGTATTTTATGACGATAAATATGATTAGACTGTTTTATAACAGCACGATTTATAAGTCTTGCTTAAGTCCTGTATATATATTAAAATTTTAATAAATCACCCCATTAAAAAATAAATAATTTATTACTTCGCATTTTTTGTTGTGAATAATTCATTTTATCAAACCTTATAAATTAATTTATTTTGTAAATACAAGAAAATTATTTGAAGCATGATTATACATCCGTTCCATTTGGGATATTATATTTTATATTTAATTAATAAAAAAGGTTTGGAACTTTTTATTTATTAACACAAAAGAATATTAAGTTCTGTCATTACAAAATTTTGTTTTAGGGCTGTAGCACATTAAATTATTAGACAATTTGGGTTGACATTAAAGAAGCTTCCTTAGAGAATCAAATCCCGACAAACTTATAATTATTTTACAATTAAAATTAATTTGTTATTACTAGGGTTTTTATTGATTTTTGATATTTGATAATGAGAGTTTTAAAATATGTAATTAAAATATTAGAGGTGTATTCTAGGAAGTCCAAGGATTTTGCATAGTCCCAAGGAACAAATCCTAGTCATTGGATCAAGATGGTCAAGATCAAATCCCCCACCTAACAGCCACCGCCGGCGGCCACCTCCGCCCGCCGTCCGCCGCCGCCCGCCGCCGGTGGCCGGCGGTGGTGGTGGTGGCTGACAGTGAAGGTGCTAGTGCTAACGAGGGTGGTGGTGGTATTGATGTATCGAAGCACATGTGCTTTACTAGAACACAACATATTACTTCGAAGCACATGTGCTTCAGGTCACGAAACACATGTGCTTCAGGTCACTAAAAACATGAGTTTCTAAACACACAAGGGAGCATACGAAGCACATGTGCTTGACGTTATGAAACACATGTGCTTCACTACACGGAAAAAAAATCAAAACAAGTGACGAACATATCATTATGAAGCACATGTGCTTCATAAAGCCACGCACATGTGCTTCATAAAGCCAAAAACATGTGTTTTTGTTCCTGAACACATGTAACTTACAAGCAAGTCATTTGTGTTTGAATCACGAATCACATGTGCTTGACGTTATGAAACACATGTGCTTCATTACACAGAAAAAAAATCAAAACAAGTGACGAACATATCATTATGAAGCACATGTGCTTCATAAAGTCAAGCACATGTGCTTCATAAAGCCAAGCACATTTGCTTCATAAAGCCAAGCACATGTGTTTTTGTTTCTGAACACATGTAACTTACAAGCAGGTCATTTGTGTTTGAATCACGAAGCACATGTGCTTGACGTTATGAAACACATGTGCTTCACTACACGGAAAAAAAATCAAAACAAGTGACGAACATATCATTATGAAGCACATGTGCTTCATAAAGCCAAGCACATTTGCTTCATAAAGCCAAGCACATGTGTTTTTGTTCCTGAACACATGTAACTTACAAGCAGGTCATTTGTGTTTGAATCACGAAGCACATGTTCTTGAAGTTATGAAACACATGTGCTTCACTACACGGAAAAAAAATCAAAACAAGTGACGAACGTATCATTATGAAGCACATGTGCTTCATAAAGCCAAGCACATGTGTTTTTGTTCCTGAACACATGTAACTTACAAGCAGGTCATTTGTGTTTGAATCACGAAGTACATGTGCTTGAAGTTATGAAACACATGTGCTTCACTACACGGAAAAAAAAATCAAAACAAGTGACGAACATATCATTATGAAGCACATGTGCTTCATAAAGCCAAACACATGTGTTTTTATTCCTGAACACATGTAACTTACAAGCAAGTCATTTGTGTTTGAATCACGAAGCACATGTGCTTGACGTTATGAAACACATGTGCTTCACTACACAGAAAAAAAATCAAAACAAGTGACGAACATATCATTAAAGCCAAGCACATGTGCTTCATAAAGCCAAGCACATTTGCTTCATAAAGCCAAGCACACGTGTTTTTGTTCCTGAACACATGTAACTTACAAGCAAGTCATTTGTGTTTGAATCACGAAGCACATGTCCTTGAAGTTATGAAACACATGTGCTTCACTACATAGGAAAAAAAAAACAAGTGACGAACATATCATTATGAAGCACATGTGCTTCATAAAGCCAATCACATGTGTTTTTGTTCCTGAACAAATGTAATTTACAAGCAAGTCATTTGTGTTTGAATCACGAAGCACATGTGCTTGACGTTATGAAACACATGTGCTTCACTACACAGAAAAAAATCAAAACAAAGTCACGAAGCACATGTGCTTACAGTCACGACCACCACCGCCGGTCACCACCGGCGGCGGCCACCTCCAGCCGCCGTCCTCCGCCGCCGGCCGCCGCCGACCGCCGCCGCCGAACGCCATCTCCGGCCGCCGGAGAAGCACATGTGCTTGTAGTGGTGGTGGTGGTGGTTTTGAATCTTGATCTTGACCATTAATTTTTCTTGATCCAAGGGCTAATAAATATCCCTTGGGACTAGATAAAATTAATGGACTACCTTGAACATCTCACTAAAATATTAAGACATGCATAAAATACATCTCTTAAACTCATTTGTAATTGACTCCTGAAATTTAGTAACTACTAGATTAATGTAAGATTTTTAATGCATTTAAAAATAGCCTTTAGATCTGTCATTACTTTCGGATAAAAAAATATTACTATCTAAATCTCACATTCACATACTTCACTATTGGCGGTATTATGTATCTTTTTCTTGTTGTTTTGATAGATACTCCATGATTTTTATTTACAAATGATTAGGATCCAATGAGTATTTAAAAATTAATGAGAACTGTGAAAATAATTCTCAACAAAATATATATGTATGTGTGTATATTTGTCAATACCTAGCCCATCCCTCTACCCTCTAATTTGGTGAGTAATGAAGTATTACAATTTTTATTTTATTTTGCACCACTTTCAATATTTAGAAAATTTGATCACTTTGTAAGCAAATAATTCAAACATATTTCTTGGAAAAAAATGTTTTTAAAAGCCAAATAGAAATTTCAACGTCGTGTGCGTTGACTATTAAGTACTCCCTCCATCCCACAAAAAACTTCTCACTTCACTCTAAATTTTTGTCACACAAAAAACTTCTCATGTCCCATATTTGATGAGTTCCACACAATAAAAAACTATTACTACTAAAGACCTCATCACTAATATCCACTAACTATCTTTCTCTCTCCAATCAAACCTTATATTTGAATCTAAGTATTATCAATGACCCCACCACTAACTATCATCTAAAAACTTGTGCAAAAGTCAAATGATAAGTTTTTTATGGGACGGAGGGAGTATTAACCAACCATAGCTGTCTCTACAAATAATTAATTTAATTTATGTACATCTAAAATATGAATACTACTACAATCAAGTATTTCACCATTATATGCATATGTCCTCAACAAACTCCCATCACCAAAACTTAACGGTGAGATCACGAAATTGGGCGTTGAAAAAATAAGTCAACCTGGTCCAAATTGACGACTCCGACCCGTAAAACCGCACCCGCACTGATTTTTTTGTTCCGTCTCTCATGTATTCCAATCCTTTGCAACATCAAACGACCACTTTCGTCATCAACCAATGGCAATACTACATAACCTTGTGACTCCAAAGTTTTTAATCCACCCACGTAGCAGATAATTAACAACCTAAATTATATAAAAAAAATATATATATATCAACTTCAAAGATACGTTATATGATGAGGACAATGACCTGCAGGGCAACTGCCTTTTTACTTGTAGACCCCACACAGGTCTCACCCAAGGGTCTTCTTTCCCATACATCAGGCATATGGGTGTTTCATGACTGTTACATACTTCCTCCGATTTAAAATAAGTGATAAACTTTCCATATTTGGTGTATCAAAATTTTTTTTTTTGAACGACAAGTTAGTAAGTTAGTGGTTCAACATATGCAGTGACATCCAAGCGGGCAGTATGCATTCCTCGAACATATCCTTTTGTGGGGAATAAACCCCACCACCTTCTATTCTCCTAAAGAATGCCTCCAACAAGTCTTGAACTCAAGACCTCTTGAAGACAAACTCCCCAAGGCAACCCTTGGTGGCCAATTGATCTAGATCAATTGGTGATACACTTTAAAAACTTACCTTATTTGGTAAAAAGTAGTGGGACCCACACCCACTAACTATCTACTTTAATAAAGTGAAATGACATCTTTACCCTTACTTTTAGGGTACGTTTGGTACCGAGAATGGAATTGCAGAGAAATGAGTGCAGAGAATGGAATTGCAGAGAAAAAGAATTAGTTTGGAGAATGAGAATTGAGTCTTCTGTTTGGTACCACAGAGACTTCAACAGAGAGTTGTAACATAGAGTCTTTTCTTTTATTTGGTATAACAAAAAATTCAATAGGGAATTGTACCAAATTATTCATTAGCACACAAATCTTTTTTTTTTTGCAATAATCATTATTAAAACATCATAACATACAAAAATATGAATAAATTAATAATAAAAATGAATGAAATAAAATCAATGATAACATCTAAATACATAATTTTTAATCTATCAATATAGGGTTAAAATGTTCCATAAAGTGATCTCTCAAAGTTTTAAAATGTCCAAACACAATCTGTATATATAAAGTCTGATTGTTCTTTTTGGTAGGATTGGGATTACTTCCGGAGCTTGCGTAAGGACATGTTTTCCTGAGTTTCTTTCTTCATAACCTTGGCAACTGCCATCTCAAAATCTTCTTGAGTCACATGGACTCTCCTTTCCCTCAAAGCAAACATTCCAGCTTTAGTACAAACCGCCTATAAACACAACCAAAAAGTAACTTGAATTAGAAAATAAAAACAAAAAAGCTGTAGAAAATCATGTCAGGAATATGGATAATAGTAATACAAGCAAAAAGGAGATTAAAATTGATAGTGATTTAGAAATTGAATTACATCTTCATTGGGATTAGGGAATTTAATCTTCCTTGCTTGAGTAGGGCTTGATCTAGGATATCAATACGGGTTGTAGCCATCAAAATTCGAAACCTTGATTTTTTAGATGCTTTAAATCCATCAAACTGATTAAGAAGCCCAAGCATTGTTCTAATTTGTACTTCAGTGTCACCATTCCCACTTCCAGACTCCATCAACGGCTTGTGATAATACGAGCATGATTGTCACCGGCCAACAACACTACAATAACACGATTATGTCAAATTGAAATTAAAATCTTCCGCAATGTGGTATGTTCATCGGACCTAAACGGTGCATATAGTGGCAGACTCAATTGTTCATATAACAATAAGAATCATAGCTTTGAATAAAACTAATTGAACACGCAATAAATACGAACCCTAATTAGAATTTATTATCAGCCTATATCAATTAGAAACCCGAACTAAGAGAAATTAGAAGAAACATCGTACATTAGAGCTGAAATTATCCAGAGCCATGGATGTCTGATGAACCTGAAGTGATTTGAGAGAGATGGTGAACTTTGAAAATTTATAGGTGGAATTTTGGGTTTTGGTAGGTGCGAAGACGTTTTCAAAATTGAGACGAAGAGGGTGGTTTTGAGATGACGGTTTATTTGGAAGACGAACGTGAAATAGACTGGGCTTTGAGAATTGAGAAGTCTCCGTGTTTTTTTTTTTTCAGTTCTCAATTTTTCAATTCTCTCCTTTTCTCTTTATTTAGAGGGGAATTAAAACTAGAGAATAGGAATTGTCTTTTCTCCCCCTTCTCCTTTTCTCAATGCAAACAAACAAGAGAATTACATATCATTTCCATTTCTCACCTTCTATTTCCCTGTACCAAACACACCCTTACTTTTAAACATTATTAACTTCACTTTATTTAAAATGTGTGGGACCCATTCCCCACTAATCATCCAATTAATCTAATTTAATTATCATTATCATATTTTGCCTCAAAAACTGTGAAACCAACAATGTATCACTTATTTTAAATCGGAGGAAGTATACAATTACAAGGAATTAAAAAAGGAATAAATATATTGTATATTATTAAAATAAAATACCTAGATAAAGCCTCCCCAAAAGATAGTTTTCCCTGCGGAGCCAACATTATTGACGCAAATGATGCAAGAGCAGCTGGATTTTCAGTTATTTCAAGTATTCGGGAAAATACTTTATCCACATTTGTAGAATGATCTGCATAAACTTGTTTCAGTATCTCCCCAATGATTCTAGGGTGTGTTTGGTACAGAGAATGGAATTATAGAGAAATTATGTCAGATAATGGAATTGCAGAGAAAGAGAATTAGTCTGGAGAATGAGAATTGACTATTCTGTTTGGTAGCACAGAGACTTTAGCAGAGAATTGTACCAAAGAATCATTTCTCTTGTTTGGTACACCAAAAAAATTAATAGAGAATTGTATCAACTTTGTCATTAGCAATTTAACACAAATTTTTTTCTACAACAATCATTATTGAAACACAAACATACAAAAATACTAATAAATTAATAATAAAAATGCATTAATAAAATCAATAATAGCATTCATAAACAGTTTTTACTTCACATAAGTAATAACAGACAACTATCTTCCTTCAATTACAACTTCAAAAACCTAACATAAACCAACAAATCATAGTCGCTCCTCTGAAAATCATATTAACAGATCATATTTTTATAAATAAAGTTTCTCATTAAATCATGTACAAAGATGATTTAATTATGAATTGAGAATATTATGCAGCCAACTGCAATTACAACAAGAAGTTGCTACAATAGGATATCAATACGGTTTGTAGCCATCAAATTTCAGAACCTTGATTTTGTTGGATGCTTCAAAGTTCAAATCCATCAAAGTGATTAAGAAGCTCAAGCATTGTTCTAATTTGTACTTCACTGTCACCATTCCCACTTCCAGACTCCATTCCTGCAGATCCAATACTATCAATCTCTAAACTAAATCAGTAAACTAAATTGCTATAAATAAAAACCCAAATAGAGAAGAAAAAAATAAAACCAATCGCACTTATGTAGTGCTAGACATTAAACAAACTATAAGTAGACAAATTTAACAAATCAATACTCATGTTTCTCAAATATCTTTTAGGCAGAAAAGAGAACATTTTTACTTCAGAATCAAAGTTACCATCAGTTAACAAGCCGTTGGTGTTAATAGGGGAATCCACTGCACAGTTCTTTACACGAACATAAGTTGTGAAAGAATGGCGAATTACTGTCTCCATTACAATTATTCTGTTTTGGGTATATATATGTGGATTCGATGACCAATAAAAGACAAAAGCTTTACCTAAAAATTGCTTATTACTATTCCTTCTGTTTTAACCCCTGAACGAAACATCTTTCTATGACAATTCTATATATTTGATTCAGTACACACCAAGATTATGCTAATTTTAGGTGTATGATTCAATTATATATCTATCCTAACAGTAACGAGATGGAGACAGAGAGAGGCATACTTGTAACGATGTCTTCACCGGATAATTAAGGTTCTTCCGCCGCCAAGTACTGTAAGGATAGAACCCGAAGAGGATGAGAAACTTTATTTGGTAGAGAGCCAGACAGCGAGATGGACACAAAGAGCCAGAAAGAGAGCGAGACAGAGAGAACGAGGTGATGATACCTTGTCGACGGCTAGTGAGAAGACGAGCAGGGTCGTCACCGTCTTTTGAGGCGAAGAGGGTGGTTTTGAGAAGACTATGGTGGAGAAGACGACCTATTTGGAAGGCGACGGTGGAATAGACTGGGCTTTGAGAATTGAGAAGTCTCCGTGTTTTTTTTTTTCAATTCCCGATTTTCAATTCTCTCATTTTCCCTTTGTTTAGAGGGGAATCAAAACTAGAGAATAGGAATTTTCTTTTCTCCCCCTCTCTTTTTCTCAATGTAAACAAACAAGAGAATTACCTATCATTTCTATTTCTCACCTTCTATTTCTCTATACCAAACACACCCCTAGGATCCCTCATCTTTTCTCACCTATTTAAAAATAAAAAGAATTAATAATTTCTATATAACTTAACTTACAAAACGTTAATGGTTTCTATAAACTTATACGATTTCTATGATTTTTCTGACACGTGGAGGAAGAGGAAATGTCCCAGATGATGGGAATATTTGTGATAATATTGGAGATCTTTCAGGGTTTGGAAAAAACCCCCCAAAATGGCGTTACATTGAGTAATGTAACACCTTTTACTAAATTAGGGTTACATGCTGCAAAATAAAGTGCAACATATCCCCCAAGTGAATTCCCCACAATGTAAACTGGTTCTTTGATCCCCTGTAAGAGCATCTCCAATCATACTTTATCCATCCCTCTATCTCCATATTTGAAGTTTTATATTCTCAACTCACCTCTATCCCTCACTCTAAATATAGAGCGAGAGAAAAAGTCCCTCTATATTTGAAGTGAGAGGGTATCCCTTCTATCCATAGACATAACATATCCTTCACTCTAATTTTCTTTTGTAATGTAAAATAAATTAATTAATAATATGATTTCTATGGGTCCCACTAGTTTTAGAGGGATTGATAGAGTTTATGGTTGAAGTTGAGGTTATGTTTAGAGTGAATGGACCCACCTAGGGGTGTTAACGAGTCGAGCTTTTAACGAGCTACTCGAGTTCGAGCGCGTTTATATCGAGCTCGAGCCTATACGAATTCGATCTCGAGTCGAGCTCGAACATAAAACAAGACTCGATTAATCTCACGAGCCGAGCCTAATAATTTAATACTCGACTCGGCTCGTTCGATAGCTCGTTTAATCTCGAGCCAAATGACTCTGACGATCTTAACGAGCCGATCCTAACGAGCCGAACAAGTGTTTTATACAATAAGTATAAGTGTTCATACAATAAGTACAAGAATATACATATATTGTTAACGAGTCGAGTAATTAACGAGCTTTTCGAGTTTGTAAACTAGTTCTTTTCAAAAAATATGGAATCATAAACGAGTATCGAGCTCGAGCTCGAACACTATATAAATATTCGAGCTCGAGCTCGAGCACAATTTTATAAGCTTATTCGAGCTCGAGTCGAGTAATTACTAAACGAGTCGAGCCCAAATTTCCTGATATTCGACTCGACTTGAATCGTTAACACCCCTAGACCCACCAATCATAGAGATAGAGTGAATTTTATAGATTTATGGTTGGAGATTCTTGGGAAATTTAAATAGATTACTAAGGCATGTTGAATTTGATAATTGAATAGTATCAGGTCTGAAGTCCAAAATCAAATATCTTAGGTCTAAATCCATGGAATCTGTTAAATTTTTGTAATTTATGACTTTTGATCATCTAATTTCAAAATCGATTATGAATTAGCAGCCAACATCTCGAACAATCAACACGCGAATCTAACAAAGGACCAAATTTGTTATAATTTATACTTTAACTATTTATTTTCAGTTAAAAAAGTAGATCGAACACGGATTACGAACAGAATGAATAGATAAAAAGGAATGAATTAGGTATGGTGTTACCTGAAAATGATCAGAGCGAAGTGAATTTCGGGAAGAAAGCTTTAGATTAATGTGCAGTAATGTTAAGGGTACTTTGGTAGTTACAAATATTTTTAATTATTCAAACATTCTCTTCTCACTAAATCTTCCCAATTCTGGGAGAAAGATTATGAGAGAAAGAAAATCCAAATTTTCTTCATCTTCTCTTCCTTTTTTTTATATTATAAAAAACACTTGGGAACACAATACAATTTTTATTTCTTTCCGTTTTCTTTCTCTTCTCTTGAAATTAAAACTCGGGAACAATATTAGTCGTTAATGTTTGTAGCTTAGTGATATTAATATCTGATCTAAATATTACCCCTACTTTAATATTACCCCTACTTTAATTACAGTTTTTGTCCCTGACCTATGGCCGATTCGGGGTTTTTGTCCCTAATGTTTTTTTGTCGATTTTTTTGTCCCTTAAGTTTTTCAAATTCTGGAAATTTGTCCTTCCGTCCAATTTTGACCGTTAACTGACGATTTTTTTTGTCAATTTCCCCAAATTACCCTTGCATCATCTTCCTCATTTATGTGTTCTTCCCCAATTAAACCCTAATTCTGATTTGAAACCCTAATTGTAAAAAAACATCAATCTAAACCGTCATCTTTGCAATTTTTTCATCTTCCAAATTACACAAATCTCATGGAATCAAAGAGGGAAAAGAATAAGATGAGGCTACTAACTCACAACATGCTCTCATCAAACATCAAAGGAGTGATTAACGGCTTCCCTCTCCGAATCGAAGCGGAAAAGGTCATCGAAAAGCAAGTCGATTTCAATCCTGATTTCCTCAAGAACATGTTATCCAAAATCTATTGGAAAGCCCTAGCCGACGCTTCAAAGATCATGGGATACGCCGAGCTTCCTGACGAACTCCCCAAATCTATTACGCGGTTTTGCCCAGATATACGTTTTGAATCAAACGTTTGAATTTAACATATGATTCAAACGTTTCCAGCGGTTTTGCCCTCACATATGTGTGATTCAACGTCACTGGTTGTGGATATGAAAATCTTCCCCAACATTATTAATTTTATCACAAAGGTCTTTGAATCACTTGTTGAACCACATATGTTACGTAACAAACGTAACAAATCACATGTATTCTATGTAAATTTACCTAAACTGAAGAAGAAATGGATTTGGGGGTTTAGGGTTTGTGGGTGTTGGGGAAGAAGATGAAGAATGGTGAAAATGACCAAAATGCCCTCACATGCCTTGCATTTTTCGTCAGTTAACGGTCAAAATTGGACGGAAGGACAAATTTCCGGAATTTGAAAAACTTAAGGGACAAAAAAACCGACAAAAAAACATTAGGGACAAAAACCCCGAATCGGCCATAGGTCAGGGACAAAAACTGTAATTTACCCTTAAAGTAGATTACGACATCTTTCAATAGAAAGAATGTTGTCCCATCATGACCTGTTTTAATTTTAGAAGGTTTTTATTTTTGCCAACTGATACGAAAAATACCCTATCCATTAACGTTGTTGGGCCTGTGCATATATATATATATATATATATATATATATATATATATATATATATATATATATATATATATATATATATATATAGGGTCGAGTTATATTGAGAACCCTGATTTCAAAAAGAACTTTGAGAACTCTTATTAACCAATCAGAATTTAGTAAATTGATTTTGATTAATTTAATTTATATTAATTATCTAGGGGTATTTATGACATTTTGCATTTCTTTCCTTTCTTGAAAAGTCCTAAAATTTAGGAATTAATTTTAAAAATTTATTGGTGCATATATTTTTTTTTACGAATGAACATATATGTTAATTTAAGATTGAGCACATATGTTCTATTGATGATATTACCATAATTTTGTTCGGTGCTTTATTTTCATATCGCAATTAGTTTACCAGAATTTATGATTATTACGAAAAAAAATCGTGATTTTTTACAAAAACATTCAACAATGCCTATATTAACGTACTGAATTACATATATGTAAAACTAGAAAGACCTAATCAATAACACATATGCAAAATCGCAAGACCTAATCAATAATACATATGGAAACTCATAAGACCTAATCATCAACATCAATGTTAAAATCAACAAAACTATGACTTCTTGATCATCAACACCTTCATCTACATCAGCTACTTTAGCAAAAAGGTTTACACCATTTTTAACATCAAATGCTCCGTGTACCATCCACTGCAAAACATAAAAAAAACTGAATTACACACATGCATAGATAACACTTATGCATCCAAACAATAACATTTATGTTACCCGAATCAAGAACATATATGCAAAATTAAGTCCAATTCCAATGTAGTCAAAATCATCCGTAAGATAAAAAGATTAGCAAGTAAGAAATGTTGTAAGTTAGAAAACTTTCTAAGATTTATGATTATGTTTCGTGTCAATCGAGATTTAGTTTAGTTTGTGTCTACAAATTATAATTTAGAACATAACAAAAAAGAGATACTCCTAAATGTAACACCATTTGAATCCAAATTGCTCAACAAAAAATAAAAAACATTTCGTGCAATTTTCATTCTAATTAACAAACTCTTACAAAGTTAATAATTGTATACAATTGTGCACATGTAAGTAGATGATAGATTAACACATAATAGCATTGAGAACTTACACCTTAATGAAGAGATAAACTTATACCCAATTTATGTAATTTGCCCATGACTAAATTAACTTGTAATCTTAACGAGTTGTCTGTGAATGTTTTTATACTAAATCATCTAAATTTAAATTCATAATTCTAATAAGTTTCAATTTCAATTTATACCAACTTTAAGTCTTTAAAAACATCATCATCATCATCAGTCAATAAAGATTGAAGATCTTGCATAACAAAAACAAAATCAAAACATGGGATTCAAAAAATTTAAGCAATTATCTTCAAAACCCACAAATTCAATCGGCAGAATCAACCCAAAATATGAAATTAAAATTGGAAAAAGTGAAAAATTGACCTTTGAGACAATGTCGTCACATGTAGCAAGATGGGTTTTGCAGTGTTTACAAGTGTAATCTTGCCCTCTAAAGTTACAGGTAGCAAGATGGTAAATCGAATATAACGAGCTGAGAACGATGATTGATTCTTAAGTATTCCTCGGCTTAATTTGGATCTTCGATTGGGATGAGAAATCGATTGTTGCGTTTCCGTCATCCTTGTTCTTCATCCCCGATCGAGTCAGCCGCCGCCGCACCCAGGTCCAACCACCGTTGTCGCCATACCAAGATCCAACCACCGAACAATTCGAAGAAAGCCACCTTCACCAACTCTATACTCCGTGGAGAATTTTTTTGTCGCAACTTCAATTATACCCAATTCGGTATCAGGTGTGAAACCGTAACCCTAATAGGAGAGAAGAACACGAGGGGAGAGAGAAGAAGTAGAGAAGAAGTGGGGGAGTTAGCTATTAAAAAGGAAACAGATTATTATGCTAATTGTCTATATTGCCCCTGCCGAATTTAGTTATATAAAATAAATGAAAAATACTTTACTAATTTGTGATTGGTCAATTAGGGTTCTCAAAGTTCTTTTTAAAATCAGGGTTCTCAATATAATCCTTCACTATATATATATATATATATATATATATATATATATATATATATATATATATATATATATATATATATATATATATATATATATATATATATACTAGCTACAAAACCCGCCCGATGGGCGGGTATGCTGTAAATTTTAGTATGTAGAAAAATGTCCAAAAAAATTATATATACTTCTAAATGACATAATAATCGATAGATGTGATGATGATTTTGTACAAAAAAACGGTAAATGAAGAAATGTTACATATAAATGTTACATATAGTTATTTGTTTCCTTCGCTGATTGATCTTTTAAATATTTATTTGTTTCCTTGTATGTAGGATCTTTTAAATAGTTATTTGTATGTACGATATTTAAATAGTTATTTGTTTCCTTGTATGTAGGAAGCCGTATATGGAGCATATGAATGTAGACCGTAAGCCGCACCAGATTCGTTTGCCGTATATGGAGCATATGAATATGAATGTAGACCGTAAGCCGTACCAGATTCGTTTGTATTAGTGCAAATGACGTGGATCAATCAGGGAATTACAAGTGGTATTATGGACGAATAGGAATGCTTGGAATTGCCATGGTGTCAAACCTCTTCAAATTTAGGCCTCATATATAGGGTAGGATTATATGTTACATAAGGCCCGCTAAGTCAAATAAAGAACCAAAGCGAGTACAAATGAAATTATCCATGATTTTGCATTCAAACACTTGTTTAGTTACCAGATTATGTTTTACCACGTGTCAAAATCTGTGTGGCACGTCAAACCAAAGCGAGGCATGGGAAGTTTACTCGTTAGCTTTATCGAGGCATAGGGGGTCATTTAAACTTTTCAAATATTTGGAGTTAAAAAACTAAGCATTTAACAGCGCCTAATGAAAATGAACGGAGTTATTTAATATTCGTTCGTTACCAAAAATAAATGTTTGTAAACGCGAATATAAAAAACAACACAACTATTGTGGAGGTCTTGTGATTTCCCTGTAGTTAAAATAATTAAATACCATGAAAAGTTCAAATCGAAAAAGCCGATTTAATTTCTGAAAAGCAAATTTACATCATTGTCCTCGTTGTGTTTATGAGTAGGGGTGAGCAGAAAAAGAGGGTAACCGGAATCAGAGCCGGAACCGTCTCGGAACCGGAGGTTCTGGACCCGGAACCTGCTAAGAGGTTCCGGTTCCGGTTCCCAAAATCATGGAACCGCCTTAAGAGGTTCCGGTTCCGGTTCTCAAAATTAAGGAACCTGGAACCTGTGGATACCCTGGATCCGGCGGTTACACGGTATATATTTATTAAAATATATAATATATAATATATTACACATGATTAAATTAAATAGATTTTTGAATTATCTAAATGTAAAATTCTAGTCCAAATAAAAATATAAATTGACCTTACTCGTTATAATTGAGTCAGAAATCGAGTGATAGTGAGACATTCACTCGTCGTGAGGTCGTATCTTTGTGACTGACTTTTACATGAATCACACCTTTACTATATTTTTTTCATTCTTATTCACTTATTTATATTTTGAACAATATTCGTAATCGTTGAAATATATATAAAATCGTTAAACGATATTTGTAATCGTTAGTTTGTGTGATTTATTGTCTTGTTTATTCAGTAAGTAATGTTAAATTTTTATGAATTTAGATACAGGGTAACCGGAACCTGCCCTGGAACCGGTGGTTCCGGTTCCGGTTCCGAAAATTTAGAAACCTGTCTTCCAGGTTCCGGTTCCTATATCTCAGGAACCTGCGGTTCCGGTTCTGGTTCCGGTTCCAGTCGGAACCGACGGGTACCCTGTTATGCTCACCCCTATTTATGAGTGTTTTGTGCTTTTTCAATGCATACACCTATCATATCATTTTATTGTGGGGTCCATTAAAGAGCCAACCACTATACCAATAGCATGTTAGTTTAATAACCGAATATATTGTAATAAGATGTTATTTGTATTAGGGGTGTGTATAAAAACTGGAAAATCGGAAACGAACCGGAATCGGCACCGAACAGGAACCGGCTTAGCCGGTTCGGTTCCCGGTTCTTAAATTTGATAAAAAATAACAAACCGGGTTTACCGGTTCCGGTCCCGGTTCGGTTCCGGTTTTTTCGAGTTTGAAACCGGCATTTAAATAGGTATATAGGCTTACGAGTATTAATATATATATATGTCGAAATAATAGGTATATATAGGCTTTTAATAGAAACATATTTTACTTGAAGCAACCCGTGAACACCCGTAAACATCATACTTTCATTAAAAATACACTAAAATATTGAAATTATATATTTTAAGATGAAAATATACACTGAAAATGTATAATGGGATGGCAAACACAAAAACCGGGTTTACCGGTTCTAAACCCGCTTGAAGACCGAACCGGAACCGGACCGGGCCCGGAACCGGTTTAACCGGTCCGGTTCTCGGTCCTTGAAATTTCCTTTTTTCGGTTACCGAGTTTACCGGTTCTGGTCCGGTTCCGGAACTGAACACACCCCTAATTTGTATTGAGAAAGGGAATTCATTTCTATACCACAACTTTTACTTTCTATACCACAACATACTAGTTTTACATATAACTGTACAAGTATGTTAAGCAACAGTTGTGGTAGATGAATTAAAAGTTGTGGTAGGAAAATCACCCCCTATTGAGAAACGTTTAAGGAGGTTTATTATTTTTCTAAAATCCCGAGGGATAAATTTTAGTCATTGAATCAATCAACTTTCAAATCACCACCACCACTGTAACACCCCAATTTTTAAAACAACATTTAAATAACATTTAATTCAAAAATACATAATATTGTATCAATGTCAAGTACCGGTTTTACAAAAACGAAAAGGTTTCTTGTTCGAGATTATCAGAGTTTACAAAAACGGTGTTACAAATTATATCTTAACCATAGGATAAGGACTCTAATCATCAACACCGGGCTAATCTCAACAAGGCCTCTTCTAAACGGGCCTCCTAGATCTTCGATCCCGAACCTGAGTACATAGCAAAAACACAAACATAGTACGTGAGACAAAATTGCCTCGTGAGATACATGGGTTTTAGACCCGATAAACAAATAGTCAAACAATATTATTTAATCTTAAAATAATATTACTAAGTTTGTTTTGGGTCACTTTATCACTTTCATCATTGGCCAATGTCAAGATAATCGGAATGCCTCCAATCTATCAAGACCATCATTTCCACGGTAATCGGAATGCCTCCAATCTACCGGGACTCATAGGTATTGGGTAATCGGAATGCCTCCAATCTACCACTAACCTTAAGGTACCGTAATAACCGGAATGCCTCCAAAGTCCAATCTACTACGGCCCTAGGGACATCATCATCGTCATCATTACTTATCTTTTATCGTTATGAGCTTATAGCTCCATCATTTCTCAATCAATCAATCATTTCATCATCATACAAGCAATTCATCATAAATCACATAAATGACTAAATTACTTAAAGACTCGACAAAATCATTTAATCATAAAAACATTTACTAGCTATGTACCCAGTTTGAAAGTTCACATGTACTCACCTTTGCCAAGCTTATCCAATGTTGTGTTTCCTTGAACACCAATATCACTTTCCAAGATTTGAATGCCTCAAATCCTCCAACCGACAATCTATATCAAAACCAATACAATGGTTTGCATTATTCATCTATACTAACTACATAATCTATGGCTAGTTAACTACTAGCACCATTTTCCCCAAAATTACCAAACCCTAAGTTCATAAATCACCATATTTTCATGTATTCATAACATGACCACATTTTCCTTGCTAAAATACCATAGATCTAAGTTATTTCACTTCCATTTAACCATTCATGAACAAATCCATAACTAGGGTTTATGATTCAAGCTTCCATACTCAAATCTAAGACTTTTAACACAAGAGAGATGGAGATTTACCTTAGATCTTCAACTAGGAACAAGAATCACCAAGATTTGATGAAGTTTAAGCTCCAAACGACCCTTATGCTCCAGAAATCGTTCACACACAATGAGGGGGAAAAACTAGGGTTTAAAGTGTGTAATAAATGAAGATTCCCGTCTTAAATGCTGGTATCGCCCAAAGTTCGCGATCGCTACCAAAGTTCGCGACGCGAACTCTTTCCCACTCGCATAGTTCGCAATCGTTATGCTGGCGGGAACTATTTCACGATGAAAGGCCAAACTCCCTGGTCCGTGTTCCCGATCGTGACCATTACTTCGCGTCGCGAAGTCCCTCCGACAGCAAGGCTGCACTTTTTCAACCTTGTCTCGACTCGGTTTTGCCCTTAACTTTCTCGTACGGTGTCCAAACGACACGAAACCAATTCCTACGTTCTTTAAACGATTTATCCTTATTTATCATAATTTTGTACAATTTATTTATTCACAAAATTCGGGTCGTTACAACTATCTACCCCTTAAGGAGATTCCGTCCTCGGAATCTCATCATAGTTCACGAAGTTCGGGTATCTTTTCCGAATTTCATCCTTGACTTCCCAAGTCAAGTTCGGCCCAAGTGAATGCTTCCACTTGACCAACACCAACTCAATCTCCTTATTTCTAAGTTTCTTGGTCTTTGTCTCTAATATGGCTTCGGGTTCTTCTATCAACCGGTTCGGGGCATCAACCCGCAATTCTTGCAATGGAATTATATTTTCAACTTCACCCACGAACTTCTTCAAATAACTTACATGAAATGTATCGTGAACACCTTGAAGTTCGGGTGGGAGTTCTAACTTGAAAGCTTGCAAACCGACCCGTTTCAAAATCTTAAACGGGCCAACATACCTTGGGCTCAATTTGCCTTTCTTACCAAACCGCATCACGCCTTTCCAAGGCGATACTTTCAACATCACCATGTCTCCAACATCCAAATCATACGGGCTCTTTTTCAAACCCGAGTAGCTTCTTTGTCGATCTTGGGCAATTTTCATATTGGTTTGGATTATCCCAATTTTTTCATTGGTCAACTTCACAATCTCGGGACCCGTGAGTTTCGTCTCACCCGCCTCAAGCCAACACGATGGGGTCCTACATTTCCTTCCATACAACGCCTCATAAGGCGGCATTTTAACGGTCTACTGGTAACTATTATTGTAGGAGAACTCAACTAACGGTAAATGTTCATCCCATTTACCTCCAAAGTCTAGCACACACGATCTTAGCATATCTTCAACCGTTTGAATGGTTCTCTCACTTTGACCATCGGTTTGCGGGTGGTAAGCCGTACTCAACCGCAGTTTCGTTCCCAACTCCTCTTGCAAAGATCTCCAAAATCTCGAGGTAAACCTCGCGTCTCAATCGGACACAATCGACAACGGGACTCCATGAAGTCTCACTACTTTATCCACATACAACTTTGCCAACTTCTCAAGTGGCATGGTTTCCCGGATTTCCAAGAATAATGCACTTTTGGTCAACCGGTCAACAATGACCCAAATGGCGTCGTGGTTCTTGCTCGTTTTTGGCAATCCAACAATAAAATCCATTGTTATATCATCCCATTTTCCGGCCGGGATTTGTAACGATTGAGCTACCCCGTAAGGTACTTGATGCTCGGCTTTTACTTGTGCACACGTGGCACACTTAGAAATATACTTTGCCACTCTTGCCTTCATCCCGGGCCACCAATACATCTTCTTCATATCTTGATACGTTTTTGTACTTCCCGGGTGGATCGAATACTTAGACTTATTAACATCGGTTAGTAACTCCTTTCGGGTACCCCCGAACTTGGGAACCCATATTCGACCACCAACGGTTTTCAACCCTTGCTTGTTTTCCACAAAATGTTGGTTCTTTCCCAATCGTTCTTGCCTTAACTCATCTTTTTCCATCACTTCCCGTTGGGCATTCTTGATTCGTTCTACTATACTCGAGACTACTTCAATACGTGTTAGTTTTCCCTTAATCGGCTTTTCATACACCTTTCGGCTCAAGGCGTCGGCTACCACGTTGGCCTTCCCCGCATGGTAGACAATTTCACAATCATAATCTTGTATCAATTCAATCCATCTTCTTTGCCTCATATTTAAGTCTTTCTGAGTAAAAACGTATTGAAGACTTTTGTGATCCGTATACAACGTACACCTTGTACCATATAAGTAGTGTCTCCATAACTTTAAAGCAAACACTATCGCCGCCAATTCTAAATCGTGAGTCGTGTACCTTTCTTCCGCATTATTTAGTTGTCTCGAGGCGTAGGCAATCACTTTCCCCCGTTGCATCAAAATACAACCCAAACCTTTATGTGAAGCATCACTATACACGACAAAATCTTCCATCCCCTCGGGTAACGTGAGAACTGGGGCGTTACACAATTTTTCTTTCAATGTGGCGAATGCTCTTTCTTGCTTTTCTCCCCACACGAACTCACTACTCTTTCGGGTCAACAATGTGAGTGGTGTCGCCACTCGAGAAAAGTCTTGAATGAATCGACGGTAATATCCGGCAAGGCCGAGAAAACTTCTCACTTCGGTTGGAGTTCGTGGCGGTTCCCACTTCATAACCGCTTCAATCTTTGACGGGTCAACTTTGATTCCTTCTCGGGACACGACATGACCAAGGAATTGGACTTCTCGAATCCAAAATTCACACTTAGAAAACTTAGCATACAATTTCTCTCGTTGTAGCACTTCTAACGTTTGTCTTAGATGACTCTCGTGTTCTTCTTCGGTTTTTGAATAAATAAGAATATCGTCAATAAATACGATAAGAAACTTGTCGAGGAATGGTTTGCAAACCCGATTCATAAGATCCATAAAAATGGCCGGTGCATTAGTCAACCCAAATGGCATCACCAAAAACTCGTAATGCCCATAACGTGTACGAAACGCCGTCTTCTCGGTATCTCCTCCTTTCACTCGAACTTGATGGTAACCCGATCTCAAATCGATCTTCGAGAAATAGTCGGCACCTTGAAGTTGATCAAACAAGTCGTCGATTCTAGGCAAGGGGTATCGGTTCTTAATAGTCATCTTGTTCAACTCTCGGTAGTCGATGCACATTCTCATTGAACCGTCTTTCTTCTTAACAAACAATACGGGCGCACCCCATGGAGACGAGCTAGGACGAATAAATCCTTTGTCGAGTAATTCTTGCAATTGGGACATCAATTCCCGCATTTCGGTGGGAGCCAAACGGTATGGAGAACGAGCTATCGGCGTCGCTCCCGGAACTAAATCAATACGGAATTCTACTTGCCTCTCCGGTGGCAATCCCGGTAAATCGTCGGGAAATACCTCGGGAAAATCCCGAATCACCTTTACATTTTCCACCGTCTTCTTCTCCTTCCTTCCATCTAATACATATGCTAAAAAGGACGAACACCCTTTGGCCAAACATTTCCTAGCTTTAACCGCGGTCATAAGACATGGTAAATGGTGTCGTCTCTCACCATACACATAAACTTTTTCATTGTCGGGAGTCCTTATCGAGACTATCTTCTTCCCACATAAAATCTTTGCTTGATTCTCACCCAACCAATCCATACCTATGACTATATCAAAACCCGCAATTTCCATGGGTAATAAATTCACCTTAAACTTTCTCCCATCTATTTCCAATTCACAATTCCGACACATATGTTGAACTATGGAGGTTTTACCATCCGCAATTTCTATATCATAAATTTCATCAAGAAGTTCTAATGGCACATTCAACATCACAACAAAATCATGTCACACAAACGAATAAGTAGCACCCGAGTCAAATAAGATCCGGGCGGGAATAGAATTTACGAGTAGGGTACCTGAAATGACATCGTGGGCCTCCTTGGCTTCTTCTCCGGTAAGTTGGAAGGACCGTCCCTTGACCTTTGTCGGCTCCGCTTTCTTTTGAGCGGTCGACACCATGGTCTCACTTCCCTTCTTCGGGCATGCATTGCTATAGTGCCCTTTTTCATGGCACGAATAGCACTCGATTTCATCCAACGGTTTGACCCGGCAATCCCTTGCCAAATGTCCCGGCCTTCCACACTTGAAACACGACTTTGAGTCCACCAAACATTCTCCCTTGTGGTCTTTGCCACACTTCTTACAAGCACCAACACTCGATTGTGTAGAGAAGGTCGGGGTGAACTTTCCCTTCTTCACCGAACCCGAGCTCCCCTCAAACTTCCTCTTCTCAAACTTTTCAAACTTTGGCCTCTCGTTGATTCTTCTTTGGCCAACCTCTTCAACATTTCTCGCCGCACCGATAGCCTCATCGAGTGTGGCGGCCCTTTTAACCTCCAATTCATACTCCCACGGGAGTCCATTAGCATAACGAACAATCCGGGATCTCTCATCCGGATACAATTTGATCACAAACGGGATTAATCCCGTGAATTTCTTAGTGTACTCATCGACACTCAAACCACCTTTCTTCAGATGTACAAACTCCTCTTGAAGTTTTTCCAAGTTTCTCTCGGGGCAAAACTTTGCCTTCAACCGTTTCACAAACTCATCCCAAGTCATCTTGTACATCGCCCTCTTTCCCAACGTTTCACACAAAGTATCCCACCACACGAGGGCCTCATCCTTCATCAACCGGGAAGCATAAATCACCATATCACCTTCCTTGCATTTACTAGCTTCAAGGACTTGTTCGGTTTCACGGATCCAACGGATCGTGACTTTCGGTTCGGAGCTACCATAGTAGTTATCGGGCTTGAAAGCCATAAAACTCTTATAAGTACAACCCTTTCTTTCCCTCGGCTCGGGGTCACTTTCTTCCTCAGTTGAAGACTTTTCAGTTTGAGCAACGCTACTCGACTTGCTCTTCGTGCGGGGTGGAGATTCCTCCCGCCTTTCACGTGCCCTATGCTCATTGAGAAGTCGGTTCACATCCTCGTTCACTATGTCCCTCATTTGATTGAACATAGTTTGGAGGTGTTCTACGGTGACCGGGGTGTGAGTAATCCTTTCAACACCCGAATTTTCCTCCCCTTCCCGAGGTGGAGGACCAAACACCGGTTCGACAATGTTGTTCGAATCTTGCCCTTGATCAAGTGGGCCTCTTGTACTTCTAGTTCTCACCATTTTTCTATAATAAGACATCAATCATTTAGAAGTCAATTCATCAAAGTAACGGTAACATTAACCGTCCCAAAACCAACCATGACCTAATCCTTCAAGGTCAACCCTATTGAACCTACACTTAAGGTCTCAATAGACAATTCACAGGTATCCTATGGAACCTACGGTCCTACTAGCTCAGTTTAAGTCTAGGATGGTCAACTCAACCTAGTTCACTTAAACTATAGCTCTGATACCAAGTTGTAACACCCCAATTTTTAAAACAACATTTAATTCAAAAATACATAATATTGTATCAATGTCAAGTACCGGTTTTACAAAAATGAAAAGGTTTCTTGTTCGAGATTATCAGAGTTTACAAAAACGGTGTTACAAATTATATCTTAACCATAGGATAAGGACTCTAATCATCAACACCGAGCTAATCTCAACAAGGCCTCTTCTAAACGGGCCTCCTAGATCTTCGATCCCGAACCTGAGTACATAGCAAAAACACAAACATAGTACGTGAGACAAAATTGCCTCGTGAGATACATGGGTTTTAGACCCGATAAACAAATAGTCAAACAATATTATTTAATCTTAAAATAATATTACTAAGTTTGTTTTGGGTCACTTTATCACTTTCATCATTGGCCAATGTCAAGATAATCGGAATGCCTCCAATCTATCAAGACCATCATTTCCACGGTAATCGGAATGCCTCCAATCTACCGGGACTCATAGGTATTGGGTAATCGGAATGCCTCCAATCTACCACTAACCTTAAGGTACCGTAATAACCGGAATGCCTCCAATCTACTACGGCCCTAGGGACATCATCATCGTCATCATTACTTATCTTTTATCGTTATGAGCTTATAGCTCCATCATTTCTCAATCAATCAATCATTTCATCATCATACAAGCAATTCATCATAAATCACATAAATGACTAAATTACTTAAAGACTCGACAAAATCATTTAATCATAAAAACATTTACTAGCTATGTACCCAGTTTGAAAGTTCACATGTACTCACCTTTGCCAAGCTTATCCAATGTTGTGTTTCCTTGAACACCAATATCACTTTCCAAGATTTGAATGCCTCAAATCCTCCAACCGACAATCTATATCAAAACCAATACAATGGTTTGCATTATTCATCTATACTAACTACATAATCTATGGCTAGTTAACTACTAGCACCATTTTCCCCAAAATTACCAAACCCTAAGTTCATAAATCACCATATTTTCATGTATTCATAACATGACCACATTTTCCTTGCTAAAATACCATAGATCTAAGTTATTTCACTTCCATTTAACCATTCATGAACAAATCCATAACTAGGGTTTATGATTCAAGCTTCCATACTCAAATCTAAGACTTTTAACACAAGAGAGATGGAGATTTACCTTAGATCTTCAACTAGGAACAAGAATCACCAAGATTTGATGAAGATTAAGCTCCAAACGACCCTTATGCTCCAGAAATCGTTCACACACAATGAGGGGGAAAAACTAGGGTTTAAAGTGTGTAATAAATGAAGATTCCCGTCTTAAATGCTGTTATCGCCCAAAGTTCGCGATCGCTACCAAAGTTCGCGACGCGAACTCTTTCCCACTCGAATAGTTCGCGATCGTTATGCTGGCGGGAACTATTTCACGATGAAAGGCCAAACTCCCTGGTCCGTGTTCCCGATCGTGACCATTACTTCGCGTCGCGAAGTCCCTCCGACAGCAAGGCTGCACTTTTTCAACCTTGTCTCGACTCGGTTTTGCCCTTAACTTTCTCGTACGGTGTCCAAACGACACGAAACCAATTCCTACGTTCTTTAAACGATTTATCCTTATTTATCATAATTTTGTACAATTTATTTATTCACAAAATTCGGGTCGTTACAACCACCACCACCACCAACATCACATGTGATTCAATACATCAACACCACTACCACCCCTGTGAATTAAATCACATGTGAGTGCACACCACTGGTCACCAACACCACCACCTCATGTGTATTAAATCACATGTGATTCAACACCGCCGACCCCGATCACCATCACCAACCTCTGCCGGCCACCGTCTCCACCACCGGCAACCCCTCACCACCATCGGCTGCTTTCAATCACATGTGATTACGTACCCAATAACATGTGATTGCGTAATCACATGTAATTGGGGTGGCTGACGGCGGCGGCGGTCGGCGGCGATGACGATTGACGGCGGCGGCCGGTGGTGGTGGTGACCGGCGGTGGTAGTTGTATATTGAATCACATGTGATTTGATGATGGTGATTATTAAGAGATCTTTTGATCCACTAATTAAGATTTGTTGTTTAAGATTTTATAAAAATCAAATATTTTCTTGAACAAAACCTTATTTATATTACATAAACTTTTTGGTTAAAGGTTAACCATTTTTTACCATGAAAGTTATTATCAATTTGTACGTGATTATCCAAGATTTTTTTTGGTTATTTGTAGTAGTATTTGAGTTTGAATTTGAGAGATTTTTAGTTTAAATGTTTTATCTACTATCTAACTTTATCTTTTTATTTATTTATCCTTTTAAATGTAACTTATGAATTATTTTTTTAATCTTTTTATTAGAATTTAATGATTATTGTCTAATATTTTTTTTTCTTCATAATTTGTATTAATTACTAAAATATGCTATTTTTCAGAAGAAATATCGTTACTTTTTTTTACAAAATATAGTACTTATAACTTAAAGAATTTTTAAATGAAACTTGTTATATAATTTTAAAAATAACACTTGTTTTATTCACTTAGTTTTAGTTTGTTTATGTTATAATTAAATATGTAAAAGAATATGTAAATGATACTTTTCATATAATTTTTTAAATTAAACTTGTCATATTTGCTTATTTATAATTTGTGTTATGTTATTATAAAATACAAAAAATTGTAAGTATTACTTAGTAAGATATAAAATAAAATAAATTAATCATTATTAGTAATCATTACTTAATTATTATTAGTTAATTAATAAGTATTAATAAAACATTTATAATGTATTTGAGATTTTTTTTCAAATTATTTACATAATTGTAACCTAATTACATAAAACTCCAAATCCCTCATAAACTATAATTGATCAAATGTTCATAAAGACGATATTATTATTTATTGTTCATATATAGTATTTTTTTTATGATTATTATTATTCATATATAAAATGTAATGATCTTATTTTGTTAATTTTTAAACATAATTATGTGTTTTTACATATCTTCGAAATTATACATAATACATTTACTAACTTGGGTTAATAGGCAGTTCAATTTTTTTTTTTAATTCTTAACCGTCAACTTTGACTTTTTTTTTTAATTTTAGTCTTTTAACATTTAAGTTTTGAATATTTAATTTTTTTAGAAAAAGCTCTCATTGAATTAAAGAACTAGCGAGAAGCTAGCAAACATACATAAAATCAATAGGGTTTAATAACCAATTTGCCCAAGTAATTTTAAACTTATCGCACTGATTATACATCCGATTAAAAAAAAATCTCTTTTATTAAATCGGTAATAGAACTCTTCTTCATCTTCTTATTGTTGAACAAGTAACTCTCTTTGTTGTAATAGTTATTTTTTGTCTAAAATTGTAACTTGCAAATTAGTAATATAATATTACCAACTTGAATCAATGTTAAAAGATGCATAATACGAGATAAAAACCTATTAGTTTTTAACAAATTTAAAAGGGCACGAGTTTTCACCGAAATGTATCAATGATACATGTTTCACATTACGACAAGGTAAGAAAGATGCAATGTGGGTATACATGGGAAAGAAAGGGGGAATAGGAAACATAAATAATCTAGATGGACCCATGGATCTCCAAATTTTTTTTAATTTTTCTAGTCTATATCATCATTCATACCTACTCTTTTCCCCGGTTTAATAATATGAGAGACATAATGCCACAATATCAATCATCATGATAATAACAATTATTTAGACAAAGCGAAACCTTCACTATATCAATTAGGGATGTGATGTGCATCATTAAAACCAAATCATAGATTAAATAAGACATAATGCTATATGTAATACCACATAACAAATGTGGGGTGTTATATATATAGATACAAGTTAGTCCAGTACTCAATGTGGAAGAGAGAAAACAAGGATTTAAACACACAAAATAAATAATACATACACATAATATTCAATGATTAAATTTCTTTATTAAATAATAATAATACTCAATACACTATAGAGTGCTTAAATATAAGCAAAATTTAACTTCAACTTATGACTCTATAGTTGAATGATACTTTAAATCGTATTCGAACCTATTATCGATCTAGTTGGAAGACTTACCAGCACGATACTATATGGATTTGACCCTTAGGGTTTTTTTTAGTTTACATTTTTATACAAGTATATACATAGGTAAATGATTTCATAAAGATAGAAGATTAATTACAAGGAAATAATCGAAGTGTTACAAATTAGCTAGTTTATGATCATGTCTATGACTATGCACATAATATTCTTTAATTCTTTTAGTCTTCGCTAGGACACTCTTGTTTATTGTAGCTACAGTTGCATGAATCAATTGGGAAAATTTATCTCAACGAGATTCGTATAATCTTATGTCTTTAGAAGATTAGTAAAGATGAAAAGATGTCTAATATCGCAGCTTGTTAGCTCATCAACTTGTTGAAAGCATGGGTTATTCTTTAATCAATCCGGAAAGTTCAGAGCAATCTCAAAGTGGGAGTCGGTACTTCTCCCAACTGACAAGCTCACCATCATCAGCACGCCTCATCACTTTATAGTTAGGGGCTCAACTTATCGGTCAGGGGAAGAATAGAGAAGAGGGAGAGTGGACCCAAGTATTATTTAAATAAGTTATTTAATATTTTGTATGTGCATATATTTTATAAGGTGAGACTCAAAAACTGAAGAGAAATAATATTAATGATATGAGTATGTCAGTTAAAATGTAAGCTAACTTAATATAAATTTATAAAAATATGAGTATGAATTGGCGTTACTATTGATAGCCATCCCAGAGTTGGATGATAAACGTATATTATATACTAATAACAAAGTTGAAGGACAGAATTCGTCATTTTATATTAACCACATCAACATTTATGTAATTTACTCCACAAATAAACATTAGCTCTAACTTGAGGGGTCATAAATAAATTTGCTTTCTTGCCCTTTTTTTAACGGTAAGTTAGTGGTTCGAGTCTAGACGGTAATATTTATAAGGGGTAGTATGCCTTCTTCGAACCCTCCACATATGAGGAATAAACTCCATCACCTAAGTCCACGACAGGACTTGAACTTCTAACCTCAAGATTGAGGGGTAAACACCATACCACTATGCCAAAGGCCCTTTAATTGCTTTCTTCACTTATATCATGAAAATACACTGGAGAGAGATGCAAGAGAGGCTAAACTCTCTCTCTCCCTCTCTCTCTCTTCAACATAACAAAGGTACTGTTTGGTGTTTTAGTTTTGCTTCAATTTTGTATATAATGGTGATTCCTGTACTATGTAATGGAGTTTTTTATATTAATAAATTTTCGGATTAGTCGGGGTGGGTGATGGTAATGCCGAAGCTCGCCTTCGATTAATTTTTTTGCTGTTCAAAAAAACAAAGGTACTGTTTAGGTGCTTTTTATAATTATTAGTCTGAAAATCAAAACCTCCATGATAGCACCAGTAACTAGTAGCAGCAACTACAAAGCAGTTGATTATTCTTACTTCTGCAACCCTTGATCACTTTATATAGCAAATAACCTTCAGAAACCTTTCAAACTTCAATCCACTTTCATGATCAGTTTCAGTAACGTTGCCTTTAAATTTAGCTTTAGATTTCATCATCATCATCAACATCAACATCATCTCAACCGAAGAAGAAAATACTAGATCTTTTTTTTTTTCTTTTCTTTTACATGGGGTAAGATTAACACCTGCTTTATCTGCTTCCGATAAGCTCATTTCAGGGAATAAAAAGGTTCTAGAGAGAGAAAGAAAAGCATGTAATGGTTTCTTGCTTTTTCTTGATCAACTTTTTTTCTTCTTTTTGCAGAAAATATTCAACCATAACTGCTGTTACTTTGAACTAATGCAAAAAGAAAGCACCTTTCACGGGCACCCTCTTTTTTATAATCTGCAAAACTCAAAATTTTCTAGATTTTTTTTAAAGTTGAGGAAAAAAAATGCAAGCTTTATAAAGAGGTTTTTCTTCAATTAACTTTCTGTTTTTGGGGTTTTCAGATTAAGTAAAAAAATGTAAGCTTTTTTTAATGGAGTTTTCTTAATTTAAGGTTCTTGTTTTATTTGAAGTTGAAGGTAAAATGCAAACGTCCATGGAGGTTCTTCGGATTTTAACTTTATTTTTGGATTTTTTTTGCTTCCCCCACAGGAACAGGAGTAACAAGCATTTAATTGAACCCCAACTACTTTTAGCTGTGTTTTCTTGATATCAAATACACAAATCTTGGTCGATTGTTCCAAATCTTCTGCGGGTGATGGATTCATACGAAGCAACGAGAGTTGTGTTCACAAGGATCCAAAATTTGGATCCTGAATATGCTTCCAAAATCATGGGTCTTCTCTTAATTCAAGATCACGGCGAGAAAGAAATGATTCGGTTGGCTTTTGGCCCTGAATCACTCGTTCACTCCGTGATTCACAAAGCTCGTAAAGAGCTCGGAATTTCCTCCAGCAACGCGCCGTCAACGCCTTCCACTCCGCCGTCTCCGTCTCCGTTCAGTTCACACTCTCTTTCTCGGCAAAACTCCGGCAATTCTTCACGGATTGTTAATGGCGGGATGAATCTCCCTTCACCTCTAAGCATCCCGAGTTTGTCGTGTTCCTGGACGAACTCGAACGCCAATTACCATCTGAATTCTTCAGCACAGCCGTTCTACGGCGGAGCTAGCGAGCCTGATCTGATCGATGAATTACAAATCCAAGACCAGCTTTCTTTTCTCAACGACGGCGACATGTTTTCGCCGTGGGGTGGAGGACATCGCCGGAGCTCCTCCGTGAATGATATTTGCTTAGCTGGTGCAGGTGAAGACCCTTGTTTGTATTTCGCTAAAGGATACTGTAAAAACGGAGCTAGCTGCCGGTTCACCCACACCGGCTATAATGAAGCTGATATGATGGAACAATGCCAAGACCTTCTCCGATCTAAATCAGCTCACCAGCAACGCTTACTCATGGCTTCATCTCCTACTTTCCCTTTTCCGAACAGCCCAAAATCCATGAATTTTCTTCTTCAGCAAACCGATAGCCCAAGGATGATGGGGGATGAAATGAACAAATTCAGCCGGTCCAGGAATGATGGCATGTTAAACCCCGGTTCAAGACAAATCTACCTAACTTTTCCGGCCGATAGCACCTTTAGAGAAGAAGATGTTTCCAGTTACTTCAGGTTCGATTCTTCTTTACTTAAATAAATCATAATAATGAAATTGTTAGTTGAGTTTTTGAATTACAGTATGTACGGGCCGGTTCAAGATGTTCGGATCCCATACCAGCAAAAACGAATGTTCGGATTCGTCACATTTGTTTACGCGGAAACCGTAAAACTGATACTCGCAAAAGGCAATCCACATTTTGTATGTGACGCTCGTGTGCTCGTGAAACCCTACAAAGAAAAGGGCAAAGTCCCAGACAAGTTCAGGAAGCAGCAAATGTTTGGGTTCGATTCACGCGATCTGCAACTCGGTATTTTACTATTTCATCGTCTGTCATTCGATTCACGCGTTAATCGTTTTTATTTTGTTCTAATTAGGGGCAAGGAACAGTCAGGATTTACTATGGCGGAAAAAGCTTGAAGAACAAGTGGATTTGCAACACGCAATTGAGCTTCAGAACCGCCGGATCATGGATCTACAGCTTCTAGATGTGAAAAGAAGCCACCACCGTGCACTTTCCACCATTCCGTCACCCACTTGTTACTCACCAACTTATCTCAACCACTCTGTTTTTGCTTCTAGTAGCTCCAGTCCTGATTCTGGTAGTTTTTCTTTTTTTTATTATAAAATATATAAGTAATTCTTAACAAATCGATTCATTTTTTTTGTAGAGGATGGTTTGATTTCAAAAATGGTGACTCCTGTAAATATCAATGTTGATGAGCCTTTAGAGTCAATTTCAAACCTGGAGAAAGAGGCAGAAAAGGAGAAAGAAAAGGAATCATTGGAGTTTAAAGATGAAAATAGCAATGGAAAATCAAGCCCTCATCATGAAGACGATATTGATTTGCCAGAAAGGTAATCTATGATTAGATTATAATCTTACCATTTTAAGAAACACCATGATTTTAGTCAAATCTTACTAAATTTGAGTATTACTGTAGCTTGGAGCATAATCTTCCTGATAACCTTTTCGTTTCACCGAAAGCATCGGGAGAAAACCGAACCGTCTTCTCATATGACGATAATACCCTTGTTTCTTCCGCCCCATTTTCCACCAACAATAGTAACTTGATCACGTCACCATTACTTCCGGCAAGTTCCACTTTGGATTTAGCTTCACTCAAATCATGTTACTTTCAATTTCCTAGGTACATTTATTTCTGGTCTTTATTCTGCTTCATTATTTAATACCATAAGTTTCATTATGTTGGTTATTTAACCATATTCGGTTATGTGCGTGCAGGTTTTCTTCAGGTCACGGTGCAATCGAAATGTAGCCTTTAATTCGTGTTTTTTTAGCTTCCTTAGCTTAGGTAAGATCACCCGGATGCATGATTTTCTATTTGTTTTCCATTTTGATTCGTTTTCGTATTTGTTCATATTTTTATGTTGTTTGTTTTACAGGAAGAAGATGAATATATGTAACAGGAAAGAATACGCAGATGAGATGTTTAGTATAATCGTCATCACTGCTAATAACCACCACCACCACCACCACCACCGCCGTCTGCCACCGCCACCGATACTACTTACTACAATACAAAACTATATAATATAGGTAAAAAAATAATCAGTAATAGGATGTCTAAATCCAGCTTCCCTTCACCTTCTTGCTGTAACCCTTCATTATTCTAGTTAATTTAAAGTTAAAGATAGCATTGGAAAAAGCTTGTCATAGATCAGGATAAAAGTCAAGGAAAAAAAGTCAAAATGTATGTTAGCAGTGACTCCAGAGATGGAAAATTACAGTTATACCCTGATTGTAGTTTGTTTATGTTAGAAAAGAGGAGCATTTGATGTGTGTATAGTACAGCTACTGAAAAGAAAAGTGATGAAGAAAATGGCAAATTTGTAAAAGCACATGTGGGGTTGTGTTTGGGGGTGGGGGAGGGAGTGATATGGTAGATGTGTTTTAGTTTTAAAAAATAGGTAAAGATGAAATGGTTGGATTTTATACCATAACTAGTTAATGTCGTTATTGATATTAATATAAATATTATAATTTATGCATGTGTACACAACATGATCATGATGTGGATCAGGCAATGAAAAGAGACATGACATTGTAGAAATGACAAACAGAACAAAGGGTTTATTTTATTTTAGTTTTGTTTTTTTATAATATTAAAATGTTTGTTGGGAGCATCTTTATTTGATTGTACAGTGGTTCTAGTTTGTCTACTTTTACAAGTGGAATGGTCAAAGCTAGGATAATATGTTCATGTTAAAATGGTTAATACTCCCTCCGTTCCTTAATAAAATTCCATTTCTTCTGGACATATGTTTTTAGAAGATAGTTAGTGGTGGGTCCTTGGTAATAAATTTGATTAAAATATAGGGTTTTTTGAAGAGAGAAAGTGTTTTTAGGAGATAGTTAGTGGTGGGGTATATGGTAATAATATTATTTTATTGAGTGGGTCCCTCTAATTTAAGAAATGAGAACTTTATTTTGGGACAAACATATTAGGGGAAATGAGAATTTTATTAAGGGACGGAGGGAGTAGTATATAGTAATCCATATATAAATAATAATGGGTATGTTTAGGAAAGTTTATTTAAGGAGTTTTTAAGTTTATTAGCTTATTAAGTTTAAAAATTGCTCTAATTTTTTATAGCTTAATAAGCTAATAAGCTTAAAAACCTCTTAAATTAGCTTTCCCAAACATGACATAAATAGACCTGCGTTAGTTATTTTTTCGGTGCTTGATTATCATATTTTTTTTAAAAGAAGATATTGTTTATTATGAAACGTGTCACTCACTTTATGGGTAAAAAAATAAAGTAGAAAAACGAAATAGAAAGTAATATAATTTCAATGTTAAAAATAACAATTTCAGGCATATTAACAAAATGGGATATGATTTTATTTTTTTATTTTTTTATATTTTTATTTGGAAACGGCGAATGATATCAACGGAAGCCTAGTTGGAATTTTTCAGCGAGCACCCCGAGTTCGAGCTCCTTTACAGGACAAATCCAGCCCCCATAGAGATTTCTAGAAAAACATCCTCCATATTTAACACCACGAGAGATGTTTACATGATTCGAAATCCAGACCTCACGCCTCATATGAGAGTAAAACTAATGCATCAATCCAGCTGAGCTAGAAATCATTTACGATTACACCCTTGAATTCAATTAATCATCCTTTGATATCTTTTACTAGAAAACGACATTATTATTAACTTATTTTTCACAGATACTTTTTAGATGATACTCCCTCCGTCCCATAAAAAACTTCTTATTTGAGTTTGACACAGGTTTTAAGGTGATAGTTAGTGGTGGGGTCATTGGTATGAATTTTGATTAAAATATAAGATTGTTTTGGAGAGAAAAAAATAGTTAGTGGATAGTTAGTGGTGGAGTCCTTAATAATAATACTTCCTCTTATTTAAAATAAGTGATACACTTTCTTTTTTTAGATGATTTAAAATAAGTGATACACTTTGAAAAATTACATTATTTGGTAAAAAATGTGGGATCCACTACCACTAACTATCTACGTTAACAAAGTGAAATAACACATACTTTTTTACTTATAAACATAATTAAACCGATTTTATTTAAAAGGTGTGGGACCCATTCTCCAATAATCATCTGATTAATCTAATTTAACCACCATTAAAATCTTTTACCTCAAAAAGCGTGAAACTTAAAGTGTATCACTTATTTTGAATCGGTGGAAGTAGTATATTAAGAAATTATAAGTTTTTTGTGGGACAAAAATTTAAGGTGAAATGAGAAGTTTTTTGTGGGACGGTGGGAGTAAAATTTAGATCAAACGCGTAGTTAATGATAAATATATAACATAAAATAAATATAATTGTGAAATATGTTGTGCATTAATGTATGACTATTGCGATTTAAGATGGACAAATATAATAATAGAAAAATCATGAAAGCTGAAAATTGATACTATTTGTTTGATGCGATTGTGTTAAGGAAGTTTTTAATTTTTATGAAGTCATAAGGAACAAATATCAACCATTGATTAATCATAAATAATGGTCAAGATTAATCACATATTTTATACATGAAGGGTATTTTGGTCATTTTAAAAAAATTATTTTTATTTTTTATTTTAGAATTAATTTTTTAATTATTTTTTAAAAAAATATTATTATTTTTCATTAATAACACATAATGTTGTCGTATACTGAATCACATGTGATTATATACTGAATCACATGTGATTGTGTACTGAATCACATGTGATTGTACTAAAACATCAAATGTGATTAAATATACAATCACATGTGATTTTATACTAAAATCACATGTGATTAAGTACTACACGTAATTATCAAATAAATATTATTTTTAATGAAATAATAATAATAAATAAATAAATATAAATAAATAAATAAATAATAAAAAATCTATAAAAAATTAAAATCAAAAATCAAAAAAAAAAAAAATTAAGTGTCAAATGACAAAAATACCCCTACATGTATAAAATATGTGATTAATCTTGACCATTAGATCTTATTGATCAATAGTTGAGATTTGTTCCTCGAAATTATGCAAAAATAATTGACCTCCTTAAACGTTTCTCTAGTTTGTTAACAACATAAGTTTTATATACAGTAACATATAACGTTTGAAGTTAGAACATGTTATAGAGTTCTATTAAAATATTTATTATATTAAGAGTATTTAAATTGAAATTGAAATTGGAAAACAAATTAATAAAGAATAAATGGAATATATTGAGAAAATGATATATGTATTGTAGGATGTGTTGGATAGGGCAACTTGAGTGATAAATGGTAAAGATCTCCAATTTTTGTTACTTATTTATTAGCAAGTAGATAAACGAAACAGAATGTAAATTGTATTATCAAAATGTATTAGCAAGTGAGGAAGTATGTTTTAAGTTTGTAGCATATAATCTTCTCCTATATATGAACCTACATTTGATTTACCTTTAACAACTCAGTAATTTCGAGCTATTTCATTGGTCGAATATGCCACGTGTAATTCACCCATTCGCCGCCCAATATAACAGTCAACCACTTCCCCGGACGCTTCCCCCAACGCTTCCCCCAAAAGACGCTTCATTTTGCCCCATGCTACCTCTCCACTGCCGCAATCAACCGCTCCGATGCAACCAACCCTAGACCTTAATCTCCATGGTATCCCCTTCTCCAAATCGAAACGGCCAGACATTAATCTCCATGTTCTCTGCTCTTTGAAGAACTCGACGAATTCCACATGGTAATTCACAGTTTTTTTGATTCAGACCTTAATCTCCATGGTCTCCTCTTCTCCAAATCGAAATCGCCAGACCTTAATCTCCATGGTCTCTGAGTCTTTGAAAAACTCAACAAAATCCACATGGTAATTCATAATTTATTTTATTTAAGATCTCCAATAAACACGAACCGCTAAACTCCGTCATCTTATCATTTGCGTGTTCGATTTATGGGGGCTTTTTTTTTTTGCTCTTATTTATTTGTTTCGATTGCCCACAGAATTTTCCAATTCTCATCCTCAATCTCTTCGTCTCGAATCTGTATGGTGAATTGTGGTGTTAACTTTTAACTATATATGTCAGTTTTTAGTTCCCGATTTCCTAAAAAAACAACAATTTTAGTTTATTATAACTTTGAAAATTATGGCGACCAAAAAGCTATATGAAAATTTCTCCAAAAATTTGATTGAAGAAGTGCATAAATGGGGCGGAATGAAACAAATGGGTGTGAGATGTTGGATTTTTGGAGCGGTACCATCGGAGCATAATATGATGAATTGATGATAGCTGCTCAATTTCTTCACAAGGAATTACCGATTAGGATCGCTAGGCGTGCAATTGAACTGGAATCACTTCCGTACGGTTTATCTGAAAAGCCTGCTGGTCTTAAGGTAGGTTTATTTTTAATTTAATTCTTATAATTGACCTCAATTTGATTATGTTTATCCTCAATTTTAGGTTTCGTTGATATGTTTGTTGGTCTAATTATGTTTTTTGCTCTCTGTTTCCATACATGATACGATTTTTGTTAAAAGTAATTGTAATTTCTAATTTGTCTGCAAATTCGGTTTCATTTTAGACAGTTTAGGTCTTATTTGTGGACTCTTTTCCAGAAAAGAAGTAAAAAAGTAGTATTTTAATATTCAACTCTCATGAATACTTCAATCTTGATATCATACACTTATGAACTTTGGTTTAGAGTTCGAATAAACTTGGTTTTGTTATTCTTAATTACTTCTTAATGTTTTTTTTTGTGTTAGATTGGCCCTTTGAGAAGTTGGTCCGGTGGCATCGATAATCTCAACCTATTTTAGAATTTTTAATTACAGCAACAGTTTTAAGTTCTGTCAAACGAATTAAGGAAATTTGCTCATTATTTGCTCATTAATTACAACAATGTCCAGATATGGACGGCTATCCGTCGATTCGTGGTCTATCGTTCATCTTGATTGTCAGCAAGCGGAACTTCGATCAAATTCGTTCGAAAGTATGTTTCAGGCTCTTTATTTTAACGACAGATGGTCTCCCATTTTTATAGATATACATTTGCTTTATAAAGGTTTCTTAGAAGGAGACTTCCAGCTCAAGAAGGTACTTAATGTTAATTTATTTATTTATTCTTGAAAAATACATATTTGAGTGAAGTGAATATATAATTTTATAATGCAGAAAGTGGAACACCTGAGAACAAAGAAAAAGTTATTGCTATTGCGTCTTGGTTATCTCTTTCTTCAAAGGTTGATTATATTGTATAACTGCTTTTTGGGGCATTTTGATAATTTATCTGTAAAACTATTAAACAATAATTAATTATTCTCAAGAATATTTTTTAATTGGGCATGGATTAAGTGATGTTCCTCCACAAATATGGGAAACAAATGATATCACAAAAGTTGATCTCTCAAAAAACTCATTCGAAGATTTGCCTGATCAACTTTCTTCATGCATAACCCTCCATGAGTTTTTAAAATTTTGAACTTTTTAATCCATTTGAAATAGATAAATGATCATTCTACTTGCAGCCTTAGATTCTATCAAGAATTTGATTAAAGAATGGCCAACTGCAATCTTGGAATCATTTCACAATCTCATGTGTTTGAAGCTCAATGTTAATCCACTTGAACAAGTAAATACATTTAGTATTAATAAATTTCCTTAAATAAAGCAATAAATATTGATTTATTCAAATCAATTGTAGATACCAATAGATTGATTTAAGAGCTGCTTTTAAGCTTTATATTCTTGATCTTAGCAACAATGGCGGATCTTTACCTGAATTTGATCTTGCATTTTCTTTTTTACCACAGTTGCAAGAACTATATTTAAGGTTGGTTAGCTTTTAATTAAACTTATTTACTTATTAATTAATCAAAAGCAAGTTTTAATTTATAAATTGGTTAAGTAGGATGATGCAGATTTCAGAGGTCAGGGGTGATATCATAACTTGATCTAAATTAAGGGTTCTTGATTTGAGTCTAAATTCCATTCAATTGATTTCAAAGGTAAACTTTATAATAATTACATTATGTGAAATTTGCATAAAATTATATATTGAATGTTTTTTGCAGGGCTTTAAAAATGCTACATCTCTCACTACATTTCCTCCTAATTGTTGATTCATTAACAATTAGTCATTTATAATTACTAATTGTTTAATGTTTTTGATGATTTTTAGGAAAATATAGAGCTTTTGGGTGATGGTTACAAAGAAGTTTAATCAACTACACCAACTCAACAACAAACGTCGTATACAAGGAAGTTTAATTCGTATTTGAGTTTTTTATAAGGATTTTTTTATGTATAACAAAACGTTTATTCATCATTTCAATATTAATAGACTATATGATTCATACGTTAACTATTCTCTTTGTTATGCATTATATATCTCGAAGCATGTCTGCCCATCCGGGCGGGCTTTGAAACTAGGAAATTGCCTCCGATTATTTATATTTTTCTATAATATAAATTTTGAAGCATGCCCGCCCAGTCGGGCGGGCAATGAAGCTATATTTGAATAAAATATAATACCAGAATAAAATTGCAAACAATTAAATTGTGATGTACAAAATGATTATGTAAACAAAAATGGTAGAAATAAAGTGGTTGAATCTCGTATTTGACATGAAGCTGCATTCGTGTCCACATTTCACATTGTCGTTTTTAGAGATTAACACGCAATTGACACGATACTTATGATTTTGAGAACATTTAGAAATTTATGTTATATTTTTGTCCTGTTTGTCGTGTTTTTAGCATTGTAGTAATTAAGAAATTTGATATATTTGTTATTTATCTCGTGTTGTTATGTTTATTGTTTTTTAATCGTGTCGTGTTCATGTTAATAATATAAAACACGACTTCTTGTCGTATTGTTTTCGTGTTGAACGAATTCTTGTCGTATTGTGTCGTGTTACCTAGAAACACAAAATGATAGCACGATTTAACCGCCCTAGATATACGTTCTGAAACACGTTTCTGAATAAATTTCATCAATATTATTCTTCACTAATTGTTCATTTTCGACTCTTTTGTTTTTATATGATACATCTATTCATGATTTAAAGGGACGCCATTTAAAACTCATATGATAGCCATTAATAATTTCTTTTCTACATCATTGTTGTACTAGATTTGACAATAATAAGCTCTCAATAAGTGCCTTACATTTAGTGCATATTATGAAATTAGTTCAAATTTGAAACTGTTGATCATTAAATATGAAGTTTATATTATTGAAGGTGTTGATGTAAGGTTGGTTTCATGATTTTTTAAGTAAAGTTTATAATAAAATTAAAATATAGTAAATTATATTGTTAATGAGGATGATTCTCATACATTTTAAATAAAAAGATGTTAATAAAATAATTAAAATAAAGGTAAAAAAACACGTCACTATATTAAAGGGGACAGTTAGTGGGTATGAGCCCTTCTACCTTTTAACAAATAAAATAATTTATCAAATTGTGTCACTTATTTTGAAACTGTTAAAAATGCAAAATGTATCACTTATTTTAAAAACAGATAAACTATTATTTTTTTAAATGAGTATTCTCGTTATAAAGGCTCTCTAGATTGACTGAGCTTATGCTCGTGATGTACGCTACATCCATCATTAGATAGTTATGGAGTATGATTCTTCCTTCGTATCATAATAAGTGATAATGTGTTGATTTTTTTTGTTTTTTAAAGCAAAATATTATAATATTAGTTATAATAAATTAAAGTAGATAATTGTATATGCTCATTCTCAACTTTTGAATTATATAATATTAATACAATTTACAAGTAATGTAAATGTAAAAAAATTATTTCATTATGTTAAAATAAATAGTTATTATATTAAAATAAATAGTTAATAAGTGCATTCCAAATGGTTAAGTCTTTGCAAAGATTTATTGATATTGTCACATAAACTTTCCATCCAATTTTGATAAATAAGTTTTCAAAAAAGCTTTTGCTCCAATGCATTTATTTAAGATAAAAGTTTTTTTTATGTCTAGTGAATGACTTAAAGAATACAAGTTTTTGGAGTAAAAGTTTTTTGCTAGAAGGTCATAATCTCTCAAATGATCTTCACAAAGGGTAAAAAACTTTGTAAAAAGCTTCCATTAGAGATGCTCTAAGCTTAATTATCTTTTACTAAGTTAAATATATTATCAAAATATATAATTTGTTTTGAAACAATAAATATAGAAAATACACTATAAACACAAGTTTGGGATTGCAATTTGAAGTAGATTATTTGCTTATGGCGTTTTGAAAACGCAAATAATCTAATACTAGTGTTTGACAAAAGGTATGAAATAATCACTTATTTGCGTTTTGAAGCTTTCAAAATGTAGTTTTGAAAAAGTAGGTTGTTAGCTAGCGTTTTGAAAATGGAGTTTTGAATATTACCTATTAACTAAACAAATAATCAGGTTTGCCAAATACTAAAAAATAGATTATCTGATTATTACGATTTCAAACAGCATAATAAAATCCAAATATTATTTTTCAGAATCACATTTTATAAATTATAAATGTTAATTATCTGATTATTCATTTTTAAAACACATAAACTATGTTCAATAAGTAATCCCAAACACCCCTTTTACGAAACATAAAAATGAAAAATAGATTTGAAAGAAGAGATTTTGTCATGTTGTGTTGGGGTTGATGGATGGAAGGGAGGGAAAGAGGGGCCACAAGGGGGACACTTCCACATGGGTGCTGACTATGCACCGGGGCCCACTTGGTCTTTTTAATTTTTGAGTATTGTAATTATTTTGCCAGGGTGTGTGGGGCCCACCACTGCATGAAAACCCATGTGACTGATGCTCATAAAATCAAACTTTTCTCCCTCCGTAAAATCTTCAAAAAAAAAAACATACTATTCCCTTTTATTTATTAATTTTTATTTTAAATTTATATTTAACTTTTTAAAAGAAGGAGAGAGAGCAGCTGCGTTCTGTCCCCTCCTGCACGAGCTCTTATTAAATTTTCTATTATTATTTTAATATCAAATTTCACTTTTTAGTATTTAAATTTGTCCCTTTATATCAAGATGATAAATAACGTTAGGGTGACATAATGGAATAAGACTACCCCATTGGTAGTATGGGGGTTGGGGTCACCAAATATTTAATTAGAAAATAATGAGAGAGGGCCACCAAAAGAGGTGACCTAGGTTGGTGGAGAGAACTAGGTCACCAACAAGGGTCAGTGGGTCACCCTTTTTATTATTATTATATTTTTGAATAAGATGTGGAATATTGTGATTGGTTGGTTTGATTGGGGTGAGTTGGGTTGTTAATGAGAGTGAAAAATAAGGTTGGATTGAGTTGTGTAGGTGGAAGAGAGAGATATTATTTTTTATTAAAAAAGGTAGGTTGGGTTGAGTTGCTAATGAAGATAGTCTAATTAAGCTTCGAGATTTTACGAGTTATGTCGATAAACTTGTTATTCTTTTTTCTGGAACAGCATGATGTATTATAAGTCTGAAACGGGACTAGAGAAATGTACATGCCAAAAATATTCAAGGAAAACTTAAAAGCCAAATAATATTTGCACAATGAAATAGTATTTAGACCAGGTGATGATTTTTACACCACATCTTTTAAGGTATCTATCACAACATTTACATTATATAGTTGTACAATATGCAGAAATATTTGTACAGTGTGGTATAAGCATCAAAATTTATGGTACATAAATTAATTCTCATTTAGACCCGGCATCAACAGTTGCGTCAGTTTTCCGACACCCTTAGCCTGGCCCGATGAGTTGATTGTTTTGGTTTGGAGGCGATTAAGATGCAAGGGAGAAAGTAACTTTTTTGAGTATTAGTATTTTGATATGTGTATTTTATAAAATATTAAATGAATAATATTGTTAGTATAAATATAATAGTTAGAGTGTCAACTGAATGATAATACTTTTGAATTTTTGATAAAAAGTGGAGTGTTATTGTGTTACGATTAGGAGGGCTCTTCTTATTATAAGACTCACAAAAAAACATCAAATGATAATTTATTATATACTCCCTCCGTCCCAAAAAAAACTTCTCATTTGGTTTTTCACAAGTTTTTAGGTGATAGTTAATGGTGAGGTTATTGATAATACTTTTGATTAAAATATAAGGTTGAGTTGGATAGAGAAAAATAGTTAGTGGATATTAGTGATGAGGTCTTTAATAATAATAGTTTTTTATTGTGTGAAGCCCATTAAATATGGGAATTGAGAAGTTTTTTGTAGGACAAAATTTTAGAGTGAAATGAGAAGTTTATTGTGGGACGAAGGGAGTACTATTTGTAACATGTATATTAAAAAACCTTTTAAAATGTTTATAAAACTGAAAATTTTATTAACGAAAAAGGATGTGATGGCACACGCATGCAAAAGCCTTGCCTCGACCTCCTCATCTCTCTTGGAATCTATTGGGTCTTGGGATCCCTTGTTTTTTGTGGCTTTATTTAAACTAGCAGGTACCCGCGCAATGCGACGACGGATACCCTATGCAACAAATTTTATGGCGATCAAATGTTGTTCGGTTGCATATTTTGTTATAACCATTACGGCACAAAAGCATGATAATTGTGCATAACTGAGAGCCTCCTTTCGGCGTGATCCGCCTTCTCCATAAAGTTCCTTCCATTGTATAAGCTCGTTCAATATTCTATACCATATTCATGGAAAATCCCAAAGATTAATGGCGAAGTAGGAGATCGAGCATGCATTTGTGAAATGTGTTATCGAGAAACTTTTTAAACCATTATCAGAAAAGCTCTTTACATAGAAAAATTAAAAAATTTAGGCTATTCACAAATTATTAATTTCAAGAAGAAAAAAGGATAACAGTGGCTAAGACAATCGCCTATTGGTTCGAATTTCAGACTGTATGTACTTTACTTTCAACCTCAAATTTCATTAAATTAACAACTAAAATACGGGACAACATTCAATTATTAGGTCTAGCAGGTACCCGCACAATGCAGCGACAGGTACCCAGTATAATTATTTTACGGCGAACAAATGTTGTTAGGTCTATGCAGCCGCGACGACATCCAATTGTAGTGGCGAGCAGTAGCGAAAATCGATGGTAAGTATAGATTAATGGGCGTCAAAAGTCAAAGCATTTGCATTATTATGACGCTAATTACCAACTTGACTTTAAATTACAAAAGTAATTACCATCGATTAAATGTATTAGCATCTGACGTCAAACTATGAATAAATCACGAGAATTCAGTTTGTTTTTCTATCAGCTACAAGAACGCAAAAATTACCCGGCAACCAACGTTTTCTTACAATTTTTTGTTTATCATAAATGTATGTTTCTTAAACTCTTATAAATGTTGTAACACCTCAAATTTTAATACAAAATATTGGCCAAAATAAAACATTTTATAAATAGAAGAACATCCCCAAATTTGGATTTACAAAAACCTTGGTATGAAATCAGAGTATAAAAGTAGGTGTTACAAAATAGATCATAACCAAGCTAAGACTAAATCCAATCTAGTGTTCTTCTAATCTAGGTCCCGCATCTCTATCCATGCGTACCTAAGCCTTCGATCCTGAACCTGAGTACATAGCAAAACAAAACAAGGAGTACGTGAGACAAAAACGTCTCGTGAGCTACATGGGTTTAGACCCCAAAGTTAATAATAATCGAATGACTAACAAACAATCATGTAAGCAATTACCCATCGATCTAGTCACCCTATTGTGACTCTAATACATTGCTTACCTAGCAATCATATCTAGTTATCGGGACATCCCCAACCAACTAGAACCACATTAACTTATTAACCGGGGATCCCCCGCATTAACAAGCTTCAAGGTAAAGGCAAGAGGGAATCGCCCAATCTACCTATACCTGCCTTACTCGCCGGACTACTTCCAGTTAGCAAGACTACTATCATGGAATGGGCCGATGGGGATCCGCCCAAATGCTCCCCATTCCATACCTCATGACCGGGGATCCCCCGAATCATCACATCATCTCTCCATATCATAACTCACTGGTTATGTCAATCTAGCTCTCGGCTATCGCGTCTATCATCAAACAAGTTAGTTCAATACAACTATCGGTATAACTAACTACTAGCTACTAGTCTACACAATTAAGCAAATAGACCATAACACAAGTAATAAAATGTATTTCATAGGCTATGTACTCAGTAAAGTCCACACGTACTCACCTTAGCAATAAAGATGCTTTAACCGTAACCTTGCTCACAATTCGTCCACTTCAACACTTCACCGAATGACTAAAACAATTATCACAACAAGGTTACCATCACAAACTACTACTAGTGTGTTCATCTACCTCTAGATAACACCCATCAATTCATTTCCCCAAATATGATGATTTCCCAAACCCTAGGTTTAACCAACCCTTAAGATTCTTACAAATCATAATCATACACTTGTTTCCTTGTTAATATACCATCTATTAAGTGTATACAACATATATTTCACCATAAATCACCAACCCAAGAACTAGGATTTCAAACCCTAGCTTCAAGATCCATAGATCTTGAGCTACAAAGATGATAGAGTGAAGATATACCTTTAATCTTCAACTAGGAGTGAAGAATCACAAGATTTGATCAAGAAATCTGCTCCAAATGATGCTTTACACTCAAAATCGTTCACACACTTGAAGAGAGAAAAACTAGGGTTTTCAAATGCATTAAATGAGCTCAAACCCGACTTTAATGCAGTCGTCCAGAGTTCGCGTCGCGAACCCACTTCGCGTCGCTAACTTTGCATGCTCGTGAACTCTTCGCGATCGGGAACCAGGCGTGAACTCCAATTGATAAAACCCCAAAATCCCTGTCTCGAGTTCGCGTTTCGCGAACATAGTTCGCGTCGCGAACTGCCTGCCACAGCAGGGCTGCACTTTCTCGCCTTAGGCCCGACCCGCTTTCGTCCATAACTTTCTCATACTGTGTCCAAACGACACGAAACCAATTTCTACGTTCTTCAAACAATTTATCCTTATTTATCATATTTTTGTACAATTTATTTATTTACAAATTTCGGGTCGTTACAACTATCTACCCCTTAAGAAGATTCCGTCCTCGAAATCTCATCATAGTTCACGAAGTCCGGGTACCTTTTCCGAATCTCGTCTTTGACTTCCCAAGTCAAATTCGACCCAAGTGAATGCTTCCACTTGACCAACACCAACTCGATCTCCTTATTCCGAAGCTTCTTTGTTTTCGTTTCTAGTATAGCCTCGGGCTCCTCAATCAACCGGTTCGGGCCGTCAACCCGCAACTCTTGCAACGGAATAATATTTTCAACTTCCCCGATAAACTTTTTCAAGTAACTCACGTGAAAGGTGTCATGCACACCTTGAAGCTCGGGTGGAAGTTCCAACTTAAAAGCTTGAAGCCCGACCCGTTTCAATATTTTAAACGGTCCCACATACCTTGGACTTAACTTTCCTTTCTTACCAAACCGCATCACACCTTTCCAAGGTGACACTTTCAACATGACCATATCGCCGACATCCAAGTCGTATGGCCTTTTCTTCAAACCCGAATAACTTCGTTGTCTATCTTGGGCGACTTTCATGTTGGTTTGAATAATACCGATCTTCTCATTTGTCACTCTCACGATCTCGGGTAACTAACGCCTATATGTTTCACACATTTAGTTCAATGTTTTCGATTTTTGTAAGGGCATTCCCGTTATAACAGGCTCTCTCGAGTGGCCGAGCTTTGCTCGTGATATACGTGACGTAATCGTTATCGTGACCGTTTTCGAACATTCCAATTGCGAGCTTATTAATGCTTTCAATTGTGTTAATTTAATTTGACCACATTGTTCGGTTTAGTTTTGAGGTATAACTAGCGTTGGACATTAGAAAATTGCTTCAAATAGTCCGGTTATTTTTTATTTCTTCGTCGCTCGAATTATACTATAACTTCCAAATCGTTATTGAAACTTATACTCATAAACCTTTTTTTGGTAGAAGACGGAAATATAGAATCATAATAAACGACTTCTATCTACACCACAGCCCAAAACATTAGACCATTCAATTGGGCCTTATCAATAACTTTAAATTTATCAATAAGTGCAGGAAAGCCCAACTGATTGTTACACTACAGCCCAAAGCATTATACCGTAACGTTATGTCATTTTACTAACAAATCTCATGACTGGTTGAAGTTTTAGGACGTGTTAGAGTGACTTTTGGCACTCATAAAGAAACGGTCAAGCAATTCTAGGAGCATAGTAGCCTACCACTTCTACTTTTACGAAATCTAAGGTTTGACCTTTTCCTTACAACTTTAAACTCTCACACACAAAACATACACACACACATACTCATTGTCTCCTATCGATCATTCACCAATTAATTCACATGTCGATTAGGTTCATCAAGAAAAAGTAATCGATCCAGAATGGAAAATTATTTGAAGGAGAACTTTGAGGTTGACTCCAAGAACCCGACCGAAGAAACATTGAAGAAATGGAGATCAGCCGTGTGGCTCGTCAAGAACCCTCGTCGCAGGTTTCGTATGGTCGCGGATCTTGCCAAACGGGCTGCAGACGAGAAGAAACGAAGAAAGATCCAGGTTTTATTTTTCTCAGTTATCATATATAAATTTGTTATTGTCAATACCTTTTTTATTTATTTCATTATATCATTTGAAAACGATGGAAAAAAAGACTAGAAAAGGCATCATGATTAACTGATAGATAGATCATAAGTTTGATAGAACCCATTAACACAAATACACAATGATCTTCTACATGAATGTTAATTGCATATTGATCAAGGTTGACAAATGTAATTATAAATGAGTTAAAAATGTTATTTTTTTAGATATTCCTGTTATAAGGCTCACCTGGGTTGGTCGATTTTATGATCATAATATCCGTCACATAACTGTTGTTGTGACCGTTTCCCGAACTTCCCTGTCTATCTAGTAAATATTTACACATGGAGGAATCACACCTTTGATTTTGTGATTTTATGTTAATATTTTCAACACTTAAATTAGTTGAGAAGACGACTCAACTTTTTGGAGTACGTATGCACGTAACAGTATTTTCCATGTGTTCTAATCAACGGTTTCAGACTTGTGGGATCGTAATTATTTTTTTGTGAAAAATTGTAATGCTTCATTATAAATCTTACTAATTCATCATCCTACTCATAAATTTCATCATCCTACTAATAAAATGATTTAGAATATTTAAATGATCAGAAAAATAAGTAGAAGTATTAATCAATAATCTTTGAACTAAAACAGAACACTCGTGTTTTCTTGAAAGTTGAAACCCACTAAGTTTTTGTAACGGAAAGTTTATAATGATCAATAAACTGTTATTCAAGACCACTTTTTTAGTTTTGTTTCTGTCTTGAATTATAATCAAATCTTCCATTTTTGTAACGAAGCTTTGACATATTTTCATGGATATTTCCATATGCAATGATTTCGATTTCGAGGTTTTTAAGGTGAGTTTTTGTTATAAACTGATGGTCAGAAAATCTAAGTGAGGTTAGAACAATCAAGTCTATATTAGCATTTCTTAACTTACCTCTTTTTTCTCTGTTGACTGAAATAAATCATTCAACAAGCCACCACTTTGAAATTTAAAATTCATTGAATCTTTGTCATATTTTCGTTCTTCTTTCTGCATACTGATCATGGGGTTTATGTATTCTTTAATTCAGGAGAAGATACGGATCGCTTTATACGTGCAAAAAGCAGCATTACAATTTATCGATGGTACACTTCAAATAACTTATATCAAATTTATATTCATTTCATGTCTAAACTTTGTTTTTTAATTAGTACAGCTGCTAATCGAACCGAACGCAAGCTCTCTGAAGAAGTTGTTCAAGCCGGTTACACCATAGAACCCGAAGATCTTGCATACATAGTTCGGTCCCACAACAACAAAACTTATGATTTTCATGGAGGACTTCCAGGTCTTGCAAGAAAAATCAAAGTTTCATTACGAGATGGTGTTCTTTCAAGTGATATTTCAAAACGACAACAGATATTCGGTTGTAATCGGTTTGATGAAAAACCTCAAAGACCGTTATGGATGTTTATATGGGATGCTTTACAAGATATGACTCTAATAATTCTCATGGTTTGTGCTGTTATTTCTGTTGGTGTTGGGATTGCGACAGAAGGATGGCCAAAAGGTATGTATGACGGTTTAGGAATAATTCTTTGCATACTTTTGGTGGTGGTTGTGACGGCAGTTAGTGACTTTAAACAATCGTTACAATTTAAAGATTTAGATAAAGAAAAGAAAAACATAATTGTTCAAGTCACGCGTGACGGGAGTAGAAAAAAGGTTTCGATTTATGATTTGGTGGTTGGTGATATCGTTCATTTATCGATTGGTGATCAAGTGCCCGCAGACGGGATTTTTATCGAGGGTTATAGTTTATCGATTGATGAATCGAGTTTATCGGGTGAAAGTGAACCGGTTAATATTGATAAAAAAAGACCGTTTTTGTTATCGGGTACTAAAGTTCAAGATGGATCGGGTAAAATGATGGTTACATCGGTTGGGATGAAAACCGAATGGGGGAGATTGATGGTTAGTTTAAGTGAAGGTGGTGATGATGAAACACCGTTACAAGTTAAACTAAACGGGGTTGCTACAATTATTGGGAAAATCGGGTTAGCTTTTGCGGTGTTGACTTTTTTGGTGTTGACCGCACGTTTTATAGCTACGAAACTCGTAAACAACGAAATGGGTAATTGGTATATGAGTGACGGTTTAGAGCTTTTGAATTATTTTGCAATTGCAGTTACAATACTTGTTGTTGCGGTCCCAGAAGGATTACCATTAGCCGTAACATTAAGTTTAGCATTCGCGATGAAGAAATTGATGAATGATCGTGCACTGGTTAGACATCTTTCTGCGTGTGAAACAATGGGGTCCGCAACATGTATTTGTACCGATAAAACCGGTACTTTAACCACAAATCATATGGCTGTGACACGATTATGGGTGGCAGGTGAAGTTAACGAAATTAAAAATAAAGAAAAACTCAAATCGTTAGTACCCGAAAAAGTGTTGAGTGTTCTTTTGCAGTCGGTTTTTTTAAATACGAATTCCGAGGTTGTTAAGGATGATACGGGGAAAACGGGTATAATCGGTTCACCAACCGAGACCGCATTGTTGGAATTTGGATTAATTTTTCAAAGTAATTATACTGATGTTTCAAAAAATGTGAAAATACTTAAAGTTGAGCCGTTTAATTCGGTTAAAAAAAAGATGTCGGTATTAGTAGCTCTTTCTAACGGTAAGATAAGAGCATTTTGTAAAGGTGCAAGTGAGATCATATTAAACGTTTGTGACAAAGTTTTAACCGAAAACGGAGAAATTGTAGAAATGCAAGAAAAACAAAGGAAAGCTATAACAGGTGTTATAAACGGATTTGCATGTGATGCTTTGAGAACAATTTGTTTGGCATTTAAGGATTTAGAACCCGATTCTAGAATCGATAATATTCCTGAAAATAATTTCACGATTATAGCGGTGGTTGGGATTAAGGACCCGGTTAGGCCGGGGGTTAAAGAGGCAGTTAAGACGTGTTTGGATGCAGGGATAATGGTTAGAATGGTGACTGGTGATAACATTAATACTGCAAAAGCGATTGCTAGAGAATGTGGGATTTTGACAGCTGGCGGTTTGGCGATTGAGGGGCCGGATTTTAGAGAAAAAAGTGATGAAGAATTGAGGGAAATAATTCCTAAAATTCAAGTGATGGCGAGATCGTTGCCTTTGGATAAACATAAGTTGGTTACGTTTTTAAGGAATGAATTTAAGGAAGTTGTTGCGGTTACGGGTGATGGGACTAATGATGCTCCTGCATTACATGAAGCTGATATTGGGTTAGCTATGGGTATAGCTGGAACTGAGGTTTGTGTCTCATATATTGACCCATTTATGTTTTCAAACTAGTAAAATAAAAGAAAACAGGGAAATCCCCCCAAAAGTTGATGTATTTTTTAACATATTTTGATTTGGTAATATTGTGAATTTAAAACTTAAAAAGATTCATCAGGGATTTTTGTACAGGTTGCAAAAGAAAATGCAGATGTTGTGATTATGGATGACAATTTCAAGACAATCGTATACGTTGCAAGATGGGGTCGTTCTGTTTACATTAACATCCAAAAGTTTGTGCAGTTTCAGTTGACAGTTAATGTGGTTGCCCTCATGACCAATTTTGTTTCAGCATGCACATCTGGTAATATTTTCAAGTAACAGTACTAATTACTTTAGGTGTGATTAAAAGTATTTTAATTTCAGGGTCTGCACCTCTTACTGCTGTCCAATTACTTTGGGTGAACATGATTATGGACACACTTGGTGCTTTAGCTTTAGCTACAGAACCACCTCATGACGGTTTAATGAAAAGACCGCCAATCGGGAGAGATGTCAACTTCATAACAAAGATTATGTGGCGCAATATTATTGGTCAAAGCATTTATCAACTCGTCGTGCTTGGTTTCCTTCAGTTTGATGGCAAACGCCTTCTTAATCTTCACGGTCCACATTCTACCGATGTTCTTAATACAACCATCTTCAATACCTTCGTTTTCTGTCAGGTAATCTTCTCATAATCACTTGCGTTGTCTAGTGTGTATCTAAGCATTTTGCTTTTATATTGGTGTTTTTTTTAGGTATTTAACGAAATAAATAGTCGCGATATGGAGAAGATAGACGTGTTTACGGGAATGTTTGAAAGTTGGGTGTTCATGTTAGTCATGGTTTGTACGGTAACATTTCAAATCATGATAGTGGAATTATTAGGCACATTTGCATCAACGGTTCCACTAAGTTGGTCCTTGTGGTTGACTAGTGTTGTAATGGGTGCCATTAGCCTGCCAATTGGAGCCATGCTTAAGTGCATCCCGATTGAGTCTTCTACAAGCCCGCAACATGACGGCTATGAACCACTCCCCAGGGGTCCGGATATGGCTTGAGGTTTTCATTTTTTTGACTTATATATTATTCTTTATGAGGTTTGGATTTGAAGACTTGAAGGAGAACAAGGGTTTCGGGGTTTTCTTTTCATTTTGCGTTACTTCGATTTGTTTATTGTTTATGGTACTTTGGAGTATCATGTTATTTTAGATTTATGGAATTGGTTGGGAACTTGCATGAAAATTGGAATTTATACAACAGAACTTAAATGGCGCTTCAAGACACGTTTTTTTCTTTGCTATGAGTGGTGATTCGTATATCATTTAAATTAGTCATACGCCACTAAATCAATAAAAAAGGAACAAATTTACAAAGTTTGGTAGTGTACGAAATAAATTTCAACTACCATCAGTATAACTTACAAAAATGAACAAGTTACAAAGTTTCTAGTGAATTTTATTTAAGCAGAATTTGGCATTGGGGGAAAAAATATTAGTAACCCGACAAATATTTGAAAGAGTAAATTAAAGACATGAAGGAGGGGAGAAATATGTTAGTGAAACAAATCTTTGTATAAAGAGGAAAAGGTGTGCAGTTCATTTGTATCATCATCCTAATCAAAACATCTACAGTTACAAGTTCATTATTGACTTGGAGGTCTGCTACTTTTTGTAAATAACTTGTTTATATCTTCTGTGACTACATTGCTCCTGCATAAAAATGTCAGCCATTCTTAATACAATTAACATAAAATGTTATTCAAATGGGCCGTTGTAAATAACTTGTTTATATTAGAATGATGGAATACAAACTGACCTTCCACTAAGCTGAGGTGGACGAAGAAGACTATCAGGCCCACTTTTTGTAACGGGTAAATTCCCTCTTGGGATTTTTCCACGAGGATTACAAGTTGTTGAATCTCGTTTTCGTGATGCATTTTGAGCCAATGCAGCTGCAACCCGAGAATTATGGTCATAATTTTCACTCATGGTGGATGGTAAAGATGGTGAATCCAATAAAAACGATGCATCGGGTAATTTAAGAGTAGAGAAAGGCTCTGAAGAGCTCTCCGATTGTTGGGCCATTGTTTTCCTACACATAAAGAAACCAATAGAATATGTTATATCTGTGAATCTTAATACTACATGAATTTTGTGTTTCCAAGATTCAAGTAATTTGTATAAAATTTGTTAAAAGAGAGAAATCTAGAGAGAGTTCAACTTGTTTGATAATTGCAATCTCATAATTCTCAACATTCCATTTGAATAACATCTTCTTTAATTCATCCACTTGCTGACGATTCTAGCTCAAAAGCTTTATGCTGAGTATCGAAAAGAATTTTGATAGTATGAATATTTTTGAAAATTGTAAAAGTTTAAACAATTTTGGAAAATTTGCAAGTATTGAAAAGTTATACGATAACACTAGGTGAGTGGTGTCTGATATCGGATAAGGCATTGATTTTCAACATTAGTCATTGTATGTTGTGTTTGATATCGGGTAAAACAGATGTGAACCTTACATCAATTTATGTAACGCCCAATATCATTTTTAACACTTTTATGGTTGTCTGATATCGGGAAAATGTAAATAAAGCGGTGGTATCAATCTTATGAATTTAAGCAGTTAAGCTCGATATTGAATGAAGCAAAGGCTTCAAATTGAAGTATTTTCCTTTGTGTATCCAATAAGCTACCTTATCTGAGAAACATATTATCTAAGAATCCATCCGATTTCAATTGATATATGTTCTAACAGGACCTTGAATATGAATTAACTTGAAACCCTAGCAATTCTATATCGATTCTAAACCTTTTGAGTTTCATAATAGTTTTCAGTGGCACAGAACAAGATAGAAATTTATAACTAGTAACTCTTGAATCTAAAGATAAAAGAATTCAGCTGGTAATACATTTGGAAACATTCCAATTATTATTTGACAATTACATCGAACAGAGGGATTTCATCATTCAGCAAGTTCAGAGCATAAAAAGGATTATTACAGAAGTAAATACATACGATAATTCACCATCCCAGAAATTAGAACCCTAATTTTATACCCTGTTAATGAAATTGGAAACATGTTGATGAACTTACTTATTGGGAGGATGGGTCTTCTCATTGGACGGCTTCGTGTGCGATATTACAAAATTACTCTTGTTCCGTTCTTTTTCTTCTTCTGTATCAGCTGCTGATTCATCTTCTTCATCCGATAAAGCATAATCTACCAGCGACATCTCTCTCTTCCTTTCGCATGAGTATATATATCTGGTTGGATTTCTATCTTAGTCCTTCAGCTTTTCACATTCACTAATATAGTCAATACTTCTCGTTTTTATAAATTTGGCCACCAAAGATTTTGGGATTGCGACTTCAGTTTCCTCCACAAATTTATATCACCAAAATGATTACACTTCAATGGTTTAGGTTTCATTGCTCGGCATCTCACTTCTGATGTATCTACATTTTTGTACATCACATTCATTTTCCATCACTAAGATTGCTTATGTAGTTTAATGTTACTTGCAGCAATAAGCGATATTTGGGATTGCGTTTTGTTTATGCTTATTGCATATTTTTTTTAAATGCAATACGAGTTTCTGACTTCTGAGTGTTCAAATGCAAAAGAAATGTTTATTTACGTATTTGTACCTAAAATGAATTTTGTCTTCTGAACAAACAAGATACTACATAATTAATAGTACTAAACTTTTGGCAAAAGAAAAAAATTAAACAAAAAAACTAGTGCCCCAAAAGTGAAGGCATGTAGAAAGCATGAGTTTGAGCCATTTCAATCCGATCCCGAGGATCATTCATAGTTTCATCTCTCAGTGCCTGAAGAATAGCCTCTGATGGAACCTCCCTGCAAAGTCACACAAAACATCAATATACAACTTCCAATGCATGACGTGCAACTCATTATCTGAAGGAAAATGATAGCTTGAAATTAGTATTTTGTGGAGGATTTTCAAAATGGGACATAGCTCAACTGGAGCAACGGGCTTTTTCTCTTCCGGGTGAAGAATGCTTAAATGAGATTGACTCGGTAGCTCATAAAATGCTTTCACTGCCGAAATCCCCTGAAATAAATAAAAATATATACTTGTTGTTATTAGAGACCGTTCAACACAGTTGACTAAATAGTCAAACAATTTATAAATCTATATAATAATCGAGCCTTATCTGCACACACAAATCGAGTAATTAGCAGATAAATTATGAAAGTTCAAACACAAAACAATACTAACAAGTACGGAGTAACATATAATCATCACCTGAATCATCCCTTTCCCCTTGATACTATCACCCATATCAAGAGTTAATTCTCCATTAGCCAACTTTTGACCATACCATGCATTACGACCTTTTAATAATGTCACATATGTATCAGCCAATAACGGGCCCGCTAACTTCTCAGGATTTTTAGCCAATAAATGAGTTATAAATATCATTTCAGATGTACAATGTGCAAAATACACCGATTTGCTAGTAGCACTCTCATTCGTTAAACCTGCTACCATACCTATCAAATCAAAACTCAACAACACAACAGAAAATTAAGGAAAATGTTTTTTTTATCTAAAGGAAAGAAAATAGTAAAAAATAAAATTTGCCAGCTCCAATTGCATAGACGTTTTTTAATCCACCCATTACTTCATGAGTAACAAGATCACCATTATCCCATACTATAAAATGTGGTTGTCTTAGAAATTTGGCAAGCGGTTTTCTCCATTTTTCTGATCCACATATTCGTGCATTTGCATATTCTTTGTTGTAGATTTCTGATGCTATATTAGGTCCACCTAGATATAGAATCTTCTCCATTGAAATTCCAGCTGTTACCCGTTTTCAAAACTTAATTTAATTAACACCAACAAGATCAAACTTTAATTCAGTAGATTAGCTGATTAAAGCTAAGGATGGGTGGCTAATTCTACATTTATCTCAATAATCAATTTTCTTACACCAAAATCAGCTTTAACACGCATCCAAACATCCTTATTAAAGAACCAACAAATTAAACATGAATAACAAATATGTTACAGAAATCAAAATACAAAGAAACAATAATCTTACTTGATCTACTGATCATCTGAGTAGGAGTAATTATATGTGGTTCAGGTTCCAACTCAGCTTCGACACCCTTTGATAACGAAATTATAACCGGAACCGTAATTCTTTCCTTCCAGTACTTACTAATTTCATCAAAGACTTCATGTGGTTCAGTTGATGGTAACCCATTAATAACAATATCAGCATCCCAAACAGCTTCTTGTAAATTAGTAACTACTTTCAACGGACAAAGTGGAGTATCAATCATATTCAAACAAAATCCATCTTTCAAAATCTCATCTGCATACAATGTTCTATCACCTAATCTTGCTTCAACGTATTTTAGATACGCACATCTTCTAATCAATATCCTTAACACATCTTCTCTTGAATTTATAACATCAAACAAATGTTGAGCAGTTGCTCGATCCACTGTTCTTCCAGCTCATCTCCAGATCCTAATTTGAACTTTATCACGAAGATGACTGTAAGCATCTTGTAACATTGCTGCAAACACACTACCCCAAGCACCAGCACCAACACTCACAATTCTCAAAGGATCATCATCTGATTTGCCCAATAATTTACGAATTTCGTCTACTTTTTCATCTAAGGAATCGTTGTTCGTTTGATTTAAACCATCAGCATACTCATTGTTTGATCCCTCCATTTCCATTTCCACCATCTTTTCGACCAATTGAACACAATTTCTGAATAATAATTTAACGAATAACACAATCTACGATAGGTTTCTGTTTAATTTATATTTACGTGTGAGATTTTCGATAACAGCGGTGGCGGTAAATACGTTTTTCTTTTAATTAAATTAACACGTTTAACATTTAGAAGAAGGTCAGCTGAAATAAATCGATCACGAATTTGAGTTTGAAACGGCTTAAAATGTGAAATTACTGGGAATGCATCAGAATTCACACGATAGTGAGGAAATCGGAAAGAAATTACATACCGAATGTAGGTTTGCGGTTCTATATGTCGTGTGGGATTCAGAAATCGTTTATTCGGAAATTGCGGGACGATATGTTGACGAATTTCAAATAGTGTTTTGAGCGAATTACATCTTATTGCAACCACAGTCCCTAAACTTTATTAAGTACACTGGGTCCAGTCCTTGGTATTGTCACTTTATTGCACTCGTAGTCCCTGAAGCAAACGGACGTTAATTAAAGTCGTTAAATCCCTCATGTGCACATCACATGATGGGTAGTATGGTAATTGTCCACCCCTTCCTCATATTTAAACCCGAGTAAATTACATGGGGTCCCTGTGGTATACTACTTATTACAACCTTAGTCCCTGAACTACATTTATTACACCAGAAGTCCCTGGTGTGTACACTTTATTACACACATGTAGGCATGTACACGAACGAATGGTTAGTGAACTAGGGTAACAAACATGTATTTCTTTATGATCGTTTATGTTTGTTAAGAAAATTTATTGTTCATGAACGGTTTGTGAACTATGGTAACAAACATAAACGAAAACAAACGAATATAAACAAACACAAACGTACACGAAACAAACACAAACACAAACAAACATAAACAAACACGAAACAAACACAAACGAACATAAACAAACTCAAACGGACGTAAACAAACGAACACGAACGGATGTTCACGAATATAAACGAACTAACGGACCTTTGTTCTTGTTCGTTTGTTTAACTAAACGAACACAAAATATTATTTGTGTTCGTTTGTTTAGCTAAACGAACGAACATAAATGAACTCTCGCCGAACGGTTCGCGAACGATTCGTTGAACGTTTGGTGCGTTTACAGGCTTACATGTGTGTACCAAATTGTATACACCAGGGACTTCCGGTGTAATAAATGAAGTTCAGGGACTAAGACTGCAATAAGTAGTATACCACATGGACCTTCCATGTAATTTACTCAGGTTTAAGTATGAGGAAGGGGTGGACAATTACCATATTACCCATCATGTGATGTGCACATGGGGGATTTAACGGCTTTAATTAACGTCCGTTTGCTTCAGGGACTACGGGTGCAACAAAGTGGCAACACCAGGGACTCCCAGTGTACTTAATGAAGTTTAGGGACTGTGACTGCAATAAGTGATAACCCACAAGGACCTTAGATGTAATTCGCTCTAGTGTTTTGTTTTTGCTTACAAGAAACCATTTGGTTTTGCCGTTCCGTGCTAGTTAAGGTCCCATGGCGAATTTTCCTACGAGGTAATCCGATTCCAGCTTGTTAACTTTATACAAACTTCAGAAAAGCCCCTTTCAAATTTACAACTGCCCAACTCCTCCGCATAATGAATATTAAAAGGTAAAATATAGATAATCATACATCTACTCCTACATAAAGACTGTTCCAAGAAAAATAAAGTACATTATCGATTCAAAGCAAGCACTTAAACATTTTAAACTTTTATTCATATTACTTATTCTAATTACAAGTGTTATCGAACAGAAATCTCTAGGTTTCTTGTTTGCCTTTCATTTCAAATTATAGCACAAATCATTAAATAGTCGAACCAATGGGTAAAACCTATACTCTTTGATATATGTATTTATGTAATGGTAAAACATCACTTGTTGTTCATCAGGTGTATTAAAGATTTAAAGGTATAAATGTAGTAAAAGAAATCGTAAAATTCATTAATGGTCCTTTTGCATATGAAAGGACTAAAATACCCTTGTGTGGAGGGTACGTACCCAACCTAACGGGATATTTAACAAAGGATCAAACATAAAACAAAATGACAAATTAAAGATTGTGCAAGTATTCTTGAAAGAAAAAAAATCAAAACTTACAGTTCCAAATTATAAAATTTACTCTTAAAAGATTACTTGTTCAATGAAAAAGTTGCGTGCAAATTAGGGGATGAAAATATACTACTATATTCATTTTATTTATTTGCACCTTTTTTTAACCAAACTAAAGGTTAACTGGATATTATTTACTGCCCAGTTGAAAGATGTCATCGGTGGGTGCCTGGGTGGTGCTACAGTACCACAATCCCGCCACCACTAGCTGCGGCGGCGCCACTTCAAGCAATCTCTTCTTTCACGTAGGTAACATCAGTCACATTCCCCTAAATCAGTGAGACGTATTTCAAAGGAAAAGACCAGCAATTTTATCCGTAGACAAATCATGATCTACGTTTCTGAAAATGGACTCCAGAAATGCAAATTGCACCAGTGATTTTATGAATTACAGAAGAAGAAGAGTGCCAATTTTGTCTATTCTTCATTCTAATGCAGACCCAACAGCAACTGGTACAATTCGGGTATTCCTCCGGGAATTGAGATTAAATAAACTGCAAAAACTTGCTGATAGTGTAAATGTTTGCAGCAATGATCGTAGCATGATTATTGTTTGGCAGCTGCTGGCCAGAAACATTTTCTATTTTCTTTTCAAATTAGTGAAGAATGGATAGGTGAGATAATTTATGGTAATCATATTTACATTAATTTGATCTTGAGCGCATTAAGCGATTGACAATTTTATTTAGGTGAATTCATTCTGATTCCATGGAATGTCATTCACTAAAAATTAGCTCATGTTCATCTTAATTCAAGATTTTGAGGCCGTGTTATATCGTTAACCAGGTATCATAAACTAATTTGCTTTGTCATTAATCTGATACAAGTACATGTCAGTACTCATATCATCTTTTGAAATGATGATTATTTTAGTCTTCCAAGCATCTTGAATAGGGATCATACTGTTTTCCATATATGAATAATACCAATAATATGTAACATTTATTCCCAAGCTATTTCATCCAACCATAATACTCATTATTGGAATCTAAAAAGGCTGCCATTTCCCTTCTGGTTGGCCCTCAATTCCATACTACCCACTCATGTTGCTTCCTTGATTCCAGTCCTTGAGTTTTGAGAGGAATTTGCATTGTTCATTTTGTTTTCTCTCTCTTCTTTTAGGATGCTCAATAATGAGTTTTTCTGCAGTAAACAGTAACATATTATTCATTCAAAGACTAAACTTCATATAAAGGTTTCCAATTGTCCAACAGCATGTGTTGCTGTCACCAAAAAAGCACCATTTTAGTGTTAAACTTCTCAAAGATTTGTTGCCTTAAACAACAAATTGATTTCTTTGTTTAATTTTAATTAACAAAGGTTTTGTAGATTACACGCTAATTACTATTCTAGCATTGTAAAACTTGGTAGGTTTAGGTTATATAATGATTTGTTAACTTGATTTGAGGAACAAATGTGAAATCTGATTTCATCCCTTTCTAGAGAAATGTAAACTTTGGCTTTTGGTGTCAAAGAGCTTATAAATTGATACGAGTTATTACATATTTACAAAGAGTCAAAGAACTTGATAATTACGTTACATCATATAACAAATTATACAATAGAAAAAACTAAAATTTCCTTAAATTTGAAAGAATAATTTACATCAATTTAGAATCCGTGAAGTCACTTGTTTTTAGTCTCAACATGTTCAAAGAATGAACTTTGACTCTTTCAAGAAGTTGTCTTGAATCTTTTATCTTCACATTGGATTTACTTTCTACTTCTTCAAGTCTCAAAAAAGTAAAAAATAAAGTTCAAGTCAACTCCCGTTATATTTTGAGTCAATGATATGCAAGTGAACAGAGCTCAAGATTTTCTTTTCCTCCACTACAACCCATTCCTTTCACGGGGTCGTTTTCGTTATAACTTTTTGTCATAAGTCTAATAATACTCCTTTTTGAAAAATTCTCTGGCCAGGAGCAAGAATTGCTAAAGGGTCATAAGCCATTTTCCTCCGTTGAAAAGTCTCCCACCGTTGACCAAAGTGGGCCCGCCACTCATCTTGTGTGGTGTAATGTGGTAAATATTGTTTGACTCCAAGTTGTTGTTCATGACAGAAATCTAAAACTTTTTTATTTTGACTCAAAATGTGTTGTAAACCGTCTTTTCCTGATGATAAAGGATTTGCTTGTGATAGGAATGCCACTAAGTAGAATATATCTTCTTCAGGTATTACTGCTGAAGTCCTGTTGTTCCATCTGAAATAACAACCTTTAGAATCATCTTTTGGAAAAGATTCACTTTACCCCCCTGTACAATTTCCCTTTGACAGACTGCCCCCCTCTATTTATTAAGGACAAATATCGAATGAATCTCAACTATGTAACAAGATTCATTTGTCATTCACTCATTTGTAGATAATTGTGCTGGTATTATATAGTAAAGGGTCTGATTCGTCACCAGCAAATAGTACAAGGGTGTGATTCAGTTATGTCATATATATATAGCTAAAACTATTAGTATGGAAGTTGTTTAATTTATGTGCTGAATAAACGGTTTCAATGATAGCAATTGACCATTACCCTTTTCTCAGACGTTACTTACAACAAAAATAACTATAACTATTTGATATATAATTCAAAATGAAAGTACTACTAAATGACGAAGTACAAGTAGTACAAAAGTGTGTCTGTTCAAAAAAAAAAAAAAAAAACAAGTAGTACAAAAGTCTAACATATAACTAACTAAAATCAATATAATAAAAATACAATATAATTAACATAAATCCATATCTCAAAACTATCTTCGAACTAATAAAATTTGAGATCTATAATATTAGCATATAATAGTTGAAATTTGTTTCCCTTATAAAAAATGACCCACTGGATTAACGAAACGTCTTATAAATATTTAGCTGTAATTCAGGTGATATTTGGTAAGTAATAAATCGAAAAATAATGACTTAAAATCATATATTTTGGATTAAGTTAAAGACAAACTTACTTTGATTTGTTAACGGGATAGAGAAGAATTGGCCCGTTGCTTGTATCTGCTAAAATATTTCCAAAAACTTGATCAGCAAATTTATGAATTTTACTTTTTGGAACAAGAAGATTTAACCAGGGGTGTGGTACATCCCATAAACCCTTTTCTTGTAATTTAATTTCTGCTGCATGAACTCTATCAAGAAATTCCACATACGTAACTTCACTCATAAAAAGTGTCGACTTTATATAACTCAATTCAGATAACATGCTCTCTATTTCCTGCAACCAACACATTACAATTAATAGGTAATAATAAAAATTCATATATTATAATTCTAATTTAGATAGTAAAGTACCTCATTAGTTGTAACAATCTTGTCAGGGTTGAAATATTTTGCCAGTTCAAGACAAAAGAGCGTTTTTCCTTCTGATTCGAATTTACTAGCTTCATTATCGTCTTTTGGATTAAACGATGATCTCCAGTTATTAAGAAGACCTGTTCTGTTTATGATCACAAGTCCTTCTATGTAATTAAACGTGTTTTCTGAACTTATTAATCGTTCTTGATCTCGTGTGAATGTCGAGAAATCTGAGTATAACACTCGAATCCATTTCACCTGTTCATATGATCTCATTAACCATTTAAAAAAATAATAATTACTTTTTTTAGTAGATTAACGATATAAATTACCATCTTTGAAGCCGGTTCCAGTGAAATTCTTGCTCGAGTAATTATCCCAAATTGACCAAGTCCTCCAAGAACACCATTGAAAAGATCTGCATTTTGTTGTTCTGAACACGTCACCACTTCTCCCTTTCCTGCATCCAAATTTTAATAATTATTTAATAAGCTTTATTAAATTTTTAATACAATTATCTAGAATAATATACAAACCTGTAACAACCTCGAGCTGGTGTACATTACTAATCTGTGGACCATGTTTAAATGCTTGACCACTGATTCCGGCATTAGACAAAGTACCACCAACTGTTAAATGCAAATAATCTGTCCAAGATTTTGGTGCCAAACCATATTTAATACTTTCATTTAAAATATTAATCCACAATTCCCCACCCGAAACATCCACATAAGGAAATTCACCAATTTCAAACCGCATTTTTGGCGTTTTTAGCGATTCCATATTAATCACAACTCCTCGGCTAGCTTGTGATTGACCTTGAATCGAGTGACCATGACCTCTGGCTGCAACCGTGAGCTCAGAACTCGGGCCCAATTCCCAAACATGTCTAACCATTGTGGCTATATCAGAAACCGATTTCGGGTGCAAGACGGCTAAAGGGAGAAAATGAAATTGTTTTCCATAATCTTTTGATGCGAATTCGTTGTTTGTGAAACTAAAATGTCCATCGACATTAATCGTTGTTAATGAAGATGGGATGTTTGAAAAACAGAGGTTTAGTTGAAAGCTTAAGAATATGATCATAAAACTTCTTATGAATAATAAGTTTGTATGTCTGAGAATACTAAAAAATCTCATTTTAGGTTGTGGAAATTAAGAAATGAGGAGGGAAATTTAAAGAGATAATTTGGTTGGATCCGTGTGTAGACTGTCTGCTTAAAGATTCTGACTCTCAAGTCCTACCTTTTTAGCTTCCTTTTTGAGCTTTACTTTTTTATTTTTAATATTTAATATTTTATCTTTTATTTATGTGAGAATGTTGAAGATCATAATTCATTAAGTTATAAGAAAGAAAGATTTCACAATCTTCGCACTTATTTCCTTACAGTTGCAACCATCTTAACTTCTTTTTTTATTACTCCTTTCGTCACATATAAAGTGTCCAAGTTACTATTTTTGTTTATCTCAAAATTAAGTGTCCACTTCCAAATAACAACCAATCAATTTATTTATATGTGAGCTAATATGAGATTTTATTGATAAACAGTGTAATGATTACACTTTTCTAAAACCACATGCATCTTGTCTAGTGGACACTTAATATGGGACGGACGTTTTCTAGCATCAAACTTCACATCGTGGGGCCCACGAAATCATACAAGAATTTCAACAGTTGGTTGTGTTGGGACCTCTTTGCACCATGGAGTTGACATCTCACAATAAGACATAGGTCGCCCGTATTTAGCCATACCCGTTTTAGAATCCGGATCGGTATTCAGTAACTTTATGTTTAAAAAGATTTGTACACAATATTTAAGTAGTGAGGGCTACTAGTGGTGTAGTGACATATGTGCTTTTTTTGGAATATTTAATACTGAAAGTTGAAGCATGAAGTCCATTGGATGCCAAGATTCATATCCTGTCCCTCCTTACCACAACATATTTGACCCTTTTTCTATTGTGGGCTATATAAGTGAAATCTCAACCATTAAACTCTACTCCTTTCATCTGTGGTTCAAAACCTAATTTCTTGACTTGCTTTTATAGCTAGACACCGACCATTAATGAAAAAAATAAGGTCGCGCCATTTGGAATAACACTAATCAAAGACCATTTTTGTATGAGTTTGGTTTGTCTCGAAGCAATTTATGTTTAGAATATAATTTTTTTAGGAAATGTGTATGGAGTCCATCTAGTTATTGAAACAGTTTATAAGTCATCATATGTAAACCCAATATGTTTATATATACGAGTTAGTTATTTCAAACCTAACTTCTAGAGGACCCCATTAGTGGTTTGAATGAGTCAAATATGTTGACTTTTAAAATGTGTATCCAGAACCTACTAAAGTATATATATCTTTTAAATATATCTATTTTCAAAATGTATATCTATAAACTACTAAAGTATAAATATATCTATTTTAAACAATATTTTAATAATTAAACGGGTTGGTAGGTCGATCCATTTAAATTATCTTCAACCCGAACATAACCTGTTTGATAAACATGTCAGCTAAGTCAACCCAAAGCTGACCCGAAACTTATTTATCTTATCTCTAACCTATTTATTTTCATATCGGTTTCGGTTCTTACCATTCCTACCTCTATTAACATGTTAAAGACTATCACTAGGTACATTCTATATGCATATTCTGGAATCATGTGATGTATGTACACACGTTGATGCACAGAGCACAAGTTGCGTAGTGAGCATATATCTTGTTGAATGAAAAGGGGACAGGTGGGGTGAGGCTGCATGCCACCATTAAAGATGAGATTGGCTGGGCCACCACTAATGGGGTCCTCTAGAAGTTGGTCATTATGCTATAGATGCTAAAGAAGTGTAAAAAATAGTTGGTAGGATTTAGATTGATTTAGGATTTTGCTAATTAGATCATAAGTAATCATGGATGTTTTATCTCATAATGCTTAATGTCTAATTTTCATTCCCTTACACTCGATGTTGTTTTGTCTGGTTCACACTCCAGGAAATTAAAAATAAATAAATATTCCCGTTTGGATCAAACTCGTGAGATTTAGGAAGTTATATGGAATCATATCCACTAAGCAACCACTAGATGATTTTACACTCCATGAAATCTAATTCCATACTCTCTCCATTCATGTCTAGTTTGATATCACCCCCTTTGAATAGACTTTGTACTTGCTCCCTCTGATCGAATAGACTGTGTACTTGCCCACAAATATTCCCTATCTTTGGTTTTGATTGTGTTTGTACGCCTGTTTTAAGCATTTTATCTTATCAAATCATGAGTAATGCACATGCTTTCTATCCTCATCTTGTTGATTATTTTGACGTTTTCGTTCTTTTGTTGGTTTAAGTGTTAAATCGTCAGTTGTCGCTTCTTGTGAGTTGTCACGTGAAATTACACTCATGTTCATTTCTAGTTATCTTACCAAATTCACTTTATTTGTTTATTCATCACTAAGAATGGTTAAGTTTGGTGATTGTGACTTTCAACTATTCTGGATGCCGAAGGTCCGTCACTTTAAGGAAACCATTGGCATATATGGAGCCTCGGTTGTTATTGCCAGCTCGATCCTTCCTTCAATTTGGCAACGGAAGAGGAGGTTAAATGTGTGAGACCAAAAAAACTATAGAGATGTGTTAGTTAGGTGTCAGCTGATATGATATTGATTTAGTGACAACGGTTGTAGTTGTCATATAAAAATTATAACAAGAAGGGTTTTGATGCAAAAAAATTATATTAAGGAGGGTTTTAATGCATATTTTGGTTTTGATTATTTAATTACTATGCAATCAAAACATGCATCAAAACCCTCCTTGTTATATCGTATTTTCATTCCCTTACACTCAATGTTGTTTTGTCATGTTCACACTCCATGATATTAAAAAAAAAAATCCCATTAATCAGAGAGTAATCAAACTCGTGACATTTAAGAATTTATTCGGAGCACTTACCATTAGGCAACAACCATCGAGTGTTAGGGAATGAAAGTTAGACATAACATTAAAAAAATCATTAAACTTTCAAATTTTTTGTCATAGGCTTTCTTTATTTATACTTCATATCGTGTTTCCGTTAAACAAAAACAACTAATATCTTTATCTATATTAAATGAAAGTTTTTTTTGAATGTTAGCCACCTCATCTTGTCCATATCAGCTATGCTGGACTAATCCTCTTCAGCAATCATCACAGTTTATCTTCTTCTTCTTCTTCTTCATATTGAAATGGTTTAAACCCACTAATCCTAAATTGCAGGGATATCTCCTAAATAGTAGTTGATTTCGGATTTTATGAAGCAGTTTAAAATCCATTATAATATGTGTGCCACTATCAAAGGAACTTCCATCTGAAAAGACAATTGAAATTGAAATACGGACGATAATGAATTGCCGAAGTATAATCGTCCATTGACATGGTCACTGACGTAAAGCATTTGTGTTCGGTTTTCAATCAACAACAAGGGATAATGAACGATTATAAATCAACAGCTCTTATTACTCGTGATTTGCTCGGTGGCGGTGGCGCCGGTGGTAGTTGCGAAGTTGAAAAACGTCTCGATTTGAAGGTAAACTCGACCTAATTCTACTTTTTTTTTTGAAGTTCTAGCTCCTTTTGTTAGATTAATTGTTCTTTACTTCTGTGATTCTGTTAAGGTCACGAAATATATGAATACAAATTTGTTCGTTTATCACTTCTGTTCTGTTAATTTCACGGGGTTACAAATTTGTCATGCCAACGTTTATGCAGTTTTTGAATCCAGATTTCAGCCCACTCACAAAAACCACTAATCCCGAATTATATGGCAGACAGTATACATTCTTATCTCAACCATCTTCCAATTAGCAAAAGAGAAGAGAACAACAATCATGTACAACCAATTACTCATACCAAAAGGTTATAATGATTATCCATTCAAATTCGCTTATGGATATGGGTGATTATTGGGTCAAAACCGAACCGATAGAACCGATAACCGATTAAGCATAAACTTCGAAACCGAAAACCGAACCGTTAATACTTATTCAGTTTCGGTTTTGGTCCGGTTTTGATTCCGGTTTTCGATCTAAAAACCGATATGGTTCAATAAGCTCAAAAACCATTTTTTTGCTATTTTCCTTCCATTTTCCAGATTTCACCCCTAAACTTACCAAGTCATCAAAGTGTTTTCAACACAACAAATGCAAAGACCAAGTGACCAACTTTCAAAATAAATATTTTAACAAAAAAACCCGATTGCAAGGGGAGGTAGTTGAGGATTTCCTAGTTTTTTGTTGCATGGACTTACTTATCGGTTCGGTTCGGTTAAAAACCGATAAAAAATGGACCGAAACCGATAAAGCCAATTTTTATAAACCGAAAACCGAACCGAATTCCGTTATCGGTTCGGTTTCGGTTCGGTTTCGGGTAATTTTCGGTTTGGTTCGGTTTATTCGGCCCAAATGCTCACCCCTACTTATGGACAACGTAAATTTTACTTTAAAAACTAAAATTTAATATTAAAACAAAAAAATTATACATGTGATTGAAACTTGAAAGTAGTTACGAATTAATATAAGGTTGCCTTGTGTCGAGATAACAAATAGATTCGATCAATTGATTAATATGTTATCGTCAAATCTAAATACAAGTCTACAATAGATTAAGGGTTTTGATAATAAAAATGAATATGTTTGTTTTAAAAAATAACTATTAATTAGATTATAAATCATTAACCTACATTTATCTTTATTAGTTCAATTTCTTATTTTTTTTCTAGATGTATTTAATTACTCATGTAACAAATTCTATTAAAAACCCTTTTTTCAAAACAGTTTCATTATAAAAAATTCAAGACCCATAAATAAAATAAAATTTAGTAGACGATATATGTTTAGACACGTATAATGGAACTATGGAAGGATCGGGTAAAAATGTATATACTAAATAAACATTTATACTTCGTAATACTGATACACAAAAGTGTCCAATTTCTATTAAAAAGGCCACGAGAGTATATTATTGTCTTTTTAGTTACTCATACACAATGTAATACTACCTCCGTATCAAAATAAGTGATACACTTCTCCAAACACGGTTTTTGAGGCAAAACTTTTAAAGGGGGATTAAGATAGATTAAGTGGGTCCTCATAGATTTTAAACACTTTTGTTTAAGGAAGATAATCTTTTACTTTTTGAGGGTTTGCCTGCCAAACTTTATCCTCCCAAATAAGTTGTTAAACATATTCATAAACACATTTCGAAGAGTACACAACCAAATTTACAATTTTCATAACAAAAAACCATTTCGTTTCCAAGAGTACACATTTCGAGAAGCAGCAGATTTAACATATTCATAAAAGGATAAAATAGATTTGGATTCGAACACCAACCGATTAATCAATTGAAGAATTGAAGAACCATTTAATCAGAAAGGTAGCAAACATAAGAGATAATGAAGAAACAACAACCGAAAAACCTTCGAACAGCAACCGAAACACCCACAGATTTAGGGTTTCTTGATTCTTCGAGTTCTTCCTAAAAACCTTCGATTTCTTCATCCTCAGAGGAATACTCATCGTAAATAAACAACCCTTCTTGTTCATCGTTTGTTCGAAAGTGAGCGTCAATCAAGGGTCTCAAATCGGGTACCGATTAAGATAATGAAGAAGAAAAGAAGAAGATTTGAAGAGATGAAAACCCTAGATTAGATTATTGCCAAGAACGAAGAACACATAGAAAACCCTAAAATGATCGAGTGGTTGGTATCAATATTGAAGAATCTGTGACTGATTTTCAATTTGGGTGGTGGGGAATGGGTTTAATTTAGGGGTAGGTGGGAAGAATTAATTAGTAGATAAAGAATAATGTTAATAATATTTAAGGATGTTAAGTGAGGGTAAAAGAGTAATTTTATATACTAAAACTTTCCAAATAAGGTAAATATTATAAGCGTATCACTTATTTTGTTCCACCCCTTTTAGGAAAGTGTATCACTTATTTTGATACGGAGGTAGTATATTTTATCGATGATCACACTCACATCAATTTATCATATTCTTACAAGAAGTCTGGTCATCTGAGTGACCAAACCGGAAAAAAAATGGAGGAGGGAGAGGGACGCATCAACCTTTGGTCACGTTATGGGAGTGACACGATCTGGGGTGGGACGACTGCATAGTCATGATCACCCATAACAGGTGGTCCAAATAACATATTTCTTACATTATAAAAAAATTATAATATTAAACTAAATTACCTATAATAACATTCATCACTAGAAAATACTATTCATTTTGCAATAGGAGGTGTTATATGTACTATATTTTTTAATGGATGCATTATAATTATTATTTCATATTTTTTAATAGATATACTACAATTATTACTTTTTATAAATCATATAAATTAAAAGTTTATGATGTAAATATTAATTTCCTTTTGCAATAAATATATCAAAAGTTGATGTTGTCATTGGCAACCAAACCAACCCCTATCAAACTTAACCTGCATGGGGATCTATATGAGTACATGGATAAAGTTTTTTTTTTATTTTCTAAAATAATGTTTGAATATTATATTTGATTATTCTTCAAACTTTTTAAAACAACAAATATAATAATATTATAAATATATTAACTATAATTTGTAAGTACATGGATAAAGTTTTTTTTTTATTTTCTAAAATAATGTTTGAATATTATATTTGATTATTCTTCAAACTTTTTAAAACAACAAATATAATAATATTATAAATATATTAACTATAATTTGTAATTTTCAAACTTCACATTATCTACTTGTAATCAACTTGCATGTTGCATTACTAGCCACTTTAATTTGTATTTTAAACAGTATTAAATATAAATTTTATTTTAAAATAATATTGTAACTAAAAAATCTTTAGTCTAGCGGTATGGTGTTTATCATGTAACTTTAAGGTTAGGAGTTCAAGTCCCGTCGTAAACATAGATAATAATTGAGTTCTGATAATGACAGCCTTTAATGCTGTCTGTAATGCATAAACAGTTGTATACTAATCTATGAAAATGGGTAGTTTCTAAAATTAAAGAGTTTATTATAGTTAGATGTATAAATTTTCAATCCGTATCTTATGACAGCCCATCGAACTGTAATTATAAAACTCTTAATAATTATGTGTAAATTAAAATTTATAGTTAAAAAAAAACTTGTATTACTAGCTAGCAACTTTAATTGGTAGCTTCAAGTAATTTTGCTAGCCGTCGATCACAAATATACTCAGCACGTGTCAAATCGTTATTTCATATCACAGTCTCTCTCTCTCTCCTCTGCCATAATATAACTGACCACCCAACAGAGCAGACAAAGTGGGTATTGCAAAAATGAGCAGGAAGAAGGTGGAGCTAACCACCGAGCAAAAGGCGTCCGCGGTGGTGGTGGAGGAGTGGCGGAGGTGGGCGGGGTTGAACCCGGAGCTACTTGCGTTGATATTCGTAAGAATTCCGGTGGATGAAATGGTGAGGATTGTGCCGTTGGTTTGTAGAGGTTGGATGGAGGTAGTGGCGGGGCCGTACTGTTGGTCGGAAGTTGATGTCCAGGAGTGGTGCCGGCGTCGGAATGACAGTCATGCGGTGGATACGGTGGTGAAGAAGCTGGTCCGACGGAGCAAATGTATGGTTCAACGATTGTCAGCTTACCGCTTGGGTGAATCAGGATTCTTCTTTGTAGCTCACTGGTAATTACGTCTTTCAATATATATTCTTACATTACATATTTATGTAATGAATCTGTGTTTTATAAATTTCTGCAAATAAGTTGATGGTGATGCTGTAAACGAGGCTATGCTCGTTCATGGGTGATATTTGATCTACAAATATAAAAACAAGGAGTAGATATAATCTGTGTGGGTGATATTTGATCTTTCAGGGTAAATGATCTTACTGCGAACCATATATTAACTTGATTAACTTAATATATATATTTGTTTGATTACTCTCAGGTGTAATGATTAATAAGCTAATGAAAATCAAAGCTAATGCACATGAACATTTATGTTTTGCAAAATGAAATGGGGTAAAATGAAGCTAAAATGTATAAATGTGATGATTTATAGCTAAAATTAAGTAACTGATTATACTTTTTTGATGTTTTTGTTTATATGTCATTTGTTAATTATAAGCATTATTTTCGTTCATAAGTTTTATTTATTCTATAATATTATAAAAAAGATATTTTGAATATCGGATCAATAGTTAGATATTTATATTTAAAACATTTGATAAGTTAATTAATCAAAACATTTTTATATTGTTTTATAATGTAAAAGGGAAACCTGAAACAAGATTTGTAATGATACCGGATTTGACCTTAGTTGGTTTTGGATTCAGATTATTTTTTCCACATTAATTTGAAGTGATTTTATATTGGTTAATATGTATATTTTATACATTTCTGCTTACTTTCTCATGAAAAGAATCCATATTCACGTATATAGTTACAATATATAGTAATTTTTACTTCCATATGTCTAAATGATTTATGATCCTTTTATAATAATGACAAGATATGCCAATACTGTTGATCAAAGTCAGAATTATCAAAATATGTAGCAATAATTTTAAATCATGTGACATTGTTATATGAACTTGTGACTCTTATTTCCTAATTTGAAATTGAGTTATTGTCGTATCTATATGACTATAGTCTATATGGTAACTAGATGTGACAATATTGACCTATTAATTTTAAAAATGGGTCAATTTGTCAAAGGGGTAAAAGTTTAACAGTTTTGTAAAAAGGAAATTAGAAAGTGTCAAAAGTTTTCTCAAATGCTTAAAACCTCACAAACCTATGGTAATTTTACACCATGCATGGTTAACTCGATAACTTAATTCTGTTTATTTTTTTTATTTTTATTATTATTTTTTTTTTGCAGTGGAAAATTTCTGAGAGAATTGCAAATGCCAATGAGTGCAATCACAGACCAAATGGTATTAAAGCACATAAAACCACTACCAAATCTGAAAATGTTGGATATCAGTCATTGCTTCAAGATCACAAGCAAAGGGATTGCAGCATTTGGTAACCAGTGCAAATCCTTAATTCACTTGAGAAGAAACATGCCTCCAATTGATGTTTCATCTCCTATCGATGATTCTGAAGCAAAAACAATAGCCAACACAATGCCGAATTTACAACAAATTGAGCTTTCTTTTGGTCGATTTGGTGATTCGGGTGTTTCTGAAATTGTGAACAACTGTAAGTCAGTTACTCATTTTGATATTCAAGGAAGTTGGAATGTTGAGTTGAATGGTGATCTTTTGGAGATTTGTGAAAAGATTGAGAATTTTCAAAGCCCGTGGGTTGATAACGAGTTATTTGACACTGATACTGACACTGATATTGAAGACGAAGATGTTGATGAATCAGAATCAGATTGAAGTCTTTCTAACATTCGGAGCTTTTGCTTATTTTGAAGCATGCAAATATAAAAGAGACTGAGTACAAATACACGATTTAAGAACATCACATGGATGTTTAGTTTTTGCACACACTAAATGGTATTTTTAGTGGATATTGGCTTGTTTTGGATTGGAACTTATGTTTTTGGGAGAATTAGAGTATAACTGCATGTTTTTTTTCCTGAATCATTAGTAGGAGGTATGCATTTATTTGAAATGTTGTTACGTGATATGCTACTGTTTTCGAAATCAGGTGCAGTTTGACTTTTTTGGTCAATCTGATCGTCTTATAATTCCAAATTAGTATTGGTTATGTTAGTTTATAGGGAAATTATGATAGCTAGACTGAATTTTAATGATATAGCATTGATAGATCTAATGTTGGGGATGAAGTTATAGCAAAGTCTATACGCATTTCAAAGTTGAATATTACCATTTGACATTAGAAGTCAACTTAGATGTACCGTTGTCAGTTTATAACGGTTTTAAAGATGATAAATTAATGGAAGGTGTTACTTTCATGATTTTGATAGAAGGGTTATGTAAAGCAGGTCAGGTTGATGAGGCTATCGGGCTTCTAACCCAAATGAGGAAGTTGTGTAAACCGGATGTTTTTACTCATGCTGCAATGATTAAAATTTTACTGATTTAGATAATAATTTTATTAGAGGTTTATGCAACATGAAACATGTTAATAAGGCACATCAACTTTTTCATATTAGTGTGTCACAGTTGAAGATCTTAAACTGGTTTTTGAGACCGTTAATCTAATGTTGGTTTGTTATGTGGAGTTAAGAAAATATGATGAATTTTGCAAATTGCCTGTACAAATGGAGACTTTAGGGTTCAATGCTGTTGATGTTCTTGTGAAAAATTTTACATTAATCATAGAAGATGGTTGTTTGGTTAATGATGTCATCAGGGGCATCTCCGAGATTTTGAATGCCCTGTGCGAAAACACGAAAATGGACCCCCTAAATACAAGATTTTTTTAAAAATTTGGACTTTCTAATTTTTTTTCTATTAAATTATTAAGTTGACTTAAATTTTAATATTATATATATAAGATATATATAAAAATTAAGTCCCTATAAAATATGGGTCCTATGCCTCTTCAAAGACACCCCTGGATGTCATGTACTGTGCACTGGTATGTGTAAATATGGAACAATTGAGGAGGGTAGAAAAGTCTTTTTAAGTATGAGAGAGTTTAAGATGATTACTGAATCAGATTTGCTTGTGTATGATGATTTGTTAGTTGATCATATGAAGAAAAAGACGGCTTGATTTGGTGTTGAGTAGATTAAAGTTTTTCAGGCTCAAGTCAAAGTTGAAAGCAACGGGTCTAATCTGTTGCCAAACTAAGAACTTGAAATCAGGTATGTATTTGCTTTATGGCGAGCCTTTGTTTCGAATCTCAAGCCCCATTAACTAATCGGCATCGAGCTCACCATGACTCAAATCTTTATTAGAATCAAAATATTAATTAACTCGACTCGAGACTTTCAAGATCGAGGAGACTCAAATTGGTTGGATGGTATGATGATTATATAAATATACTTATACACAAAAGGTAAACATGTAAAATGTTACAAGATTTATGAGCCGGCGTTGAGCTCGACTTGAAAGTCTACTTAAGCAGGTCTCGAGCTTGACTTAAATACGAATTACAACACATGTTTATAAAATTCCTCCAAGTTCTTTATCACAAAACTATACATATAATTTGACATGAATTACAAAATTATGTGGAATGAAGCATTATGTTGGAGTAGTAAAGATTAATAGTGTGAAATACAATGAAAGATACAAGTAAATGTTGGTAAATCACGAAAATCTATTTTCCTGGCTAAAACATGTATGAAGTTAACTACCTTCCTGAAACCTCAATTTCACGTTTGGGCCGGTTGCGAGTTCGTGGACGAGCTGGCTCTTCATCGGCTGGAGCTACAACATCTTCATCTTCTGCTTCTAATATTGATTGATTAACTTCTAGCTGTCAACGAGAATTACCAAAATAATTCAGAATCCTTTCAATGCAATTTCACTTGAACATAGATTATGACATGTTTCCAGTAAGCATCTAATCCTACAATTTAAAAAATCAGTTAAAATTCTGAAAATGAAAATATTGGGGATTTTACCTCCTCGTAGAAGTCTCTGTCGAGTTTATCAGAGATTTTAATGGAAGTGGAGACAGTTACGGCAAGAAGAGAGAGCGGAAAGACAAATGCGAAGATGTAAGTTGTGGCTCCTGGTGCTCCGCCACGTGTCACTACCAATGAACCTCTGCTTCTCCGGAAACTAGCACCACCACAAAATTGATGCGGACAACTCGGTGAAAGTGGAGCAATTAGCGACGGAGACGGAGACTGAAGGCGGAAGAATTGGGGGTTATGATGAAACTCGACATGACCATTATCCAAACCTCAAATGGCTGAAACTGGATCGTAAGTTTATCGATTACGGGAATTTCAATTATATCCATATTGCATAAGAGATCCCCATAATATAGGATGTAGCACATATGTACCCTCAATTTTGCCATTCTCTTTCCCTGAAAGGAACACACACAAATTTGAAATTTCTCTTTTAAGCTATTTCAGAAAGTACAATATCTTATATCAATAAACTTCTTGTCGAAACAACATTTTTGCACAAAAAACGTATATATACATTTACACTTCTATTTTGAATAGCTATTATCTTTTAACTTATATAAAAATCTAATTAAGCAACCTAAAAATAGGGTCGGACACTTGGACAAAAGGAATCGGAACCATTTGTGAAAAACACATATTGAACTTGCTACATCAATAAGAACCTTATCCATTGGGCCACATTGTCAAATTTGCTTGGGTTCAACACTCAAATTTCATATAAACATTCCTTGTTAAAACTTGTGGTCAACAGATTAGAAAAAATATGAAGCTTTGTTAGTGACAGTTTGGTTAATAATCAAAACCGAAATTTCAGGTGCCATTACAATTTACACACCCTTGATCGAGTCAAGCATTAATCTAACGAATCAATCTTAACCAAGCAGCCTATTTTTTCATGAACTAGAAACTATAATAAATCACACAAAATTTAAGCAACAAGACGAATCAATGTTATACACTTAAAATGCATCTATCTTATCTATACATCAGACAAATTATAACATAACACTTTACTCAAATTGAGCAGTATGAGTATGCTTCTACCACACCCACAATTTCCTCTCTCACCTGCACGCTTGGGTAATATGATCGGGAACCACCTCCAAAATCAAGTCAAAAAAGTCAACCCTACCGACAATTCTGTCTGTTGTCTTCATGAACTCATTTATATGTGGGTGGGCGGCCCTGGGGGAGACAATGGTGGGACAGCTACTTGGTCAAATCCGGAAGCTTCTAGAACCTTCCTAATCGTTGCTTGAGATTGATTCTCTCCAATTTTTTTTGGGGTTCTCGAAGAATTACTACTCTCAATTGAAGCTAAAAATTTGTCCCTTGAAAGAGTTGCAGGAGCATTAGCAATAACAGATTTAAACACACCTGATTCCTTCAATCCCTCAATGATAACCTAAATCATCCCAAATTTGCATCATTTTACTATAATTAAATTAATTAAATTATTATTTCTTACCGATGGGGCATATATGCGAGTTAAAATGCCTTTCCTCAATAGTTTCAAGTTTATTGTTTTGTCAGTCCACACCACGTGTTCGCGATACCTGGTGATAAATCACAACCATAATCAGATCAAACTAACGGGTTGGGTAATGGGTCAAAACGGGTCAGGTCATTTACTTGTCATCTTTTTATCCAAAATCTTTACTTTTTTTGAAATAATCAATGTATCAGAAAAAATCTACCTTTCTAAATGAAATGATTTAGAAGGTTTTATGCATTAAAAAAACTTTGGAGACTTTGGACCCGTTTCCTGAAGTTATTTGACCCGTTAGGGATACAACATAACCAAATTGATCATTCATATGTCAAATTAATGTAAAAGTTTCAGGCTTTACCAGTTGAGCTTTTCTTCTTGTGTGGCGGTTGAAGCAACTATGAATGCCTGAATCAATCAAATAATTAGTTCATCAAAATCTTATTAAACCGATTATATAAAACTTAAAAGAAACTAACCGCTCTATCAAATTCTAACATAAAACATCTTTTGACATCATCTTTAGTAGGCTTACAACCACATCTGTCTCTTCTTGAAGTCAAATCAGAAAATTTAGCATATGTGTAATGTAAAACAGCAGCTTCTTCTAGTTTTATCTCCCTGTCAGTCATAACAGAATTAAAATTTTGATAAAATAATCTCTCATAGTATATTTATTGGATTATTAAATTAGCATACTTTGGAGTTTTCATGTAATTGTGCCATCTGTGAGCACCGTTTGGACGTAAATGATCTTGAACACGAGCAACTGATTTCCCATTTCCATAAGTCAAAAAGTAGTTAGGGTTTCCACGTGTAGATTCTTTGTACATCCCAAAATAAGTGTCTTTTGGGAGATGATCATAGTTTCTTTTAAACATTGATACCTAATCAAATAAATACAACATATATTTTATAAAAACCACAGGGACGATTTACTCAAAAATAAAAAGTCAACCAAAGTCAAAACCTTTATAGTAAAAGAAATACCTCTGTAAAAGGATCCTTTATATCATCACGCTCAACACTACTCTCCTGAACAGAAAAAGATTTTCAAATGAATTCTCAAACTATTGTATTTATAAAAATTTGTTTTTATGAACCATTATAAATTCATTATAAAATGTAAAATATCTTACATAATTGGGAAAAACCACCATATCAACATCCGTAGGAATATCTCGAAGTATTTGCCTTAGAGAATATTCCCCTGCGCCAGCTGGATGTATCAGTTCATCTGTGTCAAGATGAAGTATCCAGTCCATGCCTGCTTTCTACCAATTTCATAAATAAATATTAATTCGGGATATGTTTTATCTCTAACGGGTCAAATGGGTAATATAATTTTAAAAAATAGCTTAAAAAGAAACGGGTCAGATACTCAAATGAGTCGAAAATGTATGTTTATGTGTAAAACCTCGTAAATCTTTTTACTCAGATTTAGATTAATACTGAAAGAATACAACTTTTGTAAATAATATTTGACACATTAACTGTTTATGAAAATCTTAAGAATGCGAGTCTAGAAAGCTTTTCGGTTCGACCCAACCCGACCCGTTTTGACTCGTACATAGGAGAATAATACACATACCCTTGCCATAACTATAGCCATCTCCATGTTGAGTGATTGCTTCACAAATAGCTCATAATTACATGGTTTGTAGAAGAAACTTGACAGCCAAGTTTCGTTCCAGATCCGACTATAAAATTAAATGTGAAGCAATCAGATAAAAAGTAACTAACATAGTAACAGAAAACTAAACAAATCAATCGACAGAAAACACCAACCTGTTAGCTTGTTGCTCCTCTAGCTGTTTTGTTCTGTATATCACCCTCACACCCTAAAAATAAACACAAATCACTTTAAATATATAAAAGATTTTTCTACAAAAGAAATCTGAAAGCTTACAGGAATTGATTCAAGAACTTTGGATACATCAGGAGAAGCAGCTTTTCCTTCAACAAACAAAAAGAAGGTTTCAACCCCGAGAACTTTGTGATAAAACATCCATGGCAAAATCTGATCTAATCCAGCAGATGTACTACTTGTAATACATATCTGATCACATCAAAAATATTGTTACAATAAATCATACTAATAAAAAGTTATACTACTTAATTACTCATTCAACTCCATAACTACTAATTTATTCTCATCTACCAAATTTCAACATCTAATCCTAATCACTCACGAGAAAATATAGTCAAAATGAACCCTGATAGATAAGCTACCAAACTGAAAGTTGGAAAAACTTATTGATAGCAATGTATTACAATTAGGTAAAGAGAAGTAAGATTAATAATCTGGTCATAATTTAGGATCTTTATCTAACACACGCCAATTTTAACAAAAACATGTTAACTTGGTGTAGAAGATCACGCATACAATAACAAAATCCATTTGTGAACACAGAAATGTCAAATTTTATTATTGTACTAACAAGTAACAACGTGTGGGTCTCATCCCAAACTAAATTAAAATTTTAAGTGAGGTTTGAAGCCTAATTCTTCTCTTGTGTTACATAGTTAACACCACCATTGTTCTACTTGAGCTACTTGTTTTCAAGTTCTATGTAATTAGCATATTCTTCTCTGAAGTTTTAATGCCAGATCCACTAAGTTGAAAGGCACTCACTTCACGTAGAACTAAAATACAAAAATAAAACTAGCTACTTTAGGTTTTCCTACAGAGATGAAGCAAAATCCAACACAAACTGGAAAAAGATCATACCTTAGGTTTAAGATCAGATTCAAATTTGAATTTCCAATCGTGGTAGTAAGGGAAGGATGGAGAAGACGATTGGCCGAGTGAGAGGCAATCGGAGTGGTGGTCGACGACGGTGGCGAGCGGAGATGAGTCCATTCCGGGGAACTTGTGGGAGTTGTGTTGAGGTGACCAGTGAGAGATCGGATCGTCTACGTCTACAAAACCTCCGCCGCGCCATTGGAGGAGGAAGGCGAAGGCGGCAAGTGTGATTGGGAGGAGAGTAAGGAGGAGAATTAACTTGGAAGCGAAGGAATGGTGGTTGTTGGCGGCAGTTTGCGATGGTTTCGGACCTGCCATTGATGAGACGACCTCCCTCTGTGTGTGTATGAGAGAGAGAGAAAGCGATGGGAGATGAGTTTTCGGAAACCCTCTGTTTGGTGAGCAAAATCAGATCACACTACTCTTGTTGTTGAGACAAACTGACAAAGGTCCAGTTTTCATTTTTTTTCTTTTCTTTTTTGAGTTTCAGTTTGTAGGTATTCTAATTGTTATAGAAGTATGTTTGATTTTTATTTACGGTATTCATGTCAATTATTTACGGTATTCATGTCAATAAGATATAAATATTGTTTAATTATTTTTTAATGGCAAATGCTACGGAGGAATTATGTATTTTTTGTAAATTGTGATTAATTGTGTATTTTGTATGAATTCATAAGAAATATTATATAACTAGCTTATAACCCGTGATAAATCATGGTTGACTTATAAAAAAAATTCATAACAAAAGTTCAAATACGTAAAATAACAAATATTATTTGTCATACGATATAGGGAATTGAAGATAATAATATTAAATTTTGTAACATTAATCTTCAAAAAATTATCCGTATGCTATAAACTTGTATGCCACAATCCATCACTCACATGCAACATTAATCTATAAGAAATTAACTAATTATGAAAATGAAGTAATGTTATACCTTAATTACAAATTTAGTTACCTGATTGCTAATTGAATAGTTACCTGATTGCTAATTGAAGAACAATCTTGTCAAGAAAATGTTAAACCTCAAAACTTTTTTATATAAATTTAAGATTCTGCAGATTTTCTTCAATTCTGAAGATCAATAGAATAAATAAACTTTAACATCATAAACTTCAAATAGTCGAAATGGGCCCACAAGTATCAAATACCTACAACTTAACTAAATTATGTCATTATATTGTTTTAAAGACTAATATATGTATATATTGCTATTTATTTGAAATAAGGAATTATGAAACTAACCTTGTATCAATGTAAAAAGTCTTGCAATTCTTCTTATATTTGTTTACCTTGGTTAATCCAACTGCAATTAATTACGAAGAAAAAGTTTTTGCCGTTCAAAAAAAAAAAAAAAAAAAAAAAAAAAAAAAAACGAAGAAAAAGTTTCTTAAGAGAATGTAAAATACACATGTAGTTGACCATACAGTACATAAAACTGAAAGAGAGTAGTGAGACCTATAATGTGAGCTAAGGAAATCCAATTGATCATACAGTGTCATATATTTTAAATTATAATTCTAATATTTATTATATTTTCTTAAATTATAACGGTGATATAAACTTTACATAATTTATCAATTCACAATTTTTGTTCACATATTTAAAACCATTAATATATTTTCCTAAATAAGAGAAGTTAATGACTGTGTTATGAATTTGGTAACTAAATTCTTGCATCATTTTGATAATTCCATATTAACATTTTACTTTCATTGCCTAATTTAATTTGCAAACATTATGACATGTGATGAGTTGGCGTCCACGTGGCTTTGAATTATGACGTCATTATGACGTGGAAAGAGTGACGCGGCGTGATTTCAAAAACGCTTTCTTTTATTATATATAATAAATAATAAATAATAATAATAATAATAATAATAATAATAATAATATATAAATAAAGATGTACATTTGATATAGCAATGCTACTAAGGAATACATGCCACTGTCGATGCGCTGTTCATCGGTCGGATTTTCAGCAAATCACCATCACTTTCATGGCAGCGGATCACACCCTTTTTCCTCTGTTAATTGTTCCCTTCTTTCTATCACATGTCTTCTCTCGTTGACATGTCCTCAAATTCTACTGAATTTTCCCATAGAGTTCTTCTATACATCGATCTTTCATAATACCAAAAAAAATCACTTTGTTCACATGCCAATCACACATGGATGATCAACCTCTAAAAAGCACCATTCTGCTGTAATGGAAGTACATGATTTGGGTATATTCTTTTTGTAATTGATTCGAGGTAACTTATACCTTCAATTGTGGAGGCAAATAATAGTTCTATAATTAGTAGATATGTATAAAAAAATACTTCAATTATGTAAATAGGATTGATAAATCATAGATTAATGCTCTCATGCAGGACCGTCTCAAGCCGATTTAGGGCCCGGGGCGAAATATAAAACGGGGCCCTTAACATGCTCCGAACCATAATACATAAAAATAACAGCTAAATAAAACTCTAAATAAACTTTCATTTTCGAAATATAAAATGGGGCATTTCTCTAATATCAATCAACTTTTATTTTGGGTTAAGTTTGGGTCTTTCTAGCAATGTATGATTATTATTTTTTGGGCTAAATATATAGAGAACTACTAAAATAGGGGGCCCTTTGGTGTTTGGGGCCCCGGGGCGGTCGCCCAGCTTGCCCACCCCATTGAGTCGGCCCTGCTCTCATGCATCATCAAAATAGAGAGCTCAAAAATTATAATTACCGAAACAAATATTACCATTTTATGATATTTGTTGCCAATTTAATGTGTTGTGTATTAGGAGTATTATTGTAGGAGCTAATACCAATTTTAATTAATAAAATACAAATACAATAAGCGAAATTGACTAAATAACGTTTACAAAAGATTGAAACAAGTAAATAGAACAAACAAGTACAAGGTTTTGGTTGAGTCTCGTGAAATTCACGATCCCCTTAAAATAGATTCGTTGTCTATTTCCCAGGGTAAAACAACCGAGTAGTTTTACACTACCGAATATAATCCAAGCCAGAACACTAACCAAAATTTAGAGTGTTTTGTAGGAGAGAAAGCTGGTGATGTAGAAGAAAGATGGGTGAAGGTGTGTATACAAATAAGAACCAAGGTCTCTATTTATAGTGTAGAATGAAGACTAATGTTTACTCAAAATATTAAATGCATTCAATGTCATTAAACAAGAAATCAAAACAGCAAACTGCATTTACTGCTGTTTTTTTCAAAACTGCCTGCTCAGTCCTCCTGGTCAGTCGAGGAGGTCAGCCCGAGAGGTCAGTATTGGAAGTCTGCTGCGCAGGTCAGTACTGCAGTTCAGCGCTGGACTGCAGGTCAGTGCAGGAACTCAGTATTGGAATCCTGCTGCGCAGGTCAGTATAGGAAGCCTGCTGCGCAGGTCAGTATGAGACTGCAGGTCAGTACTGCAGCGCGTACACGTTGAAAAACTCAGTACCGAGGTGGTCGGTATTGACCAGTCAGTACTGATGAGGTCAGTATGAGACTGATCAGTAGGAGCGTACTGCTGCAGTGTCGATAAGATGCAAAAAATTGACCCGCACGAGCTGCCTTCGTGTCCGCAGGTCGCCCGAGCGCACATGAGTTCAAGCCATTTCGGGCCATTCGTGTCCGCAGGTCGCCCGTGCGGGTAAAACCCATGTATAAGGATTTAATCTTCCATCATACTTCCAACCTTATAAACCAACAAATGGTTTGATCTTTTTCCAATGTGGGATACTCTCCCAACATCCCCACTTTCAAGATTTCTTGTTTCAAACACAATACTTTGAGAGTCGATATCTCATTCACCACAACTCTACTTTGGACATGCTATATACCGTTGCGTAGCTCTCACAAAGGAGAACACAAAGCTACCAACCACTAACTATATATAACAAATATATATAACATTATATAGGTCCAAAGTTGGTGAAAAATCATTTTATCACAACGTTTTCCAACAATCCCCCACATGAATAGAGATCGATTGAAAACACCACAAAATATCGATAAATGTTCAACAGTTAACTCTTTGCTTAAGCCTTTCGTAAGCGGATCCGCGATGTTATCTTTTGACTTTACATAGTCAATCGTGATAACTCCAGTTAAGAGTAGTTGTCGTATCGAATTATGTCTACGTCGAATATGCCTTGACTTACCATTATACATTGTGCTTTTGGCTCTACCAATAGCCGATTGGCTATCACAATGTATACAAATGGAAGACAAAGGCATAGACCAATTTGGAATACATTCCACAAATTGGCGTAGCCATTCCGTCTCTTCACCACTTTTATACAAGGCGATAAACTCGGATTCCATTGTGGATCTAGCTATAACCATTTGCTTGGACGACTTCCAAGATATAGCCGCACCTCCAAGGGTAAACACATAACCACTTGTAGATTTGGAATCCTTTATATCTGATATCCAGTTCGCATCACTGTATCCTTCGATCACAGCTGGATATCTAGTATAATGCAATCCATATTCTCTAGTGTACCTCAAGTACCGAAGTACTCTAGTAATACTTTTCCAATGTTCAACACTTGGATTACTAGTGTACCTACTTAGCCTACTCATAGCATAAGCTAAATCCGGTCTTGTAATACTCATTAGGTACATTAGACTACCAATAATCCTTGAGTATTCCAATTGATTAACACTTTCACCTCTATTTTTATATAAATGGTGAGATGTGTCAATCGGAGTACTAACTTTATTAGTGTCTCCCGCACTAAAATTCTCAAGAATTTTATCAACATAGTGTTTTTGACTTAACACAAGTCCATCATGGGTGCGTACTATCTTGATTCCAAGAATGACATCCGCCAAACCCATGTCTTTCATGTCAAACCTTGATTTCAACATATCTTTTGTAGATTGAGTCATCTTATCGTTGCTTCCAATGATAAGCATATCATCTACATAAAGACATAAAATGACATATCCATGACTTGTGTTTTTCACATAAACACATTTGTCACACTCGTTAATTTTAAAGCCACTTTCTAGTATGACATTGTCAAACTTTTGGTGCCATTGTTTAGGAGCTTGTTTCAATCCATACAATGATTTAACGAGTTTACATACTTTTGCCTCTTGACCAGGGGCAATAAAGCCTTCCGGTTGTTCCATATAAATCTCCTCTTCTAAATCACCGTTTAGAAAGGCGGTTTTCACATCCATTTGATGAACCTCTAGATTTCTTATGGAAGCGATCGCAAGTACCATCCGAATTGATGTTATTCACGTTACCGGTGAGTAGGTATCAAAGTAATCTAGACCTTCTCGTTGTCTATATCCTTTGATCACCAACCTCGCTTTATATTTATCAATGGAACCATCCGCTTTCATCTTTTTCTTAAAAATCCATCGGTAGCCTAAAGTTTTGCAACCCGGAGGAAGATCAACTAGCTCCCACGTATGGTTTTGTAAGATAGAATCTATCTCGCTTTTGATGGCTTCTTTCCATTGAGGTCCTTTCGAAGAAGTTACCGCCTCACGGTAGGTCCGTGGTTCACTTTCTACCATATATGTGACAAAGTCCGAACCAAAGGATTTTTCAATCCTTGCCCTTTTACTTCTTCTAGGCTCAACCTCTTCTAATTGAGGTTGTTGTTGTCTCTCATCATGGACAACTTCGTCAACACGTGTAGACGAACTTCCTTGTTCTTTGTCTAAACAAGGAAACACATTTTCAAAGAATGACACATTACTTGATTCCATAATCGTATTTTTGTGTATATCGGGAATCTTAGATTCATGCACAGGAAAACGATAGGCACTACTATGATGTGCATAACCAATAAATATGCAATCAACCGTTTTAGACCCTTATACGAAGGTTTTCTACCAAACCAAAGTTCATACGGTGTTTCATCATTTTCCTTACGTGGTATCTTATTTAAAAGATAATTAGCCGACAAAACGGCTTCCCCCCACATTTGGTGGTTTAACCCCGAACTTATAAGCATGGCATTAACCATCTCTTTCAAGGTACGATTCTTTCGCTCGGCAATACCATTTTGCTGTGGCGAATAAGGAGCAGTGATTTCATGTCTTATACCATTTTGAGAACATATTTCCGCAAAAGGAGACACATATTCACCTCCTCGATCACTTCTTACAACCTTGATTTTTTTATTAAGTTGGTTTTCAACCTTATTTTTATACAAAATGAATTTCGCAATTGCTTCATCCTTACTTTTGAGTAAGTACACATAGCAATATTTAGTACAATCATCAATGAACGTAATGAAGTACTTGTTACCACCCATGGTAGGAATTGATTTCAAATCACACACATCCGTATGAATCATATCAAGTGGTTCGGTTTTCCTTTCAACCGATCGAAATGATGTTCTCGTAAGTTTGGCTTCAACACACGTGTTGCATTTATGATTCGAATCAATGTGGAATGTTGGTATGCTATTTAATTTAATCAACCGGCGAATTGAATTAAAATTTACATGGCCTAAACGACCATGCCAAACATATGACGTTTCAAGTAAATGAACGGCATTAGTAACTTTTTATTAAAATTTTGTTTAAAATTTCTTAAATTTAATTTGACATACCATTAAGGGCATAACCCTTACCAACATCCATTCCACTTTTTGATAATACAATCTTATCGGATTCAATCACAACTCGAAATCCAAACTTACTAAGAAATCATCCGGACACAAGATTCTTACGAATCGCCAGAACATACAAAACGTTGCTTAACGTGACATCATTTCCGGAAATCATCCTTAAGATGACATTTCCTTCACCTTTGATATCCGCGGTAGCCGAGTTTCCCATAAAAAGTTTTTGTCCATTTTCAACATCTTTGAAAGTGGTAAACAAACTTTTATTGAAACACACATGACGAGTTGCACCCGTATCGACATACCATCAACTTGAATCGTTTCCCACCAAATTAACTTCCGACAAATCGGAAATCATAGCCACAATATGCACATCTTCCTTCATATGCATTTCCATATTAGGCATTGTCACAACATTTGTCATTTTTATCAAATAAAAAATGCAAATATTTGACCAAGAAGCCTTAACAATTATACTTATTTCAATTAGAAGTAAGATATATTTCAAGTATCAACTCAAGAAGTCTATGACTATCTTGTATCTTACAACCAATGTCAACAAATATAAACTTTAAATCCAAAAATTTGATTTAACAATTTAAACAAAACAAAATTGAAAATTTTCTACAAAAAAAAAAACTCAATTGAACCTTTTTGTTCTATAAAAACGTTTCAATCACCACTTTTTCCGAATCTATGCTATTAGCAAGCAAAATCCGGAAAAAAAAACAATGTATTTTCCAACCGGTATTAGCAAAGAGAGGAAAAATCTATTTTAAGTTTGTAGGAGCTAATACCAATTTTCATTAATAAAATACAAATACAATAAGGGAAATTGACTAAATAACGTTTACAAAAGATTGAAACAAGTAAATAGAATAAACAAGTACAAGGTTTTGGTTGAGTCTCGTGAAATTCACGATCCCCTTAAAATAGATTCGTTGTCTAATTCCCAGGGTAAAACAACCGAGTAGTTTTACACTACCGAATATAATCCAAGCCAGAACACTAACCAAAATTTAGAGTGTTTTGTAGGAGAGAAAGCTGTGATGTAGAAGAAAGATGGGTGAAGGTGTGTATACAAATAAGAACCAAGGTCTCTATTTATAGTGTAGAATGAAGACTAATGTTTACTCAAAACATTAAATGCATTCAATGTCATTAAACAAGAAATCAAAATAGCAAACTGCATTTACTGCTGTTTTTTCGAAACTGCCTGCTCAGTCCTTCTGGTCAGTCCGAGAGGTCAGTATTGGAAGTCTGCTGCGCAGGGCAGTACTGCAGTTCAGCGCAGGACTGCAGGTCAGTGCAGGAACTCAGTATTGGAATCCTGCTGCGCAGGTCAGTACAGGAAGCCTGCTGCGCAGGTCAGTACACGTCGAAAAACTCAGTACCGAGGTGGTCGGTATTGACCAGTCAGTACTGATGAGGTCGGTATGAGACTGATCAGTACTGAGGCGTTCAGTACGAGCGTACTGCAGTGTCGATAAGATGCAAAAAATTGACCCGCACGAGCCCGGGATTTCGGAGCTGCATTCGTGTCCGCAGGTCGCCCGTGCGGGTAAAACCCATGTATAAGGATTTAATCTTCCATCATACTTCCAACCTTATAAACCAACAAATGGTTTGATCTTTTTCCAATGTGGGATACTCTCCCAACATCCCCACTTCCAAGATTTCTTGTTTCAAACACAATACTTTGAGAGTCGATATCTCATTCACCACAACTCTACTTTGGACATGCTATATACCGTTGCGTAGCTCTCACAAAGGAGAACACAAAGCTACCAACCACTAACTATATATAACAAATATATATAACATTATATAGGTTCAAAGTTGGTGAAAAATCATTTTATCCCAACTTTTTCCAACAATTATTTGACTATTTGTTATGGTGACCAAATCTAAAACCATGACAAATTAAATTAAAAATATTCTTTCTCCAAACTAAAAACATGACAAACTATGATAAAACTCATCTAGTTGTGAGTAAACCCGTAACCGAATGTTTTTTTTAAATAAATTAAAATCTTATTAATAAATATATTAAAATTTATAATATTAATTTCATATGATTCATAATATATTATTAATATATAGTAGAAAGAAGAAAAAGAAAATATAAAAGAGAAAGGAGAAGGCACAATAGAGAAGAAAAAGAAAAAAGAAAGAAAGAAAGTTTGGTCGTCGAAGCGACCAAACCCGAAAGAAAATTAGGGGAGGGGATATGCGTCTGGTCGCACTTCTTGATCTTCCGGGACACGTCGTGATCATCGGGATGGTAGGCGGCAGAGGAAATGCCATACACAGTTACGATGGGTCTTATTTTATGATATTTGTGGCAAATCTAAAAGTAAAATTGTAGAAAGTAGGTATATATTTTGAAATGGTTTTAATGGTAAATCATGATAGGTTCTTTTTTATTAAAAGCTTTCTCCAATGGTTGATCACTGATGCATGACCGACGGTTGTTGATTACTTTGACCACTTCTTTCTTTTGCTTTCTTCTTCATAGTTGTTATTGATGGTCTTGGGTTGTGGTCCAACTTATGCCTACCAAACATTGGCCTGTGGTCCAACTTATGCGTCTATGATGAACATTTGGTTCTAAGATATAAATAAGTCACAATAACTTTAGCTTTACTACTTAAATTAGTCACAAAAGCAACCATACATGTTCGTTGTATGTGATGGTAGCCAAGACAAGCACTAATTCAGAACTGTTTGGGATTTCAATTTAGGTGATGATTTTTACACTACATCTTTTAAAGTATTTAGGGTAAATACCATAAATTGTCCCTGTGGTCTTGGGTTTTCTGGCATTTTATCGCTAAACTTTTTTTTCAAGTTTTTTGTCCTTGTACTCTTTAAAATTCTGGTTTATCGTCCTTCCGTCCAAATTTAGCTGTTAAGTAACCCCACATGCTAAACATGTGAGGGTATTTTGGTCTCTTCCACACCTTTCTTCTTCATCATCATAACACAAGAACCCTAATCCCCAGTTTTGGTATTTTACTCTTCTCTATCATGATCATCCAGAACACCCAACTATTTGAGACAACTAATCCAGGGGTGTTTGTTTCAGCTTATATGTAGTCTGTTACAACTGCTTTTGCTTTGAAATCATCATTATCTTCTTCTTCTTCTGTTCCAATTTTATTGATGCGGAGTTGTTCAAAAAAAAAAATTTAATAGAGGCGGTGATGATATATCTTTGGGTCCAAGTTCGAAATCGAGCAAGTTTTTGAGATGATCTGAGCTTGGCTGGGCAAAATCGGAGGAAGGTGAAGTGCTAGAATGATACATAGATATTACATTATACTCTGTGTTCTTCATCTCCGCATTCAAACCTCTGAAATTGCAGCCATGGCGGATTAGTCCTCTTGCTCCGATTGTAAACAGATCTGAGCCTCCTTTTTAACATCTCTTGCACATAAAACAATTATTTTACATAAATTACTCACTTTGATTTTTTAAAGGAAATCAAACATCGAGATGAAGGAAATCAAACATCGAGATGAAGGAGAGAAAGAAGAAAAAAAAGGTTTGATTTTAATGGTTTGAGTTGAGAGTTTAGATCCGACGATTTTCAGATCTGTGGTGTTGCACACCACCACCGGCGGTTCAGATCCGGCGGTTCAGATCCGGCGATTTTCAGATTTACAGTTTGTTCATGGTGATTTGCAAGGAAGAAGAAGAAGTTAGAATTAGGGGTAATTTGGTAAAAAGGATAAAATTTTCGTTAGTTAACGGAGGATTTTGGACGGAAGGACGATAAACCAGAATTTTAAAGAGTACAAGGACAAAAAATTTGAAAAAAAAAAGTTTAGGGACAAAATGTCAGAAAACCCAAGACCACAGGGATAATTTATGGTATTTAACCAAGTATTTACCACAATAATTGCATTAGATAGTTGTACAGTATCCAGGAATATTTATACAGTATGATATAACTGTATAAGCATTAAAATTTGTGGTACATAAATGAATTCCCTTTCAATTTAGATCTGATTAACTACTAAAAAACCAATTTATTATCGGTTTCTTCAAATCATATTAATATGATTTAAAAAGACTAACTAATTAAAAATCTGTTTTGTTAACCCTTATTAGTTATTACGCTTGTCAGAAAAACGTCAATAGATTATTAGGGTTGTTTTATACTTTAAGAGCTTCTCCAATGCATGCAATTGCTCTATTTAAGTATAAAAATACAAAAAAACTCTATACATTGTACATACTAAATATAATAGCAGTCAATGGACAAATTACACAAAATTTGTGCAACATCATTCACCATAATGAACACTATTCACTATTTAATTAAAATTAATATGTATTAATATAAGATTTTTTTTTCTTCCCTTTGTTCATTATTTAAATGGATTAAAAAATTTTGGTTTGAAGTTTAGTGTATATATTGGATTGAACTTATTTTATTGTAAATATACTAGCAGGTACCCGCGCAATGCGGCGACGGGTATCATGTGTCTTGAATCTATAATATAGAGTTTTTTCCTACTCCAATCTAACTCTATCACTCACTCTAAATATAGAGTGGCTTGAAAATCCTTTGATATTTAGAGTGAGCGAAATTAACTCTATCCATGGATCCCACACTATTTTGTGAGTATAATTGTTAGTAGAGTGTGGGTCCCACTAGTTTTAAAGGGTTTTGAAAGGATGAATAGAGTTTATGGTTGTAGTTAAGAGGTTGTTTAGAGTGAATGAACCCACCATTTATAAAGATAGAGTGATTTTTATAGAGTTTATGGTTAGAGATGCTCTTTTCGTTTACTGCATACATTAAAGGTAGACAAAAAGGTTAACATAATCAAAGAAGATGAACACAGGAAGTCATGAGTAATGTTTCATATTTATGTGATCCCACATTGTAAGGATATTTTTTGTCCTCTTGGTGTAGTCTTTTCAAAAGTTTATTTATACTTCCTCCGATTCAAAATAAGTGATATATTTTTCATATTTGGGTAATTCAAAATAAGTGATACACTTTAAAATTTTACCTTATTTGGTAAAAAATAGTGGGCTCCACACCCACTAACTACCTACTTTATAAAGTGAAAAGACCCTTATACCCTTACTTTTTATTTTTAAACATCATTAACATTACTTTATTCAAAAATTGTGGGACTCATTCTCCACTAACCATCCAATTAATCTAATTTAACACTCATTATAATCTTTTGCCTCAAAAATCATGAAACCCAAAGTGTATCACTTATTTTGAATCGGAGGAAGTATAATGGTAATAAAGTGACAACAAACCAAACACTGATCGAGCTTTTTGTATTTTATAAATGTTTCCCGGTAATAAAAAATATTTGAACATAATGAATAATTGCATACCATTCATTTTTACAGTCTTATGACCAACGTCTCTAGTATGACATGATTTGTTTTTTTTACTTATCATGAGTTTCCATCAAAATCAGGCATCTTTGGAAAGTATATAATAAATATATCTTTATTATATACAAATCATATATTTCACATAAGACTTAAACCCATAACTTCTTGATTGTAGCACTCTCACATACCAATATACCATGCACTAAACTAAAAGTCTAAAGCCATTTGTTATACTTGACATTACCTATCAAACCTCATTTAACATCTATATCTATATCTATATATACATAAAAATTGAGTTTCAAAGTGAGGTTGCATTTATTACCATGTGATAAATGTATATATTAAACTAATTATAGTGTAAATAATTATAGTGTAAATAAGAAATAATAATCTACATCAAAATGAGTTTCATGTATTAATATAATATTTAATTACAATAATTTAATTTATATTTAATTGCTATGGTTTAATTACAATACCTCTTCACATTCCTTTGAATTAATCCTATAGACACGAAGATAATGTGAAAATGATTTTCATGTATTAATGTGATATTTTATTATTATGATTTAATTAGTTTCATGTATTAATGGGGTATTTAATTACTATGATTTAATTAGTATTTAAATACTATGATTTAATTACAATACCCCTTCACATTCCTTTGAATAATTCAATCCAACAACCACTGATGCATCCCTATTTAACCCATCGTTTCTAATCACGTATCATTCACCTAATGAACCGACAATATTCAATCACTTCTCCTTCAATCATGGGTCGTCTTCAAGCCTGACAATGAAAAAAATGTATGTTAATCTTATATAGGTTTCTTTATTTTTAACCTAATTATGTGTTTTTATTAATTAGAAGAGCAGGTAATGAACCTTGAATAGATTATCCTCCGATCACTGGTCTTTTTCGAACCTTGATAATGAAGAAAAGGTATTTTAATCTTATAGACGTCTTCTTTTATTATTCTCTGATTATAATAAAGCAATTTGTTTTTATATGAACACCAAGTGTTTAGATTAACAATACTGAATACATTCTCCTCCGATCACTGGGATAATGAAAAGAAGGTATTTTAATCTTATAGATGTTTCTTTATTTTTAACATAATTATACGTTTCTTTTAATTAGAATAGCAAAATAAATAGACAAAAATGTTCTTTTATTCTTCTTTGATTATGATAAAGAAATTGGTTTTTATATGATCATCAAATGTTTAGATTAACAAATCAATATTATGTTTTATGTTTTTTTTTTCATGTTATCCATTTTAATTCAAAGGGATAATCTTTTCTTGAGTTTTTGCAGGAATAATGGGATTATTTTTGTTGCAAATGATAAATATAGACCACTTTAAGAAATGAACATAAATCGATTTGTTTACCTTGACTATTATAATGCATTCACCAAGTATGTATTATGTATTTTTGTGTCCATAATTCATGGCACTATTTATGGTTTGTTTTGATTTATTGACATTTTATAAGTATCAAATATTTGTTTGTACATGTTATGAGAAAATCCTTTCAGTATTTTTAAGAGATATGATATTTGTAAGGATTTATGTGTCATTTGACATTATGTTTTAGTTCTTATTTGATTTGTAATATAACATCGTAAAAGGATAAAAAAAATATGAAGATGTATGGTGGCTTTCCTTAAATATATGAACATAAATATTAGTGAATTATAATAGTTTACTATCAATTTAACCCTTTTAAGGAATCGATCAACATTCCGCCGTTTCGTTTCCTCTCAACCGTTCCATATCCAAACACAAAGAGAGAGCTAAAATAAAAACATTAAATTCTAAAACGATTAATAAGATATGATTTTGATGATATGTATCATCGAAGAATAAATTTGATAGGGGTTGTAATTGATATTTGATTAGTACAAGGAATTTGTATCCACAGATATTGTTGTATAATTAATTTTTTATTCTTAATTTTAATTAATCAATGTACAATTGATTTTTGAGAGGTGAATTTAAATCATGTAATTGATTTTTGTTTTGTACAATTGGTATAACTAAATGATATTAATTAATCAATGTACAATTGCCCACACAAGTCTGTAATGCTCTAACGGGTTGTACTGCTTAAGCACACTTATGTGACGTTAATGGTCATTTAGTCAAGCTTAAATATCGTTTATATTAAATTCACGGCCCAAAAGCCTAAAGTTCGGTCTACCATCGTTATAGGAGACCAAAGATCGGTTTTATTTAACTAAAATCAGTTAAAAATCATTTAATATTCTGTTGCAAGCTTTATAATAAACAATTTATTTTTGTAATCACATGCAACTCATCTAAAAAATTGATCCTAAAAGGTTGCATCATACCATTCTATCGATAAGTTATAATTATTCATTTTTTTATTTAAAATTTTATACTTTGCTTTTCATGCATAACTAATTTAGCGGTATTAAGTGAAGATATATCTATAGTTGTGCTTATAAAAGAAAAAACACGAATACCTTTGTAATGACACTTATGTGTTATGAAGATATTCTCACTTTGCATTTTCTTCTGCCACACTTTGCTATGTTCATAATTTGCGGCTGATACCAATAACTCTTTATCATGAAAAAAGCTCGTGCATCGCACGGGCCATGCTACCTCGTATATATAAAAATTGAGTTTCAAGTTTGAAGTTGCATTAATTACCTTGCATTTAGTATTAATAATAATAATCTAATAAATACATTTATAAAATAATAATAAGTTAATCCATTGTAAGATCAAAAGTTTTACCATAAACAAAATAATAATAATGTAATAAATCCATTTATAAGAAATAATAAATTAATCAATTATAAGATAAAAATTTTTACCATAAATAAACAATATTTATAAACATTTATAAACATAACAATAAAAATTGAGTTTCAAGTTTGAAGTTGCATTAATTACCTTGCATTTAGTATTAATAATAATAATCTAATAAATACATTTATAAAATAATAATAAGTTAATCAATTGTAAGATCAAAAGTTTTACCATAAACAAAATAATAATAATGTAATAAATCCATTTATAAGAAATAATAAATTAATCAATTATAAGATAAAAAGTTTTACCATAAATAAACAATATTTATAAACATTTATAAACATAACAATAATATATATATAAATCAATTATAATTAGGATTAATACATTTAAATTAATAAATTTATAAATAATAATAATAATAATCTAATAAATCCATTTATAAATAATAATAATAATTAATCAATCGTAAGATCAAAATTTTTACCATAAAAAAATAATAATAATGTAATAAATACAGTTATAAGAAATAATAAGTTAATCAATTATAATATAAATTTTTTTTTACCATAAATAATATTTATAAACATAATAATAATGATGTTCATGCATTTTTGAATCACGAGAATAGTTGAATATTTACATTATCTATATTCTGTATAACATAAAAAAATGAGTATTATGTTTGATGTCGTATATAATTCTTAAAATTATTTAATTAGATGATTAAACACTTACAAATTATTCAAGTAGATGAAGTGTCACAATTTAGGATTAATAAATTTAAATTAAATTATTATACTTAATATATAGGTTTTAGTTCAAGTAGATGAAGTGTCACAATTTAAGATTAATAAATTTAAATTAAATTGTTATACTTAATATATAGGTTTTAGTTTCTAGCATGTGTAAAGACACATATTAAATGTATTAATTAATTTAAATTTTTCATACAAATTAAAAATAATCCATTTAGTATAAATAGGTAAGTGTGGTTGTTAATTTCATTAATCTATTTTCTTATTATGAATTTATAAGTGATTATTTTCCTATTATGAAATATGTCACGATTGTTTTCTAAGAGATTTTTTGTGTAATGATACATCATTTAATTTATGTTTGTTTATATTGTAGGATAGACTATCTCCGGCGGTGCTACTATTAAGATTTCAAAATATCTTATACTCAAGTCTGTATGATTTAGTTCCTCATGATCCTTTGATGATATCATCTAATTCTTTGATTATATAATTCTTTAATTATATCTTATACTCAAGTGTTAAATCCTAAATAGTATATATGACACACACCAATAGCTAAACATGTGGGTTGATGATACGATCGTTGGGCAACTCAAGACATGAAGACCATGCAAACAGGAAAACAAATGGAATAAATGATTATCGAAGGTAAAGGCAAGTCACATTGTAAATTAATTTAATAATCAATATGTAGCAAAGTTTATAATAAACGAGATCATTTATTTTCATATAAGTGTTCGCTTAGATATTTGTAAATATAAATAAATTAGTATATATAAAAGTTGAGTTTTGTTTTAAAACTAAGAATTTAATGTAATAAAAAGATATAGTAGAAACTAATAACTCTATCAAAGGTCTTGAAATAATATTATTAGTAAATGAATATAAGTAATAAACTCATGTATATTTATAATAAAATCTCATAAATTGACTTATCATGAGTTTTAGAATAATTATTAGAAAATGATTACGAGTAATAAACTAATGTATAGTTTGTCATAAATATTATTAATATATTAATGTAATAAAAAAGACTATTGTAATAAAAAAAATATATAATAAAAACTAATAACATCATCAGATTGTAAAATCAAAAGTCATGAAATAATGTGTAAACTAATGTAGCATTTAATTACATTTATATATTTAATATATAATAAAGTTGAATTTTTGTCATAAATATGAATAAGAAATAATTGTGACTAAGAAACTCAATTTGTCACATGAAAAGTCTTGAAAATAATTATTAGTAAATTAATATAAGTTATAAAAATCATTTTATAATAAAATTATAAGTAGAATTTAATTATAATTATTTAATATATTTAAAAGTTAAAGAAATAAATATGACTGGTAAACTCAAATTGTCATATGAAAAGTCTTGAAATAATTATTAATAAATTAAAATAAGTAATAAAAACCATTTTATAATAAAAATAAGTAGAATTTAATTATAATTATTTAATATATTTAAAAGTTGAAGAAATAGTTATGACCAATAAACCCAAATTGTCATATGAAAAGTTTTGAAATAATAATCAATTTACCATTTTAATTCAATATTAAACATCCTCATCTGTTTTTAAAAGCTCAGAGTTTGAATGGTGCTAGATAGGAAGAATTACAATTAATATAAATATTTAAACCCAATATACGATAAATATCCGAATTAAAGGAAGACTTATTGTAGTATCGTTTCACTTCATATACAACCTAATCAATTTACCGTTCAATATCCGTTTCACTTCATATATACAATAAATAAATATCACAATCTACAATAAACATGTACCTTTTGTTGGATTAGAAGAACTAGATGTTGCATCTAATTAAAAACAAGTTTGAAATATAAAAAATAATCAAGCCTCAGTTAAATAAGACAAAGAGTTTAGCATAAATAATAGTAGTAAATTCAATTAAATAATAGTCTTTTCATTTAATTAGAAATTACATATTATAAAATATAAATAGCAAAGTATGAAGATGCAATGGTGTTGAGTTTTCAATTGATTTTAACTTATTACTCCAACAAAACATCCACGTAAAAAAAGAGTGTGATGATAACGATTGTGTTAGTATTTTTATTAGAGAGATACATGTTTTTTGTGTATTTGTACGAATTTCTATTTTTTATTACGTACTTTTTGGAGAAAAATGTACAATTAGAAGTTTGACATAATGTTTGCATTAATCGACATTAGTTGAAAATATATTTTCATTGATTCATAGTTTCGCTTATAAAAGACAAAGCATGAAGTTTTTCATAGTACCACTTATATGTTATAAATAACATGTTTTGTATTGCACTAATAAAAAAATGATAAATGTTTTGTTACTTTATATTTTCCTCCAACAAACTTTGCTTATTTAGTAGTGCACTCACAATCAACCTAAACATGTTAGCGATCTTGATTTTAGTACTCTGCCCGTTACACCAATACAATGTATACGATTTACCTTTAAATAACGTTTTATTATGAACAAAGCCCGTGAACCTAAACATGTTAGCGATCTTGATTTTAGTACTCTGCCCGTTACACCAATACAATGTATACGATTACCTTTAAATAACGTTTAATTATGAACAAAGCCCGTGCATCGCACGGGCCATGTTTCCTCGTATCTATAAAAAAATGAGTTTCATGGGTGAAGTTGCATTTATTACCATATATTAAAAATTAAGTTTCATTTTGATATTGTTTTGTTTTAATATTAAATAAATCATGTTAATAAATATTGAGAAGATCAAAAGTTGTAAAATCAAGAGTTATAACTATAGTGATAAATTCATTTTAATAACAATTTAACAAACTCACTAAATTGTAAAACCAAGAGTTTTGAAATTAATTAAATAATGATAATAATAAAAATTCAATAAATTAGGACTTTTCAAGTGTTATAAATTTTACACATTAGAATCTATAAATACTCATTTTCATGTTGAAAAAATTTGAACACTTTAAAGGTACATCCAAAAGAAACATTTTTGCTTACAATGGATTGAGTCCTTCATCTAATAAAGTTGTAAGCTTATGTATTATCTTTATTGTTTAAGTTTATGTTTTATCTCTAAATATTATTTTTCTTGGATAATCCAATTGTGGTGTTGCTAATATTGTTTATATTGTAATCAAGTTTGAGGTGCAATCAAAAGAAATATTTTTCCTTACAATGGATTGAGACCTTCATCTAATAAAGTTATAAGCTTATGTGTTATCTTTATTGTTTATGTTTATGTTTTATCATATTATTTTTCTTGGATAATCCAATTGTGGTGTTGCTAATATTGTTTATATTGTAATCAAGTTTATGATAGGAACTCATGGTTTTATCCCAATATAATTGGGAGCTAATTTCACATTTGCATATGAGGTGAAATTTAGGAAGATGGATCAAAAAGAAACATCTAATTAACAAGTAGAATCAACAACCAAGTCCTTAAGGGATTTTGTTATTTATCCTCGCTATTAATTGTCAATCCAACATAAACTTTATATTTTTGTGTTTTTTGAAGTAAAAAAAATCATAAAGATGAACTCTTTATGGTTTTGTTTTATAGAGAGTATGAAAGTTGTTTTTGTTTAAAATTACACAACCTTTTCTGTATATGTATAAAATTGTTATTCGTTGTTTTTGTACATTTTATATAAAGATGATACTATATAATGATCTAATATCGTTATAGTATATGAGATTGTGTGTAATATTATCACACATTATTTAAGATGGATGTCTTATCATGTTAAATGTTACCGTTGTTGTTCATTTTTTTTGTTATTTTACATTTAATTTAATTAATAGGTTTTGATTTGATGTTGTATTTATTATAATATATTAAATAAATCATCTATATAAATTGAGTTCCAAGTTTGAAGTAGCATTATTATATAAATATTTAAATGTAGTGTTAAAAATTTGTAAAATATATAATAGTAAATTATATGTTAAATTATAGTAGTAAATTAAAAGAAATAATAACATAAATAATAGTAGTAAATTCAATTAAATAAAAACTGAGTCACAAGTTCGAAGTAGCATTAATTACATAGATAATTAAATGTAGTGCTAAATATTTATAAAATATATAATAGTAAATTATATGTTAAATAATAGTAATAAATTAAATTAAATAATATCATAAATAATAGTAGTAAATTCAACTAAATAATAATCTTTTCATTTACCTAGAAGTTACATATTATAAACTATAACAAAATTTATAATATATTTATTAGTAAATTCTATGTTAAATAATAGTAGTAAATTAAATTAAATAATAACATAAATAATAGTAGTAAATTCAATTAATAAAAATTAAGTTCCAAGTTTGAAGTAGCATTAATTACATAAATATTTAAATGTAGTGCTAAAATTTATAAAATATATAATAGTAAATTTTATGTTAAATAATAGTAGTAAATTAAAACTAAATAATAACATATATAATAGTAGTAAATTCAATTAAATAATTGTATTTTCATTTAAATATAAGTTACATATTATAAACTATAACAAAATTTATAAAATATATGGTTGTAAATTCTATGTAAAATAATAGTAGTAAATTCAATTAAACAATAACATAAATAATGGTAGTAAATTCAATTAAATAACAGTCTTTTCATTTATCTATAAGTTACATATTATAAATTATAAAAAAATTATAAAATGTATAGTAGTAAATTCTATGTTAAATAATAGTAGTAAATTCAGTGCTCACTTGAAAGATATTATTGTTGATCTTTGATTTTGGTACACGCAAAGAGTTTTTATATTGTTTTTGTTTTAGATAACGAATTCGTTGTTATTTTTATTACAAAGATACATGTTTTTGTGTATTTTTATGGATTTCTATTTTTTATTATGTACTTTTTGAGAAAAAATATACAATTAGATGTCTGACATAATGTTTGCATTAACCGACATTAGTTGAAAATATATCGTTATTGATTCATAGTTTTGCTTATAAAAGACGAACCATGAATAACATGTTTTGTGTTGCGCTAATAAAAATAATAATAATGATTTTGTCACTTTGCATTTTCCTACAACAAACTTTACTTATGTAGTAGAGTACTCACAATCAACCTAAACATGTTAGCGGTCTTGATTTTAGTATTTTGCCTGTTACCCCAGTACAATCTATACGATTTACCTTCAAATAACATTTTATCATGAACAAAACCCGTGCATCGCATGGGCCATGTTGCCTCGTATGTTATATATAAAAATGCTTAGATGCTTAACTTTTTCTCGTTCTCTTTAACTAAATATAAAAGGGTGTACGGTCAACTTCGACAGACCATATGTGGTCCTGCGGTTCTACATGTTGCTCACATTTTTATTAATATTTTTTCTTATTTTAAAATGTTTGGTTGTTTCCCATTTACTATATAACATTTACTAACGGATGAATAGTTGCCATTCCACTGCCAGCACCTCCTTGGATACGTGTCTTCTTCTGTGCCACCTCCTCCTTCTCCAATTCGTGTCTGCTTCAGGAAATCACCACCTCCTGCTTCAAGATATCACCATTCCATTGGATCTGCGCCACCACCTCATCCTCCTTTAGTTCGTGTCTGCTACATACAAAATTTATCCACCAGCTCCTGCTTCAGGCAATGATTCGTCTCATGAATCCACCTCCTGCTTATCGATCGCCACCACATCCCACCGACTTGCGTTAATTTGATATGTATCGAGGCTCTAATTTTGGGTTTACACATCGACTGCTTCTCCAATTTATTTAGGGCAGAACTTTCGGTTCATCTTCTTCAGGTAACGTTCTTTCAACTTTTTAATCTTTAATGTCTTCCCTTTATGCGATAGGAGTCTTTGATGATATATTGATATTCACTATAGTTTGTGGTTAGAAAATGCAGTTAAACTTGATTTTCATCAACAATTTGAGATTATAGCCATTAGAGTTTTCTTACATGGTTTGTGTAAAGTTGTTGATAGAGAAGGAATTATAAAATCCCCAAGCGTGCTACTAAAGCCATGAGGTTTGCAAATTTCATATTTTTTTATTAACAAATTGTACGATTGGCTGATTGAAATGTTGTGATGTAACTTGATGATACCTGCAGATATGTTGGGAAACTCAATGAAGCTCAAAGAAGCATGCTAGATGATAGATTTAAGTGGAAGGTATGTTAACAACAATCAAATATTTTCCAATTCTATTATTGTTGTCCTAATTTGGTTTTTTTTTTTTTTATTTTGTCTTTAAATTCTTCTTTTTTGCCAGAGATATGGAAAAAAGAAAGGAGTGGAAACCAAGTGAAGCAAGAACTGCTTTAAGGCGTTCTATGAGGGAAAATGGATAAACATCATAATTTCGAGAAGGTCAGATTGATGGATGATAAATTGGGTGAAATTCATATTAAGCTAACGACCGAACTTTTTTTTTTGGGTGTGAAATGATGCACTTGGTTTGAATTGTTATTCTCTGCGTTCTGTATGATTATATTTATTTACATTAATTGTAGGTTGCTGGAAGAACTGATATGTGTGTTGCACAAGGATCTCATGTTAGTTAACAAAAATTCTATGATGTTTCACAAAGCAGGTATGTTATCCAAATCATTTTTTTACATTGCTAATGTGCTATAACTGATTTTTAGTGTTTAAAGATGCTTTTTGGGTTTTGAATCAAGTTTTATTACTACTACTTAGGTGCATCTATAAAATGACTTTATTTATCTTCTTGATTTATGTATATGTTGTTGATTAACACTTTCTGTATTTACTTAAGTCACAACTCACAACTTATGTTGATCTGAATATCAGTTTTATCAAAGTTAGAGTTTCTAAATTGGATTTTTGTTTCATTTTATGTTGTAGTCACTCTGATGCTATTCTTCAAATCTGTCATATGCGTCTAATTTGACATGAGAAGGTCAAAATTAATTTATTGTAATTATGTTAAGTAACTTCACTTTCAGGCTAAACTATTATCTTTTAATTACATAGTTAATTGCAATGAAGGCCTATTATATTACTTTGAATACACTTTTGATTTATGATTTGCTTTAAATGTAATAAAGGCTCAAAATTAAACTTTATAAGTGTTCGTTGTAGCTGTTCATTTATAGGATTTTCCAGTTACTCTTTTCACATAATTCACTCTGAAATCAAAAGAATAACAACAATTGTTGTTGATTCTTTTTCTCTGCTCTATAATTTTGTTTTAGATGTTTTTAGTAGATTAATTCCACTAGGTATTATATTCTGCTTCTTTTCACTAACAGGTTTACTAACCCGAACCAAGGAAACCAATATCTCATTTGTAATCGACATTTTGATCGAACTGATAGTGATCATCAATGCAAACCACCACCATAACTGCACAAACCATCCAGAAGATGATTCTGGAAAAAGGTCTGCAGCTGGAGACGGAACAAATGTTAGTCGGCACCAAGGCAGGAAATGATTGTTTACTTTATTGTCTTATTGACCATTAATATATTATTTCTAAATAGGTTCATCTATTAATGGAATTCAATAATAACCAAGCTGATGCAGTTAATTACAGATTAGTAATTAAAATCAGTATTGAATGATTATTAGTAGTGCAGTTAGGTTTTTATGATATACTTTTTTTGAGTAATTATTGGTAATCGCCTACGTTACAACAAGTCTTCCTCAAGTATTGTTGCGACTATTGCATGAACACACCGCGGCAACGCGCGGGGTACGTCTACTAGTTTTACACAAAACTAAAACTTTATATGCATGAGACAACTTCCAATAGAAAAATGCAAACGTTTATTGAGTAAAATTATTGAAGATGGTGATTATATTAGAATGCTTTGTTGTAAAGTGTAGATGTATGCAATTTTTTTATAAAAGAAAGTGTGACTGTAGCTGGTTGCTTCAACTTTTGATGGGACCTCCAAGGGGATATCTTAACATGGTAGAGATATTTGTTGTTTGGTTGCATTATGTAACTTGTAAGACTTGTTTTTAAGTTTTAGAGTTTCCTTCGCAAGTCACTTGCATATATATGTGATCATAAAAATCTCTCGACAATGCATTTGCGTAGGCTAGGCCTGTCGATAAATGGATATGGATCAAATGATCATTAATGATCCAAATAAAATGAATCACGGTCTGATTCCTAATCCAACTAAATTATTGTGATTTGATTCATGATAATAAAGAAAAGAAAATTAACCAAATCGAGATCTCCAAGGTTCAAGCAAAAACTGAAAAACAAAGCATTTAAGATAACCATGACAAGCTTTACCCGTTATTACCCAATTAACTATATTACATTTAACATCACGAATGAATACTGCCACACAGGTAAAAATATAATTCTTTACTTCGCAGCCTTTGTTGACCAGATAATGCCACCTAGGTAAAAATAAAATTCTTTACTCTCGCATGACCAAATTCGGAAGTAAGTGCTATTATATATCACTTTTTTAATATAGTCTTTCTTTCAATAAAGGCTGCCAAGAGGATGAACCTCCTCATTAGAGGTTTTTCTTTATCTTGAGAAATATTTTTAAAACCTGTTTTTTTATAATAATTAGTATGAATATAGAATTAGAATATGTATTTGAGAGTTAAGTCATCGTAAGTATCTTGGTAAAGAGAAATCTTATTTTGCTTTTTAATATAAAATAATATTTATATGTAGTACGAATATCAATAAACAGTTTTTTGAGTATTATATAAAATTACCCCGCGGCAACGCGCGGGGAAAAAACCTACTAGTTTAAGACATATGTCCATGTTACCCAAAAACTACTCCTTATATTTTGGGTAAATTATTGTCTATTGGTCGAAGACAAAAGAACCATTTCAAAAAGGGAATTGATTTGTTAAAGGCAAGTTTTAATAAATCTAAGGCAAATTAATTTTTTTGACATTTATACCCTTATAATTTTTTTATCCTTTTTTTTACCCTAACCACACCTCATCAAATACTTGCCGTCTACCAAAAAAAAGTTTCATATCCTATTCTACCGTCATTTGACAATTGCATCCACCACCACCATGTCTACTCTTTGAGAAAAGTTTATGCATTTATTTCTCCAATCACTAATTTGTAGAGTTCTTCGAATAAAAAGGCAAATCTTAATGCCCACATGTACTCTTATTTGTGAATTTAACACTTTGTACGGCCAAATGTAAACGAAATCATCCGTTTTTATAGAAGTTCTTGACATACAAATAAAAAATTCATAAAAATTAAGAAAACTTATGTGATTGGAGAAATAAATTCACAAACCTTTATGGTGGTGGTTGTTGCAATTCATGTCAAATGACGACAATCGGCAGATGAGGATACTTACGAAACTTTTTTTTACACGGCAAGCATTTGATAAGTATTTGGTTAGGGTTAAAAAAAGGGGTAAAAAAATCATGAGGGTATCAATGTCTTAAAATTAAGTTTGCCTTGGATGTATTAAAATTTGTCTTTAACAAATCAATTCCCTTTGAAAAAAAGAGGCCAAGGGAATAATCAATCAAGGTAACAAACAACGAAAATAACCAAGTGGGAGATTACTTAATTTATGTATAGACAAACACCTATCTCAAAAGTACTCTTAGGTGCATAATAATGGGATTAATATATTTTTTTGCATATGTTGTTTGTGCAACAACTCCATGTTCTTGGGAGTCTACTTATAATATGAATTAAAAACGTACACACACTTTAATAAAAATGAATACTTTATGTAGCGGAAAGGCTTTCTTATGTTTGGATCTCCGAGTTTTTTAAATTTTGATAATTATGACATATTATTAATTTATATACGAATTGTATCTTTTGTCCAATACAATCAATAAATGGAGCTTGACTAACGTTCATTCTTGGACATCCTGTTGATCAATAGAAAGAAAGAAAAAAAAAGATACAGAACTAGATTTTATATACATGACTTACGCGTAGAAACCACAATGTTCAATACAAAAAAACCTACATCAAATCGAATTTGACACATGCAAGACCGAAGCTGCTTCAATTGTAGCGGATGATAAAGCAACAAAATATGATTTTTCGAACAAAAAAATTAAATGATCCTATATCCTTATATTTCCTCCGATTCAAAATAAATGCTACACTTTAGGTTTCACGATTTTTGAGGCAAAAAATTATAGTTATGATTAAATTAGATTAATTAAATGGTTAGTGGATAATGAGTCCTACACATTTAGATTAAAGTGAGGTTAATGATGTTTAAAAGTAAAAAGTAAGGGTAAATGAGTCATTTCACTTTGTTAAAGTAGATAGTTAGTGGGTGTGGGTCATACTATTTTTTGCCAAATAAAGTAATTTTTTAAAGTGTAACACTTATTTTGAATCACCCATATAAGAAAAGTGTAGCACTTATTTTGAATCGGAGGAAGTATTAACTTTTAAAGAGTACATTATGTAATTTATCAGTAAGTACGTATGCACAATATTTTCAAAAGTCGAAATCATATCTTAAAAAGAAAATTAAACGGATGGTGGTTATTCATAGATACATTGCACAAAATTTACGAAAGTCGAAATCATATCTTAAAAAGAAATTTACAGAGATGATTCTTGTGATTCACCCCTGCATATTTCATTTGTACTAAAAAATTACATTGACAATTTTTAACTTATAAGTTTTGCAGCGATAGACATTTTAGCCAAGGTCTGTTAATTTTATCCGTTAAATGAAGTCATGTGCGACTATTAACTTCATTAGCCAAAATGACTATATGTGCAAAAACTTTTAAAGAAAAAGGATGATTATAAGTGTAATAGTGTAATACTATATATAATTTAATTGAAACTTTCAAGAATAATTTATTTCTTACACTTTTACAAATTCATATACCTATATAACACCTGGTTTCTCAACAAAGATAGGTGAAACAGAAAAAATTAAACCTCAAAACCAAAAACAAAAACAAAAATAAAAGCATAAACAAATTGAACACACTATATGAAAAAATTGGCACCGCAAACGCTCAAAAAAGGGATCAGTGCTTCAAGAAACCTTCAACTGTAACCGCAAGAACTAACATCATCATTAAACTGGTATCATCATACTCGTACTTTGTCCTGAAGAGTTGGAATCATCTGTGTTAACCTCATCATAATAATGTGGAACCCACCAAACTCTTATACTCTTGTCAAGACTACCACTATACAGCAAAAACCCACCTCCAACACTATTTGGTGATGCTTGTAAACACTTAATTGGACCTCCATGCCCTTTGACCACACCAATCTTGGTCAAACCTTTAATTTCTCTTTTCCATATGCATATACTCTTATCAGTTGAACCAGTATACAATATTTCACCTTTTAAGCACATGCACAAAATAGCCATTTCATGTGCTTTCACCTCACAAACAGACTTCCAACTATCAAAATCCTTATTACCTAACCACCCCATTACATACCCATCTGACCCACCGCCGTAAACCACCGACCCGTCGCCGGAAACCACCACGGAGTTTGTCGATATGTCTTTATGACCCTCCAAAATACCCTTTAATGAATGTGAACTTTTCGGTTCGGTTTTACTTCGCCCCCACGCTTTGATCTTTCCATCTGCAGAAGCTGAATAGACAATCCCGTTGCATGCAATCAAAGCGTTTATAGCATCATCATGAGCTTTAATCGATTCCAAACACTTTAAATCGGATATCCTCCAAACCTTTAAAGTTTTATCCCAAGAACCTGAGTAAATCAACCCATTAGAAACCGATAAACAAGATATACTATCCGCATGTTCGATCCATAACCGTTTATGATGGCGTCTTGTTTGGACATAGTTACTTTGTTTCATGAACTTTCCCAAGTAATCTTTTGTGGTTGGGAGAGTGTCAACAAGTTTGAAAATGTTTTCAGAACTTCTTGAGACTTTCCAAACCCTAATTCTTGAATCTTGATGTGCTGTGAAGACTTTGTTGCCGGAGGTCACGACGGCTTTCACGGAGCCGTCTCCTTGACCGAACTTGGTGAACTGCCGGAGGTCCGGTTGTTGCCAGACAATAATGTCTTTTCCATGGGAAGCACTGAGGATGAATTCACCGCATATGGCGAGACATGAAACGGAACCGTCGTGACCGGTGAGGACGGAGAGTGACCGGTAAGATGAACATGAGGGGGGTGTTTTGGGGATGTTGTAGTGGAGAAAACGGTTTGACGTCGCCGGACTTTCGTCGTCGGCGTCACTGCAGCTTGTGTTGCTGCTGCTGCTGCTACTGGCGGTGGTGGTTGATAGGAGGGGAGTTGATTGTAAATCGAGAGAATTTGGAGGATTCATCGTTGGTGGTGGTGGTTGATAGGAGAGAGGTTAACACAGGTGAGATAGTTTACCGTTGAAGAGAGAAGATTTAGAAGTTGAAAATGATAACAAGAAACGTGAATCCGACATATATAAAGGAAAGATACGTTATACTCCCTCCGTCCCACAAAAAACTTCCCATTTGATATGGGCACAAGTTTTAAGGGGATAGTTAGTGGTGGGGTCATTGGTAATAATTTTAATTAAAATATAAGATTGGTTTGGAGAGAGAAAGATGATTAGTGGATAGTTAGTGGTGGGGTCCTTAGTAATAATAGTATTTTATTATGTGGAGCCCATCAATTGAATGAAATGGGAAGTTTTTTGTGGGACAAAAAATTAAGGTCAAATGAGAAGTTTTTTGTGGGACGGAGGGAGTAGGATTTTTTAAGTAAATGTTTCACCCTTATTGTTTGATAACGTGTTCATTTTCGACCCAGAAGTTAAGTTTTGAGAAAAAACAAAGATTGTGTTAGCGTTGAAGGTTATCTATCTACACGCAAACTACTAGGCTAAAGAGGCAAATACCATTTGATTCAATTTATTAATTGATAGCTACTCGATCTATTTGTAGGAAAACATTTATATCAATTTTTTAATAGTTAAAGAAAAAAAAAATAGGTTTATCATATTCATTTCACTCAATTTATCTAATTTGTAACAAACATATGATATTCATTTAATGTATTCATTGTTACAAAAATATTTTATTCAAGATACTGTTTACACAATAATTAGTTTTTTTTTCATAATGTACACAACAAACTATCCATGTTAGCCCTAATTGCATTTGATGATTATCATTCATTGAGTTTTGACACAAATTTCTAAATGCAACATACCAGTATGCTTATTAATTAAAACAGGAAAATGATAACGGAAATCCTACTGTCATTAAGATGTTTATAGATGAATTTAGAACTTGTGCATCAATCAATAACCAAACTATGGATTTCAAGAATTACATTACATTGCTGAAAATACAAAATTTGTATGTATGTAACGATTTTTAAAGACAGTTCTTAAAGTTGTTAGCAAAACTCATTAAATATACGGATAAACTTCTTTGAGTGTAAACCAATTGAAGAATGTATGAAACTTCAGAAAAACCTATTTGGCAGCATGGAATATGAATTAAATTTAATAAAATGGAGAATAAAGTAGAAGATAGTTTTCTTGGGGGTGGAAAAAGAAAAAGTTGGGCATATTTTAATGTTAATAGAAGAGGCAACGGCTACTTTTGACAACTGTGAACTATTCTTTCAAATGGGGTCCATCGGGCCGACTTTGTGGGGCCCGCTTGTTTGGTTTCTTTTTTCTCACACTTGGCCGTTAGAAAAAAGCGTAATGCCGGGAGTCGTATGACTTCTGACCGGCGGTGCGCTCCTGTCTCCAATTTTGAGCAAGTGGTGTCTTCCTCGTTAAGAATTTTTTTTTAATTATCGAAATGATTATAAATTAAACTATGATAAGTATGATAACAAAAATGTTATTTATATCTACTTATATATATTATGGGTCCGATTCAGCGCATAACCATTTAAAGGTGCAGAACCGCAGAACCATCCTAACATCCAATGTTTTCTATGTTATAAATTAATTTGCATTTTCATACACGCTATTACACATTTATACATTCAATGTTTTCAAATTTTTATACACATAATATATAAATACATTTATATATTATTTGTATAAAAAATTGGAAACATTGGATGTTAGGATGATTACAGCGTGTACGAAAATTTACAGCTTATGTATAACATAGTAAACATTGGATGTTAGGATGGTTCTGTGATTCTGCAGCTTTAAATGGTTTTGCGCTGAATCGGGCATTATATATTATATTTATATGTCTACTCGTATCATAGTAACACATGACAAGATTAAAAACATGGTTCAGAGTGAAAAGACAAAATAAAACGTGTAACAATTTTTTTTAGCGGCATCAATTAAATTAATAAAATAAAAGCAAGAAGCTAGAAACAACATAATACACAGCTACAAAAAAAAATAAAAAAGTGAATAACACCAACTAGACCAATCTAAATAATGTTTTAACTCTCTCCGAGAGTTAATCCAAAAAATGATAATTCTTGTACTAGAATAAACATCGTATCCAAAGATACCTTCTTTTTATCAAAAACCATTCATTTATAGCGTTCTAAACATATATTATATCCGTCTCAAAATTATTGAACACAAAAATAAAATATACAGTTTAAGAAAAGTACATTTATTACACTGGGTAACCAATAAAATTCTATCTTTATCACCTAACTGTTTATTGATTGGTGTAATTTTCAAGTTGACAATAATTTTAAAATATTTAAAAAATAATATGAACAATAAAATTAGTACATATAGAGTATAATAATCTCTCTTTCTAAATTCCGAAGTTACTAGACTTAGGAAATGAATGTAAATCCCCCACTATTTAATTAATTACACAACTAAGAAGTCAAAGCAAATACTACCAATAGGTAATCTGACTGAGTATATCTTTTATATATTAATATAAGGTTGTGTGGTATGGGCATAAAACAGTGTAGTTGGCTATGTGTCATAGGTTTCCACGGTGCGGTATATCTTTTACATAGTTGATCAATATTTTTCATTTTCACATATCTAATAATTCTTATAAATAAATAACTATATATATATGACACATATAATTCAGTATCTTTAATACACCTAAAAAATATGAGTCAAGTTGGATCGTAGTGTACCCAAGGCTTCTAGTCTAGTGGTATTGGTGAAAAAGATAAGATGTTGCCCATGACCTATTGGTCATAGGTTCAAGTCCCGTCGTGGACAAGGTGGAGGGTTCGAGGAAAGGCATTCCGCCCCTTGTAAATGTCACTGTCTAGGCTCGAACCTCTAACTTACTAACTTGCCGTTAAAAAAAAAAGTTGGACCATAGCGTGACAACATGGTTAAGACATTGGTGAGCCACGATGAAGTCAATGAAGTTAAAAAGAGCTTTATAAAACTAATTAATATTTAATACTAATTGTATAAACTCCGAGATATATTTTACCACGGGGATGTTTTTTTTTTTGAACAGCAAAAAGGGGCGACGGAACGAGCTTCGGCAAAGCCATCACCCGTCCCAGAACCCCAAGGAAATATATTATTAATTATAAGAGAAAGCTAACAAGAAGCTAGCAATACAAAGAGTCCAAAACACCAAAAAATAACAAAACAAAAAACTCCAATGCCCACAACGAATTTAAACATAACACCGAACTCCATATACTAACTTTCATGCCATAAATTGAAAAACCAACTCAGATTATCAGAGGATCCGCTATCCATGGCCCCCACTTACAACTCTCCCATTTCTCCTTTGACCTGTATTTGATCCAGTAGAATGCTTGGGTCTGTGCCTGCACAAATGTCGTCTGTACACACCCGATTTTACCCCTAAAAACAATTTCATTCCTGAAATTCCAAATTTGCCATAACATAGACATTAAGGCAGTTAAATATTGCATATTTTTACACTTTGATAAAGCAGCCCGCTCGCCCCAATGGATCAACTGATCCAGACCTCGAATAAGGCCTAAATCAATGCTCCACCACCTACAAAATTGGATCCAAAATTCCCGCGTTTTATTACACGACCAAAACAAATGACTTTCATCCTCGATTTCTCTTTCACACAGGCTACACACCGCCGATTGCAAGATAATTCCACGTTTTAGTAAGTTAAAACACGTGGCCAACCTATTGTAAAATAGCCTCCAACAAAATATATTAATTCTAATTGGTACAATTTTTACCCATGGAAAAACCGAGACAGATTGTGGGCCCGCAAATAAATCGTCAAAAACACGTCTTGCCGACGAAACCGTGTATAGCCCATCAGGCTCTAAGGCCCACGAAATTAGAGGGAGCCCGGTATCAGGATTGGACGATACCTGGAACCAAGAATCGATTGGTACGTTTATTTTGTTAAGATGTGCACGGATTTTTGTGATATTATTCCACAGCGCGGGAAACTTACTTTGTGGTGTAGGTTTCTTGTTTAGAGAAAATACAGTTGGAACATTAATGGAGTTAATTCAATGCATGTTTTCCTTTGATAATCAATTTGTAAGATTCGATGCTCAACTATTATCTAACTGATTACTTAAAATTTCAAGAATTTTTTAGCCCAATTGGAATCATTTAGTCTTAAATACCGGTTAAATATAGGGTAAATAGTAATAATTTATTAGGGTCGTAGTTGGTAAATTTTTATCTTTATTTTGATTTGTACTTTTTTCTAGAGCCTAGTTAATTTTTTTGTGAATTTATTTGAGTTGCTTGCCTATGGTAGTGACTTTGCTGAAGCTCTAGGCCTATTATAACAGTGTTTGGTTGTATACACATCTTGTAATGAATAAGTCTTTTATGATGAAGCAGTTATAGTATCCGGTGGAAGTTCAAATGTTAGAATCCATTAAAAGTAACATCAACAGACGAGTTAATAAAATTTGTACCATTTATTATTATAGCTTTGCTTTATTTATTCGGTACAAATTAAAAAGAAAGCATGGTTTACATTGTTTGCAACATTCAAACGCTTCAATTCCACCATGCAACCTTAACTTCATCCTCTAGTTTCCTGGTACAAGATAGCCTAAGAAATGACAAATAAACCAAGTTAAGAACAAAGTAAAACAAATTTAGTTAATCATCAAAAACAAATTAACTGTATAACTTACTTCCACACCGAGTTCCACGAGCAAGTGGTTTGCCACAAGCTTGAGCTATGAATGCTGCTTTCTCCATGCTAATAACACTCTCAACCTCTGTTGTGATATGACCGCACACACAAGGTAAGTCAACGTTCTTGACCACACCACAACATTCGGTTGACGGTTGAATCTTAGGGCCCGGTTTTTGTACATAGCGTGCACATTGCTCCATGAGTCCTTGCACGTCCCCTGCACATTGTGCTGACACCGTTTTGTTGCAAAGGATGACAGCTAACGAACACGCCACAATAGCGAGAAACATGAGACGGGTGGTAGAGATTGTCATTGTCGGGAGGGAGTATGAAAAGGAAAATGTTTATGGGTTTAATTGATTTGAGGTGTTTTTTTAAGTTAAATAGATGGTGTTATTTATAGGAAATTTTAGAGGGTCAATTGGAAAAATTAAGTTGGTGGTGGTTGTTTTAAATGACGTTAATGAATTGAAGTGTTCCGAATTCCAAAAACTGTTTTAGATGTAGATTTTTGGGTCATGGCTTATGTGCGATTAATTACGTACGTAACCTCCTTTAGTAATTTACGATAAATATATTACTGGTGACTTATATCTTTTTGCCCTTTTTGCAATGGTTTTTTATCTTAGACAACATTTTTGTGCTTAGGTCAATTTTATATATTTACAAGATAACAGGCTTTAAAGTTAGATTTTTTAGGATAATAGGTGTGTGTCTATCAAATACCTAAATTTAAGTATAAAAACATCAAAAAAATATGTACTTTTGGATAAAAACTAATCACATAAACTTATTAATGTATCAAAGCTCGAATAAATGTAAACCCTAGCCGATCAAAACCACCATCACTTTGGATTATACACAACAACTGAATCAAAATTTTCACTTTAACAAAACAAATTGAGCTAAAAGAAGAAAAAAAATCCGATTCAATCATCTTTGTCCGACCGGTTTCACAATTAACCCGTTGATTCGAATGAGTTTATAAACAAATTCAACCTCGCTTACTTTCAGTTCCCGGTCAAACGTGTCCAACCAGCCCGTTGAACCAAGGTTTTAAACCATTGCGACAACAACCCCTTTCATTTGTGGCCCTCCCCAAGAGTCCAAGACAACATTTTTTAACTCCTTCCTTGCGTACTTCCAATTCTTCAAACAATTTACTAGAAACAGAGCAAAACCCTAGATAATTCACAGGCGGAAATCAGAGAATTAGCAAAGCAAGTTTGGATTTTGTTTTGTGGTTTGAAGTGGGGTTTTAATGAATTTCAAAACCCTGTTTGGAGTTCGATTCTACTCCCACTTTCGATTGTATTTTCTGATATTGCTTCATATTTTCAGTGGTGAGTTCTTTTATAGCTTCTGATTGAAATTTGTTCTTCTGGTTGAAAATTAATCGAACAGCTATTCTAGTATAATTTAAATATTATTTTACTTATATATCCACTTAGGAGGTGTTTGGGAAAGCTTATTTAGAGGGGTTTATGGCTTATGAGTTTATTAAGGCTACTCATAAGCCATAAACCCCTTTAAATAAGCTTTCCCAAACACCCCCTTATATAAATCATAGTAATTTTTGTTATGAAATCGTTTTTGGTTTGCAGTCCCATTATTAATGTGATACATGGCTCAAGAAGACGGAACTTCATTTATAATGCACCATATCATGGTTACGAGAAATGGATACCGAAGAACGAGGTTTATACCTAATCCAATACTTGGTCGCATGTTAAAATCACATGGCTGCTGGCAGCCTTGAAAATGCAAACATCGGCAGATGGTGACACCGTGACACAATGCAACGAATGCTTCTTATTTCCCAGAAGCACTCGCTAATCGAATGCTCAAAGGTTGGCCCGGTTTATATAAAGCAATTAATTCAACTAAAACCACATCAGTTTGAGAAGAAATTCTTGTAAAAAGAATGTTCTTCGATCTCTGCGCGTTTTTGAGATTATTGTATCTTATAACAAATCAAGCAATTCTGGAATCTATGGAAGGTGAGAAAATGGATCATATTAAAGAGTTATGTTCTTCAGAGCCTGAACAATGGATTTATCTTTTACTGTATTACAATATTTAAAAACCCGATCCGAAGGCCCGCCACATTTACGTATAACCAGAATTCATCAACAGAAAGAAGTTTTAAGAAGCAGAGAAATTAGATATCTCATTTCAGTTTAATCCGGTAGTTAGTTGGTTAGAAAATCATGAAATCAATTCTTTACGTTACAAATCAGGTGAAGCCTAGCAACTAGTTCGGTTCTTCAACTCCACAAACTTCTAGCTTTTGATGATGAAATGAACAAAAAAAAAAAAAGCTTAATGAATTCACAAACTTTAGGTGATTTTTTGAAGAAAAATGTCACAAACAGTTTTATCCTGAGTCCCGATTCGACTTCAACATCACCATTATCTTTAGGTAATTCAGGTAAAATGATGAACTTTTTGAATTCCCTTTGGGCGTTATCGCCTAAAATAATGGTGGTAACTGAACAAGAACCGAATCATAACCGATTCAGTTTAATGGAGAGAGTACTTGAAGCATTGATCTTTTATGCAGCTTTATTCGATTGTTTAGAAGCTACTGTTCCACATTCATCATTGGAACGATAAAAACTTGAAAAAATATTATTTGGTGAGGAAATTATTTAAATTTAACCGAAAACAAAAATGTCGTTACATTAAACATCCAAAATAAGAAAATTTTACACTTGTAAATGATTAACTTACCAAACAAAAACACAATGAATTAGTAACTGCCATGCATGACAGTTACATTATATTGAACCACAGCATCACCTGTTTTTGGATTAAACCTAACAGTATTCACGAGTGCATAGCCACGAGCAAACCTAAACACCCCACTTCCGCCTATAACCGGCATTTCCCTAACTGAATCAACCACTGGGTTCCGCCCCATAACACTAAGTGTACTTCCATTATACTTACCATAACTAAATACAAAATTTATAGCCATAAGTAAGCTCAAGTCATGTTGAGAAGCCAAAGCATAGAGTCCCTGAGCCCGGCCCACAATTGTTGAACCGGGCTTGGTGTCTATGGTCAAAGGGTCATCGATCATTGCAGTCATGCCAAATGCCATTTTAGGCCCGATTATTGTGACAGCGGTTGGTTTTTTGCCACTAACGATGTCGTGGAAGTAGAAATGAAGGCGGGTTATTTTTCTAGCAGTTGGTGTTAGTTTTGTTGTGGTGAAATGCTCAGAGAACGTATGGTTAGCGGTGATTGTGGCGGCCAAAAAGAGGGCCATGTAGAGGGAAAATAAAGTGGAAGTTTGGAAGGATGCCATTGTGATATTGATGATGATGATGATAAGGTGTTGTGTGAATGGCCAAAGAGGCTATGGTTGGTATTTATGGGAAGAGAATGGCATTTGAGATCATGCTTGTTTAAACCTTTCTTGTAGAAAAAGTACACAATGGCAAGAAAAAGTAATACATTGGTTCAATATGCAATTGGGTATGCTCTCTTAATCCCACTGATCATTAGAGAGCATACCCAATTGAAAATTGAACCAATGTATTACTTTTTCTTGCCATTGTGCAGTTCCACAAAGGCGTAAACCAAGGTTGTTAAAGTCGCAATTGCTCATAGAATCGTACAATCATTCGACCTAAAACCTTGTCAGTTTGCATAGGATCGGTACACAAGTAAGATCGTGGTAGGATTGTAAGATCGCTTGCCAATCCAGTCTTATGTATAAGCTTAAAACCCTAGTTCTAACCTTTAACAATAGGATCGTAAGATTGTTTGGCTACCTGAGTTTGCAAATGAGCTATTATGATTGAGTTTTGAACCTTTAATGAGTTTGTCAAATAAAAAAAGACAAAACTGCAAAAATGGTCCCTGTGGTTTAGATATTTTTAGGAAAATGGTCCAAACCTTCAAAAAATTGGATAAATGGTCCTTTTGAAAAAACTTATTTGTGGATATAGTCCTTGATGTTAACATCCGTTAATTTGGATCTGTTAACTTACGTCCTTTTTATTTGGAGGGACCTATTTTGACAAAATTCTAAATATGATTTGTCCTCCTGAAATCTCCGGCCGTTGACTTTGGTCGAATTTACATTCACATAAGCTCAACGGTGTGTTAGAGAGAGATTAAGAGATGCCGGTACAGTAACCATCGCCTCTCTCCACCAGAAGCTTCCATGGCTTCTCATCTTCAACCTCTTTTCATTCTTTTTCTTCTCACTGTCACACACTCATTAGCTACCCAAACAATACAATTTAATAATCGATCTCTTCTTCTTAAGGTCATTAAAGATCACGAAACCCACCAATACACCGCCCAATTGCTCATCGGAACTCCTCAACCGCCGACCAAACTTCTTGTTCATCTTCCGGTCAATCTATCTAGATTAATTGCCCACCTTCGTCTCCATCTCTGAACTTTATCCGCCATGGCTCCCTACAATGCTTGATGAAAAAAATCTGGTGCTTAAAGAATGATATCTACAACCATTTGTGATATTCACCAAGAAAACCCACTGTAGAAACCAATTTCGGAGATCTAGTCGAAGATGTCATCACCATGGTTTGGCTTCGGTCTCAACCGTCGACATGTTTTTGTTTTCGTGTTCGCTGAACTTATTTATTGAAAGGTCTGGTAACCGGTGCTAATGGCGTACTGGGTTTTGGGAGGTCAAAGATTGGTTTACAATATCAGATGGCCAGCAACTTTGACTTCATCAGCCGGATTTATAATGTTCGGTAACGGTACCGGCATCTCTAAATCTCTCTCTTACACACCCTTGAGCTCAACCCATGGTGTTGATGGGTACTATGTTAATGTAAATTCGATCAACGTCAACAACCAGAAATTGGCCGGAGGACAAATCATATTTAGAGTTTTGTCAAAATAGGTCTCTCCAGATGAAAAGGACATAAGTTAACAGATCCAAATTAACGGATGTTAATATCAAGGACTATATAGGTCTCTCCACAAACAAGGTTTTCCAAAAGGACCATTTATCCAATTTTTTAAGGTTTGGACCATTTTCCTGAAAAAATCTAAACCACAGGGACCATTTTTGCAGTTTTGTCATAAAAAAATTGTTAGGGTAAAAAAACCGATCTCTGTATCTTGTGAATCTGATAGAACAATTATATAGATTAGTTTATTTAATTAATTGTAATAAACTCAATTTAACTCTGACTTATTACCAAGTGGCTAACTGAATAGGTCCATATAGCTCCAAATCCCAATACACATCCACGCAAAACAAAACTCTGTCTTATAGAAGATTGACATGACCAAAAATAACGGTTGATAACACTCGGTAAAATCAAATACAAGATGCCTTATTTGATAAAGTACAAAGTAATTCCACGAGGTTAGATTAAGCGAAGCCCCAAAAGTATAAAATGAATGGAAAGTTGTTTATAAAAGAGATCGATAATTATAAACAGGTGTGGCTTTGCTTGTAAGGTTCGGTTTTTGAGCATGTGAGAAGTGGAATATAATAATAATATAGCAGTATGTGTGCAAAGAAGGTGCCTTTGCTTCTGACACAAACTAAACCATAATGATAGTACTAGCACGTAGACAAGTATATCCGGATCTTGGGGGCCCAAATAGAAGCTTGGAGCCATGATTGATGAATCAATTGCAGCAGCAGCATCCTCTCTCTTAAATTTAAAAGAAACAACTGTTGATGAAGGCCCAGAAATGATGGTTACAGAAGATGAACCTATTACTACTGCTACAATGGAAGAACAAGTTGAAAAAGAAATACCAGTAGTAACTCCTACTACTGATATCATAGCAGTAGTAAGTCAAGAAGAGGAATTGAAGGCACCAAATACTACTGATGCCCTATCAGTAGTAACTCCTGAAGTCACACCAGTAGTAACTACTCTGGTTACTACTGAAGAGGAAGAATTACAGCTACCAGAGCTAATTGAAAGAGAAAGATTTGAAATCATCACCAAACCACCTACACCTGATCAACCACTTATCATACCTGACATTGATGATAATGTGAATTGGTTTGAGGTTGATGAGTGCTCACTTCCTCCACATCCAAAAATACTGCAACAAAATGAGCTTAGGTTATTATTCAATCCTTCAATAATAATCAGTGGTGTGCCTGATATGAAATATATTCCACCTCCACCTTCAGCTCATATTAGAAAGGGCAAAGAAACTTATGATGAGGATTACCCCAACAGAGCACAGGGTCATTACATGGTAAACAAGATAAATCTTGTCAGAGCTGATAAACAGTCTAAATGGAAGGTAAAACACAAGAAATGTTTGGAGAAAGTGGAGATGTATCAAGCTATTGAGGAAAACAAAAAGAAGAAAACTCAAGAAATTAACATCCATGTTCAAATACCTGTTCAAACAGATGACATTCAGATAAAAGCTCAAAAGGCAGAATTCAAAAGGCTCAGAAAGGTTGAAGAAGAACATATACAATGCCTTGAATATTTGGTTTCTGAATGCAAGAAGACTAAAAGTGAATTAACTGATGATGTGTTTGAACAGAAGGCTAATATGATTGAGTATTTGAAAACAAAAGGGCATAGTGCAAAGTCATTTGGAAGGATGAAGATGATGACTATAATTGAAAAATATTGCACTACTAAGAAGAAGGATTTGGCTGAACAAGAAGCAGAAGAAGAAAAGAAATCCAAAGCCTTAAGTCCAATTAAAACTTTAATCCCAATCAGTCCAAACTTAATCAAGAAGGATAGTATCTCAACTACTGGTGAGCCATCAACAAAGAAAAGAAAGATGGTTTCTCAAGAACAAAGTGCTCAAAAGAAGTCAAAAACAGAGCAAGTCATTCCTGTTCTTGATCTACCAGTTGCTCCCTTACAGAACAATCCTATCATAAATTGGAGAATTTTGAATAATAATGTGATAGAGATCATAAGGGAAGACAAAGTTGTACAGAGATTCACTGGATGGTTACCATTGATCAGGTCATGTTCAAGAAGTGATGTTATTAAACTATTGATCATTGGTAAACCAAGGATGAGAAAGAAATCATGGAAAGAATCTGGAGCTGGATACCTAACTAGAATGATTGATGCTGCATTTTATCCAGACAACTATCCAGAACAATTTACCAGTGAAGAAAATGTTTATGCTTGGAATGTGATTCCAACTGCTCAAATGTATTTTTTTGAAAAATCTGGAAAAGTATGTGAACTGTACTTATATGAAAAAGAATATCCACACTCTGAGAAGACAATGTATCAGATATTCACAAATACCATGATGAAGCCATATGATGAAGTAATGTTTCAGAACAAATTGAATTATTTTACAAAAAGAAACAGCAAGTACATTATAGCTCAAAGAAAAGCTCAAAATCAAAGAACCCTAGAGAAGAGAATGAAAGAAGAAGAAGAACAAAAGAAACTTGATTGATTAAGAGATAATCAATAAGTTTAGGGGGAGATTGTTGGAGCAAAACACAGATCAACTTATTACTGATGCTGCAGTTAGTAATAATTATGTTTATTACTGATGGGGCAGAAAACATTTACTACTGATGAAGTTGATACTGGTGAAGACTACAACTTAGTTACTACTGATCAAAGCTTATTGAAGATACTACTGATCAATAGTAGTTACTACTGACGATGGATCTGGACTTACTACTGATCACCAAGATTACTACTGATGATATGAATTTACTACTGGTGATTGCAGTTTACTACTGATACGTGTTTTGGAAGCATATCAAGTCCGAGATCTTCGTAGAGATAGTTATAGAATGTAAATCAATGTATATCTTTATAATTCGATGTAAATCAAAGTCCTAGAATAATTAGGGTAAATAGTTTAGCTTCAAGGACTTTGATTTACATCGAATTATAAAGATATACATTGATTTACATTCTATAACTATCTCTACGAAGATCTCGGACTTGATATGCTTCCAAAACACGTATCAGTAGTAAACTGCAATCACCAGCAGTAAATTCATATCATCAGTAGTAATCTTGGTGATCAGTAGTAAGTCCAGATCCATCTTCAGTAGTAACTACTATTGATCAGTAGTATCTTCAATAAGCTTTGATCAGTAGTAACTAAGTTGTAGTCTTCACCAGTATCAACTTCATCAGTAGTAAATGTTTTCTGCCCCATCAGTAATAAACATAATTATTACTAACTGCAGCATCAGTAATAAGTTGATCTGTGTTTTGCTCCAACAGCTGTAAAACCCATTACTCGCTACCCTTCGTTGTAGCGAGTACTCGGATTAAGAATATTTTTGTAGAAAATTTAGAAATTATATACTCCCTCCGTCCAATTTTATTGTCCATCCTTCTATTTTTATTTGTCTCAAAATAATTGTTCACTTCTACATTTCAATCAATTAAAAAGCTTTTAAATAGTAAAAGATAATTTGAATGGTGGCACAATGAATTAATATACTTTTCAATTTTCATAAACTACGTATTTTTATTTGGTGGACAATAATATTAGGACGGAGGAGTATATAAATTTTATAACATAAACATAACTACTTGTCTACATAAACTAATCTTCAAAAGTTCAAAAATACTTCAAGTTTTAAACATAATGTTAGTTCAAAGGCCAACAGGATGAGGGTATCTCAACATAACCCAAAGTGCAAAACATAAATAAATAGTGCAAAACTTAAGGTCTCATTGAAACATACATGATAAATGTTAAAACAATGATAAGTAATCGAACAGAATAGAGAAGTAGTGATGGTGGTGTTCAACTTCAAACAACAGGATGCGAGTTTAAGAGACTATGTAAGGGGTATATAATAGGTGTTTTAGTGGTAGTATTTGCCCTTAAGAAAATATAAAGCAAGGTGAAGAAGTACATAACTCATGACACAGGCAACCACGGTGAAATTAGTCAATAACCCACAATATGTTAGAAAAAATTGTACTGATGTCATTTACTTGTGTATCATTTTCAGATCAGAGTATTTTATTGGTACTAACGAAATCCTTAATCGGATAAAACCAGAGATCACAATAACAGAGAATCTAAGTTATGGATATTTCGTACCACTGAAGAAGATGACCAAAAACGATATTTATTTCCAGTTTCCAGAAACCGGCATAAAACTGCCAGAAGGCACTTAAAACCGCCGAAAATTGTCAATCCGGGTCTGATTTCCAGGTCAAAAAACCGGGTGCCAAATTCGGATTTGGATTTTCCATACGGTTTTTAATAAAACAATATTAACCCAAGTAAATAATTTCAGCCCGCCCCAGTCCGGGGGTCTGCCCCTTGGATCGCAGTAGGGGCGCTCCCTATTGGACCCCGTTACAAGGAGCGCTGTCCCTGACCCTCGTTGAGTCTCTGTATTTTAATCATAAAAAATTCAAACAAATGTGCATTCTGCACTACTCTTACTTGTTCGATATTTATTAAGATTACATTTGGTAAACAAATTTATACAATTACATTTAAATAGTATTAATGATACAAATCACCAACAATCAAAGACTTATTTTCGTTAAAAGTGGCATATTGAATTACATAGATAAATTACCATCTCATGTATTAACCAGTGATGAGTTTAACATCACATTTTTTAATCTATGTACCACAATAGTTATATTATATATTTATATAGTATGCAAGAATACTTATAAAGTGTGGCATAAACATAAAAACATGTGATACATAAATTAATTCGTATTTTTAACGGTCCATTGATGACTAATGAGGTATACCGCATATACCTTCCTGACCAAACGGCTGAACGAGACTTTCCGGAATGAAAGGTCTGAACAGATCCTTCCTGAACGAAAGGTTTGCGCGGACGCAGAAATGTTGATGATCCCGAGAATCGCGATCCAACCGACATACGGGAATTACGGAAAGGATGCTTCGCTAAGTACAATCGCATTAAATGCGACCAAGTCCCTAGGGCGGCTCCGGCGCGAGGGTAAGGTTTTACCCTCCGGTCCAAAGCCTCCTGCGACGACCTAATATCCACAGAACTCGAGTGTGACCGGTCCGAAGCAGGTCGCTTCCTTTTCCCGCCTAAAAATGACCAGCTATAAATGCGACCCTCTGGTGCTTGAGATAAGACATCACCTTCCGGTACATTTATTGCTTACCTCATTTATTGCTAACAATCAATATTGTACGTACCGATCACGACCTCACGTCATACTTACACACATATATACCGATTACTAACTTGATCGTCAGAGTGTTCTCACGGGAAACCTCCCGGGGAGCATCTGACTTAGGTTTATCTCGTTGATTGCAGGATCCATAGAGCGGTAGACGTCCCTCCAACCGTTCGGGAGATTCGTGAATCAACATTTGGCGCCATCCGTGGGACTTCTCGAACAAAATGGTCCAAGAAAATCCGAAAAATGACGTTAATCGTGAACGAGTGACACCGATTCGAACCAGGGAGCCGACGGAAGGGGTATTGACGCCGGTATCGACCTCCACCTGTCCGCCACCTACCAGTGGAGGAAGCGAGCCTACCCCAGAAGAATTGGAAGAATACAACCTCTTCTGCAAATTTCGTAAAATGAGGCAGATGGAAAAATCTCAGACAAAGCTGAAAGGAGGTACGTTAGGAGTCGAGAGAAGCCTAACGTACTCAAGTGATGAAGAGCCAGTAGAAGAGGTGTACAGAGATCCATCCCCTCCGAGGAGGACTCGTAAGACAGAGTTCACCTCCGTTGGGAGACAAGAAGAAGGAAGAAGAAACCCTCCACCAAAGAACGAGAGAGAAACTCCCTGTCGACGTGTCGCCTCCGGTTCAAGGGACTTTCGATCTCCGTTTACGGATGATATCAACGAAATGCCCATACCTCAAGGTCTGAAAGGACCCAGAGTTAAATCATATGACGGAACCGGGGATCCCGATGACCACGTGGCCAGCTTTCGGTGGGCCGTACGAATGATCCCGATGGATCCAAGGCTTTGGTGTTTGTACTTCGCAGGAACCCTGGAAGGGTCCGCAAGATACTGGTTATCAAGTCTCCCGCAAAGGAGTATCTCCAGTTTTGAAGACTTGGTTCTGTAGTTCAGCCATAGTTTCATACAGCAGAAGAAATACCAACAGCGGTCCCAATCCATTATGGCTTGTCGACAGCGAGAGGGGGAATCCAACAAATCATACTTTAAGAGGTTCAACGAACAAAGTCGAAAGATGCCGGTCCGGGAAGACTCTCTGATCATTGCAGCCTTCACGTATGGTCTCCGAGAAGGAGAGTTGTTCCGTGAACTGTCAAAGAAAGATTTCGATAAAGCAGACGATATGATCAGCGTGGTGAACAAAGTATTAAAACATGAAGAAGAAAGTGCCGAAAAGTTACGCTTCGAAGCTCAGGAGAAGAGAAGCACTAATGGATCGAACTCATACAAAGGGGGAGACAAGGGGAAGGGGTTCGCGAAAGCAAGTTTTTCCGGAAGGTCCCCCTACAAAGCTAGAATCTCGGAAGGGAGGTCGCAAGGCGATAGGTATGGTCCGTACAGACCAGAAGTTTACGCCGCGACGGAAGCCCGAAGGACTGACGGAAGAGTGGTGAGAAAGAAGTACCCGAGAGATCCGAACGCTTATTGTGATTTTCACAAGATCATGGGTCACGCCACAGCGACTTGTGAAAGTTACAAGAGAGAGAAGGAAGCCCACGGTAAAGAAAGAACGGAGGCGAACGTGGTTGAACCGAAGAAAGACGCAGCTGCCTATAATGCGGAGATTTTCACAATCGAAGGGGAGTCGGAACCTTCCTTCCTAAGGAAAAGGAAGGGAGGAATTGTTGAGTTTGGAAGGGGGGAGCCCGTTCCTGACGGATATGTCGGAACGGAACCGCTAGTTATCTTCGGTATAGTGGCTAAGACGATGGTCCGTAGAATTTATGTTGATGGAGGGAGTTCAGCCAACGTTATGTACAATCACTGCTTCGAAAAATTCCCTCCTGACATTCGAGCCCTCCTAAAGCCCGCTAAATCTCCTGTCGTCGGATTCTCTGGACAGTCAGTCTGGCCTAAAGGGAAAATTCACCTACCTCTCGTGTTAGCCGATTGGGAAAGTTTTCATAGTAAAACAATCTTAGCGGAATTCATCATCATTGAAGCCCCCTCAAGATACAACGCCATTTTGGGAAGAACTGGGATGTGGCAATTTCAGGCAATTGCCTTACGGTTCACGGTTTACTCAAGTTCCCTTCCGGACAAGGGGTGATTACTGTACGAAGCATGCCCATGCCTCCATCAGAATGCAACAGTATCACACATCAAGATAGCTGGACGGAACAGGAAGAAGTGCAGGTGGTAATCAACTCAGAATACCCGGACACTCCCGTACGGATTGGGGGAGGCTTACCTCCACTGTTAAGAAGAGAGTTGGAAACCGTGCTAAAGAAATACAAAAGGGTATTTGCTTGGACGCCCGGGGATATGACCGTAGTGTCCCGAGAAGTGACCGAGCACAAGCTCATGATTAACCCAGTTTTCCTCCGGTGAAGCAAACCAAAAGAAGAATGGTGGCAGAACGGAACAGGGTGGTCAACGAAGAGGTACAAAGTTTGGTGGCAGCAGGGGTGCTGCGGAGCGCCCAATATCCCGAATGGATCGCTAATCCGGTCCTGGTTAAGAAGGCAGACGGGTCCATGCGTATGTGCGTCGATTTCAAAGACCTCAACAAAGCTTGTCCGAAAGATAGCTATCCCCTTCCGGAGATCGAACAGAAGGTGGAATCCTTGGGAGGATATCAATGGAAATCTTTTTTGGACGCCTACAAAGGGTATCATCAGGTGCAAATGGCTCGGGAGGATGAAGAGAAGACTGCGTTCCACACAGAAAAAGGAACTTTCTGCTACGTCAAAATGTCTTTCGGCCTCCGGAACGCTGGGGCTACCTACCAGCGTTTGGTCGACAAGGCGTTCGAGAAACAGGTTGGGAGGAACCTAGAGGTATATGTCGATGATATGGTCATCAAAAGTAAGAGCGATGTTAATCTAATCGAAGATATTGAGGAAACGTTGGTGCATCTCTCAAAGATTAACATGAAGTTGAACCCGAAGAAGTGCTCTTTCGGGATGAGCAAAGGGAAGTTCTTGGGGCATATGGTGACAACGGAAGGAATCGAGGCTAACCCTGATAAAGTAGGAGGGCTATTAAAGATGCATACTCCCCGGACAGTAAAGGATGTACAAAGTCTGAACGGGAAACTGGCTGCGTTGGGACGTTTCCTCGCAAAGTCAGCAGAAAAATCTGTTCCTTTCTTCAAAGCATTGCATGGATGCACAAAGAAAGGGGAGGTCGAGTGGACAGAGGAGGCGACGGAAGCTTTTGAGAAGCTTAAGCAACACTTGAGGAATCTTCCTGTCATGGCCAGTCCCATACCAGGAGAGCCGTTGGTCATGTATCTTTCCACCAATAGGGAGGCCGTTAGCTCAGTACTCATCGCTGAAAGGGATAAAAAGCAGGTACCTGTCTATTTTGTCAGTCGAGCACTACAAGGGGCAGAATTCAATTACTCGATAATTGAAAAACTGATCTTGGCCTTGATATATGTCGTCCGACGCTTGAAAAGATACTTCCAAGCTCATTCGGTGACCGTCCTGACCAACCAACCAATCAAAAACATACTCCTACAGCCGGAACGGTCAGGACGAATGACAAAGTGGGCAATCGAATTAGGCGAATACGATATTACATTCAAACCTTGGCCTAGTATCAAGGGTCAAGCGTTGGCAGATTTCCTGGTCGAAATGCCAGACGACGAAAGGGTGTTAGCAATTGAAGAGAAAGAAGGTTCGGACGCGAGTGTAGGTCGAAAACTTACCTCAGTATGGCAGATGTATACAGACGGAGCAGCTGGAGCAGACGGATGCGGAGCGGGAATAGTCCTAATCGGGCCAATTGACGAAAGGGTTACCTACGCCTTAAGATTTGACTTTTCCTGCTCGAATAATGAAGCAAAATATGAGGCCCTCCTAGCCGGTTTAAGCCTAGCCAAAAGCCTCGAAATCCGGAAGGTGGAAGCTTTTGCAGACTCAATGCTGGTAGTAAATCATATCAATGGTTCCTATGAGGCGAAGGAGGTACACATGAAGCGATATCTGGAGCGTGTCCGGACGCATGTGAGCTGGTTCGACAGTTTCGAGATCACGCAGGTCCCTCGAACCAAAAACAAGGAGGCTGATGCGCTCAGCAAGTTAGCAGCAATGTTGTATCACCACTTAACGAAAAAAGTGTTGGTGGAAGTACTGTCGAAGCGAAGCATCGAAGAGGAGGAAGTGGCATAGATCGGAAATGACGAAGTTTGTTGGATGACCCCCTTTCGATTATATTTGACGGAAGGTGTACTACCGTCTGAAACAAACGAAGCCAGAAAGGTAAGGATAAATGCCGGAAAATATACCATCAGGAACAACGTCCTGTATCGAAAGGGATACTCCACCCCGTGGTTAAGATGCTTGGGAAGCCAGGAAGCTGAGAATGCTATAAGCGAAATCCACAAAGGATTATGCGGGTCGCATTCGGGAGCTAGGTCGCTAACCCAGAAGCTGCTCCGTATGGGATACTTTTGGCCATGCATGTCTAAAGATGTTCACAAATACGTGCAAAGGTGCGAAGGATGCCAAGCTTATTCAAGCGTTCCGAATGCCCCTTCCGTCAGCCTGACCAGCATACACAGTCCATGGCCTTTCTGTCAGTGGGGGATCGACATTGTCGGACCGTTCCCGAAAGCCCCCGGAGGTTTACGCTTCCTGGTAGTAGCTGTCGATTACTTTACAAAGTGGGTAGAAGCCAAACCCTTAGCATGTATCTCAGGAGCCAACATTGTTAAATTCGCATGGCAACAGATTGTATGTCGCTTTGGTCTCCCACATACCGTCGTAAGCGATAACAGAAAGCAGTTCGCCAACAACCCGTTCAGAAAATGGTGCGCTGAATTGAGTATACGCCAAAATTTTACGTCGGTAGCTCACCCGCAGGCTAACGGACAAACGGAGGTCACCAACAGAACGATAGTGAAAGGGATCAAGACACGTTTGAGCAGAACGGGGGGTAGTTGGGCGGATGAGTTGCAAAGCATATTATGGTCCTACCGAACGACGGCCCGAACGGGAACGCAGGAAACCCCCTACAGCCTAGTGTACGGTTCGGAAGCTGTGATACCGTTGGAAGTTATCATTCCTTCGTCAAGGGTCGAAAACTTCCATCTTGGAGAAAATGAAGAAGCGTTAAGGCATAACTTGGACATCATAGACGAATGGCGTGAAAACGCTGCCTTAAGGCAAGCAGCGTACAAGTCTATGACGGAAGGTTATTATAACAAGAAGGTACGGGGAGCAGCGTGCAAAGTGGGCGATTTGGTCTTACGTAAAAACGAAGCGAGCCTCCAGCACAAACCTGGAAAGCTCTGCCCTAACTGGGAAGACCCATATAGGGTAAATGAGGCTCGAAGGAACGGTTCTTACATTCTGGAAACAATGGACGGTTCGTTCATTCCGCGTACATGGAATATGCAAAATCTGCGGAAGTTTTATTTCTAGTTTTTCTTTTCTGTTTAACGAATCATTGCGTAACCCTTTTGGTACGAATATTGTACGAATTGGTAGTGTGAATCTCCACTACCAATACAATCGAAAGTTTCGAATGATTAATGAAATGCCTTGTACGAAAGCTTTTCTTTTGCCATTATAAATTTCCTAAGTTAAAATGACTTATGCGACCTAACGAAAGGTTACACCGACGACGAAAGCATGCAAATAGGTAGGGATCGGAAGTTAACATTTCATATTCCCATTCTGCGAGGGACGCCTTGCTAGAATATAAAACCCTATTCGAAAAACAAACGAACAAAAACGATAAATAAACGAATGCGACAAGTTAACAAACGAATACGAGATAAAATTGTGAATAAAAACGAGCAACATAAAAACGATCAGAGAATAAAGACGAAAACAGATAACATCGTTAAGGTCAAAGGAAGGTAAGACCTTCCATTACAAGCATTACAAAAATACAAAAGACAACGGGACGAACAATCACAACCAACAATCATCAGTCGGCAAGCAAACAATTACAAAAACAAATAACAAACTGACTACGGAGCGGAAGCTCCTCCTCCCCGATTCGAGCTTTCACCTGTATCCTCAGGACCAGTCTCCGTTTTCTTCACAAGCTCCTTAATATCGTCCAACGACGCTGCACCAGATGAGAGGGATTGAAGGAAGGGATAGTTCGGTGTCACCAGTTCACCAAACAGGCTCATGATATTTGTTTGAGCCTCCGGATAGTCGTGTACTAATCTGGCATCACGGAGCTGCTCAGAATATTCTTGATGAGTATCTAGGCATCCACGATACTGGCCGAACCTAACACTCTCTAGCTGAAGTTGAGAGTTCCGGGTCACAAACTCAGTGGAACCCAACAAACTGCCGAACAGCCCACATATACCCTTCCGAATCAACCAATCAAGATCTTCCTGAAGAGCACCCACTTGGTGAGACTGAACGGCAAAATCTTCTTTCAGTTTATCATTTTGTAAATCCAATTCTCCGTGGCAACGAACGCCCTCATTCATCTGAGTATCCTTCTCTACTAATGCCATCTCCAACTCTGCGATACGAGCGGATGAGGAGCTATGTTCAGCGCTCAACTCAAGGATCCTGGCATCCTTCTCAGACAGGTTCCTCCTCATTTCTCCCAGAGCGGCAGTTAGATCTTTGTTTTCCTCAGACAAACGGTTCTTTTCTTCAACCTCAGACTGATGCAAACGGCGGGTGGTTTCGATTAACTCTCCCATTTTAGCAAACTCCTCACGATGACCAACCAATGTTTGACGGTTGTGAACTCCCCTCCGCTGTAATTCAGAAAGCAACTCGACGGCGCTGAGAAGGCCGGAGCGTGCTTGAAAGAAGATACCCTCATCAGAAACGTTATTCAAATTTAGAGCAGGGGTCGATGGTTCAGCAATAACATGCACTATCGGAGGAGTTGAAGTAATGGTTGCTTGCAAAACGGGAGCTGATTGTGTTGTAAGGACGATCGGGTTAGGAACGTTGGTAACTGACACCCCCTGGGTAGGGACAGCAATCGTAGTGCGTGTTTGACGGGCTGCAAAAGAAAGAGAACCAGGTCAGGTCACATGAAACGAGAATAACATGTATAAAAACAAAAGTAATCGTAAACTTACGCAGAAACGGAAAGTTGGGAAGTGATGACTGCGGCTTCGGCGGTTGAACAGTTTGTTTCCCTTTGCTGACAGAAGGTGTTGGTGTGCCAGAGCTAAACAAAAGATCACTAAACATGGAAAGTGCAGAGGCCCTCGGGGGGAGCGGCACAGCTTCCGGTTTGGTAGGTTCGACAACTGACAAAACGGGAGCAACACTTGAAGCAGCAGTGGTGGGAATAACTAACGTTGAAGGAGTAGCAGAAATGGTTACAGGCGTTTCGACATACGAGCGGGGCGATTTTGGTTTTTCTCCTGACAGGTAGCAAAATAATTTGTAAGGAAAGAAACAAGTGTACGAAAACAAAATATACATGCGGTAAATTGTACCTTCTTTCCTTGGTCGCTTAAGAGATAATGAAGTCGATGTCGCTCGTGGTCTCTTCGATAAGGTACGAACGGAACGAACTTTGACGGGTTTTGAGAGCTCAGATTGCGAATCGGCAATCATGGTATCTTCCATTCTGAACCCAAGCGATTCAGTGATAGGTGAAGAAACATCTGAAGCAACCTCAGTTTCCGGCCTTAAAGCATCCGGTGTACCCTCAGAACTGGAGATAGCTTCAGTGGGGGGAAGGAAATGAGTGATGGGTCCTTCAGTAACCGTTATGGACTCCCTCGGAGGTTTCGGCATCTTCAAACGTTGTAACAGGGTGACATCTTTCCCGTTTACTTGCCAGATTGGGCGGACCCCACGAACGAAGAAGTGGGGACTCAAATCAGCCATCCCAAGGAAGTACTCGTCTGGGTCTTCCCATTCCATGTCTAACCCCAGCAGACTTTCGATTTGTTGATTTTCGGAAGCAGTTAACTCCGGGGCGGCCTCAGAAGATCTTCCGGTAATAGGCCCCCAAGAAAGGTCAACATCATTAAATGCCAGACGATCGACGTAGAAAAACTCATACTTCCAATCCCGAATGGAGTCCTTCAAACCAGAGATCCTCTCGCTCCTACCAGGTCGATGAGTGAACACCGCCCAATCACCTCGGCCGGTGACAACATACAAATTACGAAACAGTTTGGTAGAAAGGGGAATGCCAAGAGCACGGCTAGATATAACGAACCCGATGATTTTTCAGAAGGAATTGGGAGCAAGTTGGGCCAGATGAAGACCAAGATCTTTGAGCAAGGCGAGAATGAAATCATCGATAGGAAACCTTAGTCCGCCCAGAAGGAATTGGAGATACACCGGCTCGAACCCGACTGGAGCGGAACGAATGGTGTCGGAGGGACCAGGAAGTAAAAGACGATAACAGCGATCAATATGATAATCGTCATAAATCACATTCAGATCTGGAGGAGTAAGTTTAGTATGAGTATTGGCGGCCGTCCTCGGGATTGATTTCTCATGTTTTTCTTTAAGGGTTTTGTCTTTCCTCATAATAATTCTGGGGAGTTGAAGAAAGGATTTGTGGAATCAAAGGACGAAGACTGTGCAAGAAATCAAAAGCGTCTAAGGAAAATGTGTGAAGAACTATAATCAGCATAAGGAATATATAGGAGGAAGGAGATAAAGAGGCGGTCACCCTTGATAGGCCAACGGTTAAAAAACCAACGGTCAGAAGAAGGGTAACGATCATTTTCTTGAAGCGACGGGTGCCCAATAAACGAAAAACAAGTTCAAATAACGATCCTTCGAAATAATCCTCTTTGAACTTAGGGGACTTAATGAGGTATACCGCATATACCTTCCTGACCAAACGGCTGAACGAGACTTTCCGGAATGAAAGGTCTGAACAGATCCTTCCTGAACGAAAGGTTTGCGCGGACGCAGAAATGTTGATGATCCCGAGAATCGCGATCCAACCGACATACGGGAATTACGGAAAGGATGCTTCGCTAAGTACAATCGCATTAAATGCGACCAAGTCCCTAGGGCGGCTCTGGCGCGAGGGTAAGGTTTTACCCTCCGGTCCAAAGCCTCCTTCGACGACCTAATATCCACAGAACTCGAGTGTGACCGGTCCGAAGCAGGTCGCTTCCTTTTCCCGCCTAAAGATGACCAGCTATAAATGCGACCCTCTGGTGCTTGAGATAAGACATCACCTTCCGGTACATTTATTGCTTACCTCATTTATTGCTAACAATCAATATTGTACGTACCGATCACGACCTCACGTCATACTTACACACATATATACCGATTACTAACTTGATCGTCGGAGTGTTCTCACGGGAAACCTCCCGGGGAGCATCTGACTTAGGTTTATTTCGTTGATTGCAGGATCGATAGAGCGGTAGACGTCCCTCCAACCGTTCGGGAGATTCGTGAATCAACAATGACTAAAACAAAGAAGTCAAATTTTACATTTCTTTTAGATATTGAAAGCATGGACAAATTGTTTAAATCTTCGCCTCAAACTTTCAAATATCACGACTTTAAGTGTGAACTTTCTCAATTTATTTTTTACACTTATATGTGTCGAGTAATTTTAACATGTCTTCACACTTATGAATATGGAGTTTTTCTATATATATTTTTAATAAAAAAATTGAATTAAAAAATATTAGCAGGATGCTAGCTCGATATATGAACTCCCGATACAAAAAAACGAAAAACAACACACAACCAATAATTCAAGAAACGCCCAATTAAATAACGAGGAGATTTTGTGTCCAGTTCTCCTATCTAGAAGTTAACCGACACTAAAAAAAAACATACACACCAATAATGAAAAGTTACGAATTAAAATCCCAATTCTAGTAGTCTAGATTTCCAACTTCTTGGATCTCGTTAGTAATGTTTCACATATAGATTATACTCAACAATGGCATCACCGGTTTTGGGATCAAACCAAACCGTATGCGCCAAAGCATAACCACTAGCAAACCTAAAGCGCCCACTTCCGCCAACAATTGGCATCTCTCTCACATCTTCAATCACCGGATTCCGGCCAAGCACACTGATACTACTCCCATTGAAATCTCCATGAATAAACTCATAATTCACCACCATAAGTAACGCCGGTTCATTCTTGGATGCAAATGCATACATTCCTTGTGCTTTTCCAACCATTTTTGATGATGCATTTTGGGCTTCCGTTAATGTGGTGTCCATCATATACGTGTCACCAAAGAGGCCAGAATCTGGGGTTCCTGCGACCTTGATCGCTGATGGGCTTTTACCACTGTGGATGTCATGGAAGAAGAAATGGAGATGTGTGGTTTTCTCCATTCGTTTCATTGAAATGGCTTCTGAAAGCTCAACGGAGAAGACGCCATTAGAGGGGTGTAAAAGAGATGAAGAGAATATGAAGTAGAAGGTGATTGTGAGTGTATTTTTGAGAAGAGAAGCCATTGTTTTTGGGTTCCTAGTGATTTGAGTAGTAGGAGTTTGAGGTGAATTTATAGGGGGTGTCAAATCGTTGATCGAGGGTTACTAATAATTGTCGTTATAGAGGTCAACTTTTCTGACTTTGGTGTTAATTATGTTCAGAGTGAGTGGTGGTTGCTTTCGATTAAAGGGTTAAGCAAGCACTCTTTCCGTTTAGTGATATGAGTGTGTCGCGTCTAATCGTTGACCGACAATTGGGTTGCTAGTAGTGGTGTTCAAAACTAAGTATCTGGATTTTAGGATATCCGGGTTTGGATAGTGATTTTTACTATCCAAATATGGTATCCAAAATTCGGATATTTGAAATTCCATATATCCAAATCCGGATATAAGGTATCTAACAAAACAAATTATTCATATGTTTTTCAGATACTTCAGATATTATTTCTGGATATTTTGGATATTTTTCGGATATCGGATATCCAAAAATTTTGAAAACACTACCCGGTATCCGAAGTTTGGATATTTGGATTTTCTGATACTCAAATTTTCGGATATCTGGATTTTCGGATACACTAATTTTCAGATATCTATATTTTGGCTAATTCTATCCTTAAGGTTCTACTGTATTTAGTATATTGGTCGTTCAATGCAAAAACTAATTTTTAAAACATTGCAAAAAAACAATTTATACACCACATAATCATTTTATCAATTCACATAATTCAAACACTATAAATGCATGTTTGTAGTGGACATCATTTCTGGGTAGCGTACAAATCACTTACCAAGATAATAATTTTTTTAAAGTTTATGAGACGGGTGCCAACGGGCACCGTCCCTTTGCCGTCGGTTCTCGCCAGTTTGGTGGTACCGTTGGCACCATTCCGCCAGTGGTACCGCCACTTTATCTTCGCCGCTTTGGAGACGGGGATGGAGGGGTCGCGCCGGTTGGTGGGTTGGCCCAAAGGGGTATTTTGTGTGTGTGTTTTATAATGGCGTGTCCCAAAAAATTAAAGGGAAGTGGTATTGTTGACATGTGTACGTCAGTTTAGTGTCGGTTGGAGGGTGAGCTGACGTGACGCTGATTTGGCAACAACTGATGGTATCAGTTTGCCAAACCGTTGGGAGTGCTCTGACAGGCTATATGATAAATGAAAAAAAAAAGAAGTAAACTCACAATAAGAGCAGCGGAGTGGGCACGACATGGCGCAATCGCCGGCGGGGAGGAGCCACCGGTGTGCAGAAAGTTCCGGTTTGAAGGAAATAATAAGGCTGCCTCCATCTAGATCCTTTTAAGACCACTCCCAACGGTTTGGCAAACTGATATCGTCAGTTGTTGCCAAATCAGCGTCACGTCAGCTCACCCTCCAACAGATAATAAACTGACGTACCAATGCCAACAATACCACTTCTCTTAATTTTTTGGGAACCACCATTACAAAGCACACACACACAAAATACCCCTTTGGCCTACCCACCAAACCGACGCAAGCCGGTCTCCAAAGTGGCGAGCACCCAACCTGCGGTGCCGTGAGCACCCGTCTAAGTTTGACCCAATTTCCAATTAGATTTTTATTTTTATTTTTAATTTTACCACATCACAAATAAACAGTAAAAAAAAGACAAGAGGGTAAAAAGTAAAAACCCTAGCCTCAACTCCTCAAGTCATCAGCAGTCGTCTTCCTCCCGTATCTTCAATCTTTCTCCACCTCCATCGCCGTCTGCCTTCAACCGTCACCGGTAATTTAATCTTCTCTTTTCTTTTCTTTCTTCTTTTGGGTGCTACTTTGATTCTGACAGTAGCGTTATATTTGATTTTGGTTTTGATTTCAATTTTGGTCTTGATTCATACGAAAACAGTAGCCTTTTATTTTAAAATTTATTTTGGTTCTTTATTATAGCATAACTGATGAATTTGCATAGCAGATTTGTTGGTTTCATACGACAGTATGCTTTAAATAATGTATGAATGAATTGAATGGAATGAAAAGAAATATATAAAGAACAAATTCTCTTCCTCTTTATTTTAATCCCATAAGCAATTGAGGAGAGCAGAAACTAAAGCAATTGAACACGATCCATGGTCACTAATTTTATCCCAAATAAGTTATTTATCATCATCATAAACAATTTTTATGGTTTGCAGATGGAGAGAAGTCTAGCTGATGAGCTCTACTCAGAAGTCTCGAAACCAAAAGTAGAATTGGGTCAAACTTCAATTCCTGATATGAAGCAATCCCATTCATTAGGTATAATCCCCATTTTCCCACTTTTCCACATTTCATTAGGTATAACCGGTTTTATCGCTCTAGAACAATTTTCCTATCTCAAGATTAAAGCTTTAAACTCTCTCTGTTTTGGAATGTTGTCGATTCTAATCGATTTTGCTTAATACAAATAAATGTGGACAATAAATCTTGTAGCTTTCAAAACCACAAAATCTCGTCCCGAATAATAAACATATCCTATAAAAGTAGTGAAGAAGGTAATGTTTCACTTGGTCACCATTCACAACCAATGAACCAAATCAATATTATAGTATTAATGATTTGTTTATTATTAAAAAAGTTTATACACTTTATCTCTAGTAAAAGATTAAGACCTAAAGCTATTTAATCTACTGTTCCATTTCAGTTAGCGAGGATGGAGAGTGGTGTGAAGATGAATCATTATGGAATGATTCAGATGAGGTCTTTGATCCATCATCTGAATTGGACCGAGAATGGAAAAGAAGAAAAAACCAGTTTCATTCAGTATATATATTTCCATTTCTGTATCTACATACATACACAAATCCATTTGTATATCAATTTTTTTATTTAAATGTTTTTCATTTCAATTCTATAGATTGGATACCGCGATGGGATTATAGCAGGAAAAGAAGCTTCAGCACAACAAGGTTTTAACGTTGGCTTTAAGGAATCTGTAACCATTGGATTTAATTGGGGTCTTGTTAGAGGTGTTACTGGGTAAGATCTTTTTTTCTTTTTCTTTTTTCTTTATATAATAAATTTAAATAATCCAAATTGTTTATTTCAACATTTTGTGTCTGTCTGCATTGGTGTAGAGCTTTGGATAGCCTTTCAGGTGAATTAAGAGAGAAGATTATCAAATCAGGGGAAACGAGAAAAAAGTTTGATGATTTATATGAATCTGTGAATAATTTATCAACAACAGATGCATTAAAGGTGTTTGCTGATAGTCTTTCTAAAAGAAAAGTCAAAGAACAACTAAATTCAGATGAGAATGTTCTAGATAGTTACTATGGACAGCTACAGTCTCTGATTAGTGAGTCCCCTACAATTAAAGTGCAATCAGGGGATAAAGCCATTGATTAATTTCTTTCAATGGTATGATTTATTTTGTTGTAGATACAAGATCCATATTGATGGTTACTTTTGAGCAATGTTTGATATACTTGTAGATTGTGAGGTTAAATGGTTTGTTTGGAAAACTGAAATTTATGTGAGCTACGTTGACATATTTATAAATAATTGATCCTTGCTATATATTTATCGAGAAATCAAATGAGGTTGTGTTTAATATCCTGTTAATTTAACTGTTATTTTCACATACTAAGATTCAAAATACTAGTCTACTTGAGTTTTCGGACTTGGCTTTGGTGATGCCAACCTGAACCCGAACACAATATCATGTGAAATCTGACGGAAACAACTTTTTTCCAAGCCTTTTTAGTAACTTTTTTCTTGCCTTTTAGCATCTTTCAGTATGCTTGTCTAAAAACATCGATATGTTTTTTTTCTTCTTGGCCACACCTCGGTAAGTTTACCCACCACTTTAATTCAGCTTCGGCAGTTTTTGTGCTCTTTAGCGAATCGAAACAATTTAATGAAATATATTTGATATCGGAATTGGAATCCATTAAGTTAGTGTGGAGGTTGTATGGTGAAAGAAGATTAGTGTGAAAGAAGGTTATAGGGTGATAAAAAAGTAATAGATTAAATTACACGGAAGGTCACTGTGATTTGCCACTTATGACATAATAGTCTTTGAATTTCGTTTATTACACTGAAGGTCCCTGGTGTATACATTTTGTTACACCCATGGTCCCTATTGGCCTTAACTTTTTCTAAATGACGAAAATACCCTTTTGGCCTTTTGTAATAAAGCGAAGATAAGGGACTGTGAATGTAATAGGTGATAAACCACAGGGACCATTCGTGAAATTTACTTTATTAATTGATTTTTTTTCTTCTCTCTTTAATTCATGTTCTTCCGCCACATTCAGACTCATCACTCACCTCATTCTCATTGAATTCAAACATCAATTAATAATCACTATCGTCGCGCCACCAAACCCCCTGAAAATTCGATCCGTCACCAACCCCCCTGAAAATTCAATCCATCACCAACCCCTGCATCCGGTTTCCTTCTCCAGATGTTCCGAGCCGATGACGTTCTATCGACCAGAATTGAATCAGACAATTGATGCACGCCCCCCCAGAGGATTTGGTGGTTTGCACACGCGGTGATTCAGAAAATTGATGCACGTCGCCAGAGGAGTTTGTGTTTTGCACACTCAGGTCGATAAAACGTCATCGGCGGCTAAACAACTGGAGAAGACAACCGGAGGCAGGGGTTGATTACGCGACGATAATGATTATTGATTGAGGTTTGAATTCAAAGAGACAGAGGCGAGTGGTGAGTCTGAATGTGGTGGACGAATATAACTTAAAGAGAGAAAAGAAAAAAAATCAATTAATAGAGTAAATTTCACAAATGGTTCTTGTGGTTTATCACTTATTACATTCACGGTCACTTATCTTCGCTTTATTACAAAAGACCAAAAGGGTATTTTCGTCATTTAGAAAAAGTTAAGGGCAACAAAGACACTGAGTGTAACAACTTGTAATAAGTGGTAAATCACATGAACCTTCCGTATAATTTACTCGAATTGTATGAAAATGAAGAGTTTGAACTTTGAAGTGGCTATCTACAGAAGTGAAAAGATTGAGAAAGTGTGTAATATATTTTTTTTAAAAGTTTTTTTAAATTTAATAAATTTTTTTACGACTGCATTTTGAAGGAATGCGAATGCACATATTTTGAAAAGTGTGGATTTGGTTCTCTGTCCAACAATATAACTGGGCTCGAACCATATTCAAATGGGCCTTGGGCTCTTCATTTCTCATAATCCACTACTAAAACATAAACCCTAACAAAACTTACCTGCGCCTGCACATCCCTTCACCGTGTGAGACAGGACAAACATACCAAAATGAGTTACAAAGTGAGTTTCCAATTTCATTTTTTGAATCTCTGCTGGGTTTTTGTAATTTGTTTTGATGTGAAATGGGGGATGTGTGTGTTTGTTGGTTGTAGTTTCATCAGTTGCAGGTTGTAGGCAGAGCCTTACCTACTGAGACAGATGAGCATCCGAAGATCTACCGTATGAAGCTTTAATGAAGTCCGTGCTAAGAGCAAGTTCTGGTACGTTACAGTCACCTTTTTTGTTTTTCTTGGTATGATGTGTTAATTTTGTTGTTGGTTAACAGGTACTTCTTGAGGAAGCTTAAGAAGGTGAAGAAAAGTAATGGTCAGATGCTAGCTATCAACGAGGTAACTATTTTTAATAATATTTGATCTCCCATTTGTTTATGCGACTATAATTAATCGAATAATCCAAATTTTATCTATTTGCATGAGTTTTCATTCTAATTATATAAAATTCTTTGTGCATTTTACTTTTATAATGATCTGATTGTGCTTCTTGATTATCTAACTGAATTTAAGATGCAGTTTGTCTTTAGTGTATGTTATGCAATTGCTACATCATGTTCTTGTATCATATAAGCCTTTTTCCATCAACGCTCTCTTATTTCCACTCTTGTTTAAATAGATTAATGATGATCAAGCTATTTGTGCAGCTAGAAACTTTAATAGGGTGTTGAGATGTCATTTTACTAACTTAACATGCTTATGGAAACATTTTCATTTTCTTTTTTGGTATATGCTAAAGTTGTTGATAATACTGCTTAAACTTGCATTAGTTTTGAGATGATTTTATTCTCTATGGACCTATCTATGACGTAAATATATTAAACTAATATTATTATTGTTATAGGCATTTTAAAGGTTTTTTGGCTTTATAGGCATGTTAAAGCTTTTTTGGCTTTATAACCAAGCTTTAACAGCCAAATGCTTTTTACCCTCCCTTTAACAAGATATGATTATTATTATTGATAAGAATAATTATATAAACATCAATAATTTAGTTAATGGTATTATTATCAACATTGATAATTTTATAATTAACATTGATTAATGATTATAGTTATTAGCAATAATAGTAAAGATGATCATAATCATAATATCACATTTAACAATAATACAGGAAATGCTAATCATAGCCACAAGTCCTATGAATATTTTTCTAATGACTACTTATGCAGTTAAGATTTAGGTCAACAGTTTTGTGGGAAATGATTGGTGTAGCTAATTGCACTTATCCTGCATGTAAAAAAGGGTATAATGGTCACTAAACTTATCTGGAATATACGTACTAATATGTTTATACTCATTTCTGCAGATCTTTGAGAAAAACCCAACAACAATCAAGAACTATGGCATTTGGCTGCGATACCAATCAAGAACCGGTTACCACAACATGTACAAGGAATACCGAGACACAACCTTAAATGGTTCAATTGAACAAATGTACACCGAGATGGCTTCCCGACACAGAGTGCGCCATCATTGCATCCAGGTCATCAAAACCGCCACCATTCCCGCCAAACTTTGCAAACGCGAGTCCACTAAACAATTTCACAACTCAAAAATCAAGTTCCCGTTGGTGTTTAAGAAAGTTAGACCTCCAACTAGGAAGCTTAAGACCACTTACAAGGCTTCCAGGCCTAATTTGTTTGTTTGAGGTTTTTGTTTTGGAGCTTGGTTTTGGTTTAAGTGATATGTCTTTTGGAGTTTTTGTGAACGAGATTGTGGTTGTTTTATGATGTTGGATTATTATTGGTATTAAAAGATTTTGGAGACTTAATTTGATTTACAAAATTAATTTAGTACTTTTTGTCAGATTGTTGTACAATTTGGGCGATATGATATGCTGTGTCTCTCTACATCAAGTAGAGGTATGAAAATTTACATTTTATCTCGTCATACCAATCATTTGTAAGGATTGAGTATTTATGTTCTTATGCAATTTGTCATACTCAAAACCGTAGTCAATGTGCTTCACATGCATCACGCATATCCAAAATCAAACTTTATTTTAGGTTTACATAAGAAAGTAGTAACCACTTAAATGATCAAAACCGACCTTTCTTCACCATGCATGATGGGATCTTTGATATACTCCGTATTAATTAAACTATTGGTAAACATGATCGATCTTTTGACAACTCGCGTGATTATAATATTTCCTCTTTTACTTTTTCATCTTTTAAAAACTCATCAATATGTTTGATAAATGATGATATAAAGTGACATAATATTGAGAGAGAGAAAGAGGAGAGAGATCTTGAGAAATGTATGGATTTAGCTACTAAATTCAATTAAGTTTACTTCTCCTACCTTTTGTTGTATCTTCATCCAATGAAAACCGTCTCCTCACAAATACATCAAACAAGATTCTAATCACCACAAGGTACCAGATTCACTCCTTTTTTTTCTCGTTTATATATGTTGTTCATTTGGCTTAATTCATGATGGGTGAGTCCTCGCGTAATATTTGAAATAAAACTTCACGGGATTCTGTTGTGGGCTTCCATGGGGTTGTTGGTGTACTCATAATAAGAATGTTTAACAAAGAAGAATGCAGCCCCAGAAAGCTTAAACTTATCATATACATTCATGCTGTTCTTCAGGTAATTCGTTTTTTGGTTTCTGTTGTTATTACAACATTCTCAATATCAAATTTCTTTATTACACTTTAGATTCACATAAATATTGAGAAATTTGCCATGCCATCATTTAAAGAATCAAATTGCATACCATTAATGGGTGTTTTAGGAATGGGAACATTAGGAACCCAACACTTATCACCAAGGGCTGATATTCTTTCAAAACCAATTTGAAGAGAAGCTGGAACATGATCAAGATCTATAAAAAAACAAAACAAAATAAAACATAGTTAAACTTTAGAAAGTAAGTGCATAAGATGAAAATGCAATTGAAAGAGTAAAAATGCAAATGCAGTCACTGTTTAATATTTTAGATGCAAATTATAGGCAGTTATTTTATATTTCAGATGAACATGCAAATGCAAATTATAGGCAGCTGTTGTATATTTCAGATGAAAATGCAAATTCCAGTAATCAATTTAATATTTCAGATGAAGATTCAAAAACAAATGCAGTCAGTTATTTAAAATTTTAGACGAAAATGCAAATGCAAATTTCAGGCAGTTGTTTAAAATCTCATATGAACATGCAAATGCAAATATCAGATATAATTAGCACCAATTCACACAAGTTCAAAGATCTGCGAGTTACCTGGATCTGGATCTGATACATAAGTATGATTTGCATCTGGATCAGATTCCCTCATTCGAGACTGATTTAGGGCTCGCATAGGAGCAGCGCAACCTGGAGCTGATCGAGGAGGAGAAATCATGTGAACAGAAGCTGATTGAGGACTAGAAATCACGTGACCTAGAGGTTATTGGAGGAGAAATACCTTAATCATTCATATAGGAGGAGGAGAAATCACTTAATGGTTAAGGACATACCTGTGTAAACGATTGGAGCTTATTGGAGTTGATTGAATCACGAAATTGATGAAGAAAACAAAGGAATTAATGCCTGAATCACGAAATTGAAGTTCTGAAATCACTTATTTAAGCTGATTGACGTAATTTGAAGATCATTCATATCATGAAATTGGTAGTAACAGTACCTTCATATCACGAAATTGAAGATCTGAAATCACGTATCACGTACGGAAGAAATACGTTCTTATTGTTCCATTGGATCTGAAATCATGAAATTATTAGGGTTTTATTCAGGAGAAGCAATTGATGGAGTTGTGGAAGAGAAGGGAAGAAGATGAGTACAGATGAAAATCACGAATGAGGGAAAATCAAAAAATAGAGGTTTATATGTTGGAGGAGGGGGTAAAATGACAATCATGCCCTTTAGCCCTTTTAAATGTTCTAATTAAATCAAGGCTCTTAATTGCTTCTTTTACTTCTCTAAATAAGCCTCCTTCTTTCTTGATCCATATTCTATATATATATATATATATATATATATATATATATATATATATATATATATATATATATATATATATATATATATATATATATATAAATATTTTATACGTTTACGTCTTAACAACACGGTCTAGTCACCCTGTGGTAACTCTATCAATCTCTAGCACCCATAACTAGTACATAAACATATATGTACCAATACACAAACATATCCAATACATAAACATATATGTATCAGAATCCTAACAAACCTAGTATGCAAACATATGCATACTAGAAGCACCATCGTGCCTAGTGTATAAACATATATACACTCGTCTCAATGATCGGGGATCCCCCGCATCACCACCATCTATCTCTTATCATAACCTAATAGTTATGCCAAGTAAAGCCTTAGGCTATTACAACAATGATCACACAAGTTTGTTGTATATTAACATTAATATATATAACTAAATTCGCACACAATAAATCTAAGTCCATTTTCCGATAGACCGGTCACGAATAAGTAAAATACATTTATATGGCTATGTACCCAGTAAAGTCCACACGTACTCACCTTAGCAATATGATGCTCCAACCGTGTTCTTGACACCCAATCCCTCGCTTCAACGATCAATCAACCTTCCAAGGCTTCACCAAAAGCCTAACATAACAATCACAAGATGATCAACATCACTTACCACTACTAATGTGTTCATCCAACTCTTGATAACACTTATTAACAACTTTCCCCCAATTATGGTGATTTACCAAACCCTAGGTTTAACCAACCCTTAAGTTTCTTACAAATCTTAATCATACACTTGATTTCCTTGTTAATATATCATCTATTAAGTGTATACAATGTTTATTTCACCATGAGCCACCAACCCAAGAACTAGGGTTTCAAACCCAAGCCAATAAACCCATAGATCTAAAGCTACAACTACAAGGGAGTGAAGATATACCTTAAATCTTCAAATAGGAGTGAAGAATCACAAGATTTGACCAAGAATTCGGCTCCAAACGATGCCTTACACTAAAAAACGTACACAAGCTCGAGTTGGAAGAAAACTAGGGTTTTTGTATGCATTAAATGCCCAAAACCCGACTTTAATGCTCATCACATAGGAAATCGCGCCACTAATGTAAAGATCGCGTCGCGATCTGCCTTCCGCGATAATTCGCGACGCCATATAGCGTCGCTATCTCCGACGCTATCTTCGAAATCTCATTTTCGCGTTCAAGACCCCAACGCTATTTCGGACCTCTGTCTGGCGACCAACATTTCACGTCGCTATCTCCAAGATAGCGGCGCTATCTTGACTAATGCAGCAGGGCTACAACTTTTGCTTCCCGTTTCGATCCGGTTTCATCCATAACTTTCTCATACGGTGTCCAAATGACACGAAACCACTTTCCACGTGTTTTATATGATTTATCCTTATTTATCATGATTTTACATAATTTATTTATTTACAAATTTCGGGTCGTTACAACTGACGTACCCATGCCAATAATATCACTCCCCTTTAATTTTTTGGGACCAACAATTACAAAACACACACACAAAATACCCCTTTGAACCCACCCACCAAACCGGCGCTACCCTTCCCACTCGTCTCCAAAGCGGCGAGATTGAAACCGGCGGAAAACTGGCGGAGGCGTGCCAACGGTGGCACAACTGGATTTCTACAACAAGACAAACAATTTTCATTAATTTACAGAAGCTGATTTGTATGGGTTACATGTTTTTCTAATTAAGGGCTTCCAAGTTTTATACTATAAATTTAATAATTTAAGTCTCTAACTTGTTACATGCTCACAAGTCATGCTATGAAATATTGAAGAAGATTAGAATTGGTTTAGGTCTTAATATGAGAAATTAATTGCAATCCCAACTAATTGTTTGCTGTAATGGATTAAAAATAAGAAGTCTAAATGCAATAGTCTTTATACATCAAGGTACAAAACCAACTATTGAAAATTAAAATGTTGTTGAGTTAACTCAATCTAATGACTAAAAGATGATTTTGTCATTCATTATGTGACCAACACACTTGTCTATTTATTCAAATGTATATAAACATCAATCCGATATATCTTGTATTCAAACATTCATATACAATCTTATTGACTTCACTTTTACGACACAAAAAAGTTGTCCTTCCTAGTTAGTTTCAATAACCTCGGCTATCCTAAATGTACAAATACACACTATTACCAAACTACTTAGGATGACTGCAAGCATGCAATGATATGTTACCAAACCGGTTTCAGATTTACTTTCCAACTCCTTCAGAATATTCTGCGAATCAAATAGGCCCTTATATTTATGTTGCTTGAAATAATTTCTTCAATGCATTATTTTTGGCAAAGTAATTCTTCCCTAATGAATTACTCTTCCTTGATGATTGAGGTGGTAACACCTCCTTTTGATAATCCAGTTGATCAGAAGAGATCACAATGACTGGTTCATCATCACCTGATATTTCTCCTTGTTTTTGCATGTAATCCCATTTTTCTTGAAAAAGGTAGAAAAACGCCATGAAAGAGACCTCAAGTGTGAAAAAGGTAGAATTCAAGGATGTTCTTTTGTGATATGCTTTTAGACCTGTGTAGGTGTTCACAATCCCAACTAGTGAAATTGTTGTCCCAAATATCCAGTGGAAAACATACCAAAAGGTCCTCCCTTTCGTTCCCCTGCGAAACCAAGGCATATTTGTCAACTTTTGCCATTTCTATGCAGATTAATGTCGCTACAACAAAAACTCAATTTGCACAAAAAGTGTGTGCAAATGGCATATAAATAATGTATTTATTGAGAAGGAAATTGGTACCTCTTAGGCCTGCGAAAGGCGGCCAACATTTGCACTAAGATGGCAGCATAAAGCGCGAGACCTGGTGAGTGTTGTTGAATGAGTTTTCAAAGCTCATGATTGCATGCAAGAAGCACTGCAAATATCTTGTCACACACATTAAAAAGTAAGAAAATCGATATAGATTCGTTTCACAATTATATTTCAAAGTAATATAAAATTAATTGTTCTGTCCTATAAGATTAAAGTGAAGCAATGATGGCATGGCAAAAAAGATGAAAACTTTAAATGTCCTATAATATAAAATTTCTGTTGTTATTACAACATTCGCAAAGAAATTATTTCAAGCAACATAAATATAAGGGCCTATTTGATTCGCAGAATATTCTGAAGGAGTTGGAAAGTAAATCTGAAACCGGTTTGGTAACATATCATTGCATGCTTGCAGTCATCCTAAGTAGTTTGGTAATAGTGTGTATTTGTACATTTAGGATAGCCGAGGTTATTGAAACTAACTAGGAAGGACAACTTTTTTGTGTCGTAAAAGTGAAGTCAATAAGATTGTATATGAATGTTTGAATACAAGATATATCGGATTGATGTTTATATACATTTGAATAAATAGACAAGTGTGTTGGTCACATAATGAATGACAAAATCATCTTTTAGTCATTAGATTGAGTTAACTCAACAACATTTTAATTTTCAATAGTTGGTTTTGTACCTTGATGTATAAAGACTATTGCATTTAGACTTCTTATTTTTAATCCATTACAGCAAACAATTAGTTGGGATTGCAATTAATTTCTCATATTAAGACCTAAACCAATTCTAATCTTCTTCAATATTTCATAGCATGACTTGTGAGCATGTAACAAGTTAGAGACTTAAATTATTAAATTTATAGTATAAAACTTGGAAGCCCTTAATTAGAAAAACATGTAACCCATACAAATCAGCTTCTGTAAATTAATGAAAATTGTTTGTCTTGTTGTAGAAATCCAGTTGTGCCACCGTTGGCACGCCTCCGCCAGTTTTCCGCCGGTTTCAATCTCGCCGCTTTGGAGACGAGTGGGAAGGGTAGCGCCGGTTTGGTGGGTGGGTTCAAAGGGGTATTTTGTGTGTGTGTTTTGTAATTGTTGGTCCCAAAAAATTAAAGGGGAGTGATATTATTGGCATGGGTACGTCAGTTGTAACGACCCGAAATTTGTAAATAAATAAATTATGTAAAATCATGATAAATAAGGATAAATCATATAAAACACGTGGAAAGTGGTTTCGTGTCATTTGGACACCGTATGAGAAAGTTATGGATGAAACCGGATCGAAACGGGAAGCAAAAGTTGTAGCCCTGCTGCATTAGTCAAGATAGCGCCGCTATCTTGGAGATAGCGACGTGAAATGTTGGTCGCCAGACAGAGGTCCGAAATAGCGTTGGGGTCTTGAACGCGAAAATGAGATTTCGAAGATAGCGTCGGAGATAGCGACGCTATATGGCGTCGCGAATTATCGCGGAAGGCAGATCGCGACGCGATCTTTACATTAGTGGCGCGATTTCCTATGTGATGAGCATTAAAGTCGGGTTTTGGGCATTTAATGCATACAAAAACCCTAGTTTTCTTCCAACTCGAGCTTGTGTACGTTTTTTAGTGTAAGGCATCGTTTGGAGCCGAATTCTTGGTCAAATCTTGTGATTCTTCACTCCTATTTGAAGATTTAAGGTATATCTTCACTCCCTTGTAGTTGTAGCTTTAGATCTATGGGTTTATTGGCTTGGGTTTGAAACCCTAGTTCTTGGGTTGGTGGCTCATGGTGAAATAAACATTGTATACACTTAATAGATGATATATTAACAAGGAAATCAAGTGTATGATTAAGATTTGTAAGAAACTTAAGGGTTGGTTAAACCTAGGGTTTGGTAAATCACCATAATTGGGGGAAAGTTGTTAATAAGTGTTATCAAGAGTTGGATGAACACATTAGTAGTGGTAAGTGATGTTGATCATCTTGTGATTGTTATGTTAGGCTTTTGGTGAAGCCTTGGAAGGTTGATTGATCGTTGAAGCGAGGGATTGGGTGTCAAGAACACGGTTGGAGCATCATATTGCTAAGGTGAGTACGTGTGGACTTTACTGGGTACATAGCCATAGAAATGTATTTTACTTATTCGTGACCGGTCTATCGGAAAATGGACTTAGATTTATTGTGTGCGAATTTAGTTATATATATTAATGTTAATATACAACAAACTTGTGTGATCATTGTTGTAATAGCCTAAGGCTTTACTTGGCATAACTATTAGGTTATGATAAGAGATAGATGGTGGTGATGCGGGGGATCCCCGATCATTGAGACGAGTGTATATATGTTTATACACTAGGCACGATGGTGCTTCTAGTATGCATATGTTTGCATACTAGGTTTGTTAGGATTCTGATACATATATGTTTATGTATTTGATATGTTTGTGTATTGGTACATATATGTTTATGTACTAGTTATGGGTGCTAGAGATTGATAGAGTTACCACAGGGTGACTAGACCGTGTTGTTAAGACGTAAACGTATAAAATATTATATATATATATATATATATATATATATATATATATATATATATATATATATATATATATATATATATCTATATATATATATATATATATATATATATATATATATATATATATATATATATATATATGTTTGATGTACGGTTTATCGGGTATAAAACCCATGTATCTCACGAGACTCTCTTGTCTCACGTACTCCTTGTTTGTTTTGCTATGTACTCAGGTTCGGGATCGAAGGTTTAGGTGCGCATGGATGAGATGCGGGGCCTAGAGTAGGAGAACACTAGATTGGATTTAGACTTGGCTTTGGTTTTGATCTATTTTGTAACACCAACTTTATACTCTGATTTTCATACCAAAGGTTTTTGTAAATCCATATTTTGGGAATAGTTCTTCTATTTAATGAAAATGATATATTTTGGCCAAATGTTTTTGTTATAAAATTCGAGGTGTTACAACTTGGTATCAGAGCTATAGTTTAAGTGAATTAGGTTGGATGTCCATCCTAGTCTTAGACTGTAGCATTAAGAATGTAAGATTCCTTGAGTTTATAGGTTGACCTTGAGACTTTATGTTAAGTTTAGGGTTGAACCTAGGGGACCTATGAAGTTGATATGATTTCGAATGTTGAGTCTTATGAGACTAATGGGTTGTACATGAGATACTAAATGTTTAATGTCTTTCATATAGTCTTGATTGAAAGAAATGGTGAATACCCGTCGAAGTGGGAAAGCCCCGGAGAACCGGGAGGAAGAAATACCTCATGTCGAGGTTGTGGTTGAGCAAGAGAGCCAACCGTCGATGCATCGAGCGGATGAATCGGAGGTCGGAGCTAATAAGACTCCGGTAACTATGGCGGACCTCCAAACTATTATCGACCAAATCAAAGGGACGGTGGCCGAGGAAGTGCACCGTATAATGGGAAACCGTAAAAAGAAGGAGGATGACCGTGAGTCCGAGGATGAGAGGACCGGGGGTAGTGACACCGGTGAAAGAAAATCATCTACGGGTGGTCAAAGTGATGCTAGGGCAAGGCCCGATGAAAAAGAAAGTTGTTCATTTAAATCCTTCATGGCTTGTAAGACAAATGTGTACACGGGTAGTTCGGACCCGAAAGTGACTATGAGGTGGATCCGAGAGACCGAACGGGTCATCGGAAGTAGCAAGTGTAAGAAGGCCGATACGGTGACGTATGCGTCACAATTGTTGAAAGAAGATGCTATGGTATGGTGGGATATCGTGTATGAAACTCTCGGGAGAGAGGTGATTGAGGCTATGTCGTGGGATGAGTTTACCACGAGATTGAAAAAGAAGTTTTGTCCCGAAAGGGATTTGGAGAAAATGCATGAGAAGTTCGTGACCCTTAAGAAGGGTGATATGTCGGTCGAGGAGTACTCGAGGGAGTTCACGGGATTGCTCCCGTTTGTTGCAAAAACTTACTCGGAGGAAAGATTGAGGGTAGTCCGGTATGCTAGTGGGCTGCCTTGGGACTACCAATTGGAGGTTAAGAGGGCGGTCACACTCGATGAGGCCATTAGTGCCGCCCGGGGTGTGGAAGAAGTGAACATGGCAAGGATTGCCGAGAGGGCCCATGGGGGCGAGAAGAGAAAAGCCGAGAGTGGCTCGGGTACTTATAAGAAAGGGAAGTTCACATCGAGCTTCTCGAGGCAAGGAAGTGTTGCCTTATGCAAGAAGTGTGGGAGAAGTCATACCGGCGAATGCCGAGGAGAGCCGAGGACTTGTCATAGTTGTGGCAAGACGGGGAATTTGGCCCGGGATTGTAGGTCCAAGTCGGCGGCCGAGGTCGAGTGCTACTCATGTCATGAGAAGGGGCATTATAGCCATATGTGCCCGAAAAAGAAGACCGAATCACTTGTATCAACGGCTCAAAAGAAGGTGGAACCGGCTAAGATGAAGGGGCGATCCTTCCAACTCACTCGGGAAGAGGCGAGGAGGCACATGATGTGGTGTCAGGTACTCTATTCCTTAACTCCTTGCCAACTTATATCTTGTTTGATTCGGGTTCCAATTATTCATTTGTGTCTCATGAGTTTGGTAGAAAGTTGAATGTGGTATCGGAATTATTAGATGAGGTTTATGAAATAGAGGTAGCCGATGGGAAAACCTCAATGGTGGAATGTATCTATAGAAATTGTGAATTAGAAATAGACGGGAAAAAGTTTAAGGTCGATTTGTTGCCCATGGGGATCAAAGCTTTTGATGTAGTTATCGGTATGGATTGGTTGGGGATGCACTAAGCCAAGATATTATGTGATAAGAAAATAGTGTCGGTCAAGACACCCGAGAACGAGAAGGTATATGTGTATGGGGAAAAACGACATCATATGCCTAATGTGATTACCTCCATCAAGGCGAGGAAATGTTTATCGAAGGGTTGTGCATCGTTTATTGCATATGTGTTAGACGGCCGGAAGGAAAAGAAGGCGGTTGGTGATGTTAAAATTATTCGGGATTTTCCCGAGGTGTTCCCCGATGATTTACCCGGTTTGCCACCGGAGAGACAAGTTGAATTCAAAATTGATTTGGTGCCGGGGTGATGCCAATTGCTCGTGCTCCGTATCGTTTAGCTCCCACCGAGATGCGGGAATTGATGACTCAATTGCAAGAATTGTTAGACAAAGGTTTTATCCGTCCGAGTTCGTCACCGTGGGGTGCCCCGGTGTTATTTGTCAAGAAGAAAGACGGGTCGATGAGAATGTGTATCGACTACCGTGAGTTGAATAAGGTAACTATAAAGAACCGTTACCCGTTGCCGAGAATCGGTGATTTGTTTGATCAATTGCAAGGTGCTAGTTATTTCTCAAAGGTTGATTTGAGGTCGGGATATCACCAAGTACGGGTGAAGGAAGGCGACACCGAGAAGACGGCCTTTCGTACACGGTATGGTCATTATGAGTTCCTAGTGATGCCGTTTGGGCTTACGAATGCGCCGGCTATTTTTATGGATTTGATGAATCGGGTTTGTAAACCGTTTCTTGATAAGTTTTTAATCGTGTTTATTGATGATATCTTGATTTACTCGAAGACCGAGGAAGAACACGAGAATCATTTGAGACTTGTGTTGGATGTGTTGAAACGGGAGAAGTTGTATGCCAAATTTTCGAAGTGTGAGTTTTGGTTACGTGAAGTACAATTTTTAGGTCACGTGGTATCACGTGATGGTATTAAAGTTGATCCTTCGAAGATTGAGGCGGTGTCTAATTGGGAAGCACCGAGAACTCCTACCGAGGTTAGAAGTTTTCTTGGGTTGGCCGGGTATTACCGAAGATTTATACAAGATTTCTCGAGAATTGCGGTCCCACTCACGAAGTTGACAAGAAAAAGTGAGAAGTTCGTGTGGGATAAGAAGCAAGAGGAGGCGTTTGGCTTATTGAAGGAAAAGTTGTCGATTCTCACGTTACCGGATGGTATGGAAGATTTTGTAGTATATAGTGATGCTTCAAATCAAGGGCTCGGTTGTGTATTGATGCAAAGGGATAAAGTGATCGCGTATGCTTCACGACAATTAAAGGATGCGGAAACAAGGTACACGACACACGACTTGGAGTTGGCGGCGATCGTGTTTGCCTTGAAATTGTGGAGGCACTATTTATATGGTACTCGGTGTACGTTGTACACGGATCATAAGAGTTTGCAATATGTATTTACTCAAAAAGATCTTAATATGCGACAAAAAAGGTGGATCGAGTTGATCAACGACTATGATTGTGAGATTGTGTACCATGCTGGGAAGGCGAATGTTGTAGCCGTCGCCTTGAGCCGAAAGGTCTATGAGAAGCCGATCAAGGGAAGGTCAATGCGTATTGAAGTCGTCTCGAGTATTATCGAAAGAATCAAGAATGCTCAACGAGAGGTTATGGGAAAAGAAGAGTTAAGACAAGAACGGTTGGGTAAGAACCAACATTTTGTGGAAAATGTGCAAGGGTTAAAAACCGTAGGCGGTCGAATTTGGGTTCCCAAGTTCGGGGGTACCCGAAAAGAGTTATTGCATGATGTGCACAAGTCAAAGTATTCTATTCACCCGGGAAGTACAAAGACGTATCAAGATTTGAAACGGGTTTATTGGTGGCCCGGAATGAAGACGAGAGTAGCCAAGTACATCTCGAAGTGTGCCACGTGTGCTCAAGTGAAAGCCGAGCATCAAGTACCGTATGGGGTAGCTCAATCATTGCAAGTACCGGCCGGAAAGTGGGAAGACATAACTATGGATTTCATAGTTGGGTTACCAAAGACGAGTAGGGGTCACGATGCCATTTGGGTCATAGTTGACCGGTTGACCAAGAGTGCCTTATTTTTAGCCATTCGGGAAACTTTGCCACTTGAGAAGTTGGCTAAGTTGTATGTTGATGAGGTGGTTCGACTCCACGGGGTTCCATTATCGATTGTGTCCGATAGAGACGCGAGGTTTACCTCGAGATTTTGGAGATCATTACAAGATGAATTGGGTACAAAGTTGCGGTTGAGCACGACTTATCACCCGCAAACCGACGGTCAAAGTGAAAGAACGATTCAAACGGTTGAAGACATGTTGAGATCGTGCGTGTTAGATTTCGGGGGTAAATGGGATGAGCATTTACCATTGGTCGAGTTCTCATATAATAATAGTTATCATTCGAGTATCAAAATGCCGCCGTATGAGGCGTTGTATGGGAGGAAGTGCCGAACTCCGTCTTGTTGGCTATAAGCGGGTGAGTCAAAGCTCACGGGCCCCGAGATTGTGAAAGTGACCAATGAAAAGATTGGTGTAATACAAGCCAACATGAAGGCCGCTCAAGATAGGCAAAGAAGTTATTCGGGTTTGAAAAAGAGACCATATGACTTGGATGTCGGGGACATGGTCATATTGAAAGTATCACCTTGGAAAGGTGTAATGCGGTTTGGGAAGAAAGGAAAGTTGAGTCCAAGGTATGTTGGTCCATTTAAAATATTGAAGCGAATTGGGCTTCAAGCATTTAAGTTGGAACTTCCACCCGAGCTTCAAGGTGTGCATGACACCTTCCATGTGAGTTATCTGAAGAAGTTTATCGGGGAGGTGGAGAATATTATTCCATCGCAAGAGTTGCGGGTTGATGCCCCGAATCGGTTGATTGAAGAACCCGAGGCCATCTTAGAGACAAAGACAAAGAAACTTAGGAATAAAGAGATCGAACTGGTATTGGTCAAGTGGAAGCATTCCCTTGGACCAAATTTGACTTGGGAAGTCAAAGACGAGATTCGGAAGAGGTACCCGGATTTCGTGAACTATGATGAGATTCCGAGGACGGAATCTTCTTAAGGGGTAGTGTAACGCCCTGAAATTGTAATAATTAAATAATATTAATTTAATCGTTATATTTAAATTTAAAATGAATATTTAGTAAAAATGGATTATATCTTTTAAATAGTTAATAACTGTCCTTATTGTATTTATTTAGACGACCTGTATTTAGACGGTTCGTTTCCTATTAAACGATATTTATTTCTGTGTGCGTCTCGGGTTTTAATAGGTTAATAATCGAGAAATGGATTGTGTTCTTTTTCATCGGGTCGGGCTCGTGGTGGCCAATCAGCCCAGAAGAGTTTGGAGTGATAGGCTTTTAAAGGGGGCTTTGTTATGTTTAGTTAGAGCTAATAGGCCCAAAAACCGAACACTCTTGTTTACTTCCTGCTGGGCTCGGCTAGGTGCAAAAGAGAGAGGGAGGCCCGAACCTGTGATCCATTGTAATAAGCCCAAAATCCAAGCAGCCTTGAAGACCATCATGTAACGTAAATTGTGCCTCACCCTAGTTGCCGACGCAAGCAAAAGACCACCCCAAATCTGCAATCGTTTCTTGCTTCTCTCCCTCTCTGATCGTGTTCGTCCAGCAATGAAATGCAGCCAAGGAATAGAGGTTTGTTCGAGCCAGTGTTAAGCCGATGGTTTATAGAATTCCCGAGCCAGACATTAATAAATTCCGGTAAGAGTTGTGAAGTCTTTTCTCCCCTGTTCGTTCCTTATTTTTTTCCCATTTCTGATTTGTGATGTTCCTGGTGAACACGTGATCAAGCAGCAAGAAGATGAGGTGAAACCACCGACCAACCATTTTAATTGAAGGTCGAGGATTTGCGAGCAGTTTCCGAAGGACTGTGGTCGGTGGATTTTTGTACATCGGGTCGTGATCTGGTAATTTCTCATTCCCTTTTTGTTGTTCTTCTTCTTTGTTTTCTTTTTCTCACTTGTCTAATCCGTAGCTTGCGTTGATGTTTGACAAAAGTAATACCGAGCTATTGAAGGCTCGGTTTTGGTTAACTTCCTAATTAGGTTGCGAGGTGTTTTGTTTCATCAAGATGGTTAAACAGTTTTGGTTCAATTGTTGTTATCATTGGTCTATGATTTTATGAGTGTCGGGTTTGGGTTCATCACATGTGAAATTGTTGGCTTCATTCCTTTGATCGTTAATAGTCTATGTTTCCGTTTTCGAATTATTAGAACCAAGTCTAGAGTAATATGTCTGATTCCTTTTGATCACGGGTTTTGTTCACTGATTTCTGGGGGTCTCGGGTCAAGGGTTGGGGTGAAAACCTTTGTTTACAATCTGGACGTTTTATTTTTATCGAGAAAACCCGGAAACCGAACCTTAGGGTTCTTGGTTTCCTTAAATCGAGAATTTTTATAATAGCGAAAATTAGATTCTAATGAGAAAAGATAATTCTGTAACAAAAGTGGGTTTCGGGGCTGTCGGGTAATACGGTTTTGTTGTCGGGTTATTAAAATGAGTTTTAAGCAAACTGACTTTTTGGGACAGATTCTGTGCATTATGTTCGGGTCTGTTTTTACCACACTTAAAATATGTTTTTGGATTTTTGGCCCGTGCAGGGACCTTGATTTCTGAGTTAGCTTTTCAACGCCGCAACCCTCTCGTCAATCCGAATTACGGTTTAAAAGTTATAACCATTTTAATATGCTGGTGTTAGGAAGATGATCTGTGCAACATGTCTGTCTTGCAACACTGTTTTGAGACACTTAGAGTCTGTTTTGGCCAGTGACCGTCTCACAGTAAATTGTATTTCTGATTGTCTTCTAGTCATGGTAAAAAGATGGGGGAAATCTAATGAACCGTCTAGGAGTTATGGCAGTTTCCGTGGGACTGACGGGTGCTGCCAGTTTTCTGAAATAAGCCCTCGTGTAGGATTTTAATTCCGGGTTTCGCTTTTTGGTTTTAGGACCGTCTAGGAGATAACGTGCTGTCCTTCTGATTGTCGGGAACCCTTGGAGCTTACGTTTCTCGAGGTGAGTATTCTCACCGTGTATTCAGTTTTAATAATATACATGCATGACTTACGTGTTACGTTTCTTACACCATGTTTTGTATCTGAGTATGAACTGTTATCTGAGTTTGACCTGTTATCTGAGTATGAACTGTTATCTGAGTTTGATCTGTTATCTGAGTATCTGAGCAGCTGTTGAGTTATTTATGATCTGAGACATTGTGCCTGGGTAACTGAGCTCGGCACAGGGTCATTATGTGTTATTACTTGCTAGGGCATTCTGAGATAATTATGTCAAAAGAGATAATAAAACATAATAACACATCTGAGTTTTGGGATCACCTCCCGTCTGAGTTTTTGGGATTATTCCCGTCTGAGTTTTTGGGATTATTCCCGTCTGAGTTTGGGATCACTCACGTCTGAGTTTTTGGCTTATGCCTATCTGAGGTGTGAGGAGAGGCGAGGTTGATCTCTCGTCCCAAATCACACAAGCGCGCTATATAAATTAAAATCTGAGTAATAAAATCTGAGAAATAAATCTGAGTAATTAATCGAGTAGATTCTGAGTAGGAGTACACCGATGTGCCCTCATGTGTTGTATGTTATGATTGTTTGCATTTTGAGAATTATTCACTCAGCTTCCCCAGCTGACCCAAACTTTCCCCCACATTGTTTCAGGTACCAGCAAAGGAAAGGAGAAGGTGGACGGTTGACCGCTGTATCTTTTCATTACTGATGTGGACATCATTTAATATTTTAAAACACTTTACTTTATCTTAACTATTTCCGCAATAAATACGTTTTAAATGTTAAATATTAATATCTGAGATTTATTTATGGGACCTTTTGATTATAATTTTGTTTTCAAAAATTTTAAAAATCTTGTAAATTTTAGGGTGTTACAGGTAGATAGTTGTAACGACCCGAAATTTGTAAATAAATAAATTATGTAAAATCATGATAAATAAGGATAAATCATATAAAACACGTGGAAAGTGGTTTCGTGTCATTTGGACACCGTATGAGAAAGTTATGGATGAAACCGGATCGAAACGGGAAGCAAAAGTTGCAACCATGCTGCATTAGTCAAGATAGCGCCGCTATCTTGGAGATAGCGACGCGAAATGTTGGTCGCCAGACAGAGGTCCGAAATAGCGTTGGGGTCTTGAACGCGAAAATGAGATTTCGAAGATAGCGTCGGAGATAGCGACGCTATATGGCGTCGCGAATTATCGCGGAAGGCAGATCGCGACGCGATCTTTACATTAGCGGCGCGATTTCCTATCTGATGAGCATTAAAGTCGGGTTTTGGGCATTTAATGCATACAAAAACCCTAGTTTTCTCCCAACTCGAGCTTGTGTACGTTTTTGAGTGTAAGGCATCGTTTGGAGCCGAATTCTTGGTCAAATCTTGTGATTCTTCACTCCTATTTGAAGATTTAAGGTATATCTTCACTCCCTTGTAGTTGTAGCTTTAGATCTATGGGTTTATTGGCTTGGGTTTGAAACCCTAGTTCTTGGGTTGGTGGCTCATGGTGAAATAAACATTGTATACACTTAATAGATGATATATTAACAAGGGAATCAAGTGTATGATTAAGATTTGTAAGAAACTTAAGGGTTGGTTAAACCTAGGGTTTGGTAAATCACCATAATTGGGGGAAAGTTGTTAATAAGTGTTATCAAGAGTTGGATGAACACTTTAGTAGTGGTAAGTGATGTTGATCATCTTGTGATTGTTATGTTAGGCTTTTGGTGAAGCCTTGGAAGGTTGATTGATCGTTGAAGCGAGGGATTGGGTGTCAAGAACACGGTTGGAGCATCATATTGCTAAGGTGAGTACGTGTGGACTTTACTGGGTACATAGCCATAGAAATGTATTTTACTTATTCGTGACCGGTCTATCGGAAAATGGACTTAGATTTATTGTGTGCGAATTTAGTTATATATATTAATGTTAATATACAACTAACTTGTGTGATCATTGTTGTAATAACCTAAGGCTTTACTTGGCATAACTATTAGGTTATGATAAGACATAGATGGTGGTGATGCGGGGGATCCCCGATCATTGAGATGAGTGTATATATGTTTATACACTAGGCACGATGGTGCTTCTAGTATGCATATGTTTGCATACTAGGTTTGTTAGGATTCTGATACATATATGTTTATGTATTGGATATGCTTGTGTATTGGTACATATATGTTTATGTACTAGTTATGGGTGCTAGAGATTGATAGAGTTACCACAGGGTGACTAGACCGTGTTGTTATGCCAAATGTTTTTGTTATAAAATTCGAGGTGTTACATCAGTTTAGTGTCGGTTGGAGGGTGAGTTGACGTGACCCTGATTTGGCAACAACTGACGGTATCAATTTGCCAATTGGGAACTGTCTAACTAACAAACTCGTTTTATTTATTTTGGCAAAATAAAATCATGGAAATGTTATAGTGGCCCGATCTAATGGATACGGGTCGGGTTGGGCCGTAAATGGGTGTTATTATACTCGAACCGATTTTGCTTTTTGGCCGTTCCTAATTCACTCCAAAAGATCGTGAAGCCGGCTGCAGACTTCCACTCCCACCCGATCTCAATTGGCAATTGACTGAATCTGCAGATCAAATCAAGATGGTGAGTAAAACAGAGGAATCGCAATTGCAGCAACTCGAGAATCAAGTTGAAAACGGGGGTGGTGGTGCTTGGGAGTATCTCTCTCTTGTTCGCAAGCTCAAACTACGTCGTTCCGATAAGGTCTTAAAGCATGGTTTATCCTTATTAAATGACCCGAAGAAACGATCTGCTCTAGGTCCAGATGGTAATTCATTTATTTTTCAGTTGTTCATTGATCAACTTTGGTAGTTATACAGATTACGTTTGTGGGTTTTAGTGAATTCGTTGAATTGTGGTTGTTAGGAAGTGGGTTTTATAGACCATTGATTGGAATATTGTGCTTTGAAGTGAATTTGTCTAAGTTTGGGGCTTAATTTTGAATTTGTAAAATTTTAGTTCTTTTAGATTGATGAATTGAAACCATTTGTTTCCTCTATAGAGCTACAGTTTGACTTTTTGATCACATGGTTTCAATTTCCACCCAATTTACAGTGATACACCGTTACCACTCAATTAAATGTTGTAAGTCAGAAATCATATTTATTTACGACCCAAAAGTATCAGTTTGCTTCTTAAAAATATGATTTCGCAAGGATTTCTTAATGAAAGACAGAATTGTGTTTCATCGTCTTTGAAGTAGTGATTTCCATACAAGTGTACCAAACCTCTTTCTTTCTTGGAAAAATATAATTTTGGTGGGGATAGTCTTATATTTTCTAAATTTTTTTATTTGTTATATGATAAATGATTTTGCTTTTGCATTTTTCAGAATGGACTTTGTATGAGCAGGTAGCCATTGCTGCTATGGACTGCCAATCCCTTGAAGTTGCAAAGGTACCATCCTCCTTATCTCATATTTATCTTATCTGTCTGAATTTTTATATAAAAAAGACTTCCTTTTTTATAAGTATATTTTTATTAATCAAGATGAAACTTGTACAGGATTGCATTAAGGTTTTACAGAAAAAGTTCCCAGAAAGCAAGCGAGTTGGTGAGTCCAATATATTGGTGCCAAAACACACACACACACACACACATATACTTTGAGTTCTAAAAATAATCTTCTTCTGTTAAGTATCATTAGAAAAACTATAATCTAATTTATGTTGCTAAAGCAATTTATGATGCTGTTTACATTTTCAATATACTTTGGCAACTTTGACCCGTTTGAAGTTTTCTAAATTTACTTGTTTGACCCATTAGAGAAAAAAGTAAAATTTAATCCAAGTTGGCCCATTTACCCCAAACTTGTCTAATGAATTTCTTCTTTAGGTAACTTTGTCTTGTTTTCAAGAATCTTTGGTTTGATGTTGACCAAGTCAACATAAGATTTTAGTAAAAGGTTTTGTTTTGCAGGTAGGTTAGAAGCAATGTTGCTTGAAGCAAAAGGCTCATGGGCTGAGGCCGAGAAAGCTTATTCAAGCCTTTTAGAAGATAATCCACTAGATCAAGTGAGTTTTTTATAAAAGAAAATAAATAAATATAAGGATATTTTTCATTTGAATATCTTATTTTCTTGATGTATACAGGTTATTAGTATGAGGAGGGTAGCTATGGCAAAAGCACGTGGAGATATTTTAGGAGCCATTGATTATCTCAATAAATATCTTGAGATGTAAGAAAGAATTTTCAAACTCTTTTTTTTCTTCTTCTTATTTAATGTGAGTTATGCTAAATGTTTTTTTTTTGCTGCAGATTTATGGCAGATCATGATGCCTGGAGAGAACTTGCTGAAATATACGTTTCATTGCAAATGTGGGTGATTTTATCCATTAATTTCTTAAATATTCATAATTTGCATAACGTTCAGATATCTGTTATCTAATGCAAACAAAAGTAGCACATCAAAATAATATCTTTTAATCAGTTACATCCAAACACCCCCTTTAAGAGAGAAATTGTAAACTCGACCTATGTTTTATGTTATTGTTCCCACTTAGGGGGTGTTTGGGATTGCATCTCATCAGCTTAAGCACTTTTAAAATAAGCACCTTCAATTATGCTTATAAAAATGCTTATTTCAAAGACCATTTTATTTACATTTTGTTTTTGTGTTTAGGTATAAACAAGCAGCTTTCTGCTATGAGGAACTAATCTTATCTCAACCTATGATTCCACTTCATCACCTGGCTTATGCTGATGTCAGTATTCATTTTTTATTTTTCTTTATGTGTACTATATATATTGATTAATTATGTGGTAAAATAGGTGATTTACACAATTGGTGGATTGGAAAACCTTCAGACAGCTAAAAAGTATTATGCATCAACAGTAGAATTGACAGGTGGCAAAAACACTAGAGCATTATACGGAATTTGCTTGGTGAGTTCTCCTTAACTATCAATTTAGGGTTGTTAGGATCAAAATAATTATCTCATTATTGGGAGTTTAATCAGATTTTAGTGTTTGGAAAAAGTGGTTCTGATCTGTCATACAATCAGTTTTCCTATCTGCATTCATTTTTTAAAATTTGATTATCTTTATATTTGTGGTTGCAGTGTACTAGTGCAATTGCACAATTGAGTAAAGGGAAGAACAATGAAGACAAAGAGATCTCAGGATTAGCAGCTGCAACTTTGGAGAAAGATTACAAACAAATTTCTCCAGACAAAGTTTCTCTGCTGGCCTCCACCCTTAAAACCTTGAAAATTCAATAACTTATCCATCATTTTAACTCTTACTTTCATGTTTTCATTCTTGTATTTTGTTTTTGGATTTATGGTAATAATAGACAAACCTCATTTTTGTTGTATCGAATATCTGTAATCTGTTCTGTTAACAAGGTTACGTATTTCTGATGGTAAGATTCACTAAAAACCTTGGTGTTTGTGAAGTGTAGCTAGCTATGCATATTTGGTCAAATGTTATGTCTGTCTTTGAATTTCCAATTCAAATACATCAGATTTTAAAATAACATATCAAAATGGTATGGATAAATTGTAGCACACACTTGAGACATAAATTGCATTTTTATTTTCACAATTTGTTCAAAGCCTATGCTCTTCCAAACTACCACTTTTTTATAATATTCACATCATATGGTGATTATTTTATAATAAAAACTAAACGAATACGCTTAAAAAAGCTAATAATCTTTTATTCTATTTACAATGCATAATAATGTCTTCCATCCCTTTCAAAACACACTTAACAAAGTAACTAACTCAATTACTTGGTGTTATATGAAAAAAATCCACATTAATCATTGCAAACAAACACCAGAAAATTCAAAATAGCACAAAGTTGAAAAAACATCAACGGCGTTTAGTTCCTGTTGTTGATTCCCATGCTTGCAAAATGTTGTTAACTATTTCTTCCACACCAACCCCATGTTTCACCTATGTATATATTGTAAAAAGAAACAAAAATCAAATTTGGAAATAAAAATACCCAAAAAAGAAAAAGAAATAGAAAATGTATCAATAATCATACCTGAGCAAAAACGAATGGCCCACCATCCCGCATTTTAAGTGCATCACGTTCCATGACTGCCAAATCAGCTCCAACTGCTGCTGCGAGGTCCGTCTTATTTATAACCTGAAAGTAATTATATCAACATTTAATTTAATAATATTTCAATATTCTTTTTTTTTCAACTTTTGATGAAATAATGCTACAAAGAAAGCAAAGCACATACAAGAAGGTCAGCTTGAGTAATGCCGGGCCCTCCTTTTCGGGGAATTTTATCACCACCAGAAACATCTATGATATAGATTATGTAGTCAGCCAGTTCCCTACTGAAATTCGCAGCTAAATTATCTGCACACACAAATTTAACAAAATTTAATTAAAATAACAATGCATAAAACCTCCTAAACCATCCTCTTCAAAAAACTTTATTACTAATGAGATAAAATTAGGGTTTTTTTTTTGTCTAAAATAGCAAAATACTTTTACATTTGTTCCTATTTAGTACCCCATTTTTCAGCCCAACCCGTTTGATCTCTACTCCTAGATTTAAATTTTAACGGATTAATTGCAAAATTACCTCCACCAGATTCACAAAGAAGTATATCTGCTTTATACAAATTAGAAAGTTCTTCAAGAGGGCCAAGATTAATGCTAATATCTTCCCTAATTGCAGCATGTGGGCAGCCACCTGTTTCAACAGCACGAATTCTTTCCTCCGGGAGTGCTCCATTTTTCACCAAAAATTCACCATCTTCTTTTGTGAAAATATCATTTGTAACCTGAATAAAAAACCAATAAAATTTTTGAATGTTTATCATATAATAATAAATAAAAAAAACTCAACAAAAGCGTCATATGTTGGAAAAACATTTGCTTGTCAATTTGTCATACGTACCGCAGCAAGACTGTACTTGTCACGCAAAAATCTGCAGAGTGCCAACATCAAAGCTGTTTTTCTGCATTTCAAAGTGACATTTATTAGGAAAAAAGGATTATATTAAAAACTACATAAGGTAACATGGTAACGATTAACAAGAAAACACACAGATTGTATGGCAGTAATCGAATTAGCCAGCAAAGATAACAATTATAATATGAAAAGTTTCTATTGGATTCTAGACATGCTTATGCAATTATTCAAATTATAAAAAAATTAAGATGTCCTTTTCACGAATTACAAATGAGAAATACAAAAAAATTACCCAGTGCCAACAGGGCCACCAATACCAATAGTGAAAGCTCTTTCTTTGAAATCCCTAGTAACAAGAGGAGGTGCTCTTTTGTTATAGAATCCAGGCGAGTAAATGGGTTCGTGCGAGTGTGGTGCCAGACCATCATGGCTATGGTACACCTTCCCATCTTTCCCCACAAATGATGACCTGCAGATTCAATACAAAACATATATTCATAAGACCCCATTGAAGACTAATTCATCGTCTGTATGCAGACAAAAATCGCATTCAAATTAAGAGGAATTGCATACCCGTTCTCGTGATGATGATCGTGATCATGCTCGTGATGATGATGATGATGATGATCGTGATGGTGGCCGTGATTATTTGCCGACGCCATTTGTGATCTGTTTGAGTGTAAGTGTGGAGCGCGGAGGGTTTGGTGTGAGGTGAAATTTGAGATAAGGATTAGGGTGTTTTGACTTTGTCTAGTAGTCAAAATTACAGTGTATGACCCTTGGCGGAAATTAGACTGCAAATTAGTCCTCCAAATCCAAATGGACCAAAACATTACATATAGTAGTATGTAAAGTTATTTACACGTTAGATTCGTAGTTAAAATAGATTCATAGTTGTTACGTTGATTTGTTTCTGTAAAATGGTTTGAAGATTAATTAACTTATTTTTATTTTCTTACGTTTACAACATATGATATATGTTACCAACTCCATATATCATATTCGTATCCTCATAATTATATGTTAATAATAATTAATACAATCAATATTCTTCTAATCAACATGTATTAGACGAAATATTAGAAAACATGTAATTGGTTCCGTTTTATTATTTCATGATTTTCGATTTCAGTCTGATTCGGTTTGGTTCTCGGATAGGGGTGAGCATTTGAGCTGAAAACAATCGAACCGAACCAAAATCGAAAATATACAATTGTTTCGGTTCGGGTTTTCAATTTTGAAAATTCATAATTATGGTTTCGATTATATCAATTTCTTTGGTTCGGTTTCTGTCCTACCTAGTGGCAGGGATGTCTTTAAGGAGGTGCAGCCGCACATGGCCCATATTATATAGGGGTCCAATTTTTATATATATCTTATATATATATAATCTTAAAATTTAAGAAATTTGATAATTGAATAGAAAAAAAAATTAGAAAGTCCAATTTTTATAAAAATCACGTATTTAGGGACGTGTTTTCGCACCAGGCCTTCAAAATCTCGGAAATCCCCGCCCGCCTAGTGGTGTATACATACAATCGGATGGTTTGGACGTCTACGGCAAAGGAAAATTACGTTTTGTATCTATGAAACTTACAAAAGGCCAAATGCAAAGACAAAAGGGGCTGTAAATCCTAATTATCGATCTATTGGAAGCACAAATTATCAATCAACCCAGGGGTTCATTTGCAACAAGGAATCGAGACAGACCTAGGCTTCTCAAATTCTAGAAGGAAAAGAGAGAGAATGAGCGAAGATGAATTGGGAAATAAGAAAAGAGTGGTGGTGGAATCACTAGGATGGTTGACGGAATCCTCAATCATGCCGAAGAAACACCGTGCCATCGCCGGTGTTGGTCCGTCGTCGATTCTCGAGCTTACGGCTCAACTTTATAAATCTCAAGAAGAGGCCAAAACTAATAATCCCGACAAACTCGAGGTCCATCGCACCAAGAAGAAGATTACTCCTCATGATTCATTTTCCGGCAAGAACTCTGGCGTCGACGTTCGTTCTCACAAGTAAGGAACCCTACCTTAAACCTAATTCTGTCCTCTATTTAGTTAACTTTTACCTGCACACATTATGTATAATGGAGGGTGTATTGATTTCTTCTTTGAGGTCAATGGTGGATACTAATTTACAAATTTAAGTTGTATAAAAAAATTAGTTTTGTGGATTGCCCTGATGTTGGATGTGTTTAAGGTGATTAAGATTGATGCTTAGTAATGAATGATGATCAGTTATATGTTAGTTATGGAACTTAAATTGTTTCATTTTTTGAGTTTGATTTGGTTAAAAGTAGCACATAACCTGGTTGTGCCATGTACCCCTAACATAAAAGAAAATTTTAATGTGGTAAATGTATAAGATGACTGCTTGTATTTAAGAAAAATGATAATTTTATTTTGTTATGACTTATGAGAGTTTGTAATAAGATTTCAGGGATAAGGTGGAGATGAAAGCAGTGAAAGAGGGTTCAGTGAGTTATGCAGCATGAGAGAAAAAAGCTGAGCTGTACGAAAAGCTTGCAAGGGGAGAAATATCTGATGAAGAAGATCAAGAAAAATATTGTGTTGATTTCTTCACCAAAACCCTTGAAAAAGAGGAATTACAACAACCTAATCAACAGCATTATATGTTTTCAACAGAAAATGAGTCTTATAAAGATAGTGAGCCTGATACAAAACCTACTGTCCTTGGTATGGCAGTTGGTACAATAGACAATGATGAACACAAGCGTTTTGTAAGGTGATTTTCACTGCAAATACATCATTTCATACAAATCACAGGGATGTTTTTGTGTAGTTTACCTTAATTTTTTGATAGTGGCCTTTTATAGAAACTTTATGGGCCAAAAGTGTAAGACCAATAAGGGTAAAGCAGTCATTTAGAAAGACTTAACAGCCCAGGGACCAAAACTGAAAAAACATGTTGGGAGGGATGAAAGTTGCAAATAATGAAATCCACAGGGACGGAAATTGTGTAATTTACTCTAATTATTTGTTTAAACAATAGAAGATCTTGTGATTAAGAAAATGCTTTATGTTGGAAGATTTTGTCATTAAAGAGTAAACGGATGATGTATGCATATACTCTGTTTTTGTCGATTCTTGCCAAAAACTTCAAGAAAATTTGAATATTTCCCCTTGTCGATTTTGTCATTAAGAAAATTTGAATGTTTTTGTCGATTCTTACCTAATCTTTTTCATTTTTACAATTATATTTTATAACTGGTAACATGTAGACACCTCACCTCATCAAGGATATGTATATATATGCCTTTGAGTTTTTTTTTTTTTTTTTTTGTCATCCAGCAATGTTTTGGCCCAAAGTGATGAATTATCTATAAATGGTGTTGCCTGGTGTTTAATTTAATTTTGATAACCTAATTTTAATTTTTTTCAGGGAAGTTCATGAAGAAGTTAATGAAGCTCGGGAAAAAGTGTCTGAACTGAAAGTTCGTAGGCAAGAACAGGTGGCGCTTAGGAGAGGGAAATTAAAACAGGTGTATTTGAGGAAGCAATTAGAGAAATTGAAAGCTCAATCTAAATAATACATGATTGGTATATAATGTAAGAATTCATTACTTTAACCAACTAACATATACTCCCTCCGTCCCACTAAAAACTTAAATTTTTGTCCCACAAAGAACTTCTCATTTCCCATATTTGATGGGCTCTACACAATAAAAAACTATTATTACTATATATCCCACCACTAATATCCACTAACTATCTTTCTCTCTCCAATCTAACCTTATAATTTAATCAAAAGTATTATCAATGACCCCACCACTAACTATCACCTAAAAACTTGTGCAAAAGCCAAATTGGAAGTTTTTTGTGGGACGGAGGGAGTATTAGAAATGATATCTCCCTATTGTTGAAAGTAGTGTAAATATTTTAGATAGTGTTCGAATCTGGTATATCGTTGTATTATATATCGTTACTTGAAGTTGAAAAGCATGTTTGCTGATCTTAGTTGGCCTTTGCCTCGAATATCGTATCCATATCCGCAATTGAAAACCAAACCAAACCAATCCTTGTGAATGAGTAAAAGCATTGTGTTACAAACACGATGACAATTTGCATATAATGCTTGATCTTGAATGTAAGCTCTGAAATGGTGGAAACCAACGTGTCTTGAAGTTGATTCCATCTTCACTTCCTTATGATTCCTTATGGTCCACCTGAAAAACACTAATGCTGATTGGCGGTGTGGGACCCACAAAAGGCGCCACAAGCTATATGCGGATGCACAAAAGACACCAAACTCTTTAGAGACTTTCTCAGCCATGAAGAAATTGTCAATAGCAACTTCTTCAAACAACTTGAATTTGTAGATGTGATGTTGCAGGGATGCAAATGTTTTGCACAACACTTGATTCCCATGTTTGTAAGAATCATAGTGATTAAACTAGAATCGAAACATCAAGTTCTTCAAGACCAAGATACCAATAAGGATTCGTCAAATGATCACAATCTTGTCTGATGGCAAAATTGTGAAGGATGTATAGTGAGAGGTGAAGACATGGTATTAAGAAAATGAAGTATATAAAGAAGATGTATGTCTTGACCGTTGCCCAACGGCTATATTAATTTCAAATATGAACGCCGTTACCATTTCAAAAATTAAGAAGTTCACTAATAAGAATCTAATTATGATCGTCGTATAATGGTAACATACATTAAATCTAAATATGACCGTTGTTTAATGCTAACGTACATTGAATGTGACCTTTTGTATAACGGTAACATACATTACTAGTTTGAAAAAAAAGCTTGTTGGTCGAAATTTGAATTGAACATTTTAGAGCTTTTGTACTAAATCAATGAGAATTTGATCTAATTATTTTATATGTGTCCATTAGATCGAATCTCATTTCAAGCAGAACCGTATAAATCAGTGAAACACCCTTGCGTTGGTCGTGTACACATCTTTTCTAAATCGTATATTTACCTTAAACATTTTGAATTTAATAAAAATACGAAGAAAAATATATTAAATCCCATCACCATTCTAAGCATCATTTGCTTCATTCTAAATTCCTCCCATCTTCATCATAACATGAGAGGTCATGTTTTCCTCATACACGAAACTTAGATAAAATAAAAGTCCCACATTTTTTTCTTAAAATAAGGGGCCCACTAGTTTTTTAAGTAAGGAAGCACGACCTCTCATGCATGTTGTATTGATCATGTGAGAATCCATAAGATGACAACGTTAATTCACATTTAATTTTAGCTTGTTTAGTTTTGTGTGGTTACATTTAAAAGTATATTAAATAAATTGTTAACCTATGAAGTATATAAAGTAATAAAGTTGATGGATTGTTTTTTCTTTTCTTCAAATTTATGCATTGTTTTCTTTTTTTTTTTCTTTCTCAAAGTGATCTAGTGTTTTTTCACTTTGCTGAATTTAAAAAAAAAAGTAGTGTATCACTTTGAAAAAAGTAGTCAGGTGAAAAAAAAAATTGCAATCAAAATTTGAAAAGAATATAATACTTAGGGATATTCCTAATCGAACTCTACTTACTTTGAGAATCGGATGAGCAAAATAATTAGTAAAGTTACTTAGCTCATGTGTTAGAGCTTTTATGTTTTAGGTACTTAGTGAAAATTATAAATAAAATACTCAGGTAGAGTGACAATATACTCAAACTGATCATTCGGCTCAGATTGACTATTGAGTCAGGAAAATTTGTATAAAAGAAAATAAAATTGCTTGGTGACACCCACGCCATTTACTATTATCGTTTTCAACAATTATATTAAGAAAAAAACATTAAATCTCTTCAATCATATTTAATCCGTCTGAAACCCGACCCATTTACCGTTTATATGTACCAAAAATATTAACTTAAAGTGGTGGCAATGGTGACAATATAATGTATTTGTATATTAGTTGGTGGGGATGGTAATGAGGTTTGTTGGATTGACTTCTAATCTAAGCTTTGTTTTGCTCATAGTCATAACATCATCATTATCATCAAAACCTTTGCTTTTGCTTTTTCCACTCCAACCAAAAATCCAATTCGTTAAATCGTACTAACAAGTGGGGACAATGCCTCACATACTAGTTACATAAAACCAAATACTATATGCTCTCTTTGCATATAAAGTTCTTGATGCAAATCGCATAGCATATTTTGCTCTCTTTGCATCTATGGCAATTTGCATATCCCAATTGTTATGGTGGTGTTTGTTGCTCTTGTTTTATTCAAAATTTAAGGTGGTAATCTCGGAAACTGACCCAGGTGATGGTAAGTGTAAATTTCGACCGATTTACTTATATTTTAAACAAAATGTCATTAATATATATCAAAGATCATTTTTTACATAGTGAAGGAAGACAAACGAGCAACAAGCTACGCAGTTATAGAATTTTTTTTAATCTCAAATGAGTTAAACAAAAAAAATCAGCTAAAAAATGTGCGGATTGGCTTAAAAGTCACTTGAAGCGTGTTTTTTATGCATACATTCTTAAACGTCTTTATAAAAATTAATCTAAAATATAAACAAAAATGTGAATTTGACCCATTGCTTCAAATCAAACATTTTCAAAACTACGATTACAGCGGAAGCACTCCGAGCATTGAAAGACCAATGGCAAAACACACCACCAAGTTGGAGAAGGTCAAATGATCCATGTTCATGGGAAGGTGTCACTTGCAGTAACTCAAGGATCATCTCATTGTCGGTCTAATTTTCTTTTCAAATATTTTCACTATTAGAAACCATTTTATTTGTCTTAATTTAAAGTTTAAACGGTTGGATGGCAGGGGATTATCGAGCATGAGTCTGGTTGGTCAGCTCGTTGGTGACATTGGTGGACTCACTGCATTAACATCCTTGTGAGCAACATTGCAATCACAACTATAATCACATTTGTAATTTGGTAAAACCTTTATAAATAAAATTTGTTCCATTTTTCAGGGATTTGTCATTTAATGGAGGTCTCACTGGTTCAATCTCTCCACGGATAGGCGATCTAAAAAGCCTAAACATATTGTGAGTTCTGAAACAATTCTCATGTCATCGGTTCAATGCGATTTTGTACCTTTTTTTTATTTACTAAATACGACCGTTTGTGATGCCTATTTTTCACGTTGTACCCCAGAATTCTTGCGGGTTGTAGCTTCACGGGTAACATTCCTCGTGAACTTGGAAATCTTCAGGAGCTATCTTTTTTGTATGAATCTCTTGTACTTTGATCTCTTACTACCTATATATGTATAATGGGAGGATTCGGGTTGTGTTTATCTACTAAACCGTTTTATTTAGATATTTATATTATCAATGTATTAATATTAACCTTCTAGTAATAGTATAGTAATTAGTAAACTTATTAACAAATTTATAGAAAGTTAATGGGTCAACCTCATCCAGCTCGTTTCAACCCCGTACTAGAAAAATGACTTGTTTTAATCGAAACCCGTATTTACACATTGCTTTTGTTAATTAACGTATTTAAAACAGGGCTTTGAACACAAACAATTTAACGGGTGAAATCCCTTCTTCATTGGGATCTCTTTCAAAGCTATACTGGCTAGACCTCGCTGAAAATCATCTCACAGGATCAATTCCCGTATCAACTAACACTGAACCGGGTTTGGATCAACTAAAACATGCTAAACATTTGTAAGTTTCTTTACATTTTAACCCTTCAAAGAAAATGAACACTTTTAATATCTAACTATTTTCAATTGGCAGCCATTTCAATAAGAACAAGCTTTCAGGTGGAATCCCAGAGCAACTTTTTAGCAACGATATGGTGTTGATACATGTGTAAGTTGAAAAGTGTCCATGTAAAATAATTTTTTATTTTTATTTTTCGGCGTTCTGATTGTTCATGTTGTGTATGAATAGATTGTTTGATGGAAACCAATTAACGGGAAAAATCCCATCCACAATTGGATATGTTCAGACACTAGAAGTCCTGTAAGTAATATCAGCAATCTTATTTTCGATACTATTTTGAAAAACATTTTCTAAATGTGATGGTTTGTGTGCAACAGTCGGCTTGATAGAAATGCATTATCGGGCGAGGTACCATTGAACCTTAACAACCTCACTAGCCTCAGTGAACTGTGAGTACATCTTCTCAGATATTGACTTTGACTTTGAAATAGACTTTCACTTTGACTTTGATTTTGACTTGGCTTTTCTGCATATGTATAGGAATCTAGGTCACAACAATTTATTTGGAGCTTTACCTGATTTAAATGGGATGAATGCCCTCAGTTATGTGTAAGTTGATTGTTGATCAACTTCAAGTATATATATGCATTTCCCTTTGACTTTTAACTTTGACTTTTATGTTGTTTAGGGACTTGAGCAACAATTCTTTTGGTCAATCCGAGCCTCCGGTCTGGTTTTCTACCTTACCATCGTTAAGCACTCTGTAAGCTACCAATACTCATATAAACTGTTTTTTTTTTTTTCCTTATAAAACTCATCTTAAAGAACTTTGGTTATTCTCCTAAGGGTTATGGAATTTGGTTCACTTAAAGGGAGGCTGCCACAAGAACTTTTCAGTTTATCAGGAATCCAACAAGTGTAAGAATTCAAACTTTGACTTTTAAAGTCAAACCTTTTACTATTCATATCCAATTTTGATACATTGAACAGGAAACTGAAGAACAATGAGTTGAATGATACATTGAATATGGGAAGCAGCATTGGTGAGCAACTACAACTTGTGGATTTGCAAAGCAATGAGATTGAAGCAGTCACACTCAGTGCAGAATACAGAAACACATTGGAGTGAGAATTTATCTTTGCATAACTATTTATAGAATATGTAAATTACATAAACAGTCCCTGTGGTTTGGATGAATTACGTATTTCATCCTTCAACTTTTTTTAATACACTAATATTCCTTAATTTTGATATTTGTAACATCAATGGTCCCTTGAAACTTGTAAAACAACTTGTTGGTGTTACAATTTCCAAAATTAAGGACGAGTAAAAAACCGATGGATGAAATTTATAATTTTATAAAACCACAAGGATGATTTATGTAATTTACTATTCCCTCCGTCCCTTAATAAAGTTCTCATTTCTCCTAACATGTTTGTCCCAAAATAAAGTTCCCATTTCTCAAATTGAAGGGACCCACTCAATAAAATAATATTATTATCATATACCCCACCACTAATTATCTCCTAAAAACACTTTCTCTCTCCAAAAACCCTTTATTTTAATCAAATTTATTACCAAGGACCCACCACTAACTATCTCCTAAAAACATGTGCTCAAGAGAAATGAGAAGGAACGGATGGAGTATTATTTATAAAAATAAAAATTGACTATTTTGACCAGACCTGCCCATTTTACGTGGAAATTGCTCTATATATTTTCAGACTATCTGGTAACCCTGTGTGCAATACAGCTCTTGCACACACTACTTATTGTCGAGTTCAACAGCAAACTTCAAAGGCATACTCTACAAGCATAGCTAATTGTGGGAGCAAATCCTGTCCGTCGGATCAAAAACTCAGCCCCCAGACATGCGATTGTGCGTATCCGTATGAAGGCACATTGTACTTCCGTGCACCCTCGTTTAGAGAATTATCCAACGTTAACGTTTGGCATTCTTTAGAAATGAGCCTTTGGGTGAAACTAGGGTTGACACCTGGGTCGGTTTCATTGCAAAATCCATTTTTCAATACTGATGATTATCTTCAGGTTTATTTGCAACTGTTTCCGTCAAATAGTAAGCATTTTGACCGGTCAGAGATTCAAAAGATGGGATTTTATTTGAGTAATCAAACATACAAGCCTCCTCCTGGATTCGGGCCCTATTTTTTCATAGCAACTCCTTATGATTTCTTGGGTAAGCTTGTAGATATCAATTATAACTTTGTAAGACTCAAAATTATTTAGTTGTGGAAAAGTATAATCACGAATTTAAGTATCGATGAGTTCTTTTTCTTACTAAAAATGTATATAACCTTTAAATTATATAGATGGAAAGACTAAAGAGTTTACTTGTGAAAAGGAATTGTTTGAAAGGGATATTGGTGATGGAAGGAGTCAAACGGGCCGTCAACCACTCAAATGTCGGACTTCCGTGTCTTTTCAGTAAAAATTAAAAGTGATTCAACAAGAATATTTGGAATAACTAAAAACTTAAAATTACATTAAATATTTTTTTTTGTTGTTGCTAATAACAGTCCTATCTTTTTAACTCCAATTGGAACTCCAAAAATAAGAAAATGATACAAAATAGTCGTTGAATTAGGTTGGTTGGTTACAAGATTAATTACTTGCGGTTTCTTTGATGTAATTCGTACTATATATGATCTACCCTCTACCTTCTTGTTAGGCTTTTGTTTAAGGTTTCTAATTTATGTTTGACTAAGTTTGAAGTAATGATAATGCTAAAACTATATTCTTATGATAATTCTTAATTTGTTGTTAAAAGAAAAGAATGATATCGCTCAATAAAATTGTCTAAGTAGGTTTGGGTACCTTAAGGGTTATTAGAGCCATGGGTATACTCTAAAATTTTTAAGATTTATTGTTTTTGAGGTTGTATACTTTTAGATATTAAAAATACACTTTTAGTAACTTTTCAAATGTTCTACCCATTTGAAGCCTTTTACAACGAAATGGGTCGGTGAAATTACCCGTTTTATTGCCAATGTATATATATCATTAGTTACATTGAAAATGTGTAAGATTAGTTGTGTTTGACTTTAAAGTTATGATGTATTACAGCAGGCCATAGAGGTGCTTCTATTGGTGTTGGTACCATAATAGGAATCACTACTGGTTGTACCTTTCTGATCATGATTCTTATTGGGCTTTTTGTATATGCTGTTTGCCAAAAGAAACGGGCTGAAAAAGCAATTGTTCTAAGTAGACCTTTTGGTAATTCCTGACTCTGTTTACCTCTATTTCATACACCATAGGTTTTTCTGAATTTGATTCGATACTGAAAACTTGGGTGTTTTTGGATGCAGCATCTTGGGCTTCAAATGGTAAAGATGGTGGTGGTGCGCCACAACTGAAGGGAGCTCGATTGTTCACTTATGATGAACTCAAGAAAAGTACCAGTAATTTCTCTGATGCCAATCAGATAGGATCTGGTGGCTATGGAAAGGTAATGGGCCAGGTCAAATATGGTTGGTGAAAACGGGTAATACTTTGGTACTAGGAATGGGCCGATTTATAAGTTTTTCATTGTTTGGTACAGGTTTATAGAGGAGTGGTACCCGGGGGCCAAATAGTTGCCATAAAAAGAGCTCAGAAAGCATCCAGGCAAGGCGGGCTTGAGTTCAAGACTGAAATTGAGTTGCTCTCACGGGTTCATCACAAGAACCTTGTGGGTCTTGTTGGTTTTTGTTTTGAACAACAAGAACAAATGTTGGTCTATGAGTTTATGCCTAATGGAACTCTAAGAGACAGCTTAACAGGTTAATACTCAGTCACTAATTAATGAGTTTATTTCTTAAAACTTTTGAATATAATCGTGTTAAAAAAGTAATTTTGTTTGCTCTTAATTTATAGGGAAATCGGGCATTTATCTGGACTGGAAGAGGAGACTTCGCATTGCTCTTGGTTCAGCGAGAGGACTTACTTATCTACATGAGCTGGCAAATCCTCCGATAATACATAGAGATATAAAATCCACTAATATCCTTTTAGATGATAATCTCACAGCAAAAGTTGCAGATTTTGGGCTGTCTAAACTCATTTCAGACACCGAAGGACACGTCTCCACTCAAGTTAAGGGTACAATGGTAAGTCACTTTACTATTTATTTGACGTGTTTGACACTAGATTATTACTTAAATAATATAAATCAGATCTGACACACTAATTAGACTGTTAGTTGGATACTCTAACAACATTCTTCATCTTAATTTCACAGGGCTATCTAGATCCTGAATACTACATGACACAACAATTGACCGATAAGAGTGATGTATACAGCTTTGGTGTTGTAATGCTTGAACTAGTAACCGCCAAACCACCTATTTCAAAAGGGAAGTACATTGTACGAGAAGTGAGATTAGCACTTGATAAAACCGATGAAGACGGATACGGATTGAGGCATTTAATAGATCCAACCATGAAAAACATGACATATTTGACGGGTTTTAGAAGATTTATGCAACTAGCATTGCAATGTGTTGAAGATTGTGCTGCAGACCGTCCGAGTATGAGTGATGTTGTGAAGGCGCTTGAGAACATTTTAACGAGTGATGGACTCCACACGGACTCTACGTCTGCATCATCGTCTGCAACCGAGTTTGGTTCGGTCAAAAGTGCATCTAGACATCCTTACAATGAAGCTACACTCAAAAGGAATAATAGTGATGCATTTGATTATAGTGGTGGATACAATATTTCCACCAAAGTGGAACCTAAGTAATGTTTTTCCATGCCATTTAAAAGCTAATTTTGTTTAGGATTGGAACATATATGGTTGATGCATATTGTTTCTATATGAAATGTAACACTGGTCTATATTGCCAAGATTTTATTTACTGCACACAAGTCATCTATTATAACATGTTTCCATGAGTGAGTTCCTTGAGCTATTGTTGAGGTTGAAAATTTAACAATTCAATTTATTAGATTATAAAATTATGCTAAGCTTTTAATTTTCACCCACTTGAGTTGTTGAATGTAAATATAATTCTCCTATTATACAAATATCATACCATAAGACATTACGATAGTTTTAACATATATGTACACCATGTTATGAAACATAGTACCAAATGTCTAGACAAATTTCCCAAGCAACCCATGTTCGATCCCTTACGGCATCTTTTTTAATTTTAACTCTTTTTTCAGTGAGAATATGGTATTTCTGTGAATGCACGATGGAGATACTTTTACATCCAAATTACATATTATTAGGGGTGGCAATTTCTGACCCGACACGAAACCGACATGAAAATAAACAGATTTGGGTTGAGGTAAAAAATAATTGGGTCAGTCACAGGTTGACTCGACTAACCCGTTTATTAAACAGGTTAGGTTCGGGTTAATGATAATTTAAATGAGTCGGCCCGTCAACCCCGATTAATTATTAAATTGTATTCGAAAAATATATATTTATATTTAGTTTATAGTTTACTAGTTTAAACGTAACTAATAGTTAAATAAAAAACTAAAATGACTACTTTGTAATGTGTTATTTTGGTATTTTGTTATGAATTTGTGGAATAATAACAACATGTAAGACCTATTTGACCCGTTTAACATGTTTGACCTGCTAACCTGTTTAACCCGTTTAATTAAACAGGTTATGTGGGTTGAAGGTAAGCAGGTTAGGGTTGAGATATCTGACCCGTTATATAAACACGTCGATTTCAGGTTGAACGTTTCTGACCCGCCAACCTGTGAATCCGAACCTGCCAACCCGAACCCGACCTGAATTGCCACCCCTCCATATTATCCAATTTATTTCGTTATCTTTATTTTCAATTTTCATAAAAAAATCACCAACTTAAAAGTCATCAACCACTTTAGGTGGTTATATTTTAAAGTGTTTTAATAATAACAACCTTAAGGGTTATGTTTAAGTGCATAAAAAAATGTACAATTATTTATGGGTGAGTTTTTTCTAAAACTAAGGAGTTTGTTATTAATTGATGTATAAATTTTTAATGTATATCTTATTATAGCTCTGAAAGCTATAATTATCAAAACCCTATATTAAAATATTATACTTTAACTATTTAAATAAATTTAACCATTTTCATTAGGGTATTTCTTAGCATTTCCCTAGCGAAAAGAATTTGTAGTTGAAGGACTAATAAGTAGCAATTACAATTAGCATCCAAACCTACCCACTCGTGACAACGATTAATAAACCAACGCCATTTCCGCGCTTACTACCCACTCTCACTCTCTTTCTCTGCAGTTGTCCATTTTCATCACAATTTTGCTCTCATTTTCTCTTCTTTATCATATGGATCAATAACAACAACATGCGGATCAACCCGCTATCACACCTTCTTCTTTTCAGGTCTTCATCGCTGATTTCGATCACTTGCTCATTCTGAATGTCCTTTTATGACACAAACTGATTTTGCTGGATTGAAGAACAGCAGACTAATTGATCTGTCTTCCCTGCAAAAATGGGGAAGAAGGGAGGTTTTCCACCGTGAAAAAGGTCTTTAAATCTTCAAACAAGGATTTCCATGACAAGGTCAGTAATTAACCTTACGTGGTTAATGTTCAGACATTGAATTAGCCACTGAGAAATGCTCAATGAAGTAACAAACATGTTGATTTTTATTGTTTTTGTAGTATGAACTTTCTCTTTGAGTTTTTCCAAAAATTCTCTATCTGAAAAATAAAAATTTGCAAAACTTTGAATGTTGTGTTTTTGCCGCGAATTAGTTTCATCTCTTTATCCAGTCTGATCCAATCATATAATTTTACAACAATTGCGCCAAAATAAATGTAATGTTTTAAGCAACAAAAGGATTATGGTTAATTAGGTGTTTAACACATAATTTAGGTCTTTACCTAGAAGAATTTAGGTTTTTTAAGTTATAACGGCCGAGCTTTATTTCCGAATTCTCCTAGTGAACTCTAGTCATTCAAGCCCTTACCTCTAGAAGAAATTAGGTGCTGGAGTAAATCCATATTGCTTTTTCTGCAATTCAACTCATTGATCATTAAACATGTGATGTTTGTCTTTTTTGAGGTTCCACATTTACTACTCTAATCAATGGTCCCCTCACTCTTTCCACCATTCAATTTGGCCCAACATTTGTTTTAAGCTTTATGAGATACAACCATCATGCCACCTATAAATATCACATCATCCATGTTCCTTCCTCATGTGCGTCTTATGTTTAATCACAATCACCCATAATCCATCAATAATCGGTTTTTAATGAATTTGTAACCGTTATATATGTACTAGAACGTTTTCCGCAAGGAGAGTCATGTGGTGGATAAAAGACAAGAAGACATGACACCGGAAGTTGTTTCATTTGAACATTTTCCAGAGAGTTCACCAGATGTTACCAATGAGGAAAGTGATGATGTTGGAGAAGATAGAAATCATGCAATTGCAGTTGCAGCAGCTGCAGCTAAAGTTGTCCGGTTATGGAAGACACTCTAATTCTAAGGAAGAAATAGCTGCTATCATTATACAATCATACTATAGAGGATATCTAGTAAGTATATATGATTTATATTGATACGGGTATATAATTAATTTGGTTTGTTTTGTAGGCTAGATGTGCATTGCGAGCATTAAAAGGGCTAGTGAGGTTGCAAGCATTAGTAAGGGGTCACAATGTGAGAAAACAAGCTCAAATGACAATGAGATGCATGCAAGCGTTAGTACGTGTGCAAGAAAGAGTGCGTGCACGCAGAATAGAGTTGACACACGACAAGAAAGTGAGAGAAGACGAAACACCAACAAAACCACGAGATAAAATCATTGACAAGATTAAAGAGAGAAAACATGATGCCGAGATGAAAAGAGAACGAGCTCTTGCTTATGCCTTTGCTTACCAGGTTTGTATACACAATAAGTTTCAAATTTGAGTGTTGACAGAGGTGGCAATTTCTACCCGTTTATATGTGATCGTGTCAACTTGGATTGTATTTTATTGAAATACGTCTAATGGGTCAAACTCTGTCTACTTATGTGTATTCAGATACTTACAGGGTTACACTATTCTAAAGGAAAAATATTTAGAAAAAAGATAACTATATATCCCAAATTTGATAATGTAGGTTTCTTATAAAATGAAGTTAACTTTCAGTTTTTTAATATTTATGGACTTTTGTCAAAAATTATGCTATATTTGGTTCCCTAAAAATATCACAAACTGAAATTTTCACTCTTAGAACTGTCAAAAATTGAATTTCATTCATTTTGACAAGCTAAACAAATTTAATTTAACCCACATTGTCAAATCTGAGATTTTCAGTTACTTTTCTGTGTAATCATTTTATTTTAGAGAAAAATGGTTACATGTTATTTTAATAATATAATTTTTATAATCATACTAAAAACATAAATTATTTACAAAATACAAAAAGATGCCCAAAAAATGTTGGGTTGGTCCGCCCAACCCGACCCGACCCAGTTTGACCAGCAAATAACTTACTTGATTTAACCAATACGCATTTATCTCGATACCCAATTCATTTATTTTGCCACTTGTAATCATTATGAACTTTCTGTTAGTAACATTTTTTTTTCAAATGATAGCAAGAGCAACAACATTACTTGCATCCGGACAATGATGATGGAAAACAACAATGGGGATGGAATTGGCTTGAGAGTTGGATGGCATCACAAACTTACCACGCAACCCCTACCGGCCCCCACAATGGTTCCTTTTTTACCCTACCCACAAACGATGATGTGTCGGTTAAAACAGTTGAAAAGGATTTAATCACAACGGGCCGGCTCAGTGGTGAAACATTCGACTCAGCACAACAAAAGTCAACTTCTGACCAAATCCCAAGCTATATGGCCCCAACCCAATCAGCCAAAGCCAAGGTTCGGGCTCAAAACTCAGGAAAGCACAAAAAGAAAGGGCCCACTGCTAACGGGCTGTCTTTTGACACTTCAAGTCCCGCAGGCAATGTAACTTATCAAATCCCACGAAGCCCGAGCCCGAAAGGATATAACAACGGGCCTAATGGTGCCTGGGGTCAATCTAGATGGTCTACGGGCTACAGCCCTGATTCTAGTGGAGGTGATGATGGGTCAACGGGTCGATATGGGCGGAGACACCATTTTGGATGATTATCGCATACTGATGCTAATAATTAGCCCCTCTTTGTTATGGTAACTCTGTGATATCATTTCCGTTCTAAAAGTAAAAGTTGTCAATACATATGTTTACTTGTTGCCACTTATTTATAAAGTTATGTATTCTTCTTTGTTATTTTAAATTGCATTAAAATGTAGGTTTGATACTATGTATCTGTAACAACATTGTCTGAGCCTCCGAAGCGTATTTACTAATTAGCATGGAAAGTAATAGGGGTGTCAAATTTGTACCGAACACAACCAACCAACATGCTACCAACCGTACCAATTAAAGTTGGTAGCCACTACTATGTTGGTAGCCAACATGTTTGGTTGGTGGTACCGTACCAATCGAGTATTCATGGTACGGTAATGGTACAAATATTTAAATACCATGGTAGTACCGTACCAACCAATATATATATACATATATATAAATTAGTTCTTACAATATATATTTACATTAATTGTGATCTACTTTATATCTTTAAAAATCTCTCCACCATACAATATATATAATTGATTCTTTAACATAAATAATTTTCATATAGCATTAATAAATCATCGTTTTATTTATCTTGTTTCCGAGTTTGAAAAATTTATTAATATGTTATAAAACATATCTTGTTTTTAATAATATTTTAGTTTATATTAGGTTGTAATCTTGGTATACAATACCAATTCATACCAACCAACATTGTTGGTAGCCAACAAATTGGTACCAAGTATACTTGGTACGGTAATGGTAGTCAAATTAGTGTACCAATTATAGTTGGTACAGTACACGGTATGAGGAAAATACACATGGTACCGTACCATGTTCACCCCTAGAAAGTAAGGTGGTATAATACTTTCGATTTTTCAGGCCTTTGTTTTAGGTTTATGTTTTCTATGGTGTACATATGCACAATCTTGTTAATTTCATTTCATAATATAATCTGAACTATTTGGACTTTGGTTTTAAAAAAATGAAAATTTAGAACACAATTTGATGTTGTTAGATAATATAATTTATGTTTATTAGTATAACACAAGCCCAATTGTATAAATGAACTTAGGGTCCGGTGGATGGTTGTAAATAAAATGATACTTACTTTCTCATTTAATAAAGTGAAATGACTAATTTATCCTTACTTTTACTTTTAAACATAATTTCTCATTTCATAAAGTGAAATGACTCATTTATCCTTACTTTTACTTTTAAACATAATTAAACTCACTTTAATCTGAATATGTGGGACTCATCTTCCACTAACTATCAAATTTAATCTAATTAACCTTCATTATCATATTTCACCTCAAAAAACATGAAACTTCAAGTGTATCACTTATTTTGAAACAGAGGAAATATTAGTTTATGAATTAACAAATATTATATGATGCATATGTGATTGGAGTCAAATAATCAACATTAATTCTAGTAGCTCAATTGGTTAGAACATTTTGTTAATAACATGAAGGTCACATATTCGACCTATGAGGCTGTCAATTTTTTTAACATGAATATTTTACGAAATAGCAAGTGAGTTGACTGAAAATTAATGATTACTAAATTGGGAAAATACCAAATGCATCATGTATAATAAAGTTAAAAGTGATAGTAATATGCCTTTAGACTAGGGGTGAGCATTTGGACCGAAAAAACCGAACCGAACCGAACCAAAACCGATAACATGTTATCAGTTTGGTTTCGATTTTAAAATTTCTTTGTTTTCGGTTTCGGTTCTATCGGTTTTTGGTTTGGTTCAGTTCGGTCTTTGGAAAAGGATGAACATTTGGCCTAAAAAACGCGAACCGAAACCGAATTGAACCGAACCGAACCAAAACCAATAACATGTTATCGGTTCGGTTTCGGTTTTGAAAATTCTTCGTTTTCGGTTTCAGTTCTATCGGTTTTGATTCCATTCAGTTCGGTTTTTTGGACCGAGCTCACCCTACTTTAGACATAGATTTTAGACATATATAACATTAGTTTTATAGTTATAATTTCATTTATACAAGATTCATTTTTATCCAACCAATTAATAACACCAGTTATTTATAGAGTAATGATATTTAGTTATATCATTCGATCATACTCATTAGATGAAGATATGTGTCAAAATCAAAAAATAATATTAAGAGAGAGAGAACTAGTGAATTAAACATATCATCTTATCAAATTGATAGAACTATGAGTAAGACAAAATAATAGAACTAAATATCAATTCTCTAATACGAAGTATATATAATTGAAAAAACACAGCATATTACAAGATGGAGGTACATAAGGCTCCTGGGTATGGGCACCACATGTGGTGGTGCCTTTTTCTGTCACATCATCGCCACCTCAGCAACCACATCACCACCACACCACATCATTTGGTGGAAATACTCACCACACCACACCACACCATTTTATTTTCCATCTCATCATTTCATTTCCATTTATTTTTCACACAAATTATATTTTATATAATTTAAAATTACATTACATTAAATAAAATTAAAATGACAATACTTTAAATTAAAATGAAAATACTAGAAATTAAACATTAAATTAAAAATTATAATAATTAAAATAAATTATTACTCTTCATCGTCGGCATGTGCGTTGTTGTAGAGATGGTCCGCCAAGTCCCGTCGAAGTCGTTCGTGTGTTGTTTCGTCTCGAATGTCGACAACCCTGTGCAAATATTCTGCACTTCCCGGTACATACAAAGCATGTCGGGGACCGTCCGACACATATGGAGAAATCATCCGACCTTTATCTTCGACAACCATATTATGCATTACAACACATGCATACAAAATATATCTTAATCTTTCAAGGTCATATGAACGCGTCGCGTTTTTGACAATGTGCCACTTCGCCTTTAAAACTCCAAAAGCCCGTTCCACATCTTTACGTGTGGATTCTTGTTTTTTGGTAAACAAGACCTCTTTTGGATCAACTGGATGTCGATAGGCTTTGACAAATGTCGCATGACGAGGATATATACCATCGGTAAGGAAATAACCGAATCTATCAGGATTGCCATTCACCGTAAAAGGAGCATCGGGTGCCTTTCCTGATAACAATTCGTTGAATATTGGTGATTGATCAAGCACATTAATATCATTATTAGAACCCGCAACCCCAAAGTAAGCATGCCAGAACCATAAATCTTGGGAAGCAACAGCTTCTAATATCAACGACGGTACTCCATGATGCCCATCAGTGTACTCACCTCTCCACGCTTGTGGACAGTTCCTCCAATCCCAGTGCATACAATCAATGCTACCAAGCATTCCAGGAAAATCATGTCTCTCTTCATGTGCCTCATATAATTTTTGAACATCAGTTGCAGTTCTATACATACTTTCCCCAGCAGTTCTTTCAGACATGCGTAGGTACTCGTCAAGTGTAACATCCTAAAACCGGCCTAGTTGTTTTAGGTATATAATGATATTTGGAAAAATATCTACTTGACCCTTTATAGAATAAATTGATTAAATGTTAAATGAATTGTTTGACTTTTTGTCCTTTTGTGATATTTTAATCAAGGGATTAAAATATCCGTTTTCTGAAACGTTTAAATGAAAATATGATTTTTATATCTTTAGATCCCTTGTCGGATCTCGTTTCCAGAAATGCTTTCGTTTTTAAAATTGGAGTCCATTTGCTATTTTAAATAAATTAACTACGAAAGGGACTTTTTATATTGTATTGTTTAAAAAAAAAAAACTTGAAAAAGGACATGTGGACCCCCCTTTTTCCTCTCTTCTGCCGAATGGGGAGGATATGTGAGGAATCTTATCCTCCTCCTTTCTTCACTCTTGCATTTCCCTTTTAAACAAAACCCACCAAAACCCTTTGAAACTTTCTTGCCATTTGGAAGAGTTCTTGCTCAAATCTCTTCACTCCTTGCTTGAATCTCGACATAGTGGAGGCCATGAAGTAAGTTCTTGCTCTTCTTTGGTTGTTCCTTATTTTCTTGGCTACATCATAAAGTATGGTTTTAAGTTTATAAGATTCTTACTAGTTTGTTTATAATGATGATATCCTTATATTTGTATGGATTTATTAGGTTGTTTACATGAAAATTATTGTTAGTTGATCTTGGTGTTCTTGAAAAAATGATGGGCTATGGTTGATAAATCTTGCTAAGTGTGGTTATAGATAGTATATAATGTGTTTGTATAAGCATTTTAGCACAAAGTACAAGTATTCAACAAAATGAACAAATGTGGGTGTGTGTGTGTGTCCGTGAGTGTGTGGGTATGTGTATGTGTGTGTGTGTCATTTGTGTGGTTTTGCCTTTTATTGTGAGATGATGGAAATAATACAAGATTTAGCATCTTAGGTTGTACAAGTAATTTGTACAAATAAGTGTGGAGGTTTTCTTAAAATAAACACATAGAAAAAGATAAATAAATAAAAGTTATTTACATGTTAGTTTATAATAAGTCCAAATACTTGGTTTAGAAAAGTGTTAATCTTCTTGAAATTGGTTATCTAGTTATAACTTGCTTGATGTGGTATTATATGGTTGTTTATGACTTAAAAGAATGAAATTGTAAGTTATATTGTTTGTATGGGAGTTATGTCATAATATGGACTAGTTATTGAGTTAAGTGATTAGTTGGTGTAAAATGTCATTTGTGGGTTTTATGACTTATAATGCTAGATATGTTGAACTAACATGTTACAAAAGTTATTTTTGGTGTTTGGCAAGTTATAAGGTAATTTTGTGAAAGTGTTAGTTCTAAAGTGTTTGGATGGTTTATATTTAAGATATGAACAAATAATTGGGAAATGTTAATATTAGTCTAGAAATAGAATTTGATATTTTGAAATGACTAGTTAGTCATGAATTGCTAAATGATATGACTATAACCTTAAAGCGGTGTTGGAAAGTGCTAAAGTTAAATATAAAGTTTTGACCCGTTTGGGTAAATATTGTGAAAGTTAATTAGATGTGTTTTAGTATGCTTTGACTTGAACTAGGAATGTCAATAACATGATAATTACATGTTTTGGTAAATTGTAATATGTTGACTTGTTATGGTTAAATTCGGGTCTTGACCCGTTTGGATGTATTATGCTATATTGGTTAAATATGGCTTGGTTGTATTGGACATGAATTGCAAAAGTGTAACATGACATGTTTAATGATATTGCAAGTGTTTAGTTATTCATGTGGTGCGAGTGTTAGTGTTAAATGTATATTTAACATTGTTTATAATTTGGTGGAATTATATACTAATTCGGTATTCCTTTGGTGTACAGGAACCAGGATCGAGACTCAGAAACATTAGACCTCTGAGTTCGACAAGTGGAAGTAACGGTGAGTGGATTTAACCTACAACTCGGGTCTCGATAAATTTCATGTGGTATTTGTATACTAGTAAAACGCAGGGAATTGGCTTACCTGGGGAGTTCGCGTCGCGAACTCCTCCTCGCGATCGGGAACATCGAACAGGGAATACAGGGTTGAAACGCGAAGAGTTCACGAGGATGTTCGCGTCGCGAACATGAGTTCACGAACGCGAACTGTAGTTCGCGACTGGGTTTTGTTTAGTGGAGTTTCGTAGCGTTTTTCGTAGCTAGTCTACTTGAGATGTATGCCTAGTGTTAGGGGAATACCATACATGGTTATGTGCACATAGATGAAAAGGTTTTGCTTGATGGGTAACGACAACTCGGTTAGTGGCAATCGAGGATAGGTAAGAGGTCAGCGTCGGATGGATAACGGCTGGGCACAGTGTATCGACTAATAGGGTATCCGACCTTACCTGTATGCGTTACATGGTTAAGGGGAGGGAGTTGCCCGGGGTGTTGGATACAAAACGCTATCGGTTACCGTGGTTTTGGCCGACCATGGTTTAAGGCCCGCAAAGCCGCCGATCCTCAGTGATAGTGATTACCCAACGCGGAGATGTTTTATAACTTCCGTGTTAGCAATCGGAGATGTAGAATCTACTTCCGAGGTTAGTAGGCGGAGATGTAGAGTTACTTCCGTGTTAGTGATTAGACAGTTAGCGGTTACTAGTTCGGTGGAACAGTGATTCAAGGGAACAACGGTCAAGCGGTTACGAGGAGTAACAATCGTAGAGATGTTGGTGCTTGCTTGTCAAGCTTTGCATAATTTAAAGTTTATGTCCATTCACTTAGCTTTGTGCTAATCCCTCCCTCGTTGAATCTTTTCAGGTTGATCGGTGCTTTGGACGGGATGATTGACCAAGCTCAGTTGTTATGTTTTGAAAATGAGTCATGCCGGTTATTAACACCGTTAAATATTATTATTAGTATTATTATTATTATTATTAAATGGAGTTATTATGGGACATTTGGTTTGTAAACCTAAACTATATATTATCTATATGCTTCCGCACACTTTAAAAAAAAAAAAAAATGTTCTCTAAATTTTGCGGTGTTACATCAAGAGAATCAGGGGATGACCCGTAGGCCATAGCTCGAATTGCTGCAATACATTTTTGCAAAGCAGTGAATCCCCGCCTACCTCTAGCATCATATCTCAATTGAAAAAAAAGGATACCTGTTTTCTAATGCGCTACATATGCGCATAAATAAATTTCTGGACAGACGAAACCTTCGTTTGAAATCGTTGTCGTCATAAACAGGATTATCCGCAAAATAATCTCGATATAGCATGTCGTGTCCAGCTTCTCGATTTCTATTTAGCTTCGCGGTTCTAGTGTCAAAGACTTCTTCACTTTCATCGGAGGATATATCATCGAGGAGTTCTGAGTATATTGTTAGCATAAACGCGTCATCGTCGTCAGATGATGAACCAAGATAATTCATTATTTGTGAGTTGGGGTATTTTGGTAGAGTTCTGGTGTGTTTTAGTAGTGTTTTGGTAGTGTTTTGAGTGTGTTTATATAGGAAATAAATAAATTAAATTAATTAATTAATTTTTTTTTTATTCAACAACGGCTATAATAGCCGTTCAACGGCTATATTTACGTTCAAATCGATCAAACAACCGGCGTGGAGGGGCGTTGCCCGTTGCGATCTTCGGCCACGCCGACCCCCAACGCCGTGGGGAGGGGACGGTGTTCCATGTTTTGCCCACGCCGTTGCCGCCTTGTCACACCCCCACGCTGGGCGGGCGTCGACCCATTCCGTGAAGCCTAAGCCAGCATAGTACAGTACACGGGTGTCGTGTCATGGCATGACATGCATAAAAAAACAAGTAAAAAGTAAAAGAATAGTACACTAGTAAATGCTATAATATCAAATTCCAAGAGATTACATTACCCTTCAAAGATTTGCATTTTGTTAAACCCCTGCGTGGGTCCCACGCGCATGCTCTTCATATCCCCATCCAACGGCGACTTTCCCTCCACCGGAATACGCATAAAAGCCTCATTCTCATCCAACGGTCTACATCCACTCTCTCCAACAAACCCCAATAAACAAAATCAAACCACCCTTATTTCTAGATCTTTCTTTCTTTCATTCATTCTACCTGATGCGTAAGAAATTTAAGATCTTGGGACCTTTGTTTTGTTGAAAAAGCTTTGATCGTTCTTTATTTACAGGAATCTTGATCTGGGTATGTGTTAAAAATGCCTTATTTATCATCTGTAGTTTAGCTTGTTATATTCTTGTGAATTTGTGCGAGCTTTTATCGTCTTTTTGCTTCAATATTTGATCTTTTCCGAACACATGGTGATTTTGAATGTATTTTCCATCTTCTTTTATTTGTTACTTTACCAAATTTACATGCTTTAATTATCTTCAGATCTGTTATTTACGTTAAATTGTTGGCAAATTGTTTAAAATCAGTGTGTATTTTGTGCTTAATTAGTAGCTAAATGTTAATTAATTTGATAATAATGTTGTAGATCTTTTTGGATTTGACCAAGATGACTAAGAGGTGGGTGTCCAGCAAAATCATTAAGCTAGTAATATCCATATGACCATATGATAACACATTTTTCATAGTTGACTGTTAATGGGTCAAATTTAAAAGTTCTTGAATCAATATGAAAAAAATGGTTTTGTGACAACCAACTAATCTTTCTTAAAATTTTCATTTAGTTGAGTTGAAAATTATTGAACTCACTATTTTGAGCTCTGGGGCCTGGGCATTACACATTAATAATTATTTAATCCTAGTTTTAGTAAATAAAATGTTATTTTACTTTATTTGTTTGTGTTTTAAGAAAAAAAATAAATGGTTTAGTCGACCATAACAAGGTATTTGGTGGTGATGAGTGGAAATCTGTAGCGCTGATATGACAGTGTTAGTGGTTTAGTGGACCTCACTTGATGCTCTAATGAACATTTGCTCTAAAAAACATAGGTTACAAGAACTTGCATGTTCTTGTCTAGTGGTCTCTTGGGTATGTAAAATATTAAAAGATAAATATTAGTTATATTAATGCATCTTGTAAAATAATAACGTATAACCATGTAGGTGGTTTATTTGATTGTTTTTTCGTTGCTTTGGAATGAAAGAAAGTGTTTATTTTTTGAATGGTTAAACTAACTCCGAGTTAATGTTATGTTGTTTCAGGTTGAGGTGTGTTTGGTTTGGTGACTATCATATGAGTTTGTTTCTAAAGAATTAGATCAACATGCCTTGGACGGCTTTGGGTGTGAATTATTATAAAAAGTGTGTTTGCTTGGTCGTGTTTTTTCGTGTTATCCTATAACTTGGTGAGATTCATAATTCTTTTTGTGCAACATAAATCTTTGGTTTAATATTTGTGTTTTTATAATGTGCTAATGGTGTTTTTTGGTTTTTAATTGAAGGGTAAAACCGTAAAACGTGTTGGGTGGGTTTCTTAGTTTTGTGATCTGCCTTAATTTGTTACTGGGTGGAGTGGAGGATTGAGAATGTTCATTGGTGTTGCACAAAAGAGAAATCGAGTTTTAAAGGAAATTGGGGAGATTACGATGAGTGTTGGGATCATTCCCTACTACAATTTGATGCAACTTTGTCAGGTAAATTATAATTGTATTTAAATAATATTTCTTGCTGAATTTGTCAACTGAGTTATAAATATATTATTATAATTTTGAAATAAATGGTGTTCATATATACTATTTGTTTTACAGGCTGAATATTTCCGTCAGTTGCTTAAGCCCATTACGTAGTCTGTTAAAGTTAAAGCTTCAAGATAATAGACAGTTTTAGTTCACCAAGATATTGTCTGTTTGTTGCTGGTAATTACTCATAATTTCAAGTACAGGAAAAATGGAAATAACTTAGAGAGCATAATTCGCTCTTCTTATTGCCTTTAAAATTATTTTCTTTTCCTACAAAATTTGAAGCAAAAACGCGTATTAGAAAAAACACAGGTTTGACTTTTGACTAAAAATAGCAAGTATTTGCTTAACGGAACAAATGCAGAGTGACCAAAAACACTTGCACCAAAATACACAACTCCCTCTTGCCGATCAAAGTACAACCCGAATCCTCCGTACGGATCCTTTTTTGGTCAAAATGTTGACTTTCAACCGTCAAAGATTTGCCCGAGAAATTTCATTATCTTTGACCGGACCGATAATCGTAGTCAAATCATGTACCACCCGACAATGGGCCCTGGATTTGGTTACCATAGTACGGCTTGTATCGAAGATAACACGCTTGTGAAAAATGACGAAAATTCCCCTAGGGAAATTCACTCTATTTTAAAAGAAGATTCAGCCGATATTGATTTCTTATTAAGTTATGAAGATGAAGATGAAGATGTAGAAGAAGATTATGAAGAAGAAGAAGAGGTTGTAAGTACTGCACGTACACACGGAAATGATACATGTGATACTGCCGATTCTTGTTCTTCAAGGCCTAGAAAGAGTAGGTTGGGGGCATTGTCGTCATTTTCTCACAAATCAAGTGGTAGTAATGAAAGAAAACGTGAAAAGCTGAGGAAAATGGTGAATTCTTTAAGAGGTATTGTTCCTGGTGGAAACCGTATGAATACGGTTGCAGTTATTGATGAGGCTGTTAAGTACCTCAAGTCGCTTAAAGTAGAAATGCAGAAAAAAGGTGTTGGAATTTTGAAGAATTGAAGGCTGCATTACGAATAAATGGATGAATTTGGAAACTTTATTTGGGATGAATTAGTATGTTGTTGTGTTATTACTTGTTGATGTTTTCTGTGTTATTCGGGTAAAAATAACGGTTGTTAGCCACTTCAATCTATGCTTAATTATTAATGTTTTCGTGTTATTTGGGTAAAATAACGATTGTTAGCTACTTCAATATTGATGCAAATGCTCGTTAATAATTGTGAACATGGTGAATTTTTTGTTCACGTTTTCTGCCAATAAAAATCCGCGAGCAATTGCTATAGTGGATTAAAATCAGATCTTAACTAAGACAGATTGTATTCATACAAATTTCGTAAACTTATTGATGGTGTTAGTAAACACATAATTGATGAAATCCACTCATGGATCACAAGGGAATTACACATAAAATTGATATTACTGGGCGAATTCTGAAAAACAAACGAACTTAATAATGAATGAATACTTTACTTGGGTCGATAACAGAAATGATTGCGGATTTGGTGAAGTCACAATTCCAATAATTTCTTCCATATTGTTGGTAATATAGCAACGGAAGCTTTGCTGATTAGTTTTTGTGGTTCATAACAAGGTCCTCCTGCTTCAATTAGACACATATGCACAAGCGTAATTGATATTATTCTGTAATTCTTCTTTGCTACACACCAACCTCCCTATCAAAAATTGTAGGTTTGTTATTGGTTTTTGCAATAATTTCATGGATTCTTTTTCAAGAATCGTAATTAAGTAGTTCTTGTAGTGCTTGTCCTTTTGCAGTTCTCATTATTTCACCTGTAAAATTCAAATTCAAATATATAATTACCCATCGAAAATAATCAAAGAATCACCGAAAACTGAACACAATAATTGCATAATCAATTTGCAATCTAAAAGCATACAAGGTAACTGATATACAATTGTCGTAAATTAAGTTTGGATTATGGAAAAAGAAAGTGAGAATGTACCTGAAATGATGAAGAAGAAGATGATGAGGGTGAGGAAACTGGGAAGAGTTACGGTGGCCATAACAGTTTGCGACGGAGTACAACGGCGGTTACGATAGTCGAAAGTGTTGCCTTTTGATTTATACTCTGAATTTTATGTTTATAAATGGATGTATGGGAATTAATCCGGTGTGGTGGATTACACGAATCTAATGTGGATTACAGATGTATAAACCATTTATTTATCGTCGTGTAGTTATTTTCGTATAAGCCATGCATATATCTCTCCAGAGTCTCTCTTTGGAGGAGGTTTCGGTTAGGGATGAGATATAGAACCAAAAATCTGAATTTGTACTGAATCGGAACTGGTTGGAACCGGAATACTAAAAACCGGTTTGGGTATCGGATCAAACTTTTTCCTGAAATTTGGTATAGGGTCTTTCGGGTCCGGGTACTTCTAGCATAGAATATATCAGGTCTAAGATCCGGAATTGACATTTAATTAAATATGTACTTTGAATTTGTTTGGGTATTATACTACTCCCTCCGTCCCACAAAAAACTTCTCATTTCACTCTAAATTTTTATCTAATAAAAAACTTCTCATTTCCCATATTTGATGGACTTCACACAATAAAAAACTATTATTACTAAAGACCCCACCACTAATATTCACTAACTATCTTTCTCTCTCCAACTCAACCTTATATTTTAATCAAAAGTATTATAATGACCCCACTACTAACTATCACCTAAAAACTTGTGCAAAAGCCAAATGAGAAGTTTTTTGTGGGACAGAGGGAGTATATTACTATTGGTAGTGTTTGATTCATGTTTACAAGTTTATTACACAATAAATCATTCTAATATTACATATATAAACTATCAAATATGATACAAACACTTGAAACCATCTCTAGTTACTATTTCGGTCCCAATCAAGTCTATACTGATTTAACCGAACCAAACAGAACCGGAACCGTATTCTGTAAAACGGTTTTGTTCTCGGCTCTAGTAGTCCTCTGAAATCAGGTCTCGAGTATTTTTTATCTAGGTCCATCCGAGTCGGTTCTGAACCTGATATCATCCCTAGTCCCTTAATAAATAAACATTAATGTCACTAGTTGTTTGATTGAACTTATCATCTTTATCTTCAAGCAATAAGATTGATCTCCAAGTAATCATCTTCATACTCTTATAGTCAACCATTGGTTAGATAGACACTATGACATCATTGACAATGTCATAAGAAACCCAAGGGTCAAACTCACTTAGTTCGACATTAGAAGACTCGATGGTTTTAAAATAGTTTGGTTCTCGGGTGGCTCGCACCTTATTTAATACAACACCGCAACCTCAAATAGAAAGCTTGCTCTGGTTAGCAACTTATTAATTAGGACGGCAATGGGATTCAGCAAAATAAGGCTATTTATGTACAAAGACCTGGACAGTGAAAGAGGAGATCGAACAAACCAAGAAATATGTGACGCGTAATTTTTTTGCCAAATAAGTTAAACCATATACTATTGCATATTAATTGACAAGCAGATTTGCATCATATTCCAACAACACATTAATGACTTCACTTTCCAGGAACAAAGTTTGTGGCATAGGACCAAGCATTGTTGGCAACAGGGTCAGCCAAGTTCTCTAATGGTCCCTTTCCGGTCACAATGGCTTGAACAAAGAACCCAAACATGGAGAACATGGCTAGCCGACCATTCTTTATCTCCTTCACCTTTAACTCTGCAAAAGCTTCTGGGTCATCAGCAAGACCCAACGGGTCGAAGCTACCACCAGGGTAAAGCGGGTCGACCACCTCACCAAGGGGCCCACCAGCAATTCTGTAACAGCACCCATCAAGATGACTTGTGTAGCCCAAATGGCTAAGATGCTCTGAGCATGAACCAAACTTGGGTTGCCCAAGTAGTCAAGCCCACCCTCACTGAAGATTTGTGCTCCAGCCTTGAACCAGACAGCCTCACCGAACTTAACACCATTTCTGGCTAAAAGCTCGGGGAAGACACATCCTAGAGCGCCAAGCATGGCCCACCTGCAGTGGATCACTTCGAGCTCAAGGTTTCTGGGTCGGCCGAAAGCCCAGCAGTGTCCCAACCATAGTCACCAGGGAATTCTCCGGTTAGGTAGCTTGGGGACTCGCCTGAGAACGGGCTTAACACGGTCTGGCCCGTACCATGGGCTTCCCGATGCAACCTGCTTCACTGCAGCCTTCCTCATGGAAACACGACCATTATTCCCTGAAAGCTCGGACCCTGATGGAGTTACTTTCACTGCTTGTCCGGCAAAAGCAGATGAGAGAGCCATGGACGGAGGCTGCCATTGCAGATCGAGTTATGATGGAAGATAACCTTTTGATAGTAGGAGACTTAATTTGTTTTGAGTTATGAAAATGGATGAGTTCAGGAACCAAATTTATAATGATTATTATTTTTAGATTCCTTATCTTGTTTAATCTTTGCCTACATTCTCATTGGCTACAATGAGGTGGCACTTGTCTTGATATCTCTCCCAACATGCAGATATGTGACAACGGGCAAACGTTGTTATTTCATACTTTCAACAACGCCTGTATACCACAAACTTAGATTTTGCTACAATCTTGTCATCTTTAATTCAGATATTCAATAATGTTTTTGGATTGATCCAAATCTAAAGGATATTGATGTTATCTTCCTTAGAGAAACCCAAAGCCAATTGTTTTCTATTTATAGACATTTTGTTTTTATTTTCAAATTCTTATGACTAACAATACATTATACTCGGTTATGTTCAATTAATTTTAGTTGAGATATGAATTTTTCTATAACGAATGTAATGTCTTTCTTGTTTCAAATAAATTAAATATCAGCCGGATTCGTTTCATTTGCAAAGAAAGATTTTCGTGTTTATTTTTTGTCAATCTTACCGTCTTTAAAAGTTTCTCGACCAATCAGGTGAAATTAATATGCGTATATTTTTTTTTTTGAACAACAAATTTATAAACTAGAGTTTAGCAAAAAGCTAAACAAAAATCATAACAATAGGTTTTTAAGTCAGTCAATCAAAGACATCTTAACTTTAAGAGTTCTATGGATTAACCACAAAAAAGAAAATATCATAATAAACTCAATAATATCACCTCTACAAATACTACCAACATCAAATAATAAAGAGTTATGATAATGCCAAATCATCCAGCACGTCACAAAAAACGAGTGAGACACCGTCTCAACCCCGAAATTGCAAACCGGACAAAGGATAGAGTCAATCTCTAAACCCTTTCTAGAAAGATTGAAACAAGTAGGAAGACGGTCCAAACACATCCTCCAAATGAAACACATTTATTTTTATGGGAACCGATTTACACCAAACAGCCGGGTGGAGAACACTATCAATTAACTTTCTAGAATCGGCAACTGTAAAATCTCCCTGACCATCATTTCACACGGACAACTGAAAAGGCTTATAGAAAGGGATCACCAACGGATTTGCAATCGATGTAAGTCGGTGAGACATAAGTGGGACATCCGTAGCTAAACTAAAATATTAATTAATTTACTAATTATTCCTTTTAAAATTAAATATAATAATTAAATTAATATTATTTAATTACTATAAATTTCGGGATGTTACAATTAGTAGATACACAAGACTTGTAGTCTAGTGATATTGGAGAGTGATGTAAGATATAAAAAATGAGTAGATTAAGTGTTGTTAAGAAAAAATAAATAGTAGTTAAAAAACTTGTTTTAAATTTCTGTTGATCTCAAATGAAACAATCACCCACCCATACCACCCACCTGCAACTGCACCTGCACCTGCACCGTAAGTGTTAGGAATATTCTAGATAATATTCATTTATATTTGATGTGTCAAAACTTGGAAACTACAAGGACCTAAATCGTTGATATGGAATTCAAGAGTTGAATGAAGATTTAGGAGATAATGATAAATGTAAAAGATTTAGTATATCTTTATAGAATTCAAAAGATTTGGTAATTATCTTTTCCTTGTAAATCTTAGGTTCTCTATTATATAAATAGACCTAATGATATAGAATTAGTCGTTCTTGAAACCCACGTTTCATCAAAAACGTGTATGTGTGTTCTTTAAGCCTCAATGTCATAATTATGATCATGTTAAAAGAGTAAAACCGTTCTACATATTTTATGTAGAATTGGGGTTTTTAGTGATGAAAATAATGAAAAACCTTGTTTAAACAATACAAATATGTTCGTTTAAATTCCGCAAGTTTTATTATTTGTATTTGTATATTCCAGATCAAGAACTAACTATTCTTGAGCCTAAAGATCGATTTATTTAGAGTTGAAATAAACTTATCAATAAGCCACCAAATACAAGGTGAAATACGCGGCTGAGTACACGGTGAAATACGGGCCTGAATACGCGGTGAAATACGGGCCTGCTGGAATACACGCCTGAATACGCGTTAAAATACGCCACTGAATACGCGTTGGAATACACACCTGAATACGCGTTGAAATACGCGACTGAAGACGTGTTGAAATATGTGCGCTGAATACGTGTTTAAATGCGCTGTGAAATTACGCGCTTTTCATAAGTGGTTAATATAATCTGATAAAAATGAGTGGATTCTTCAGTTCTAGTTAACGGTGATTGATTTTGCTTTTGAAATTTTGTTAAAAACAGAGTCTTTCAAGCGGATTTGTCATTAGGGTTAATAATGTTTGGAATCACAGCCCGTTAACTGTAGTTTTCTAATTTTGACATGGTATATATTATATAATGACAACTGAGCGGATTTGATCAGATTAAAGTATAAAGAGTTAAAGACTACAAAAGTATTTCTAGTTTTGAAAAACGAAAATTAAAATGACATTTGATAAAATAAGATAAAAAAAAGTTAAAAACATGGTTGTTTTAATGTAGGAAATATTTTAATATCCAGTCTCTGTTTGAAGATGGTGACATGTTAATTCTTTATCTTGAAAATTCTTTAAATCATAAGGTTGAAATTAGCTCTCCACATAAACAATTCACCATCTTACTTTTACCTCTTTCAGTTTGGGATTTGCGATTTAGGGTTTTGAAAGAAGGAAGTAGAGATCGTTTTGGGGAGGGGGTTTTAAATTAAGTGGGTCCACAATATGAATTATGAAAGTACCATAATACCCTCATGTGATATGCACAACAGAGACCGGATAACATCTAAGGTGAGGGACCAAAACATACAAACTTTTGCAAAATGACTTCACACTTCCGATGCCACATGAACCATACATGCAATTTGATTAAACAAGGACTATTCTTGCGATTTATTCTTAAAAATAATTTAACAAAATTTTCAAAGAAAAAAAATCTATAACCAAATAATCATGTTACAATACCAAAAATACATGAAAAGAATGATATTGTCCCCTTCAATAAAGCAATCCAAACACACTACCTAACAAGATTTTGTTTTGTCTTAGCTTTACTTTCTACATTACACACACACAACAAAACTGCAACAATGGCTTCCTTTTTGTTTCCAAATCAAAATCTAAATTACATATACTTACATGTTGCCAACATTCAGAAGGGCAAAAATATCCGGACTACACCGTGTTGATTTTCTCCAAAATTGTTGTATTAGCTAGGTATAGGCTTTAAATGTATAGTTGAATTATTGTTTGTTGCTCCATGTTTCGTTTTTTAAACAGCAACAATCTTTGGTCCTGTAAATTCAAATTCAAAACATGCTCGCGTTTGCACATATCTTTTTTGAACTTTTTGTAAATAATTTATGCAAGTTATAATTACAAAAACAATATATACAAAATTATCTAGAATATGTTTCAAAGAGGCATTAAAAGGCTTACTTACTGGTTATTGAGGAATCTGAACAACAACAAATGCAATAAAGTATAAACACGAGAAAATTGCTATTCCAGCTAGAAAATTGTAAAGCAGCCGCCAGTCGTTTTTCGTGGGTATAAAAACTGATTTCAACGTGTTTGTTAGTTCAAATAGCCGACATGATATCTGCACAAGCATTAAAATAAATTAATAATATATTTATGGCATGTGATTAATTAAAGAATATGTTGCTCACCAAAACATAAACTGCAGTTGTAAGCATGAAATTGAGCATGGGATAATTTGGGATAAATGAGAGAAGCCACTTTGGTTGTGCATTTGGGATATCTGATCTGCAACATTATGATGGTTTCAATGTAATTTATTTTAAGAATTTATGATAAGGGAAAAGTGAGTGTGTGGCTGTCACATACCTAAGCTTAGGTGTGGAACCATACAAAAACATTGTAGTTTTGGGTAGAATAGTTAAAAATCATCACATAAACTCATTAGTGAATCAAAGTATGTCTAAACTCAAGCCCTAGGTGATCAAAACTCATATAAATCTCCATCTTTAAAATTGTCTTAATTATGTTATTTTGTAGTGATATTTCAAGTTTCATGTTTCTTGAAATGATGTTCATATAAAACGCATGTGAATGTGTGTGTATGATTTTTTTTTATTGTCCAAGTGTTTTAATATGATTGAAAATTAACAAATGTTTGTAAAATTAAGTGTTTGAACCAAAAACTACATAGTTTTAGGTGGTTCCACACCTAAGCTTAGGTACGTGACAGCCACACACTCACTATCCCCTTATGATAATTATAAGAAATTATAGATATAAAAGTGCTGACCTTAGCCAGATATGAAACTGAGAAATGTAGGTCTCCAAAGTAATCTTACCAAGCCACCTGATAAAACATTGTATAAAACAGAATTAAATATTATCTTAAGCATAAAACTTTAAAGTTACAGAAAACTTACGCGAAGAGTGTTAATGAGTAATTCCTTAGGTGTTGAGTGAAATTCCTCAAGCAAATATAAACACTGACAGAAGAAGATGATTTAAGAATAATAAAATTAAGAAAGTAGCATATAACAGAATATTTGGTAGTTAAAAGAAGATATAAATTGCATACGTTATAGGTATCCATGATGTGTAGGGGTGGTATTTGTTGTATGTAACCTTGTCCAACTTGTATATGTACTCATACCACATGTAACCACCCTGAACAAACATAAAATCTTAATTTAAGTCTTTTCAATAAAGACTAACATCTCAATTCAGGTGTTAAGATGTACCCATCCCCCCTTTAGCTAATTTTCTTAATTTGACATGTTTGAGATACAAAACACATAACCCAACCGGCCCATTCATAAGTAAACGGGTCGAAATTGCCACCTATACATCTCAAGAAAAATAATCCAAACTAACCAGAACAGATACTGAAACAATGGTCGCTTTAACGGTTCGTCTCCATTTACTATCAGATTCCTCAAGTTTCTCCATCCATTTCTCAACCTGAAATAATGTAATACAATATGGTTTTAACATAATATATTTATGTGTTTTTTTGTTGTTGTTGAGAACTTACATTCGGATGAAGATATGCACAAATCATTCCAATAATCCAAATGTAACGATCTAGCCCAGATCTGAAATGCCACTCATGCAACCGAGGAAGATCTGGTTTTGCAGGATCACTGTAGCCTGCAACGGGAATAAACTTATTTAATATATTAAATGTTTCAGCAAGTTATGGTTCTCCTACAACCAGTTAATTATATTAACATGCATTATTGGGAAAAGATGAAACATATTACCCAACAGGAATGCAAGAGGGCTCCAAATTAAGTCAAAAACTCCAGGAATTTCCCAGACCAAAATAACCACAAGAAAGCAAGCAATAATCTTGATAATCATAACTGATTTAATTTCATTATATTGGCTTCCAATTGCAAGTGCTCCATAAACCATAAGAGTATAAAGAGTGTGCATAGGACAAATGTAGTAAAGCATATAATCGTTGTTAAGAACTATGCAACAAAATGCTACAAAAAAGTTCAGCCTCCACATCATCTGCAAAAAAATATAAATAAAAAATCAATTGTAAATGTAAGTGGTGCAAGATAGACATGGAACTTATACAGAAATCTGGCTAACATGTCATATTTTAATGGGGTTAAGTATGTTTTAATCCTCACTTTCACCAACTTTTCGGTTTAACCCTTGAACCTTTTTTGCAACATTTATACCCTTAACTTTGATTAACTTGTTAAAAAAGCCATTATGATATGCTATCACAGGTTAATCACGGGTTAGTACTTACAAAAACCATTTTAACCCCTAAACTTTTTTCTTGTAATGGTTTAGTCCCTTAACTTTTAAATAATTTTTTTTACCAATTTTTATATCAATCTTAAGTAGTAATGATAACAAAAATAATAAGAATATGTAATTAAATTAAAAGCTAGGTGAAACATTGAGGAAAAAGCTTGAGGGTTAAAATTTAGGGATTAAGCCATATTTAACATCGAGAAGAGCTACATGCTAACACAAAATGACCGGTTTGACTGGTAGCAGGTCAACAAAACTCCAAGTCAACCAAAGTTTAGGGTTATAAAAACATAATTAAACCTATTTTAATGTATCGCCTACAACATCAACAAGAAACAGGTGGATCAACCAAACAAAAGAATAAATTTTAAAAAAATACCTGAGAAAATCGTGCAACACCGAAGTCCTTACGAATGTAGTAGTAAGAGAAGTTTCCAAAACCGGTCATCCACACATAGGCAGCAATAAAAACACGAATTGCATTGTATATTTCAGTGGCAGCAAAGTAATGATACATCAAAAAGAGAACCTGTTAATTTACAGGAAAATTAAAAACATTGTCAAAATAATAATCCTTTTGAAAATGGCATTTCAGCTGGATAATGGTGCAATTTAAGGACTAATATTTAAATCCAGAAAATTATAGACAAAACTCTTGCCTGCATCCATCCTTTCCACTCTTCTGTTTGATGTCGATTTAAATAGAGTATTGATTTTCCTGAGAATGCTGACTTGTCACTATGTTTTTTCAAAGAAGTCATTGCTGAAACAATGATAAGAATAGCGTACAAGAACAGGAAAAGATCGCGATTGTAGTTCTGTAACAAATAACAGAAAATTGTAACCATAAAAGAAAAAAGTTTAAAGCTTTAAAAAAGAAGTTAAGTACTTAAGTATAAGATAAGTAAGTAAGAACCTTTGTTGATTCTGGAATTAAGCTGGTGCGATCACACAAGTAAAAATAGAATAAAATTCCCCCAAATTCTGACCTATATATAGCAGTAAAGTAAGAACGGGCCCATAAATATATAATCAACACTAAGAAAAACTGACTTACATTGCTCTTAGGGTTGCTCGATTTTCAAGTAGAAAAGATTCCTCCATTGTCACAAATCTACAAAACAAAAATGCACAGAATGTAATCAGTGGTTTTATTGAAAAAAGAAATGATAAAAATATGATGAAAAATAACTAACCTAATCAAGTTTGCTTTTATGGCAGCAGCAGGCTGTCTCACTGTTGATGACTTTGTGAGACCTCCTTCCAACAAAACAGCCCGGTCATCTTCCTTAGTTGCTATAACTTCCAATTCAACCAAACTATTGTCTGAATGGCTATTTTAAAAAAATAAATGAGCATTAGAAGGATGCTAAATTTGGAGCTCATGCACATAAACACTTCAATAAGAAAATAATATAAAAGATAAATGTAGCTAGCTGCTTAAAGTAAATTAAGAAACTTACAGTTTAGATGGGGAAGAAGATTTCTTGTATTCCAGCCACTCAGAATATATCCAAGAAACAAATATGGGGATGATTCCAAGCAAAAAAGACACCTGCAAGATAATAAACATAATAATAAACACAATATATTCACAAAGGTATGTAAGGAAAAAGCAGAATGTAAGACTAGAGTACATGACTGGAAGACATTAAAAAAATCTTTTCTTACACTATTATCGAGTAAAAAACTTAATAAACAGAAGAAAATGTGATCTTAAACAAGAAAACGTATAGGTATCTTGCATTCTTGCTTATGCATTTATCATGGATATATTGACAATTTGATAGAATGAGATCGCACACTAAGGTCCATTGGGTGAAAATTAGACTAATAGTCTAATACTACTGTCAGCTACTATATTATAGTTGAGCAATAACAAGCCACTTTACAAATTAATCAATAATCTGAGATGAGAGCATTTATGAACCAGCCCCCAAAACACTAAATTAATGAATTCTATTGTAGACGGGGCCTGATTTTGCATATTGAAATCCAAGGATCATTAGTTAGCAGATACTTAACACACATTAGCCTACTCAATGCTTCAATACTTCACTAGATATGAACTTCAAGTTCAACAACTTCCTTAGACTATCGAATCAAGGCTGCTTAATGATTTCAGATCAGAATCCAAACATACTCGCATGGATACAGATATCCAAATCAGCCTTTACATAACGAACTAAAACCAGATCAACGATTTAATTAAGAATTTAAAGCATTTCAAGCTAAGATTTAGTAGTTAACTCCATTACCTGTCCAGGTGTTAGAGGTCCAGAAACCACCATCGTGATTGAAACAATCCGATTACAATTGAGGAATCACCAATGCGTTAAAGCAAAACAAACCAAATCAAATCCCGATGCGCACTTGAATATTTCGCATCGATGATCCACTTTCAATATATCGAATCACACAAGTACGAACAATCTCCTTAAGTAGTGTAACAGGAAGAGAGATATGAGACAATGAAACCCTAACTACTAGTGGAGAAGAAGGTAGTGAGAGATCTGAAGCAACAACTGGTGGGGTGAAGAGTAGACGTCGTCGTTTGCTTGAAGAAATGAAGATCGAAGAGACGTCTTTATCTCAATTAACCGTTAAACGGTGGTTATATGTATGTACACAGCTACTTCAACTCACCATCTAAACAACCATCAACAACTGTAATCAACTTGGGCTTGGGTCGGGTCAAACTCAAACTTCATGTCGACAAATTGTATGATTACACGTTTTTATCAATATGTAATTATGTATGTATATGCAACATACGGAGTATAAAACAATCATATTTTCCTCATTGATACACTTTTCTTTTCAGAATATTTCAAAATAAGTAATACATTTTGAAACCTTCGTTATTTGATAAAAAATAGTGAGACACATATTCACTAACTAACCCATTTAATAAAGTAAAATGACTCATTTACCCTTAATAATACTTTTAAATATTATTCAACTCACTTTAATCATAGTATGTAGGAGTATCACTCAGTCACTCACTAACTATCCAAAATTAATGATTAATAGGAGAGTGATATTCGAATGGTGTGTTTAGGTTGTTACTTGTTAGTGTGAATCACTGTTGGAATAAGTTTGGATGCAATGATTTCTAAAAATCCAAATCTAATTGTTTGATTCCTCCTTTGTATACTCTTATAAACCAACCGAACATCTTTATAGGTAATCACTATCATACCTACAAACCAAACATCCCAAATTTCCGAAACACATTTTTAGGTTTGGGGTTAAGAATCCCAACTATTTATCTGCCATTTAAAATAGAGAAAATTATTTAGATTGTACTATGTTGTAGTCATGATCTACAAAATTTAATGAAATACACAAAAGTCTCACCAATATTTACACAGCGAGCTTGTGTTTTTTCATGGGAATACGAGTGCTTGAATATATTGTGTTTATTACTCTGTTGAGTCAAGTATTTTGTCAATTTTCATTTCGCTTTTTACCAAGAATACTTTTACCCCTTTTTATACCTCCACATACAATACAGACAACATCCTACTACACTATCCCCTAAATCACAATCTGCCCAAATAAAAATAAAATAAAATAAAAAAAATTAACATAAAAAATTCATACTAATTGGAAATTTTCAGGGTGAGCATAGGCTTACCATGCCCATCGCTTGTTGCATGTCATCAGGATGGAGGAATTACAATATACATAATACATAGATCGACATTATGCAAAGCGAAATATATTATTACCAATACTAAGCCTAGATTCTTGAATGTGCTTATTGTTAATTTGGAGTGTTGACCAAAAAATATCTACTGGAATTGTGTTTGCAAATTGATTATCTGATTACCTGATTAAGTTTTGGATAATCAAACTAATTATTTCAAAGCTCATAATAACTCCCAAACATATAGTATTAAGTAGAAGAAGCATACATATGATATGATAAGTAAAGTGAAGTGAAGGAATAATAATTATGTTTACATAAATAAACACACGCTCATGGAAATACCTCCTAAACAAGTCAAATAAGTAATAACAACCATCAAACACCAGTACCAAATTCAGATAGCTAATCATCATCCTCAAGAACACTCCGACGCCTCTGGATCTGAGAAAAAACACCATACACAAAACAAAGTCAATTCATCTTTAACTGGTCAAAAGATTATTCAAAATCAAAATATTATACTAGTATTACATTTGATATCTTTTTAATCGTATTTGATACACTAAAATATATCAATTCTGTGGTTGTTTAATTCATATTGCAATAACCATATCTCACAAAAAAATAAAGATAAATGGAATTAAAAAAAGTTTAAACTTACTGTAACTTTGGTCTGTTTGGTTGTTTGGGTGTTAATTTGTTCCAACAATGATATGAGCTTCTCTTCAGAAACCTGTATTAAGTTACCATATATTTTCAGTTAGATTGCATCAATCATGAAATAAAATGTATTTTTTATTTACCCACCTTTTCCACAATCTGACCCATTTGGGCAGCCCTTAGAATAACATCTTCAACTCCTCGGGCCTTTTCAGGTTTCACTAATGCTATTCGGGCAACTGTATATATAATCAAATTAATTATGGTTAACACAAAAGATTTCATTTTTAGGCAAAGTTGAACTAGATGAAACAATACGATGTTAAAAATAACAAAAATGTAAATATGTGAAATAACTTACTTCTTTCACGTGCTTGAGGTGTCAATATCTGACTCAGCATCATTTGCCTTCGTTCATTTGCCTCACTGGATGAGTTATTTACAAACTTTAAATCAGTATAAAACATATAATTCAGGTGGTCTTCTATGGTTATTTACAAAAAAACCATAAAAGACCACCTGAGTTATAACAATATGAAGCAATTCATGTTACTAATTTAAGAAAGGAAACAACCTTTTTGCTTCCTCCTGGGCTTTCTGCTGATCAGGGTTTTGCTGGCTTCCCTGTTTTTATAGAGAATTTTCATATTAAATACTGATTATCAATGTAATAACATTTAAAAATGAATGAGAAAATTAAAAATATATATATTTACTTACACCACCATGTTGAGCCATTAGCTCCTGCATTCTCCTTTGCCTGATAGCTTCTAGTTCTGGGTCAGCCTGCAATACAACCAAGCAAATAGCAGAACTAATCATATATAACAGATATGTATCCCTATTAAATCTTAATATGCAAGATAACATGCTTCACAAATCAAAATTCGATTTATAAACTGACCAGAGTGTGCGAATGATTTTCATTAGCTTAAAATAAATATATGGTAATAAGCTAACACACAACAAGAGGATGACAGAATTCATCCTCTTATGCTTCATAATCACTTCAAGATTCACCTAATAATTAAAAGTCAAAGAACACTGTCTTTACCTTAAAAGAGACAAAATCTTGCAATTTAAAACCGCAGTTATTATTCTTTGTAAAATATATAAAAATTGAAGATTTTGTTGTTGTTGTAGTAGTTGCTTATTTGATGAAATAAAAGAGGAACAGTGAACATCCAGCATTGAACACACAAAAGATTAATAAATATCACTCCTAAGAAGCTTAACAAAATTGTTATCCATTTAGCTCTTTTGCTTTAGCATTAAATTTGTGGCCCTAATTTAGTTGATAATTTACACTCATTTTGCTCCAACTGATCTTGTACGAATTTAAAGTTCCCAAAAATTGCACAAAGAGAAAGTTGCCCTACCTACCTCGCCCCTAAGCTTTAATCAGATTAAAACAAAACACAAATTAAAAATCATTTAACTCATACTTCTCTCTACACATAAGTCAGCAGAATTCATACCGAGAAGCAAAGTAAGAACTAGAATTAGGTGCACAATCAAGCGTAAACGTCAAACGTAAAATCATTAAGAAATTGAGCAGATAGATCATAAATCGTTCTGGAACAAGAACGGCCTTCAAATTCGCAATAATAACGTATCTATCTACATATATGAAAGATGAATGAAGAAATTACCATTGTTCTCAGCAAGGAGCTTTCTTTTGAATTTCAAATGAATCGCCAAAACAGTGAAGTGAGGGAGGAAGAGACGGATGGAGATGGCGTTAATAGGCCGCGTTTGTTTCCGTATGTAAAAGGCTTTGAAGATTCGTAAGAAGAGTAAAATTAATTATTGATTTTCAAAAAAATAAATAAAAATCATTTGTTACTAAGGTGCTGTTTGTTTTTAAAGAGCTAAAATGTCCGCAGTCTGCAGACCAGCAGAGAAAATGTGGACCAAAGATCTGCAGTCTATAAGAAAAAGACTGTTTGTTTTTTAATGTCTGCACGTTGATAAAAATAAATTAAGTGGCAATAGTAGTGGTGGCTAATGGCGGGTTGTAGTGGTGGCAGTATGTGGTGGTGGCGGTAGGTAGTGGTGGCGGTGGGTGGTTATGGCGGTATGTGGTGGTGGTCGGTGGTAGTGGCGTAGGTGGTAGTGGTAATTGGTGGTGGCGGTAGGTGGTGGCGGTAGGTGGCGGGTGGTGGTGGTATGTGATGGTAGCGGTGGGGGAAGGTGGTGGTGGTGGGTAGGTAGTGATAGTAGATGGTGGTGGTGGTGGGTAGGTAGTGATAGTAGATGGTGGTGGTGGCGGTGACAGCGGTTGGTGGTGGTGCCGGGTGGTGGTGGGTGGCGGGTGATGGTAGGTGGTGGTGGGGGTGGGGGTAGGTGGTGGTGGTGGAAGATAAACTCTTTTTTTAAGTGTAAGTAAAATGTCTTCTAAACTTGGAAGACTATGGTCCAAGTCTTCTCCAAGCAGACCTCAAAAAGACTTTTCCTCGTCTTCTGACTTTCAAAAAACAAACAGTATTTTTTCAAAATGTCTTCCCGCCTGCAGACATAAAACCTCAAAAAAACTTTTTCTTAAAAAACAAACGCCACCTAAAACATGTTAAAAGGGTAAATTTATCACTACAAAACTCATTAATAATTCAAACCCTGCTGTAAATAAAATTATGATAGATTTAAAACTAATAAAGATAAAAAAAAATTAAACAAAAGTATCATGAGAGCATCCCAATGGTTAACCTCATAATAACTTATTGTTGTTGCCACATCAATATTTCACTAACCAAAAACATTTTTATAAATAACATCTTCAATTGTTAACCTTTTTAAAACCTTTTTCTTTTATAACAATTCTAATTTACCTTTATCAAACTCAAATGTTTTATAAATATCCCTTACATATAATTCAACAAATTTTTTAACATATTACTAAATATAATATTTTTTAAAATGTCTCATATAAAAATATTATAATAAATGAGATTAATAATATATAATTTATTTATTAACTAATAAAAATATAATAAAGAATTTATATATAATATATCTAAGGTTTAAAATGAAAAATTATTAAACATAGGGGACTAAAAAGGTCAAATATTGAAAGTGCATTAAGAGGTTATAGTAGAAAAAAAAGTTATTGCAATAATCTTTTAAAAAAAACTTGTTATTCCAATGGTAATAAGTCATTTAAAGACTTTTTAGAATAGTAATAAGTTTTTGAAAAAGCTTCCATTGGGGATGCTCTGAGGACATAAAATATTTAAGGGTATGCATAAAACAGTTGTACATCCATCTATAACCGATACCTGAATTTTAGAAATTACTCATCCGTACTATTTTTAATGCATTTTAAACATGTTTGGGAAAATTTATAATTTATAATAAGCTTATAAACGTCGTTAATAAGCTTTCCTAAACACACCCTCGATAGCCAAAATCAAAACTCAATATTTAATAGGGTATTTTTTTTTTGTTTTTACTACAAGAAACGCAAAACCAATATCTGGCGCCCACTTGATACTATCATCGCCTTCTTTCTCCTTCCCAAAAACCCCTAAACTCTATTTTCCGCCATTGAAGCTCCTCAAACACCAACAGCCGCAATGAACGCTACTCATACTTCTAACTTCTGCCACTAGTTTTCCGATATGTTTCTCCGGCACCGGACCTCTTTGCACGGTCTATTCGTCTCTAACGCACCCTGTCCCATTATGGCCTCCAAACACTTCTTACACTTCAAACACACGCCTACTTTGTTTCATCTTCCTAACAGTAAAACAAACATCAATCCTGCAAACAAAATATTTTTTTCTGGTTTGACCTATAATTCAGCACCGAAATTGGTTCCTTTATCTTTTAAACCATCTGATTTATCTTTTTCTACTCATGCCAGCATCCCTAGGCCGGGTAATTAAGTTTATCTTTTAGTTAAATAACATTGCATATGTCTCTATGATTTTATTCTTAGTTTTAAACTTCGTTTCTGCGTCAACTGGTTAAATTTGGGATTGTGTATATGTATTAGTTGTATTAGCAGTTTGGTTAACTCAGCATACCTCTAATGCAGTTGACCTTCATGTGCAAAAGAAAGAGACTTTAAGTCTGTATTAATTTCATTGACAATTATCAGGAATTTTTACTAATCATGTTGCTTGGTCAAAAGTTTTGATTTCATCTTTGAAACTACCCTAACAGAACAGATTGAATGAACACCATTCTATTCAGATATGTTACTGATATTTACTAATCATGTTACTGTTATGATTACTGATATGTACTTTCCAATACCATTCTATTCAGATATCATTACAATTCTCCTGCCTAAAAGTGTAACTTTTTTACAAATTATTCACTGTAATGAAAAATAGGGTTTTGTACATTTTTATATAAAAACACGAGGTAACTGTAATACATTTCGCTTGTGCCACTGTGGATAATCGATTAATAGGCTGTTTCTTGCTCTGTTATTAGTTTCTGAAGTATATTTGGAGAAGCCTTGTGATGATAAAGTAGTTGATACACCACAACTAAAGCTACTTAAAATGAAATTGGAGAAGATTGGAATAGCCTGTGGATCTTCGACACCTGGCCACCAGAAGTATGGCTTGCAGTGCCCCATGGTATGCACAGAAATTTATTTATTTTTGATAAAAATAAAAACCTTACATTAAACTTCCAGGATATAATCTGGATATTATTGATTTTTTAACTTGTTCAACAGTGCAAAGGTGGCGACTCTGGGGAGAAAAGTCTTTCTCTCTTTATTGCTCAGGATGGGTAAGTTACCTCATACTTTAAGCCTTTCTCATATTTTAGTTGCAATTTTTACCTATTTATTGATCAATAGTTCAATTAGGGTTATCTTTTATTTTCAAAGGGTCAAATTGAAAGTATTGACTAAGGAAAGGGTCAAAGGGTCACACTGGATGAAAGTTACCTAAAATTTACAACTACTTATTATGCATTTCGTTCAACTCCTAATCACTTAAATTTTAAGATCTCAATGTACCAATGTATCCCTAGATCTTCCATAAATAAATAAAAAAATCCTTAGCAAATATGATTAAAAAAAATTATATTTCCACCAATAGAAGATCAAATACAAAATCGGAACCAAATGAAAATGATTTCTATTAAACACAACATTATAAATATTCAGTAATATAACCAATCTCTTAAATTTAAATATTTTAGTAATGCAGCTTTGTGGACTTGTTTTCGAGCTAAGTGTGGATGGAAAGGAACTACACGGGTAAGATATCTTATTTTTTTCATTTTTTTTTAACTTTTACTACTTGATTTCTGTTGAGATTTATTTTCCAATAAAGTTTTATTAATTGTTTAATGGTTTTTCAGGGTTCTGCAGATGTCAAATCAAGTTACAAGAGGATGATTAACCTCCCCAGAGTGAAAAAAGTTACAGCAATTACAGAACGTGATTTAAACTTAGAACCTTTGTGCATCGATGTAAAATTTTCTCTCTTTTTAATTCACTTATCTTATTTATGTGATTCTCAATAATCAGAATCATATAATCACCTGTATACAATACTGCTTGAATGTTTGACAAATTCTGATTATTTAGGGAATTAAGTGATAAAATGAAAAAAAGGAGAAAAAGTCTCCCGAATTAGGTTAACAAAAGGGGTAAATAGGTAATTTTAAAATTTACTTTTTGATAATCTTTTAAAGATGAACTGAATTACCCTAAAATATACAGGATCTTTTCTTTTCAGATATGTAACTTTGGGCATGTCTTTTCTTGCAGTGTTGTTTAATATTATTTTTATTATTGTGATTCAGTTAATTGATTATTTTGCTGAAAGAATGATATCTGAAGAGACGTTAAGGAGAAACTTTGTCATGCAAAGACGAAATGGAAATCAGGTACTTGACCCGTACTTAATGCGGGTCAACCCGTTTGAAGCCTAACCGGTTACCCCAACCACCCAATAACTAATGCTCAATGTTGTATTTGCAGATTGTTATTGCATTTACTTATAGACGAAAGGGAGAACTTATTAATTGCAAGTATCGGGATCTTGCAAAAAGATTCTGGCAGGTCTCTCTCTCTCTCCACACACACACACACACACACACACACACACACACACACACACATATATATATATATATATATATATATATATATATTATATAAATACTTGTATGATAAAAGATGTAGTTTCAAAAAAGCTTATGAGGGTTTTTGGTTATATTTTGCAGGAAAGTGATGCTGAAAAAGTATTATATGGACTGGATGATATAGAAGGAGAAAGTGACATCATCATTGTAATATTTTGATTTTGAAAACACGTTTACAATACTTGATTATTTGGTATTTTTCTTATCTCCTTTTGATTTGGTTACTATTTATAACAAACAGGTTGAGGGTGAAATGGATAAACTTGCAATGGAAGAAGCAGGTTTCAGGAACTGTGTTAGTGTTCCTGATGGTGCTCCACCCAAAGTTTCTTCTAAAGATTTACCATCTCAAGAACAGGTTTAATATATATTTTATAATTTTTTTTTTGTGTTTTCTTGCTGGATCTCTATACTACTATGTTTTTTTCCAAGTTATAATATGGAGTTTGTAAATGATAACTGCATAGAAAGGTACTCAACTATTTTCTGTCAATTAATGGTAGTGGAGTTTTTTTTTGCGACCAAAATGAGGTTTTTCTTAACCAATTTTAGAAAGTTTTCAGCAACATTTTGGTTAAAAAAAGTTTTTATTTTGGTTATAGAAGAACTTTGATACCTTTAATAGGTAAAAGTCCTCATTTTGGTCACATAAAGAAATTTATTACCTCAAAAGAAAATTTTCAGAAAGTTGGGTACCTTTTTGTGCAGTTTGCCCTTTTTTTACGAATTTATATTTATTAGATGAATAAGTATTAGATATATATTATGATTATATTAGATATGTCCAATATTATATTTAGTGATGTAACCAAGATTGACATATACAATTCAACAATATCGTTTACCAAGTTTATCTATATTGAAAGAAATGAAGTCATAGACTAATTTGTTTTACTGATAATTGTAATTGACACTGTTTTTTTGTATATAATGAATGTAGGATGTAAAATACCAATATTTATGGAACTGCAAGGAGTATTTAGAAAAGGTATGTTTAACTACTTCCTATCTTTTGTTATGATTTTGTAATTACATTAGTTATTTATAAAATCTCTAAAAAAACATTATATACATATTTTTAATCTTGCAGGCGTCTCGTATAATACTTGCTACTGATGGTGACCCACCGGGTCAAGCATTAGCTGAAGAGCTAGCACGCCGTCTTGGAAGAGAAAGGTTGACTTTATTGACTAATTAATGTTGACCTTGACCACACTCATTAAACTTTTTTTTTATATATTATGTATATAGGTGTTGGCGGGTGACATGGCCAAGTAAAAACCAAAATGAGAATTTCAAAGATGCTAATGAAGTTCTCATGTTCATGGGGCCTGCTGTATTGAGGGAAGCTATTGAATCTGCTGAATTATACCCTATTAAAGGTTTATTTAATTTCAGAGATTATTTCAGTGAAATTGATGCATATTACCATCAAACCCTTGGTTCTGAGCTAGGAATTTCAACTGGATGGAAGGCTATGGATGATTTATATAATGTAACATTACTTATTCTTTCTCGCCATAAACAAAATTGCTAATTTTGCCACCTGTCGCTCTGTATTTTTCAGATTAGATTCTATTATGTGTAATTTAACCAGAGGTTTGTAGGTTGTACCTGGAGAGTTGACTGTAGTGACTGGAGTTCCTAATTCAGGAAAGAGTGAGTGGATTGATGCATTATTATGCAATCTTAATCAAAATGTTGGCTGGAAGTTTGCACTTTGCTCTATGGAAAACAAGGCATTCTTGCTATTTTATTACATTTAATAAATCATTTCTGCTTTCTAATATAGAAATTTTCATGCTATTTTGTTTTTTTAATGTTTTTGTGCGTTTAGGTTAGAGAGCATGCAAGGAAACTTCTGGAAAAGCACCTGAAGAAACCATTCTTTGACGTCAGGTTTGCCCTCTATTTCTTCTAAATTTGCTTATTATATATTTTTCTTTAATTTCCTTTATCTTTTGCATTTCAGGTATGGAAAATCTGTTGAAAGAATGAGCGTGGAGGATTTAGAGGCAGGAAAGAAGTGGTTAAGTGATACTTTTCATCTCATACGGTTAGTTAGTTACGTTCAACACTTATTCTAAAAAAAGTATTAAATTGATTACACACATTTTGGTAGTTTTATATGGTAAAATTTATAAAATAGGTGTGAGAATGATTGCCTACCAAGCACCAATTGGGTTCTTAGTCTTGCAAAAGCTGCAGTCCTTAGACATGGTGTAAACGGCCTCGTGATTGACCCCTACAATGAGCTTGATCACCAACGCCCTCCAAACCAGTGAGTATACAAGTTTTGATTTATGCACCATAAAAGTTGGGAAAGGAATTTTTATTTTAGTCAATGATAATAATGCATATTCATTACTTTGTTTTATATTTATTTATGTGTAACAGGACTGAAACTGAGTATGTAAGTCAAATGTTGACCAGCATTAAGCGATTTGCCCAACATCATTCATGCCATGTTTGGTTTGTGGCACATCCTAAACAGGTTAGCAACATGCTTAATTTTGTATCTACAATATTAAATCGGGCATTTTTAACCTGTTTATACTTTGTCATTAACGGCTTAAATGAAAGGGCAAACTTCACAAAAAGGTACCCAACTTTATGAAAAATTTCATTTGAGGTATCGAACATTTTCTCTTTTCACAATCAAAGGTATTCAAGTTTTTTTTTTAGTGACAAAAGTGAGGACTTATTTTTCCTATTAAAGATTTTTTTTTTTGGTTATAAAATGACAATGAGGACTTTTTCTTTTTCTAAATCATTTTATTTCAAAAGTTAAATTATCATCGTAATAATATACTGTTTCTAAATTCTAATCATATTTTAAGTTATTTATAGAAATCGATAAACAAGAGGAAAAAACTATTTATGGGCTGGTTTGACTTGTTACCGAAATGCCCGACCCACCCATCTTGTCACTAACTTCCAAAATGTGTTGAACAGTTGCAACAATGGACCGGAAAACCTCCAAATTTGTATGATATTAGTGGAAGTGCACATTTTATAAATAAATGTGATAATGGAATTGTTATTCATAGAAATAGGGACCCAGAAGCAGGTGCAATGGACCTAGTACAGGTACTATGTTACTTGTACAATTAGGGGATATTTGTTAAATTATAGTATAAATGTTTGTTTGCTTCTTGAGTTTCAAAACATGCATTACTAATTTTATTTTATATATTTGTAATCTTGTGTAGGTCTGTGTGCGGAAGGTACGGAATAAAGTCTCGGGAACCATAGGTGATGCATTCTTGCAATATAATAGGTATTTTAATCCTAATTTTGAGGTTTTTCAATTTGGTATTTCAAAGAATTAAATGTGTATTGCAAATACTTTCTTGTTGGGAATATAATATAATATTTTTTATTTAATTTAATGGTGCAGAGTAACGGGTGAATACATGGACGTCAACTAGCAAAAGGACATGAAATGAAGAGTTTCTCTTTTCATTCATATTATATTCTGTGTATTATATTTCAACTTTATAAGTATCATCATCTGCAAATGTTGGAAACATAGAATTTCGAGAAATTTTGATTGTTTATGCACGTTGATATGTAATATATTCAGTGTCTAGCGGTTTTCAACTAACTGAATCGTTCTAATCTAAAACCAATTGGTTTTCGGTTGGTACTTAAACTAGTTCAAAATCCGAACCAAATAAATCTTTAATTAGGTTGTGCTAAAAAGTAAAAACACTATTGTGTGGTTCGAAATATAAGAAAAAGATGAACATTAGGATAAAATTGAAAATTGAATAATAGTTCAGGGACCACTTATGTAAATCTTCTTTACAACTACAAACCACGTCAATCAACTACTAACCGTAAACCGGCAATTTCAAACTTTTTCCAGTTTATTGACAGGAAACCCAACTAACAGAATCTTGAAATTAAACAAAATTGAAAAAGGATTTCAATTCATTGCGTACAAAATTGAGAAAATGCAAAATTAGTAATAAAAGGTGTCAAGAAATCAGCGCCTGAAACAACACCAGTTGAACTTACAATTTCCGGGGTAGCTAGCGTTTGATCAACCGGCGGTAGAGGCGGTGGCGGAAGTAAATCGACGGGAGTTTGAGCAGCTTCACCATATGTTATGTAATCAAGAACGGTTGCGATACCATGAATGCAAACACCGCCGTTATTGTAAATATCAGGTTGTATGATTAAAGAATCATCAATGCTGAAATTGGAAGGGGAATTATCTGTAATTATGATGGTTTTTGAGGGCAAGAGTGTAGGGAGTCGGGTTTGGGTTTTGAAGAGTTGGAGCTCCGAGAAAGTTAGGCGTTGTGGGAGAATATGGTAAGGGATGATGTACGGATCGAAACTCAAGGCGCCGGTGGCGGTGTCGGAGAGAGCATCGTTTCCGGGGACAAACATGGTGGCGGTGGTTGGGATGAGAGCGGATGTAGGGATTGATGAATTTTTTGGATTGAAGAGCATGTTTGCCCATGCGGCGAAGTCGCCAGACCCGATTAACGCATCGATTATGTTCTTGAGTCTTTGTTGCTGCATCTCCGGTGGCGGAGGAGGTGGTGAGAGTATGGGGACGGGTGGCGGTGAAAGAGTCAATGGCAAATGTGCAGGTGAGGTGGAGTTTGTGAAGGAGAGGCTGCGGAAATCAGTGGTGGAGGTGGTGAGTGCCGCCGCCGTGAAAAGGAGAAACAGAGAAAGGTATTTTGACATGACGTAAGCAAGTCGATAGCATAGAATCAACTTTTGCCGCCCATAGAAATGAATATTAAGGGGGTGTTTGGGAAAGCTTATTTAAGGGAGCTTATGGCTTATAAGCTTATATAAGCCTTAATAATCCCTTTTCAAAGGGATTATTTAAGCTTATATAAGCTTATAAGCCATAAGCCCCTTTAAATAAGCTTTCCTAAACACCCCCTAATTATAGAGTAAATTACACGGATAGTGATTTTACCTTAGTTTTAGATTTGGTCCCTAACTTCTAGAAATTACACCGATGGTCACTAAGTATCGGACTTCGTATCAGTTTTAGTCTCTAATGCTAACTGCCGTTAAAAATGGCTGTTAAATCTAGACATGTGCAAAGCACATGCGGGTAATTTAGTCCTTTTACCTCCTCATCATCTTCATCTTCCTCATCATCACCATTAACAAAAAGTCCTCTATATATGGCGAACCCTAATTCTCAGCCTCCTCTGCAGGTTTTCTGTTTTAGTATTCTCTGATTTGTAGGTTTTATATGAGCATTGAGATGATGATGATGAATTTATTATAACATTTGCTTGAAAAAAGCGAAGAATTTAAAGAATCTTGATTCAATTATTTGAGATTTTATTCGTTAATTGAAGGTGAGTTGATGAGGGGATTAGATGGTTGATGAGGTGAGTTGATTCAATGCGGCGACGGGTACCCAGAAACCGTATTTCGTGGCGAGCAAATGTTGTTCGTTTACATGGTAATAATTGTTGCTAGATTTAAATAATTAAACGAAAATGTGGATTTTGGTAAGAGTTGGTGATTTACAGCGTCGTATATTTAATGTTATTGGGTAAAATGGTTTTCGAGTAACAGACTTTTGTTATTAAGTGTGGTGGTGTTACCAAAGTGTAATGTATAGCAAGTGGTTAACACATAGTGATAAGTTAAGAGAGGTCTTGGGTTCGAATCTTATTAGCCGCGATTTATTTTTTTTAAGGTAGAAAACTAACTAATAAAAGTGGAAAGGTCCTTAAAATCAAGTTTAAGGAGCTCCTTAAACTTGCCTAATGAGGTAGGCCTAAATGCTTTATATAGTAGTAAGATTTGTTCCTTAAGTTTCAGAAATTACACTGATGGTCACTAAGTATCAAATTTTATATCGGTTTTGGTCCCTAACGCTAATTGTCGTTGAAAATGACTGTTAAATCTAGACATGTGCAAAGCACATGAGGTAATTTAGTCTTTATATTTTACTGTTTTCTTTAATTTAAAAACATTAAAAAAAAAAACAACCTCCACCATCTAATCCCCTCATCTCTCTCTCTAGTCTCTCCCTCTCCTCACCTCTTTTCTACGGGTACTATCCGTGTAATTTACTCTTAATTATATGAACCATTGTTAACTAAATATTAGCAGACGATATATATTTTATGTATATATAATCAAGAAATTTGACGTCAATTTAATAGAAGAAACTTATATTATTGTAACTGATAAATGTTTAAAGTAGTTCAAGGATTTTATCATGTCCCAAAGGACAATTAATAGTCTTTGGATTAAGAAAAAGTCAAATGTGAACATCAAGATTCAAACCACCACCAGCACTACAAACACATATGTTTCAATACATCAATACCCCACCCACCGCCGGCGGCCGGAGACGGCGGCCGGCGGCCGGAGGTGGCTGCCGGCGGTGGGCGGTTGTGGTGACTGGCGGTGGTGGTCGTGACTTGAAACACATGTGTTTGAAACACATGTGATTCGTAGTTCGTATGCTCCCCTGTTATTACAAACTCATGTTTTTAGTGAATCACATGTGTTTCGTGACTTGAAACACATGTAATTCAAAGTAATATGCTCGTCTGTATTTTGGAACCATTGTTTGTAGTGAATCACATGTGTTTCACTTTTGAAACACACGTGATTCGTAGTTCGTATGCCCCCTATGTTTTAGAAATTCTTGTTTTTAATGAATCACATGTGTTTCGTGGCTTGAAATACATGTGATTCGAAGTAATATGCTCGTCTATATTTTTGGAACCCCTGTTGTTTAGTGAATCAGATGTGTTTCGTGACTTGAAACACATGTGATTAGGAGTAATATGCTCGTTTGTATTTTGGAAACTATGTTTTAGTGAATCACATGTGTTTCAATACATCAATATCATCACCACCCCCATTACCACCAGCACCTTAATTGTCAGCCACCACCACAGCCGTCAGCCGCCGCCCACCGGCGGCGGACGGCGGCCGGCGGTGGTCGGTGGTGGTGACCGGCGGTGGTGATCGTGACTTGAAACGCATGTGTTTGAAACACTATGATTTGATCTTGATCATTTTAATCCAATGACTAGGATTTGTTCTTGAGACTTTATAATTTTGGTGGACCTCTTTGAAGCACTATCTCTAGTAACAATTTGAAAAATGATATATCTCTAATTAAACATATTTAGTAAGATCACTGGAGACATTAAGGTGCTGTTTGTTTTTTACAAAAAGGTCTGTGTACGGTCTTTTGTCTGCGCGGCCCAGATCACGGGCATAAAAGTTGTTTCGCAGATGTTTGTTTTTTAGAAGCCTGAAGACCTTTAAATGTCTGTGTAAGGTCTGTATGGTGCAGCTTTGGGACATTGCTTTTTGTGTCTTCTCACCTTAAAAAAGAAAAAAGAAAAAAAGAAAAGGAGAGATCCCCATCTTCACAGCCAACATTCACGTCCTCTCTCCCGCATCACTCCGTCGACCTTGCCCAACTCCGGCGAACCTCCTCCGGCGAAGACAAAGGTAACCTCCTCTTTCTCCGCCGTTCTCTCTCTCGTTCGCGCTCTCTCCGCCACTCTCTCTGCGTCGGGATCTCTCCCCGACGCACTCTCACTCCGCCGCTCGCTCTCTCCGTCGCGATCTCTCTCTCTGTCGCACTCTCTCTCCATTGCTCTCTCTCCGCCTGTATCATTCTCCATTGCTCTCTCTCCGCCTGTATCTCTCTCCTCAGCTATCTCTCTCAGACGAACTCTCTCTCTCTCTCTCCGTATCTCTCTCCTCAGCAATCTCTCTCTGACGAACTCTCTCTCTCCGCCTCTCTCTCAGCCTGTCTCTCTCCTCAATTTTGCCCTAATTTTGGCCTAATTTTGCCCTAATTTTAACCTAATTTTGCCCTAATTTTGACCCCCAAATCTGGTCTTCAAATGTGTGCAGATGTAAAAAACAAACATTTATTTTCTTGCAGACTGCAGATCTTTAGTCCACCTCAGAAGCTGAAAGCACTTGACAGATGTGATCCGTAGACTGCAAACCTTTGTAGTTAAAAAAATCAAACAGCACCTAACAAATACTGAATGTCAAAAGTAAGGATAGATAAATGGATGAACAAAGAAAGATCATTGTTAAAAAGAAATTTAGTGGAAATTCTTTTTAGCGCCCACTTGGTTATCTTAAACTATGCGTAATGGGTGATCATTGTTTCAGTGGTCACCCATAACACATTAGCGCCACATCAGCACGATCAAACACATAAAAAATCCCGAACAAACCCACGTAACCATTCCCCTTTAAAAAAATTCATTCCCAACCATTCTTAAAAAATCCACCTCCTTCGATTTTCCCACGACCCGCATCGGTCGTCTGGATGACCATTGGGGCCATGGGACGCATCGTGGGCTTAGGGAAGGACGCATCCTTGTGCTGGAGACGGAGGTCGCGACCACCTTTGTGGTTGTCGATTACGGACAGTCTTAGCCTGAGGGTTTTGTGGTTGGTAAGTTGTAGACATCTTGTGAGTAACACCATAGTATTGTACGTACATGTAACACTCCATTCTCGAGTTAATTACGATACTCTTTTTTTTTATTATTTTATAATTACGATACTCTTTTTTTCTTTTTTCTTTTTTTTTAATTACGATACTCTTTTTTTTCTTTCTTTTTTGAACGGCAATTACGATACTCTTACATATGTCATGTTTCAAACTTCCGATTACCATTTTGTCCAATTGTCCTGTTAGTATATATGACAATTATCAACCATTCAACCTAATGATCTTTTATTCTCAAGTTAACTGGTAAATTGTAATTTCAAATATTAGAAATTAACGGACTATAAATGCATTATAAGTTATTATAGACTTATGTATTATGTATAAATAAACATAGGGTAAATACAGCCAACTCAAGTTTCAGCATCAGACGTGACAATCTCTAATGCAACACAAAAATAAAAAGGTTAGGGAGAGTTCCAATGGTCTTGAGTCCAAACGGGTCAACCCACATAGTCCGTTTAATAACGGGCGGTGTTGGGGTTACACATGTCATATCCGGGTTACATGGTTTAAGCGTGTTCATATTAGGGTTTGGTTTTTGACACATTTTACCAAATGGGGTCGTCTTCGGGTTGGTGATACCAGCCCGCCAAATCGAACTCGAGCTATCCCTAGGAAATACCAAGAAAATACTGCTTACCAAAAAAAGATACTGACCAAAACATTTTCAACTTCTTTTGATCTTCAACTAACTCTTTCTGTCATAAGCGGTTCTTCTAACACTGAACAAGTCTTTGACTGAACATTCCAGCCTGGCCTGCTTTGTTTGACATTCAATTTGACTCGTTACCAAAGCTACCCACATTGCCAATAACTAATTGATAGTTAATTCAAGGATTAGCTAGGATACATCCTTAATTGGCCTAAACTCGATGCCTTCCACAATAATCCCACTAAAACTCCCACCCTCGGATCTCCAGAATTTCACCTCGAGTGACTTATGATTTTCTATCTGGTCTATTGGTTTGCACAACCTCACTTCCATCCAACCATCATTCCTTTCTTCGATCATACTATATCCGATATCTTCCATGTGAACTTTTGTCATCTCAACTCTATCATCTGGCTTGATTGTTGGTATGTTTATCGGTGGAGTTAAATTCATTTGAGCAAAAACTTCACCTTGAATAAGGTCCCCTAACTTGTACTTTGCTTTAAAAAAACAAGCATCATGGGATAGAATGTGTTTATCTTGAAATTTGAACGCAAGATAGCATGCATAGACGTAGAGAGGTGAAAACATGAATGGCCGAAGTCTACATGTGAAAAGATACCAATCATCATTTCCAACTTCTTTCCCCTCTCCAAACCTGTAACTTCATATTTAGAAATTTTTATATAAATATATAACAAAAAAGCTTCATAGGGATTGAGAACCTTGATTTGGATAGAGATAGAGTTTCCAGACTTTCGTAACTATTGTCTTGGCATAAGATATGTGTAGCTGGTAGTATTGTACATATTCCACCCGTTGATTTGCATAGTGAAAAGCCCTATATATTAACCAAATAAATTCAAAATTATCAGAAAATGAATATGGATTGTATTCCACGAGACTCCTTCTTACCATTTTGCCACCATTAGCAAGAAATCCCTCACAAAGAAGCTTGTAAAGCTCCTTGTTACTGGTGTAGTGCAAATGTTTGTCTGACATTTGAATATAGTCTTCATAGTTATTTGGTAATTTTTCCTCCCAGTATAAATCGTCAGCTATATCCTCTTTATCTGATATCCACATATCTTTTATTCCTTCAATATCTTCATGCTGCACCTGCAAATTAAAATTTAAAACATAACTTCGTTAAGAATCGCAGACAACAATTATATATATAACTGGTCAGAAAAGAACTTGCCATCTGTATGGGGTGAAATTCTATTCCCTGAATCAAGAGATTAGACTCAACAGGATCAACATAATACGAAAGCTTCTCTATGACAATATTAAAATTAGCATTTGCTCGATGATTAAAGAAATTCCACATTCTAATCTTATACCAGCTGTCTTGAATAAGTTCTGCATTATGTGTAGAATGTACACTTAAGTCTTCCATTTAATACTGATCAACTTTAAGTGTTTGAGGTCCTCGTTTGGTTTTTTAGAGTACTTGAACACCAAGCTAGCTGCATACATGGTTTCAACTGATAACATATTGGCTTTTATTTGACATCTAATTTGTTTCCATTTACGGTATAGATATTCCGCTACAATTGGAAACCTGCAAATTTATGAATTTCACCATAGCAGTTTTCTTCAGATTGGTTTTATCTATAACCTAGAAACATAGAAAGAAAATACCTCAAAGAACCGCGTTGGACCACCCAGCGATGATCGCGTCCCTCATGCAGTTCCAGAAATCTTCTTGCTGATATCCATACGCATTTCTTTCCATCATTGTTTATCCATAGAAACTGCTCAAAAAAGGTTACACTTAAATAAAAAAGTACTTTTTTTTTTATGAGCAATTGCATTTGATAGAAGAAATGACCTTGTTGCCTTCATCAAAAAGAATTCCTTTATGAAGAAGATAGAAGAGTTCCCTTCTGATAGTATAAATGGCACGAGGAATATTGAAGCTGGTGATGATTACTTTCCAGTCTTGTGGTAGCTTTGTCTCCCAGAAATCACCCTCATCCGAGTCAGAATCTTCCTCGTTTTCCTTTTCGCGCTCATATATCTCCTATCAAGATGTATAATATATTCTTGTGACATGTGAAAGGTGCGCAAGGAAAAACATTCTTTCTAAATTGATGGGATGGAAATTGTACTCTAGTTGAAGTTCATTGTGGTGGATAAAACTTACCTGAGAATCTAGTGCAAGTTCAAGTTCTTCAACGACTTTATTAATTGATGGGCGGTCGTTGCGATCTCTCCGCAAACATTGATATGCGACTCTTGAGAATCTTTCTAAACACTCTGGTGAAATTTGGTCCTTTATACTACTGAATATAATAGTATCTAGTTTATTTGCTTCATAGCAATTTCGTGCCAATGTTGCCAAAAGTCGAGTATTATCTTGGTCACTTTGTACAGCATGTCTTCCACAAAGAAGTTCGAATAAAACTACACCGAATGAATAAACGTCTGAATCTTTTGTCAACACCCCGGTCTCAACGTAGAGTGGATCACAATAACCCATGGTTCCTACAACATTCGATATAATAAAGGGGAATTGTTCCTTTGCCGGGACAAATTTGGAAAGACCAAAATCTGAAATCTTAGCATTCCAATTTTGGTCCAATAGTATGTTAGCACTCTTGGTATCACGATGTAAGACTCTTTGGTGACTTCCTTCCGGAGGATCATGAAGGTATTGCAATCCACGTGCAGCATCGATGCATATACAAATTCGTTGATTCGATCGTTGCTACTTAGATACAAATCCAGACTTTTGTTAGATAGATACTCGTACACAAGAATACTTTCACCCTTTTCGTCACAATATCCTAAGAGAGAGACGAGATTTACATGTTTGTATAGAGAAAGTAACATGACTTCTTTCAAAAATTCAGGATCTCCTTCCCCAAATTGACGATCTAAACGCTTTACAGCGACCATGGTGAGCCCCTGCGGCAGAAGAAGCTCTCCTCTATAAACCTTCGCGAATCCACCTGCACCGATATAGTTGGTGTCCTCAAAGTTGTTGGTGGCAGCTTTTATATCTTCCAGTGGAATTTTGAGATGCTCGAGCGCTTTTATTAGAGAGCCCATTTTGATGAATATACCAAATGAAATAGTAACCGTAATATTATATTATTTTCATCAACCAATTGCAAATCAACGAAAAGGTGTAACAAATGTAGATCTGTGATCAATATTTAACATGAGGAATCACTTAGTCTTCTCTTAATTTCCTGTCAAAAGAAAAAGAAAGACCATTAATTCTAAATACAAAAACCCCCAAAACACCATTGCAACGCTTTGCTACCCAAAATTAAAAACCACAATCACATAACCACTTAATAATAGCACACACAGTAAACTTAAATCAAACACAATAAACTCTGTTTTTAATTATAGTTCGTCGACTGAAGTAAAAAAAAAAAAGTCAACGAATCCGATTACATGTATAGATCACATCGTTGAGCAAATTAACTGAAAAAGTAAAAAAAAAAAAAAAAAAAAAAAAAACTTACATGAATTGATGCATAGGAAACGGAGCTGATGGAAATTGGAGGATTAAGCCCAGATATTGTCCGGTGATGATGGCGACGGCAGAGAGGTGGTCCCGTTCGATCTCGCACGTCAAGATGTCGCCGGGAAAGGGGAGAGGGAGCCGATGTTTGCACTACGGCAACCGACGGAGTGAGGATTGGCACTACTCTTGAGTCTCCAACGATGCGCAGTTAGTAGAAAAACCCTTCCGATACATATGGGCAAAACACAGGCGAGATTGACCGTTTACCGTTGACTGTTTACCGTTGACCCTTCCGATATAAAAACTTTCAAAACATATGAAGTAGCTTTTTCTGTACCTACCACTTCCGCTATATGTTTAGGGAACTAAGGGGGTGTTTGGGATTGCTTATTGAAAATAGATTATGCGTTTTGAAAATGAATAATCAGATAATCAACGGTTACAAAACGTGATTATGAAAAAATAGCGTTTGGATTTGATTATGTTGTTTGAAATCGCAATAATCAGATAATCAGATTTTTTAGTGTTTGACAAATCTAATTATTTATTTAGTATATATGTAAAAGGACTAAATAGGACACTAAAGTACAAAAGCAAATAATTTAAAATGTGGGGAAAGAAGGGCAGGTTTGGTATTTTAATATCTGAAGGCATGTTTTCAAAATGACGTTTACAAAAAGCATGTGCCCTCTTGCTTTTGCAAAACATGGTTTTGAGGGGAGAGAAACGCAGATAATCAATTATTAACTTTCCTTACCCAAACACTAAAATATGATTTTCTCCATTTTGAAAACGTGATAATCAAATAAGCACCTAGAAAACGCAACCCCAAACACCCCCTAATTAGCAAAAGTAACTAGCAAGAAATTTTAGAAAAGATAAAGAATCAACGACTTATAAACAATGAAAATGAGAAATACCGCAATTTGACTAACGAAAATCTAAACTATTTAGGCCCAGTTTGTTTTGACGTAATCCTCCGTAATTTTCCGTAATTGTAATTCAATTACATTACGGAGGACGTTTGGATGACCCATTTTTTTCGTAATTCAATTACGACGTAATTTCGAATTACGATATTCGTTGTAATTGAAATCCATCCCAACACCCTACGAATTCAATTACGATCCTTTAGTAAAATAACAAATTTGAATATCTTATATGCTTCAGATTTTAAAATCATTTAAGAATATTAAAAAAAATTAAAAAATTTTAAAAAAATTGAAAAAATTAAAAAAAAATTAAAAAAAATTAAATTTTTTTTAAAAAATTCAAAAAAAATTTAAAATTTTTAAAAAAAATTTAAAATTTTTTAAAAAATTTTAAAATTTTTAAAAAATTTTAAAAATTTTAAAAAAATTTTAAAACTTTTAAAAAAAATTTAAAAATTTTAAAAAAAATTTAAAAATTTTAAAAATTTTAACAAATTTTTAAAAAAAATTTAAAATTTTTAAAAAGTTTTAAAAAAATTAAAAAAAACTTAAATTTTTTTTAATAAATTAAAAAATTTTAAAAAAATTAGAAAAAAAATAAAAAAATAAAAACTATTTAATTTTTTTTAAAATGTAAACAAATAATGAAAAAAATTAAAAATAAAAAAAATAATAAATAATAAAATATTGAAAAAGTTTTAAAAAAAGTTTTTAAAAAAAGTCATAAGTATTGATTTAAATTACAACTCAAAATTTTGGTAACCAAACGCGTAAGCGTATTCAATTACAACCCAATTCAATTACAACCGAATTCAAATACAACCGATTTCAATTACATTACGGAGGATTGCGTTGAGCCAAACGCCCCCTTAGGGTTTTGATAATGACAACATCTGTCATAAGACATGCATAAAATAATAGTACATTCATTTATAACCGATTCGTGAATTTTAGGAATTACTCATATGTATCATTTCTAATGCATTTAGAGACAGCCCTTATTATCAAAACTCTATTATTGCTGAATTAGATGTTGGTGAAAGTTATATGTAATGTTGAAAATTAATGTAGAAAAAAATTAGGGTTTTGATAATGACAGTCCTTAGGGCTGTCATAAGACATGCATAAATTAATTGTACATCTATCTGTAAGCGACTCCTGAATTTTAGGAATTACTCAATTGTACAATTTTCAATGCACTTAAAGGGCTGTCATTATCAAAACCCAAAAAATTAACATTAATGTTGAAAACCGAAATAATTAGATTTAAAAATCCTAAAATCAAAATTAGTAGATTCAGTTTGAGTATAAAACCTCCTTAAATTGAATTTAGTGCCGTTTAAAAAAAAACTGAAATTAGTACACCCCTAATTTTTAGGATTCAAAATTATATAACAGAAATTTCAACACACACTTATAAATTTTAAAATCGGAATCATTACAAGCTTCTGTTCATTATACTTTTACAGTTTCTCTCTAAAACATTTTTATAATAATATGCACCAATTCAAATCGGAGTTCTTTGAATATTAAAAGAAGAAATATAAAATGATAGAGAAATAATATTTAGTCCTACCATTTAGACTTACCTATAGGTCTACCCACTTGATAAGATGACATGTGTATTTCATTAATTCCCTCTACTAATATTATCCTTTGATTTTGACACGTGTCTTCATCTAGTGAGTAGATCTAAATGGTAGACCTAAATACCATTACTCAAAATGATAACATATAACAGAAAGATGACAAAAAGTAGAAATTAAAAGATAAAAAAAATTAATTTAGGAAGGAATTAGATATACTGGTCTAAACTCGATGCCTTGTACAATAATACCAGTAAAACGCCCACCCTTGGATTTTGATAACGTGACCCTTAATGACATATGATGTTGTAACTCTCGTAGTGGTTTGCACAACATCACCTCCATCCTCCCTTTCTTCCATCTTGCTATCCACAAGACGCTCCATAATCAGTTTTGGCTTTATCATATTAACATTTGATGTCTCGTAATCATTTTTTGGCTTTATTGTGGGTATATTCATTGAAGATAAATCCAAATGCGCGAAAAATGTATCTCCAAAAACATCATCCAAGTTGTACCATGCTTTAAAGAAACAAGTATCATTGTGGTAATTGTCTTCAAATTTGAACACGAGATAACATGCATAGATACACTCGGGTGAAAACATGCGTGATTCAAGTCTACACTCAGAAACTATACCAAAATGCTTCTTCTAGTTTTTTCACCTCACCAAACCTGTAATTGACGTGCAAAAAGAGTTCTTTGAACTTGACAAAAAGACACAAGTTTCATAGAATAGATGATGTTGATTAGGAACCTGGATTTAGATAGAGACAGCGTTTTTAAAAGTTTGTAGTTATAATCATCAGACAAGGTATTTCTAGCTGGTATCATAAAACATATCCCGCCAGTTGATTTGCATACTGAAAACCACTGTTAACATGATAATAATTTTCATGAGATTGAAACAAGATAAACTTGGTAATTGTTGTATTACTTGAGATCCGATTACATCAGGTATATATATATATATATATATATATATATATATATATATATATATATATATATATATACATACTAGATAATTTATCGAATCCTAACTCATCTATAACTTATGCTTGTCTAGTTGTCTATCTATATCGAATACATTAATATTATCCTAATATTTAAAATTTCAAAGATACCTAAACTAATCTTATCTTCTAATATAACTTAACAAATATTATCTCACTTTCAACACAAGAAGAAGATGATGATAAAATTACATACCAATCGGCCATGATCACCAAGGATTAAGAAACCCTCACACATACGAAGATAGAGCTCCTCTTTGTTGGTGTATTTAAAAGGCTTGTACGCCATCTTAATATAACGTGGATAGTCATCAGGTAACTTTTTCTCCCAATATTCATCTTCATGTGGTATCGAAAGATTTACAAATCTTTTAGTCTCTTCATGCTGCATAAGTTAAGTTAAAATGCCAAATTCATTCATTTTTAGACTTCACAAATCAACATTCAAAATGGAGAAACTTGCCATCTCAACGGGATGAAATTCAATTCCTTGAATCAAGAGCTCGGATTCAACAGGATCTTCATAATATGAAAGCTCCTCAATCACAATGTCAAAGTCAGCATCTGGACTTTGATTAATGAAATGCCACAATTTGATCTTATACCAGTTATTCGTTATGAGTTCTGCAGTATGTGTAGAACATACCCTAAAATCTTGTGTTTTCCATTTAATTGTTATCAACTTTAATCTATCAAGATCCTTATTGGGTTGCTCACGGTATTTGAACACCAAGCTAGCTGCATACATTGTTCCAAGTGATAACATATTGGTTTTTATCTCACAATTAATGTCACGGCATTCCTTATAATAATACTCTGCTACCGTTGAAAATCTGTAAATATATATAAAAGCTATGTAAACTCTTTTTGTGTATACTAATAGATGATCAATTTCCTATAGAAATAAGTAATAAAATTATTTAAACGGATGCAACTAACACCTTCATCCACATAGAAAACGTACCTCAAATAAAAAAGTGATACCCATCTAGGATAAGTTGGAAGATGCTGTAAAAGAAATTTTTTGGCTGAAATCAATAAACATTTTTTCCAATCATCATTTATCCAAAAAACCTGCGCATAAAACAAATAAGGCATGAACAAATTTATATATAAAATGTAATTTAACATCTTTGTTTTAAGGTGTTGGTATATTCTTTAACTAAAAAATCAGATGCAAATCATAAAAGAAATTACCACGTTGCCTTCATCAAAAAGAATTCCCCTGTGAAGAAGATAAAAGAGTTTCTTTTTGCTCTCATGAGAAATATTGAGCTTTGTGATTATTACTTCCCAGTCTTGTGGTAACTTTGTCTCCCAATACGACTCAGATTTTGGTACCACAAAGCCCTTTGACTTCTTTTTCTTTTTCTTCTCATATTCCACCTATCATAAGTACATACAACTTTAATGTGTTACGCTTATAAATAACAAATAAGAAATTATTTTAAACTAAAAGTTGTTATTTAGAATTAAAAAGTTACATATATACCTGGATTTTTAAAGTTTCCTCAAGCTCATTCTTGACAACATCCATGTTAGGTCGTTGTTCTCGATCATCGTGCAAGCATCTATACGCGATTGCTGAAAATTTCCTCATGGAATATGAGCTCATTTGTTCCATTAAACTAGGATCAACAATCTCATCTAATTTATTCTCTTTATAATACTCTTTAGCCAATTTTCCCGATAACAAAAAGCCATCATCCTCTTTAACGTTACACAACCTCCCACACAGAGCTTCAAATAGTACCATACCAAAAGAATATACATCACTTTTTTTTGTAACAATGCCACCTTTTATATATTCTGGATCACAATAACCAGGTGTACCACAAGCATGAGAAATAACAGCACTTCTATCTAGCCCTGATAAACTTAACCTGGATAATCCAAAATCAGATATTTTAGCAACCAATTTCTCATTTATCAATATATTTGCGCTTTTGATATCTCGATGGATTATAGATTGATGCTCTCCAAAATGACTATGGATGTGATCTAATCCACGAGCTGCATCAGCACATATTTTGAGTCTTTGAAGCCATGTAAGAGAGCTACTACTGCTGACATCATCAGTACGCTTAATATACTGATTAAAACTTCAAGATCTGCATATTCGTACACAATAATCTTTTCTTTTCCCTCGTTACAGTAACCTAAAAGAGAGATGACGTTTTCGTGATTTTGACCAGAAAGCAACTCGATTTCTGTCAAAAACTCTTTTAATCCTTGTCCAAATTGCTCGTTTAACCGCTTTACAGCAACTGTGGTAAGTTTTCCGGAGATGAAGAGTTCTCCTTTGTACACCTGACCATATCCACCTTTTCCAATAAGCTCCTTAAAGTTATTGGTTGCTTCTTGTATCTTCTTGAATGGTATTTTAAGGTTTTGTGACTGCTCCACTTGTGACATTTTTGGAATTGGATTATCCGAACTTAATAATCTGAACCTTCAACACAAGCATAAGATGTAAACAGAGTCAAATCTTATACATGCAAGATCAGCAACTCAGGGCATGTTTGAGAAAGCTTATTTAAGGGGCTTTTTAGCTTATTAGCTTAATAAGCCTAAATAAGCTTGAAAATTCAAGCTAATCAACAATGGATACCAAATTTTATTCTCTCTTACGTAAATTTATTTATCTTCATATAAATCAGATATTCTGTGGGCTACGAATGGTCAATTGGTCATCAAATAAAAAGTAATTTAGCTAGTCCTAGAAGATTTAAGTGTATGAAACTAGATCTGAAATTTATAATTTAGGTCACTGAAGCTGAACCTAAAACTCAATTGAATACATAAATACTGAAAAAGTAAACGAAGATTGGCTGACCTCAGTTGTGATTTAAAGGGTTCGATAGAAATTTGAAACTGCGCATCTTCCAACCCTTCAAATATCTTGCTTAAATTACATAAAATAGAAGATTGTCTTAAGATAAACAAAATTATATGAGGTGCTGGTTAGGTGGGTGGGCAAGTAGGCAACACCTTCGACCCCAAAAAATATCCATAGAGAAAGAAGTCACAAAGAAAACCCATGGCTCAAATTGTAAAAGAAGTCAAACAGAGAAGTATTAAAGTATTAAATTTAAGACGACTAAAAGGTTGTACGCCGAAGAGATTGCAGGGGGTAAAACCTAAAAACCTCCCGTCACATGAGGATGAGATATAGGGTATGTTTGGAAGTGCTTATTGAAAATTAAATGTGGTAATTTCTGTTCTAACATGAAATATGACATGAAAATAAATACATTTAGATTGAGGTAAAAAAAAAAATTGGGGTAGTCTCGAGTCGACTTAACTCACCCTTTAATAAACGGGTTAGATTCAGGTCAATGATGATTTAAATGGGTCGACCCGCAACCCGTTTAATTATTAAAATATATTTAAATATATATATATATATATATATATATATATATATATATATATATATATATATATATATTTACCTCAATATATATATATATATATATATATATATATTATTGGAATGTGATTATTGGAATGTGATAAGTGGAAGATGAAGCCAATATCATTCGTGGTTCCGGATTCCTTGCGAATGCTTTGAATAAGCATTGAATAAGATCGGTTATTTTTTAAAAGAATATCCATTCCAAAAAAATCATTCCAAATATACCCCTCTTTTATTTTAAAATATCCGAATTTTAATTAAAATTTATGTCAAAAATCGGTTATACAATGTTAACCGTGGATGAAAAGATGGACGATCTAGATTAGCCTAAAAATTGGTTCTGTGGTTCTGTCGCCAAAAACGGTTCTGCGCTGAATCGGACTATATATATATATATATATATATATATATATATATATATATATATATATATATATATATATATATATATATATATATATATACTAGCTTATTACCCGTGAAAAATCACGGATTATCGTAATTTTTCTGAACATAATTTTTACATAATAGAAATATGTTTCATCATATGTAAGTATATATAGAATATTAAATACGAAATTATTTAATATTTATATAAGTTAATTAGTGAAATGTTTAAGGTAGTCTTTAATTTTAGTATTGTTATAAAGAATAAATTTTAACCAGTAATCACTAAGATCTAATGGTCAAAATTAATCACATATTTTATACATGAAGGGGTATTCTAGTCATTTGACACTTACAGAAAAATAATTTGATTTTTATTTTTTTAAATATTTTTTTATTATTATTATTTTATTTTATTTTATTGGTTAAAAAACAATACTACCTTCGTCCCACAAAAAAGTTCTCATTTCTCTTGGACACGAGCTTTTAGGAGATTGTTACTGGTAGAGTCATTGGTAGTACTTTTGATTGAAATATAATGTTAAATTGGAGAGAGAAAATGTTTTATTGGTGAAATTATTGGTAATAATATTATTTTATTAAGTGGGCTTCCAAATTTGAGAAACGGAAACTTTTTTGTGGGATAAAATTTAAAGGAGAAATGAGAACTTTTATGTGGAACAGAGGGAGTATAATTTTGATAATCACATGTGATTGTATGTTCGATCACATTTGATGTTCTAATACAATCACATGTGATTCGGTATATAATCAAATGTCATTAAGCATGCAATCACATGTGATTATCACATTATGTGTTATTAATGAAAAATAGATAATTTAAAAAAATAATAATAATATAAAAAAATTCTGAAAAAATAATAATAAATAATTTTGTTATAAAAATGACCAAAATACCATTCCATGTATAAAATATGTAATTAATCTTGACTATAATTTTAATTAATCAATGGTTCAAATTTATCTTTTAGGACTATATAAAAATTAAGGACTACCTTAAATACATCTCAAGGTAATTTATCTATTAGATAATTGATAATGCTATAGACGTGATTATATGCTATATTAGAATAATTAAAAACATATGATATCAAAGGGGAAAATTAAAAACTTAAATAAATGACTACAATATATAGACGTGATTATAAAATATAACTAAATAACTAATAAGAAATACTTCCTCCGATCAAAATAAGTGACACACTTTGCCTTTCATGGTTTTGAGGCAAAAGATTATAATGATGATTAAATTAGATTAATTGGATGGTTAGTGGTGAATGTGTCTCACACCTTTTGAATAAAGTGAGTTTAATGATGTTTAAAAGTAAAAAGTAAGGGTAAAGGAGTCATTTTACTTTGTTAAAGTATATAGTTAGAGGGTGTAGGTCCCACTATTTTTGCCAAATAAGGTAATTTTTCAAAGTATGACACTTATTTTGAATCACCCAAAAAAGGAAAGTGTGTCACTTATTTTGAATCGGACGAAGTATAATAGATAAAATTTAAAATATTTTTTTGAAAGCAACATTTGATATTTTATTTGATAGACCACCGTCCTCATCTTCTATTATATTTCCTAAAAAAGTCTTAATTTTTGTTCACTAATACAAAAGATAAATAAAATATTGAATTGTGTTTTGGTAACTACTCAAGTAAAACATAATACCATTTAAAGTGAAATATGTTAAAACTACTAATAAAGTCTTAATATTATTCACTAATAAAAAAAATTAAAAAGTAATAATAATAGAGAAGTGTCTTTTGATTAATATTCAAGTCAAACACGATATTATTTATAGTGAATTATATTAAGACTGCTACTAATAAAGTCTTACTTTTATTCACTAATCCAAAAAATCAATTAAAATATTGAATTATGTTTTGACTAATACTCAAGTTAAATACAATAGCTTTATAGTAAATTATATTAAGATTACTAATAGGGTCTTACTTCTATTCACTAATCAAAAAACTAAAAGATCTAAAAATATTAATAAGTATGTTGAATTATGTTTTGACAATTAATTGTGTCAAACAGAATAATGATTATAGTAAAATATGTTAACTCTACTAATAAAGTCTTAATTCTTTTAACTAATAAAATAAAAATAAAAAATAAAAATAGAGAATTGTGGTTTGACTACTACTCAAGTCAGACACAGTATTATTTATAATGAATTGTGTTAATACTACTAATAAAGTCTTACTTTTATTCACTAATCCAAAAATTAAAATAAAAAAGAGAATTATGTTTTGACTACTACTCAAATCAAACACAATAGTTTTATTGTAAATTATGTTAAAGGGTAAAGTATGAATATAATCAAGGTTAATTGTCGGGTATTATATTATTAAATGATACTCTATGGTATATTATTGGGTTGAATGTTAAAGAAAAGTGAATAATTATGTTGTATGTATGATGTAGTATAGACAAGGTTCTAAAAGACGCGCCATGGCGGCGCCAAGGCGTCGCCAAGGCGTGAGGCGCGGCGTCGACGTTACGAAACAGACCATGGCGGCTAGGCTAGGCGTGACGTGAGATAAGGCGTGATAAGGCGCGCCTTATGGCGAGTTTTTTTGAAGGCGGCTGTGAAAAATGATTTTTTTTAAAGAAATTGATCAAATATATAATTATAAATTTAGATGTAATACTTTTTTATGACATTTATATATGAATTGTTATTTAAATCAATAGATCTATATAATTTTTTTAATTTAATATACGTATATATATAAATTATATAAAAAATTTGCCGCCTTAAATCACGCTTTGGAAAACGCCAAGGCCCGCCATGGCTCGCCATGACTGAGGCTTGATGGTGCCGCCATGCCACGCCTTACGCTTTCTAGAACCTTGAGTATAGAGCTATTTATACTTTTTACTACCAAATACATTATCTAGCTATTCTTCCATATTTATTTGAAAATATAGAATTTATCGTATTTAGGGATTTCGTTTTCAACATTATGCATTTTCCCTAAATTAATTAGTTTTCGTTTAGTTTCCTTTAGATACTTTGAGAGGAAAATCAATTATTTTAATGCAAACAATAGCAAATGTATTTGAAAATATTGGCTCTTAAAAAACGGTGTCATTATCCTCTTAAATAAATGGTCATAAATAAATAAATTAATTTTCTCTAAAATAAAAGAATGGTCATTAATCATTATCCTCTTAATTCAAATTTTCGATTTTTTTTAAACTAATAGAAAATGAGGTGGTCTTCTTTGTTGACACGTGGCATGTGGGTTTAAAAAGATGACAAGTGGCCATATATGCTTTGATTTATTATAGTAGTAGATATATATATATATATATATATATATATATATATATATATATATATATATATATATATATATATATATATATATAGGGGCGAGCTATTTGCATAACCCATTTTTTTTACGTAGAACCAAGCAGATCCCATCTAAGAATGTTAGAATTTAGTAAAAAAATATGCAAAACAATAATATTTACCCCAGATCAAACATATACTTTAAGAAAAATATCAAAAATATTGAAAAACATATATGTTCAAATAATGCAAAAATAACACTTATGTATACGTACATGAAAACATACATGCACAAAAACATATATGTTTTCGTGCATGAATAACATACATGCAAACCAATATTGGGGGTCCCTCATTAAATAACTTCATGTATCTTCCATGATCATTTCATTTTGAAATTCAATTGTTTAGATTGAGTTCTGCGGGTTCTGTAGCCTAAAATGGGTTCTGAAACTAGTTATTCACTATATATATATATATATATATATATATATATATATATATATATATATATATATATATATATATATATATATATATATATATATATATATATATATATATATATATATGGTTGGGTTATATTGAGAACCCTGATTTTAAAAAGAACTCTGAGAACTATTATTAACCAATCAGAATTTAGTAAATTAATTTTGATTTATTTAATTCATATTAATTATTCAAGGGTATTTTGGACGTTTTAACAAAAACAAAAATATTTCCTTTTTCAAAATTTCCTAAAATTTAGGAATTGTTTTCAAAAATTTATTGTTATCTAATTTTTTTCTTTTGAGCCGGTTGTGCGTATATGTTTTTTACATACATGTTTTTTTAAGCATCTGCATATATATTTTTTATTTACCGTTATACATACATGTTATTTACAGGGTTGCACATATATTGAAATATATGTAACATAAGACAAACATGTTTAACAAACAAAATCTATTTCCAAATTGTTAAAAATTGATAGAGCAAACAAAATACATATATGCTGAACTTATTTAAACAAAACGTCAAAAATTATATATGCATAAAAATGATTGCTAAGATGTAATTGTGTCTCATTTTGAAGCAATTTTCTTCTTTATATGTCATAACACATAATGCTCATTTCCTCTTTTTCCACTTGTATATGTTGTCAATTTTCCTTGTATCACCCACTGCAAAACATCAACAAAAAAACGTATATGTTACCGAAGAACATAAACATATATGTTACCGGAGAACATAAACATATATGTTACCGGAGAACATACATGCACGGATAACACATATGAGTCCAATCAATAACACCTATTTACCATAATCAGAAACACATATGCAAACATGTTACCTAAAAAAAATCACTTTATTATACACTGTAACTTCAAGTACATAGTCAAATACAAAATGTTGGATCTAAATATCTCTTTTTTGACAAAAATATTATTTATCCTTTTAACTATTAACTTTTAGAATAATTGAAATCACACATCAAAAACATAACTTTTAATTAATTAGTGGTGGTCCTGGTGGACCCAATTCAGAAAATAAGACTATGAAACCCAATCCGATTTCAAGAACACGTAATAAACAAATATAATTAGCAAGCACATATGTGATGTAACTAAGCAAATTAAACAAATCAAACACAAATTAAAATAAAATTGCCCAATTTTATTACTATTGATAATACCACCACTTCCCCACCTTCCTTCCAACCTTTTCATGTTCAAGAACAAAACACACCCCACCATCCAGCCTTATCACGTTCAAATCTAAAACACAACCATAAATTTAGGTGTCTAATAAAACAAAACATGAAATTTAAAGAGCAGTTATGAACAATTAAAAAAATACTTACATTTCTTCTTTAAAATTCAAGGTTTAGGTAGGAGATGCCGCGGGCAATCACACATTCACACCTCATTTCTAACATTTTCAGATCTAGGAACGAACGAACCAGATCACTGAACGAGTGCTTCCATACGATTGCTTCCACCAAAACACTGACCGAACCAGACCACCCAAGATCTGTGTGTTTTCACCTTTTTTACATCTCTAAAAAACCTAGCCCGCTACTACCGACGAACGAACAAGGTCGTGCCGCCACCGTCACCGATGGCCCTCACCGCCGGCATAAAGCCAAGAGATTTTATCAAAACCCTAACCATAACCCGCTTCACGGACTAGCGGTGCGTGACTGGGATTCCGGTGTTGAAATACATACCTATATGGTAGGAAAATTGCGGACGTCTCAGTGGTGGTGGCGGTGTACCCTGGTTTGGCATGTAAAAGGCTGGATCTTGAATTAGAGAAAAAGATAGTGTCAATTGTTAGAGAGAGAAACTAAGATGGTGACCTTTTCTTTTTCTATTGGAGACGTACAGAGAGAGAGAGGAGGGATTAAAGAAGCTAATAAAATGGAGAGAAGGGAGATTTTTAAGGGAGTGGGAGGATTTTATTTTATTTTTTTAATTGTTTATTTTGGTAAAATACCCAATCTGCCCTTTTCGTTATTAATTGCCAAGAATAAAACTTGTTTTATTTACGAAAATGCCATAATTAATCTTAACCGTTTATTTTGAAATCCAATGGTTTAAAATTGATTTAAAATAGTTCTCAGAGTTCTTTTTAAAATCAGGGTTCTCAATAGTGATGGATTCCATACAGAACCCATATTATACACAGAACTTTTAGAACTATTGTAGACCAATCATATTCAAGATAAATTAATTTTATTAAATATTTATATTTGATTATAGAGGGGCATTGTGGGTATTTTAACAAATTCAGTTTTCAAAAGTTAATGCTCGATTGGGATCAATTCCTAATAAATAGGATCTGTGGTTTCAAGCCTATTATATCTTCCTGTACATAATTCTTCCATATTCTTCTTAGTCGTCGCTGATAATTCATCTTTTTCTTCCGTATAAATTAAAATTGCAGCGATTTTCTTCCAAAAATCTGTTCAAACTATTCATCCTACTTAGTCGTCTCGGTTAATTCATCTTTTATTATTTAAAATTTCAGAGATTTTCTTCTAAAAATCGGTTCTAAATATTCGTTCCAAAATGTCGATTGAAAATGATGGAACTGGAATTAATCAAGATCATCCAATACACAACGACATTATCGACATATATGATGATAGTTATTGCGATGAAGCTCCTCAAAATGCAACATATGAATCCGATGATGACATACATCATTAATTAGGTTTTATTATTAATAATTATTTTTTTGTGTTTATTCTAATTGTTTGAGATAATGTTTTTCTCTATTCAATTGAAACCATTGTAAGATACGTAGATGTTTTTGATGAATGTAGTTGTTTTATACGTAAATATAACATTTATACTTTTTGAAACAGTTCTAAAAACTATGTTTTTTTTTATTTACTGTATATGATACCTTGTTCTACATGAATGTATGTTTGCATTCTCATGCTTGTTGTGAATCATACATGTGTGTTGAATCTTATATAATCTTATTTTGAGAATGACATTTATGTTATGTTTTAATATGTTATGAAAAGGTATTAAACATAATTTGTTTTAGCATGTATACATGTATGTTTGGATGATATTGTAATTTTTTAATAAGCATTAGGTAAACAAACTAATTTCGTTTAGTATACCTTGTTGTATACATGTATGTTTTTTGTTTACATTAATGTTATTCCACAATCGAACACATGAACGTGGTTAATCATATTTTCTCACCAAATGCATTGAAGTATATACACCACGGAAACATGTATAAAAACATTCACACCTTTTATATAAAAAAAAGCATCCATGATTATTAAAACATTCTCCTTGATCGACATTCATGCATAAATGCTACAACTATTAATCCAACATACATAAGTGCTTTTTATTAATAACTTATCGAATCCATTCAATGGAAATTAGATAACTGATACAACTATTATTTCATCGAAGAAAACAAAAAAAAAATAAAAATTCAGCGCCAACATTCAATAGAAATTCCACATCTTTACCCTAAACCAATCGAATCCAATACCCATATACAAAATAATACATACATGCATGACGCTTTCCATAAACAAGTTGATTCTTAATTCTTGATTCTTGATAACATATCATTAATGAATTTACGAGATGATAAAAAAAATACATACATGCTTTTAATTTTTTTCACAAATCACCATGATTTGTTATATGTATCTAGTTCGTATACCAAAAAAAAAAAAAACACACATTTATGATTCTTTCTCTAATAGAAACCTTCGTAAATAGAAAAAAAATTTGAAGTTTTTTGGATAACTATGGTTGTGATTTCGGAATGTGGAGAAATATGGAAGATAATCTTCCACGATCCGGTTTTCAAGGACCACGATTTGACAGGGTATAAGAATCTTCTTCATTTTTAAAAACGGAATTCCTATTATACCCTTATACAACTTAAAATCCGGTATTTTAATACCAATTTAATTACATCAATGCCACCGAAAATTGTAGCCTTTGATTTTAATAATGCGTGGTCCAGATCGCTTAAAAAATAGTTCTATGAGTTCTGTAAATAATTTGGGTTCTGTATGGAATTCAACCCTATATATATATATATATATATATATATATATATATATATATATATATATATATATATATATATATATATATATATATATATATATATATATTTCACTAATTTATACGTAACTAATAGTTAGATAAAAACTAAAAAGACTACTTGTAATTTGGTGTTTTAATATTTGTTATGAATTTGTGGAATAATAACAACATTTTAACATGTTTGACACGTTTAACCTGCTAACTTGTTTAATTCGTTTAATTAAACGAGCTATGTGGATCAGGTTCGGGTTGAAGGTAAACAAGATAATGATGAGATATCTGACCCGTTTATATAAATAGATTCGTTTCGGGTTGAACGTTTCTGACCCGCCAACCCGAACCCGGTCTGAATTGTCACCTGAAAATAATTTATTTGCTTATTGACTTTTTGGAAATGAGTTTTGAAAAGTAAAATTCTACTCGCTTCTTGAAATCTACTTTTTGAAAGGGTTACCCAAACAACTTTTTAACTTATTGACTTCTTAAAAAACTAATAAATAATAAGTCAATAAGTTACTTTTAAAAGCTCATCCAAACATACTCATAGAAACAATAAATCCAAATCGTAGTCGGTTGGAACCAGATTACTATAAATCGGTTTGGTATCGTGTTCATTTTTAAATGAAATCGGGTATCAGGTCATCTAGGTCCGGATATATCAGGAATGGAACAAACCGAATTTAAGAACCGGGACCAAAATTTCAACAACTTTAGATTATAACCCTAATCTACTTCTACTACTATAATAAATCAAAGCCTATATGGACACATGTCACTTTCTATACCCTTTGTCCATGTGGCAGCCTTATAGAGCCCTAAGATTTAAATAAAAAAATCATATTAAATTATTTTATCATTCGAAATTCAAAACAACAAGTATTAAATTTTCGCTTTAAATACAAATCCCTTATTTATAGCAAGAGATAAATAAACAAAAATTATTAATTTTGATTTTTAATGTGGGATTTAAATATTGTTGCCAAATATATGTGTGCCATATAAATCGGCACCTTCATGTAATAAGCAATTACAAATACATGAATTTTCAGGAAACTCCTTTATATTTGCCTATATTTGTCTTGCTTCACATATACTCCATATTCTACCCAAGATTATATTTAGAACTAGCCTATAATTTATGATAAATCACGAGTGACTTATAAAATTTTATATAAATAAATGTATAGAATTGCGTTCAAGGAGTTTCATTAATTTTACGAAGTCCCGAGAAAACAAATCTCAACCAATTGACCAATAAGATCTTATGGTCAAGATTAATCACATATTTTATACATTGAGTGGTATTTTGGTCATTTTTTAAAAAAATATTTATTTTATTATTTTTTAATTTTTTATTATTTTTTTCATTAAAAAATAATATTTATTTGATAGTTACGTGTAGTATTTAATCAAATGTTCTTTTAGTATAAAATCACATGTGATTGTATATTTAATCACATTTGATATCTTAGTTCAATCACATGTGATTCAGTACACAATCACATGTAATTCAATATGCACTCAAATTTAATTCATTATACAATCACATTATGTGTTATTAATGAAAATATAATAATTTTAAAAAATAATAATAATAAAATAAAAAATCTAAAATAATAAATTTATTTTAAAAATGACCAAAATACCCCTCAATTAAAAATAATAAATATAAAAAAATCAAAAATAAAAAAAATCAAAAAAAAAAATCAAAAATAAAAAAAATCAAAATTTCTTTTAAGTGTCAAATGACCAAAATACCCATTCATTTATAAATTATGTGATTAATCTTAACCATTAGATCTTATTGATCAATTGTTGAGATTTGTTACTCGGAACTTCATAAAAATAGTGGACCTCCTTGAACGTTTCTCTAAATGTATATACACAATTAAAAGAATTAGAAGAATTACTTGCTTTTGATATGTTAGTTGTTCAATCACATGTGATTCAGTACACAATCACATGTGATTCAACATGCAATCACATTTAATTTATTATACAATCACATTATGCGTTATTAATGAAAATATAATAATTTAAAAAATAATAATTAAAAAATAAAATAAAAAATCTAAAATAATAAATAAAATAATAAATTTATTTTTAAAATGGTCAAAATACCCCTCAATTAAATTATTATAAATATAAAAAAAATCAAAAAAATCAAAAAAATCAAAAATAAAAATAAAATCAAAATTTCTTTTGAGTGTCAAATGACCAAAATACCCCTTCATTTTATAAAATGTGTGATTAATCTTAACCATTAGATCTTATTGATCAAGGGTTGAGATTTTTTCCTCGGGACTTCGTAAAAATAGTGGACGTCCTTGAACGTCTCTCTAAATGTATATACAAAATTAAAAGAATTAGAAGAATTACTTGCTTTTGATATCTTAGTTCAATCACATGTGATTCAGTACACAATCATATGTGATTCAATATGCAATCACATTTAATTTATTATACAATCACATTATGTGTTATTAATAAAAATATACTTCCTCCGTATCAAAATAAGTGACACACTTTCTATTTTGGGGTGTATCAAAATAAGTGACACACTTTGAAAACTTTCCTTATTTGGTAAAAATAGTGGGACCCATACCCACTAACTATCCACTTTAATAAAGTAAAATTACCCTTATACCCTTACTTTTACTTTTAAAACTCATTTATCTCACTTTATTCAAGAAAAGTGGGACCCATTCTCCACTAACTATGTACTTTAATCTATTTTAACCCTTACTTTAATCTTTTTACCTCAAAAAACGTGTAAGCCAATTTGTGTCACTTATTTTGATACGGAGGAAGTAATAATTTTAAAAAAATTAATAATAAAAAAATAAAAATAAAATAAAAAATCTAAAATAATAAATAAAATAATAAATTTATTTTTAAAATGACGAAAATACCCCTCAATTAAAATATAATAAATATAAAAAAATCAAAAAAATCAAAAAAATAAAAAAATTAAAATCAAAAATCAAAATAAAATCAAATTTTTTTTAAGTGTCAAATGACCAAAATACCCCTTCATTTATAAAATATGTGATTAATCTTAACCATCAGATCTTATTGATTAATGGTTGAGATTTGTTCCTCAGGACTTCGTAAATATAGTGGACCTCCTTGAACATCTCTCTAAATGTATATACAAAATTAAAATAATTAGAAGAATTACTTGCTTGTGATATCTTAGTTGAATCACATGTTATTCAGTACACAATCAGATGTGATTCAATATGCAATCAAATTTAATTCATTATACAATCACATTATGTGTTATTAATGAAAATATAATAATTTATAAAAAAAAATAATAAAAATAATAATAAAAAATAAACAAATAAATCTAAAATAATAAATTTATTTTAAAAATGACCAAAATACCCCTCAATTAAAATATTAAAATCAAAAATCAAAAATAAAAATAAAATCAAAATTTCTTTTAAGTGTCAAGTGACCAAAATACCCCTTCATTTATAAAATATGTGATTAATCTTAACCATTAGATCTTATTGATCAATGGTTGAGATTTGTTCATGGGGACTTCGTAAAAATAATGGAGCTCTTTGAACGTTTCTCTAAATGTATATACAAAATTAACCTTTTTTGAAAAATAAAATAAAAAAAGAAAAGAAAACGAATATAGATTAGTGTGTTAAATTTGTATAATAAACAGACAAATCTGTATCAGGATAATATTTTGATTTATTTGATTTTTTCATTGATTTGAATTAGGATTATATCAAAGTTTAAATTAATAACTTTTAAACGCCGTCTACAATCAATAATCGCCTACATCTATAATTCTAGATATATTACGTGGCATTTTAAATATTGTCTACAATCAATAATTTTATATATAATATTACGTCATAGGTTAATGTGGCAATTATTTTTTTAAACGTCATTTTTATAACCGAGTCTGGCAAAAGTGCAAAACGCTAGACGAAAAAGAAAGTTTATTACAACGGGTTTCTCAACCAATCCACCCATGAAATCTTAATATTCTGATTTCAATGAGTGATCCAAGAGAACGAAAATAAACAAATACTATCAAAAAGATTCGACTTACGCATTTTACCTCTATCAAACAACACCGTAATCCTGAATCTCCATAAAATCTAACACGTAATGTACCCGATGACCCGCATTTTAAGCCGTCGGTTTTAAACCGTAGGAATATGATCACACTTCTCCCACCAATCTTGAAAGGACCCACTTCTAAACAAATCAAGGATATAACTGCCGTTACCTTTTTTAATTTATAGGAACTGCATACCTTGCATCCTACAACAATTCTATCATCAAGGATATAACCATCGTTACCTTTTTTTGCCTAACAATGAAATATGCATCCCACCTCATGATTATATATGCAGAAATCGTTCAATTCTTTTAAGCATCAACACTAACATCTTTGAATCAAGGATTGGTACTAGGATTAGGGCTGTCGAAAATAACCAAAATCCACTCTACCCGCCCGACCCGTTTGGAATTTGGGTAGATCGGGTCGGGTAGTTCGGGTAACGGGTAGAAACATTTGGGTATCGGGTAACCCGAATATAATACGGATCGGGTATAAGGTAATATTTTAAGTTGGCGGGTATACCCGAAATAACCGAATTTTATTATAAGGAATTTTTAAAGGTAATATTTTACAATTTTATAAATAAAATAAGATCGTCATGTTTGTAGTCCATGAATTTCATCTAAACGTCAATGATATAGCCTCATGTTGTTTGGAGTTTGGTAAAATTACGGACAAATATTGTATATTAAGATCGGAATATAAACATAGTGGTCACCGACAATACAAGGGTGCAAATTCTCGGGTATTAATGGATATACCCATACCCGACCCGTCACCCAAACTACCCATATCCAAATACCCGAATTTAATATGGTTTGGGTATTGGGTATTTTTTATATTTGAAAAAACCCGAGCTACCCGACCCGAACTACCCGAAACCCGAAAGTTATACCCGATCAACACCCCTAACTAGGATCACAACCAGAGAACACTTGAAGCATCCGTCAAATTTGTTAAAGAATTTAAGATGCAGATAAATGATTTCCAAAACAAATACAATGCACAACCATTAGCATATAGAGCACGTTTTTTTTTTGTGACCAGTTCTGTATAAATATAATATAGTATTTTTTTTTAAATACTGCAGGAAATCGAAGTTTGCGTTTTGTACAATCCTCCAAAATCAGCAAGTAAGTTGTAGTGGCATATAAGAATGAGTTTAGTTTTTTTTCAAAATGAGTTTGGGTTACTTATATTTTGGTAAACCCTAATTTAGCATCATTTTATTGATTTTTTAACAGCCATCACACATCTCCTAATTCTATATTTTTTTGTCCACGTCAAGACTTAAACCTACGACCCATCGTTTTATTAAGTGGCAGTTTTTTTCGAGTACAATTAATATATTTGCCAAGTCATAAGTCCACATGTGCAACCTTTCATTTTATATACAAATATTGTCAAGTCATAAGTCCATATGTGAACCCTTGCCATTTTAATTTTACAAATATTTCCAAGTTATAAGTAAAAAAATATTATTTTCACTAACTCTTTGTTTTACTATGATTATTAATAAGAGTCAAGGTCAGTCATTGTCAAATGTCTGTTTGTATTTGAAAGTGCCATCATATTCGCTCGGACAGTTGTATGTAGCCTTGTCTAGAGTAAAGTGCAGATAAGGTTTGAAAATTTTAATAGAAGATAAGACGACGCTTTACAAACAAAACATCAATTGTTGTACTCAAAGAGGTGTTTAGAACTTTATGTTAAATTATATTTTTTGTTAAATAATTTGAGTTGTTTTTATAATACATTTTTGTATAATTTTTCAAATCTGAGTTTCTTTTTTTGTTACATCGTTATAATCATTATGTTTCAGGAGAAAAACGCTGTTTAAGTAATTTATTAATGTTCAGCGTAAATAGACTTTTATTTTGAGGTAGGAAAATTAAGACTTTCCGGAAAAAGAAAGCACGGATTAAAACATGCTTAATATAAAAAGTCGTAAATGTTTTATATATAGTAAAGAGAGAGGTTTTTTCAATTATGTTATTAACTAGGTTATGATCCGTGAAAAATCGTAGGCGGTAGCATATTACATTGAACATTAATACTTTGAGTTGTTTTTACAATACATTTTTGTATAGTTTTTCGAATTTGAGTTTCTTTTTTTGTTACGTCGTTATAATCATTAAGTTTGATACAAAAAAACATTATTTAAATAATTATTAATATTCAACGTAATATGCGACTGTCCGTGAATTTTCACGGGTCATAACCTAGTAATATATATGGGCGTGACTCGTGTGCATGCAAGGCCCAACACCCAACAACCGATTATCTTCGTCACACCCAACAACCGATTATTGTCGACAATTGCTGATTACTTCTACGGTTCTACATTCCTCAATCAATCGTTAGAAGTATTGTATATTTAGGTATTGATTATACCTTTGGCACTTGTCGTATACATAACTGGTTCACGAATTGTTAGTTCTAAATGATAAAGGTGAGCAAAAAACCGAATAGAAACGAAAAAACCACACCGAAAAACGAACCATTTGAAATAATCAATGTGAGCAGTTTTGATTATGTTAGTTCTGAATGAAGAAGCCTTGTGGTTAGAACCACTAGGTGATGAGGTATTTTACTGTAATTTGTATTTTTCATTTACACAGTTGTGTAGTACAAACTCTTCATGATCTTTGTGACAATTTTTATATGAAAACTAATTTTTTGTTGCATGATTCAGTTGATTGAGTACTTCGCTGAGCGAGTGATATCAGCAGAAACTCTTAGTAAAATCACAGTTCCACATGCTAATTACGCAAAAAACCTATTAATCTCATCTCTGAGTTTTACATGATAACAAAGATGGAACAGATTTTCAATGCACATATCTCTTGACAACAATTAAGTTTAAAGCAAAAGAGAAATTACATCCCAAAACAACCAACCAATAAATTGGACATCTGTCAAAATGCAAATTAAGCCTTGGCTTTTCCAGCCTGAAGAGATTGGATTCTTTGCTGTAACTTGAAAATCTACAGAAAACAAACGCTGATTCTTAGATGCTTATCGTCATATATCATAAAATGTTCATGAGACCATGATGATTAAATTCAAATTAAATCAAAAGAATGTGTCAAAGTATACCCTAAGAGATTCATAACCAAAATCAGGTTTGGTGGTGATAGGCATGATAATCATGGTATGAATCAGATGTGTCAAATGGTCAAAGTTCAGGCAGAGTGTATTTTAATTTCAAACTTGAGATTCTTATTGTAGTTATATATAGTTTTTCATAATCACATCTAACAAATGAAATATTGAAAAAATTAAAGGTGTTTGAACTTCAATTTGACACAAACTCAACCTCTAGTGGAAAAATTAACCACTTTTCTCTCTACATCTTCTATCTTTAAATAAGTATGGTCCTTTAGTTTAAAATATTACATGGATAGTCCTTTTTTGGTACCTTTTGCACCTACAGTCCTTTAGCCTAACGTCCATTAACAAAAAAAAAAGGACTACGGGTGTAATTTTAAAGGACCACCGGTGTAATTTGTTAACAGAAAAAATTTAACAGATGCTTAGCTAAAGGACTGTAGGTGCAAAATGTTTCCAAGAAAAGGACTATTAGTGTAATTTTTTATAGTAAAGGACCCTACGTGTAATTTGGTGTAAACCTCATGGCCATCCTTATAATTTACTCTAATATAAATAAAAACTTATACGAGGATCGAGGAATCAACAAAATGAAGACCGTGTATCATATATTACATTCATTTTACTTCCCAAAATCATTAGAGTTGCAAAATGGAATTCATTTCTGCACCACAACTTTTACTTCCTATACCACACAGTACAAGTTTTACAGCTAATTGTACAAGTATATCAATCATAAGTTTTGGTAGATGCATTAAAAGTTGTGGTGTAAAAATCACCCCCTTTGCAAAATTACTTGATTTCTGTACAATTTTTGGTTTTGATCTTATGGTTATATTATTAGGTTGAAAGATGCTTAGATTAGAAATTGGATAGGTTTCGGGATTGTTTCTAATGTCTATAATATATTTACATGTCTTGATCATTAAGAAAATATTTAATTTTCTACAGTTTTCACATGTTATAAGATATAAATAGAATCACCACACAAATTAACAGAGAAAAGGTCACTGACCGCCTCTTTCTTGCTATTTTGTTTTTCCTCCATATCCTGAAGAGCTGAATCCAAACGCTTCCTGTTGTGAAAAAAAAATCAAATAAATAGTTTAATAATTAACAAAAGCAATAACCATAGATAATAACTCCAAACTAGCTTTTAACAGTAGGTGATTATATATAATGTTAGCATGTAAATCAACAAGATGCTGAAAGTGGCAATCCAATATTTGCAACACACTTAATAATTATTATCATAATGTACATCAAATCGCTTAAAACATTTATTTAACAAAAAATCGTTCATTAGGATAAGATTTTAAACTTACAATTCAGCAGAAATATATTCAATTCTCTTTCGAACATTTGCATTTGCTTCAGCCAGGTCCTGCTTTACCAGCACTGGTCCTATTAATTTGTAGACATTTGCATCCTCATTCAACAGATCCAACTCCTTTAAACCACAATTAAACACAATTAAATCTGAACAAAAACTAATTACTAAAGGTTGTTACTTTCACAATAGCTTTAGCAAACATTATAGCAGTGTTGTAAAAAGCGGCCTAGGCGGCCAAATTACGCGGAAAGGTCAAAATGCGGTCAAATATCTGCCTAGGCGGCCAATGTGGTCAACAAAGTCAACATTTTTTTTAAAACTACATTGCTTTGTTTAATTGTCTATTTTGCAACATCAAATTATGTGAACTTGGAATTGTTTGAAATTTAAAGTATTATGTTATGTTATACATATTATTTATAAGATATATATATAATTCCAATCCGCCTAGGCCGATTCCTCCTTGAAGGTGGTTGACTGCCTGTTGCGCTTTTTGCAACATTGCGTTATAGTACCAAATTAGGAACAATCAGAAAGCTATAGGTACTTATTGCAATTTGTCCTATTTGTTGTAAACCTAAAATTGGCATGGAAATTGTTCAAACCCTAACACCAATATTATAATTCTCATGTACTTGTTTACTCTCTTGATCTGAAAATAATTATGTATTTCAATAGACTCAGTTGCTAAAGTAATCTTACACAGAAGAACAAAAAACAGAATTTGAAAACAGCAAGTAATGCGAAATAGAGAAAGACCTTGAGAACGAGCTCATTTTCACCAAGCTGGATTGTGTACTTCTTTCTGACTTGGTGATTTTTCGATATATCTGTATCATGTAAAAATACAAACCAAAATATTATAACAAACAAGTATTAATTACAAAATTAAAATGAAAAATTGAAATTAAAGGAGATGATAGCTAATGATGACTCGCCCTTTTGTATTTTGCTGAGATCACTGGCTTTCACCTCTAATTCTTTTTGTAATTCTCGTGCGGCAGCAGATGATGAAGCCATTTGTGAGTGTAATTTTGGTTTTGTGAGATAGAAGAATTGGATGTGTCAAACAAAGACCTTGGTTTTGTTCGATAAAGTGAGAGAAACGGGCCGGGTGAGTATGGATCTGGGCCTGGGTGTGACACTCGGGTCAGATGCTGTTATCATTGTTGTTAAGACAATAATATCATCCAGTTACTGTATCAAATTAATTGTTATTTTCTGTTTTGGTAGTGATCTTTATATACTTCGTACTTAACAAATGAGTTGGTGGCCTGTTTTTTTAAACCTACAGTATTTTTCTTTTTTGTCATGTTAGTTTTTGAACATATGAGTTAGATATATGTATATTTTTTATTAGGAGCACAAAAAATTGATTAACACGCTATATTTATAATGTCGTCACATGAGCACAATTGCTGAAAAAGTAAAAGATGGTTATCAACTGCTACGGTTAATTCTTTTATGTATAAACCACTGCTAAAATGCAGTTTCAAAACTGCTTAAACTGTTCAAAACCATCTAAAAACGGGTTGGATTCGACAGGTCGGAAAATCAGGATTTGAATCTCAATTCGGATTTTCCATACGGTTATTATAAAGCAATATTAACCCAAATAAAAAATTTCCAAACACCCCCTTAAAAAAAACCATCGATGGATCGTTTTCTAAAAAAGTAAATGATGGTTACAATCCGGAAAGTAAAACAAACGGCACATTCCAAATCTATCAAAAGCAAAGCACCTTCCAACACTAAACCGTACGTCTTCTTGTTCTTGTCCTGTTACACAAGAAATTAGAAACCAACTTAATAATATTGATCCCTGTTAACCACTCCACCTTAGATTCCTTCTACTTCCATATGTATTTCTGCTTAAAATCATTATACGTTTTCTCAAATTACAGGTACGATCTCGTCTGTTCTGTTCTTCATTAGGGCTCATTGACTTTTCTCACTTTCCAATTATTACTTATGGTATGATGTTAAGGCTTCCATTTCTTGTTTCAAATCCAATTATGTGTGTCAATTTTGTTTTATTTGGGAAATTAATAGGAATTTGGGAGAGAATTGATTAACATGGATGCGGATGGAGGGGTTATGTCAGCTGATAATGACCCTACGCCGGTTCTTACCGGCCGGTCCAAAGGTTAAATTTTTTCTTTATTTTTATTTGATCCGATATAGAAAAACGCATTTGATTCTGAAATGATTAAGAAATAAATTTGTAACTGATACGAGCTGTAAGACTAATTTGAAATTAGTATGAGATTTAACTTCATGTGCAAGATAGATGCTAAGTAATTATGCTTTTGAATGCTAATCATGGATTGAAAAATTATTTTGGGTAAATGCTGCTGAGTTTTATAGTTGTTCTACATAGTTCACTCAAACATTTTGTAAGAGGTTTAACCACTCAAGTTCATATCTTGTTTTAAATATGTGAGTTTTTCTTATTCTTTTTAAAATGGACCTGCAAGTTATATTATCAGTTACATATGCTTATGCGGTGTGTTGTTTTTGTAAAATAGCTGACAAGTATAATTGACAATTCATGACACATCATAACTTTTATACAATTGGCATGCCATGTCAGCTATTTATGCAATTGAAACGCCACATTAATATATATAACTGCTTTACAGAGCGGTTTAATATTTCTTTTTATTTAACAACATTGAAAGAAAATTGTTAGTGGTTAAAAAAGGTTTGAGTGACGTAGCTAGAACAATTGTAAAACTTGGTTACTATGTACTGATTTCTGCCCAAAAATACTTAGATCAACTGAGCTGTACCATTCTCACGTTTGTTGTTAGTTTTATATATATTATATCATTACTTGCTAACAGCTGTTCTCATTGTCAATGTTTTCTTACAAATTCTCCTGAATCTTCTTGTGATAGATTAAAATAGGCATAAGTAGTATTAGCATTCATAATCACATTTTTTGCAATAATGATTTGTCGTTTAAAATGTTTATCATTGATATTGACTTGTGGTTTTGCAGCTATACATGACTTCACCCAACAGACTCTGCCAGCTTGTAAACCTGTTCTAACACCAGCATGGGTGAGTGTATAAAGTATAAACTATAAACACACTTGACATTTTGTTGTTAATTACCAGAAAATCTTGAATTGGATGTTTTTGTTTTCTGTTATTTTCAGGTCATCGGGACATTCTTTTTTATGGGTGTTATTTTCATTCCTGTTGGCTTAATTTCTCTTCATGCTTCACAGAGTGTAAAGTTCACTTCTTGTTATTGAGCTGTTTATCTTTTTTTTTTATCTTTTTAATATATTTGCAATCGTATGTCCTACCTAGAGGTGGTAAAATGGGCTGGTCAGACAGGCTGGCTAACGGGTAAAATGGGTACTTTTTGGTACGGGTTAAAATGGATTGGGTTGGGTTGACCCGAATCACTTTTTGCCCATTCTTTAAAAAAACAGAACAAATAGTTAGTATTAAATATGATTTTAAAAACCATTTTGTTACTAAAATGTAATATTTTGCATCAAGCAATTTAAGTAGCCCGCCCATTCGATCCGTTTCCTTGTTAACTTAATTTTCTGAATTGGCCCATTTGACCTGTTATAGATAAAAACTAACCCAAATCAATCCATTCATAAGTAAATGGGTCTAAATTGCCACCTATACTCCTATCTAGTAGTCAAAAGTATGTCAAAGTGGATTTACTTTAAATTACATTTGTAGGTTAATGAAATTGTGGATAGATATGATATTGAGTGTGTACCAGATACGTTTAAAAGCAACAAGGTAGCTTATATCAAGAATGCATCAACTCCAAAAAGCTGTCACCGCTATCTAAAGGTAAATTTATTAATTATTTTTGTAGTTGTCTACTTATGGTTATTAATTGATCTTGTGAATATTGTTGTTTAATGTAGGTGCATAAGCCTATGAAAGCTCCAATTTATATCTACTATCAGCTTGACAACTTTTACCAAAACCATAGGCGGTTAGTTACAAATTATTAAATTGCATTCTTCTTATGTTCCATATAAGAGATATATTAGATTCTTTGATAGCAAATCTTGTTAACTCCAAATACAAAACGATTCGAACGATTTGATAATGATTTTGAATAATTAAGTTTAATTATTTAATGCAGTTATGTAAAAAGTAGAAGTGATGATCAACTTCTACGTGGATTAGGGTACAACAAGACAAGTTCATGTGAACCTTTAGCACTTGAAAATGGTCTCCCTGTGGTCCCTTGTGGATTAGTTGCATGGAGTTTGTTCAATGACACATATTCTTTTTCACGAGGGACAAAAAAATTAGAAATTGAAAGAAAAAACATCGCATGGAAAAGTGACCGTGATCACAAATTTGGAAAACAAGTTTATCCTTTTAATTTCCAAAATGGTTCCTTTATTGGTGGTGGAAAACTAGATACAACTATCCCAGTGAGTGTCATTACTTTTAGAGTAAATTACATAAATTATCCCTGTGGTTTGTATAAAATTGTGAACTTCGTTCCGTGACTTTTTTTGTTACAAAAATGGTCCCTAAAGCAAAAAAGGTCGTTAAGTAACTTAAGTTTTATGGACAGTTGATGTTACAAGTTTCGAAACTCAGGGGCGATTTATGTATTTCTTGATGCGATATTTATTTATTTTCGTGTATTTTTTTATTCAGCTGAGTGATCAAGAGGATCTAATAGTGTGGATGAGAACAGCTGCTTTTCCAAGTTTTAGAAAATTATACGGGAGAATTGAAGAAGATTTAGAAGAAGATGATATTATAGTTGTGCATTTAATGAACAATTATAATACTTATAGTTTTGGTGGAACAAAAATGCTCGTTCTTTCAACATCAAGTTGGTTGGGAGGAAAAAACAGTTTTCTTGGGGTCGCCTACATTTTTGTTGGTTCTTCTTCAATACTAATTGCCCTCATTTTCTTGTTGCTTCATGTCAAAAACCCAAGGTATGAATATTCTACTATTTAATGCTAGCCACATGATATTATATTAAAAATAATGGTTATATGAACAAAACTTAAAATCAGTCTGCTTTCTCCCAATTAACCTAGTCTGGTAGTAAATAAATCAAGCATACTAACCCCTACCTCATAATTCCTGTTAAACAAAGGTGTGGTGTGTTACAAAAGGGTATTTGACCAGTTAAGCAAACGCAATTTATTATAAGATAATAGTTGCATTTTCCTACAATTCAAATACATTACATGATATTTTAGACTAAGATTTTTGACTGTTGTAACATTAAATAACATATTAATTTTTGTTAAATATTGCACTACTGTTCCTTCTGAATTCATAATTTTATTTGTTGACAGACCGTATGGGGGGGACACAATCTATGTATCTGCTGGCTCTGGCAACAGGAAGGATGTTTCTAGTTAACAAGCAGCCTACTGCATGCATAGGTATTAAACACTCACTTTGCTCCTTGAATAACAACTTAATTTTAATATTTCCTTTTTTTCCGATGATTCCTTCTCTATGCAGTGCAGTGCTTATATCAGATCAAATTTATCAACTGTAATCTTTATATTTCAACAGATGGTGATGTCAGTGTTCAAATTGCGATGATGACACTCCTAAAGTTACCTATACGTAATTACACAAAAACATTTCTGACCAAACTTTTTTGTAATGTAACAGTATCTGCATGTTGGTAGACTTTGGATTATGGATTTGTTTTCACATTGTTGTATCTTGTGGCTTATTCTCGCTTCTACTTGTTGAACAAGTTGAAAGCTCGTCATCATCATCATCATGTGACGATGTTGTCAAAGTTTTAAGGATGATTTTCGATCAACTTGTGATTAGATCCACTTGAATGCGTGCGTGCAAGTTTACGAAAATCTCAATCCTAGGTAAAAGAATGAATGAACTTTGGTGATACAAATTCCACAACCATGTATAATTAAACGTTCAAGGGTATGTGAGGGATTATTGATTGACATTTTGTTTGTTTTAATGTATTTTAGATTCTAAGTGTAGTGTTATCTTTTCAATTATGTTAGCAAACTATTATCTTTTTTTTCCCAAAAAAAATTATCTACTTAAAAATTTCACCAATAAAAAAATAATTAGGTGATAAAAAAATATTACTTCCTCCGATTCAAAATAAGTGATATACTTTAAAAAATTACTTTATTTGGCAAAAAAAGTGAGACCCTTACCCACTAACTATCTACTTTAATAAAGTGAAATAACTCTCTTACCCTTACTATTTACTTTTAAACATCATTAACTCCACTTTATTTAAAAAGTCTGGGATCCATTCTCATTAACCATCTAATTAATCTAATTTAATCATCATTATAATTTTTTACCTCAAAAACCGTGAAACTCAAAGTGTATCACTTATTTTGAATCGGAGAAAGTATATAGATTATCATAAGGATGTATCAAAAGGACACCCAAAAATGAAGTGTTCTATTTTCCTTGGATATTGTCACTTTCAAATGTTACACTACTGATATTTTAGTTTCATATTAATTGAAATTTCTTTTGACATACTTATGTTAACAATACATATTTACTTATTTTTTGGGCCCTAGAAATATTTTGTTGTTAAAAAAAACAATTTTAATAAAAAACCATCACAATAATTTAAAAGAAATATTAAAATGAAATGCTAAAATTAAGAATACTAATCTACCCAGAATATTCATGTCTGTCTTTGTTGTTATTCGTTTGTTTGTGTTCTTGGTGTTACGAACGTGGACAAGGATGAAAGATTTTTTTCTTGTTTTAAAATAGATTTTTCCGGCCGTAACTTGTTTTCTTTTTAATACCTTTCGATATGCCCAAAAAAAATGGAGACTTTTAAAACTAATTTTTGTGGTTAGGCAATTAAACAAACGGTCAACACTGCGGAAGTCAAATGGGTTACTCACTGATAACGAAAATTTGTGACATTTTGCTAACAGCGTGAACAACATTTAGGCGTTCTTACATCTCTTCTTTATACAATTGAACAAGATGACTCGAACAGAAGTTACCAGAAACTTGTGTTTTTAGGCTTCTGATTTTTGGAAATTAAATATACGAAATCGATCATTCTTAAGAGAACACTTACAAAAATCTAATGAAATTTGTAGTTTGTTTGACGAGCAATGTAACGAGTAGGAATGAGGACAATGGCGGATTACACAAAGAGGACGACTTCGTCATCTTCTTCTTCTTCTTGTCTTATTCTTCGATACTCTTCCCCTACGCAAGCTTCACACTCGCCAATTTTACAACTGTTTATGAGTTTTTTTTCTTTTTCTTTCCGATTCCAGTTTTGTGCTAAGTTTTCAACTCACTCCATCTGATTCAAGGCTACATAACCAACAGGTTCTTGCTTTAATTCTACTGTTCTAACACATATCATTAACATCTAAATTTCAAAAGATTGCTGTTGTTCTTATTGTTGGTATGCAATATGCATCAAGATTAATTCTGTGAATTAGTTATCTATTGCCTATTGGGAACCCAGATGTTACTGCTAATTTAGATAAAAACATATGCATTTCCCCACATGTCCACAATGTTCCTAGTTATAATGTGAATATCTTAATTAATTGATTTGTTTTTAGCAGGGAAAATAGAAAACCCATTTTTTGATGGATTAAGAAGAGATAATAATACCTCGATAATCAATAAGCCATCTTTGTTTACCTCAATCAGAAGAACTAGTAAGCAAAAAATCACCCGTTCAACCTCAGCCATAACGGGTATAAAGATAATATTCCAGAAAATATATCCTCACAATTAAACATTAAAAACGAACCTTTTAAGCTCTGAAAATCTTGATTTAGGTTCATCTCAAATAACAAATGACAATATTAAAAGTGATCTTGTTATAAAGAGGAAACAAACTGATTTGGGATTTCAACTTCCACCATGTGCAGCATCTTTTTATTATGGTGATTCACCACAATTAGATATTGTGGAAAATTGTGAAAGCATTCAGAGGCTAAATTTGTATTTGAAAGCTAGTAAGGATGCTGTAAATTCAGGTGTTCCAGGAAGGTTTTTGCGTGCTGTTTTGGGGCATGTTTCAGGTATGTTTTTTTTTAATAGAAAAAACGGGTCAATAATACGTTCTTATTTGCAGTATCACACAATTGACAACATGTGAAAGAATTGTTTCATATTTATTTTTTTGTGCAGATTTGGGATCTTTTATTTCAACAATCATGTATTCATTTTACTTGAACGAAACAGAGAAAACCTCTGAATATTGCACTGTGCCTATTATCAACACTAAAAGGCAGGATCTTAATTCGCATTCTGACCTCAAATGGCTACTTCATTCTTGTAACATTGATCAGAAATCACTTGTATTCATTGATGAGGTAAATTATACTAATTTAATATCACGATATATCTTATTTTATTTAAATATAAATAAAAAATAAAAAAATTGGGTACTTTGAGCAGGTTGATCTTTCGTATTATGATCTATTTGGAAGTCTTAGGGTGGTTTTAATGAATTCTGATAAGCTCGTAGAGAAACAAGAGGTAAAATTATATATTAGTTATTTATGGAAGAATAGATTAATATCTGTTTGTGTCTTGGTGGAACAGGCACTCAAGGAGTCTGTAGTAGAAATAATTGATTGCCAAAAGGTTTGATTCCACTTTCTTTTTCTTTTTTGGTGTTGGGGGCAAGTAAGAACCGCAATTTAATTCTGTTTCGGGCCAAATTTGCCCGGCCCATGCTAAAAGTTACTCCTTTTTACCCCCATTTTTCAACCTCTAATATATGCTAAAACCTAGTATATAGTATTTGATGTGACTTATTAATTATGCTTTTTGGCAAAACAGGATTCTTCATGTTGTGCCCTTATTGCTGAAAAGTTTTTGTCGACATCACCTAATATATTGGCAGGAAAAGGCTTCTCTCGACTCTTGTTAAATATTATCTGAATTTAAATCTTAATTAGGATCAAATTATCTGTTTATACACACACACACACACACACACTCAAATAAGTGTTCCTAGGTCGACCCATATCCATTTTGACCTGTCACCAAATCCTCCCGTTTTGCACTTTTGCCACCACTATCACACACCAAAATAATCAGTTGAACAATGGATGTTAAGATATTTTTTTTGCCATACTGGAATTAAATATTTATTAGTATAAATTTTTGTATTTGTTATTGTAGTTAGCAGGTATCCTATTGGATACTGAAAATTTAACAAGTCCTGAATGCACTTCAGTAGATAGATACATGTCAACATTATTACTTAATGGGGCTGGTAGATTTGGATGCAACGGTCTTTATTATATATGTAAGCTTACTATAATTCATTTAATTATAAGTTCCCTTTTATGCTTATCTTTATTCTTTAGGGCATGCTTCTAATGTTGTTGTGTGGTTTTCTTTAGTACGATCTAAGAAGCATGATGTATCCCATCTTAGTGTTGGACAAATCTTGCAAAAAGACTTTAAAAAGTGGATAACAACAGGTCGGTCTTTTTTAGTAGCCAATGTTTTCTTTATTCTTTAATGCCTCTATCTAATGGTGGAATTTTTTACCCATTTACTCATGAAGTTGGGTTGATTCGGGTAATTTTTTATAGCTAACATGTAAATTTTTTTGGCTAAGAAGTAAACTGTCAAAAGTCACCAAGAGTGTATTTTTGATGCATAAAACCTTCTAGATAAGATTATTACTGAAATAACATAAATTTTGTGATCATTTTTTCCACCGCTACTTGTATGATAGTCTCTGTTTTGTATGTTTCATTCATGTTCATGATACTTGTATGATGTTAAAATACAATTTACAAAATCGTGCAATAAAAGAATGTTGACATGATAATAATATGTGACTGAAAATTATAGGAAAAAATGGTGGGTCCAGATTGGGTGATGTTGGGATGAGTGTAATTGGGATATCTATTCATCAGCTTCTATCCCATAATGAGACTTCAATTCAAGAAATCGTCCTCTTTCAGCGTGAGTATTGTTTAATACATTGATATGTTGTTGTTTGGATTAAAATAATATTGTTTTTGTGTGTGTGCAGAATTGGAGAAACTAAGGTTGCTGATAATCGTGTCACGTTATGACCATGATAACAACTTCAAGGTTAGGAAAGCATATTATGATATTAACACATAATCATGTACATTTTCAGATGAGTGTATTAAGATTTGTTTTGTATCTGTTTATAAGGAAATGCTGATTTCTGCTGAATCAGAGGATTTCATGAATGATCTACTTCATTTCCTTGATACCCATGCTTCACATCTACCACTTCATGCCTTGTATCAACCAGGTTGGATTAATTTATTGTACGGGTCGACATGGTCAGGTCAACTTGGTTGACCCAAAAGGCTGAAACACTTTTGTCTACAAGTTATAAATGTTTTACAAATAATTAGGGTGTTCAACATGATTAAAAACATCATATTATTTCAATAATAATGAAATTCTTTGAATAAAATGATTTAAGAGGTTTTGTGGACTAAAAAATTCATTTTGGGCAACCTAATCTGGTCAAAGGCGACTCATTTGACCAATTCCATTGTAAGCAATGCACTTAGTTGTAAATTTCATTGGAATGATCAGATTATAGGGTTCATACAATCAAGCATAGGGATCTTATACTCTCTAAACAGGAGTACAGGTTTTAAATATTAATAAAAGGTTTGAAAAAGTGATTTATTAAAATAACCAATATCATAATTTGTCATGCAGGTTTAAGTGATGAGGTTAGAGCATTTACAATCGATAATGTTGCATCAAGCATCATCATAGAGCAGCTGTTACAAGATTTTTGTACAGCTTAAAAGGCAAGTTTTCTAAAAATTGACCTATCTTGTCATTTCACATGAATTTTTGCATTGGGTGTGTTTGGATTTAGCATTTTGGAACTGAAGACATATTATGTCCTTTCTCTAAATATAATTCAATTTCTAATCATGTTACAGAAACAACTTTGTCATCAAGGAAAACAATATTCTGAAGCTACGGTATTGGCTTGGACTATAACTTTAAGTATATGGCGGACGTAACTGAAGGATTTCAAGATTTCACAAATAGTTCGGCAAAAAGAAAATATGATTGTGCGTAAATCCACAAATTATCTAGCAAATATGTAGTTTTTGCGTTCTATCCATGCTGCCATTTGAAAACTAGACCATTTTCTAACTTTTTGAGAGTTTATCAGCGCTTTAACTTGATTTTTATATGTAGGCAGGCCGGTTGTATACTGTGTATTTTAATGGATGTATAGCTAATAGTTCGGCAAAATTTCATTAAACTATTAAGTAATAAATGTTATGACATGAATATTTGAATCTATGTTTAAGATTTCGGAGATGTATTTGAGTATTTATTCAGTACCATCCACGTTTAGTGACAAATTTGAGCTGCATAAGATAATCAATAACGTACATGTCTGTATATGATGAATCAGTTGTATTTCATTTAAGAAGAAAAACACACGCATTTTCTCCATCTTCGTAGTACAACAATAACAATCATTATGTATTACTTGTCATTTGTTCAATGCGAGACATGATTCCTATTTTAATTTTATTACACAAAAGATGAAGGATTTTAAGATTTCAGACACCATGCAATTTGCAGTGCAACTCTGAATTGAATCATTACACTCAAAATATAGTCAAATTTTGACAAAAAAACAAGATTAGAAAGCAGGAGGTGAGTGTAACTAACGAGGGGCCTTCTTTTTGCCAGCAATTGCAACCTTTTTACCCTTCAAAGTCCTGCAATTGTTCTTGGTACGTTGCCCTCTACAAGGCAGTCCCTGAATGTGCCGTATCCCTCTGTAGCACTGAATTTCTTTCAATCTCCTAATCGCAAGTGCATTGAATCGCCTCTACACAAAATAATAAGTCAACTGCCACATATGATTGCAAGATTCATTTTTATTTATCATCATAATGTGCCAACACAATATAAAACAGATGTAAAATGAACTCTAGTCAACAACTAGGCTTTTTTCCAAATGACATCAGACGAATAATTAACATAAACTCGTCATTTAGGATTCCAATTTCCGTACCCTGCATCACCTTGTCAAATTTGGGATTTCTAGTTACCTTTCTTAGCAATCTCCTCCTTGATTATAGCCATGTCATTTGACATGTTAACCAAATGGAGCCGTTTCAAGACAAATGAGCTAAATCTGTGTAGAACAAATATTACAATCCGCCCAAAATGACTTCTTAGATGAAATGAGTTGCTTCCTAAATTCATCTTCTTTTAGAACTACAATTAACTATCACGACTTGAGAGATTATTCTAGAGAAACATGTTGCAGACTAAAAACCGGATTTCAGAGTTAAATTTTGAAAAGAGTTGGTTTAAACTCTCTAAATCAAAGAATAACAGAACACAGTGAGTGAGTAACAGATATCATAAATGCAATTAAGAAAGAAAGGAATTGGAACATACAAGGTCTCCTTCAATCATGTACTTAGACACTTCATCACGAAGAGTAATGAGCTCCTCTTCTGACAAATCTTTAGTGATTTTGTTCTCCATTTTGAGGTCATTCAAAATCTCAAGTGCTCTAGTACGCCCAATTCCATGTATATACTGTAGCGAATACTGAACTCTCTTGTTATTAGGTATCTCCACTCCTCCCACACGAGCACATCTTATGCTCAATCCACCAACCTGCAAATTCAATTCAATTCATCCAGAATCAGATGAAAACCTAAATTAACTACTGACATGAATTGTTACCTTTGGAGGATTGAAAGTGGAGAACGATAAAGAATTTGAAGCAGATTTGGTTCTGAAGGAAGATGGGGTGGTGCATATAAGAGAGAGTGAAGGTGCCACCGGAGTTGCTAGCGCTTGAGCCATCGGTGTTCTCCGTCGACGTCGACTGTGTGTGGTGTGGTGAACGGTGAAAGGCTTACCCAAATGTCTCTTATCCTATTCGTTGGAGATAACTTTCTTATTATATTGGGTAAATGTCATAAATTATCCCTGTGGTCTTGCATTTTCTGCTTTTTTGTACCTAAACTTTTTTTTTCGAGATTGTTATCCCTATATTCTTTAAAATTCTGTTTTTATGTCCTTCCGTCTAATTTGGTTGTTAACTAACGGAATATGCCAAAAAACTGATGGTAGTTCCGCCCTTTTCCATTTTCCTTATAATTTTTTTTCTCTTTTTTCTTTTTTTATCTTCTGCCCTAAAAAAATCAATTACTCAATTCCTCTTTCAAGAATCACCACCGTGAGCTTCAAATCACCACTTCATCTTCTTCAGTGGACCGCCGGGAGCTTCAAATCACCACCATCGCACCTTCTCATCGCACCTCCATCACTATCTGTTGAGTAAGAGCTGAAGATGTCCGGAGTCAGTGCATAAGTTCCAATCTCTCTTCCTCTTCTCCGGTACAATCATGGCGGCGACTAAAGGTGAGCCACCATCATCGTCGGCCATCGGAGAATCTGAGACGGCAACTTGAAGTAGTGGAGTGTTGATGTAGCAGCGGTGCTTAATGAGACTTGATGTATCAGTGATGCATTGAGAAGGGGTTAGGGTTTCAAGTGCTGATAGATCTAGAGCCATTGTTAGGGTTAGTTTCAGAAATCAGAGTTGATTACCAGTTGCAACTTTCTTTGAAGATCTAGTTACCGGAGTGATGGTGGTGTTGCAAATCACCATCGTTAAAATATCAAAGAAACATTTAAGCTTGAAATCAGAAATCTGATTTTTGAAATCTGATGGTGGTGGTGCGACCAACCCAGCTTCAATTCGACTTTATTGGGTTTCACCATCTGATTTTGGCTTCGATTTGGAGGTATTGTATACGTTAATATGGCTTCAATTTGGAGGTACTGATTTTGGCTTCAATTCGACTTTATTACATTCACATAATTTTTAACTGTATACGTTAGTATGGCTTCGATTTGAAGCATGAAGTGTTCTTGATGATAGGGTTAATTTCATGTAGATGATGATAGGATTAGGGTTCTATTAATTGGGGGATCAGGGTTCTAATTTTATGATGATGAAGAGGAAGGGTGCGAAAAGACCAACATACCCTCACATGTTTAGCATGTAGGGTTAATTAACAGCTAAATTTGGACGGAATGACATAAAAACATAATTTTAAAGAGTACGGGGACAAAAATCCCGAAAAAAAAAGTTTAGGGACAAAAAAAAGAAAATGCAAGACCACAGGGACAATTTCTGACATTTACCCTATTTTATTTTTTCCATGTTGTTTTCATATATTACATGTTTAGTCCTTCGAATTCCTTTGTGTAATTGAAGTCTCTACTCCCTCATATTTTCTTTTCACAAATGTTTCACTCCCTGAACATTTTATGTACTCCCTCCGTCCCATAAAAAACTTCTCATTTGGTTTTTGCACAAGTTTTTAAGTGATAGTTAGTGGTGGGGTCATTGATAATACTTTTGATTAAAATATAAGGTTGGATTGGAGAGAGAAAGATAGTTAGTGGATATTAGTGGTGGAGTCTTTAGTAATAATAGTTTTTTTATTGTGTGGAGCCCATCAAATATGGGAAATGGGAAGTTTTTTGTGGGACAAAAATTTAAAGTGAAATGATAAGTTTTTTTTGGGACGGAGGGAGTATCCAACAAGAATTTGTTTATTATAACTGAGTGAAAAGTCTGATTCATTTTAAACTCTGAAACCATTCTTATTGTTTATGTTGAATGATCAAATGATCATTTTATCTTTTTTTATTTTATTTATATAACATGTTAACTGTTTGATACATAAAATGTTTAGAGAGTGTCACATCTTACACTAAAAAAAATTACTACACCAAAGTAAAAGTTATAACATGTAAAAGTCATAAGGTCACATTTTACTAGGTTAATAATTTTTTTTCTCCAATCAGGTTAGAGACTAAGTCAGAACCTTGCACCGAGTAAAAAGTGAAAATGATACCTAGCAAACATTATAATCAGACCAAATTAAATATCACTTCTTCCTGGACCCAATAAAAAAATTAATCAAACAATCCCTAAGCCCAACCTCTTGCCATCGCGATGGTAGAACTTGAGAGCATTAGCCATAGTGCGTTTTATTTCACTTGGAGCACCACTTTGAATCCTTTTAACCCAAGCATTCAAAATTCAACCTTTTCTTTTGTTGGTTCTTTTTTTGGAAACGGCAAATAATATAAACGGAAGTCTACTCGCAATATTTCAACGAGCACCCCCGAGTTCGAGCTCCTTTACAGGGCAAACCCAGCCCCCATAGGGATTTCCAGGGAAATATTCCCGATACTTGGCACCACAAGAGGTGTTTACAGGAATCAAACTCCCGACCTCACGCCTCATATGTGAGTAAAACCCATGCATCAATCCAGCTGGGCTAGACATCATTTGTTTTTTTTTTTTGATTTTTTAGATGATCTTTTAATTTTTTTTCTAATTAACCAACAGTTTCGGGTAGCCATTTTACATCTTTCATTTTTTTTCCAACTCCAAAGTTCGATGGTAAGTAAGTATTTGTTGGCGAATTAATCTGAGTCTCGATTATGGCTTAGGCGTGAATCAGGTCCAGTAAAAGAAGAGTTAGAGTTCAGTCCACGTTATCAAGTTTAAATGTGTGTTAATTATCTATTCCTAAGATATAGGGGTATATAGATAATTGTATGGTTTAAATTTGATACAATCCTAGTTATATACTAATACGCACATGGTTAGTATATATATACTAGGTTATGACCCATGAAAAATCACGAGCTCCTAATAATTTTCTGAATGTAATTTTTATAAAAGAATTTTTTTTATCGTTAATTGCGTGATTATTACATCAACGATAAGAAAATATATAACGCTAATAAAACACAAAATATAAAATAGGGGCTAACAAATTATATACACATGAGAAATATTAAGATGATGTAATAATAAAATGATAAACATACAATAACAAATAAAACACTTTAAATAAATTAAAATATTAGTAACTAAATGTTAACCATTAAAACACAAAATAATAAAAGATAAGATAAATTTCTAACCACTTCTTTAAAACAATATCTTATGTTTTATTTGTTACACAACCATCCTCGTCTTCTATTAAGTACATAAATTAAATCACGGTTTCAGTTTCTCGATGATTTCTCGACATTAATGAAGTCACAATTTAACCACGAAAATCAAATCCGTAATGTAAAATTAACCTTCTAAAATGTAAGCATCATTTTTTTTGCAAAATCAAGTTAATTATAGACTATTTGCTTGAAATTAGCAAGACAAATAATGCATCATAAAAAGTGGAACAGTGATTGAAATGAACTTTTCATTTCGGTTTCGTGAATTAAAAGAAACCATAATGTTATATGGTCAAAGCGAAAAAAACTTGACCCATTTCTTTTTATCTAACTTATCTAATTTCACCAATTAGGTATAAAACATAACCCAAATCAACCCAGCCCGTAATTAAAAACTTGGCCCATTTCCAATTTGACCCCTCAATCACTGTAATTTCTTTTATTTTATTAATGTGAGATTCATTCCATTAAGTTCAAAATCTCTAAGACTCTAACCGGTCACTAAAATATAAAAACTTAAGTATTTCTGTATTTAAACCCAGATATTGATAAATCTAACTATCTGAAACCAAGACTACATCTTTTATGTAACTGATTGAAAAAGCTAAGTATTTTAAGTACTTAATAAGATGAAAAACCTAAATTCTGTTCCACTTAGGCTTCATATACCATGATATCAGTTTGAATTCATGCGTACCATTTACATCATAAGTGGAATAAAACAACCTCATTCTCTTTATTTCATCCAATGTGTACAATTACATCATGAAAAATTGAAAATCTATACAATATAACAAAACTAAAACCTAGAATTAATGATTGAAACCTAATAACTCAAATCTAAAATTCTTGTAACACCACAATCTTAGAGCCATTTCATTTTTTTTTTTAATATGCATACGGAAGCGATTTTAGAAAAACTATAAACCCTATTTATTACATATTATAAAGGCCATTTACATATTAACTAAAATATATAAAACGTTTAAAGGTGTTACTAAAAACAGGCTCGACCCGGTTTACAAAATCAGAGTACGGTCAGACTTCCAAAACCCGACTCTAGTCAAGCCAAATCCACAACCTGAAAAGAGTCAACAAATGAGGGATTAGCACAAAGCTAAGTGAATAGAAATAAACATCAATCTGCATAACTACAACAAATTAGAAATCAAGAGAAATCAATAGGGAAAATCCGTCCAAACTTTCACAAGCAATTGGACGTTATGAGAGGATCGGCGGTCAGGCGAGGACCTTCGACTGTTGTCGGCCCAACAACAGTCAACCGATGGCTCCTTTACTTATTAGCACGGTACTCACCCCGGACAGAACACATTCGTAGGAGTCCGAGTACCCCATCCAATAGTAACGAAGCGTAGCCGAAAACCACCATAGCTAACCTCTAAAAAAAAACATGTGCACATACTACCATTAACAATCCCACAATTAATGGTACCACTGGAAAATCTATGAAAACCAAGAAAAATAAATTTTTCCCAACACCAGCCGAAATAGCGTCGCTATCTCAGATAGCGTCGCTATTTCCTAGAAGATAGCGTCGCTATCCAAAGATAGCGTCGCTATCCTCCAAAAAATAGCGTCGCTATCTCGAGCCAAAACGCTATTTCGAGCTTCTGTACAATTTTCCAAAAACGTTAACAAGATAGCGCCGCTATCTACAGATAGCGTCGCTATCTTCCCCAGACAGACAAAAATCCTGCAATTTCTCTTAAGAACTCCACCATTTCAACCTTTTGTACATTACACAAAGAAAGAAGGTTAAGTCCACTCACCTTAGCTTCCCTTGTGAAGAACTCAGTAGTCTTATATCACTGAGTTTCTTTTCCTGTAACAAAACGAATACCGAATTAGTTACCCGAAATCACCAATTTTGCAACAAGTACAAACTATAAGTCAAACCATTATTTGTGTACAACCAATTGACAACTTAACACTTGTATTTCAAAACATATTAATTCACAACGTCTAGAATTCCATTAAGTCACTTCTAAGCAATTCATCATGCATTTTTATCCAAGTTGCACATAATCGGCCCAAACGGGTCGGGACACTTAATCAAGTCAAACTTGCAATTTACTAATACCACATTGACAAGTTATCCATTTATCACTAATTTAAGTTATTGACATACTACTTGCATCCGTATACAAGCTTAACCAACTTTGACCTTATTTAGGTCAATTTACACATATTGACAACCAAACGGGTTAAGACCCGAAACTAACATAATCAAACTTACAATCACACAACAAACACATTTATGCTATAAAATTGATAATTAAAGTTTACTAATTATCCAAGACTCAAGTCAATTTCCAGGTTTGACCAAAGTCAACAATTCATGAATTTAACTAGCTATTCTAGAAAACTGGTCAAAACCACAGACTATCATTTAAGACATGTTAATATACCTTATAAAAAAAACTCTTATATGATCAACTTATTGAACTACAATAATGCCTAACAATTTCCAAGTTAAAGTCTCATTTTACCAATTTGACTAGTTCATGACTTTTTACCTAAAAATCATCCAAACACTACCATATAATAATCAATTTGTCAATTAAGACTTTCATAAACATACTAATGACATTTTAATTCCAACTAAACATTCAAAGTATAAGTCAAATGTTAAATATATGCATTTAGTCAAGTTTCATCATGTAAGGCCCATACGGGTAAAAAAAAAACGTTTTATTAACTTCCAATGTTTACAAACCCTTAATTATTATTTCATCAAGTATACAATTACCATATATTAACCAACTTCATGTTAATTAGTTATACTTTGAAACACCCAAAATAATCAATTCAAGTTTAACCTAAAAAGATACATTTGACCACCTGCTATTAACTCAGAATTCTGACTACTGTTCTGACCTTATCAGTTCACGAAATTATGATATTAATAAATTAGACTCATAGACCTTCGAATCGACTGGTCGCACGCCCAAAACGGAGTTACGGTTGATTTTATATGATTTTTGCAAAATGGTCAAAATCTGTCATATTTTTGTGCTTACGGGATTTTTACCAAATTCACCCAAACACTACTTTTAATCCATCAAAAGCAACCAATTCATGATATAGTTAATTACAAACTACAATTATCATCTTAAACATGTTATTTGACCTAAACAAACATATAAAACACCAAAAGTTCATAAATTCAAGAACTACTTAAAATGTCATCTTCTTCCCTAAATCTCCATTGATGGAGCTCTCATGGAAGCTTCACCAACCAAGGTAAAACTATCAATAATACACATAACACTTGCAGGAACTCAAATAAACACCAAAACATCTAACAATTTTGAATTTTATGCATGATTAATCAAGAATTCTAAAAAAACCCATCTTTTCTTCAAATCACCTACAATGGTGATTTATGAAACTTTTACCAAATCAACATTATAATTAACAATTAAACATGCATTAGGTCTCATTTCATCATAAAAACATAAATGATTCAACAATTTAACAATTAACAAGAAACCCACCAAAAAAACCAAGAACCCTAATTCATTTTCACTTCAAGAACTATGAACCTTAACTTTTAAGAAGAATATTATTACCTTATCCTGCTTTAAATCCGAAAATCACAGAGAAGAAATCAAAATTCTAGAGTTTCTCTTCAATTTTGGCCAAAACACCATAAGTGTGTGAAGGTGTGTGTGAGTGTCGACTTATGCAGGCAAAACAAATGAGTCACACTTCAAAATCACCCCATAAACCCCACGTGTCCTCCACAATGCCAACAAATATGTTTTTTTTAATTACAATATAATACTGATTATTCGGTTAGCAGATAGTCAATTTAGACCTAACTAACTCCAATTTTAAAAACAAATATATTTTTAGAACCCCGGTTCAGAAGTGAACCCAAATATGTAAAAATTATTATAATATTTAAATATCTCAGTTTTTACTAATTTTAACACCTTGGTTAAAATACAATTAAATATAATTAAATCAATTAAATTATATAAAACAATAAACAATTAAATTACTTACCGAAAGTAATTAAAAATTCTAGACCGGGTCTCGGGATGTTACAATTCTACCCCCCCTTAAAAGATTTCGTCCTTGAAATCTCATTGATACACACACAAAAATTAAACAAGTTTATAAATATCATTATATCTTTGTCTCATGTTTACATGTCAAAATATAATTCTTATTGTTCCTCCATTTTATTAATATTATCGAAATAATAATTTATTAAATCCTCATTTCCTTTTCTTTGTAGTTTCAAACTTGGTGTCTCATTCGACAAATTCTCTAGTTACGTTGTTTTTAATTTATGCACTTAACAAGAAGTCATTTCCATTTACATAATTCGCATATTATCATAATTTCTTTAGATAATCACACACTGTAAACTCTTTCGGTATGTATAATTCGCACGTTTTATATTTAAAAGTTGATAATTACGCAATGTCATTTATCACAATCTCCAGGTCATGGTTCGCATAACTCCACTTATACTATTATAAACATTAAAAAGCATAGACAATCTATTTTTTATTTAATGTAATTTAACATTTAAGTGTCTTAGATTCTCAAATATCCTCTTTTGTTTATTATTTCAACGAAATTTTGCACTCTTGAGCAGTTAAAATCTCAAAATTTTAGAATTATTATTACTAAATCCACAATCATAATTCACTAATTCTCAAAATTACACAATTCGAATTCTAAATTCTAATCAAACTTCACATATAACGGCATTAATTCTCATTATTTCAAAATGTATCTTTAATAAATTTCACAATATTATTAAACTTTATATTCACTCTGAAATTTATCCATCAATATAAGCGAAAATCAATTCAATATGGTCAATAATTTAATTCTTCATGTCAATTTTCATTTACACATTGAACATAAAAGGCAATTTTAGAAAAAATCCAACCTATAACAATTCGAGTTACAGAGAAATCATTCAGATATACTTCATTAACTTTCTTTCTTATTTAATATCTATAACACATGAAAGAACAAATTAACACTCTTATAAGCATACAACAATGTATTTCAACTAAGTGGCCATGTAAAATAAAAGTCAACATGTCAGTCTTCACTTTTTAAACCACTACTATCTTCATTTGTTAGCAATTCAATATATCATTTAACAATATAATCATAATTCAATATACAATGGTCGATAAATTCGGAAAACACTTATCGAGTCACTACATGTGACTTGATAGGTCACGACAAATAATTAAATTTTCTTAAATCAAGTAGCAATCCTACATAGAACTACTTAGTCAATGCCTAAGATTACACCAATCTAACTATAGGCATCACATTAACGGACGAGTACAACAATCATTTACCACAACAAATTGAACCTCAACGAATAGATGAAGACTTAAATCCATATATCACTAACTATCTTTATTCCTAATGGAGTAAACACACACATAAACAATTTTCAGTTCATCACATAATTCATAATCACAAATAAGCAATTTGCTTCAATTCAATTAACATACATATAAATAAATAGATTGTCAAAGACATACCTGTGATATCATCATCAGTGGAGGTGGTATCTTGGACAATCATCTGAAATGACCTACCCTCGGGTGGAGGGTGATTCTTCCTCTTCTGGCCCGTTGAAGATAACGACCCACTCATCGACCCCGACCCTGAACCCAATTTCCTCTGTGAAGGACAATCACCGGCCCTGTGACCCTCTTTCTGACAATTCCAACATACATTTCGCGGGAACCTACAATCATTCCAGTCGTGCCCGAACTGACCACACTTAACACATCGCATAGTCTGAGTTGTACAACCACCCGTGTGAGAAGATCTGCACCTAGCACACCATCGTGCCTTCTGACCCGAACTACCTCCTGACTGTATATGATTCGAGTTTTCATGCTTTTGATTTCACTGCCCTTTCTTATTTTGTTTGGAATCCGACTGTCCAGACTTAAACTTTTGATACTCTGACCTATCCCTGATCACCCAATCTCGAGTATTCAAATCACCTTCTACTGTTTTGGCCAAATCGAAGGCCTGTGACAAAGTGGTTGCGAGCCTCGCTGTAGTTCGGTATTCGGGTCGCAAAGCTCCAATAAAATGTTTTATTTTTGTACAAATCTTAATTTTTCATTGAACTGCTCGATCAATTCATCTACCGTCATCCCCTCTGTCATCCGCAAATTTATAAATTCTGATCGAATTCTATCCATTTCAAATGAATTACAATAACGCTTACATACCTGCTCTCTAAATTGATCCCACGTTATACTGTTTTTAATTTCCTTGGGTAAATGTTCAATCAGGGTGTCCCACCAATTCATTGCACCACCTATTAATTTTCGTGTAGCATACATCACCCGATATTTATCATCACAATTGCAATCATCTAAAGTTCTCTCCATTTCCCTCAACCAGTTCATTGTGACATTGGGGTCTCTACTTCCACTAAATTCAGGGGGTTTACAATTTAGGAATTGTTTAAAGGTGCAAGATGATTTCATTCCGGATTGGTATGGTTGGTTCGGGAATTGACATTGAGGTATACCTTGATTAGGGTTAACATAGTAGTATTATGGCTGTGACATTACAGGATGAGGTTCGGATGAGGTTGACATCAAGGGAACCGTCATTGTAAAGGCTGGAGTTGTGGGAATTTGCATGGTAGGGGCGAATAATATATGGGTAAACATGTGAGGGATGTTTGGTGGTTGGTTATTCTGATTCTGATTCATGCTATCAACAAGATTTTGGAGGTGTTCCAATCGACTTTCCATTCTCAAAATATAATCTTCTCTGTCTGCATTTGCATTTCTAGATGTACCAATGATTTCCGGTTCGGGGTTCAACGGGATTACCAACGGGTTGGGATCGTTATCGGCCATACCTGTGACAAACACAACATCTCACAAACTCTTAGTTTAATTCGTTAGTACCTATCATACTAACTACTACTAAACCACAATTCATATTCACTCTACTAATCCACTCCAAAATTAAGGAAGTTTGACCAACTTGAGCCAAGATTTGGGAATGGTACACCTAAATGTGCAACCATCGCCAAACCGAGGATCTGATACCAAATTGTAACACCACAATCTTAGAGCCATTTTTTTTTTAATATGCATACGGAAGCGATTTTAGAAAAACTATAAACCCTATTTATTACATATTATAAAGGCCATTTACATATTAACCAAAATATATAAAACGTTTAAAGGTGTTACTAAAAACAGGCTCGACCCGGTTTACAAAATCAGAGTACGGTCAGACTTCCAAAACCCGACTATAGTCAAGCCAAATCCACAACCTGAAAAGAGTCAACAAATGAGGGAATAGCACAAAGCTAAGTGAATAGAAATAAACATCAATCTGCATAACTACAACAAATTAGAAATCAAGAGAAATCAATAGGGAAAATCCGTCCAAACTTCCACAAGCAATTGGACATTATGAGAGGATCGGCGGTCGGGCGAGGACCTTCGACTGTTGTCGGCCCAACAACAGTCAACCGATGGCTCCTTTACTTATTAGCACGGTACTCACCCCTGACGGAACACATTCGTAGGAGTCCGAGTACCCCATCGGCCCATCCAATAGTAACGAAGCGTAGCCGAAAACCACCATAGCTAACCTCTAAAAAAAAACATGTGCACATACTACCATTAACAATCCCACAATTAATGGTACCACTGGAAAATCTATGAAAACCAAGAAAAATAAATTTTTCCCAAAACCAGCCGAAATAGCGTCGCTATCTCAGATAGCGTCGCTATTTCCTAGAAGATAGCGTCGCTATCCAAAGATAGCGTCGCTATCCTCCAAAAAATAGCGTCGCTATCTCGAGCCAAAACGCTATTTCGAGCTTCTGTACAATTTTCCAAAAACGTTAACAAGATAGCGCCGCTATCTACAGATAGCGTCGCTATCTTCCCCAGACAGACAAAAATCCTGCAATTTCTCTTAAGAACTCCACCATTTCAACCTTTTGTACATTACACAAAGAAAGAAGGTTAAGTCCACTCTCCTTAGCTTCCCTTGTGAAGAACTCAGTAGTCTTATATCACTGAGTTTCTTTTCCTGTAACAAAACGAATACCGAATTAGTTACCCGAAATCACCAATTTTGCAACAAGTACAAACTATAAGTCAAACCATTATTTGTGTACAACCAATTGACAACTTAACACTTGTATTTCAAAACATATTAATTGACAACGTCTAGAATTCCATTAAGTCACTTCTAAGCAATTCATCATGCATTTTTATCCAAGTTGCACATAATCGGCCCAAACGGGTCGGGACACTTAATCAAGTCAAACTTGCAATTTACTAATACCACATTGACAAGTTATCCATTTATCACTAATTTAAGTTATTGACATACTACTTGCATCCGTATACAAGCTTAACCAACTTTGACCTTATTTAGGTCAATTTGCACATATTGACAACCAAACGGGTTAAGACCCGAAACTAACATAATCAAACTTACAATCACACAACAAACACATTTATGCTATAAAATTGATAATTAAAGTTTACTAATTATCCAAGACTCAAGTCAATTTCCAGGTTTGACCAAAGTCAACAATTCATGAATTTAACTAGCTATTCTAGAAAACGGGTCAAAACCACAGACTATCATTTAAGACATGTTAATATACCTTATAAAAAAAACTCTTATATGATCAACTTATTGAACTACAATAATGCCTAACAATTTCCAAGTTAAAGTCTCATTTTACCAATTTGACTAGTTCATAACTTTTTACCTAAAAATCATCCAAACACTACCATATAATAATCAATTTGTCAATTAAGACTTTCATAAACATACTAATGACATTTTAATTCCAACTAAACATTCAAAGTATAAGTCAAATGTTAAATATATGCATTTAGTCAAGTTTCATCATGTAAGGCCCATACGGGTAAAAAAAAACGTTTTATTAACTTCCAATGTTTACAAACCCTTAATTATTATTTCATCAAGTATACAATTACCATATATTAACCAACTTCATGTTAATTAGTTATACTTTGAAACACCCAAGATAATCAATACAAGTTTAACCTAAAAAGATACATTTGACCACCTGCTATTAACTCAGAATTCTGACTACTGTTCTGACCTTATCAGTTCACGAAATTATGATATTAATAAATTAGACTCATAGACCTTCGAATCGACTGGTCGCACGCCCAAAACGGAGTTACGGTTGATTTTATATGATTTTTGCAAAATGGTCAAAATCTGTCATATTTTTGTGCTTACGGGATTTTTACCAAATTCACCCAAACACTACTTTTAATCCATCAAAAGCAATCAATTCATGATATAGTTAATTACAAACTACAATTATCATCTTAAACATGTTATTTGACCTAAACAAACATATAAAACACCAAAAGTTCATAAATTCAAGAACTACTTAAAATGTCATCTTCTTCCCTAAATCTCCATTGATGGAGCTCTCATGGAAGCTTCACCAACCAAGGTAAAACTATCAATAATACACATAACACTTGCAGGAACTTAAATAAACACCAAAACATCTAACAATTTTGAATTTTAAGCATGATTAATCAAGAATTCTAAAAAAACCCATCTTTTCTTCAAATCACCTACAATGGTGATTTATGAAACTTTTACCAAATCAACATTATAATTAACAATTAAACATGCATTAGGTCTCATTTCATCATAAAAACATAAATGATTCAATAATTTAACAATTAACAAGAAACCACCAAAAAAACCAAGAACCCTAATTCATTTTCACTTCAAGAACTATGAACCCTAACTTTTAAGAAGAATATTATTACCTTATCCTGCTTTAAATCCGAAAATCACAGAGAAGAAATCAAAATTCTAGAGTTTCTCTTCAATTTTGGCCAAAACACCATAAGTGTGTGAAGGTGTGTGTGAGTGTCGACTTATGCAGGCAAAACAAATGAGTCACACTTCAAAATCACCCCCTAAACCCCACGTGTCCTCCACAATGCCAACAAATATGTTTTTTTTAATTACAATATAATACTGATTATTCGGTTAGCAGATAGTCAATTTAGACCTAACTAACTCCAATTTTAAAAACAAATATATTTTTAGAACCCCGGTTCATAAGTGAACCCAAATATGTAAAAATTATTATAATATTTAAATATCTCAGTTTTTACTAATTTTAACCCCTTGGTTAAAATACAATTAAATATAATTAAATCAATTAAATTATATAAAACAATAAACAATTAAATTACTTACCGAAAGTAATTAAAAATTCTAGACCGGGTCTCGGGATGTTACAATTCTAAACCAATAATCAGAACATAGACGATTCATGAACTAAAAAGAGGGTTTCAAAACGTTTATCAAAATTATAAGATGAATTTTACCTATTTAACTGTAAGAAACGACGGGACGAAGAGCGCGGAGGAGGCAGGGTGAATTTTCACTGTGCTATTTACGTGTGCTATAGCGCTATACAATTTAATAATAATAATATAATTAAAAAAATAAAAAACCTACCTTAATTCGATGCATTCTCAGGAGCTTTGATAAAGGAGAAAAAAATCTATAGTGTTTCCATTGCAATGCTGGACTGTGCAAACGTAAGAATTTAATTAACACAATTAAATAAACGAAAAACGTTCCCCTAAAATATACCGGATCAAGCAGATAGCATTTACAACCTCCACAGGGGTTCTATGATTTTGATGGGTAGGGTTTCGTAAATTGGTAGGGTCTCGTGATTGTTCGTAGACGGAGATGGTAGTGATGTGATGTCTATGGAGAGAAACATAGGGTTTCCAGAGATAAGATGGAGAGATTACTAAAGAATCGGATGTTTGAAATTTGAAATATGTCTTGCTCAAGAAGATTTGCAAATAAGTGAAGGAATAGAAGGCTGGAAAAAATTAGCGGGAAGAAGTTAGCTGAGAAGGTGACACGTAAGATTAGAGGGTCTAAACATCTAACACGTGACTTTATAAGGTTTGATTTATTATAATAGTAGAAGTAGATATTGATACATAGGTTCTTCTATCACACTAAAACAATTGAAGTTTACGAGTTAGTTTTCTTCAATACAATAATTGCGTGTTTTGGCAATCTCTTTCATTTCCGTTTTGCTCTGTTTTATCTTTAGTATTTTTCGGCAACTTGATGGGTTGTTTGTAAATGGTTGATTCGCTATAAGAAAATATGTGATTACCCACCATCAAATTCGTGGATGATCCAAGGCTAATCGTGATTTCTGACATATTTGCCACGTATTTTGATGCAAGCAAAAGCACGAGTGGGTAATTATTTTCCCACTGAATTTCCCAAGGCCGAAAAGTTTTCTCCACGGAAATATTCGTGGCAAATTTGAGTTCAAAAATGAAAAACATTTGTGGGGAAACTTCATGTTTTGTTAAAACCTTCGTTATCTGTTTTTTTGATAAATTGAGGGAAATGTATAAATGTTTCCCACGAATATCTTAGAAATGTATACTTAATTCAATTTTGTATATTTGTAGGAAATTCGTAGAAAATCCATCGAAAATGTTCATATATATATATATATCTGACAGATTGCCCACGAATTTCCCACGCATATACATAAGATATAATAAAATGTGATTTTAAAGAAAATTTGTATCCATTAAGGTGATGTATTAAATGTATTTTCAATTGTTTAGGAAATTCATAGCTCATTGAATAATGTTTCTTATCTCATGCCCTAAGGGCATAAGTTAGAAAAACCATTTTCCATGTATCTAAAATATTGAATTGTTTCTATATATCTACGGATATTACAAATATATGGTGGTAAGCTTGGTATATTTGTAAATTTGTTACTACCTCCGTCCCATAAAAAAATTCTCATTTCTCTTGGGCATAATATTTTAGGAGATAGTTAGTGGTGGGGTCTTTGTAATACTTTTATTAAAATATAAGGTTAAATTGGAGAGAGAAAGTGTTTTATTGGTGAAATCTTTAGTAATAATATTATTTTATTAAGTAGACCCCTCAAATTTGAGAAATAAGAATTTTTTTGTGGGATAAAATTATAAGGAGAAATGTGAACTTTTTTGTGGGACGTAAGCAGTATTATTTAACTTTTAAACAAAAATGGAAATACCGTTAATTTATAGTTAATGGTCAAACTAAAAGAAGAAACAATGTTAAGTTGATTTTTATACCATATAATTGTAATAAGTTCTGGGAAAATCATAATAATTTTGATGATTTTTAAATTATTACCTAAAACAAAAAGACATGTTTATAACTTATATTAATTTATAATTATTTTAAATATAAAATAATTATTTATACTACAATCAGTTTTTTTTTTAAAAACATAATTGAAATTAATAACGAAAATCAAATCTCACCAAAATATATTTTGTCTAACTCACGAAACACGATTTTACTTAACATGGTTCATGTCAATTTATATAGATCATACTTTTAAATTAAAAATCACATTTATCAAAATGATAACAATCATATCTAGTGATATTGAGATTCAACATTATTTTATAATAGTTATGAGTCTGATTTCTCATTAGGTAATATTACTAGATAATCATAATAAGGTTCGAAAATAACTACATCATCACGGGCAAAATTTAATTATTTTTACAAAATTCTGTCAGATAATACAAAATTAAATTCTGAATTATGAATATGACTTGTCCATACTACTTTTTAAATATTTTTTATACTATGGGCATGTTTGGATGAGTTTTTTGAAAAGGACTTATTAACTTAATGACTTTTCAAAAAGGAATTTTGAAAAGTAAGAGGTTCCTTACTTCTTGAAAACTCCTTTTTAAGGCATTCCCCCAAACAACTTATTAATTTATTGACTTTTTAAAAAGTTAATAAGTTACTTTTCGTAACTTCCCAAACATGCCTTATATCTTGTCATTTCAAGAATAGTCCTCAAAGTGTCAGCAAAGGCAGAAGAACCCTTAAATCCATAATCGAATTGGGGCCCATCGGCCTACTTTCAAGAATTTGATCGTTGCATTCAAAAAAGTGTACCTTCTTACAACACATTCGAAATTCAAAATTTCAAATGCGAAGCAAAAGCCTTTCATCACTGATACAATCGTCAGACAGCTCGCCCTTTTTCTCGCCGTCTACGCTCCCCCAAACACATCCCGATGCAATGCTCTAATCATCTGAATCACTTTAGAAGTTTCGGTGTTTGCATAGAACCTGTTTGAAGAATTACCCGTTTAGTTTTTCAAATGGGAGAAACCAAATCATCATCAGATAACAGATTGAAGCCGTCATCGAAATGTTACGATGAGAATGAAGTGCCGTTAAAAGCTAAAAACAACAATACATCATCTAATTTGAAACCCAGATCGATTTGGGGTTCTAACATCGTGAAGGGTTTTTCAGCTGATAAGAAAACCAGATCGCAAAACCTCATAAAAAAATCACAACAACAACACGTAACCACTGTTTCTACAACGAATTCGAAAAATCCTTTTGCTTCTAATCGAGCAAAACGATCGCTTATCAGTGATTTAGCATGCTCTGTTGCTCCTACACAAGTTCATCCTCAAGGGATTCATAAATCGTCTTCTTTTTCTGGTTCTCGTGATCTGTTTGCTGAGCTTGATCAGCTCAGAAGCTTGCTTCAAGAATCTAAAGACAGAGAAGCTAAATTGCAAGGTGAATTAAATGATTTTAAACGAAAAAATCTTAAAGCTTTGGAGCTTGAAAGGGTGGTTGAATCAAAGACGAGTGAAATTGATTCTCTTAAAAGCAAAATTGATTTGCTGGAATCAGAAAATAGTAGTTTTTCTGAGCAATTAAATATCAAGCAATTGCAAGAAAATATAAATAAAGGGGTTGTTAATAGTGTTGAGGTTGATGTTCTTAAATTGAGAAGACTGAATGCTGAGCTTCATCTTCAAAAGAGAAATCTTTGTTGCAGAATTTCTTCAATGGAGTCACAACTTGCTGCCCTTGCAAAAGATTCTGAGGTTCAAACTTCAAAATCCTATGCTTTAATTTTTAATATTTCGTGATATTTTTACTATCTTCTTATTAGTTATTAAGGATATAACATAAATATTGACACAATCATCTCCATGGAAATAGCTGTCATCTTTACGTAGTCAATATTTCCCATATATAGTGATTTAATATATATGGGAAATATTGACTACGTAAAGATGACAGCCATTTCCATGGAGATGATTGTCTTTTGTTGATTTTGCAATTACTGTTCTGGATTTTTGGTTTACAGAATGAATTTGTTGAAAAGATCAAAACAGAGGCATCTATGTTAAGACAAACAAACGAAGATTTATGTAAACAAGTTGAAAATCTACAAGTAAGTCGATTAAACGAAGTTGAGGAACTTGTCTATCTGAGATGGGTAAATTCGTGTCTTAAAAACGAGTTGCAAAATTCCAATTCTGTAACTTCTGATTTAACATCAAGTCCAGCTTCTGTTGAATGGCCCAACAATTGTAATTCTATGTCAACTGATGAAAGTTCTGAAAATAATAGTACACAGAAACGATTAAGTTTGATTAATAAGTTGAAAAAATGGCCCGTTTCGGATGAACAAATGAGCATCTCAGAACCAATAAATTATAAATTAAATATAAGTTGGTTAGAAGGAAGAAGGCATTCTATCAGTGGAGTAAATTGTTGTCAAGAAGATTTAATAGTGAATAAAAGAAGACAATCGGATGGTTTTATATCTTCAATTGAAATGGATGAAGTAAATGCGATCCAACAGTCAGAATTTCGCGAATCTACAAAACTAAAAACATTTTTGGATGTTGAAAAACGGGCTTTGCGGGTCCCAAATCCGCCACCTAGGCCTTCTAGTTTGACTTTTAAGGAACATAAAGAAGTCAACAGTGGTCAACTGCCGCCACCACCACCGCCGCCACCACCGCCACCAAAGTTCATCGGAAGAAGCAATTGTGGCGGTGTTGTTCAAAGGGCACCACAAGTGGTAGAGTTTTATCATTCTTTAATGAAACGGGATTCGAGAAAAGATACTTCAAATGATGGGATTTGTGATGCATTTGATGTTAATAATGTTAGAAATAGTATGATTGGTGAAATTGAAAACAGGTCTTCACATTTGCTTGCTGTAAGTGCCTGATAATGTATACTATATCTTAAATTTGGCAAATTGGGTGGGTCGGCCCGGTTGGGTTGACCCAAAATACCTTTTGTCCAAAAAGTTGATTTTTTTTTACAATTTGTTAGTGTGTCAATAATGATTAACAAGGGTATTTCTATCAAAAAGTAATCTATTATATTTTAGTAAAACGTCTTAGGAGGTTTTTTGCATTAAGAATATACTTCAGGCAACGTTTGACCCATTTGACCATTCATAAGATAACGGCTCATAAGTGCACCTCTATATTTTATTTTTACTTTTTGTAAAATATGTCTGAATTTCTCTATTATTTGAGCTAATTGATTAATTTATTTTTATATTGTACAGATAAAGGAGGATGTTGAGACTCAAGGGGAATTTGTGAATTCTTTAATTGTGGAAGTGAATGATGCTGTTTATCCAGATATAGAAGATGTGGTGGCTTTTGTGAAATGGTTGGATGATGAACTCTCTTTTCTTGTAAGTTCTTTTTTAATATCAAATTTGCAGGAATATGAAACCAATTTTCATCAGAAAATCAAGATTTCCTGTTAATAGTTGTCATAGATGAAAGCAGATGTCACTTATTTACATATGAATGGGTCGATTCAGTTATGTTTTATCATATAAATTAGTAATAAAAGGAAACAAGTTCAAAGTTTCCCAAAGTGTAATTTTTATGCATAAATCCTCCTAATTCGTTTTTCAAGGAAATTAGATTATTATTGAAATAGTATGACCCACTAAGTAATTACAAAATATTAAAACTTTTGGAGAAAAGTGTTCCCAGTCATCTCAAACCGACCCATTTTTTACCCGTACGAAAATTGCCAATTTTGACCCCAACCCATTTGGCTCAGTTACCAAACTCGCCTATTTTGTCACCCCTATGCTAAACGGAACAAGAAATTGAGACTCGTTAGTATTTCATGGAATTCTTTTATCATTTTGAAAAAAATATAAATTGTTAGAATTCTACTGATTATCATAAAAAGAAACAATAACTTACAACTTATTTGTATTTCTTTAATTGTGAAAAGGTGGATGAGAGGGCTGTATTGAAACACTTTGATTGGCCCGAGAAGAAAGCAGACACGTTACGAGAAGCAGCATTTGCATACCGAGATCTAAAGAATCTTGAACATGAAATTTCAAATTATAAAGACAATTTTCACATACCATGTGATTTAGCATTGAAAAAGATGGTGTCTCTATCTGAAAAGTAACAACATTCACAATCTTTATACCAATTTTTTTATTGGCATGAATCTATTTTATTAATCTATCTGGTGTACAATTGTAGGATGGAGCGTATTGTTTATAGCCTTCTTAGAACAAGAGATTTATTGATGCGTAATTGCAAAGAATATCATATTCCCACAGATTGGATGCTTGATTCTGGAATATTAAACAAGGTATGATTATTCTCCACCATATTTCTCTCTTTTTCTTTTATATAAGCACCTAAGATATGCACTCTCATTAAATTATTATTTATTTCTGCATATTTGTGTCACTTATTTCTTACAAGATTTTAGTGCGTGATGAAGAACGAATTAATGAAATGATTTATGATGTTATTGCAGATTAAATTGGGATCAGTTAAATTAGCAAAGAAGTACATGAGAAGAGTTGCTACAGAGCTCCAAACCAAGGGAACATCAGACAAAGATTCTTCAATGGATTATATGCTTCTTCAAGGAGTCAGATTTGCTTTCCGTATTCATCAGGTTTCTCATATTTCTCATATATATATATATATATTTTACTAAAATAACACAAATTATACCTACTATATTATATGTTATATAGCAAGCTTATACTAGATAGAATGTGATCATCATGCACTAAATAGTGGCAAGATGGGCGGGTAGGGTAACATGTCAAAACGGGTAATTGCATGGGTCAAAAGGGGTAAGGCACATTTTACCATCCATTTTCTTATAAATAATTAATGTGGTAATATAACTACAATTACTAGGGAGCATATTGTTACACATTCATAATCTAAGTTTTTGAAGAGATGTGTACATAAATCGTTCCACTGGTTTCTATAAAATTTTAGCTTCTGTCCTTCAACTTATTAGTCCCTAATTTTGAAACTTGTAACACAAACGTCTCTAAAGCAAAAAAGGGCATTAAGTTTTTAGGGATCGTTTGTGTTACAATTGTCAAAATTAGGGACTAATTGTGCCATAAAAAAAGTCAAGCGACGAAATCCATGATTTCAAACAAACCACATGAATGTTTTATGTAATTTACTCCTTTCTCGTGCACATTTAATGATACTAAATATACGTGTCCTTGTCTACTCCATTGCAGTTTGCTGGTGGATTTGATGCAGATACAATGCATGCATTCGAGGAGCTTCGCAATGTAGCTTTGGTTTTAAACAAAAAGTAGAAAGAAAAAAAGATTTTTTTTCTTCATTTTTGCTGCAGGAAGTATGGATTTTTGTACAGGGCAATATCTAAAATGTTAGTTTTGATTTGAAAAAAAAAAAAAACTCAGTCACAATCATCCTATTGTTATTCCAAGATACATATGTATTTGGGGTTAAGATAATTTGACCCTTGCTTTTGACATTGTCTTGCAATTTGTTGAACCCTCTTTCACATTTCTATTATTAGCTCGTTGCGTAGCTCTTACAAAGGAGAACGCAAAACTACCAGCCATTAATTATATATAACAAATATACATATAATTATATGCGTCTAAAGTTTGTGAAAATTCATTTTCCACACAATTTTCCAACACTTGTCAACTATGTTGAATATGTAATGTAACTTGAATGTTGCATCTCTTTTGCATCGAGCATCTTGCTTTAACATTATTTGATAAAAGTTATTACTGTTTAAAAATAAAGATTAGGTTAATAATTTAGATCTCTCAAGCATTTATTTATAATTAATTGTTACTTTATTAGTATATTATTTGAATTTATATTAGTTAAATAATCAACATTAGTTGCATATTTAAGATGTGATTCTAGAATTTGTAACGGGATGTAAGATTCTAACAGAAACTCCAACAATAGACAAATGAAGTTATCTTCATTGTGTTTTAAGCTTCAAGTTCAACTAATCAAATACTGAAAAAGACAGCATCACCAATAGTAATTGTTATTATTAATTATATTATTGCTTGATCCTTATCTCAATTAATATATTTACATAGTTTTATAATCAACTTTAGCTGCACATTTAAATTGGAAGTAAATAATTTCTTAAATCCTAGCTGACAAAAAATATATGGTGTAAAAAATTATGATAACTGATGTATTTCGAATACTATTTGGAAGTGCTTTTCCAAAATTCAACCATTTAGGGTATGGATCGATGATTTAGAAGAACCCAAACCACACAAATGCGGAAGTGAAAAAAATATAGTACCTAACAAAGTAACAAAATATAGGGGTGTCATCGGGTTATTGGGTTGGGCCCGTCGGGTTTGAGGTAAAAAAAAGCTTAACCTGAAATTCGACCTGATAAGGAATCAGGTTGGTCGGGTTTTAAATTTGTCGGATTGATAGGGACATAGGGTTACACCTAAGTTGGGATTCTTTTGGTAAAAATGAAACTTTTAATCCTTTATAATATCATATACATTATCTATTTATCTTAATAGCTCAATTTCAACATATTATTCTTTTAGTCTACAATTTCTAATTTATAGAAATTTATATGCTAATTCATTGAAATTTATATATTTTTATTGAATGATTTTTAGTTATTAACGTGAAAATTCATATGTTACATGTTCCGTATCTATGTACTTAAATTTATTTTCTTTTACGAAATAACCGTAGCTAGACAGGTCTGATCTCAATTCCTTCAACAACAAGACCCGCTTTCAAGTGAACACCATTGACTTCTCTTAAGCTCATCTTAATCTCCTTATCGTGCACCCCTTCGTTGTAAAATTCGCCCAATTTTATCTCCAACCATCCATCCTTTCGCTCACAACAAAATCCCCAAACCTCTTCATCAAAGCTTGATTTCAAACATTCTTTAGCCTTGTTTCCACCACAAACATGCTCGTATGATCGCTTGGTATGTTCAGTTTGAGGCAATATTATCTTTCCTCGGGCACAAAATTCACCTACTTCAACCGAGACCTCGGTTGGTAGAACATCTAAACCATAAGCACAGGGCCGGCTCAATGGGCTGGGCAAGCTGGGCGACCGCCCAGGGCCCCAAACGCCAAAGGGCCCCTTTATTTTAGTAGTTGTCTATATATTCAGCCCAAAAAAAAGTCATACCTTACTAGATAGGCACAAACTTAACCCAAAATAAAAGTTGATTGATATTGGGAAGGGCCCCATTTTATATTTCGAAAATGCAAGTTTATTTAGAGTTTTATTTAGTTGTTATTTTTATGTATTATGATTCGGAGCATGGTTCGAAGCATGTTAAGGGCCCATTTTATATTTTGCCCCGGGCCCCAAATCAGCTTGAGACGGCCCTGCATAAGCACGATGATGAGCCACTTTAAAAATGAGATATGCTCGATAATTTGTACATGGTGACAACATTTTGGTGCTAATTTTTCCTTGTACCTCAATCCAACTTGTCATTCTAAGCTCCACGGCTTCCGCAAATCTATTAAAACTAAATGTTATATATCGACATATATAAATCAATAACATTTTCGTGCCTATCACATACCTTGATTCAGCAAGAGGTTTCCAACACCAGAAGAGAGGATTCGCGGACCAAGCGATGTAAAGTTGTCTTGCACTTAACATGTAACATATTTTACCCGTCTCTTTATCGATTGAGAATGTCTACAATAGAAAACGCAAGACTTTTAGGGGTCGTTTGACATGTCGTAATCTTCCGTAATGGAATTCAATTACGAAGGAATTGAATTCATTCACAATTCAATTTTTTAACTGGCATACATATACACTTTTTTTATTTTTTAGTTTTTTTAGATTTTTAGTTTTGTTTAAATTTTAAATTTATTTTTTTAATTCTTCTGAACGTTTTTAAAGTCGGAAGCATACAAAATATTCAAATTTGTTAGTTCAATAAATGAGCGTAATTGAACTCATAAGGTGTCGGGAAAGATTTCAATTACAACGAATAACGTATTTCAAAATTACGTAAGAACTGAATTACGAAAGAAAAATCCATCCAAACATCCCTCCGTAATGGAACTGAATTCCAATTACGAATGATTACATCAAAACAAACGGCCCCTTAGAAATCATCAAACACATATACATGCATACAACAACAATAACAATACTCAATCCCGCCAAAAAGCAAGGTATGCAGAGGTCAAATGTAGACAGTCATATACCCGAGGTACATAGACTGCTTCTCTTCCCCATGTATACACACTAATTAACAAATGAAAATTTACCTAGATATTACCCGAATGCTAGCTATTTCAAAAAAATCCATATTGAGCAGAGTTCTTAATTTGTTAGATGATTGATTATATTATATACCTTGAGGCCACCATCAATAAGAAGAGGAGTAGAAAGCTTAAAGAAGAGTTCTTTCTTGGATTTATAAAGCAGTGGAGACGTAGTTTTTGATATGATTTGTTGGTGATCGGATGGCAAGAACTTATCCCACAAGACGTCTGATTCTGCAGCGTCCCGAAACACCGAACCAACTATGGAGGTCCGACATGCATCGCCAGGTAACCCGCGGGAGAGGATGTGAACTATACACTCTTCTGGCAAGCTCTCCATGTGTTTTTCGAAATTAGTTGAATGGAACGTACAGATAATGGTTTCTTCATTATATATAAATATATGTTCACAACATCACGTGTATCTATGAAGACATAATATAAATGTTTTAGGTCTGCTGGAATGCTATTACCAAGGGTGGGCACGTAATTATTAGGAAGTTTGCGATACCTTATTATTGTTGACCTTTTGTTTCATTTCTAGTTAGATCAATGGTCGCAATCACATCGGCAAAACTATTATCGGTAAAAAGTAAAAAAAAAAAAAAAAAAAAGTGACGATTTCTCTACGGATAATAAAAAATACACATTAATTTGAGCACGCATATGAGTTATAAATGGAAAAAAATTAAAACTATAATATGCCGATTATAATAAATGATTAAACAACGACGAGTCTTTAGCCTAGAGATAGTGAGTAAAAATACAAGTATACAACCAAAAGTTTGTAACTAAAATTCTTAGTGGAGATACGTGGAGGGAGGGGTATTTGGATCATCTATATAGCAAAAATGAAAGAAACAAAAAAGAAAGAAAGAAGGATAGTTCATTTTTTTTTTTTTTGAACGGCAAGTTAGCAAACTAGTGGTTCGAGCATAGACAGTGACATCCACAAGGGGCAGTATGCCTTCCCTCGAACCCTCCACCTGTGGGGAATAAATCCCACAATTTGTCCACGACGGGACTTGAACCCATGACCTTGGTCATGGGCAACACCTTAACTTTTCCACCAATACCACTAGACTAGAAGCCTTAGGTAAGAAGGATAATAGTTCATTAAAGTCCAATATATTTAATGTGCCACGTTTGTACCATAATAAATACGACCGTTTTCTTTCTTTGGAATGTCGTTTAATGCTTCATAAAAAATATCACCATGCCTATAAGTAGAGGTACGTGTTTTTGTCCCAAAATAAAAGCGATTATTCTTTTTTTTTTCTTTTTTTTAACAGCAAGTTAGTAAGTTAGTAGTTCGAGCTTAGACAATGATATCCACAAGGGATAGTATGTCTTTTCTTGAACCCTCCATCTATGGGGAATAAACTCCACCACCTAAGTTCATGACGTGACTTGAACCCAGGTCATGGACAATACCTTACTCCTTTCACCTAAAAGTAGAGGCTGTCTTTGGAATGTCTTTTAATGCTCCAAAGAATTATACTTCCGTGCCTATAAGTAGAGATAGGTAGCAAGCGGGCATGTTTTCTTTTGTTATAACTTATAAATAATTATTATTGCGTTAAATATGATACAAAAAAAAAAAAAAAAAAATACTAATACCAATTTTACTACAATAACAATCTAAACTTTTGAACAAAAATGTTGGTCCCACAAAAGATATATATATATATATATATATATATATATATATATATATATATATATATATATATATATATATATATATATATATATATATATATATATATATATACTAGCTTCAAAGCCCGCTCGACTGGGCGGGCATGCTTCGAGAGAGATGTAGGAAAATAACGGAATATTGATATTGTTTAAATAACATAGCAATTCATAATTGTAATAATGAGAAACAACTTTTGATACATCAATAAATGTTATATGTAGTTTATAGACGAAATAAAACTTCTTTGTAAACGACATTTGTTGTTAATTAGTGTAATTTCCATGTTTGTCGCAACAAATAACCTTCAATCATTTCTTGCTCTTAACTCTTGATACAACGACATACAGTTGACCATATGAGAATAATGGTTTTTGAAGCCACGTGTCCAACTTGCGATAAAGTCTGACCTTGACTTTTATTATTAATCATAGCAAAGCAAACTTGAACAGGATATTGACTCCGATTCAATTTGTAAGCCATCTTGCTGTCGGAAGGACTAATAACTATGCGAGGGATAACGTAAATTGTACCAACTTTGCCGTCAGATATGATCTTACCTTCGATTATATTGACTCTCATTCGTAATAATCTGAAGTCGAGTTTCGTTGCATAATCCTGCTTTTTGATCAAAGTTCCGCATACACATTACTGGAGCGCCAATTTTTAACTTCAACCTATGATGCGGGACACCTGACATATTTATATTGTTCAAGAAATCGATGGTGTAAAGATCCAGGCTAAACATGGTATCATCTTCATCTGCAACAGAAACCAAGTCTGATGACTCGTATATCTTTTGGTCTACTGAAATTAAAGAAAGAATTCGTTCATTGATCATGTCAACCATTTCATGCGTGAGAGCACTTGCAAATTCTTTAGATGTACGCATTATGTTTAAATATTAATGAACAAATATTATACATGTTATAATAACAAATAAAAAAGATCAATATGGTTGTAGTTTTTATTTGTCATTAATAATGACGTTTATTTATGAAAGTTAACAAAACCATCCTTTTTAGAAATTAATTTTTTTTCAAGAAATTAAAGATGAAACGGATGAATGGGAGGGATTACTGATGGCTAAAATTGTGAACAAATACTTTTTAAATCTGTTAATATTATTGGGTGAATGGTTTGTTTTGTAAAAATGATTTGGGATTCTCCTTGTGATTGGGTGGGTTGTTATTAAGGGAAGTCAATAAAAAGTTATGTGATAAATGGAATTTACGTGTTATTTTGGTATTGGACAAGTGGCAATTTCGATCAATTACACGTCATCATTAAGGGCGAATGGGAAAATGACATGTGGACAAATATAAATCAAAATTAGGCTCCATATATAGAAGAAGATCCAGGCTAAACATGGTATCATCTTCATCTGCAACAGAAACCAAGTCTGATGACTCGTATATCTTTTGGTCTACTGAAATTAAAGAAAGAATTCGTTCATTGATCATGTCAACCATTTCATGCGTGAGAGCACTTGCAAATTCTTTAGATGTACGCATTATGTTTAAATATTAATGAACAAATATTATACATGTTATAATAACAAATAAAAAAGATCAATATAGTTGTAGTTTTTATTTGTCATTAATAATGACGTTTATTTATGAAAGTTAACAAAACCATCCTTTTTAGAAATTAATTTTTTTTCAAGAAATTAAAGATGAAAGGGATGAATGGGAGGGATTACTGATGGCTAAAATTGTGAACAAATACTTTTTAAATCTGTTAATATTATTGGGTGAATGGTTTGTTTTGTAAAAATGATTTGGGATTCTCCTTGTGATTGGGTGGGTTGTTATTAAGGGAAGTCAATAAAAAGTTATGTGATAAATGGAATTTACGTGTTATTTTGGTATTGGACAAGTGACATTTTCAATCAATTACACGTCATCATTAAGGGCGAATAGGAAAATGACATGTGGACAAATATAAATCAAAATTAGGCTCCATATATAGAAGAGGATATATAGGGGTGAGTTATATAGAGAACCCATTTACCTTATTAGCCAATCAGAAATTAGATATATATTTTTCATTTATTTAAATGTAAAGGGCAATTCCGGTATTCAATATATTTCGGTTTTTTTGGAAACAATTAATTTAATTCCTATAATCATGGAAAGTGAAGATTTCATGTATCTATATTCCTTTTGAAAACTGAATACCCAATATCTTCCAGATCTGTAGCATGTTAACCGGAAATCTTTAAACCATTCGTAATTCGTAAATTTATAATCTTTACTGCTGATTGAATTCACAATTCAGATAAATCGTAAAATTCTTAAATCAATACATCAATGTATACTATTAGTAAAAATCTTAAATCAATACATCAATGTATACTATCAATTTGTACATTTATGTTTTACCAAATAATTTTATTTAGTGTATTGAACCAACGATTTGTTCGAAATTATGGTCGTGATACATATGATTTTTGGTTCAGTTTATAGCTCTTTATAAATAATGGTCGTAGAATGTTTATTTCATGATATTGTAGTAGTGTAATCAAAACATATCTATCATTCATGTAATCAAAACATTGATGTCTTCACAAAATCAAAACATTCATGTAATCAAAACATTGATGTCTTCACAAAATCAAAACATTGATGTATTTCTCTCTTTCGTCCACTACGTGTTGTGCCTGTCATGATAAAACACCAATGTTTTGCATAAACAACCACAATTTTGCTCTTAATAAAAAACCTAGTCATCGTGGCCTGATTCAAAAAAACCTTACCTTGCAGTTATTGTGAAATCGCCTTGTTTCCCTGGAGTATGTGAAATCGCCCTCGTTTACCTGGAATATAAGAAATCACCGCTCGTTTCTTAACCTGGCCAGTAATCGCATACCTGGCGGGGAGGTTGATACCGATGTGGTCGGAAAATGAGGTTGTTTTAGTGGTGGTGGTGGTGTGCCTCCGTACACTTTCGGATCTGAGGAAAAAAAAGGAGGAAGTGAACTGTTAGAGAGCAAAAATAGAAGGTTTCATGGAGGTTCTTGGGTTTGTTCTGTAGTCGTACAAAGAGAGAGATAGAGAGAGAGAGAGAGAGAGATAGGGTTTAACAAATAGAGAGAAAGGGGTGGGGTTAAAGAGAGAGATAGAGATCCGATTTTTTAGGAAGGGAGGGCAGTTATTGTGAATACAATTTCCTTTTTTAAATGTTTTGTATTTAAAAAATAGAAACGTAAATAAAAATAGCAGATTACGAATCTACCCTTTTTACTTAATTAAAGAGTTCTCTATATAACTCTCCACTATATATATATATATATATATATATATATATATATATATATATATATATATATATATATATATATATATAGAAGTGGGATCCGGTGAGGACTCGTGAGGACACCTCAAAAAAATTTCAAAAAATTCCGAAAAAAATATATATAACTCACCATGATAATTACTACATTTGACCAAAAAAAAATTTCGAAAAAAAATTATGATCCACTTTTTTTTGCGGATCATAACAATGATCCATATTTTTTTTGTGGATCATTATTATGATCTATATTTTTTTTTTGGATTATTTTTGAAAAACTTTTTTTTTTTTTGGATCTTATAGGCTGCGATTTAGATATTTAAAAAAGAAATTTTTTTGAAAAAAATTTGTTTTGGATCATTTTTAGTGTTTTTTTGGAGTCCTCGCAGTCCTCACCGGGAAAAGAGTCTTCACCGGATCCGGACCCTATATATATATATGTAACAATATATATGCAGTTATTGGTTCGAAATATATACAGAAAGATAAATATACTCGTTTAAAATTTGTAACACAATAAAATAATTTTCAATGTTTAATTCATACTAGAAATAATAAATAATTACAAGTATTAGTTGTGGAAATAAGATACAAAATATCTAAACAAAGACGTGATTGAAAGTCAAGGGTGCTCTTCACTTTACCGCAACACACAGGCAAATTTCTCTTCAGCATCGAGCAATTATCTTAATGACAATAAGCAGACTCTTACGAGAATATAATTGATACTTGCTTTGAAAGTTTAGTGCTTCAGTGTTGATAAATTTGCATTCACTTCGGTTATTGAAGTATTCTTCTCGTTGATGTGCATATAACTCATCAGCGAGTTCGCACATTGCTTTGTTCTTTCTTCAACTTCATCTTTAAACTTTGTTGAATGGTCTTCTATATTGATCAACGTGAGCACACTAAAACCTAAGATATGAACACACCTATATATAAGTATCACACAATCTAAATAAGAGTTTTAACATCTGCCGGTACGCATGGAAAAATAAAAAATCCTTAGTTGTCTTATTTACATTTACATAATCTATAAGCATAAGTGGAATCACCTTAAATAATTACAACCTTAAAAACCGGTGTATTTGAAAAGGTAGGATTATTAGTTAAATATTGTAAAGCCTTTGTAATCATATTCAACAAATTATTAATTTATTCATAAAAAAGATAAATTAAAAATGTTGGGGCACCAACCCAGCCCAATACCGAACACATATGACCCTCTCAATTTGCAACAAGTTCCACTGCGTATGCTAAAATAGACTTGTAACAAAGTGCCCCGCTTGCTTTCCTGAAATTGATAATATGCCAAAAGGCTAAACCCAACTTGTCAAATACACCATTACTTACTACTACAATTAAGTCACATGCATAAATGAAAAATGGCACGCCACTTAACAAATCTGTTTTATAAGGATGGTAGGAATGGGCATGATTGTTGTGGTGTGGTGTAGCCATGGTAACGGATGACAACGGGAGTGGTGGTGTGTGTTGAGGGAGATGATTGGTTGATTCCTTTAAAAAAAATTATTATTTTTTATTTAAAAAAAATGGTGTGGTTGGTGTGGTGGGTATTTCCTGGATAAATAGTGTGGTGTGGTGTGGATGATGTGACAGAGAAAAGGGTGTGGTGGGTTGGACCCATACCCCATAGTCTAAAGGATGTATGCAACAGATGATGGTTTTAATTAACTTCACAAATCCAAGTCCCCAACCAAGTGTTTTGAGTAGGGTTGGCAATTCAGGTCGGGTTGACGGGTCAGGAATATTTAACCTGAACATGCTTATATAAACGGGCCAGATATCTCAACTCTAACATGTAATTTTCAACCTAAACAAGTTAGCGGTTTGAACGGGTCGAACATGTCGACTTTTAAATGTGTATGTAGAACCTAAAGTATATCTATTTATCAATATATCTGTAAATTACTAAAGTATAAGTATATCTATTCTTAAATATGTTTCAATAATTAATCAGATTGGTGGGTCGGACACATTTAAATTATCATCAACGCGAACCTAACCCGTTTAATAAACATGTCAGTTGAGTCGACCCAAAATTTGTTTGCCTAAACCCTAATCTGTTAATTTTCATATCGGTCTCGGTTCAAGTTTCGGGTTGGCTTAGAAATTGTCAAATTGCCACCCCTAGTTTTGAGGTCGGCTGGCTACAAGTAAGTCGTTCCAAAAACACATACATCAGCAGATATGGGAAGCAAATTACAGAAAAGTAAAAATAAATTATCATTCAATTCAAGTAGGACTGGATAATTGATACATTTATTATTACTTTTGAGTTATCATTGATACAACAGAATCCATCCATTGATTGATTATTGTAGGCAGGTAATAAGATGGAATTAATATATCAAAGCTTAGAAAATGAAGGTTTTCTGTTTTGTAGTTTTGCTGATGCAACCTCCTTTAAATCATCTGATAAAAGCACTGCAGAGTTCCATGTAGCAACATAATCCAAACCTTCATTCAATGACATGTCTCTACTTTTTAGCAGCACTCGTTTCGTCCCAATCACAGCAAGTCGAGATTTTGCACCAATTCCTGCCAATTACCCAAATTTTATTATAATTAACCAAATACTTGATAGATAATACAAACAAATTACTTATTTGTATTGTGAAATTAGACTTGTTTCTAGTGTGAAATTAACGGCATTTTGTTATCAATATAACAACAATCATATCATATATTAAAATATGAGAATTTATATCAATCAACTGAACTCACCCTCCGCAATAGCTCCAACACCTTGATCCATATCTGCCTTGGAACCAAACGCCTTGGAAACAAGTCCCAACACTTTTGCTTCCCTACCGGAAAATGTGCGTGCAGTCAGAGCCAACTCCATCGCATTTCCATACCCTACAATCGCCGGTAACCTCTGGAGAGATCCCAGATCTGCCGTGATAGCCAAATCGACCTCCTTAACCGAAAACAATGCATCTTCAGTGCAAAACCTCATATCGCACGCAGTGATAATATCAACTCCTCCCCCAATACAAGCACCGTGGACAGCAGCTATCACCGGCTTCCGGCACTTCTCGATGGCTGTGATGGCCTCCTGCATAAATATAATCGCTCGCCGAGTTTTTTCCCCTGAACGTCCACGGTCTGAATCGGAGTCTGCGGAAAGCGAGGTTAGGGCTTTGAGATCGATGCCGGCGCAGAAGTGCTTGCCTTTGCCGGATAAGATGATGACGGCAACATTAGGGTTCTGATCGAGGGAAGAAAGAGCATTTGGGAATTCTATGAAGAATTGTGGTGAGAGAGCGTTACTTTGTAGCGGTCTGTTGAGGTATAGGGTGAAGACCGAGGGAGAGCTGGGGTTTTCTTGCACGATTTCAACGGTGGTGTATTTCTCCATTTTTGCAAGCTGCTCAAACATCAGCCACTAACATAACAAATAGTCAAATACGCCGCCAACCTTTTTTTTTTCTTTTTCTAACTTCTTTTTTACTATACGGTATGTTGAATTTTTTTTTTCTTTCTGGGATTTGATAATTATTGCTCTTAAACAATGATTAAAGAAACTTTAAATGCTTCATGTACAATGAGTTAAGCATAACTAGAGGTGAGTATGATCCAAAAATCGAACCGAACCTAATCGAACCGAAATTGATAGAACTGAAACCGAAAATAATGAATTTTCAAAACCCGAACCAAACTGATTACATGTTTTCGATTTTGGTTCGGTTCAGTTCGGTTTCAGTTCAATTATTTTAGCCAAAATGTTCATCCATATCTTATGATCGAACCAAACTGAAACCGAAAATGATTAGTTTTTAAAACCGAACCGATAACATGTTATTGGTTTCGGTTCGGTTTGGTTTTGTTCGTTTGGTTTTTGGTTTGGTTCAGTTTTTTCAGACCCCTAAGCATAATAACTTAAAGGTGATTAATGAAATTCAAGGAGTAGTTTTTATTAGTTAACAACAATTACTTTAAACCAAAAATATTTTGTTAATCATTATCCTTAGTATAATATATAGCATTTTCTAAATTTATTTTGTTAATTTTTGTTTAGATGCCAAAATTTTTAGCTTTTCATTAAAAAAAGGTCTCAAAACAAATTGAATAACCTTTTATAAAGAGTTTGAGCTTTTCTTTTAAAGGTTAACGTACTACTCCCTCTGTCACAAGAAGTCAAAGTTTGATTATTGTATCTTTTTTTATTAGGATCATTGTATTGTATGATTATCGATTACCAAACGTTTTAAAAGCATGCAATTAGATCACTCTAATGACCTACAACATGTTAATAGTTTACCACCATTATCATAAATTGAACTTTTCTTGAAAAATACATTAATTTCAGGGTACTTAACCTTATTTTATATATTCTTAATATTTTTATTGGGGTACATTAACCTTACAAAAGGTCATGGCTCGCCGTAGTGCGAGCTTGAGGCTTGATGATGCCGTCATACCACGTCTTACTGCTATATTTACTAAGTAATGTTATAATTTTTTAATGTGGCACATCTTCTAAAAAGGTCGTAGGTTCAAATTATAATTGAAATGATCGTGGATTCATCGTTTAAAGTAGGAGGGCGTAAATTTACCATCCATAATAATAATAAGAGTTGAACAGAGTATATGACAATAGTATTGTTAGTGACAATAAAAATTCTTTAAAATAACTGCCAACATAAAAACCATTGTAGACTCAAACTGCAAGTTTAATATTCAAAACTTATGATAAACAAAAATAGTCTCAAACGGTTTGTAATGCTCTATCGAAACTTTCTTCTGCAGTTGCTGCCCGTTTGATGAGCATGTGTTCTGGGTGAGACAGTTTCAACTGGCTGCAATAACAAAAACATAGCTAAACAATCGGATGATATTAAAAACATACCTACACTTGACATGAGTTAGTATAAGGTTCCATATCATCCTAAAAAAATGGAAAACAGATTCTTTTTAATTTTTTTTAAAGGGTATTCCCATTATAATGGGCTCCCCTGGGGTGGCCGAGCTTTGTCATGTTTTTTTAAAACTTAATCCATGTTCAAGTATCAAAGAAAAACTCAATTATGCCAACCATGAACTTGTTATATATTATCTACCTACAATCACGTTGGAGCATTTAGTAGATAAATAAACATATGATCATAATATTAGCAGAAGATGACTCTAAAGATCATTTCAAGATGCAAACATTTTCAAGATATCACATCACTTTTGGAATTTGTAGATAAAATTTTGGTTTGATTCAAGATGAAAATGCAATGGTATTACCTTAAAAATCGCGAAGAAGGTTTTCCTAGATGAAGACTGCATACGACCAAATTAGCCAATGTTTCTGGATCCTTTGCATCCTATATTGAACCATCGAATAATTATGTTAAAAAGATTAAAAATGGCAAATTCGCCGCCAAAGTGGATTTTTAATGCATACTACCTCTTAAATCAATCTATTTATATTTTTTTATTTCTTTTTGTAATCATATTTAACGCATAAATAGTTATATATTTACCTTGTTGAGTGCATCTAACAGAAATGATTCAGCTTCATCAAAATTACCCATGTGCATGCAACACACAGCTTTCCCGTTAAGGATCAAACTAGTCATTTGGTTCTTCTCTGAAAAATCCTGGAAAATAAGATATGCTTCTTGTATCTTTGAACCACCCTGTTTCAAAAGTATTACCAGTCAAAACCGTATAATTTTAGTATTATAAAAATGGAGTGAATTACATAAATCATCCCTGTAGTTTGTATAAAGTTATGAATTTCGTCCCTGGAATTTTTTTATTACACGCATAGTCCCTAATTCTGAAACTTGCAACTCAACATTCCGTAAAGCAAAAAAGGCCGTTGAGTTTTTAGAAACCATTGATGTTATTGAGTTTCAAAATTAGGGATTGTTGATGTTATAGTTTCAAAATTATGGGCAGTTGACGTTACAAGTTTCAATTATGGACTATTCGTGCAATAAATAAAAGTTAAGGGACAAAATCCGTAATTTCTTACAAACCACATGGACAATTTATGTAAAGGTTGGAGATATATACCACAGCTAAATTTAGCCATGCAGTTGCAAGTTGAGTTAGTGTGTGATCTTCATCAATCTGTTGCATAACTCTCAATTGTTTCTCAGCATAATCTGATCTGTGCATCTTGAGAAAAATTTGGACATTCAAAGCATTTCTGATGGCATAAAAATGTAAAAAAAGGAAAGAGAACAATGAGAATTCTTGCTTTAGATCATAAAAGAAAACTCAATTAAATTGGAAGACAACTGAGATATGCAAATTAAAAAATGCTCCAAAATCAGACACAGGATTACATAACTTCCAACAGATGGTGATATAAACATATTATTGTCGAAAATCAAAAGCAAACATGTTTTTAAAACAATAAAATAGTAATGCAGTAATGCTGAATAAGAAGATATTAAAAAGGCAGAGTATACTCAACAGTTCCATAGTTCCACCAACATTTGTGTACTTCAAAGCCTCATTATAGTCCTGTTCATGCATGAATATGATCCCAGCAATAAGCCTGAGAATTGGGTTGTTCCCAACAGCTGCATCACTCAACCACTCCCGTATGCTTGTTAATACAGTTTCCTAGTAATTTTAAATCAACGGGTGAAAAATTATAACATGAAAAAAACAAAAGAAACATACATAATCTAATTTTACACTGTTATTCACTTAGTACTTCATTTGCATAACCTGTTTTACTTTTCTCTTTGTTTTCCCTGTTGTGTGATATGTATAAGGAATCCAATTCCTAGACTCAAATTGTAACATCAAAACCATTTCTAGTACCAATTGGTACCAGCAAAGTATTTTCCTAACTAATGTTCAGTTAGATAATTGATATGACTTTCTGCCGTTCAAAAAAAAGATAATGGACATGAGTGCTGTAGATTTTACCTAAAGGATTGATAGACACATTGGATCATACAACAAACACTACTAAGCATAAAGCCATAAACAGTGGTCGAATTAGATCTCTAACAAAAGCTATATGACATTTGATTTCATTTTATCTCAGAATCCAATATGTGGCCTTTTGGGGGGAGAACTTAACGGAGTAAACTATTATACCGATCCTTGCAAGAGTATGTAAGTAAATATGATAACTGCCAATTTTGCAATTTTACATTTCAATTTTGTGCTTGATGGGTTTTTTGCCCTTGACTTACATTCACATTCACAGATTTGAAATAAATAACGAGATCGATCAGAAAAGAAACTCACCTTATTGTCAGTGCTCAAGAGATACAAAGCGAGCAATTTCACGGCTTGGAGAGGCGTTGCCGCAGATGAATCGACCTCGTTAACCACGAGCTGTTGAAGATCGAGAAACGTTACAGATCAAATCATAAAACTAAGATTTACAAAAGAAAAGAGTTAGGAGAGAATTTACTTGGTAGCTGCCGAGTGCAATGTAGGATCTGTAAATGAGGCAGTCCCTTTCGATTGCATCTTCTTCGGAGAGATTTTGGACATCACCGCTGTTTATGGCAGCTTGATATGCTCCCAAGTAGAAGTTATTTCTCAGACCGAATAACAAATCTGGTGCTCCCGCCATTGCTGAACAGATCTAGGTCGGTGAAATCAACAGATCCAAAGAGAGGAAATTGATACGATTTACAGGAGATGGCAGATTGAGACGAGAGAGAGTTTTATGTGTTGCCGAGTTTTTTTTCTTTTTTTCCCGAGTTTTTAAGCGAAAAAAATTACTCCATTCGTAAAGTTATCATTTCTCCTGGTGTGTTGTCCTGAAATAAAGTTCTCATTTCTCAAGGATTCACTCAATAAAATAATATTATTACCATATACTCCACCACTAACTATCTCTAAAAACACATTCTCTCTCCAAAAAACACTATATTTTAATCAAATTTATTAACAATGACTCACCACTAACTATCTCCTAAAAACATATACCCAAGAGAAGTGATAATTTATTAAGGGATGAAGGGAATATAAAAGAAAATAAGAAATGTTTATAAGAAAATATTCATAATTTTGTGTTCCTAATTTGGAAAGAATAAAAGACAAATTAATGACGGTTTGTGTTCTAAATTGATGTAAAAAGAAAAATATTAGTATAAAATTTATAATTTTACCACTGATATGTAAATTAAATTGGTTAGTGTAGGCTAATTTGGTTATTTATTTTTTTTCTAAATTATTAATATATATTAATTATTTCTCTTAAATCTATGTAGAAATTCTTTTTTTTCTCTCCTCAATTAGAAAAAAAAAACTCTGTACATAAAACTTTTTTTTAATTTCTTTTAAAGTCTCATTATAAATTTAAACTCAGGTAATTTTACGACAATTGTGTTTCAGAGTAATATTTGTTAATAGCTTTTATTAACAAAAACTAAGAAAACGCACCTTGCAACAGCGCCCGGACTGCAGCTTCGTTAAAACGCACCGCCGGATTTGAGGCCTCCATATAATCGATCAACAATGAGAGCCGTCGCCGTTGCGGCCGCAGCAGCGGCAGCTAAGACCAGACATCTTCCCGGAAGACTTCACTCTCCATTTTCTACAATTCGTGACTACTCTATAATGATCCCCGCACACTTCAACAACACTACTATAACACATTCTCAGCCGTCGATTTACCGCCAGAAGCTTCTTGCCTTCCCATGGTCCGTCAATCAGATCCGATTCGCCAAAGCTCGCGGTTCCGATGTGAGTTAGTGAAATCATTTTTAATTTTTTTGGTTATCGAATAAGGCTAAAGTTATTAAGTTCATGAAATCAATTTGATAAATGTTTATACCTTATTGCATATGGGGAATTAATATTAGAGTTCTAAGTTCTAACGAGTGAGCTAGGGCTATATAGATTAAATAGTTGAATACCATACATTTATTTTCTAAATTGTGTTAATATATCATCAGAATTTAGAATTTCGGCTTACTATTATTTTGATATAATTAGTTTCCAAATGACTAGTTTAATCATATTTCATTAATGCAATTTTTCATAAAGGATTGGAATGATTCCTCACATTGAGATAGTTCTATTATTAATAAACGCAATTTGGGAAAAACTGATTAACCCCTGTGATTTTAATCAACTTTTGATTGTTAATTAGAATGATGATATATGGTTGCAAACTTGCAATGTTTCTTCATAGTCTATTTTACCTAAAATTGGGTTGTAATTTATGGCTAATAATTCCGTGCAGGTGAGACCAGGAAATGTAATTGAAAGGAAAGGTTTGTTTTTTTAATTTATTTTTACTTGTACAAACGTCAACAAACATCTACATATAGAGTATAGACTCACATAACTGTTTCTATCTTGTTTGGGTGGATTTCAATTGCTACAGGAAAAGTTTATCAGGTAACATTTACACTCTTTGTATGTGCGTTTGTTAACATTGTACATCAAGTGTTGACTTATTTGACCATGAAATAGGTTGTGAAAGCACAACACTCAACTCAAGGAAGAGGAGGTGCTATCATACAGGTTAATGCTCATAAGCTTTCTATGTGTTGATTTGTGATTCTTTTTTACTTTTCGGTTGATATGTTTGATGTTATATGTTGTGTAGAAGCAATATTAATCTTTAGTGGAATGATAAAATAAAAAGCGTTCTTAGCTCGGAAATCGTAAAAATTAATTTTCTTTCATTTTGATGCACACAATTTCGTGCTCGTGTTTCCAGTTTTGCTCATTAGTTTGAGAAAAATGCTTTTTACGTTTTCCTATATTTTTACTTTATCGTTAAATTAAACAATTTTTGCTTATTTCTTATTATATTACCTAAAATTATCAACAGGTAGAGCTTCGTGACGTTGATAGTGGAAACAAAGTAAATGAAAGATTTCGCACAGATGAGACTGTTGAAAGTTTGTATTTTGACTATTTTGGTTTAATTTAAGTTATTTAACCATGAAAAATATTTTACAATGTTCTCTTGTATGTTATGCAGAAATATTTGTCGAAGCAAAGTCATTCACGTATTTGTACACTGATGAAGAAACTAATAGTGTAGTGTTAATGGAGTAAGTTTTTCTTCTTCAGTTTACCCATTTTGCTCCAAATAGCTTGTTAAGCTTTAATTTGAGGTGGGCCCCCATTTACTTTTGAATGGGTCGATTCGGGTTATGTTATCATCTCTAATGGGTCACATGGGTAAAATAACAAAGAAACATATCAAACGAGTCGAAAGTTGGCAACAATGTATTTTTAATGCATAAACCTCTTAAATCGTTGTATATTTAAAATTGGATCATTATTAGTATTTTTTTTTAATCGTATATTCATATTTGATACACTAGTTATATATTAAAATAAAAACTAGACCAATAAAATCACCCGTTTTGACCTGTTACCCAGCCAGCACGTAATGCACATTTTGCTTAAATTATATAAAATTATTTTCCATCTTGTTTGTACTAGGCCTAAAACATTTGTGCAATTGGATGTACCCAAGCACCTATTTGGGGATTCTATAGCTTACTTAAAAGGTGATTAACTAACTTTTGGTTTCCTATTTAAAGCATGTTGATGCTTGTTTTGTGTCACTGAAATAGGTTTTTATGATAAACAGAGGATATTAGTGTCTCGGTGGAACTTTTTAATGATAGGCCTATGTCAGCATCAGTTCCTAAACGTGTGACATGTACCGTTGTTGAAGCACAAGTCCCTATGAAGGGCATGGGAGCTACCCCTCAGTATGTTTCTTAAACCCTAAACCTGTTAATGAAACTTAATTACTTGCTAAAAAACATCAATCTTAATTAACTATATCTTGAATTTTGCAACAGTACCAAAAAGGTGTTACTAGACAATGGCCTTAGAGTAGAGGTAAATTCATACATACTAAATATGTTTTATTTGCTTAGCTAATGAATAATGTGTAAGTTTTATTTTTTTTATGTTGTGAATTGTTTTTAGGTACCGCCTCATGTTATAACAGGCGATGCGATACTTATTGACACAACTGATAACTCATACATAAGCAGGTATGTTTTGCTGATTCGTATTTTACTTTTTATGTATTTTATAATTAATTAGTTTTTGTAGTATGTCTTTGTTGGTGTATGACAGCACTAATTATACCTTCCATTGTTTCCTAACAGGGCTTGAGATCAGCAAGTATTCTGAGGATGTATTTGATTTTAAACTAGATAGGTTTAAATATTAAACTATCTATTTATTAAGGTTGGAAATGTTTTTGTAGCGAAATGTTTTATTCATAATCTCATTATATGGAGTAAGGTGACGTACGCGATCTAGTTGTCGTGGTTGTTTCTAAACATTCCCTTGACCATATGGTAAATGTGTACCCAGGGATCAATATCAAATATGTAAACCATGGATTAATATGTTCAAATTCGAATAATTGACATGAATCAGGATTTGACACAAACTGGATTCGCAAATTGGTTCACATTTGAGTAATTGACAAGAATGAAAATTCGACAAGGACTGAATTTGCAAATTGGTTTCCGAATCGACTTTCAAATTGTTGATATTTAAACAGACACAAGTTATATATCCAAATTTTTTTTCTTTTGAGCCCTTTAATCCGATTTTTCAATATTTCATTGTGTGTTTACCTTAATACAACACATATATATGTATACTAATTTTTTGAAAATAGATCTTTAAATTTTGAGGACTTTGAGTGGCTGCCCTGTGAGACTCGCCTGAGTATCAAGTTATCAACCATGGTAACTTCAGCGTGGAAATGATCCATAATATTAACAATTGAATGTAATGTTGAATGTAAAAAAGTTAAACAGAAAATTAATTTTAACCTCAAACAAGTTACTTAATGTTAATATTATGAATGATTCCCGAAATTTATAAATCCAACCCATGAAACCGAAAATAAGCTTTAAAATATGCAACAATTTTCCCAGGTTGGTCAATTGGGTCGCATCGACCATGCAGACAGATAAAAAAAAATCGACGCTGGAAATGAAGCCAACACCAGTGTCAAAATCAGCCACACAAAAAAAGCCCCCCAAACAAACCCCACTCACCCAAACACACACACAAACCCTCTGATTTGTACTTTGGATCAGTATCCATATTTGTAAATATCTTTGATTTCCAACCGCAAACGAAGCCGAATTCAATCAAATGGCTTCATCTGCAACCGCATTATCAGCAAACAGCTGTAGCACAAACCTGAGGATACATTTCTTCAACAACAATCGCTATAAGAATCAGCAGAAGCAAAATTTCAATTTCTTCAAAATTCGAGCTTCATCCAATGAACAGGAGGATTGCAATGTTGAAGAATGCGCCCCTGACAAAGAGGTAACAACTCTGTTATGAGAAAAATTATTAGGCCAATTTGACTTTCGTGATTATTAGAGAGACATGGTATTATGATTCTTGATTATATTATTTGGTCAAATCATAATTAGGAATGATTAGTTTACTAGTTTAGGTTTATAGGGTGTCCTGCATAAATTGAAGTGATTGCCTCACAGTCTAATAACATTAATTCTTCCAATTCTGCATCAGGCATAACATTGAGCATTTTCTTATACAGTTATGTCACTCAGATTAATATAAAAAAGGAAAAAAGTAGAGTTTGATTTTGTAGTTTAGCCCTAGTGCTTCCAATTGGAAATGCTGCCAAGTTTTCTAATTTAATTGATTTTTTTTCAAATATTTTTATAACAAATATTACTAGCCCACTCTGTTTATTTATGCTTTGATGAATGAACACTTAGTGAGAACCATTTTTCATAACTTGTATTGTGAACTCTTGTATAGAAAAATATTGAAATTTTCATAGAGGATGGATGTAAATTATTGTTTAAATTTGTTTGATATATATGGTAGTTGTATTTAAAATGTGATGAATATTTATTGTGATTAACAGGTGGGGAAAGTGAGCATGGAATGGTTAGCTGGAGAGAAAACCAAAGTGGCTGGAACTTTCCCGCCACGTAGGCGTGATTGGAGTGGTTATGTGGAAAAAGATACAGCTGGCCAAACAAATATATATTCAGTTGAGGTTAGTTTATAATATTTAATGGATAAAACAGGTGAGATTAAAAACAAGTCTAAAAAGGAGAGAGTGGAGTAAAAGTAGCAAGTTTTAGCCATTATGAGGATAAATGGGTGGATTTAGTTTATCTTTTGCTTCTAACGGATCAATTGGGTGAAACTAAAAAAACTAGTTAAACTGGAAATGGCTCGATGAGGTCAAACTAGTCAGAAATCGCCAAAAGATTTAATTCAAAATGCCTCAAACCTCCTAAATCATTTTTTGAAAATTAGATCGTCATTGTAATAATATAGCTGTCTAATCATATTTAATGCATTTATTATTTAAAAAACTTAAGAAAAAGAAAAGACAAAACCTGTTTGACCCAAACAATAAAACGGCCTAAAATGTATTCAACATGCATAAACCATTTTATTCAAGAATTAGATTATGGTTGTAATTGTATTAATATGAGTTTTATTTAAAACATTAATTTATGAATAAAACCTTATGCAGCCTGCAGTTTATGTAGCAGAAAGTGCAATCAGTTCAGGTACATCTGCTGACGGATCAGAAAATACAGCAGCATTAGTTGCTTTTGGTGGACTTATTGCTGTTGCTTTTGCTACAACAATTCTTCTCCAAGTTGGGAAAAACAGCCCACCTCAAATACAAACCCTAGATTACTCGGGCCCGTCTCTTAGTTACTACATTTCCAAATTCAAACCAACTGAAATTTCAGTCCCAGCAGAACCCGAATCACCATCTGTCGTACAGTCAGACACCCCTACCCCTACCCCACAAGTAGATTCAGAAACCGAGGCAACAACTTCAGCTGAACAGACAGAGAGTAGTGTTTCTGAGGTTCAGGTGGAATCGGGATGAGTAATTTAAGGTTGTTATTATCTTGTATGTATGTAATGGTAAAGTGTTGTATTTGTGGTACGTACAAATTTATTATACTGTTTTCTAATTCATATATATGGAATAGGTACAGTTCTTACTCTGTCTTTGTCCGTTTTCCCATGATTTTGACTCTTGTCTTGATCAAGTGAGTAGTCACATAAATATACACAAATAGTAGGCATCAATACTATTTCTCTTATTTATATTCAAATTTCTTTGACAGATTAGCAAACCTGTTGTTTTGTGACAACCAAACTTATAATTCCTACGTATTACAATTCTTCACATTCCAATTCCTGTGAAACATTTTGTGAATCAAAATGGACCTTCAGTTTTCAAGACCAGAAAGTCTGTTAGAATTATATCAAAATTTATCTATATCAAAAACAATTTGGTCTGCTGTTGATGACGTCAGCAATCTTTCATTTCTATTAAGTTCTGCAGGGTCTTCTCCCTTGAACTTATTAACCCCTTCTGCACCAAGTACTATGTCCTGTAAATACTGAGCATTTGCAGCCCCTGTACTTTGGACCATCTTCAAGAACGCCCCTTCACGTGATATTAGTCTTTCTGGAGTATCATATTCCAGAATCTGAAACACAATAGAAAAAGGTTAGAACAGACAATTTTGACCCATTTACACTTGAATGGGTCGAGTTTGGGCTATGTTTAATAAATTATGGAATTTAATGGAGGGAGATGCATACATGACCGTTGTCAAGGACAAGAATTCGGTTGCAATCAATGATGGTGTTGAGTCGATGAGCAATAATAAGCATTGTGCATGATTTAAATTCTTTTCTTATTGTTTTTTGTATTAAATCATCTGTTCTAACATTAACAGCTGCAGTTGCTTCATCAAGAACCAGAATCTTTGATTTCCTTAATAATGCTCTTGCAAGACTCAATAATTGTCTTTGTCCAACACTGAAATTCTCACCTCCCTCAGATACCTTCATTAAAAATCAAACCAAATGATTAAAAAATAATAACATCATAAATTCATAATAATATAGTATTATGAAATGAAGTTATTAATACCTGGGCATCCAAACCCAATGGATTTCTGGCAATAACGTTTTTTAAATATGAACGTTCAAGAGCTTCCCAAATATCATAATCACTATGTTCACTAAATGGATCAAGATTAAAACGCACCGTACCTACAAAACAACAAAAGCTCATTAACTTTCTACTTTTTGGAACTATTTTCAAATTACATAACAATAATTCCCTTATATTTGGAAATTACATAACAATTATTATCTAAATTTAACAAAAATAATACCTGAAAAGAGAACTGGTGATTGTGGTATAATCCCAAGAACTTTACGCAAATCCATCAACCCAAATTTTGAAATATCATAACTATCAATCAAAATTCTTCCTTTTTCTAACTCAACCATCCTAAACAACGCATTAATCATAGTAGATTTCCCTGCACCCGTTCTTCCAACAATTCCAACTTTTTCAGTGGGATTAATACTAAAACTCAAACCATGCAAAACCGGAGGAAGACCAATTCTATACCTAAACCCTACATTTTCAAATTCCACCAAACCCAATGAGGGCCAGCCACCTGGCGGGCGGTTATTTTCAATTATTAACGGTGCTTCAGATGGTAAATCTATATAAATTCCCACGCGTTCAACCGCATTAAAACTATTTTCTGCTCTACTTGCTTGCCTCAAAACGTTACTCATAAGATTTGTTATATTTAATGAGTAACTTAAGAGTAAACCGATTGTTGATGCAAATGCCACTTGATCATTAGTTCTTGAAAATTGCATGACTGCAAAAGTAGCGGTTAACCAAATCATTAAACCGCCTAATGTTTCTAATCGTATGGTTAACCAACGATTAGAACTGAAATTAATTAGGGTGAACCGGATATTGTTATCCATTGATTTCCCATTAATTGTGGCCATACGATCATATGCTTTGTATGCACGGATACTTGATAAACCGTTTAATGCTTCACCGAATTGTGCGTATACTGGAGATCTCGTTATGGAGTCCAAACGTTTGACTTCTCGTGATGTGCTCTGTAAAAACATAATGGTGTAGACTTGAGTAAGAAAAATAAAATAATTTTAAATATATAATTTCAGTAAAATAATGTTATTAAATTAGGTAATTGATAATTTTCTAAGTTTGAACAAAAATCAAGGGTTTTGTAAACTAAATGATACTTGGGAGGCCTATCTGTCAGTTTTTAAACTAGAGTAGCCTGTTTGAAACATTAGAATACTTGATGTTAGGTTAAAATCACAGGTAACATATAATTGAGAAAATATTAATTAAAAAAGAAATGAAAATGAAGATGGAATAAAGAGGTAAGAAAAAAGGATAGTAACCTGATAATAAAGGTAGGCTGTGTAAAAGACAATAAGAAGAGGCATTATAGCCCACAAAGAAATGGTGCTGACAATTCCAATAAGCAAAAAAGTGGACAGTAACTGCCAAACTTGAGTCATAACTGTATTAACAAGACTAGCAACATTACGATCAATATCCCCAAGATCATTTGAAAACCTATTAATCATCCGCCCAATTGGATTTGTTTGAAAAAAGGTTGTTGGAGCTCTAAGAACTGATTGTAACATTGTATCATGAAGATTTGTAGCTGCACGAAGACTAGCCGAAATTAACCAGAAAGAATTTAGAAATGTTACCAGTACCTGCATACAATTTGAAATATAACACACAATATTAATAATATCATAATATTATAACACATAAGAATGATAAAAAGAATATTATAATAATAATTATTATGAACCTACCTGTCCAACAGAAAAAAGTGCATAGATGAGAATATAGAAACCAGGTCCTGGATGTGTTGTACTACTTTCACTTTGTTCTGTCCAGTAACTTAACCATGTGCTACTTAGAATTCTTAGGACTTCAGTTGAAATATAACACATAAATAATATTGACACAACCCATAGCCCTCCTAAAGCATCCTTGTATCTGTAATATAAATTAACGGGTCAATATGGGAACGGGTTGGGTTATTGAGATTTAACATATCCTACAAAATATTATGAAAAAAAAGGGTAAAAATCAAAATTCATTTTTTTTTAATTTACCTTGCTAAAACATTCCAGCTGACAATACCGGTTTGTCTATCCTCTTGGTTGATAAGTATGGATTTACGGTTCTTTTTTGTTGTGATCTTTTGATCATTTATAGACTCATTTGCCACCTCATCATTGTACTGTTTTGAGGATTCATAATCAGTATTGGTTTTGGATTCATTTCCATCCACATGATCATCCATTCCTCCCACTTTTTCCATTAATTTTTTAAATAAAAAACCATTTTCTGAGAGTTCTTCAAAGGTCCCTTCCTCTTTTACCATTCCTTCTGAAACTAGAATGATTTTATCCACTTGAGGGAGAAAATGCAGCTGGTTTGTAACAAGAATTCTTGTTTTCCCTCCTAACTCTTCTTTGATGCATTTTTCAAAAACCTGGAGATTTGAAATGGTCAAAATTAGCATAATTATTATTATAATAAGGTCAAAATTAAAATGTTACCTCTCGACCAACATGAGTATCTAAAGCACTCAAGGGGTCATCAAATATATACACGTCTGAATTTGAGTAAACTGCTCTTGCCATAGACACTCTTTGCTTTTGACCACCACTAATATTTACACCTCTTTCACCAATTTCAGTTAGATCACGACCCTAAAAAAATAACGCAAAATTAAACTCAAAACGATTTATAAAAAACGGCATTGCTTAATTAATTTATAAAGTTTTGGGACACTTAACTGGAAGAATATCAAAGTCGTGCTGCAATGCAGTTACTTCTACTGTTTTCCAGTATCTTGAAGCTTCAAATTTTGATCCGAATAGTATATTTTCACGTACCTGTTAGACATATTTGAAGGCGGGACATGCAAAATTGTAAAAATTAGTGTTTATTTGAAAATTAAAAGGCTAGATGGTTATTTGATACGAACCGCTAATTAAAGACACAACTAATCGAATGCTTTATTGATAATCCTGGTACTGGAGAACCATGTTTCTCCCTAATAACAATGAAAGACAAATAATAATACTAAACTTCTCAATGACTAAACAATGAGGTAATTGGTCTCTATTAATAGAGTCGGCCCTATTCCTAGACCTAGATAAACAAGGAAACGAAATAATAATAATATCCTAATATAATAATACTTAAATAATAATAATAATAATAATATCCTACTAATAGGATCTTATCATTACTCCGCCCCCAAAACACACCTTGTCCTCAAGGTGTGGCTTCAACCGATTCCTGGATCCCATGTTTTGACTTGTAGGTCCATCTTTTGTGAGTCAAAGTGAAACCGCAAAACGCTTGCAAAAGAGTCTTGGCTTAATTGTTTTCTATTTGGCCCTTGTAGAGTTAAATTATCATGGCAAAGATTAACGCCTTTGTGATAAGATGCATCTCCAACTCGTTTACCAGTAGTTTGTGGCGTCGTTTTCCTGGTTTGACTCGTTGCAGTGATAAACTTTTTCCAAAACTCTCTTGCCTTAACTCGTCTTGTTTCTCTCGTTGATTGCGGCTCTCCTCTATCTTCAGCATCAGGGCAATCTTCATTGACCTCTTCTATTTTAGTCTTGCTCAACTCATCTTTTTCATTATTGCCGCCATCAATCAACCCTGGTTCAATAACAACTGTTAGGTCTTCTTCCACGACTTTTTTCTCCATCTCTTTCAAGGATGTGGTTGATGACATTGGTGAATCTGCCCTTCTTACTAGAGTTCCGTTTTCAATCAAACTTCGGAGCAGGTTCATAATTTCATTGTGGCGTCGTTCGCCCTCTTCCCTCCATTGTCGTTCCTTTTACTAGACCTTTTACCAGTGGCGACTTTGGATTGAACTGGATCAGCTTCAACATCATACATCTTGAATAAATCGAACTTCTTTTTTTTTCTTTTTTTTTTGGAACGGTACCTCCGTGATGAACAGTATCGCGCGAACAGTGCCGCGATGAACAGTGCACGAATGAACAGTGCTGCGATGAACAGTAAATCGTGAATAGTAACTCTTTTTTTTTTTTTTTTTTTTGAATGATTGATCCAGAACCGAACAGCTCTGATACCAATTTGATACGAACCAAACAATAAAAGAAGGCTGTCGGTGTAAATCACCGAAAGCTAACTGAATAAATGATAATCCTGGAATTCGAGAACCAGGTTTCTCCCTAATAACAAAAGACAATAATATTGAAACAATAACTAAATTCTCAATGACTGATGAACTAGAGGGGGGTGGCCGGCCCTTATAAAGAAACCAAACCAAGAAACCCTAATCCTAAAAGGAAACCAAATAATAATAAAATCCTAATATAATAATACTTAAATAATAATAATAATATCCTAATTGATATTAGGAACGTATCATTATTACAAACCGTTTACTTATTGAACAACTTACTGTAGCATTAAAAATCCATGAAATTTGAGGGACATATGCAGCAGTTCCTCTAATGATGGCAGTTGAATTTTCCAAAGGAGGAAGTTCACCTAGCATTGCAGAAATTAAGGATGTTTTTCCTTCTCCTGTACCACCTACAATTGCAACTAAACTGCCAACTGGTATTTCTATATTTATATCTGATAATGTGGGCTTTTGGGCCTGTGGGTCCCATGAAAAGTAACCGTTTTTTATTGAGATTGCAGGAAGCCCGTGTTCAAGTGGTGGATTTGGTAACAGAATTCTTTCTTCTGCTAAAAATAGTTCCTCTAAACGTTGTACGGATACATATGCATTCACTGCCTACAAATGGACAAACATAAACACAAAATTCTAAGATACTATGGCCAAAAACAGAAATAATCATGCATATAACCTCCTAGATCATTTTGTAGAAAAACAAATTATTGAGATAATATAACTTTGTAATCATATTTGACGAACTAACTATCTTCTAAAAACTGAAAAAATTTGGACAAAAAATGGTTCAGGTCAAATCGACCTTACCCGTTTCAACTCAAACTCAAAATTACTGATTTTGACCAGTTACCCAATCTGCCCATTTTTCCATTTCTAGTGACTACTAATCTGAAGACATGCAAATAACTCAATAAATGCTATAAAAAAATTAGGTAAAAAATAAATAAAAACCTGAGTAATTAAGTTAGGAAGTGTGTTTAAAGGAGTTCTTAGCACTGTAAATAAGGAAAGTGATGTGAAAGCCCTTGCAGGTGTCAAATCTCCACCAAGCAATGTGAAGAAACCAAATGAAGTCACGGCCACAAGAACCGGAAGACTATTTAGTATGAAATTGTTGCACTGCAAAATAAATAAACAAATAAATAACAAGAGAAAAAAAGAAAAAGAATAACAATTATAACACAAGACAGATAACAACCATTACATAATTAAGTAAAAGTTATATATAATTGTAAATAGTTGCTCACCGCTCCCAAGAATTGTGCTTTCCATAACCATAAAAGCTCATCTTTCCTGATAGTTTGAATTTTAGATTGGAAACTTTGCTCCCATGCATAACATCTGAAAATTGTGTAACAGAAGTTAAATTTAGAAAGAAAAAAAAATATAGAATTGTAAGGAAATACATACTTTACAGTATCTATTGCAGCCAAAATTTCAGTCATTAGTCCAACTCTTTTGTCAGTGTACTGCAAGCCTTCTTTAGATAATTTCCGCATTTTGCTAACAATCATCGTCTATTATAAGCAGAAACAATGGTTATGCAGTGCAAATTAACAGAAAAAAAATATCTAATGAATCAAAATAAGTGAAATTACCTGTACAGGAAACATGAGAATTAGAATCAAAGAGCCCACAAGTGAAGCAACCCCTAACTGTTGATAAAGAAGAATCATGGAAAGCACGATTCTGAATGGAGCTGACCATAAACCATGAAGTTGATTGCATACTTGCTGCACACATCAAAGTCAAAGTCAAAGTCAAACACCTATTTAATAACTAAAGTCATAAATCTTATAGCATTAAAAAATGTAATCATACCTGGAGTGCATTAGCATCTGTTGTTATCATATTTGTAATTTTCCCAGATTGGAAATTCTTTCGGGCTTCATGGGTTAGCCTTAAGGATTTTCTAAATACAGCAGCTACCTGTAATTACATACAGTATTACAAGGAGTTTTAAGATAATGAAATATATAAGCAATTAAATGTAAACAGAATGCTAATATCATAATAGAAAATGTGACGTACCAAAATTGACCTTATCCTGAACCCGGTCCTTGCAACATTCTGAAAGTATTGAGCTTCACAGAGAACTCCCAATGACTGAATGTAGCACAAATAATACTTAGGAAAAATATCATATGTGAAGTTAAAATGCACATAAATAAGCATATGTTACAACATACCACACCAACAAATATTGAGAAGGCATATATGTATCCAACCCATGAAGGATCACCTCGTTGCAATGACTGCAACAAAATTTCATAAAACATACACAAATTAAAGAACCAATCAATCAAAATTGAATAAGTACAGCTGGCAATTTCGTAAGTTCACTTGTATAAAAAGCAATAACAAATACCAAAAGTAAGAGAAAAAAAGCTAATAAAAGATGGGAGTCACCTGTAGGAGATAGTTCAATATAACTGGTCCAACAAACTGGGAAAGATCATTGCCTACCTAGAATTTAAATGAGGTATGATCTTGCATTAGATGAATGTCTCAAGAAATTCTAACTTTTAAGCCTAACTGATACAGTATATAATATATTAGGGGTAGATAATGGCATTTTACTTATAAATAGGTCAAAGTCAAACAAATAAAATCAAAAAAAAAAAGTTCATCATTACTTTAAAAAGGCCTCCAAACCAGAACCTGCAAAGAACAACCAACAATCACTAGTTAAATACACATGACAGTTTTTGTAATGTGATACGAATAAGGGTAGTTTAGTCCTTTCAACTATGAGTTAGTTAGTAACAACTTGTAGTTAGTTAATAAGTGGTTAGTAGTTAATCACTAGTATAAAGGAGATAGAGCTGTCATCTTTAGGGGAATTCTGTTTTGTATTGTGATTTGTAAAAGTCATTCTTTGGGAGATCACCACTTCTCGAATTGTGGTATTCTATCATAATCGATTGAATCTATTGATTCAATCTCTGTTTGTTTGTGATTCTTGTTTCTATTCAATCAAAGGGTATCATAATGGCATAACTCATCAAGGGCAAAATGGTAAATAATCACCTTCCTCCAACACAGTTATTCAGACAACGTAGAAGAAACGGGTTTGGCTTTTCAGATTCTTCAAGCCAGCATTTTTGGAATCTACAAATGGTAACAAATGTTCGATATACGGGAAAACAAAAGAATAAAATTATATAAATTCAAGATACAAACTTTTTACTCAATGTCTCAGTGCGGTCCCACGTGTCTAGAATCCAAACATCTTTTTCTGTTATAGGTTTTCGGTAGCCCTGCTCCATAAGAGGAGTCATCCATCCAAAATATATTCCTACCATAACAATAATGCAACATTTATGACTAAAAATGTTGACCAAAAAATACACTCTTGTTAGTATAAATGGGTCAATTTGGGTTTTTTGTAATGTCAAACTAGTAAAATGGGTCAAATCAACGGGTGAAGGTCAACTGGTTGAACGGGTAAAGGAAATATACTTGATAATATGTTGGCATGGCGCTCGGGACAAATATGTTCTCCATCACCAAGGACTTGATATTTGATGACATCATCAGGCTCAGTTTGAAGTGGCATATGCCCACCCACATAGGCATCCAAATTTGGAACATAAGCAATAAGAAATACTCCATATAAAACCTGCATCACAAAATTAAAATCTTGGATCTTAATTAGATTTCATTTCAGATCTTTAGTATTTAGACAACAACATATGAATTTTACAAGATTGTGCTTTTAGAGAGAAAATAAACCTGGCATAATAACGAACTGATGTACACATAGAGAGTATATCTGCATACCAAAACATAATTTAATTGAATTATAATATTAATTTAGAAGTGCAAATGTAAGTAGGCGAGTTGAAAAAAGAAAAGAAACCTTTGGTATAAATCTTTTACTGAAAGAATGATACTAAGTTTGACAGTATCCGCAACCAAGACATAAATTACACCAAATCTCACATACCAACGAAAATTTCTTATATACATTTTAGTTTCCAAAACTGTCATAACCACCAAGCAGCTCCAAACAAGGGTCTCAAGCAATAATGAAACCACCTGCATTAAAGCATTAGATATCATTTTTGTAAGCAATTTGACCTTTTCATTATAAGTATGTACTGAATGCAATAGTGTCACAATTAAAAAAATAAAATAAAATAAATAAATTTAAATTTATACCTCAAATGGAGCAAGGCTACTTTGTGAATCAAAATCATAAATTGAAACATCAAAAAGTAATCTGAACAAAGATTCTGCAGCACAATAAGTTGCTAAAAAGGCGAGCATATAATTATAGTATTTTGAGCGTAAGCAAAATCTCTGAACTTTGAAATCTTTGATAATCAGCCATAATCTGTATAAACACATGCCCATTAAAACCACATTTGATATACAACCAACAACAGATTCAATGCCACATGGCGTATAAGCACCAAGAGCACTAGCTGTTGTTTTTGCCCAAATTCCATTTTCATGCGGTCGACAAAACCAAACCAGTGGATCAAAACCCATGATATATAAGCTTCACAATGAGAATTCGAATACAAATTGTCACTGAAATAAAGACATGACAAATATCAGTTTGGTAGTTTACTAACTTAAGGGGGATGTGCTTTTTAGAAACGATTATCTGATCAAGTTTTAGTTATCAGTTTCTGCTTCGGGTTTTTAAGTAAGCTCATGATTGATTGATTATTTTATTTTAAATAATCAGTTTGATGCTAGTAGTATTAAAGCTGCTTTCTATCTTTTGATAGCTTATCAAGCAGTTGATAATAGCAAACAGCTTATCCAATGACTTCAAAAAGAATAAACGGTTATCCCAAACACTAATTCTAGATTAGCCTTAAAACGCACTCCTAAAACTTAAATGTAGATGATCTAGGTTCTGTTTCTATAAGCACGCAAATGCATAAGGAAGAAACAAAATTGCACAAATCAAATCCTACAAAATGAAACTAATTCACTCACAGTGACAGAGCAAAGAGTGGAATTAAGCGACTGGAGTGATCCCAGTTGAACAATTAGAAGTCCACTTTGGCAACAGTTAAGTATGAAAAGTGGACCACAGTTGGGGAATGAAAATGAAGGAATGATTAGATCGTCATTGCTTACGAACAAATCGAAATAGCGCATGATCGATGATTTGGTAGTACGACTGGGCCGACGATTTTGGCCGGTGGCGAAACAAATTTGGCCTATGCTATTGCAATTTATGTGGAGAAAGATTCTTGTCCAACTTTTGTTTAATCTTTCACAAGTCAAATCCCTTTTTCCCTCTTTCTCCGGATGTCGTTTTACAATCATTGTTTTACTTTATTAAGTTTTAAGTAAAATATAATCACGGGTAAAGATTGACATAATAAATCACAACAGGAATATAATTACTCCGGTAATTTACTAGTATAATACAGTATATCACTACAACTCTACAACTATAGCCCATAATAGCTTTACTAGTTTCAAACACCGAGCATAAAAAAATTAGTTTGAATTTTATTTTTTGAAGTATAAAACTATGTCCTTCATGTTCGAATTTTCAATTGATAATCATGATATATTTTGTTGTGAGCAAAGGTTTGTATCTAACTGTTGCTTGTATCTAATTGTTGTTTTATCTTATCCCGGTTGGTAATTAGAAAATGGTGATTCGTTGTCGCTTTCGTCGGTGGTGGTGGCCGGAAACTCAATTTTAAGGTGGAGATAATTTGAATTTTCCGTAGGTTTCCATAAAAGTAAAAAAAAAAATTTGATTGGGAATGTTAAAACATTATCGATTATATTTAAAATGTTAATATGTGCAAGAAATAAGAAATCGATTTTTAAGAGGTTTTTCAAATGGTAGCCTAAATCGATGCAAAAGATGAATGTTTGAAATTAGGATATGCACATTATGATATCATCAATTGAAATTGAGAGCAGAAGTTGATAAAATTAAAGGTTTTAATTGGTTAGTAGTGTAAATGATTATGTCATATAGTCTCTTATTAGATGGTAAGATTGAATAGTAAAAGATACAAAATAACACTAAAATTTAACGGAGTTCGGCCCATTTTTTGCCTACATCCTTCAAGACACCACCAATGTATGTATCTCCTACCAAATCATCAATATTACATAACTGAGAGAAATAAAGAAACAGGAAGGAAAGAAAGAAAGAAAGAAGCAAACAACTATATATTGTTGTTATGTTTGGTGTGATTTTTAACAAATGGAAAGGCCTTAGAGCATCTTCAATGGTAACTTTTTGCTATTTAAATAAGTCTCTGGATGACTTTTTGCTATTGGAGTGAAGGGCTTTTTTAAAAGCTTTTTTTAATGACTTATTCTTCCATAACCTCTTAACTATCTTTCAATGTTTGATTTATTTAATCCTCATATTTACTAATTTTACATTTTAAACCCTAGATAAATTTATATATGAATTCTTTATTATTTTTATAACTATAAATGATCATTTTGTCATATTTTAATATTTTTTATAAAGAACAAGAATGATGATAAGTTTTGTTATTTTGTGGTATATTAAGTATTATAAAATACTATAAAAATGGTCAAATTATATATGAGGGGAATTTATAAAACATTTGAGATACATAAAGGTAAACTAGTAATATTAATAAGAAAAAACTTTTTGAAAGGTTAACTATTGGAGATGCTTTTTTTAAATAGGTTTTTTGTTAGTAGATAGTTGATGTTGCAAAAGTAATAAATCTTTGTGAGGTTAACCATTGGGGATGCTCTTAGTTATATGCACAATTAAGTTGACGTATTGTATGCAATATGACATCATTACTGCATTATGACATAAAATAATTAAGGATCACACCGACAGAGCAAAGTCACTTGAATGAATAGTGTTGGACGTTACTTAACTAAGCTTAAAATTGGAGATTACTTTTTGGTATAACTAAGGGCATCTCCAACCAACCTCTATCATCCCCTCTATTTCTATATTTGAAGTTTTATCTTCTCCAACACACATCTATCCCTCACTCTAAATATAGTGTAACATCCTGAGACCCGACCTAGAATTTTTAATTACTTTCAGTAAGGAATTTAATTGTTTATTGTTTTATATAATTTATTTGATTTAATTATATTTAGTTGTATTCTAACCATGAGGTTAAAATTTGTAAAACTGAGATATTTAAATATTAAAATGATTTTTATATATTTGGGTTCACTTTTGAACCGGGGTTTCAAAAATATCTTCGTTGTTAAAATTGGAGTTAGTTAGGTTTAAATAAATTATCTGCGAAATGGATAGTCAGTGTAATATCTGTTAATTAAATGAAATTGATTTGTGAGTGGAGTAATGCACGTGTTGGGGTAGAGGTGAATTAGAAACACCTGTGATCCTTTCCTTCTTCTTTTTGCTCGTTCCATAACACACATACACATTCACACAACAAAAACTTGCATGCTCTTGGTTTCTTCTTAAAATCAGTCCAAGGTCTATTAATCTCCATCCCTAAATTCCGAAATTGAAGCTAGCTTAAGGTAAGAAATCCTCTATCTATTCTAGGGTTCATAGTGTTGTTAAAAGATGAAATGGGTTTTTGAGTTTTTGATGATTTCTTGTTGAAAGTTAAAATTGATGGTTTATTTCATGTTTATACTTGACCGTTTAACTATAGTATGCTGAATTGTTGGTTAAAAGAGCTTGAATTGATTATGTTTGAGAGTAATCACCATTAATGGAGACTTGGAGGAAGAAGATGAGTTTTCACTCAAATTCTTGAAAGAGAAGGTTTATGTTTAAATCTTGTTAAATTAGGTTTAACTAACATGTTAGAAGTGATAATTGTTGTATAGGTTTGATTGTAACATGAATTGGTTGTTTTTGAAAGATTAAAAGTAGTGTTTGGGTGAATTTGGTAAAAATCTCGTAAGCACAAAAATATGGCAGATTTTGACCATTTTGTAAAAATCATATAAAATCAACCGTAACTCCGTTTTGGGCGTGCGACCAGTCGATTCGAAGGTCTATGAGTCTACTTTAATAATATAATATTTTCCTGGACTGATATGGTTATAAAAATGAGCAGATTTTTGAGTTAGTAACAGGTGGTCGAATGCATCTTTTTCAGGTTAAACTTGTATTGATTATTTTGGGTGTTTCAAAGTATAACTAATTAACATGAAGTTGGTTATTATATGGTAATTGTATACTTGATGTAATGTTAATTAAGGGTTTGTAAACATTGGAAGTTAATAAAACGTTTTTTTTTACCCGTATGGGCCTTACATGATGAAACTTGGCTAAATGCATATTTTAGCATTTGACTTACACTTTAAATGTTTAGTTGGAAGTAAAATGGCATTAGTATGTTTATGAAAGTGTTAAGTGATGAATTGATCTTTACATGGTAGTGTTGGATGTTTTTAGGTAAAAGACATAAAACTAGTCAAATTGGTAATATGTGACTTTAACTTGGAAATTGTTAGACAATATCATGGCTCAATTAGTTGATCATATAAGAGGTTTTATAAAGTATATTAACGTGTCTTAAATGATAGTTTGTGGTTTTGAACCGTTTTCTAGAATAGCTAGCTAAATTCTTGAATTGTTGACTTTGGTCAAACCTGAAAGTTGACTTTAGCCTTGGATGACTTGTTAACTTGAAACTATCAATTTCATGTCATAAATGTGTTACTTGATTAATTGGAAGTATGATTGTGTTAGTTTCGGGTCTTGACCCGTTTGGTTGTCAAATTGTGCAATTTGACCTAAATAAGGTCAAAGTTGGTTAAACTTGCAAGTGGATGCAAGTAACATGTTAGTCATGTGATTTTGATGTTAAGTAGTAGTATAGCTTATTGGAAGGTGTTGTTTATATTACCGATTCATTGTTTTCATTTTGACCCGTTCGGGCCGAATATGTGTTACTTGGATTGAAATGCATAATGAATTAACTAGATGGAATTCTAGACTTTGGTAATTATTATATGTGGAAATGCAAGTAATTAGTTGTAAGTTGTGGTATAAAGAGGAAATCTTGAATTTATATTACTTGTTGCAAAATTGGTGATTTCGGGTGACTAATTCGGTGTTCGTTTTGTACAGGAAAAGAGAAGGAGCCTCAGTAATATAAGTTTACTGAGCTCGACACTAAAAGGAAGCTAATGTGAGTGGATTTAACCTTCCTTCTTGTGTAATTTGCAAAAATTATGAAATGGTAGAGTTACATGAAAAATTGCAGGATTTTGGCTGATCTGGGGAGATAGCTGCTATCTTAAAGTTAGCGGCGCTATCTTGGCTGGTTTGCAAACAGAAACTCGAAATAGCGGATGCTATCTCAAAATAGCGGCGCTATCTTAGATAGCGGCGCTATTTTGGCTGATTTTTGGGAAAATGCATTTTTTTTGACATTTTTTGATTTTCAGTTGTGCCATTAATTGTGGGATTGTTAATGGTAGTATGTGCACATGTTTTTTTTAGAGGTTAGCTATGGTGGTTTTCGGCTACGCTTCGTTACTCTTGGTGGGGGCGATCGGACTCCTTCGTATTCGTTATGTAAGGAGGGATCACCGTGCCTCTAGTAAAGAAGCCATCAGTTGACTGTTGTTGGCCGACAACAGTTGAAGGTCCTCGCCCGACCGCCGATCCTCTTATAACGTCCAATTGCTTGTGGAAGTTTGGACGGGTTTTCCCTATTGATTTCTCTTGATTTTCTAATTTGTTGTGGTTATGCAAATTGACGTTTATTTCTATTCACTTAGCTTTGTGCTAATCCCTCATTTGTTGACTCTTTTCAGGTTGTGGATTTAGCTTGACTAGAGTCGGGTTTTGGAAGTCTGACCGTACTCTGATTTTGTAAACCGGGTCGAGCCTGTTTTTAGTAACACCTTTAAATGTTTTATATATTTTGGTTAATATGTAAATGGCTTTCATGATATGTAATAATTAAGATTTATAGTTTTCTTAAATCGCTTCCGTATGCTTATATATAAAAAAAAAAAAAATGGCTCTAAGATTGTGGTGTTACATATAGAGTGAGAGAAAAACTCCCTCTATATTTGAAGTGAGAGAGTGTCCACTCTATCCGTGCCTCTATCCATGGACCCCACATACCTTTCACTCTAATTTCTTTTGTAATATATAATAAATTAATTAAATATATGATTTCTATGGGTCCCATTAGTTTTAGAGGGATTGATAGAGTTTATGGTTGGAGTTGGGGTTATATTTAGAGTGAATGGACCCACCAATTATAAAGATATAGTGAGTTTTATAGAGTTTATGACTGGAGATGCTCTAATTAAAGAGTTAATTAGTTCTTGCAACCTAAAAGTATGTGTACTTGAAACTAACATATGTGGGTATGTAGAGAATAAATAAAGACGCGGGAAACCCTATGTAAGAACTTGGTCATCCATAATTAAGGAGAAGGAGTGCCTCCGTACAAAGGGGTTGCAGCACCCACACCCCTTGGAGACTGTATACCAGATCTCCCCAAAATTATAAGATCATGTAATAAATTAAGAGAAATGATATTGATACATACTAGTTTACCTACTTAAAATTACTACTCATTACATATAATTCATTAATTTTCTTTTCACATATAAATATAAATAAATAATAAACACCATTACTATTTTTCATAAATTAATCGGGCATGACAAATTTGGAAGGTTAACTGAATCACCAAAAATATTTATAAAAAAATAAAAATTGTAAATCGTGTACTGTATCCGCCGCTAATCCTTTCCACTTCAATCCTCCGTTTTCATCACAACCACCACCTAAATTCCCAATAGGCCAATACTTTACTTGCAACCGGATTGATTAGATTTAGTTTCCCCATTAATTTCATCCAGTTTTCCAAATCCTGATCCTCATCTACTGAAATTAAGATACCTATAATGTCTTCCCTCCACCCGGATCTGCCAACAATAATCGATCAACAACCACCCTTCAGTTCGTTATCCTCGGCAGCACCGCCGGCCACCGACCACTTTGACCGGTTACCGGACTCTCTTATTCTCGTAGTCTTCAACAAAATAGGTGATGTCAAGGCGTTAGGTCGTTGCTGTTTGGTTTCAAAACGATTCCAAACCCTAGTTCCTCAGGTCGAAAACGTCGTCGTCAGAGTCGATTGCGTTATATCCGACGACGGCGTTTCCTCCTTCTCCGGCTCCATCGAGGAATCCCGTGGACCGATTTCTAGTCTATTCAGCATTGTTGTTGGTCGCATCGTCAAACCAATTCAAGCTCTGGGTCAGCTCTTAGGACCCAACAAATCCTCTTCAACTTCATCTTCCACGTTTTCTGGTGATGATTTTGTTGAACATAACGGTGGTGTAACTCACCATTCTCCAGCTCAAGTTCTCAAAAACTTCAATGAGATTCGGTTCCTTAAAATCGAACTTCCCAGCGGTGAATTAGGTATAGAAGATGACGTGCTGTTGAAATGGAGGGCGAATTTTGGGTCAACCCTAGATAACTGTGTGATAATCGGGGCTTCTGCTGTTGAGAATTTTGATTCAAATCGAATGAATCATGACGAAATACCTGATAACTCGAATTGGACTGAGAATGATGATAATGGAAGCATACCTGATTCGTTTTACACTGATGGTGGACTGAAGCTACATGTAGTGTGGACGATTAGCTCGTTGATTGCAGCTTCTGCACGCCATTACTTGCTTCAACCAATAATTGCAGAGCACACAACATTAGATTTGTTGGTTTTATCAGATGCAGATGGGCAAGGTGTGTTGTGTATGAACAGAGAACAGTTAGAGGAATTAAGAGTTAAGCCATTATCAGCTTCTTCAGCTTCAAAGAGAACACTAGTTCCAGCTTTGAATATGAGGTTATGGCATGCTCCATATTTGGATTTACCAGATGGAACTGTATTAAGAGGGGCTACATTAGTGGCAATTAGGCCTAGTCAGCAATCGGAGCAAAAGGAGATATTGGATGAATCTTTGGTATCATCTGTGTTTGATGAGCCCTTTGGGAGTGCTGCTAGGATGTTGGTAAAGAGGAGTACTAATTTCCTTGAGATGAATTCTTTTTAAGGTGATTACTTCCAATGGATTTTAGTTTTATATTGCAAAGCTTAGTTGATTTTATGAAAATTTGTTTTAAGATTAGGTCAGGTGATTGTATGTTGTTATAGTTTTATTTTCGAGATATGATATCAGTTGCTTTTAGATAAATAAGCTTGATTACTACCTGATTTTGTTGCAATGTCTGTACCTGCTATATGTTGGTGTCTTTGTATGGGCAAATTGCAATGGATAAGATTAACACTTCCACTGTAGTTATCATAAGTTTAGTATTTTAGGTAATATATTATTGACAAAAAGAAAATGTAACATGTTGACAAAGTTGAATGCTTTTTATATCTGAAAGCAGTTACTGTTTTTGAAAGCTGATATGTCTTTATAATGGTTATAGGAAGTTGGATTTTTAGTATCTCATTATTTATGTGGTTATCCATCTTTTTGTTGCTCATTCTAAATCATTTAAGGGTATGTGCCACAGTATGGTGTGTGTTACATTTGCTAGATTCGTGATCTTTTAGAAATCTTCAAATCAAATGCCTTGGTTGTCATAAAAAAAATCAACTTGTAAGATCTTGGTATATGTTTCTTCAAGAACATATTATTCATTTTCACTACTTTCTGTTAAAGTGGACACTTTGTAGTATGGGCTGAGTCTGGTTGGGTTGACCCAATACACTTCTTTGTCTGTTTTTTAATTTCTTTATGAATAATTATTTCATCAAATTTGATTTGGGCAACTTTCAACCCTGTTGACATGGTCTAGTCATTTTACTGATTTCCTTTTTAGCTCTCTTTTTTTACCCAATAAGAGATAAAACACAACCCAATGATTATTGGTTGAAATTGTCTAGTCTACATTCTTTGGTTGTGTCATCTGTTTCTTTGATACAAGATTCTTTTTTATCTCAGGTTTCAATCATGCATAGAAACAATCTATAAAACTGCGGGAAGACACATAAAAAAACACATTTTTTCTCTACATGCAGCCTAAAAAATTCGGGCGTTAATTGAATGCAAATATTAATGTGAAATGCAACCTGCAAATCTAGTGAAATGCAAATTCCACATAACAAAATGTTTGAACTCATATGATTGACGTTTTGTTTGTGCTATTTGGAATGACAATTCATGATTTGAAGACATGTAATCTGTGCAAGCTTCCATCTCATTTCCATAATAGTCCCCTGGAGGTGGCTAAATGGGTGTGTCGAGTGGCCTAGTGGGTTGGGCAAAGGTTCAAAATGGGTTCAGATCAAAGCGAGTACTTCTTTGTACGTGTCAGAGGACCCAAAAGCACATGATAATGAGATTTTTAAATTGTCGTATTAATAAAAAATATTTTCATTTGGTTTTAATATGTATTTAGTATGTTATAACATATCTTTGAAGTGGAAATAGTATTTGCTAGAAACTAAATTCCCAAAGTTAAAGTTCACTCTCTCCATATTGCTTTTAGATTTTGTTCATGTGGTTATATGCCAAACATATCCACTATTTGTTGACTTTTTCTAAAGACGTACAAAGAAATTATTCCGTTAATAATTTCCAACACACGCCATTATTACTTTCACAATGTTGCTTTGTTATATGGGCATAGCGTTTTCATTTATATAGTGTTTGATTTATTTCTTTTACAAAGATTTTATTGGCTTTGTGATGAAACAAGAACAAGATCGATAGGTAAAAGAGAAAATAATTGGATTTGATAAATATCAATTGCATCGTCCTTTTGAAAATCATGTGCAGAGGAAACTTTTTTAATGAAATGTGTTTTGCTCTAACCTCTTTGTTTTACCCTCTTTCTAACTTGAGATATGCATCATCTTCATACAACACTGTTGGTTTTTCCTTGATGTACATATTCTCAATTGGCTTAAGAAAGTGCAATTAGTTCAATATGGTTTGAGGATGTCGTTTATCGGTGATTGTTTTGTTGACTTTCGTAAGTGTCTTGGTAAATAAGTATTCTTCACTATCAGTTGATCGAAATTGCTGAATATAAATATCCTCATAAGATATTTATAGGTCACCTTTGAAAGCATGCCCATCTTTATTAATTTGTTCGTATACTATTTATTAGATCGGTAAACCAACGAATGAATATACATGACCTAATACAAAAGTACTTATTTATATAATTGTTTAATATATATGCACAACATTATAACCGAAAACTAACGAACATAAACAACCCTTAATAGACGAAATAAACATAAATAAACGAACATGCATTAACAAACAGATTATTGAACGTCAATGAATGAACAAGACATACGAACAAGATCTATATTCATGTCATTTACTTAATCAATAAACATAAAAAGTTGTTTATATTCATTTACGAGGCAGCATATCGCACGGGCTTTATTCATTATTGGTAAAGTATGAATAAGGCAAAGTGTTGGAGAAAAACGTAAATTAACAAATATTAGTGCTTAGATTAGCAAAAGACAAAACATGTTATTCATGAAACATAAGTGGGTGTAAAAAGATTTCTATGCTTTATACTTGATAAGCACACACATGGATAAGCGATGATATATCTTCAAGTGACACCGGTGAAATAGTAATTCCTAAAAAGCAATTTGTAAAAGTTTATTAAAAGGAAACAATTATAACTTATATGTTTGCCACCTATATTTAATATTTATTGAGAAATAAGTTTCAATTTATTTGTTTTAACAAAAAGTTAACCAAAATATACATTTGCTTGTTAGTCTAGGTTGCATTGTCTTCATTCATGAGAATTTTAAGTCTCGTTGGCATTGTGACTCTCGATAATGCTATATAGTATTGTCCGTAACTGAAAAAATAAATGAGGATATGGTAAGTAATCAATGATAAAATAACATTTTCATATAAATTTCAATTCAAATAAAAGGTAAGTCCAATTGCACAAAAAAAATACATGATAATCAATTCTCGGTGTTCAACAAATAAAATGTAAGTTAACCTAAATTTCTAAACAATTATTTAAATACAATATGTGATGTTTTCTTGGTTGCATAATCATCCTTATCTATAATACAACAATTGTAAATTAGTTAATTTCAAATTAATATTTAGTAAAAGAGAACAAACAAATAGAGGGTGAAAAAAAAACCATTTTGGTTCATGTTAATAACTTTTGAAGTATGTAAATAGTATACGAACATTATAATGTTGATGTTCTAGTATTATTTTTAGACCTTTGATTATCTAAATATCGTTTTCTATATTTTATCCGCTCCCTTGACCCAATAACATCGGGTAAATATATTTTTAACCCGTAAATCTGTAAAGAAAGTAAATAACTACAATATAAATATATAAATAATAAAAATGATTATTTTATACTAAATGATCAAAAACATGGATAAAAAAATCATTTCATACGTTAATCTTAGTTATCGTGTTGCCGAGCAAGTTACCAATTTAAGCTTACAATAGGCTGTCGAGCAAGTTACCAATTTAATCTTACAATACCTCATTAAATTAAATGGACTTCATAACAATCATACCCACCCAGTATACATAGCCCGCAAGATCACATACGATTCCGATTTCAGTTTGCAAACGGAAGTTTGAGTCTAGGGTTTCATCTTTGCTCTTGGGTACACAAGCCCCATAAGCATAAATCCGACCGGGGACAGCCGTACTCCATCGCCGACCTCCACCCTCCGACACTGGCGTCCTACGACCTCTGACTTCCCCGACCTGCGCCCCTAATAGAGCCCCCAAATACAATCACCCAGTCGCCAATTTTCGTGGACTATTTATGTTGTTTAACTCAAAAAGGTAAATGATTTTTCTTGTATGCTAATGTTGATAGGTTTTCGAGAATATTGCATGTATCTGTTCCGAACTTTTAAAGCTAATTCAATTTTAAAACTTTCGTTATAATTGCAGGTATGTAGTATATGTTGAAGGATCTTTAAAGGACATATAAGCTGATTATTGGTAAGTTCCTAATTTAGGATAAGGTTCATCGTTTTGAAAATTGATGATAAACTCGTGAAATTAGTTACTTAGTATTCTATATTAAGAGCTAACAGTCTATAAAATAATTTAAAACAAATAATTGACTTGACTGTCCAAGTCAAATCTGTTGACTATTAGGGTTATACTTAACAAAATATGTATTTGACTTTACAGTCAAAGTGAAATCTTTAAAAAGTGATCATTTATATTAGAGTTATTCTTTGATGTATATCTATTGTTGACTGAAAAACTCAAATTTGATTTGAGATTTTAACATAGTTCTATGAAAGTCATAGTTGACTAAAAAGTCAAATTTGTGTAAAAGAAATATAAAGAAAAAGCAACTACCATACTTCATATATATAATCTTTCCTTAAATTTTAGTTCATCCAAACTCATTTGTGGTATAATTCAGGGCACACTTAATCATAAATTAAAATCATACCTTAAAAAAGCTTTAGCTTCTTCTCATCCGCAAGTGTTTTGAACTATTTCCAAAATGGCGGGCTGGAAGATTCTGAAGTAATTCCCATAAATCAGTCATTATAGTTACCTGGAAACCATAAATCAGTATTAGGATTTTGGTTCTCAAATCCTACTCGAATACTTCTTCTTTTGATTCTCTTTTATTTATAGTTACCTAGAAAACATGTGTTTCTATAAATAGCCAAATATTAATATTCAAAAGGATGTAAAAATTTTAAAAATGGAAATAACAAATATAATACAGTAAGCCAATTTTTAAATATCCAGTGACTGTAGAAATTTAAACCAAATGCCAACAAATTTTATGTAAGTTCCTAATTTAAACATGTATACTTTGACCTATTTTGACTTTCTTAGTTAATTGATGACCAAAACCTTGATCCAGACCAGATTTTTCTTTTTGGTATTTTTTTCAATATTTTTTCCTGCCATACCCTAACCCTTCAATTTGAATACATGTTTTGAAGCAATATATAAACTTTGACTATTCATAGGATTTATAATAAATTAAATTGGAAAAACAGTAAATTCTGTTTATCCCAACATTACTGTATGAGAGATGGTGAAGATACTTCCAATATTACCGTTTTTACTCATTAAAAAAAACTAAAGACATGATTAATTTACTTACCTGCTGAGTCTGGAGGATTGTATCAAACGCAGACTTTGATTTCCTGCATGATTTAAAAAAATATAGTACATTATGCTAATACATAACTGGTCACTAAAAAAACCCTGCTCTATATGTTAATCCTTGTGCATTATATTATGCAGGAAATCAATTATCTGCATCTTAAAATTTTTGAACTTACCTGACGGATGCTTCAATTGTTCTCTGGTTGTGTTCCTACCACCACTTGTCAGCAGAGCATTGTGGATCCCTGAAAAAACCGGTACAAACATACGTATGAGCACAGAAAATGAATGCGTTTAATGTTACCTTTGTGGCAAATCATCATGACAATGGCACCGTGATCGCCTTCTTTGATTTGATCGAGTGTGAAGTTGGCGTTTTTGATGAGTTCGCCATTGTTGTAGCACCGAACCTTTGCAAGCTACACTTACCTGTTTGTATATACCTAGGTGATGATATGCATCTGAAATTGTTGTATTTAAGGCTGCCTAGGCAGAAGCTGTTACAGGTTGTGTGGGCAGTGAAAGGGCTGATGTGAAACGTCCAGAGTACATGGTTTAATGGGCAGCTGTAAAGGCTTTGGGGGGTAAAGGATGTGGCTTAAATGAAGATATAATGCTGTGTAATTAAAGTTGTGTAATTATTTGTACATGGTTTAATGATATCTATATAGATACGGTTTCTTGACAATAATGTGTGTAATGTGTAATAATGTGTGTAATAATGACAATGGAATTAAATGCAACTTTGGTTTTGAAACTCATTTTTTATGTTAATATAGATTTAATAAAGAGTAAATTACACGGAATGTTCCTGTGGTTTACCACTTATTACAGGCATAGTCCCTGAACTTCATTTATTACACCAGACGTCCCTGGTGTATACAATTTGTTGCACCCATGGTCCCTGTTGCCCTTAATTTTATATAAATGACGAAAATACCCTTTTGGTCTTTTGTAATAAAGCGAAGATAAAGGACTGTGAATGTAATAAGTGATAAACCACAGGGACCATCGGTGAAATTTACTCTATTAATTGATTTTTTTTCTTTTCTCTCTTTAATTCTTATTCTTCCGCCACATTAAGACTCACCACTCGCCTCTATCTCTTTGAATTCTGTCACACCCCGCCAAAATTGGTTTTGCGGAAGAACGAGGTGCGACTAATTAGCAACATAACACATCAATAATAGTAACTTCGCATAAATAGAAAATTGGATTGCCAATGTCGTTACAAAAATCAAAATGTAATTGTTTAAACATAAAACAAAATAAATGTTTGAAAATAAAAGACTTGTGTCGTAAAGACTTATTCTTGAAAATCAATGCACGACAATCCCTGACAAATTAGAACCTTGAAATGACTTAATTTCTGTTACCTGAGAAAACATATAGAAAAAGTGTCAACACAATGGTTGGTGAGTTCACAGGTTTTGTGAATTCGTAAAAGTATAATCACAATCTTTGTGTACAAATCATGTACAAAAATAGTTTAGGTGCAATGCATAATCCCTCGCAAGCTAGCTAAGCAAACAAGTTAACGTATAATCAAAGAGCCTATAATCAATCCGAAATCTAATTGTTAGAATATAAAGCTCAAACTCGGTTAGGCTAGCGCATAACTAGCCATGAGCGGGGGATCAATCCCGATAGTACTATCTCTATATTCCTTGGCTAACACATTAGCTAATGATTATTGTTAAACGTGGACTCGTAGCATGGTCCGTTGTCCTTCATCGTGAGGTACGTGTACACAACAATGATTATACAAAGATTATTTATCGCAAAATAGTTTAGTAGTTATATGTTTTCTCCCCCAATAAAATAGTTATAAAGCAGTAAAAGTGGGGCCGTGAAACTCACCTTAGCGAAGTTTCCAAATTTCGTAGTTGGGGATTCCAACCAAAAGTTCCTAGCGTCCTAAACGCATAGGTATAGTTAATAAGTGACGGTCTAAAATGACACGCCTAGACTATATGATGCATGAATGTTTCTCTCAACTCGAGTTTTGATGTGAGCGATATGTTGGTGACTTGGTAGAGTTGGACTTGTATATTAAATATAGTTAAATATGTTAAGTACTATTTTGAAATACATCCACTTTGTTTGTAGTTAACGATTTGTAGTTCGAAAGATAATTATTTAACATTGAGTTAAATAATTATAAATGATTATTAATTAATTAATAAAATAAAAAAAATTAAAACTTAAATCATTATTAATTAAGTAATTTGGTAAGTAAATTTCAATTAAATAAATGTTTAACTAGTTAAATCGTTAATCACGTAAATAATTATATAGTTTAATTGAAATAAAAATAAATAATAAAAAGAACGTTTCCACTGTACAGTTTTATCAAAGTTTAGGAATATTATATTATTTTATTTATTTATTTTTAGTTTAAATATTCTTGAAATAAAAAAAATATATATATTTGGGCTCCAATTATATTGTTACTAGGAAAGAAACTGATGGGCTAACATAACAGAAACGAATTGGGTTGGCAGATTTAGCCTGCTGGGCCGGCCAGAGGCCAAGGCCCATTCGGCTATCAGACTTCCTCAAAATCGATTTGGGTTAATAAAACATTTGGGCTTCAATTTTAATTTAAATCGATTAACTGTTTGGGCTAAAACTTTTATTTGAGTTTACTTCGTTTGCTGGGTCAAAACCAATAGAAAGCCCGACTGAGTTTGGTGGCTGGTGACCAAAACCCAGTCGACTGAGACCAGAGCAGAAATCTGCGATGATCAGGAACTTGCCGGAAAGTTTTTATTGGAGGAACAGAGGACAAAATTCTTTTATATGTATTTATATATTTCCGCCACCCCTTTAAACCCGGTAAGTAATAAGTAGACGTAAGTTACCCGATACACCCAAACATGAAAATATTACGATACAAAAGGTGAACCCATCGCGAAGAGATACCGGCACACACACACGCACCCACTGTGTGTGTGTCGCCGGAGAAGACAGCCCGAACCCGAAACATGTAGGAAACTCAACTCTCGCATGCATGCTTAAGATTAACGAAAGCGTAGTTTAGAGATTATACCTAGCAGAAACGTGAGCAAGAAAACGAGAACGAGCACCGGAGCTTGCGTCACCGGAGAAGACTGTGAAGATCACCGGAACCGTTTCTGTTTGTTGAAATCAAAGCCCAGAAAGCATAACACCTACTGTTAGGGACAGTATGAATGGATGAAAAATTTAAATGGGTTTTGATATACCTTTCGGAGAAGGCGAGAAAGAAGCAGCGAACGAGAGCACTAGGTTAACGGAGGAGCTATGGTGGTCGCCGGTGTTTGTTTCTGCTCTGCGGGTTTTGCCGAAAGTGAGAGAGAGGAAAAGGGTTTTTAATATTAAATAGGATAGTCTTAGGCTTTGAAAGTGATAGGTGATAGACTCAACTTTTGAATATTATAATATTATCTTATAGAAAATGTGTACTAGATAGCTGGGAATTCGGTAGTTGACTAGTTCATGGAGTGGTGGGTAAGTACTATATATTAGTATAATATTCATTTAAATTCACCACATGTACCGGAAATTCAGGGGTGTTGGGTACTGTTAAATCGTGGTGATGATGGGAGATATCCGATAAGAACAAAAGGAGTTTGAATTATGGATGTTTGAGGTATGCACGCATAGACAACTTTTATTTTATAATAATTTATCTTTATTTTCCTTTTTGAACTCGTGACATGCATGCTCATTTAGTACATCTTTTTGGCCATTTTAACAAACTTACTTGTTTGTTAAATTTAAGGTTTGTATAAATATTTTAATACTACAAAGTTCATATATGTATATATATAATTTGTTTGGGTTTAGTCATCAACTCGTTAAATTACAGCTAACCACTGTACAACCTTAGTTAATTGCATCTTTGATGTGTACAAATTAATAATTAATTTGTATGTTTCGCTAGGCTTATGATATAAAAAAAAAGATCCTGTTATTAAGGTCATAGGAAATGCAACTAAATGATCACAAATAGGTGTTGGGTTAAATACCCAATCGCGAGGGTTGTCACATTCTCCCCTCGTTAAAGAAATTTCGTCCCGAAATTTAAGACGACGTATCATTTGCTTGGGAGTCAGAAATAGGTGCTCCAAATTATTTATAGTTTTTAGTTTTAGGTAGACAATACATAATAATTATTATATCAAAGCTCCCTAGTTCACCATTTAATAGGTTAGTTTCTAATAAGTTGTATTTTAAAGTGAGGCTACATCCTTCAGAATTTCGTTGGTTCATATTAAATTTTTATTTGATAGTTTTATCAAGTAATTCACGCGTAGTTTTCTAACTTTTACATAATTACTGATCTAAATACAGTAGACACAAAATTCATATTGGCCCTTGTTTCACATAAAATAAAAGTATGATGAGCATTGACGAGAAACGTACCAGTTTCTGAATCTGGATCCTGGCGTGCTTTTAGAGCTCCCATCGCGAATGTTCTTCCATGGATGCATTGCCGATCATCGTCATCGTTGGGGTTGTTGTTGTCCTGGTTCTCCCACTCAGGACAATCTCTTATATGGTGACCTTTTACTCCACATTTAAAACACCCTTTTTCGGTGACAAGGGTCACTTGACATGTATAAGCCTTGTGCCCATACTTTTTGCATCTACTACACTGTAGACATCTACCTCCATGATGACGCTTGCATGTGTTGCACTTTGGATAGTTTCCGAGGTAAGGTTTAGATCCTTGGTTGGTTGCTTTGGTTGCCAAATATGCCCTGGTTGTAGGTTCTTGACTCAAGTTTTGCTTGTTGCGATTGGTGTTGCTATTGTCGTAGTAGTTGTTAAGTATGTTCTCCCATCCATATTTGTCTATCACACTGTTATCCTTTGCTCTACTCTTGAAACATTCTTGTTGTGCTCTCTTAACTGAAAGACTCACTCGACTTGTTTCGGCATTATGCCCGAACTTATTACTCCAATTGCATCGTGTGCATTTTCCATAGTGATGTCGGTTGCATTGATTGCATGTTGGGTGTTTGTCGGCGTATCCGTTGGTGCTTCCACAATAGGATTTGGTACTTGGATCGTTTGTGTTTCCGAAATTATGTTCCTTTAGTATAATTTCTCCCCCGTGGGTGTTAACCCTTCCATCCTTGTTACCGTATGAAATTGGGACTCTGTTGCCAGTACTATTTCTCCTAGTACCATTCATTTCGTTATTGCTACCATTGATATTCCCATTCATCATGATGAAGTTTCCAGCGTGGTCTGCTTTGTACTGAGCAAGAGTAGTTGCGACTTGTTGAAATATGACTGCTACAAGACCTACGACTGTTGTAACACCCTCAATAAGGGTCTAGTAGTTTTATAATTTAAAATTAATTATAAATGAATTTAGATGAAATATTATTTTAACAATGAGGTTAAAGATAGAAAATAAATATTTAAATATTCATATGATTTTGGACAAGGGTTCGAAATACATCCTCCTTATTTAAAATAAATAAATCAGTTAGACCTTTCAAATAAGTTTCAAAATAAAAGTACAAGTTTAGTAAAGCATTTGTATGAACTTGATACGTGTCAATTTGTCTGATACGTGGCTAGAAGTTATAGAGCATTACAAAGCTACAAATTATATTAAGATAGTATTTTATTATAATAAAGAATGAAGCAAGAAAACAAATTTAAAAGAATTAGTTTTGTGAGAGTGTTTACAAATCGACATGAAGGAGACGATTCATGAATTCACACTCAAACCAAACGTTATGGTAAACGATTTTTAACTAACCTTTAATTTTAATGCATGTATAACTTCTATTTTGATTTCTTAAGATCTAGATTCTAGTATGTATATGTGCAAAGTAATAATTTATGGTTCATAGTATGGTTTATACGTTTTAGCGATGATAAGGAAAACGTAAGATTTTCTTGATGGGATTAATGGAACTTGGTTAGCTATTCTTTTGTAATTTTTACACAAAGATGTTACAAGTTGTATGTGTGTTTTGGAAAGAAAAATAAAAACAAAGTAGAACAATTACTCTATAAAAATATAATCGACAAGGTAGTAAAAAAAATAGAAAAATTGATTGGCAAGGAATCAAACATAAGCTTTAGTGACAGTTCCATAGTTTAGCAACATTTTATAGTTGTCGCTAAATGTGAATCTTGCCTTCTAGTAGATTTCATTTTATCAAACATTGTGTATTCACTCTTGGAGACACTTCAAGGAGTGTGAATTAGATGAGTATATATACAAGAAAATAAATGATCATTTTAAATAGGATGCATAATAGTTGATGATGATTTAAAATTTAAAATGGCATACTTCACTTAAAAGAGATTGACATCTTATATGTCTCTTTTTTGACAAAGATTTGATATCTATTGTTACTTGCAACATATGTTAATTGCTTTTGTGGCCACTGCGTAGCATCATAATATAAAGGAAATGACTTTTGGTTGTACGTATACAACAAAGAAAATATAAATTGAAATAAGGTTTTGTTGTTTACCTGCATATAAGTAGAATCAAGATAGCAAAATATGGCTTTGGTAGTTTTTGTTGGGTGTAAAATCAAGAAGTAAAGAAATAAAAATTAGAAAAGAAAAGGTTCGAAATTTGGTTGTCTTGTGCCTCCTCTGTTGCATATAATATGAAACGAAGTAAACAAAAGATTGTTGCTTTTCTTTTTGACTTGTTGGCCTACGTGGAATCAAAAGGAAACCAAAGCCATATGATTTTAAATGCAAATTGCTTAATGTTATGTCATTTTTTTTAAGTGACTTCATTTATTATAAGTGTTTAAATGTAACAATATACTAATTAGTTAGTTATTATAGCTAGTTAATAAGTATGTGATATTTGGGTTAAAATAAGGGTAAATGTTAAATGCAATTTTATTAGTTGAGTTTTGGCTTTGATGAAGTCAAAGTGGTAATAGTGTGATAATTGTTGCAAGTATTTGAGTATTTGAAGTTGTATAAAGACTTTGTACAATTTTGTTAACTTTGGTACTAATTCGGTATTTGTTTGATTGTCAGGAAAAGGAAAAGAGGCTCAGTGATATTAGACAACTGAGTGGAAAGAGACTTGGCAAAGGTGAGTGGATTTATAACCTTTGTATTGTTTAAATTGCAATGCTTTTGGTTGCAATTGAAAGTGGTTAGTGCTGATCCGTTCGTACTGCTCCCTTATTTCTGGACCAGTATTAATAGTATAATGATAATTAACTGGCTATGTGTTAATTGAATGATATGTGCACATGGAAAAGTATAGAGGCAGCTTGACTGGGTGGCTGGGCTTTCGTTTACTATTAGATAACGGTAATTGTACCTTGGCATATTTGTTGTGTCTTAAGGAAGCTTTACCATTGCTAATGAGCAAAGGGCTATCGGTAAGCTGTTGTTAGGCCCACAACAGTTGTAAGGTTCTGCAAAACCGCCGTACCTCTCGTTATTTGTGAATCTGTAAAGATTGTGAATCTATAAAGATTGTGAATCTGTGAAGATTGTGAATATGCGAAGATTGTGAATCGAAAGTGTTGTACATATACAATATCTTTGGTTATATTTTCATTCACTTAGCTTTGTGCTAACCCCCACTATGTTAAATCTTTTACAGGTTGTAGATGGATGAGTTTTATTGGAGATTAAGATTAGGAATGATTGACCAAGACTTAAAGAAATGATTTTGATGTTGAGCCGCAATGTTAAGTAACACTATTTTGGAAAGTTAACTTTTGTAAAATTATATATGTAATTTTGAAACGCTTCCGCATTTGTTATAAAAAAAAAGTTCAGATTTTGCGGTGTTACAACTGTCAGTGGTGCTGAGTTCTCGTTTTGATTAGTTTCTCTCATATTTTCCATTTCTTCCTGTTAGTGCACACAACACGTGTCAGACCATGCGTGGTGATCTCTTATCCCGAATATAATTAACTTATTGAGAAGCGTTTAAGCGAAGTGGATTCTAAATTTAGTGGTTTCATTTATTGTGGAGACAACTCTCGTGTCTTGGTTGAATTCTTGGCGGTAAGGTCGTCGTGCGATTCAACGAGGCTATTGGAATTAGTTTAGTAGTTCTAAATATAATTTGACAAGAGAGATGAAAATCTTAGTGAGTTATTTAAGAGTATAATTTAATAACTTTATATGATGGATACGCCTTTGATTCGTAGATTGAATGGTTTGTCTTCTAGTACATATGCTAAGGATGCTTATTCATTTGTTATTTACAATGATCCATGACTTTGATAATTCCACATTGTACTATGTAACCATAAACACGTTGGCCACCCGTTTTTATAATATCATGGTACAATATTTCTTCATCATTATCACTTCATATTTTTTTTCATTAATTAATATGAGTGTTTTATTTTACTTGTATTTTATACGTATTTCATGAATCATATTAGTCATTCTAGGAAAAATTTGGAATCTTTTCATCTCAATGTATTATACAAATTTAGGAGTGGTGCTTAGAGTTTAATTTAGAGACATCATAGAGATGATGTGTTATGCCTTTCACATTTTCGTTTCGTGACATGATAGATTGTTGGATAAATGTTTAGTCTCCAGTCAAGCGGTAAGTCTTTCGAGTTTCATGATTTGTGGAAAGGGGAAATTAAGGTTAAGGTGATGATACTTGCGTGGGGTGCAATGAGAGAAAATGTTATATAATGTAAATAGCGTGTGAGATGAATATATAATGTATGCTAAAGATATGTGGTGCACGTGTAGAGGTGTTTATTGTGAAAATTCGCCGTGTCTTGATACTCGCAGTCCAGTCGAGTAGAGTAGTCAACATATTCACTGCTTGTAGACAATATGTAGGAATTCTAGAATTCGTGTTTTCGTTTAAGTGATTGGTGAAGTGTAGAGAAGGGATACAATTTAGGTGTAAAGTATGTGCAGTATGTGTTCAGTGAAAGTGTAGTGTAGTATATTGAACATACGTTATATTGTAGCATGTCTTGCATATAATTTCACGTATAAGTATCCTATAATACTATAGTGCTCTATCTAGGGTATGGGTAAGCCAACTAAAGCACCTAGTTGTAACGACCCGAAATTTATAGATAAATAAATTTTATAAAAATATGATAATTAAGGATAAATCATTTAAAGAACGTAGGAATTGGTTTCGTGTCATTTGGACATCGTATGAGAAAGTTATGGACGAAACTGGGTTGAAACCTAGACCGAAAAGTGCAGCCCTGCTGCACAGGCAGGTTCGCGGCGCGAGCCTGGCGCGAGCGAAACGCGAGGTTGGGCAGAAGGACCAGAGCTGGAACGCGAGAACTTCGCGTCGACTTCGCGTCGACTTCGCGGCGCGAGCCAGGCGCGAGCCTGGCGCGAAGTCTGGTAAAAGCGGCGACTAGTGGGCAGACCCGCGTCTCTTCGCGGCGCGAGCTCGGCGCGAGCGGGGCGCGAGCCCTCCCGATCAGAACATAAAAATCGGGTTATGGCTCATTTGTGCCATCTTCAAACCCTAGTTCTTCCTTTTGGCGATTTTGGAGCTCAAGCGCAGATCTTGGTTGATTTCTTCTCAAATCTTTGATAGATTTCACTCCTAGTTGAAGATTAGAGGTACATCTTCACTCTTTGATCTTTGTAGCTTAAGATCTATGTATTTGGGTGTATGGGTTTGAAGCCCTAGCTATTCGGGTTATGGATTTTGGTGATATAAGTGATGTATACACTTAATAGATTGTATGTTATCAAAGGAAACAAGTGTATGGTTACGATTTGTAAGAATCTTAAGGGTTGGTTAAACCTAGGGTTTGGTAAATCACCATAATTGGGGGAAATGAGTTAATAAGTGTTATCTAGAGAAAGATGGACACATTGGTAGTAGAATGTGATGTTGATAATCTTGTGATTGTTGTATTAGGCATTTGGTGAGGTCTTGGAAGGTCGACCGAATTGTGAAGCAAGGAAACTGACGTAAAGAATACGGTTGGAGCACTTTATTGCTAAGGTGAGTACATGAGACTTTTAAACTGGGTACATAGCAATTAATTTTGAAAGTACATATGATATTGTATCAGTCTTTATTAACAAATATTTTGATAAAGAAAGTAGTTGAAAATGTATGAAAGTATGTAGAATGTGATACTAGAATGTGTCTAGTATGATTGATGAATTTGAAGTAAATTATGATAGATTCAAGTAGTTATGGAATCTATGTTAATGAACAATATTAATGAAATAATTGAGTGCCTATTGGTAAGATATACTAATAAAAGTAAAGAACGAATATATATGAGCAAGAATATGATGTGACTAGTAATAATTGTCTATTATAGTCAAGGAAGAGATAAAAGTATTATGTTATCGATAGATAAGAAATGTATCTTATGTATAAAGTAAGTATGGACTTCATGGGGTTCATAGATGTAGAAGTAACTGTGGTTGCTTATGATCGGGTCCATGGGACCATACAGGTACGTTCACACTGTGATGAACTAATTATATGTCGTTAGTATTAGATAACTAACTTGTTTGACGTTGGATGTGATAGCCGAAGGCTTTGACTGTCATAACTGTTAGGTTATGGTAAGAGATAGATGGTGGTGACGCGGGGGACCCCCGGTCACTGGACGGTGGTATATATGTTTATACACCGAGTGTATATATGTTTATACCCTAAGCACACGGGTGCTTCTAGTACGCATATGTTTGGTACTAGGTATGTTAAGATCTAATACATATATGTTTATGTATCAGACATGTTGGTGCTTCTAGTACATATATGTTTATGTACTAGATATGGTTGTGCTTCTAGTACGCATATGTTTGGTGCTAGGTATGCTAGGTTCTAATCCATATATGTTTATGTATTAGACAGGTTGATGCTTCTAGTACATATATGTTTATGTACTAGATATGATTGGGCTTCTTGTACCTATATGACTAGGTACTAGACATGTTGGCTAGGAAAGCAAAGTAGCTGGAGTCATAAAGGGTGACTAGACGGTGTTTATGTAGTTTATATATATGTTTATATATTTATGAAATGACTATTATTGGGGTCTAAAACCCATGTATCTCGCGAGGCTATTTTGTCTCACGTACTACGTTTGTTTTGTGGCTATGTACTCAGGTACAGGTTGATGTGATAGAAGGTTGCACTAGAAGTGGCCTAGAGATGCTTAGTTCGGGAGCTCATAGGTAGATCCCGTTTGCCTATGGTTTTGATATACTTGGTGACACCGTATTTTTGTAAACTCTGATAAAGGTTTTAAAGTTTTTGATAAACTGTATTTTGGACAATGTGTCAAATGTTGGGAAATTGTATTTTAAATGATTTAAACGATGTTATAAAAATACGGGTGTTACAAGTAGGTCTATGGAGGGATACGATATGCGACTCTATATGAAATGCAAGTTTATGTGTGATGCAACTCTACATGAAGTGAAAACGTTTTGACTCAAAATCTTTTTCCGGTTATAGATTAGACTCTCGCTAATTCACTATAACCAATGGCTCTGATACCAATCTGTCACACCCCGCCAAAATTGGTTTTGCGGAAGAACGAGGTGCGACTAATTAGCAACATAACACATCAATAATAGTAACTTCGCATAAATAGAAAATTGGATTGCCAATGTCGTTACAAAAATCAAAATGTAATTGTTTAAACATAAAACAAAATAAATGTTTGAAAATAAAAGACTTGTGTCGTAAAGACTTATTCTTGAAAATCAATGCACGACAATCCCTGACAAATTAGAACCTTGAAATGACTTAATTTCCGTTACATGAGAAAACATATAGAAAAAGTGTCAACACAATGGTTGGTGAGTTCACAGGTTTTGTGAATTCGTAAAAGTATAATCACAATCGTTGTGTACAAATCATGTACAAAAATAGTTTAGGTGCAATGCATAATCCCTCGCAAGCTAGCAAAGCAAACAAGTTAACGTATAATCAAAGAGCCTATAATCAATCCGAAATCTAATTGTTAGAATATAAAGCTCAAACTCGGTTAGGCTAGCGCATAACTAGCCATGAGCGGGGGATCAATCCCGATAGTACTATCTCTATATTCCTTGGCTAACACATTAGCTAATGATTATTGTTAAACGTGGACTCGTAGCATGGTCCGTTGTCCTTCATCGTGAGGTACGTGTACACAACAATGATTATACAAAGATTATTTATCGCAAAATAGTTGAGTAGTTATATGTTTTCTCCCCCAATAAAATAGTTATAAAGCAGTAAAAGTGGGGCCGTGAAACTCACCTTAGCGAAGCTTCCAAATTTCGTAGTTGGGGATTCCAACCAAAAGTTCCTAGCGTCCTAAACGCATAGGTATAGTTAATAAGTGACGGTCTAAAATGACACGCCTAGACTATATGATGCATGAATGTTTCTCTCAACTCGAGTTTTGATGTGAGCGATATGTTGGTGACTTGGTAGAGTTGGACTTGTATATTAAATATAGTTAAATATGTTAAGTACTATTTTGAAATACATCCACTTTGTTTGTAGTTAACGATTTGTAGTTCGAAAGATAATTATTTAACACTGAGTTAAATAATTATAAATGATTATTAATTAATTAATAAAATAAAAAAAATTAAAACTTAAATCATTATTAATTAAGTAATTTGGTAAGTAAATTTCAATTAAATAAATGTTTAACTAGTTAAATCGTTAATCACGTAAATAATTATATAGTTTAATTGAAATAAAAATAAATAATAAAAAGAACGTTTCCACTGTACAGTTTTATCAAAGTTTAGGAATATTATATTATTTTATTTATTTATTTTTAGTTTAAATATTCTTGAAATAAAAAAATATATATATTTGGGCTCCAATTATATTGTTACTAGGAAAGAAACTGATGGGCTAACATAACAGAAACGAATTGGGTTGGCAGATTTAGCCTGCTGGGCCGGCCAGAGGCCAAGGCCCATTCGGCTATCAGACTTCCTCAAAATCGATTTGGGTTAATAAAACATTTGGGCTTCAATTTTAATTTAAATCGATTAACTGTTTGGGCTAAAACTTTTATTTGAGTTTACTTCGTTTGCTGGGTCAAAACCAATAGAAAGCCCGACTGAGTTTGGTGGCTGGTGACCAAAACCCAGTCGACTGAGACCAGAGCAGAAATCTGCGATGATCAGGAACTCGCCGGAAAGTTTTTATTGGAGGAACAGAGGACAAAATTCTTTTATATGTATTTATATATTTCCGCCACCCCTTTAAACCCGGTAAGTAATAAGTAGACGTAAGTTACCCGATACACCCAAACATGAAAATATTACGATACAAAAGGTGAACCCATCGCGAAGAGATACCGGCACACACACACGCACCCATTGTGTGTGTCGCCGGAGAAGACAACCCGAACCCGAAACATGTAGGAAACTCAACTCTCGCATGCATGCTTAAGATTAACGAAAGCGTAGTTTAGAGATTATACCTAGCAGAAACGTGAGCAAGAAAACGAGAACGAGCACCAGAGCTTGCGTCACCGGAGAAGACTGTGAAGATCGCCGGAACCGTTTCTGTTTGTTGAAATCAAAGCCCAGAAAGCATAACACCTACTGTTAGGGACGGTATGAATGGATGAAAAATTTAAATGGGTTTTGATATACCTTTCGGAGAAGGCGAGAAAGAAGCAGCGAACGAGAGCACTAGGTTAACGGAGGAGCTATGGTGGTCGCCGGTGTTTGTTTCTGCTCTGCGGGTTTTGCCGAAAGTGAGAGAGAGGAAAAGGGTTTTTAATATTAAATAGGATAGTCTTAGGCTTTGAAAGTGATAGGTGATAGACTCGACTTTTGAATATTATAATATTATCTTATAGAAAATGTGTAATAGATAGCTGGGAATTCGGTAGTTGACTAGTTCATGGAGTGGTGGGTAAGTACTATATATTAGTATAATATTCATTTAAATTCACCACATGTACCGGAAATTCAGGGGTGTTGGGTAATGTTAAATCGTGGTGATGATGGGAGATATCCGATAGGAACAAAAGGAGTTTGAATTATGGATGTTTGAGGTATGCATGCATAGACAACTTTTATTTTATAATAATTTATCTTTATTTTCCTTTTTGAACTCGTGACATGCATGCTCATTTAGTACATCTTTTTGGCCATTTTAACAAACTTACTTGTTTGTTAAATTTAAGGTTTGTATAAATATTTTAATACTACAAAGTTCATATATGTATATATATAATTTGTTTGGGTTTAGTCACCGACTCGCTAAATTACAGCTAACCACTGTACAACCTTAGTTAATTGCATCTTTGATGTGTACAAATTAATAATTAATTTGTATGTTTCGCTAGGCTTATGATATATAAAAAAAAAAAAAGATCCTGTTATTAAGGTCATAGGAAATGCAACTAAATGATCACAAATAGGTGTTGGGTTAAATACCCAATCGCGAGGGTTGTCACAAATTCAAACCTCAATCAATAACCATTATCGTAGCGTAATCAACCCCTGTCTCCGGTTGCCTTCTCCAGTTGTTCCGCCGTCGATGACGTTCTATCGACCTGAGTGTGCAAAACACCAACTCCTCTGGCGACGTGCATCAATTGTCTGAATCACCGCGCGTGCAAACCACCAAATCCTCTGGTGACGTGCATCGATTGTCTGATTCAATTCTGGTCAATAGAACGTCATCGGCTCCGAAAAAACTGGAGAAGGAAATCGGAGGCAAGGATTGGTGATGGATCGAATTTTCAGGGGATTTGGTGGTGCGGCGATAATGGTTATTGATTGATGTTTAAATTCAAAGAGATAGAGGTGAGTGGTGAGTCTGAATGTGACGGAAGAACATGAATTAAAGAGAGAGAAGAACAAAATCAATTAATAGAGTAAATTTCACGGATGGTCCCTGTGGTTTATCACCTATTACATTCACAGTCCCTTATCTTCGCTTTATTACAAAAGGCCAAGAGAGTATTTTCGTCATTTAGAAAAAGTTAAGGGCAATAGGGACCATGGGTGTAACAAATTGTATACACCAGGGACCTTCAGTGTAATAAACGAAGTTTAGGGATTATGAGTGTAATAAGTGGCAAACCACAGGGACCTTCCGTGTAATTTACTGTTTAATAAATAACTGATCATAAACGAAATATCCGCTTACTAGTTTATTAATGCTTGAGTGAAAATTTCGCTCGATTATAATCCTATATCTATATTGAAACAAGTATCAATTTTATCGGAGTAGGATGGAAGGACAAAAACAAGGAAAACTGAAAAATACAAAGACAAAAAATAACGTAAAAAAAACAAAGATAAAATTATAGAATTCAAAATATCTATTACAAGTTCTGTTATTTACACATTAAATACTGTAAACATAAAAATTAAGTATTTTAACCTGGTCTATTTAAATAATTATTTTAACCATTATATTTTATGGGTTTTACTTTTACAAAGCATTATAAGTATTTAATATTTTAAATGAGAGCTGATTCGTACAGAGCAATTTTTATCCATGCAGAGTAAATTTATCCCAAATGACAATCATACCTTTAATGAGAGGGGTGAAATGCAAAATGTATTAAAAGTAAAGGAAGAGCATAATTGTCATTTGAAATGAATTTACTCTGTATGGATAAAAGTTGTCATGTACGAATCAGCTTCCATTTTAAATATTTAATAGTATTGCCAATCATTCTTATTCTCCACTAAAAGGCAGGTGAAACTTTATCTTTATTAAAATAATATTCTTTTATTACAAGGAAAATGTGTCGGCTTACAACAGGCAAATGTGATTGAAACACGAGGTGTAGAATTACCATGTCAATGATTTTGAAATTTTCACCATTATGTTTGCATTGTGAAATAACTAACAATTTTATGTGATAAAAACTTCATAAAAATACAAACACAACTAATAGAATGCAAGTTTTACTTAGAGGGTATTTACGTTATAAGAGCTCACCAAGATAAATGAATTAATGCTCGTGATGTAAGCAATTTCAGCATTGTCATAGTTGTTTTTGAACATTGACTTGGTGATCTGGTAAATATTTACACACGGATGGATCAAACACGTGACTTTTAGAAGTCATTCGAAGCCTTTACAACTAAGCTACCACCAAATGATTAAACACGACTGACATCATTAATTGATATAAGAAATAAACTAAACCATTTTTTAATAACAGAAATTTATGTTTATTTAGGAGTATATCTTATTCCGTGCTTTTAATTAATTACAACACGAGTTAGACTGATTCCATTTATCATTAGGATCTTCTTGAACCAGTGGTTTTAATTTATAACTCATGTTAATAGCTTAATAATTCTGCTAATATACATGTTATACCATCTAATTAGATAAAATCTCTTAACCCAAAATCCTTGGAATTGGATCGACATTTAAATGTGCAACGGCCATAAAATCTGGCAATATTGCAACACAATTATTTCAAGTACATCGAATCCAGCCCTACATACAACAAAATATAAACTCTTATAAAAAGTGATGTTACAACAATCATGGAAACGTACGTACTATAGAGTCCAGGAATGGTTTGGTGAGGGAGATTCTATATGTTGCTGTTTTAACTGTTTGTAGAACTTCTCAATGAACGCTTCGGCCTCTTTGTCTACTTGACACTCCCTCTCGGCCTGCAATGGTGAATCAACCACCACCCTCAACTCATGACTCATTGCCATAATTGGTGTCGGAGGTTCTTTACCATTACTCAACCCTTCAAATACTACTTTGTTTTTCTCATTCAGATGTTTGAATTCAGAACCACTGCTGCTTATGGGTTTTTGAGGTGAAATAAACAACGTGTCAATGTTGCTGGAGGAGCAACGGCAAGTGAAGGCGGCGTAGTGGTGGTGGTGGTGGTGGTGGAGGAGGAGATTTGTTAAGGCTTTCCGAGCAAGTTTGCCGTTTTTGAGCTTGATGTGGAGATGGACTAGTAATTTGGTTTTTGCTACCACTACTTTTACCTTCTTCCATAACTTTTTACTCGTTATGGCTGCACTGCTCGATTCAATCTCCATTTCATGCAATTTCAGAGGAAGGGTCTTTGGTTATAGCATTTGGAAAATCGAGAGCAATATATTTATAGCCCACCTAGATAGCAAAACCCATTCCACAACCAAGGGTATTTTTAGATACAAATACACATGGAAAAGTGAGTGTGTGGCTGTCACATACCTAAACTTAGGTATGGAACCACCCAAAACAAGGTTGTTTTGGTTAAAAAAAATTTATAACTCAACACATAAACTCATTAGTGTATCAAATGTATCAAAGCCCATCTAAAACTCATCACTTATCTTGAATCTTAATTGTGTTTTTGTTAAAATGGTGTTTCAAGCTTCATGTTTCTTGAAAAATAGTGTTTATATTGAATGCATGTCCATGTGCGTGTATATAGTTTTCTTTTATTGTGTAAGTGTTCTAATATGGTGTGAAAGTGACAATACTTTCGTAAATAATAACCGTTTTTGAGTTTTTTTAACCAAAATTATGTATTTATGACTAGTTCTACATCTAACCTTAGGTACCTGACAGCCGGCCACACACTCACTATCCCAATACACATATACACGCAAGTAGTGGCGAATCCAAAACAAAAATTAACCGAGGCTTTCAAAAAGATTTAAGTGAAGATCATGTAAAAATTTCCACTAAAAAAAATGTACCCTAACGTTTTCTACATGGGGGACCACCAAGTGGTGGCCATGCACCCCACTTCAGTCAATGTAGATTCGCCAAGTCAAATATACAACCATATATATAGTTAGTGATCTAATTGTAAGAGTTTCTGAATAATTTTCTAGAGGTCACGGATTCATCCTTCATTAGGTAAACATTTACAGATAGTCAAGAGAAATTTTTAAAAACAACCACGACAACATCTAAGTCGAATAAAGATAAATTTAAAATTACTTTTATGTCTCACTCATTTGTGGTTTATACGTGCATATAAAAAAAATAAGGGTTTGTATGTAAATTTACTAGTACATCCGGTTGTATATATTAGGGTGTGCATTTTACTCGAAAAATCGAACTCGAAAAGCCGAACCGGTTTATGATTTTCAGGTTGATTATCGGTTCCCTTTGTTATCTTTTCCGGTTCCGGTTTTTACGAATCTAGAATCTGAGTTTGACAATATCAAGTCCAAGTCAAAATTTAGTTTATGTTGATGATGTAGTTTTTGGTTTTAACCGGTTCTAAACCCAAAACCATACCAAATTACCATAACTAAAAAGGAACTGAAACCATTATTTCGGTTAGTTCTTGTTTTTAAATTTCTCAGTTTTGAATTTTAAGTTCGAAAACTACACATATATCTGTGGTCTATTTGTTCAGTCTAAGAATCTTGGCCCACCATTTTATGATTAAAGTTGATTCACGTTAAAATACGTGCATAACTTACAAGTCTAGACAACTAGGTTGCTTCAACGTTATGTTTTTACTTTCAACTTTTTGACTCTTTTTCGGATCAAACCAATATGCAAAACTGAAAATTATTTAGTGATGTATATTATATAGAAGTTTGGTAACTGCAACTATAAAAGTTTGGTATTAAAATTGCAAATTACTCGGCAACCCTATTTGTCTTGGTAGTTGTGATTGGTTCAAAATCAAAATATGTGGCGGAAGCGCAGACAACAACTTCATATCATATTTGAAGTCCCCACAAGATTCGTGTACAAAAGTATTGAAGACTAAAAAAGAAACACATTAGGGGTTGAAACTCGACCTTCTTGAAATGAGATGGTGAATAAGATGTTTGAAATGAATTAACACGAATTTGAAACACATTCGAATGCGACATGTCCGAACAATGTAATTGGTACAACATCAGGGGAATTAATTATATACTGCACAAATGTTCTCGTGAGCTAAAGTTTATTTCTACTAGGTTAGCAAACTTTTTAGTGAGTAGTATTCTAATGTTGAACTATAATTTGAAAAATTGTTATCAAGGGTGATTTTTTTAATATGCAAAATCTCAAGAAATATGTTACACATAACTTAGTAGGTGGATGATCAATTGTCAAGTATAAATACACATCAAAATATAACTGAGAACAATCCACCAAACTGAATACACAATTAGACAAAACGTATCTTCATATTCTACATTTCTTAATCATAAAAAAACAAAGAATAATATATTTATATACAAATTTATTTATACACCACAACTTTTAGCTCATGCATCCCTAGGAATAAGACATAAAACTAGAAATCCAACCCATACCCATACCGAATCATAACCGGAACCGGTTGGAGAAATTACTATAAATCAATTCGTATAACGGATCCAACTTTTTTATGAAATTATGATCCGGGTCTTTCAGGTTCGGGCACACCATGTCCGGGATAAAATGACTCGGATCTAAGACCCAGAACCAAAGATTTAATTTAATCATTTTAATATTACACAATTGTTATTTGCAAATTATTCTAATATTACACGTATAAATTAAAAAATATGATATAAATATCTAAAACTTGCTCCAATAGCTATTTTGATTCCAATCGGGTCTATACTCGATTTATCCGAACCGAATCAGAACCATATTATTTAAAACGGTTTCATTATCAGTTTACTAATCTTCTAAAATCGGGTCACCGATATTTGGGGATTATAGAAAAGGGAATTAATTTTCATACCACATATTTTGATGCATTTACCACACTATACAAATATTCCTGCAAACTATACAAACACGTAAAGCACTTATTGTAGTAGATAAATTAAAAGATGTGGTGTGAAAATCACCCTCTTATAGAAAACTATCGATTTTTTTTCCTTTACTAGTTGGCCACCTGTAGGAATTGCGAACTACTTCTGAAATCACTGTGTGTAATAATGGGCGACCGCCAAAATCAAGCGACAAAACCTAGGGTTTCTGGTGAAATCCGAGGAATTAAACAAAATTTCCCAAATCCACCGGACGTAACGAACCCAGATTCAGCAGCCCTACGAGAGCAGTGGAAGTACGCCATCAGACAGTATAGCAAATGGTACTCGCACGCTTGGGGCACCGCCATACTCGCCGGAATTTCTTTCTTTGCTCTCGGTTGGGTAATTAAGGGGGAAAACCCCATCCCTTCCTTCCATCAAAAGGAAGACGCTTCTCCTCCTCCTCCTACTGATGAAAACAAAAGTTGATGAATTTGTTTCTTAAGTGAGTGTTCATTCTCTTACCATACTTGTATCTGTTCTTATGGATCTCTTAATGCCTTTTATATTCACCTCAAATTAAACTTGAATTCTAGAGTTGTCAAATGTATAGAATTTAAAACCGAAAATTTATCACAGAAAACATTCAACTATAGAATTAAATATCTGAATTGAAGGTTATGGCGATTTTAATTTCACTTTGAACTCACAACTTCTAGGTTCGTGAGCAACTCACATACTGCTGGGCTAGGAATCCTTCGGTGCCAAATGTTTTTTTTTTGCCTACTTCCTATCTCTAATTAAAAAAAAGTGCTACATTTTACATTAATAATAAAATTTTCTACTATTGCAGATGTGAGTCATACTACAATCACAGAGAAAGGAACAAAATTTACCACCTTACTTGTATATATTATGGTGTAGGTCCACTTTTATTCACTTTTTATCAAAAGTTCCCTATGTAGACTGTTGATGTGGTTGTATCATAACCACTTCTGATTGAGTTTTTTTTTTTCTTCCTATTTAGCTGGTATGTACATATGTGATGTAGGATCTATGACATGTAATTTCAATCCTCTGTTTGTTGATAAAAACTGCAACATGTGATGTTTTGAACAAATTTGTTTTGCTGGTGTTTAATAGCTGCAACTGCAATATGGTTAACCAATATCAGCATTAATGTTTAATGGGAATTGAACCTGAAAAAATACCAGTCAATATGACCAGTACAATAGATTACCTGTGTTAACCTGTCACTCACATTCTAAACTATTGTACAGGTCAGATTGACTGGTATTTAAGTATTGTTGTCATTTTTAGGTTAAAATTTGAGTGATAACGTGGCAATTATTAGGTTCAAATGTGCATTATCAACGGGTAATTTAGAATGTGTTTGATTGGGGAATGATACTCTGGTATTGATGAGTTGATTTCTGGAAATTCCTATTGATTTAGGGAGTTAATTTTCATACCACAAATATTGATGCCTATACCACACTGTACAACTATTTCTGCAGATTGTACAACTACATAAAGCATTTGTTATGAGTTAAAACATGTGGTGCAAAAATCACTACCTATTGATTTATGTTGAATAATTTGAACGAATGATTGTGTTTAGAATTTGATTTTTGAATGATTATAGAAGTTGATCATTTTGTGAATTTCTTATGAAAATTCTGAGTAGAAGTAACTATCTGAGTAGAACTTCTAGTAGTTTCTTAATGCTTACCAACTGTAAGAATTAAGATTAACGATATCATTTTATTTCAACAGAGATTGTGTAAATGACACATCGATAAAGCTTTAGGCCAGTTTATTGACGTTCCATCCAGGTGTACTGTGAACCAGTTACATACTTTTTTTAATTCATTGCATTGCAGCAATCCTTGTTAATTTAGTTTGTTCAAATTATGTTATTGAATCACATCACAATACACCCACCACAAAAAAAAAAAAAAAAAAAAGGAAAAAAAAAAAACTTTTTTAAACTCTTAAACTGTTTTCATTATTTAAACTATTTTATCTTCTGAACTACCATTCCTGGTGGGATAGACACCGAACTTCTTATTGGACCACCCTGCCTTGCATGAGCGAAATGAGGGTGAGTGTGGGGCGAATTGAGCTGAAATTTTAACACGTGTTAGCTTACACACATAGGTATATGGTGTCCAAAATTAGAGATAATTTAATCCGTCTGCTGAGTACATTGTTGACCACATAAGATCCACTCACCCAAATAACTCTCAAACATTTGTGTGTGTTCTTGGTATGATAAGTGTATGTTCTTGATGTGATAAGTGTGTAAATGATTTTAGGCTTAAATCAAAATTAAATCGGAGGGATTTTGACATGCAAATGAAGATTTCAAGGTAACTTATCTCACTCTTCAATTTGTATGGATTAAAAAAATGGTAGATCATGGATTAACCCAACAACCATGATTTCATCCCTAAACTTCAAATCATTGCATTTTGATATTAACATGGGGTAATTACTCCTGAAGTTCTTTAACATGTTATTAAATATTATTAACATGTTTTTAGTTAAGTATCACAACTGCATGCTCATAGTGTAAGTTATCAATGCATATCAGGAAGAGCTCTAGTTTTGTAGCTTTGAAATTGAAATTTTAACGTATGATTATGGAGTTATTAATTTTTTATTAATTAAAATCAGAATGTTAGTGATTAATAATCATGAGTTTGAAGTTGGTATATCTTTGGTGAAACATAATACAAAGTGTTATAACTACATAAGAAGGCTAAGACAACAGTAAGAGTCATCGTATTAGTTGTCAAGTTGTATAATATGCAAGGATGGGATGAAATTGGATTGTTATGTACAAAACATTTGGAAAGCATTGGTAGCAACTTGGTTGTAAAACAACAAGTTTTGCATCATTTTAGGAAGCTTTATTAGTTCCAAAATACACGAGTGTTGTAATCAAGAGAATTAAATGATGTTTTGTCATAAATTTATTTGAATGGAATTATAAAGAAATTAGAACTAGAAAATTGTTAAAATAATATCTTCAAAATTTAGAATTCACATTTGGAGTAGAGGTGCACAAAGCCCGGGCCTAAAAAAGACCGGGCTTTTTTGGAGTAAAAAAGCCCGGGCCCAAAAAAGCCCGGGCCGGGCTTAGCCCGGGCTTTAAGAAAAAAACTAGGCCTGTTTAGGCCTGAATGGGCTTAGCGGGCTTAGCCCGGGCTTTTTCGGGCTTTTTTTTTACTATTATATCTTTTATATAATAATATAATTAGAAAAATATATAAATAATCAAAATATTCTTTATACCTAATTAAATAAATCAACAAACTATTACTTTCAATACTTAACCAACATAAAGTACATACAACTTTTGATTGTCAAATTGGAATTCATTTATATAATGCAACGGTAATCTTCATAATTCATATTATCACCATCTTTAGTAGTCTTCCCCACTTGGATATTCATCAATAGTATGTAGACTTTGATTGTTCACTTCACTCGGACTAGGAAAGACAAGAAAAGCTCTAGATTTTTCGGGCATTTAGAAATAGCCCGGGCTTTATAACGTTAAAAAGCCCGGGCTTTTGGGCTTTTTCAGGCTTTCGGGCTTTCAGGCTTTTTTTCGGGCTTCGGGCTTAGCCCGGTCCGGCCCGGGCCCGGGCTTTAACGGACTTTCATGACTAAAGTCAGTCCCGTTTAGGATTTCGGGCTAAAAGGGCCTTGGGTTCGGGCTTTTTCGGGCTTTTTCAGGCTTTTTTTAGGCCCGGGCTCGGGCTAAAGTCCATATGTGCACCTCTATTTGGGAGAATGATGCCAAAATGAGAAAATGGTCAAAAGTAATAAACTTAAAAAGAACATTATATATAATTTGAAGAAGCTGATAGAAAATAATAAAAACCTTATCCTAATAATCTATGTCAGTGTGACATTATATAGGTACGAGCAAATGACGGATATTAGCAAGAAATGAAGAAACTGAGATTAGTTTAAATTAATGCCCCGTGCTCTAAATAAATACTCCGTGTAAAAGTCTTGCATTGATTAACTAACCACCTAAATTATGAATTAACTCAAACTTTGCATTTAAGGGCCCGATTTGGAGTGGGTGTTAGTTATTTTGTTTCTTTAAATTATTAAGTGGTGTTTTTTTTTTTAACGGCAAGTTAATAAGTTAGTGGTTTGACATGTGCAGTGACATCCAAGCATGCAGTATGTATTACTCGAATATATCTCCTTTTTTTGGGGAATAAACTTACCACATCTTTTCTCCTAAAGAATGCCCCCAACAAGTCTTGAACCCAAGACCTCTTGAAGGCAAACTCCTCAAGGCAACCCTTGGTGGCCAATTAATCTAGACCAATTGGTTTATTAAGTGGTGTTTTGGTGTGGTGTTTTTCGTTAGGCGTTTTCTATTCCTCTTCTTTCTATGAACTCGTTTGTATTTTTCTTGCTAGCTTTTGGCTAGTCATTTTAATATATTTTATGTGGTGGGCTCATTGCGGGGTGATAACAATGTCGAAGCTCCCATTGAGTCGTCATTTTTGCCGTTCAGAAAAAGAAAACTCAAACTTTGCAGTCACCCACCAATTAATGGGTTTTTCTAACGTATCCCTCTGGGGCATACGATAACGTGCATTTAGTGAGACGATAATTACCATTTAAACACAAAATTGAGTTTAATGCTTCTTTTAAAATGGTAGGTTCTATAGTACATTGATATGATTCATACATATTTAAGAAATTACCATTTTATTAAATGCACGTTATCATATGCCCAGGACGAAAAACTCTTAATTAATTTATCCAATTAATGACCATAAATAAGTGGCCCAAGTCTACGCATTCATAACCTGACCTCTCGAATGGAGGGGTCTGCAGTCTGAACCACTTCAGAGCCTCTGTCCACGTTCTTGAATCCATGTTTGCCACACATTCAAAGAATTTGTGGGTTTTTTCAGCCCACCAAAACATTAATAAATAATAATATTTCCACCATCATCAACACATCACCACAAACTTAAGCACCAACTAACAAACACTTCTCAATCAATCTTTAGTCTTCAAGCTCAAGTTCTGTCCACATCTTTAATCTATTATTCGCTTCTTATCTGTAAGTTCCTGTTCTTTTTATTGATTTTGCTTTCTTTAATTAGATTCTTATTCGAATTCCAACTGTACCCAGATCATAAAGTTGTAACTTGTGCTTGATTCTTGAACTTAGCATATCAAAAACTTGTTCTTGATTATTGATTGTTAAATCTTGTGAAAAACCTGAAAGGGGTAGTTATCTTTTAGGGAAATAAGATAAAAAGTTGTACTTGTGCAGCAAAAACTGACTTTTTGATTAGTTTTCTAGATGTGGTTTTGTTTTTATTTGATGTGGATGAAGACAATCACATATTCACATGACATATGAACTGGTTTGGCATCTTTCATAGTGTGCAAAAAGACAACTCAACCGTCATAAACGGTTCTTTGCATTTGGACTCCAATATCTGTCCTATTTTTGTTTTTAAACATATACCCTTTTAAGGAAATCCGTTCGAATTAGGGTTTGTAACTTGTAAGGCTCTCGGGTTTTCGAATTTGTAAAAAAAAAAAGATGCAAAGAGTTCGGGTTTCGTCACAGCAAGTACCAGTACAGAAATTAGGGGATTCACAAATGACACTATCTCCTAAATTTAAGTTAGCTGCAATTCAATCTCGTTTATTGGATCCTTTAATGGAATCAGAATTAAATCTTAGAGGTGAACCACTAATTCCCGGGCTTCCGGATGATATTGCTTTAAGTTGTCTTTTAAGGTTGCCAGTTTCAAGTCATTCGGCTAGCAAAACCGTATGCAAACGATGGTATCAATTATTGGGAAATAAAGAACGATTTTTTACACGAAGAAAAGAAATGGGGTTTCAAGATCCATGGTTATTTGTATTCGCTTTTCATAATGTACAGGAAAGGTTCAATGGCATGTTCTTGACCTTAACCATTTCACATGGCATGAAATTCCACAAATGCCCTGCATTGATAAAGTTTGTCCACACGGGCTTAGATGTGTTTCGTTCCCGATTGACGGGTCTCTTTTTGTTTGTGGGGGTGTGGTTTTTGATGCCGATTGCCCGTTAAGTTTAGTGATGAAATTCAATGTTCAAAAGAATTCTTGGAGTGTGATGAAGAAAATGATAACTGCAAGATCGTTTTTTGCCAGTGGGGTTATAAATGGAAAGATATATGTAGCGGGTGGGAATAGTGCGGATATGTTTGAGCTCAATTCGGCTGAAGTTTTGGACCCGAAAAAGGGAATTTGGCATCCGATTGCAAATATGCACACAAATATGGCTTCTTATGATACTGCAGTTCTTGATGGAAAACTTCTTGTAACCGAAGGGTGGTTTTGGCCTTTTTATGTTGTTCCAAGAGGTCAAATTTATGATCCAGAAACCGATAATTGGGAAAATATGGCTGATGGACTTAGAGAAGGATGGACCGGATCAAGTGTGGTGATTTATGGTCATTTGTTTGTGGTAACAGAACACGAGAGAACTAAACTTAAGGTTTATGACCCGAATAATGATTCTTGGAAAACTGTTGGCGGGCCCGCATTGCCCGAGCAAATTTGCAAGCCCTTTTCGGTAAATTGTAGTGATAATAGGATTTATGTTGTCGGGAGAAATCTTCATGTTGCTGTTGGTTGTGTTTTTAGATCGAATAAAAGTGAGAAAACCCCGAGGTTTGTGGTTCAATGGGAAGTGGTTGAAGCACCACAAGCGTTTTCTAACTTGACACCTTCAAGTGCACAGGTTGTATTTGGGTGATGAAGTCCGGTTTGGTGCTGATGTCTCTTTTCGTTTTGTGTGTGTGTATGTTTTGTTTATGTAATGTTATATGATGTTTCTTTAATGTTAGTGATACTTACGGTATTCACTGTTCTGTGGATCATTCATGTTAGTTTAGAAATGTATGTATATTCACAAGTGCACAATTAAGTCATGAAAACGAATACTTGTTCATGAGGAAAGTTCTTAATGCGTTTAGAAATCATTTCATCTTGTTTACTATAAAATTGGATTTTTTTTTTTTTGTTTTTTTAACGAATCTACAATTATTTTGTTCACAACGGAATTTGAACTTATGATTTATTAACTTGAACTTCTGTCCCCAAAAATGATCAAACACCATATGCTAGACGAAAGTCTCTTTGGCGATCTTACACCAATCTCATACCACTAGAGGCTTGGATCAACATTTTTTGTAATTTTAAAAAATTTATCCACTAAAATTAACTTCTATGTAGGTTCTATGTAATCGTATTCTAATTGATATATACCCTACTAGCTTCAAAGCCCGTCCGACTGGGCGGGCATGCTTCGAGAGATATGTAGAAAAATAACAAACATTATGATAAAGTTTAAATGACATAACAATCTATAATTGTAATGATATGTTGGTACAAAATTTTGATACATGAATAAATGTTAGAGGCATTAAAACAGTGTACTAATAGAGAGTCTAAATTATTAATAGAGTCTAAATTATTTACGCACATTAATACAAAAAAAATTAAAACAATAATAAAAAGGGAAATAACAAAAAAAAGTAAGAATTACTTCAGTGTTTGACATAATTAAAATTTTTTAGCTTTAATAAACATTTTACATATGCAATTGAGTTTTTATTAGATTTTACGTTCGATATTCGATTGTTGGGCTAAAAGACAGCCCATTAATTACACTCTCAATATAAAATGAAATATATTTTTATGGGCTTTAAAATTGAACATACATGAAGTCAGAATGTAAATTGAAAAAACACATAAGTAGATGAAGTAAACTGTAAATTAAAATACATTTCATCTTGTATCGAAGAAATGCTTTCCAATCTAGGTCTTTCGTATGGGTTTTGTTTGTGGGGAAATTGTTCAGATCGATGTATCAATCAAGGATGAAGCATACAGATGACAGTTTTATGGCGTATCGGAAATTTAATAAACTTCAAATTAGGTATGAAATCTTTAAGATACAGTAAACTCCGGTAGTGACGACCTCGGAGGACGACGGTGTTATAAATAATTTCAAGCATGGGTTGCAGAGGCGACGGAAGAGGGAGTAATGGCAGAGGAATTACCTTGGTGAAGCTAAATAATCTTGAAGTTCTTGGGAAATAATGATGAACGCTATTAATCGAATGTATAAAACCGAGTCATGTTTATGTTTAAACACGATGATTATATGTTTCTAATCACCATAAATCCTCTGAAAGTTTAGTTGATATACATGGAATAGCTGATGCCATTATGTTCATATGAAATTTAAAAAAAAAAAAAACTGATGTGCAGATGAACTATGAATTTTAAAAAATAATGAAAAAATAATATAAAATCAATAAAAATAGTAAACAATATTTACAAAAAAGCTTTTTCACCAAAGGTATGATCTGATTGCAGGCAATACCTGGTACTGGAAGACGAAACACGTCTGATGTAGTATATTTACTGCAAGGTAATACTCATTACCACATATGAACAACGTTACAGAATAACTTTTGATTAGTTAGTATTTTAAAAGCAATACCGGAAAATTTAAACCATACCATGTTGTTCAGTTTTATCTGTCTCGAGTTCACATGTTCAAATGTATGTTCAACAAAAACAATGTATGGTTTAAATAGGCTTAATTTGTGATAAATATTCGAAATTTTATAGGTGATAAATATATGGTTAGTTAGTATGAAACACGTTCAGGAACAAACATACGAATTAGTTAGTATTTATAACGACCCGAAATTTGTAAATAAATAAATTTTATAAAAATATGATAAATAAGGATAAATCATTTAAAGAACGTAGGAATTGGTTTCGTGTCATTTGGACATCGTATGAGAAAGTTATGGACGAAACCGTGTCGAAGCAAAGGTTGAAAAATGCAGCCTGGGCTGCATTGCCCAAGATAGCGGCGCTATCTTGGATAGCGACGCGATTTCTCGCGCTTCCAGCAGAAACTCGAATTAGCGACTACCCTGAACGCTATCCTGAACGCGATTTATCACGGGGGTCAGATAGCGGCGCGATTTCTTGATAGCGGCGCGATTTCTTGGTCTGAACAGCATTAAAGTCGGGATTTGGCTCATTTCTTATCACCCCAAACCCTAGTTCTTCTCTCTGCAAGTGAGTATACGTTTTTGAGTGGAAAAGGTCGTTTGGAGCCGATTTTGGGGTCCAAATCAAGTGATTTTGCTTCCATTGTTGAAGATCAAGGTAAATCTTCACTCCTTTGTAGTGTAGCTTTAGATCTATGGGTGTGTGAGCTTGGGTTTGAAACCCTAGTTCTTGTGTTTGAGATTAATGGTTGAATAAAGGTTGTATACACTTAATAGATGGTATTTTAACAAAGGAAACAAGTGTATGGTTAAGATTTGTAAGAATCTTAAGGGTTGGTTAAACCTAGGGTTTGGTAGATCACCATAATTGGGGAAAATGAGTTAATAAGTGTTATCTAGAGATAGATGGACACATTGGTAGTAGAATGTGATGTTGATAATCTTGTGGTTATTATATTAGGCATTTGGTGAGGTCTTGGAAGGTTGACCGAATTGTGAAGCAAGGAAACTGACGTAAAGAATACGGTTGGAGCACTTTATTGCTAAGGTGAGTACATGAGACTTTTAAACTGGGTACATAGCAAATAGTTTTGAAGGTACATATGATATTGTATCAGTCTTTATTAACAAATATTTTGATAAAGATAGTAATTGAAAATGTATGAAAGTAAGTAGAATGTGATACTAGAATGTGTCTAGTATGATTGATGAATTTGAAGTAAATTATGATAGATTCAAGTAAATATGGAATCTATGTTAATGAACAATAATAATGAAGTAATTGATTAAAAGAATGTATACGGAACCTTTATTAATAAATATGTATTAGTAAAGCAATTGGGAATGATTTTATAGTAATGAGTACCTATTGGTAAGATATACTAATAAAAGTAAAGAACGAATATATATGAGAAAGAATATGATGTGACTAGTAATAATTGTCTATTATAGTCAAGGGAGAGATAAAAGTATTATATTATCGATAAATAAGAAATGTATCTTATGTATAAAGTAAGTATGGACCTCATAGGGTTCATAGATGTAGAAGTAACTGTGGTTGCTTATGATCGGGTCCATGGGACCGTACAGGTACGTTCACACTGTGATGAACTAATTATATGTCGTTAGTATTAGATGACTAACTTGTTGGATGTTGGATGTGATAGCCGAAGGCTTTGACTGTCATAACTGTTAGGTTATGGTAAGAGATAGATGGTGGTGATGCGGGGGACCCCCGGTCACTGGGCGGTGGTATATATGTTTATACACCGAGTGTATATATGTTTATACACTAAGCACACGGGTGCTTCTAGTACGCATATGTTTGGTACTAGGTATGTTAGGTTCTAATACATATATGTTTATGTATTAGATACGTTGGTTGGACGGTGGTATATATGTTTATACACCGAGTGTATATATGTTTATACACTAAGCACACTGGTGCTTCTAGTACGCATATGTTTGGTACTAGGTACGTTAGGTTCTAATACATATATGTTTATGTATTAGACATGATTGGGCTTCTGGTACATATATGTTTATGTACTAGATATGATTGGGCTTCTGGTACCTATACGTTTAGGTACTAGATAGGTTTGCTATGAAAGCGTAGTAGCTAGAGTCACAAAAGGGTGACTAGACGGTATTTATGTAGTTTATATATATGTTTATATATTTATGAAATGACTATTATTGGGGTCTAAAACCCATGTATCCCACGAGGCTATTTTGTCTCACGTACTACGTTTGTTTTGTGGCTATGTACTCAGGTACAGGTTTGAAGTGATAGAAGGTTGCACTAGAAGTGGCCTAGAGATGTTTAGCTCGGGAGTCAATAGGTAGATCCCGTTGCCTATGGTTTTGATATACTCGGTGACACCGTATTTTTGTAAACTCTGATATAAGTTTTAAAGTTTTTGTTAAACTGTATTTTGGACAATATGTCAGATATTGGGAAAATGTGTTTTAAATGATTTAAACGATGTTTTAAAAATACGGGTGTTACAGTATTTTAAAAGCAAGCCGGAAATAGGAAATCATGTCTGTTGCTGTTCGTGATATTGTTGAGCACGAATGAAACTGTTCAATTATATTTTCAACCAAAACAATGTATGGTTTAAATAGGCTTAATTTGTGGTAAATATTCATGGACACAATATTTTAGGAGATAGATAGTGGTGGGGTCATTGGTAATAAATTTAATTAAAATATAAAGTTTTTTTGGAGAGAGAAAGTGTTTTTAAGAGATATTTAGTGGTGAGGTACATTATAATAATATTATTTTATTGAGTGGGTCCCTCCTATATGGGAAATGAGAACTTTATTTTGGGATAAATGTTTTGACTGAAATGAGAACTTTATTAAGGGACGGAGGGAGTATTTGCTCAAAATACGCAGATTTGAGCTTGGAAACATTGAGAGTGTGATACGTATGTTTTGGGAGCTCCAAATTTGGTATGTTTATTATGTTGAAATCCATCTATGGAATATTAATGGTTTAAATAATTTGTTGTGATTTCGGATTCATATTAATAAAATATTAGGAAAGTTTGAAAAGATTTACTTGCATATTAATGGTTTAAATAAAGTGGAAATTTTGTATTGGGATACTTACCAAAATATTAGGAAAGTTTTAAAAGATTTTGTATATTATAATGATTTTAATGTATTTGAAAATTTTATACTGGGATACCCGAATTTTGAAAAATTCCAAAATTAATATTATTTCCTAAAAATATGGATAGTTTTAAAAGTAATACTATCAATGGTGTTTATTTTCGGTTTGACTTTAATAGTCATACTTGCATATTTAAACTTTGAAACTAAATTTTGTTAAAAATAGGCGATTTACTCATAACAGTTTTTTAGGCATTTAAATTTAGTATGGTAATACTTAAAATTGTAAGTCATATAGTTAATATGGTATATAGTTTAAATAATGTTAAATACTTATCAAAATCTTATAGGTCTTAAAAATTTTGGTAGTTACCATTTACTAATTTTTGCCAGAATTTATGTGATTTGCCAATATTCCATAATTTTGGTAGTTATCATATTTAAGTCTTTTATATTTAGTGGTTTTATTATTTCCTAAAAATATGGTATCAATCAAAAGGTTAGTCCGAATTTAGTGGAGAAAATTAGTTGTTTTTTTGACTTGTTTTTCATATCCGTAAGTTTAAATTTTAGAAGCCAGTTGGCATTAAGAGCCAATTACACGTGACATTGACAGCTAATGGGAGGGTTGTAAAGTGATGAGTTTTCAAATTAAAGTCAAATCTAATCTAAGCCTCATATATAGAGGAAGATTTCTATAAAATAAAATAAAATCGAGAGAGCTCTCATCTGTTTGTGCAAAAGCCCTTGTTTCTCAGTTTCCAAATCACGATTATCTGTAATATTCATCAATTCATCATCAATCAAATTATCAAGCAATGCTCGGTGGATTATACGGTGACCTACCTCCTCCATCGTCCACAGATGAAGATTCTCACACCAAAATCCCCAATCCCACCACCAATGTCTGGTCCAGCACTGTCAAAATGGCACCCCCAACTCTCCGCAAACCATCTTCATCCTCACTCATCCCACCCCCAAAAACCCTAATCAAACCCCAACAAACCAAATCCAGAATCATCAATTCGACATCAGTTCCCCCGGTGGCCGATGTCATCACCAGAAACCAATCGTTCCAACCGGCACTTGTGGCTGTAACATCATCTGTGGTGGAAGAATACGATCCCGCCAGACCTAACGATTACGAAGAATACAAACGCGAACGAAAACGCAAAGCAGCTGAGATTGAGATGAAACGAGAACTCGACAGACGGAGGAAGGAAGAAGAAGAAAGGGAAAAACGAGATAGAGAAAACAAGGAGAAAGAGAGAGAGAAGGATTTCAATATTTCCGGCGAGGAAGCGTGGAAGCGACGTGCCGCCATGAGTAGCGGTGGTGTGCCGCGGCGGTCTCCTTCGCCGCCGTCTGGTGGTGGTGGTGGTGATGATGGATTTAGTATAGAAAGGTCTGAAACTGTGGGGTTGGGTGTTGGTGCTGGTGGACAGATGACTGCTGCTCAGAGAATGATGGCTAAAATGGGGTGGAAAGCAGGGCAGGGATTGGGTAAACAGGAACAGGGCATTACAACTCCATTAATGGCGAAGAAAACTGATAGAAGAGCTGGAGTTATTGTGAATGCTAGTGAGCAAAAACAGGTGGAGAAGAAGACAAGAGGTGTTAGTATCAATGGTCAACCTACTCGTGTTGTTCTTCTTCGCAACATGGTAAATATATTTTGTTTCTTTAAGCTGATATCCGTATTGATCTATTATGCTGTAGATAGATGTTAGTATGTTTTTATAGGTTAATTAGATTATAATTATTTGTTACAGGTTTTAGATTTTATGAACACGATAGACTGGTTTCATCATCAAACATAAGTAGATACGAAATTATACAGAATTGTCAATATGTACTTACATTTTGGTCTGTATAGGATGCTGAAAAATGTTATTTTTTCTACCTTACACTTTCCATCTTCGAATAATCCCATGAAATTTGGAACAAGCCAAAATTGTCATTCTGACACCTCTGTTTGTGTGTTGAAATTGGATATGATTGTTTGATCTTTGAAGGTGGGTCCCGGTGAAGTAGATGATGATCTAGAAGCTGAAGTAGCAGAAGAATGTTCAAAATACGGAACAGTTACAAGGGTCTTGATATTTGAAATAACAGAACCTAATTTTCCAGTTAATGAAGCAGTTAGAATATTTGTGCAGTTTGAAAGATCAGAACAAGCAACAAAAGCACTTGTTGATCTGGAAGGCCGATTTTTTGGTGGTAGGGTTGTACGGGCCACTTTTTATGAGGAAGAAAGGTTTAATACCAATGAGTTAGCCCCAATGCCTGGGGAAATCCCAGGTTTTATCTAGTACATTTTTGCTGTTTTGTTCATTAACTTTTTAATACTGTAACATGGAGTAACTTTGATAATGTACAAGATGCATTTTGTAACCGAGATTTAATGTTCTGAGTTGTGTTCAGATCCTTTTGTTATTTGCAGTTAAGTTTTATGGCACACAAATTAATTATAACCACAACAAATCTTCATTAATCGAAACAAGAAAAAGAGGAATTTTAATATGCAGATCGATCCCTTTTAATTTTATGAGACTTTTATCCATATTCCACGTTGAACCTGTAGCCACATTGAATTCAAACTCTATCTTTTTACATCCTACAATTAACAACAATTCATAAAATAGAACGAAGTCATAAAATAAATGAAAAGAGAAAAAAGCTTACATTCACGCCTTGTGTCAAGAGCTTGTAATGTTGAATCATTTGGGTTTTTGGATTCTGTTCATCTGCTGCTTAAACAAAACATTATTGGAACACCTTGGGCAGTAACACGATTAATAAAGTTTCTGAAAATGTATCTTATTTTCTTTAATAACTTATGTAAGTACAACAAAATTTCTTAGAATATTATAAATATCATTGGTTGGCAAGAGGTATACTTGAAGATAAGCTAAGATATCAATTCTATAGCCACACTTATTACCTGGGATTTTAAAACTTTGGGTACAATTATTGGGCTAGAATTGCTAACATCTCAAATTTTAGAGGTTAAAGTCATAGAAGAAGAGCTCAAACTCACTGGTAAAAATTGCTTATGAACACAAGGTAATTGAAGAGGATCAATACATACCCAGAGGAGTTAGATTTGAAGAAAACATATATGTGATCAGACCAAGAGAATGATTTATGCATAGAGATCACAACAATGAAAAAAGCAAAGCACACCATTCAAAAAAAGGAAAGCTATAAGAATGTCATGGCTTCATATTTGGTTCGGGTTTTAAACATAAAACCGAACCAAACCGTAAAAATTTGATTATTAAAAATCAAAACTGTCATTTTAATACCCAACCGAATCGATCTAAAGTTCTATACTTGTGTCGCAAACCGACTCGAAAATTATATATTTTCCACATCCTACTTCTTGGGGAATACGAGATTGTCCACGACATTCTTACGCAAAACGACAATTTTCTCATCAGTGGCACACAATTAAGCAAACCCACAAACTCAAACTTCAAATATCAATCTCCCTGAAACCTTCCTACTCAGGTAAGCTTCGAAATTCAAACCCTAGTTTTTTTCTTCTTCTCAATCTATATAAAACTTAATCAATCCGGTATTCAATACCGTCTACAAACTACATATGCAAATTGAAATACGAGAAATAGGTTTACGATTGATAATTCTATGTTTGCTTGGGGTAAATTTTGTTTTGCTAGAACCACGATTTTGGAGCTGGGTGAAAATTGAATACCATGCGATTAGATGATTTGAAATTTTATTGGAATATGTATTGATTTCACTTGGTTTGATATCGAGTTTGACTTTAAACAGTTGTTTCTGTAGCCTCTTTTTTCTGCAAATTTATTGAATGAATGAACACGATACTAAACAGTTTGACATATTTCATAATGAAAGTGATAATCTTCCATATCTATAAGCAGCTTATTATCTCCATATATTTGAAGCTACTTATTGTTCTATTATTAGGTCTTTTTTTTACAGATTGAATTTGTTAACTGATGTCTTATAAAGTTATGATTCTGACTTTGGTCATTATGATGTCAGATCCAAGTTTGATCAAATCTGTGGTTGACACAACATAACATCATGTCCTCCTCTGCTCCTGAGATTTCAGGTATTTGTGACCCGTGACAATTTTTGTTTCAGTTTTTTTATTCTGATTTATGTATTCGATATGATTACGGTTATTCTTTCTTTTATCCTGCTAACTGCATATTTCTTATTTAGGTTTTCCTGATTGTTTCAATTTTCTTAAATTTTTCCTCGTGTCCAACCAAATGTTTTAATCGATTTAGGAGATTATATGCATTACAAAAACAATTTGGGCTACTTAGTTTCAACCCATTTAACATGTCCAACCCATTTGATCCGTCCCATTTATATTTAATATTTTCGATTCAACCCTTTCACAAGTATATGCTACCTTTAGGTAGTGATCTCTCCATACTCTGTTTCTAATCGTTTGGTGTCTACATATAATATTAATACACAGATAATAGTGAAAGTGAGATGGGTCAAAGTCAAATAGAGGGTCAGATTCAATCTTCATCTCCTGCAAGTGGCATGTCTCATCCTTCAAACATCCATTATCCAACTTTGGTATCTCTTTGAAGTTGCTGAAAGTCATTATTCTACTATCCATTTTTGTTCATAACTTTTGGTAACACAGCACTTGCTTTTTATGTTAATACCTTTACAATATTATATTAGATTTTCTAATGTACACAGTGACTTTTTATAAAAACATATGATATCAAGATTGAAACTTTAACCTTGTCCAGGTCAAATAGTTTTCTTACTACTGTTTCCATTGAAGTGAATGGTTTTTATTTTTAGGGGCAAGCAGCAGCAGCTTATCCTTACCCAGATCCTTACTACAGGAGTATGTATACTCCATATGAAACACAACCTTATCCTACTCAACCTTATCCTGTGCAACCTATGGTATACTATGACTATCCTGGTTTCTCATTTGGTTTAGAGTTTGATTCATGTTCTGTAAAAATAAAATAAAATATTTCTTTTTTATTTATTTTAGGTACATCTTCAGTTGATGGGAATTCAGCAAGGTGGCGTTCCTCTGCCATCAGGATCAGATACAATTGAGGAGCCTGTTTTTGTGAATGCTAAACAATATCATGGCATCATGCGTCGTAGGCAATGTCGTGCAAAAGCTGAATCAGAAAATAAAGCTCACAAAAATAGAAAGGTAAACCAAAATCAAAACTTTTATGTACCACTTCACTTGCTGGTTTCTCTAAATTGGACCTAATATTATGCAGCCATATTTGCATGAATCACGCCATTTGCATGCACTAAGAAGAAGCAGAGGGTGTGGTGGTCGATTTGAGAAAAAAGATAAACAACAAAAAGAGATAAATTCTGATGACAATTCTCAGTCACAAGTGAATATCAATCTCAACTCAGATAAAACCTAGTAAACATTGACAGCATAAACATCAAGCTTTACTGCAGTAGCTGGTGTATAGGAGGTCTGTGCTTTTAGCTTTCGTTTTGTATACATTTTGAAGTTTTCATGTCCTTGTGGATCGTTCTTTTTGTCATTTAGCTGTTCTTGCTTTTGACGATGAAATTGGATTGTGTTCGTGTGTCATTTTTTGCCTTTGATATTGTAGCTTTTGGTTGATGTAGTGAATAAGTTGTAGTGAATGTGTTCTATATTTGTATAATTATACTCGTGCATGGGTGAAGATAGAAACTGAAATTAGATACAGCCTTTTATATATAGTCTAAATATGTTTAATTATTGTATAAAAGTGGTAAGATCGAGGCAGGGTTGTTTTAGAAGTGGGTACAGATTGGATTCGGTTGTCCAAACGATCCAGTCCTAGCTATAGTTTACATAACTGAAGATTCATTTAATAATGTATTGCGAAATGACATTTTATTTATTTATTTTAAAATGGCATATATTCACATACCTAATAGAATCTAATAATTACCATGTAGGACTTGAACTTATAATCACATACAGTTAGAATACAAATAGATGACATTCTATTTATTGTGATTGTTCTTATAGTTGTGCAATGTTTTATAAGTAACACCATTACATTTTTATTCAAGGATGACATGGGCGTATGCTATCTTCTGTTCATCCAAGAACACTACATTATAACTTTAATGGTTGTGTAAATCAAATCTATTGAACTTGCAATGGACCGTCAATGTGAAGATTAATAGAGGTTCTGTAGTTTGGGATATTGTTATCATCACTTAACTTGAACACGAAGCAACCTAACAAGACACAAGAGAATATCTTTATATGCGAATTCGCGGCCCAAGCAAGTTCGAGGTCCAGCCTGTGTATATATGAAGATGAAAAATAAAAGGGACTCAAATGAAAATGTATTACAGAAATGGTATTATCATTTTAGTAATTACCTGAAAAGCCGTAAATTTGAAGGGGCTCTCTGGATGGAAACAACCATTGTTATCAAACCATCTTTCCGGTTTATAGTGTTGTGCATCATCACCCCATATGAACTTCATCCTCCCCATTGCATATGGCAGGTTAGATATCATATCCCCTTTCTTCACATGAAAACCATCTGGTAGAACATCATCTGAAAAGCATGTCTTTGGATCCTACAACCATGCAATTTATCATTATGCATGCGGTAATTAGACATCAAAATATGATTAATTAAACATGATTAATACGATTGGCAACGCAGGATAGAGTCTGTTAAAGCTGCATGAAGATATTGCATCTTGTCGAGTGCACCCTCACTCAAATGAGCTGCAAAATCTGCAACCTCTTCTTTAATGTTCATTGCTTCATGGATTTCCTTTGCAACCTTTTCTTCAACTTTAGGATGTTTGCAAAGCATGTAAATGAACCAACACATAGTAGGATCTTTACCAGCAAGTATGAAGTTTAGTATAATATCTCGTAAGTATTTTGGATCCCTTTTGATCAGCACAAACCTTGATAGGATGTCTTCTTTCTTGAGCTGGAAGTTACATTAATCAAAGAATGGATGAAATAAGTAGATCTATTTATTGTTTCAGGATACAAATAAGCTTACTGAAACTTCATCCTTTGGCTTATGCATTTGTTCAATCTTGATCTGTATAAACAAACTCATCAATCACTTTCATGGTTTTTCTTAACGCTGCTTCTGATCCAATATTCAAAAACCTCTGGATCTTCCATGATATCTTCCAAGTGTTAGCGTAGTCAAATGCACGACTGAATCTAGCAACTTGGACCACTCATGTTGTCAAGATCGATTCCAAAAGCAATTTCAGATATAGTTGCTTTCATGAACAAGTCCTGTGTACGTATATATCAATGTGGTTCTTGTGGGGCATTAATTGATCAAATATGCTAATGACAGGACAACAAATTAAAACCTACATTAATATCGATTATTTGGTTGCTATTTGCTGAATATGTTACCGAGTTTTATTGCGGTTTTTCTGAATGTCGCACTGCTAAAATCTCTCAATACTTTTGTGGAGAACTCATAACTCGATACCTTCCTTTGTTGTCGCCATTTATCCCCATCAACTGTGAATATTCCGTCACCAAGAAGATCCTTTACGATGTTGTGTGTATACGTTCCCTGTAGGATCGTTGAAACAGTAATTAACCTTTACGATCTAATGAAAGCGTAATGATTTCATTGGTATTGGGATTACAATTCATCATCCACAATTTTACAAAACCTTTGTTGTGGTGGTTGGGACTGGCCCTGGTGGTACCTGTTTTGTCGTCTCCTTTGATGGTGATACCTTTTCATTTATTAAACTTATAAGAATTTGATAATACAATAATTATATGGGATGTGTTTTCAACACCATAAAAAATATGGTACACTTTGATAATACAATTATTATATGAGATATGTTTTCGACATCACAAAAATTACCACAATCATTAATTTAAATATTGTGCATGAACAAGTAGTTTATGTGTTGTTAGAAATCTATCTTGTTATTATATGATATTAAATTTTAACACTCACTTTTAAATATCAAAATTTTAAATATCAAACTATTTGTTTTTCTTTCGTTTCTTGAGCTTCATGCTATAATGACAATGTTATCTTATTTTTTCTTGAACTTGATTTACTTTTGAGTTTGATTATGTCTCTATATATCTACAGTTCTACGATCATCCTGATTTGGGCTTCTGTAGATTATGTGCCCCTATTGCCTCAGTTGGTCAAATTGCCAACTTTTGTCTTTTTCTTCTTTCTTGATGCGTATATTTCTTGACAAATCCTGATAACCCAAACATGAAATAACTTTGTGGTACAAGTAAATATTCTTCAAATAGCTTCTTAAAGGTGTGTATTCTGGTTTCTCCGGTTGGCTTCTCTGATTGCCGGTGCCCTTCCTGGCTTGTTCTGGTCGATGCCTCTTGCATGGCCCTAATTTTCTTCCGTAGCCTTCAATATGTCGATTGCCGATTTCTTTCGGTTTTCTTTTTCTTCGGTCGTTCCCTATCGGTTGAATGCTTTCTGGTTTCTTGATCGACGATCGTTTAACCGGTTACTCCGGTTGATTTTTGTCGATCATTGAGGGTGCTCTGTTGTAGTTCTTAGGCGGTGATGATTTATGTGCCCTGCTGACTTCAACCAATTGATCTAGATCAAATCAGGTTGTCTCGGTGTAAAGAGGTTTTGGTTCAAAACTTATTGGGAGTATTCTTTATGAGAAAAAATGTGATGGTGATATACCTAAAAAAAGAGATCTGTTCGAGGAATACATATTATCCGCTTAGATATCACTGCATATTTCAAATCACTTACTTACTAATTTATCGTCCAAAAAAAGAAAAAGAAAAGAAAAAAAGCCCTAACTTCAAAGTTGCGGTAACCTCGCCTTCGATGGTTTTTGCCGGTTGTTTTCTCTAGTTTCGATGAAGGTATCTAAATCACATTTCCCCTTTAAAAAAAATTATATTTAAAACTTTTTTAAAAGTTTATTAATTTTAAAATATATATAATTAGAAACGTTCAAACTAATCCTTAATTTTTACACAGTTTCAAATGATAAATTTTAACCATTGATTAATAAGATTTAACGGTCAACATTAATCACATATTTTATATATGAAGAGGTATTTTAGTCAGTTGGGACTTAAAAAAATTTTAGTTTTTATTTTATTTTATTTTATTATTATTTTTATTATTTTTTGGTTATAAACAATATAATTACGTGTGCTATTTAATCACATGTAATTTTAAATTAAAATCACATGTGATCGTATATTTAATCACATTTGATGTTTTAATACAATCACATGTGATTCAGTATATAATCACATGTGATTCGGTATGAAACTACATGTGATTCAGCTATGCAATTCAATTATGTGTTATTAATGAAAAATAATATTTTTTTAAAAAAATTAATAAAATAATAAAAAACATATAAACATAAAGGGGCCCAATTTTTGGTACATCTTATATACTTCATCTGTTTCAAAATAAGTGATACACTTTCTATTTTAGGATGTTTCAAAATAAGTGATATATTTTGAAACTTACCTTATTTGGTAAAAGGTAATGGTGTGAAAAGTGTTTCGAAATAAGTGATACACTTTGAAAACTTATCTTATTTGGTTAAAAGTAATGGGGTTCACACTTACTAACTATCTTATTTAATATAATGAAATTACTCATCTACCCTTATTTTTACTGTTCAACATCATTGTCTTCACTTTATTTCAAATTTGTGGGGTCCATCCTCCACTAACTATCCAATTTAATTTAATTAACCTCAATTATCATATTTGCCTCAAAAAAACGTGAAGATAAAGTGTATCACTTATTTTGAAATGAAGGAAATATATAATCTTAATATTTTATGCTCACTTAATAATTGAATTTAATGGTCCACTTTCGTCTATTCACACATGCCTTTAAAATCTCGGAGATGTCCCTGACATTTGACTACAAAATTTATTGCTGGAATTTAAATTCATATTTATGCGTTTTTTAATTTTTTTTTTAAGTTTTTTTTTTTTAAATTTCATTTTATTTTTTAATTTTTTTAAAATTTAAAATTTTTATTTTTTTTTATATAATTGAATGGTTTCAAAATAAAATCATACAAAATATTAAAATTTGTTAATTCACTCAATGAGTGTAACTAATTAATTGTTAGGTATTTGAACTTCGAGTACTAAATATAAAGACTAGTAAGCTAAATTAGCATGGAAGGAAAACAATCTCGGATAGTTGTAATTATTATACAATAATAATAAAGGATTAATAGGACACATACCTTGCCGTAGTTTTCAAAATTGGTCTTGAGGATATACTCCACATTAGCTGGATCAGATGTATAAACCTCACCATGGAACGGGTTAATGAGTCTATAAGTTTTGTATTTTTCGGCTTGATCAGTAATGTAATGATGCAATTTGTTGAAGTTGATGAGCAAGTGAAACACAGTCCCACCAATCGGATGATACTTCTTTGCCTTCTTCTCATGATGTCGATTGTAGATAAAGAGGAAAACAAGAAAAAGAAACAATGGTGTGATGACTGAAATCAAGATCGGATTTGAAAGAAATCCCATAGAACTTGCCATTATCAGAAATGAGAGGGATTGTGTTCTTTAAAATGAAGATAAATAAATAAGCAACTGACACTCTTACATTTCATAGGGGTAGTAAATTTCAAACACAACATAAAGTCAGATATCCAAATAAATACGTTAGTGTTTTGTCTAAACGGGACAACTTACAAGTATCGTAAAAAGTTCGACATCTAACCATTTGATAAATGAGTTTAGTTAAATTTGTGATTATCTCTTTCTATTTCTTTTATATATATGGAAAATTTTAAAATCATCATATAATAATCCTTGTGTGATTCCTATTGAAGCATATACTCGGGGTGGAACCGTGGAAGTTTGATTTTCCCATAATGTATCTCTGTTTACAACCGTCAACTCATTTATAAAAATTAATAAAAATAGTTAATATTTAGAATATAGTGGTTTGTTCTAGGTAGTCCATCAATTTTATCTACTCCCAAGGAACAATTAATAACCCTTGGATCAAGAAAAAGTCAAAGATCAAGACCAAGAATCAAACCACCATCATCAGTACAAACACATGTGATTCAATACATCAATACTCCACCCACCTCCGGTGGTCGGAGATGGCGGACGGCGGCGGTGGACGGCTGCTATCGGCGGCGGACGGCGGCCGGAGGTGGCGGCCGACGGTGGTCGGTGGTGGTGATGACCGGCGGTGATGGTCGTGACTTGAAACACGTGTTTCACCTTTTGAAACACACGTGCTTCGTAGTTCGTATGCTCCCCTGTGTTTTAGAAACTCATGTTTTTATTGAAACACATGTGTTTCGTGACTTGAAACACATGTGTTTGAAACACATGTGTTTCACCTTTTGAAACACATGTGCTTCGTAGTTCGTATGCTCCACTGTGTTTTAGAAACTAATGTTTTTAGCGAAACACATGTGTTTCGTGACTTGAAACACATGTGCTTCGAAGTAATATGCTCGTTTGTATTTTTGGAACACATGGGTTTTAGTGAATCACATGTGTTTCAAAACATCAATACCACCACCACCCCCATTATCACCAGCACCTTCACTGTCAGCCACCGCCGCCGCCGGCCACCAGCGGTGGCGGCCGGCGGTGGTGGTTGTGACTTGAAACACATGTGTTTGAAACACTGTGATTTGATCGTGATCATTTTGATCCAATGGTTAGGATTTATTCTTTGAAACTTTAAAATTTTGGTAGACTTCTTTAAAGCTATTTTTCATTTTCCCAAAAATCCTAACTAATTTATGCCTACCTATATATATTTCCTAATATTTATTATGTATTTTCAAAGGAAAATGATAATGACAGCCCTAAAAAGGGCTGTTACTAAGACGTCAAAACACGCATCAAAAGCTTGTACAATAATCAAAAACCGCCTCCTGCATTTTAGGATCAACCCCCACTACTAAAAGTACAAACAATTTATGCACGTAACCACCTCTTAATGACAACCCTAAGAGCTGTCATTAACAGAACCCATTTTCAAATTATGATATGATTTCTTATGTTTTTATGTGTTAATATTATCACACATTCTCGAAGTTTTTGACTCTCACTAAAAATCATAGACAATATTATACCTAACTTTTTAATTCTAATTTGGATTGCAAACAGGTTCACACTGAACCCATTTATTTTTAATAAATGGATAGATTATGGTTTAATATTTTGACACGATTAATTAAATATGTAGGGTTAGGCCAACATGTAAACCTGAACACGATTCCAATTGCCTCTCCAACATTTTAGGTCCATACTTATATAAAATTTTGGATCAGGTCCGAAAGTTTTTCAAATAACACACAATTCGATTTAACTCTGAAGAGTTATTGTTCTAGTAACTCAATTGACAAATGTGTATAGTTTTAACCCAAATTAGCTTGCAAAATCAAATGAACGAGGTGAATTAATAATTAAGGGATGGCTTAAGTAAAGCTAAGGGCTTGTTTGTTTTTTTCTTGTATTAAGTGCTGTTTTGATAAAGTGTCTGTTTGGATATATAATGTCTGTCTAGAAATGACATTATGATGTTTGATGTAACGACCCGAAATTTGTAAATAAATAAATTGAATAAAAATATGATAAATAAGGATAAATCGTTTAAAAAACGTAGGAATTGGTTTCGTGTCGTTTGGACACCGTATGAGAAAGTTATGGGCGAAACCGGGTCGAGACAAAGATGAAAAAGTGCAGCCCTGCACTCATCAGGAGTTCGCGACGCGAACTTAGGTTCGCGATCGGGAACTAGCTACAGGGAGTTTGGCCAACGAGCGCGAAGTAGTTAGCGATGTGTTAGCGATCGTGAACTATGGGGAGTCGCAGAGTTCGCGACGCGAACTATGGTCGCGTCGTGATCTTTTGTCTGGCAGCATTAAAATCGGGTTTTCAGCCATTTGTGCCATTTTCAAACCCTAGAAACCTCTTTGGCGATTTTTGGAGCTCTAGTGCAGATCTTGGTTGATTTCTTCTCAAATCTTTGATAGATTTCACTCCTAGTTGAAGATTAAAGGTATATCTTCACTCTTTGATCTTTGTAGCTTAAGATCTATGTATTTGGATGGTTGGGTTTGAAACCCTAGTTATTGGGGGTTATGGTTTTTGGTGAATAAATGTTGTATACACTTGATAGATGGTATATTAACAAAGGAAACAAGTGTATGATTATGATTTGTAAGAATCTTAAGGGTTGGTTTAACCTAGGGTTTGGTAAATCACCATAATTGGGGGAAATGAGTTTATAAGTGTTATCTAGAGATAAATGGACACATTGGTGGTAGAATGTGATGTTGATAATCTTGTGATTATTGTATTAGGCATTTGGTGAGGTCTTGGACGGTTGACCGAATTGTTGGAACAAGGAAACCGGCGGAAAGAATACGGTTGGAGCACTTTATTGCTAAGGTGAGTACATGAGACTTTTAAACTGGGTACATAGCAATTAATTTTGAAAGTACATATGATATTGTATCAGTCTTTATTAACAAATATTTTGATAAAGATAGTAGTTGAAAGTGTATGAAAGTATGTAGAATGTGATACTAGAATGTGTCTAGTATGATTGATGAATTTGAAGTAAATTATGATAGATCCAAGTAGTTATGGAATCTATGTTAATGAACAACAATAATGAAATAATTGATTAAGAGAATGTATACGGAGCCTTTATTAATAAATATTTATTAGTAAAGCAATTGGGAATGATTCTATAGTAATGAGTACCTATTGGTAAGATATACTAATAAAAGTAAAGAACGAATATATATGAGAAAGAATATGATGTGACTAGTAATAATTGTCTATTATAGTCAAGGAAGAGATAAAAGTATTATGTTATCGATAGATAAGAAATGTATCTTATGTATAAAGTAAGCATGGACCTCATAGGGTTCATAGATGTAGAAGTAACTGTGGTTGCTTATGATCGGGTCCATGGGACCATACAGGTACGTTCACACTGTGATGAACTAATTATATGTCGTTAGTATTAGATAACTAACTTGTTTGATGTTGGATGTGATAGCCGAAGGCTTTGACTGCCATAACTGTTAGGTTATGGTAAGAGATAGATGGTGGTGACGCGGGGGACCCCCGGTCACTGGACGGTGGTATATATGTTTATACACCGAGTGTATATATGTTTATACACTAAGCACACGGGTGCTTCTAGTACGCATATGTTTGGTACTAGGTATGTTAGGTTCTAATACATATATGTTTATGTATCAGACATGTTGGTGCTTCTAGTACATATATGTTTATGTACTAGATATGGTTGTGCTTCTAGTACGCATATGTTTGGTACTAGGTATGCTAGATTCTAATCCATATATGTTTATGTATTAGACATGTTGATGCTTCTAGTACATATATGTTTATGTACTAGATATGATTGGGTTTCTGGTACCTATATGTCTAGGTACTAGATATGTTTGCTAGGAAAGCAAAGTAGCTAGAGTCACAAAAGAGTGACTAGACGGTATTTATGTAGTTCATATATACGTTTATATAATTATGAAATGTCTAATATTGGGGTCTAAAACCCATGTATCTCACGAGACTATTTTGTCTCACGTACTACGTTTGTTTTGTGGCTATGTACTCAGGTACATGTTTGAAGTGATAGACGGTTGCACTAGAAGTGGCCTAGAGATGTTTAGTTCGGGAGCTAGTAGGTAGATCCCGTTGCCTATGGTTTTGATATACTCGGTGACACCGTATTTTTGTAAACTCTGATATAAGTTTTAAAGTTTTTGTTAAACTGTATTTTGGATAATATGTCAGATATTGGGAAAAATGTATTTTAAATGATTTAAACGATGTTTTAAAAAATACGGGTGTTACATTTGATTTTTATACTGAATAAACTAACTGAATATGAATAAATTACTTTTTTAACCTTTGTATAAAAAGTAAATACTTAATAAAAAATGATTGTTTAATAAAGAACTAAATAAAATTTTTAAATTATAGACTAAATATTATTTATAGAATATAATAATACTAATTTATTTAATTATATTAATACACAAAGCTTGAAAGCTATTATAATATGAAATGTCATAAAAATCAAAGACGTTAATTCAACATTTCAACATACAGGAGGTATTTTATAATAATAATAATAATAATAATAATAATAATAATAATAATAATAATAATAATAATAATATAGTAACAATAATAATAATAATAATAATAATAATAATAATAATAATAATAATAATATAGTAACAATAATAATAATAATAATAATAATTATTATTATTATTATTATTATTATTATTATATTATTATTATTATTATTATTATTACTATTATTATTATTATTATTATTATTATTATTATTATTATTATTATTATTAATATGCCAAGCAAACAATTATACGTGAAATATAAAAAGTAGTTGTATGGACTTTGGTCGTTCGTGGGTTATTTATGGAAGAAGTGGAAGGGTAAAAGTGGAAAAAGTAGGGGACTTAATAGGAGACCTTCACCTCCATCACTTTTCATATTAAGCCAATCCTTTAACATTAAGTAAAAAACAAACAAACTTTAATGGACTTAATGTATTAAGTTATTTTTATATTAAGTTAATTAAGTTCAAATCAAACACTACCTAAATATATTCAAATAACGGAGTAATTTTCGTCTTTCGTATTTAAAACTTTTAGATTCCATACAAATAATTTCAGGTCCAAAACTGTCTAGCACCCATAATCAAGTTCCTCAACCATTAAATTGACAACATCTCAGCTCAGACTGACTCAGCTTCAAACTCAGATGACTCGGTATCTGACATGGACTCGGTTTCAACTCAGATAGAGTAGCTCGATTTCTAAATGGACTTGGTATTAGACTTGTTTCTGACCAACTCGGTACGAGACTCGGTATGAGACTCGATATGAGATTGTTAACCTAATATCAAACCTCTGCGTATGCAATGAATTTATGTTAAACCCATGTGGGTGTTTCGCACTTTTACTAAAACCTAGGGGGTTATGTGTAAACATGTATCTAGGTATATAATACTTCCTCCGAAATAAATGATACACATTCTCTTTTGGGGTGTTTCAAAATAAGTGATACACTTTGAAAATGTATCATATTTGGTAAAAGTTAGTAGGACACACACTCACTAACTATCTCCTTTAATATAGTGAAAAGACACATTTACCCTTACTTTTACTTTTAAATATCATTAAATTCACTTTAATCAAAATATGTGAGACACATCATCCACTAACTATCCAATTTAATCTAATTAACCCTTATTATCATATTTTATCTAAAAAATCGTGAACTCTAAAATGTATCACTTATTTTGAAACGGAGGAATTACCTTGAAATAGCAACTAGATTAATCACATAATCACAACTAGAAGTAGGATTCTTGGGTTAACAATTGGTATCCGACCCAGTTAGCTTGTAATTAGTGATGGATTAAGAGAATTAGTGGGTGTTTGAGGTAATTAGTTGGAATTAAGCTTTTTGATCAAATTTTTGGAACATTAAAGCTGAAATTCAATTCCTGATCCCATAGCTTTGTTACTCTTACAATCAAGATAAGTTTAATACTTCATTTCACTCTCAAATTAAAAAAACATGTATGCAGTACATACTTTTTTTTGAACGTCAATCTAGTCATAAATATCACATATGTGTACAACAAGACTATAACCCCTGACCACAAGGATGAGAGGCAAACACCATACTGTTAGGCCAAAAGGCCCTATATGTACAGTATATAGCATCCGGATTGTAATATGTTGATCAAGAGCCCCCCCTCCCCTTCCTAGCTGAAGCCCTGGCAAACATATCTTTTATGCTATGTGAATTCGTCTCCACTTTTGCCTTCTTATTTTGCTTCACCCCTTGAACATTATTCTTTTTCTGCACCCAAACACAACATCAACATGTGTATGTATCAAACATTCTTCCAATCAACACTTTATTTTTTAGTAAAATCATATTTCTTGGAATACCTGTACTGGATTAAATGAGGCATGATTACTCGGGGTGGCTTCTGGACCTGGTGCCTTAACTGCCTCCCCCATATCTAACCTGAATATTTCTTGGAATTTGTCAATATTTCAATTAAATAAAAAATAGCAACAACTTTTTGTAGGGTAGGGTAGCGTACCTGAGATTGTTACATAGGAGTTTCAGCCATGGCTCATCTGCCAAGTATTCACCCATAATCATCACCACGTCACCCACTGCACCAGATTAAATCAAGCTATAATGGCATGCTATGTTACTAGTAAAAACAAACAAAGATAAAACAGGATTAAATAAATTAATTTATTCGACAAAGCATACAGATATCCTTGTGACTTCGAGCGCCATAGTTGCTATCCAGTTTAGGAAGGGCCTGCTTTAGTTGTTGTACCTTACAATCCCCTTCATTTCATCAATAACTCCTTAATAGAAAAAAAAAAAAGAAAAAAAAAAAAAAGTTACAAACTACTCCGTACCTTACAATACATCCATGCTAAAACCTTCGAATCATTCAGTCTAAAGAACTTGTTGGATCCAATTGCTGGTACAAGCAAAACAAAGCAACTGAGTTTTAAAACCATATTTATTATTTGATCTTCTAGAAACTGTAAATTACCTTTAGAATCACAAACAACTTCCATACACCTCTCTGCAATTGTTGGTAAATAGCGATATCCAGGATAGTCACAATGGTAAATGATCTCATCAAGTGGCCTGAACATCCCGGGATCATCTCCATGCTGCATCAACCACACAATCAAATAATCTTTAATTACTTTTTTAAAATATATATCACTATTTATTACGTACCTTCATTCGTGCTTCATCAAACATTCTCAAAAAAATGAACACAGGGTCAATTGGAGTAGCAGCATACAAACCACCATCTGTTGAGTTGACACGTGAAACAACATCATCTTCAAATTCTAAACTATGTTATTTATAGATTATTTCTACTTAGACAAACTTCTTTCATTATACCTTCACATATATAATCTCCCATGAACCAAGACCCGTATGACTGTTTACACCAGTTTAATTCTTGAAGGCCTCCATTGACCAATAAATAGCACGTAGCATTTCCTGTCGCGTACATAATTTTGTTAGCCATCATACTCTGCTTGTGTAACAGATCTTATGCTATAATCTTCCATTTTCATGCAAATTATTCATTTTTTGTGTAACAAGGACTTGAAATTAATTACAAAGATGATAAGTCCAATAACTGAATTATAAGATTACCAGTTTTTGGATGGCGAAGTTGCAGGAAGAGCCCCTTGCCATTTCCAGTGGCACAAGGATCTGCATTAGTCATGTTAGTCCTAACAGATAATCAACATTATATGTTTGTGACATTGCTTCAATATATTAGAATCTCAAAACTCAACTTTAAATAACTTTTTATCAAAGTTAAATCCACATGTTTTTTAAATCCTAACCACCATCCTAAGAAAACGTAGGAAATGAGGTACAGGGTTAAAAACGTTGAACGTGAATGTGTCCATGTATTAACCATACTAAACTCTATAACTGATAGAAATCTGTTAACAAATTTAACTTGACGGTCGAACAACAAAAACAGAAACATCGAAAGTCTGTTTGTAATTTTAAGATGTCTTTCCAACAGCCAATTTACTTGTATCGTCTATATTTGAACGAAAAACAGAAACATCGAAAGTCTGTTTGTAATTTTGACAAACAGAGGCCAAGGATTGCAAATACCTGATGACCCAACAAGAAGACGAGTACCCTCGTACCAAGCCATTGCGTGAGTCTAATTTGGGGGAAATGATGAACTAGGGTTACACGACTTGTTTTCTCAAAAAGTAAAATAATGAGTATAAAATAAACAGATATGAATTACGAGTAATTAACAAAGTAAAATTGAAATAGACTGGCTTCTTCTTTTGATAAGAGCGCCAAAAGTTTCTTCTTCGTGTTCCATTCATGTAGGCGAGTAAATTAATATAATTGGATAAAAACCTTTCAAAAACGTAAATGTAATATTTGTATTTTTCTATACAGAATTAATAAGTGTTCGAAAAAAGAAATTCAATATAGAAGAAGGGCTTTGCAACTGCATCATATATGCCTCTTCTTATGTCGTCTTCATCTTTATCCTCTTCTTCCCCTTTCAAGTTTCAAACAATAATCAGATACAAGATTTGTAGGGTGCTTATACTAAAATCGCTCAACGGATTTGCTTTCTACTTGTAACCCTAGAAATGCTGTTAAAGTCACGTTCTTAATCACCGGTATGTTCTTCTACTTATTTGTCGTAACACACTGACTATTGGAGAGTGAAGACTTCTTTTTAACAACTTCGTTCATACCCAATTTAAATATTAGCACCGAAAAAGGCTTGGCTTAATTGCTTTTATGGGTCTGCGAATTATGTTTGCCGTTCAGCCAAGTAAAATTATTATTTTGTAAAAGTTAGCGGTTCGGATGCATTCCTCGAAAAGCAAATTAGAAAACAAGTAAGGTGGGTCAATATTGGTCAAACGAGTAAGAAAATTGCATATAACGAAACATGGTCAGTGGGGCTCTGTCATGCATGTAACATTAAAAGAATTAGTTTGCTACAAAATGGGTAAATTTGGTTGACTTGGGTTATGATTTCTCTAACGAATACAGTGAGTTGAAAGGAGTCAAAATTCAATTTTTTTTACATATAACGAAAAGAGAGAGATGGGTTAATTCCAGTACATGTTAATCTGATTTCAGGTTATCTAATAAGTAGGTTGATTGGAGTTATGGTTTATCTGTAATAAGTAAAAATTAGAAAATATACATATAAAGAAACGAGTGGAATGGGTTAATTGGATTCACATTAGTGAATCAATTTGGTTACCTTATCCTTATGTAGATCAGGTCACGAATGTGGTCCTTACACTCCAATTCCAATAGCCCGCCGTCAAGCGTTTGATGGTATGTGTTTATTATCATCACTCTCACTCTCAAGGTCAACCCCACTTTTTCGGTTTGCTGGGAAGAGTGGCTTATGCTTCCATACCACCCGCCCTTTATGGATCGTTAATGCTGGCAAACCTAAAAACAGACAGTTGGATCAATGGCAGCAGTTAGGAGTAGGAGTAGCCGACAGTGGCATAATTTCCGCTGGTCTCCTCACTGGTCTCTGTGTCGTGCTATTCAACAACCTCTACTTTTTATTTGCTCACACATCGCATACTAATAATAGAAACATATACTTATTTGGTGTGTTATATATATAATAATTGTTAGGTGCATGAAATTCGCTATGTTTGTTGGGACGGGATTCCGTCTCGTGGCTGAGAGAGGAAATGTGGGGGCGTATAATCTTGATACCCACTTGTGGAGGATTAGGTGTTGAACATATTTTAAAGTGGTTTGAAACAACAAGAAATTAGCTGGGTTCTGAAGCCAATACTAAAAGCATTAGCTGCTGCTGTAACACTTGGAACTGGGAATTCCAAGTGTTGACATTGGTGTATCCGTCGCTGCTTCATTGTCTCCCACCCGCAAAACAAAACTCTCTCTTAAAGCTGCAGGCTCAGCTGCTGGAATTTCATCAAAATCAAATTATTATACACTTCTTCTGGTTATATTAATTAACTGTCATAACTAACATACATATGTTTTCAGGTTTCAATGCTGCTGTTGCTGGGTGTTTTTTTGCTGACTCTCTGACAAATACAACATCAACAGTCATTCTTAGTGCTGTCATAGCCTCCGAAATTGGTCTCGGATCTGAACCTGCTTTTACTGTTCCAGACCCGTTCAGTAACTGGTATCTTGTCATTTCCACATTTAATTGTAATTTCAGGATTAACTGCTAAACAATTCACCTAAATTTGTATCTTTGATTTTTGCCTTTTCCTGGCAGAACAGAACTCCCACTGTATGGGGTGGTTTCTTGGTGCACATCGTGGATGATGACGGGATTCAGATTCCAAAGGCAGTTTTGCCTGTTAGTGTTGGAATAATAGCCTTGGTTTATCCTGAAGTTCTATACTGGGGTTTTGAGAATGTTGACATCCTCTCGGCCATTTGTAAAAGGGCTCCCAGTTGAGCTGTTATTACAGTTAGTAGGAATCAAAATAATAGCAACATCTGCGTGTGGGTTGGTAGGTGGCTCCATCACTTTTCATTGGTGCAGCTACAGGAATGGCGTATGGAAAAGCATTGATTGATCCATTCTTTCATATTTCAGTTGCATCACCACAAGCATATGCACTTGTTGGCATGGCTTGCTGGGGTGTGTCAGGTGCCTCTTACTGCAGTTTTGCTTTTGTTTGAGCTTACACAGGCATCGTGGGTGCTGTGGGCTTGTCTTCTTGGATAACTTCATCTCAGTCTACAAAGAGAAAATCTGAAACAATTGACTCTGATGCTCAACTCTCGCTTGTACCATGAAAACAAACTATGTGACTGTGGTTATTGACACTATGCTAACGGATGTAGTGGCTCTATTGCTAGCAGAGAAGCAATCTTGTGCTGTCATAGTTGATGATCACAACCACCTTATTGGGTTACTCACTCTAGGAGATATACACGACTTTTGCAAATTATCAAAACAAACAACCCGAGGTCCCTCTCTCTCTCTCTCTATATATATATATATATATACACGTGCTTGCTTGCATGATTCTTGAAAAGATTATTAATAAGTTGCTTGGAGGTCCCAAGTTCAAATCCCACTAGGAGCAAAAAAATATACCCCTTGTGGCCACGGAGGTTCACCTGCGCCGACTCCGGGCTACCCGCAAAGCGGGTGGTCACCCTGGGATTAGTCGGCTCGCCGGAACCCAGGATACTAAAAAAAAAGAAGATGCATATAAATTAGAAAACAACATTTAGGAGTTTGTTTTGAAGTTGATAAGCTGATAAAGTGGCTAATAATGAGTAATTGTGTCATATAACAAGATTTAAGGTCTATGTTAGAAAGTAACTAGGTAGGAGGAAGTAAAAGGTCATCATTTTTTATGTACTTTCTGCTTTTATAAATCAAGACGATGATGATGGCAATCTTAGATATAAAGATTGATTTGCTCTATCTTTCAGGAACTCATAGTGTCTGAAGTGTGTAATTTGTGTCCATTCCCACACAGTGTAACACCCATGATGAATATATACTCTGCTGAGCTGATTATGAATACACATGATATAAACCAACTGCCAGTTATTTCAGAGCAAGTACCAGTTGGCATCTTAGACAGAGAATGTATCTATATAGCTTGCAGGTTTCTCATCTAACCCTCATCTTACCTAGCTAGTTAATTTTATATACTTTTAAACAAACTCACATTAATTCCTTTGTGATGCATTGCATGGTGCAGGGCTTTGGCTGCAACAGAATACATTTCCACACTGAACAACAATCCCCCCACAAATTGATTTCAATCCTATTCTTTTAATGAATGATACATTCAGTGTATATATTCTAATCATATCATACCTGTCCCTGCTTTACTTTCTCAACCGTATTACCTAATTTTGGTTTACATCAAAAGTATATAATATTCTTTTTATGATTGAAAAGCCAAACATCTTATACACATTAATCGAAAAGTAAACAAGGCTTTATGGAATTCGATTAGATAAATCAACATAATACACTAAAATTTGAAAACACATCTTCCACTTATTCTCTCTTCATATCCACCATTAATTGTTACCATTCGTTTTAATCTAAGGTGAATGAATTAAATTGCTGACAATATGTAATTGATATATATATAATGTCTCTTACAAAGTTTATATATACATTAGAAAAATAATAGCAATTCCAAACAAAAATCATGAACATTAACTTAAGTTGAGATAGAAAAGCATTTATGAATTATTCCTGAAGTCCTGACTGCTACTTTTACAGCACCCACCACGCTCAGTTGTCTCATCTCTGGGCTCAGATTCTGGCTTTCACGCTTCACATCCATTTGAACCTCAACAAAGTACGCTATCTGTCAACCACATTAACACACTAACAATAAATTAATCATTTATATAATTATTTTGTTTTTTTGGTTGGTCATCAATAAATGATAAAAAAAAAAAAAAAGTAACGACTCTTACCTTGCCAGAAGCATTTCGCACAGGTGACATGTGCACACGGTTCCAAAACGTAGTCTCATCCTTTCTGAGAAGATAAGTAGTCAGCAATTTAATCCTTATAAAATGCAACTATTTATACACAATGTGTCAACCTGTAATTTAAGATACATACGGTGCACGCTTTTCTCGTTTGAATACTATTTGTAATCTGAAAATGAATATAAATTAGCCAACTGTTATAATTTCTTCACGAAATTTGCTGCAAAATACCTGTGATTGAGTTGAAATATCTGTTTCTTGCCCACTTAAAAATCTACAATGTCGTCCCAATACTTCAGGTCTAGCATATCCTAATAACAAAATATGTCAAAAAAGGATAGACATTGTAAATACTGGAATCAAGCAAATGATCATTTCAAACTTAAAACTGGACCGAAATTCTTGTCAAGGATGATAGTTTGAGGCTTGATTTCCAACAAACCTCAAATCTATATCTATAACCATCTTTGATTTTTTTTAGTAATAAGAGCTTCTCCTAATTTGATAAAAACTGAAATCATGATCATTTTTATTGAAAACCTTCAAATGGCAATAATGGATGAGTTTGACATCTCAAGTACCTGTCAGTTCTAGGAAGGCATCACTGGCATATACAATGGGGATGTGAGTTTTATGTGGATCCGTCCTACAACAAGAGTAGAATCCAATTAATTAAAAAAAATCTGCAGAATAATAAAAATAAATAATAAATATAATGAAGGAAGTCTACTCACAAGACAAAGCTTTGCTTTATTCTACCAAGGGATATATTTAAGGATGCATCAATGTAACATCTCCTTTCAGAAACCGTAAACTGGCGGCTGCTGCTGCTGCTGCTGTAGTGTGTTGTCCACATGGAAAGTATGTTGCTCATAGCACTCTTTCGTTTTTCCAAATCACTTGCCTTGCATACGCTTTCTATTAATTCTGTATAAAACCATCAAGTTTTACCAACTCATCCCGAGTTCTTTTTGTAGGTATTTTGGTAGTATATATATATACATACACACATACATAAGTTTTTTATGATCATAAACGAGCTTATCGAGTTAGTTTAAATTTTAAAAAAATTATTAAATCATTATAGGAGTATTGAGCTCGAGCGTCATAAAATTGTATGAGCTCGAGTCGAGGTCAAACAATTAGAAAGTGTTGCCCTAACTCTTGCAAACTGATGTAAGATCTATATCTGACATAAAGATACAATTATAAAATTTTCAGTGTCATATTGGAAAAAGTGGTAGGTTAATAGGTTTGAGTTTGACCTTATTGTAGTCAAAATGATGTGAAGTGGTCTATGATTAATGTAACCTAATATGATTTAAACCACTAAAAATTGAATAAAAGGATAATAAAAACTTTGAAAGCATTAAAAAATCAACAACCAAAAAAGTTTAAATATACTCATAAGTATAACTAGTTTGCAAGTCCAAACCTGTATCATCTGCTAAAACTGAATCCAAATTCGAAAGAACCAACTCTCCCATGTTATCACCACAAACCTCCCTCCTATAAAACCAACACAAAATGGAAAATTATTCCATCTTCAATACTCAAAACAGGAAATTTATGAACCAAAACCCAAAGTTGTCCCAGTTTTTTTATAGTTTAAAAAACTATCTTGTATAGTCCTCTCTTCTCTAGTATTAATACATTGTTCAATAGTAATGCCATTTCTCCCACCCATTGGTTGTTGCTCCATAAAGGTTGAATTTTTTCTTGATTTTCAAACTCAATTTCGTTTAGTACAAAGACTATTCTGATACGAACCAAATAATTGAATAATTGTTAGAGATAATTATTAGCTTTCTATTATTAGTAAATAAGTATTAGATTATTATTATTATTAGATAAGTCATAATTATAAGTAGATAAGTTATGTTAGGAATTAGAGTCATATTAAGATTAGGATGTTTTTTTTATTTATATATCAGATCATTAGGGTTGTAATTTTCATTACGTTAAATTGGATTAGTGGTTTTGATAATTGGAGTGTTTGTTTACCACTGGAAAGTAAACTCTGGGAGAGCTAGGATTTTGGGGATTGTAAATTCATATTCAAATATATAATACGGGAGTGTTTGAGATTGGTTTATAAATAGTTGAGCATTAGGATGAAAGGAGATATGTAACCGATGAAAGGAGATGGAGGAAACTGACCTAATCCGAGGTGACGATGGAGGAAACTGGCCTAATCCGAGATGACGATTGAGAAGATACCGGTGGCGGATCAACTCATATGTGAATTGATTTGGAATTTAGCAGGACAGTGGCTAGATATTTGTGGGTTAACTTATGCAACTTCTGGATAAGAATTTCGTGGTAGTGGGATTTTGATTGATCATATGTAAACCGTTGCTTTTTAGTAATAATAAGATATTAGTTGCGCTGGCGTCAACAATTTTATTTAAAATTTGGGTAAAAGTTAAGGGTAATGTTATTTAGTCGTACCATTTAATCATACTCATAGTTTTACTCATTAAATGAGGAATGTCTCAAAATTAAGGGATAATATTAGGAGAGAAAATTAATGAATTACCTATCATATAGGTAGGACTATGAGTATGATCAAATTATAGGACTAAATATCATTTCTCAAAAGTTAATCAACCTGTATATATGCAAAGTTATTCGGTAACATACATACAACTATCAATTTAGGGTGCGTACCATCAAGAAACAAAATCTTATCGAAACTGGAAACAATTAATTTTTAAAATTGAAACCGGACTGATTACATGTATTTAGTTTTGGTTCAATTTCGGTTCCGTTTTGTAGCCTAAATGCTCATTTTATCCGAGGACCAAACCGAAATTGATGAATTTTCAAAACCGAAACCAGATGCTCAGCCCTAATCTTCATATACTTTTTGAAAAAGGGAGCTGATTCGTACAGAACAATTTTTATCCATACAGAGTAAATTTATCCAAAATGACAATCATGCCCTTAATGGGAGGGGTGGAATGCAAAATGTGTTAAAAGTAAATGAAGGATATGATTGTCATTTGAGATGAATTTGCTCTGTATGGATAAAAGTTGCTCTGTACGAATCAACTCCCTTAGAAATATCTTATCTTTTAATTTAGAAAGTTGCGAACTACTATGTACCATCTCTTTACTTTATCAAAAGAAATTGCGAGTTTAGTTTCAATATTTCTGTGAACCCTCCGTCCCAAAATATGATTCTCATTGTTCCTTCAAGTTTTGTATCTAAATAAAGTTCTCATTTCTCAAACTTAAGGGGTCCACTTAATATAATAATTTATTACCGATACTTTCACCACTAACTATCTCCTAAAACATTTTCTCTCTCCAATCAAACATTATATTTTAATCAAAAGTAATACCAAATACCCCATTTCACTCAAATGTTATTCCGTCTTTGGCAAAGAAGATTGATACATCTGCCGACTTCTATTGGTCTATATATATACACTAACTGGATATCTTTGTAATGTGACGACAGGTATCATATAATTTATTTTGCAAGTGAGTTAGATTGGGGTTGAAAGAATAAAAAAAGAACACATAAATTTTTGCCGATAAATTTCCTTTTAAAAGTTGGAAAATTTGGAGAATATTTTTTAATAATTAAATAAATCATATACCAAATTTACCATAAGCTAGCCTAATTAAATTATTACTCCTATATGTTAAGAATAGAATTAAAATTAAAATTTTGATACTGTAATATTTTTCTTTTCTCCTCAATTCAGAAAAGAAACACAAAACTATCATTAATTTCAACTTCTCCGTTCTTTTATCTAAAAAAAACTCGGCAGCGTCAATGGGGAGAATAAATAATTAGATGTCGTTCACTCGTTCCTCACATACCGTAATGGATTTTCTTCCTCGGTCCTCACTCCTCACGAACCCTTGATTCCGGCGAGAAGATCCAGGAAACCGGATAGAACCTTGAAGAAATCCGGCCGTCGTTTATTAGTATTTACTCTTCAGGTTCGATTTTGCTCAGTTGCAATGAGTATTTATGGTTTGAATACCAATTTTGGGATTTCTTATGGAATACATTTCATCACTCTCTCAATTTCTAGCATGTATTGTATTCGGTCTAAATGAATGCATAACACGTTTGATTTTGACTTTTGCAAAATTGCTCTTTGGTAGGGTTTTCAACCCGTAAAAACAAAGCGATACGCATCAGCTATATTTGAGTGTTAAAAGATTCTAAATTTTGTGAAACTGGAACCAATTTGCTTAGTTTTATTGTGAGTGTGCATACGCGTTACTCGTTAGCTGTGAGTTTTTAAGAGCCAATATAAGTTAAAGTGTCAAACTTATGATGTGAATGTGTATATTGACTTACATATAAAATGTTAGATAATTACAGAAAGGTTAAGTGATGCTTTATATCTCCAATTTTGTTGTTTTGCACACAAATTATGTTGTTTTCAAAGTGGTTATTGCTATATATTCTATTAGAAATGAAAAGAAAAACAAAGAGAAGGGATTTTGATGATTTATACCTGTGTATCGTGTTTGTTTACATTAAAGTGTTTGGTTATTCTAGTAAATTGTGTTTTACCAAAATCTGTTGAAACAAAAATTGTTTATTTACGGATTTAACCCAACCTTTTTTCTATTCCAGGTTCCAGAGATGAACATGAGCCCCCATGTTGATGTTGATGTTGTTGAGTATCTGAAGCGAATGCAAGCAGAGGATCCAAGTTTCTTTTATGCAAGAGATGATAATGGTAATGGAAATATCTTTTGGGCTGATTCAAGTTTCAGGATGAATTACAATTATTTTGGTGATACTGTTAGACTGGACACCTCATCAATCTCAACCTCAATCTCAAGACTAGTCTCAATCACTGGTCTTAACCACCATGGTCAACCAATCTTATTTGGTTGTGGACTGCTTTCTCATTCTGAGCCCGGGTATGTTTGGTTACTCCAAAACTGGCTCCATGCAATGTCTGGAAACTACCCAGTTTCCATCACAACCGAACCCGACCATCATATCCAGATGGCAGTTGCACATGTTCTGCCTCAAACCCGTCATCGGTTCTGTAAATGGACCATTTTTAGAGAAACCCACGAGAAACTTGGTCAAACACATCCTGAATTTGATAAGGAGATTGCTAAATGTGTTCATGAAGGAGAGAGTGCTGATGAGTTTGAATCTTGTTGGCAAACTCTTGTTGAAAGATACTCCCTCACAGATAATGAATGGGTTCAGTCAATCTACAATGCACGTCATCAGTGGGTCCCACTTTACATGCAAGACACCTTTTTTGGAGAATTATATCAACAGGAAACTCCAACCATGTTCTTTCATAACCCGTTTGTATTACAAAAATCATCACTTTTTGTTAAACAATATGAGAGTGTGGTAACAAGTTGGCAGGAGATGGAATTAAAGGCAGATATTGAGACAAGCAGCAGTATGCCACTTTTAAAAACACCTTCTCCCATGGAAAAACAAGCAGCTAATTTGTATACTAAAAGAGCTTTTACAAAATTTCAAGAGGAATTAGTGGAGACTCTTGCTAATCCAGCTACTAAAATTGAAGATAATGGGACTGTTGCAACATATCGTGTGGCCAAATTTGGGGGAGATGGTGACAAGGTGCATATTGTTAGATTCCATGCGTTTGAGATGAAAGTTATTTGTAGCTGCCATTTGTTTGAGTTTTCAGGCATTATATGTCGCCATGCTTTATCAGTTTTTAGAGCAAAAAATGTTCTTACGCTTCCATCTCAATATTTTTTGAAAAGATGGACACGGGATGCCAAGAAAGGTGGCGGTGGTGTTGCACAAGAAGACGAATTTGATGATGTGTCAGATGACTCATTGAGTGTGCGGTATAATAGTTTAAGAGATGAGGCGATTAAATTTGTAGAACAAGGAGCAAAGTCTGTGCATGTGTACAATGCAGCACTTGATGCTCTGCAATTGGCTGCAAACAAAGTTGCTGCTTCAAAGAAACAAAGTTGTGGTGTTGGTGGAGGAAATCATAAACAACCGACATATAGGGTAACTAACCATGATTAAAACTGTTTATGACATAGCAAATTGAATGCCAAATACTGTAAATCAATTTTTTTTCTTATTTCTTTTTTATCTGTCAGGGTGACAAGGAAAAGAAAATTCGGGAATTGAGTAGTGATTTAGAGAATACAAAGGAGCGGTGTGAAGTGTATCGAGCAAATCTACTGGCAGTTTTGAGGGACATGGAGGAGCACAAGTTGAAGCTTTCGGTTAAAGTGCAGAATGCAAGGCTAAGTTTGAAAGAATGAGATTTTCAAAAGCATGTTTGCAACCTTTTCTTAACCATCTAGTGATTACACATGTACTAAAATTATAGGCATTCTCCCCCAGTTGGTGTGGAGTTTTATTATAGTTTGAGCTTTTAGCTGCTTCCTTATCCTTTTGACCTAATTTCATTTAATCAAATTATTCACTCGAGTCAAAAGGAGGTTGAAATTGATCTATTATGAGAATGTGAACAAGAGAGGAGGTGAAGAGGGATACAACTTAAAGTAGGAGATTCAGCCTGAATTCTTGGTTGCATTTGTTAGTTTTTAGAGAGCATATATCATGATTTTCTTTATCGTTTGACCTTTACATCACCATGGAAATTCTCGACTTAAACATATACAGACATTTCTGATTTAGGCATGCATTGCATGTAGTTTGGAACTCACAATTTAGACTTCCCTAGGTTAAATACATGCATTTAATGCAAGTGTTTTCTCCAAATTTTGATGTATTGTGTTCTTGAAGAAACTTTAAACAAATCGTGACCTAAATCATACACGAATAAGTATAGAGATCATATTTGATGTTACATTGGCAAAAATCATGTTTAAATGACATCAAAACATGCTTATATAGCCCAGGATTTAGTGTGGATTGGTATAATTCGAAATTTGGTTGAGTTTGTGCACATTCGATTCAGAAAGGTGAAAAACAACATGTGGTCTAGACCAGAAGTTCAGATTAACCGTATAAGCACATGATTGAAAATGTTGAGATTTCTAATATAATTCATCTTGAAACCATATAAGCTAGTTCAGATTCCATGTTGGCTATTTAATCAAATCTGTGTGATTATTTTGAACGAAACTGAGGAAATTGAGGAAAACTATGAAACTATACATATATATTGGGAAGAAAGATCCTTTGAACCAGGCAAATAGTATTAAATATTAATTAAAATATATGTATGTATATATGTAATGATAAGCTAGCAATCTTTCATGCTATATCTTATGATCTGGACTTTAAGTGCTAGCTGCTGTTTATGGTCTTCAATGTCTCTTAAAACAGAAAGCAAGTTAGTCCTATAAACTTCACATTTGCGCCTCGCAGAATCTAGCTCAATGTTAAGCTGTTGGATCTTCATGTCCATCTCATCCTACACAAAACAAAACTAATTAACTCAAACTCATCAACTATAATCATTTATGGTTTTAGTTATTTCTCAGCTAACCTCAGATAAATTCTGGTCCAAACCTCCTTGATCATTCCTTTTTGTTAGTATTCTAGAATCTTCCCTAACAGTTCTTGCTTCGTTTTTTGCTGCTAATTCAACTCTCCTTGCAGCCTCTTGTAAAGCAATTCTGGCCACATTATATGTCTCAACAGATTCAGCCCCTTGTTCCACAAATTTAAAAGCCTCACGTCTAAGTGTATTATATCTAACAGTATGTGATTCCAAAAATGCATCATTAACTCTTTCATCAAGTACAACACTGCTCTTTGCATTCATTGTCCATCTTTTTAAAATGTAACTACAAGGAAGAGTAAGAACATTTGTCACTCTCAAGACCGCCAACACATGTCTGCATAAAATCCCTGAAAATTCAAACATACAACAGCTACAAGTAGCTCTCATTTCCACAACATTAAAATAAACACGGTAACATCTGTTGTCTTCCCCAAATTTTGCTACTTGGTAAGTTGTAACCTCACCATCATCCTCTGTTTTTGATGCCATAACAGTAAGTGTCCCAACTAATTCCTCCTGAAATCTCATGAATATTTTTCTTGTGTAAAGTTCAGATGCTTGTTTCTCCATGGGAGAAGGAGTTCTTAAGAGAGGGAGTGTGTTCATTGTCTCATAATCTGCTTTCACCTCTTTCTCATTTCGGCTTTCCAATGCTTTCTCATACAATTTAACAAATTGATTTAGAGTTGTTGATGCGTTTATATATCCATCAAAATAGGAGTTCATGCTGTCACTTCTTTGTGTTATAGACATTTCTGCAAAGAATGTGTCACGCAGATACACCGGGACCCACTGTCTGCGTGAGGCGTATATAGCTTGAAGCCACTCGTGATCCCTAAGATTATACTTATCAACAAGTGACAACCAACAAGCTTCAAATTCATCAACTGAATCTGTTAAATTCACACATTTATGAAAATCTGGTTCGAAATTCGGGTACTTGAGAAACACATGGGATAACTTCTCTGGACACTTATTGAAGATGTGCCATTTGCAGAAACGATGTCGAGTGTCGGGAAAAACTTGCATGACGGCTGCTCGTATGACTGAGTCGTGATCTGTAGTGATGGATACTGGAAATTGGCGAGACATTGCTGAAACCCAAGTTTTGAAAAGCCATACGAATGAGGATTCGGATTCATTGATGAGAAAAGCACAGCCAAATAAGACAGGCTGGCCATGATGGTTTACCCCTGTGAAAGGTGCAAAGGGCAAACGGTATCTGTTTGATCTGTAAGTGGTGTCAAAAGTGACAGTGTCACCAAAGTAAGTGTAGTTAGCCCTAGCTTTTGCATCAGCCCAGAAAACATTACCTGTGCACTGCTGTATCTGGTCTTCATCATTACCGTCCCCCTGGCCCTGAACAGCATAGAAGAATGATGGATTTTCTGAATGCATTTGTCTCAGGTAATCAAGGAGGATTTGTATATCTCCTTCTAAACTTCTTTGACGGTTATTCCTCATGTAGTTTCTACAATCAACCTCTGTGAATCCAACTTTACTGATCCCACCATACTCTTTGACCAAGGCCGACATTATCCTGCGTGGTCCCATCCCAGCAGCCTGCAAGGTGTCGATCAGAGTCTTGGCGGGACCGGAGATCTGGCGGTGGGACCGCAGGCAGTGAACCTGGTCTGGCGGGACCAGCTCATGGTTATGTTCTTTGACAAACGTTGAGACCACCCACTTGCCTGAATCCTGAATCTTGACTGACATGGAGGCTTTGCAACCGACACGAGTGACGGTTCGTGGCCGTTTAATCTCTCTGTCTTTGGTTCGTTTCTCGTTTAAGTTGCGGAATCCTTCTTTGGCACAAACGAAGGACCTTTGTATGATGGCACCATCTTTCCTGGACCTGCGGGATGAGCTGACACGGGTGCTGAACCCCACACGCCGAGCATAAGAATTGTAGAAACCCTTGGCAGCTTCTTCAGATTCAAATTCCATCCCCTCACAAGGCTCTAGATCCAGGTCTCGTGGAGTTGCGATTGCTGTTGAAGTATCTAAATCTAGTGAGAAGAAACCGCCACTGCTGCTTCCCACAGTGGGAGAATCATCGGTCATCTCTTCATCGTCGATAATGGCTACTGCGTCATCATCATCATCTTCTCCACCGCCTCCTAGTCCTATGTCAAATTCAATCACCTCGTTTTCCATCTTCAATCCAGGTCCAATTAAAGTAATTCAGGACTCCGAATAAAAAACAACTTGCGCGTTTCACAATAATCACGACTTGAATATACCTAAAGCATCACCGATACGCTGCATTGAACACCGTCATGCGTTTGCCTACTAAAAACGAAGAGCTTATTCGTGTATTAGGGTTTTTTTCTTCTCCTCAAGGAAATAGAATATACTATTATAAGCAAACAGCCATATCCCTATCCCTAACCCTATACAAGAAGGAATTCAATACAACAGCCAAAATCGCATTTCAAATCGGTGGTTGCAACTTGCAGATATTCTCTTCTTCCTTGTTTCCTTCTGTTTTTGCTCTTCAATTTTGTGGCTTGAGAATCTTTTTGGCTTTAGTTTTTCGTTTCCCACACACTATAGAAAAGCACCAAAGACGCCTATACTTTGATTAATTTCTTTTTCGTTTTGGAGAGAAGTACAAAAGATTTCCTTATTTGATATACGTTTCGAAAATTACATAAATAACAATATACTTCCTCCGATTCAAAATAAGTGATACACTTTCCTTTTTGGGGTGATTCAAAATAAGTGATACACTTTGAAAAGTTTCCTTATTTGGCAAAAAAATGGGACCCACACCCACTAACTATCTACTTTAACTAAGTAAAATGACCCCTTTACCCTTACTTTTTACTTTTAAACATCATTAACCTTACTTTATTCAAAAGGTGTGGGACCCATTTTCCACTAACCATCCAATTAATCTAATTTAACCATCATTATAATCTTTTGCCTCAAAAACCGTGAAACCCCAAGTGTATCACTTATTTTGAATCGGAGGAAGTATTTTTTAGGGTCATGTAAACGGATTAGGATTAAGAATAATTAAAACGATTAATATACAAATGTTTATGTATAATCACTTCTAAATGATTAGTGATTTTTAAGGATAGTTCTTTTGTGATTAATGTACATAATTTTTTTAACCATCACTTTATTTTTGGTGTGCTATTTTGCTAAAACCGGAACATGTAATTGCTTATATGGCATAGGATGAAAACTTGAAAAGCAACAACAATAACGACACTGATATAATATCAATCTTTCAAGAGTCCCTATCAGAGAGATCATGTGCTCGGTTAGGCTAAGATCCTTCACAGCTCACTATGTCCATCCATCTAAGGTTCGGTCTACCCCTTCTCCACTGACTGTGGCGTTGGTTGTAGTCTTCTCTTGACGTGACTAAACTATTTATCGTTCTTCCATTATCTTGTTGATGATAGTCTCCACATTAAGCTATTTTCTAAAAGCTCCAATCAGTATCATATCTAGCATTGTATTGCCAAAATTTCACCTCAGCATTCACATATTTGCCACTAACACTAAATATCTGAAGGACTCATTTGTGTATAAGATTTGATCCCCGATATGTATTTCTCTTCATCATTCCTCCCATTAGCATTTGTGTCGTAGGTATTCGGTTTTCTCTCTGCCGACGCTGTCTTCCAACGCTTCCCTCCATTGCTCCAGTCTGCTCTTTAGCTCATACAATGTTTTAGAGACCAACATATATCATCAACAAAACTCAAGCGCTATGACCTATGGGAAACTCTCATGTATACCTCATTATAATTGGTGTAGACCTGCTTCTATTGGGAAGTACTGTGTGTTTCTCACATGGGTTCTTACGCTAGTAATCGCCCATTCATATATAGCTCTTCAGGGTCTTCCAAATCAATTCTTGTGAGACACTATCATAAACTTTCTCTAGATCTAGAAATGTCATATGTACGTTTACGCAACAGAAAATTCAAACTTCCGTTAACCCAAGAACAAGATTTCGAACTTGCCTGTAAATTTTCTCTTGAACAAATGTCCAATCAATGTGAATGGTACAAAACTACAATGCGCAATCTTCATTCAGGTACTTTGAAAAATAACATCGCAGAAGAGCATTTCTTAAAGTGAAGGAATGGAAAATTTTGTGCATGTCAAGAAAGTAGATTGAGGTTTTAGCTTTGAAATTAGAAAAAAAAAACATAATTTGCTTTTTTATTGGAGCATTGTTCATGCTAGCTGTTCTGGTGACTGTTATTTTATACAAATAGTTTTTCAAAATTCAGAGATGTTGGTAAACTAGTTGTTTTGATGTTGAAAACCTCTTCCAGACCATTGTGTTATGATGTTCTTTATTCTTTTGTACATCAAGTTAGCGCCAGTATCCACACCATAACAGAAACAGAAAGCAAAACTATGAACATAAAAAAAATGTTTATATATTGATCAATAAAAAGAATCACCATACAGTAAAAATACATGTCAGCAAGCCTCTCGTCTCCTCTTCTTACACTAGAGTACCAAAAATGGAGCACATGATATATCATGCCATTGCCAGAGGCTAATGTACGTATCAAACTACAAATATATATCATTTTATATATCTGTACCTAGTTACACAAGCAAGCACGTCACACGTTCATTATTATTGGGCCTATACATGTTTGGAACAAAAGGCTTAGAACAGGCTGGACTTCACGTGAGCTGTGCTCACAACGCACCAACTCCACAAGCAGTGGAAATAACCTAGACACATACCTCTTAAAGCACCCTTTCTCTACTTCACTTAAAACCCTCAATGCTGACACAAGCAATGACGTTCTTGCCCCTAACTCCTCCTTCACAGCTGAATTCAATGGAAGGATCCAGTGTGTTTTCTGCTGCTGTGGTTCCAGTCTGGAACAGTTTAGGTATATTTTTATAACTTCTTCACATATTGAGAATAGTTGTGCTTCTATACCCATCTCTTCTGACAAACATGTCTCGCTTGTCAGTAAATGGTGCAGTAAGTTGAGTATGTTCTGATAAGATTCATTCTCAAAATGTACTACAGGTGGATCAGGAATCTCGAGGATGGAACATGCTCTCTGCAGCTTCAGATGCAGCCCTGTTTCTAAGCTCAGTTCATGAGCATGAGACACCGTCTGTGAAAATATCTCAAGCACAATCCTCACACTCGAGGCTTTCAGCAACTTCTGCTGCATGTTGTACAGATCAGTAGTCACCTGCACCAACAATATAGATTTGTAACAAAATCTATTTATTAATTATATATATAGAGAGAGAGAAAGAGAACCTGCATGATGAGTAACTGTGTTGATATATGGGTTTTCATTCTTGAAATAATATACCCTGCAGTCTGCAAGTTGTCATCCTCATAGTCTTCAACAGTAGTAGCATTACTGCTGGTCAATGTTTCCCCATCATCATCAAAGGATACGGATTGAGAAACATTGGGCGTGTCAATCTCAATCCTATCCATGATTCTTATAAGTTTAAGGAATCCTGGCAGCATTGAAGATGCAGTTTCTTTCAAAGCAAGAAAGATGCATGCCCATTCATCTTCACTCAGCATGCTTCCTAAATCTCCAACCAAACGCATCAACCCGGATACTCCAGTGCTAGCAGAGCCTTGACCTGGGTTTCTGAACAAACCTGCTAGTAATGATACTACTGCACCTAAATGAGCTCTCATCACACCAAAAAAATTCACAAATAAATCCACTAAACACCGAGTTGCCACAGAACAAGTCTCAGAATCCCACCTACTCGGCTGATCGTTATTCTCTTTCTCGTTTTCTTTCCCGTTCACGTTTTGGAAAACTGGAAAAATTACAGAATTGATAACAGTAATCCAAAATGTACGAGAAAAAAGATGGCCATGGTCTTTCAAAATATTGAAAAGCACTTCCAAAGAACTCTTTCTGATGGCTAATCTGGGATCAGATGTCAACAAAGATAACCCTGAAACATCAATAAGTATAACCTCAGCTGTCTATTTTGTAAGTAGATAATGATTAACATTATTAAATAGAATGAATGGATTACCACTCAGCAAAGGAATCCAATAGGATGCATTCTCATCTATATCCATTAAAGATTGTGCATCAGGAGCTTCCGGAATGCTTGAATCATCAGGATTAGGGTTAGGGTTAGGGTTTTCTGTGTTGCAAATAAGGCCCCCTTCGGCAAGTTTGAAAGCACAGAAGCGAAGAAAAGCAATGGCATTAAGGCTGACATCAGTGTTGAATCTGCTGTTGGTGAAGGTGATAAGGCATCTGACACAGTCAGTAAAAGTGACAGTCTCTGTCTCAGTTATGTAAGGAAAATATTCGCGTACTATTTTCTCCATTGTCTCAAATGCCAACAATACAACATTCTTCCTTTCATCAGCAGCAGCAGCTGTCAACGCCTGTCAACAATAATAAATCAATAAAAATGGATTCCATATTTATAACTTGAAAAAAAAGTAACATACCATGAAGACACTTTTCCAGCCAGACTTTACATTGTCAACCCGACTCAGAATCATTTGTGACAGGCAACGAACTATTAGTTCCCTAATTTCAACAGAATTGCTCTTCTGCATCACTATCACAAACGGTCTCAAAAACTCATTCTGGAAGTTGTAATTTGCCAGCTCTTCTCTCTCAAGGAATTTCATAGACAACTGACGCAACGAGTCCATGACAAAAATGGCAACCGACAGGTTTTCTGACAAACCAACTGACACAAAGAAATCTGAAAGAACACTCCATATGCGGGACCACACTAATCTGATACGGCTCATGTTGTAGTGCCTGAAGAAAACAAAATTTAATCCAAATCATGTGTGAAAATACCTTAAAAAAGAAAATGAAAAACAGAAGAGGGATAGGATCTTACGCAACTTCAACTATTTTTGTGAGACTGAATACTCGAGGATCTGTTGGGGACTGTAACTCTGTCATGGAAACTTTACAAAGTGCTTTCACAAAGGCCACAATTGCTTCACTGTCTAACCTTTGGCTATGAGCAAAAATGTGATTAAGTTCAAAATTTCCTATCTGTTCAAGCAGGTTTAAATTTGAAATGAAGCTGTTAATCTGCTCTGGTGTGACTAATCCTGAGGTATTGGCTCCTAGAGATGTGCTGTCATATGAACTGCCTCGAACAACCGCCATTACAACTGGATTTTGCAGGGTTCCTTTTTTCTTCAAACTGGACCTCAATGACTTGTCTTCTGTTTCAATGTTTGATCCACTTAGAAAAGATGCATCAGATGGAGCACCCTCTCCCAACAGTTGCAAATGTTCAAATCGAGATAAACAAGTCAATATATGTTCCCATGAATCCTGAAGAAAGTTTCCGTCTTCTATTGCAATTGCTATTATTGCCTATTAATTAAATACAAAATAATTGCTTGCTTATTCAATATTCACAAACAGTAATAATAACGATAATGCAAACCTTAACAGCATCGACATTTTTTTGCTTCATATCTGCAGCACAATGAAGGTATGTAAACTTTGCAACAGTAGTGACAAATGCATCTCTCTGAGTCTGCATTCCCATAACTGCAGTCACATGAACAGCATGCCTAAACCCTTGTAAGCAATGATTTGTGGCTGATTTATCATCACTCTGATCTATGGTCACACTGAAGGCAGCCAACATTGGGCCCCAGCACACTTCCACCATAAACCTCAATATGGCTGCATCTGCAACAGCATAGTAAGTAGACCTGCAACAAAACAAAACACAACTCATAATCATCTATTTTTTTAAGCACAAATTATGAAGAATTGAAGTCCATTTATATTACTCTGATTTTGCCTTGAATTGCTCTTGGATGTGTCTTATAAGGGCTCCATTTGCACCCAACGGTTTTTCCTCAGTTTGTTTCCAGACAAGGTTAAGTATACCATCCAATCCAAGTAATCTGTTAACACTGTTTGTCTGCTTGCTTTGAGGCACTGAAGTATCAGCTTTCATCTTGATTTCATTCCTGACAATCTGATCATAAAGAGCACCCAAATATTCTTCAGGCAAGTCCTTCCCATCATCAATCCCGCGGTTGTTCCGGATGAAATCCATTTTGCTCATCTTACATATAAATCAAAGTCAGCATAATCAAATCAAAACAGTATAATCAAACCAATTTAACTGAATCTGACCTTATCTTTGACCATGTTGTTATGGGCATCCGTGTTGAGCATGATGACAGAATAGGCAAGCACATAGGCTGTATCAGCACTAGTAAAGGAACTAGGGTTACACTTGCAATACCGCTCTGCAAATTTCTCCATTATTCTGTCTATCTTCTGTGCCTCTCCCGGTAATCTGAAACCCCTTAGAAAATACCTAATCGCCTCACCAAAATCAATTCCATCAAATACAAACGCATCCACGTAAGCATGCATCACTTTTAACGGGAATTCCTCCCGTTCACCCAAATAATCACCAATCACAGTCTCATTCAGACCAGACGTGTTCTTCAAAAACAATGCAACTGCTTCTGGTGTTCCTTCTACTTTTTTGTTACTTATCAGGAACTCGATACCCTTGGAAGGTTTTCTATTGAAAAGTGCTATACCTTTCTGCAATACAAAGGTAAACGTTCATTTTAATATTTTACAGAAATAATATAATCTAGTAAAATTACATTATTATGTAAAGTACTACCTGGAGTTCTAACTTATAAGCTCGGCGTTGCTCTAGAGTAGCAGTGGAATGGTCAGAGATTGGTTCTTGGTGCAACTCAATATCAGGAAGACTTATTTCATCTCCTCCAAGACTTGTATTACTACTACTCTCAACCACACTATTCTCGTTGTTATCAGGTACAACAAATTCACCAATTCTAAGCTGTTGGTCCATCCAACCGCCCATTGATTTTATGATTACAACCAAACACTTAACTGATTCAAGCCTAAATGTTAGATCATGCACCGGAGATAAAGTGGTTGTAGAACCAGGAGGTGGGCCCATAGCAGTTTTCAGAAGACCGTTCACAGTCCTGAAAGAAATTAACAGCAACTAACTAACTGACATATTTTGTCTTTCAAAGAATATTTAATATATACCTTTCAAATATGTTGGGAGAATCAACGTCACAGTCATAGTTGACAAAAATGTCGACCATAATCTGTGAATCCTGAGATATATTATCCAGTAGATTAAGGATTGTCATCTTCTGTATGAAACTTGGCTGATTCACATTTTCAAGCACACGAAGAATGAGCATGGGGAAAAATATCCCAATTTCTGATTTCAACACGGATCTGTACTTGACTAACAAGCCCTGAAATATTGAGCACAGAAGCTGAAAGATTGACATAACTGACAGTGCACTGTTCTTTAACAAGGACAAGCAAAGAAACTGTTTGACCACATTTTGGAACCTGCACAGTTATATATTACATTCAACAAATATTAGAAGTCTCTAGTTCTATTTTAATTTTGGCAAAAGACATGTAATTTAAAATAACATATAATATACATTAAATCAAAGGTTATGTGATACTTGCCTGTCATTTGTACGCCATAATGAACCCGCATTTTCCATAATTACCTTCAACAGCTCCAAAGACAACATCTTTCCCCTCAACAAAATCAGATCATCAGACTGCTCCTGAGAAGAGAATTTCATGGACAGCTTACACAAATTCTTAAAAACCATGACCCCATCATCCCTAATCTTAGAATAACTACTCAAATCATCCTTATCACCCGATTCAGCATCTGGAGAATCAGGTTTTTCATTGGCTTGCATCTCAGGCAATGCGTCAACTACATTGGTGAAAACAACCTCATTAATCAAGTTCTGAGCAAAGTGTACAGAGCTGCCTTCATTAAGATTCCTATCACTGAACTCTAACAGTTCAGCAACAGATACAGTCTTGAATGTAGGTAGCTGAGAATCAGCTTCCACCCTAGCAAAAATGACAGTCATCATCTGAGCCAACACAGCCTTGGCGCAGATCTGGTTAGTCCCATTGACACCACCAAGATAGATATTATAGCATGTCTTGACAATCTGGTTGATGCAATCGGCCCTGATGAGAACTGTGGAAGATCGGACGGCTGAGAGCAGAGTTTTGAGGACTGCAAGTTCCACGATCTCTTCACCGAGACCACCGCACTTGCATATAGAATCAATGAGACGGAATATGAGGGACGGTGGTTGTTGAGAGGAGTCGATCTCACAGCGGATGAGCCGCAGGGAAAACAAACGGTAGGCACAGTCAAGGGCTGGTTCGGCGACTTTAGGGGAAGATGAATCAATAGCTAGGATTAGAGGCAGGATGAGGGAGTCGGCATCGGAGACAGATGAAACGCCGTAGAGAGGGGTTGAGGAGGATGAAGAATCATCGGTCAAGGTTTCGAGCTTGTCGATGGCGGATTTGCAGGCTGCCACGATGTGAGAGTGTTTGCGCCAGGCAGCATTTTTGATGATCTTGTCCAGTGATGGCCCTAGTAGCCATCCGCACCGGGATTGGCCGCCTAGGGTTGACGACATTGATGGTGATGCTGCTGTTGCTGTTTAGGGAAGAAAGGATTCAAATGGGGTGAGCTAAAGATCTTGATGTGGATCTTGATCTTGATGACGAGAGATTGATAAATATTGCGATTTCGGGAATCAATTTCATTGAGATTAAATGAATCGAATTGAAAGTTCTACTTGTTGTTTAAGAAATTTAAACGCTTTAACAGCACAGGAGGATCAAATTACTTGATTTCCAACGTACTCTTTTCTTTCTTAACTAACGCTTCCGTAATTCTGTCCTTTTTGATCAAATTAAAATTTTTACTTTTCTGTCGGTTACGCACATCGCTTCCATTGTCGGAAAAAATAAACCCAAAAATGAGGTGGTGGTAGTCATACCAAAATTATGCGATGTCACCTAATTTGAGAGAAATGATATTTAGTTCTATTAATCCTATTTATATTCTTATTCATTTGATAGAATGATATGTATATTTTATTAATTTTCTTTCTTAATATTATTCTTTGATTTTCACACATATTCTAATCTAATGAATAGGATTATGAGTCTAATCTAATGAATAGGATTATGAGTAAGACCAAATGATATGACTAAATATCATTACTCCCTAATTAAATATCACATTGCTTTATAAAAAATATTCATCACACATCATACTCACCAATATATGAAAAGAGCCCTACTAAATTATTATCCCTTCTCTCATAACTATAGTCATGATGGACTCATATGGTTGTGGTCACAACCCCTTCATAATTTTGGACCACAGTGAGGATGGTGTTCCCATGTGGACTATACCATAATGACTTGCCACCTAGAATCATACCACAGGTCATAAAATCCATACTAGATAGCATGAAAGGTTGATTTATGAAAGGGAGATCATTCTTACAAAATAAATTTTATCTATACAAATTAATTTCATGACAAAGAGTAATTATGCCCTTCTTTTTTTTTACCACACTTTGCATTTCATTCCTTCCACTAAAGATATAATTGTCCATTAACATTAAATTACTCTCTATAAAAATCAACTTCTACACCAAAGCGTTAAAAGTAAAAATAAATGTGGTTAAATATAAATAGCAGCATATACGTCCACCTTCGTTGAATTTATATAAAAAAAGAAAAACTATCTTTCTTAAATATAAGAAAAGTAAAGCTGATATAATTTACAAAAAAATAAAAAATTTAATGGGCGTTCATATTAATTTAGATTTGTAAATCATAATTATGGCTCATTAAATAATTGTTAAGATATGTCGAAAATCCTTTTAGAATATAAGAAATATAACAAAACACTCTCTTTCACAAAAAAAATAAATCACTCTCAACTCATTAAAAAAATACTAACATAACTTGTCCAACATTTTGAAAATGATCGTTCGCAAACTAATGGAACAATCAATGATACTCGTGTGGTTAATGTGTATGCAATTTAGAAGACAAGTTGCTCACACACTAGTTTAATGGAAATACGAACTAATATATAAGTCTAATAATAATTAATAAGTCCAAATTTATATAAAAGGTATCTACCTAGTTTAGAATCCATTTCACAAATAATTCTATGCAATTTATCACAATGTTTATACTACAATGACTACATTACGTAAACAATTTTGTAAATTTCATTTTATCTCATAGCACAATTTATATATTTTAACATTTATCACCACAATTTATGTATACACACTTTCTTCATTCTTTGCGTATACAATGACATATATTGTGTAAAACACACATGCTATCATATATGTAGAATTGCAGATATTGACTGACTTCAATTTTATTAAAGTATGCATATTAGCCATATAGATGTACTCGGGTGTGTACCCTAATAATTCAATATACTATGAACAAAATTAAATGATAACTATATTCTACAAAATCTTACGCAAACACCATGATAATAATTCAGAAAAATTAAAAGACGTGTTACTTAGTGAGAAGCAACGGACTGGACCTTGGAAAATGCTTCCCAATTAACTTGTTTCAGTGATTGGAGTCGTTGTTCCAATGTGAGAAAGTCAACTTGTGGGCCCACAATGCCACTGGTCCCGGCTCTATGGATCAAAAGTATGGTCTCTCCCATGTCAGGCCCATGAAGTTTCCCTGTCAGCAAAACTCGCAGGGGCATGAACAGAGATTTTCCCTGCACCCCACCACCATTAATTAATTAATTAAGTTATTAATTAATTAAAAGTTAATTGTTATAATAATCTAACCTTGCGTTTTAATGACTTCCCAAAGGCTTTGACCCACGTCTGCCACCCGGATTTTCCTTGTTCAAGGGCAGCAAGAAGCTCACCACTATCATATGCAGCTAACATGCTCTCTGCAACCACACTAAGCCCATCTTCTAACATTTCCCTACCTTCCGAACTGCCAATACCCATATTGTGTTAAATACAATTACAAATATAAGACTACTTAAATTTTTGGGATAATTTCGCTTAAAAAGAACAATTTAGGACACTATGAGCATGTTGACTTTTGACCCATTTGACTAGGAAGTTGCTACTCTATATCTGATGTCTTGAATATGTGCAAGCATGTGTATTTACAATTGTTTTTATTCTTGTTGAAGCTAATTAACACAGAAAATACAAAGAAAAATGATAGCTTTCATGATGATTCCATTTAGAAGGTACGCATTATTAAGAGACTGCATCAACTTATGTTGATAGTGAATAAAGTGAAATGCATAAAAAAGAAGATTCTGAATGAGATTAAGTAAAGTAAGGGTTACCTTGAAAGAGTAGCATGGAATGGATAAGATAACAAGTCTGAAAGTAATTTTTCTGCATCTGTGATCACATCAATCCCACCTTCCAGGAGCTCAAAAGCATCCTGTAATTGTATACACCAAAAATCACAAAAAAATATACAAATTAATGTATGGTGTAATCACAACTTACTTGTATAAAGAGGCCTTCTGATTCATTGAGAATGCCTGCACTCCTCCATTGCTCACCAATGCTTTTTACTAACTCTTCCTTGGGAACAGCTTTCAAATGCTGCCCGTTCATCCACCTAATGTTATTGTTTTTTCACAACAAAATCAAATACCTAAGAATATTTTAAAGAATCTCAACCTGGATAAATCAACATCATATGATGAAATAACAACAAACCAATATATAAATAATGATTTCTATCAAAATTCACCTCAATTTGGTTGAATCAAATATGGCTCCACTTTTGTTGACACGGTTAATCGAGAACTTTTCAACTGTAACACACAAAATAAGAAAAAAGAAAGATGAGCGTTCAATTCGAGTCATATAATGTTGCATAACACCAGATTAAATTACGTGTACCAACCTAGCTGTTGGAGGGTAAAAAATTCAGCATTAGTCCCGTCACTCCAACCCAACAATGCTAGATAATTGACAATTGCTTGAGGCAAATACCCCATTTCCCTAAACTTCATCCTCAAACCAATTATTCATAACATGTTAGTTACTCCCTTAACCCTTCCTCCCTCCCACAATAAAATAAAGAAAAAACCACCTGCCCTACTGAAGTTGCACCATGTCGTTTTGACAGTTTGCTCCGATCAGGGGCAAGAATCAGCGAAACGTGTGCAAAACAAGGCATCGGGAACCCCAGAGCCTATCACAATATCACATACATATATTTACTTATGAATGTCTATAACGGGTCAAAGACGGAAATCTACCTTATATATCAATGCCTGCCTTAGTGTATTTGGTAAGTGCTCTTCTGCTCTGGAGATGTCAGATAATATAAATGATTAATGAAAAGAAACAGCAGTGCAATGCAAATTTGTACTAGATTAGGATTAGATTACCTTATAACATGTGTAATAGCCATAGTTGCATCATCAACAGTGACACAGAAATTATATACAGGCTGTCCATTACTCCTCATAACTACAAAATCCCCAAGTGTTTCTAGATTCCATCTAACCTACACACCATTATCATATCATAACAACACCCTAACTACACTACAATGAATGAGGTGAATGGCAATTTACCTCTCCTCTAATGAGGTCATTAATTTTCAAAGTTCCTTCCTTAGGCACCCGGAATCTGTAAGTACACGGGGTTCCTTTTGCTAACTCTTGTTCAACCTCCTCATCTGTCGCAGTGGCCCACTTTCCAGTATATACAGGAGGTAGCTGTTTCTCTTTTGCAATCTCCTTCATTTGCTCCAGTTCCTAATACATCAACCACAACTCACTATCAACCACTTGCCAATTATATAATTCATCCAATTACCAGCGTAAACTTACCTGATTTGAGCAAAAACAACGATAAACTTGACCAGATTGTAGAAGCTTGTCAGCATGTTGTTTGTACAACTCATTCCTTTCTGACTGGCGATATGGACCATAATCACCACCCACTCCAGGGCCTTCATCCCAGGTAAGGCCGAGCCAGGAAAGATCTCGCAACACAGCTTCCTCTGATTCCTTGGTTGATCTCTCCAAGTCCGTGTCCTCTATTCTCAGAATGAATTTGCCGCCTTTAGACCTAATTCATTGGTTCAATTGCCGTCAATTTTCAAATTAATTTAATTGTTCAAGGAAAATTGAAACCTGGCGTAGAGGTAGTTGAAAAGAGCAGTTCTGGCCCCACCGACGTGAAGATAACCGGTAGGAGAAGGGGCAAAACGAACGCGGACTTGTTGTTCGCTGTTATCTGAAACTGCAGCGGAGATTGAAAAACTTCGCTTGCTGCTGCTGAACAAAATGTTGGTGGTTTTGCGACGACTTTGGCTTTGTAATGAAGAAGAATGAGGGAGAACCAATTTTGATTTAAGGAACAATTCCGGCGCACCCACTCGAGTCGTACCGCCGATGCTGATTCCAATTCCGGCTAGAGTCGCCATTTTCATCATCTACAAGTAGATAACAACTAAACTAGCAGGCGCTGTTTGGTACGATGAATAAGAAAGGCGAAAAAGGGAAAACGAATTCCCTATTCTTTTCGGGGGAAATCATGTATTTATCACTTTCAGCCCCTTTACTTTGTTTATTCACAACTTATGGTCTTTCTCTTTATGTCATATAAGTTGCTAAATCATTTAGCGACCGGCATTTCGTCGTAAATCCTATTTAGCAACAGAAAAATTGTAAACCCAAACTTATTTTTTGACATAAAATGTGTTTTCCCTTTTTTCCCCTATATATCACTATAGACATATATTATACCTTTAGATTTCTTGTTTCTATCTTTAAAATGGTATATTTTACGTTAAAAACCGAGCTATAATGGACGATATATGCTTGCTCAAAAAGTGGTGTGTTGTACTTTTTTGTTCAAAAGTTGTTGTTTCATACTTTTGATCTAGTGTAAATACTCCTTTTATACAACTATGTTAGACGAATTATAGACCTTTAGATTTGATGTCATGATAACTTCAAAATGGTACTATATGGTATGTCCAACGAGTTAGAATGCTCGTGCATCATCCATTAAGTTAAACTTGACGTACATATTAATCAAGCAGTGATAGTAAAAGTGCCAAACTGCTAATATAATTGGGTTGTTAAATAGAAGATGAGGAGTATAAATAAACATGATAATAAGTTGAGGGGTATATATGATATTAATTCATAGAATGAGGGGAGTTAATACCGATGGATGGATCCGTCGATCAGAATCAGAAAAGCCATTTTGATTAATTCGTTCATCTGTGTTATCAATCACTGCTTGCTTGGTTTGGAGCAAAATCAAATAAAGAGAAAGAAGAAGGAAATGGAGAGCTCTGGAGAGATGGTGGCGTTCCCGTTGTTGATCGAGAACAATTACAGGGCATGCACCATCCCCTACAGATTCCCCTCCGACAACCCCAACAAACCAACTCCAATTGAGCTCTCTTGGATCAACCTCTTCGCCAATTCCATTCCCTCTTTCAAGTATAACACTCCGATTCCATTCCTTGTTTTTCAATTCTCAGCTAATCATTTCATTTCGCAGGAAGAGAGCAGAAAGTGACGATACGGTCCCTGATGCTCCTGCTAAAGCTCAAAAGTTTGCTCAAAGGTATTCCCTTCATTATTGTAATTGTGTCAGGACAAACTTAAGCATCATCATTTAATGTCTAACAATAAGGTCATTGATATGTAACTTCAATACTTGTATAATGATAGTTAGGCTTCAATCATTCATAGATTAGCTAGCTGACTTGAGTGTTAACCATGTAAGGTATGGTGAAATACTAGAGGATTTCAAAAAAGATCCTGAAAGCCATGGTGGACCACCTGATTGCATAGTAAGCAAAAACTTGTTTCTTTTCATTTCTTCTTTATAGTTTGATGAAATTGAATCTGGTTATGGCAGCTTCTTTGTCGTATCCGTGAGCTTATCCTCAAAGAGGTTGGTTTCAGAGACATATTCAAGAAGGTTAAGGTGAGGATATAATTCTTCAATGCATACAAACATACATTATTTTTAATGGTAGACTTGTTAGGATGAAGAAAATGCAAAAGCAATAACCTTATTTAAGGATGTGGTTAATTTGAATGATGCTATTGAGGAGGAACCAAAACGAGTGGAGAATTTGGTCAGAGGAATATTCGCAGGGAACATATTTGATCTGGGTTCTGCACAGGTAACCAAATACCCAATAATTGAGCAATAGGTTTGTTTGGTCTCTTGTAATGATCATAACAATCTGGGTTTTGTCAGTGTAACTTTTTTCATTTGTGATTCTTGAAGCTTGCAGAATTATTCTCTAAAGATGGCATCTCCTTCTTGGCTAGCTGTCAAAACATTGTTCCCCGACCTTGGGTTATTGATGATTTGGATGCTTTTATTTCAAAATGGGGCAAGAAACCTTGGAAAAAGGCAAGCTATTGTTGTAACTAACTAACTAATTAACTAACTCTCCTCTACTTACATGTTTGTTTTGTTATGGTAACAAACAGGCTGTGATATTTGTTGATAATTCTGGTGCGGATGTTGTTTTGGGCATACTGCCCTTTGCTAGAGAATTGCTTCGTTGTGGAACAAAGGTTGTAACAATAATGCATAGATACATTCTAACAGCCTTCCTTTTAGAATTTTCCATTCCCGAAGAATATATATTTAAAGCATGCGTGTATTATCATACAGGTGGTGTTAGCAGCTAATGACCTGCCATCTATTAATGATATAACCTATCATGAGCTGCTGGATATCATTTCAAAGGTACTAGAGTTTGTTTTTAAAAGAGAGGGTACGGGTACAGGTACTGTTTTATGTTAATGTGCTTTTTGATAATGTGGCAGTTGAAGGATGAAAACGGGCAGCTTATGGGTGTTGATACTCAGAATCTTATGATTGCCAATTCTGGTAACGATTTGCCGGTAAGACAGACATAGGAAAGAAGGAATTTTGATTGGTTGAGTGAGTGATTCATTGTGATTGTGACAGGTTATTGATCTGTCGAGTGTGTCCCAAGAGCTTGCCTACCTGGCAAGTGATGCTGATCTAGTAGTTTTGGAAGGAATGGTGAGATTCACTCAGTTTTTATTATGATAATATGATTATTCCATCCCATCTGATGATCTTTGGGTGGCAGGGTCGTGGAATCGAGACAAATCTTTATGCTCAATTTAAATGTGATTCTCTCAAGATTGGAATGGTTAGTGGTTATTTATATTCATGGGGTTTTCCGTTTCTGCTTTGATTAATTAATACTTTTTTGCATTAGGTGAAGCATCCAGAAGTTGCCCAGTTCCTAGGTGGGAGGCTCTATGATTGTGTATTCAAGTTCAATCAAGTTTCAAGTGCTTAAAACTGTAAACTATATATATTCTTTCTCAACAACTTGAACAAGACGCTATAAATGATGCTAATGGACTTTTTGTCTTGTCCTAACTTTGTCTGTGAAATAGACAAGGAACCTTGTGATTTTTAATAAATCCTTTTAGAACTTACAGTAACTATTAGACATGTAATTACTACATTCAACACATGGAAAACAAACAAAATGAATCTTTGTGATAAGTTTCTCTTTCTGAAAATAAATGAGTGCTTGTATTTCTTCTTCTTCGTCATTAAATGATATATCATCTTTGAAGCTTCCCAATGGAATGCAAGTAGATGGAAACTGAAACCACACTATCAACAAACGTATATGTTAGCCTTAGTGAACTGAAGTAACAATTATTTAATTCATCAGTAACTAACTTACGTGGATCCAAGGAAGAAAGCGAGGGATAGATGAAACTTAAACAGAAACACAGAAACAACTGCAGTTACTAGCATTGCTACAGAAGTCGAATAAACCTGCAAAATAATATTAATATATATAACATTTTATCTTTAATAGTACAAACATATAAATATGCATATCCACACAGATATTTAATTTTAACAATTAAGTAGCTTCTTGAGATTATAAAAAAAAAAAAACAAATGCCTTACCTTTACAATATTGTCAGCATATTTCATCACCATAGACACAGCTATCCCACTGCAAAATCACAACAATACCTATTCAAATTCATCCTTAACCTTTGTTTTCTAGACTTGCATCATGCTACAAATGAATTACCTTAGGGCATGGTTGATAATCATCAGGACTGTAATTGCTGAATATCCATGGAAAAATCCCCTGCACAAAAGTGGAATGTTGTACATAAACGTCAATTTAAAGGTGAAAGATACCACATTTACATAACCATCAAATTAAGAAACAGCAAACATACTTGTTCATAACAGCATCAAAATCTTGGGTCAGTATCGCAACAACATTGAAGGCCATCCCAAACACATATAACCAAAAGTTCTGCACATTTATATTCCTCGAAGGTCTTTTTTTTATTATAGCCTGTCAAATTAACAGCAAACTTGAGTTCCTAACTCAAACTGAATTTTGTACAACAAAAACACAGCCTTTACCTCTGTGTACACTCCAGCAAAACCACTTAAAAGTGCCATTATCTGCAAAGGAATAATTAACTTCATATTAGAATGCTTTTTAATTGAACATGCAAATTGTTTAGTATAATGAAGGAATATGACTCACAATGGCCATCATCCAGCCTAGGAAAGGGGTCTGGAGAACATGATCAGAACTGTTAACCAAATGACAGTGTAAATAAACAAGAATTGTTTGAAATGTGCTACATATCAAGTTATGAACATCTATGAAACATGTAATATGGAGATAATCAAACTTACGAAGGATTAAGTTGTGCTGTTGTGCACCCTGCACAAAGTAATATGAAAGCAGCCCACTGGATCTCGCTTAACCTGTGTAATCCATCATTAACATTCTAAAACCTACTAACAAAAATTAACATTATTTAAAGGTAAGACAGAGAAAATACTTTTTCTTGAGAATTATGCGGTACAAGACACCAGTGCTGATAATATTCAGGTTTTTTAGTATTTGATACCCTGGAGCATCCACATACGCAAAGATATAGTACTGCCAAATATATACATACATACATGCCTTAGAGAGAATTAAAGTAAAAAATATTCATAATGTCAGATTAGATTACAAACCTGGAGCAAATTCTTGATAAGGTAAAGTGCAGCAGGTATTGGATAAACACTAACTTCGTCTACTGTTGTACTCAACCTGATACGAATGACAGTATTAGAAGAGTAGGAGAAGACTTCATGCTTCTTATAAAAGATGCATATATGAGATATACATGATTTTATGGTGCAATGAAACTATGAGAGAAGGATACCTGTTATCTTCAGTGACACCTTCAGTTCTCCATGTTCTAGCCAAGGCTGCAAGTGATAGTGCAGATTTCAAAGCCTCAACCTGATGCCAAAGAAAATGGAGGTCTAAAATTCAAATGAAAGAATCCTCAATCAGAATAATAGGACACTCAAAACCCTAGAACAAAAGTTGCTCACCAAAAAGTTGGCTGTTGTGACACTGTACTCATATCTTCCAGCTCTTTTTGACCAGACAATAAGTATAGCTTGGGAGCTCGTAAGAAAAGTCAATGCTAGTGTAACCATCGACCTAAAAGGAAAGAGAGATGCTGATGATGATGATGATGATGATGATGATGATGATGATGATGATGATGATGATGATGATGATGATGATGATGATGATGATGAAATAGTAGTAAATTCATAGCACAAAATGAAATTGAAAATGGCAATGACATTATAGCCACTACTTACTTCCTCTTCCACTTTGTTTTATCATAAGGAGCAGGAACTGCAAATATCAAATGCAAACCCTAAGGACCCGAAATTACATAGCACAAACACATGTAAATTTTGAAATTGTGTTATACCATCTAAGAGAGCTTTGCCACGTAAGCTCTCAACGTCTTCGTTAGCAGGATCCCCATCCTTATCCTACAGGGCGGCATTACATTCAATATGCGAAGACAATAATATAACAAGGAATCAGATCAAGGTTAAATCCAACATGAGGATGATATATGTGTTGTTTAACTGGAATTAACACAAACTCGACAAGAAAACAGAAATAAGCCCTAAATCTAAAAAGCAAGCAATGACAGTAACAAAAAGGAAGATATGGTGCATGATTGAACCTGGTCTTTGATTCTTCTGTACTCCATTGGAGAGTTGCTAATATTGATGAATGAAGAATTGTAGTTGGAATTGGATCCAGATCGATGTCCGTAGGAGGAGTGTATGAAGGCAGTGGAAACGCGATCAAGTCAGTGGACGGAGTGATCTCTCTACTACTGTCTACTGCAAAGTATCTTCAGATTTTGACTTGTAAATCAATATTTAGATAACAATCTTTTGAATAAATGTTCGTCGGTCATTTTAAGCCACCACTTTTACTTTATTTACTTTACACAATACTCACTATCAATCTTTTATAATCTTTTTATAATAGGCTTAATGATATTTAGACCACAACTAGAGCTTTTAGGTGCAATGGCACCATCCTCATGCCAAAGTAGCCTAAATTGGCGCCCTAATCCCAAGCCACTGCACCACCAATGCCTTGCGCCAAAGACTACACGAAGCTGCTGACGCTATATTTTAACTTTTTTATTTATTAATTTATTACGTGGTGTGAGTAAGAGAGTAGTTGGTGGATCTCAAAAGGATGTTTTTGCTTGATTATGAGTGAAGAGATATTTAGCGCTGAACTTACTATTTAGCTTGAGTCACCACACTCAATAATCTTATAAAATATGTTACTTCTATTTCTTTGAGTAAATTATAGAATTATCTCTGCGCAGGGGCGGAATTGGTATAGAGCACACGATGGCACGTGCTACTACTCGAAAAAAATCCGGTACAATATATTTTCGGGACTTTTTTATTGTTATAGTATTTTAAATACATTAATATATATCCGAAAAGGCGAAATAAGACACATTCATCTACTAGCGCAACTGGCTAGCACTCCTTGTATCTATATAAGGAGGTCATGGGTTCGAATCTTGTTGTTGCTATTTTTTTTAATCAATTTTTTTTCCTTTCTAAGCTCTATATTAAAAGGGTTTTTCTTTCTCATCCCATATGTAACACCCGTATTTTTATAACATCGTTTAAATCATTTAAAATACATTCTTTTAAATATCTGACATATTGTCCAAAATACAGTTTAACAAAAACTTTAAAACTTATATCAGAGTTTACAAAAATACGGTGTCACCAAGTATATCAAAACCATAGGCAACGGGATCTACCTAATAGCTTCCGAGCTAAACATCTCTAGGCCACTTCTAGTGCAACCTTCTATCACTTCAAACCTGTACCTGAGTACACAGCCACAAAACAAACGTAGTACGTGAGACAAAATAGTCTCGTGAGATACATGGGTTTTAGACCCCAATAATAGTCATTTCATAAATATATAAACATGTACATAAACTACATAAATACCGTCTAGTCACCCTTTCGTGACTCTAACTGCTTTGCTTTCCTAGCAAACATATCTAGTACCTAAACGTATAGGTACCAGAAGCCCAATCATATCTAGTACATAAACATATATGTACCAGAACCTAACGTACCTAGTACCAAACATATGCGTACTAGAAGCACCCGTGTGCTTAGTGTATAAACATATATACACTCGGTGTATAAATATATATACCACCGTCCTACCAACATATCTAATACATAAACATATATGTATTAGAACCTAACATACCTAGTACCAAACATATGCGTACTAGAAGCACCCGTGTGCTTAGTGTATAAACATATATACACTCGGTGTATAAACATATATACCACCGTCCAGTGACCGGGGGTCCCCCGCATCACCACCATCTAACTCTTACCATAACCTAACAGTTATGACAGTCAAAGCCTTCGGCTATCACATCCAACATCAAACAAGTTAGTCATCTAATACTAACGACATATAGTTAGTTCACCACAGTGTGAACGTACCTGTATGGTCCCATGGACCCGATCATAAGCAACCACAGTTACTTCTAAATCTATGAACCCTATGAGGTCCATGCTTACTTTATACATAAGATACATTTCTTATCTATCGATAACATAATACTTTTATCTCTTCCTTGACTATAATAGACAACTATTACTAGTCACATCATATTCTTTACTTTTATTAGTATATCTTACCAATAGGTACTAATTACTATAAAGTCGTTCCCAATTGTTTTACTAATAAATATTTATTAATAAAGGCTCCGTATACATTCTCTTAATCAATTATTTCATTATTATTGTTCATTAACATAGATTCCATAACTACTTGGATCTATCATAATTTACTTCAAGTTCATCAATCATACTAGACACATTCTAGTATCACATTCTACATACTTTCATACATTATCAACTACTATCTTTAACAAAATATTTGTTAATAAAGACTGATACAATATCATATGTACTTTCAAAATTAATTGCTATGTACCCAGTTTAAAAGTCTCATGTACTCACCTTAGCAATAAAGTGCTCCAACCGTATTCTTTACGTCAGTTTCCTTGCTTCACAATTTGGTCAACCTTCCAAGATCTCACCAAATGCCTAATACAATAATCACAAGATTATCAACATCACAATCTACTACCAATGTGTCCATCTATCTCTAGATAACACTTAATAATACTTTTCCCCCAATTATGGTGATTTACCAAACCCTAGGTTTAATCAACCCTTAAGATTCTTGCAAATCATAATCATACACTTGTTTCCTTTGATAACATACCATCTATTAAGTGTATACATCACTTATATCACCACAATCCATAACCCAAATAGCTAGGGCTTCAAACCCATACACCCAAATACATAGATCTTAAGCTACAAAGATCAAAGAGTGAAGATATACCTCTAATCTTCAACTAGGAGTGAAATCTATCAAATATTTGAGAAGAAATCAACCAAGATCTGCACTTGAGCTCCAAAATCGCCAAAAGGAAGAACTAGGGTTTGAAGATGGCACAAATGAGCCAAAACCCGATTTTTATGTTCTGGTCGGAAGGGCTCGCGCCCCGCTCGCGCCGAGCTCGCGCCGCGAAAGGACGCGGGTCTTCCCGCTGGTCGCCGCTTTATACCAGACTTCGCGCCTCGCTCGCGTCGAGCTCGCGTCGCGAAGTCAACGCGAAGTCAACGCGACATTCTCGCGTTTCAGCTCTGTCCCTCTGCTCAACCTCGCGTTTCGCTCGCGCCAGGCTCGCGCCGCGAGCCTGCCTTTGCAGTAGGGCTGCACTTTTCGGTCTAGGTTTCAACCCGGTTTCGTCCATAACTTTCTCATACGGTCTCCAAACGACACGAAACCAATTCCTACGTTCTTTAAACGATTTATCCATAATTATCATATTTTTACATATTTTATTTACAAATTTTTGGTCGTTACAACTATCTACCCCTTAAAAAAGGATTCCGTCCTCGGAATCACTAGGACCTTCCAATCCTCATTTTATCCGAGCATTCTGTTCTCATTCCCTTGTGGTCATTACCATCAAACTTTTCTCATTCCGGTTCCGATAACATTACGTATCCAAACATTTACTTAGCTCCGTTAATTCCGAACGACCAAGACCCCATTATCAAACAAAATCATAATACTTAAACGGGTCAAAATTTCACAATTTGACCATAACACCGTCATTCTCTCGACCCATCCTTTCATTCTCATAACAATGGTATGACACAATCATGCCATTAACTAATTGATCAAAACGAATGTCAAACTCTAGCTTTGACCCAACCGATATATCCCGACATTGGTATATCCCCACATTGTCTACCCTTCGACTTAAGCACAAAGTCAACTATACCTTAACATTTCCCTTCTCTTTAAAGGTTTCATAAATCCTCCCTTCCTTTACAATTTACCTTTAATTTAAGATTCAATTACAGTCTTACACTCGATTCCCAATTTCAACATTGGAATCACCCAAACGGGCCAAGTCGTATAAACCGACTACGATTCAATCAACCATCTCATCAACTTTTTCACAAACACATAATCGACACATTATGCTATCACTATTCATTAGTAATTTAAAACGAGAGTCAAGGTCCATCTTAGACCAATTCAACTAATCACGGGTCGACTAATGTTGACTTTTACATAAAGTCAACCATACCTTTTCCAGGCTAGCAATTTCCGTACACACGGCGTATCATTACCAACCCCTCACTCTCGGTTCTACCCATTATTACTTTCTCAACAATCGTCCCCGATAATCCAAGGGTCACACCTTAACATGAGGTTACATTATCATTTACCGTTTCTTGACCTTCACTTGGTCACTCATACTATCACTTAGTATTCTTCCAACCATCTTTGTATCACATTGATCAACTTACATTATCAGTACTAGGCCCGTTACCGTAATACATCCCACACCCTTACGGTGTACTATGCCTGGGTTACCACATGGTAATTTGCTCACTAGGAGTTTCTCCTTCCTTCTATTCTATAAATCGTAGGCATCCCCTACATTTACATGACCTAAATGCAACCCGCATTTCAAGCCAAATTCTCATTTATCATAACATAATAGTAATGTTTATTAACCACATGGTTCTACATTCATCATATAAACACATAAACATATATACACATATAGATATACACACGTATATCACGCCAATTCCATCTAACTATCTCCATTGTGCACATATACAAACATATGTATATGTCACCAATACCATCATTACATCTCTATTGTGCACATATACAAACATATGTATACATCACGCCAATATCATACAACATCATCAAATCATTTATCGTGCATTCTAGCACCTCTCCCACAAAAGCCTTATTGTTTTCCTTCCCATTCGTATGTCTCCCATATGACATATTACTTAGCACAATTCATACGACATAATATTATCTTTTCACAGTTATATGCCTTCCAAGGTCATCATATGATGCACATGCATCGTACCCCGCGGGTAACTAATAACATTCTCTATTCGTTATTTACCATTCCACTTACACATTAATCGTCATTAATCGGTTCATCTCTTTATTACCATATCTCCAAATCTTTTGTCGCTACCGAAGTAACCATCACTCAATTCTATTAACCATAATTTCACCGGTCATCCCGGTCATCTTTGAGTCAACCAACCGACTCCGGTCTATGATTCTTAAAAAGAATACGAATTCATTCAACCCGGAAGATCATTCCCACGATGACTATTCGCGTCATACAACTCATCTACTAATTCCCATAAGCACCAAATTGGGCAACAATCTAACAATATGGCTATACTCACACAACATACTGGCTTGGTGCATAATCATCCAAATCCATCTCAATGGTCCTACCAAAGGTCACTACTCTCCTCAACAATTATTCAACCTTGCTAATTCAAATCTTTCAAGTAAATAAATTAACAATAAAATTCATAACATTCAAAATATGTTTTTAACCAAAGCATTCGGAAGGATTACAATAATACCCAAAACTAAAATCTTAGGGAAACAAATGGCACACCGGCCTAATCATCCAATGCTACAATTACGGGCCGCTAAATTCCTTAGCTCCTGAACCTGACGCCCCATCGCGCGCCTCCTCCCGTGTGAGTAGGAAGGATCGTCCTCTCACCTTTGCCGGCTCCGCCTTCTTTTGAGCCGCTGACACAAGCGTTCCGGTTTTCTTCTTCGGGCACACGTGGCTATAATGTCCTTTCTCATGGCACGAGTAACATTCAACCTCGGCCATTGGTTTGGATCTACAATCTCGGGCCAAATGTCCCGTCTTTCCACAATCATGGCAAATTTTTGGTTCCCCACGGCATTCGCCGGTATGATTCTTCCCACACCTCTTGCATGAGGCTACACTTCCTTGCCTAGAGAAGTTCGACGTGAACTTTCCCTTCTTAACCGTACCCGATCCACTCTCGGCATTCCTCTTATCTCCCACATACGCCCTCTCGGCAACTTTTGCCACGTTCACCTCTTCCACACCTCGGGCGGCACTAATGGCCTCATCTAGCGTGACCGCTCTCTTTACCTCCAACTGATAATCCCAAGGTAGCCCACTAGCATACCTAACTACCCTCAACCTCTCCTCGGAGTAGGTCTTAGCAACAAACGGAAGTAATCCCGTGAATTCCCTCGTGTACTCCTCGACCGACATCTCACCCTTCCTTAGGGTCACAAACTTCTCATGCATTTTCTCCAAATCCCGGTCGGGACAAAATTTCTTCCTCAACCTCGCGGTAAACTCATCCCATGACATTCTCTCTATCACCTCCCTCCCGAGGGTCTCATAAACTATGTCCCACCAGACCATAGCATCCTCTTTTAGCAATTGAGATGCATACAACACCATATCGGTTTTCTTGCACTTGCTACTTCCGATGACCCGCTCGGTCTCTCGGATCCACCTCATAGTTACCTTCGGGTCCGAACTACCCGTATATATGTTTGGTTTACAAGCCATGAAGGTCTTAAAAGAACAACCATAATTTTCATCGGGCCTCGCCCTTGCATCACTACAACCACCTGTGGAGGATTTCTCCACTCGAGTGCCACCACCCCTGGTTTTCTCATCCGATCTAGCCTCGGATACACGATCTCCATCCGACCTCTCCCGGTCCCCAATTATGCGGTGCACCTCATCGGCCACCACTCCCTTGAATTGATCAATAATAGTTTGGAGGTCCGCCATAGTCACCGGAGTTCTATTAGCTCCGACCCCCGATTCACCCACCCGGTGCATCGACGGTTGACTTTCCTGTTCAACCCCAGCCTCAACATGAGGTGTATCCTTCTCCCGGCCCTCCGGGGCTTTCCCACTTCTTCGAGTGTTAACCATTTCTTTCGATCTTGACTATACGAAAGACATTAAACAATTAATACCTCGTGTACGTTTTATGAGTCTCAAAACACTGATTATCCATAATCACATCACTTTCATAGGTCCCCTAGGTTCAACCCTAAACTTAACATAAAGTCTCAAGGTCAACCTAATGATCTCAAGGAATCTTACATTCCTAATGCTACAGTCTAAGACTAGGATGGACATCCAACCTAATTCACTTAAACTATAGCTCTGATACCAAGTTGTAACACCCGTATTTTTATAACATCGTTTAAATCATTTAAAATACATTCTTTTAAATATCTGACATATTGTCCAAAATACAGTTTAACAAAAACTTTAAAACTTATATCAGAGTTTACAAAAATACGGTGTCACCAAGTATATCAAAACCATAGGCAACGGGATCTACCTAATAGCTTCCGAGCTAAACATCTCTAGGCCACTTCTAGTGCAACCTTCTATCACTTCAAACCTGTACCTGAGTACACAGCCACAAAACAAACGTAGTACATGAGACAAAATAGTCTCGTGAGATACATGGGTTTTAGACCCCAATAATAGTCATTTCATAAATATATAAACATGTACATAAACTACATAAATACCGTCTAGTCACCCTTTCGTGACTCTAACTGCTTTGCTTTCCTAGCAAACATATCTAGTACCTAAACGTATAGGTACCAGAAGCCCAATCATATCTAGTACATAAACATATATGTACCAGAACCTAACGTACCTAGTACCAAACATATGCGTACTAGAAGCACCCGTGTGCTTAGTGTATAAACATATATACACTCGGTGTATAAATATATATACCACCGTCCTACCAACATATCTAATACATAAACATATATGTATTAGAACCTAACATACCTAGTACCAAACATATGCGTACTAGAAGCACCCATGTGCTTAGTGTATAAACATATATACACTCGGTGTATAAACATATATACCACCGTCCAGTGACCGGGGGTCCCCCGCATCACCACCATCTAACTCTTACCATAACCTAACAGTTATGACAGTCAAAGCCTTCGGCTATCACATCCAACATCAAACAAGTTAGTCATCTAATACTAACGACATATAGTTAGTTCACCACAGTGTGAACGTACCTGTATGGTCCCATGGACCCGATCATAAGCAACCACAGTTACTTCTAAATCTATGAACCCTATGAGGTCCATGCTTACTTTATACATAAGATACATTTCTTATCTATCGATAACATAATACTTTTATCTCTTCCTTGACTATAATAGACAACTATTACTAGTCACATCATATTCTTTACTTTTATTAGTATATCTTACCAATAGGTACTAATTACTATAAAGTCGTTCCCAATTGCTTTACTAATAAATATTTATTAATAAAGGCTCCGTATACATTCTCTTAATCAATTATTTCATTATTATTGTTCATTAACATAGATTCCATAACTACTTGGATCTATCATAATTTACTTCAAGTTCATCAATCATACTAGACACATTCTAGTATCACATTCTACATACTTTCATACATTATCAACTACTATCTTTAACAAAATATTTGTTAATAAAGACTGATACAATATCATATGTACTTTCAAAATTAATTGCTATGTACCCAGTTTAAAAGTCTCATGTACTCACCTTAGCAATAAAGTGCTCCAACCGTATTCTTTACGTCAGTTTCCTTGCTTCACAATTTGGTCAACCTTCCAAGATCTCACCAAATGCCTAATACAATAATCACAAGATTATCAACATCACAATCTACTACCAATGTGTCCATCTATCTCTAGATAACACTTAATAACACTTTTCCCCCAATTATGGTGATTTACCAAACCCTAGGTTTAATCAACCCTTAAGATTCTTGCAAATCATAATCATACACTTGTTTCCTTTGATAACATACCATCTATTAAGTGTATACATCACTTATATCACCACAATCCATAACCCAAATAGCTAGGGCTTCAAACCCATACACCCAAATACATAGATCTTAAGCTACAAAGATCAAAGAGTGAAGATATACCTCTAATCTTCAACTAGGAGTGAAATCTATCAAAGATTTGAGAAGAAATCAACCAAGATCTGCACTTGAGCTCCAAAATCGCCAAAAGGAAGAACTAGGGTTTGAAGATGGCACAAATGAGCCAAAACCCGATTTTTATGTTCTGGTCGGAAGGGCTCGCGCCCCGCTCGCGCCGAGCTCGCGCCGCGAAAGGACGCGGGTCTTCCCGCTGGTCGCCGCTTTATACCAGACTTCGCGCCTCGCTCGCGTCGAGCTCGCGTCGCGAAGTCAACGCGAAGTCAACGCGACATTCTCGCGTTTTAGCTCTGTCCCTCTGCTCAACCTCGCGTTTCGCTCGCGCCAGGCTCGCGCCGCGAGCCTGCCTTTGCAGTAGGGCTGCACTTTTCGGTCTAGGTTTCAACCCGGTTTCGTCCATAACTTTCTCATACGGTCTCCAAACGACACGAAACCAATTCCTACGTTCTTTAAACGATTTATCCATAATTATCATATTTTTACATATTTTATTTACAAATTTTGGGTCGTTACACCATATATTTCAATTTTTTTTCCCTTTTTTTACCTTATATATTTCAAAAAAAAAAAAATTAGTCCAAGCATTTCAAATCATTTTCCTTTATTTTCCTTATGCATACTTTAATTATAAAAAATAATATAATTTTATAAACTAAAATTTTTATAGATTAAAAACCTATTCAATATCTCAAATCAATCTTAAAAAACCATCTACTTATTAGTTAATAACTCACACCCAAAGACAACGCTAACATTTGAACCAAATAAAAAAACAGAAAGTGTGTATTTTAGATTTTATAATATGTTTATAAAATTAATAATTCTTTTGTAGGTTAATGAAATATATTCTTGAAGATTTGTTAGTGTATGTAACTAAAAAGGGTGATATGTAATATAACTTTTTTTGTGTTAAAGTTGGTTTTGTTTCGGAGCGTTGCCACTGGGATCCAACTAGATGTCGCAGTCCCCTTAAGCCCGCTTTTTCTTATCACCACACGGGGGGCTACTGCTGGTGAAAATTTCTAATTCCGCCCCTGTCTCTGCGAATTTTTATATTCTACATTTTTTATTTTAGGTTTTTTTCCTCAGGTTTTTGTCCGTAAGATTTTCATTTTTACTTTATTCCGTCAATTTTCAGCTAAAATGACCAAAATACCCTTACTTTTTAATTTATTTCATATTTTAAAATATATTTTTCAGTCATCTTCTCCGCTAACTCTATCGAACTTTCGGCCGACTTCCAACGACCTCAAATTCTATAGTCTCTCTATATCTCTCCCCCCATCTTTTATACTTCATCCGATTCAAAATAGGTGACACACTTTCCTTTTTTGGCTGATTCAAAATAAGTGATACACTTTGAAAAATCACCTTATTTGGCAAAAATACTATGACTCACACCAACTAATTATCTACTTTAACAAAGTGAAATGACTCCTTTACCCTTACTTTTTACTTTTAAATATCATTAACCCCACTTTATTCAAAAGGTGTGGGACTCATTCCCGACTAACCATCCAATTAATATAATTTAATCATCATTATAATCTTTTGCCTAAAAAACCGTGAAACCCAAAGTGTGTCACTTATTTTGAATCGGAGGAAGTATAAATTATATAAAAAATTTGCCGCCTTGAAAAATGTTATGTCCCGTCATGGCTTGATGGTACTGCGACGTCACGCCTTAAATTTTTTAAAACCCTTAAAAATACTACGTAACATTTTGTTTATAGTATCCGAAATAATTGATTTTGTGTAAAGATGACTTTAATTTTGGTTTTACTTTGTGTAATTATTAGTAAAGGGGCGATTGACCCGTTTATAACACACAAATGATAGATTGATCAACCGACAAGCATTCGAGTAAGCAAGTGAAAGTAATATATACATCTACAGCAGGTATGCTGTCGACTCCATTGATGGATCCCACCACCTTTCTTTTCTTTCTCCTCCGGCTGGCTTCCCATTTAAATTAAATACTCCATAATAACAACATTAATAACACCCTGTCATGTCAATGTTAATTTCCATTTCTATTAATTTCAAAAAACTTTCTTATACCCTTCCCTTGTTCAGTTCTCTTGCTTCATTTCCCACCTCCCTTTGAATTGAATCCATATGGCTTCTATGTTGCAGAGGGAGAGATCTCTCCCGGTTTCTCATAAGGCGGCCGATTCATCTTCAGTAACAGCTGGCATGCGCCGGAGACTGTCATCCATGTCCTTACGGGTCCATCCCTTTTCCATTTCCGACACCACCTCCACCGCCACCGCATGGGCGATGCGCCGTTCAAAGTCCGTTTCCTCAATGGGGGAAACCGCTTCAACCTCCATTAGAAACTGCTGGGATTGGGGGTGGGGATGGATCCTCTCCAGAAAACCCCTATTTGCTCAGGATCTGGAGTTCAACCAAGGCGAAACCTCGGCACGTGACAAAGGCAGCTGGAAACATGTCTTCTTCAAGGTCAGATCTGAGATCCGGAAGCTCGTCAGATCCGATAAAGTCGGACTCCCTCAGACCGTTCGTTACGACTCATACGCTTACTCTCAGAACTTCGACCATGATGGCAGCAATAGATTCCGAGGATGAAATCAGCAGAGACCCTACATACATTATGATGTTATTGTATCAAATTCGTTTTGTTTTTTCAAGATAGAAGACGAGATGAAGGAATTAAAAGGAAAGTATAATTAATTGAGTAAATTAAGTGCCATCATCATATACATATTCACGTTCATGTTCATATCGACGAGATTACTGGTAAGTTGTTTTGTGAACTGGTATTAGGGAATGTGTGTCGGTATTCTTACTACGCCGAAGCAAGAAAAGTGAATTGGGTGAAGTTGTACGTGTTACTGTAATTGTAAAATTTGTTCATGTAATTTGCTATTCTTAATATATATTAAATTTAATTATTTTTATTTCATTAAATTTTTTGTCATCCCTATATTGGCATTTGGCATCATTCTTTCATAGGTTATTTACTATCATGTAATATATATATCGACAAAAAAATATTGTAGGTTCAAATCTTGTTGAATACACAACATGATTGTATTTAATTGTATGAATATTTGTCTTTATAAAGAAAACATACATTAAGACCTATTTAATTAGGTACATGTACATACTTCGTATAATATTTTTCAAATAGATTAAAAGAAACGTCGACCTTTAAAGATCTAAGTTTATATGTTGGCCTTAACTCTTCAATTACAATATATAGTAATGTAGTTGCAATTACATTTTTTTAGTAACAAATTATTCACACTTATACAACATACAAACCTCACACATCTCAAAAGAAATTCAAAACCCACAACCGTCAGGTTGATGGGCCACTTACATTATTATGCTACAAGCTCTTTGATGTATATATGAAAATGCTATATATAGCGTCCTTAACAAAGCACTCAATATGTTTATCTTATATATGTATGTATGAATGTATGTGTGTGTCACAAGCTAGCAAAGATACATATATATGCATCTAGCTCAATCAATCAGGTAGAATGATCGCTTTTAGAGGAACTAGAGGAAGAAGAAACCTTCTTTTTGCCCTTTTTCCCATGTCTACGACGGGGCGTTGGTAGTTGTTGCTCATAATGATCCTGAACATCCAAATGGATGCCAGGATCATTGGCAGAGTAACTACCACCAACCATGATAGAATTGTTAACGCCTTGGAAGTTGCTATTGAGGTAGGTCATCAAAGGTTGTTCATTTTGCTCTTTAATATTCATACCCGTTTTATGGTCTTCCTCCATACTCGTCATCTCGCCTCTCATGATAGCACCCTCGTTACTTCCCGCCATTGTTATGATCCCAAAACCTCCATGATCATCCTCATGATCTTGATCATGATCATGGTTGTTGCTTGCACTTCCTCCATTTGAAGGTTTTTTATGGAGATGAGCAAGGCGACGAGTAAGTGTAGACATCATATCTCGAATTTCAGTATCAAGATGTTGCTTTTGTTGCTTCTCCCCAAACTCAGAAGCTGGCATGATTGATTATATTTTTACCTTAACTAACCAGGTAGCTAGATTGTTTTAAGATAAATAAGAGATGAACACATGCAAGTGATGGCATATATGCACCTTATAGGTCGAAATTTATAGATATAGAGGTTGACCCCACAAACACGTACGATCCATAATTGGAACTTAATTAGAAGGGGAAGTTACATGCCTTTCTTTAGTAGCAATTTAAGCATATTATTGTCTTTAAACCTTTAGTTTAAGGAAGGAATTGCTTGACTTAGGGTTCAATGTCTTGTTCTGTTACATTCATTCTCGTATACCTTTTTATCGTGACTTCAAAATTATCGGCATATGTTTATGATTTCAAACATTTACTAATTATTTTTATGTATAACATATGTTCTCAAATTGATTGCTGTCCATTGTAAGTTATTTAATTATTGGTACATTACATAGCCTAGCTATATGACAACGTTCCTGACCCAAAATAACTAAGTTCCTAATTTATTTTTTAATATTCAATACATGATAAAATAATCCTAAAGGCTCAATTTAAAGTTATTTCCTTCTGTTTTTTATTTGATTATGCACCATCTTTGTTCAAGACCGCGGTATTTTTGTTGTAATTTCAACGTATTCTAATATTTTTTCCTCTGAATATAAAGTAATTTTGTTGTTGTTTCCTGATATAAGATTTTTTTTTAGCTGTTGTATCGTTGATACTAACATTTTTTCCACATAGTAGATAGCTATTTTACTTCATATTTAATTATTTACTATACAAATAACTTATACTTCGTATAAAAATTCATCAATTATGGACATATTATATGTTTCGGTTCGGCTTATAAGTTGTGTTATCATGTTTGGATGTGCTTTTGAAAAGTGTTTATTAATTTTTTAACTTTTTAAAAATAAGTTTTGAAAAGTAAAGGGTACTTTACTTCTTTTTTTTTTTGGAAACGGCTTTATATAAACAAAACCAGCAAGAAGCTAGGAAAAAAAAAGTTCAAACATTACATGGTAAAATGAGCCATTCCGGCCAAGGCACTCTAAATTTACTATTTCTATTACAAATCCAAGTAAACGAGACTTCTTTTATAGCATCGACCAACATATCTTTTCTTCGATCCCCGTTGTTAAAGATTACCGCATTTCTATACCGTCACAAGATCCAAACAACCGTAAAACACACCGCTTCAACAATCAACTTACAATGCCGATTTCTATTGCCCGAGTACACCGATTCCAACAACTCATCTAGATCTTCCATGTCAACATCCAACACTTGAAGCCAATTACCAATAGATCTCCAAACACTTTTTGCTACATTACAATTCCAAAATATGTGATCCACATCTTCCATCTCTGCGTCACAAACTTGACATCGTAGATCATCGAGAAGAACACCTCTCAAAGCAAGATTTTGCTTTGAAGGAATCCTATTAAGTTTCACTTTCCACACCACGATGTTCACTTTCCTAGGGACAAGAGGGTTCCATCGTGTCTCGATCAAACACATGGGCAACAACCGATCATCAAGCCAATTTCTAGTCGTCTTAACTTCAAAAATACCGTTATCTCCAATCTCCCACCACCATTTATCCGGCACCTGTGACAAGTGATAACCTTGTACCTTAGCATATATCTCCATTATTTGACATGCCTCTCGACCCCCCCCCCACGTAGGCCGTACCCAATCCCACACCACCGTACCCTCATGCATGCGCTCGGCTACTGAGCAAGAACTATTAGCCTCCAATCTATACAATCTCGGGTATTTCATTCTAAATGAAACTGCATCCGCCCATGGGTCATTCCAAAAGCTTGTATTCGAGCCATCCCCCACCCTTTTCTTTAAGTAAGACAAAAAGTCCAACCCGGAATCTTTGCTTTCATTCAACATTTTGAGCATACAAGCCCATGGCCCATTTGAGGACTTGTGCCCATCAACATCGCCCAACCCACCGCCATCATTATATATTGCCCAAATAACACGAGCCCACAACATCTCCTTATTATTCACAAATCTCCACACCCATTTCAACACAAGAGCAATATTAAAAGCTTTCAAACTTCCAATATTAAGACCACCATTTCGGTATGAAGCCAACACCAAATCCCACTTCACCCAATGGATCTTCCGTTGCTCTTCGGTACCTCCCCACAAGAAGGATGCACGCAATCTTTCCAACATAATACCCACATTCTTTGGCATAATAAACATGGACCTATAATAAATGCCCAAACCTCCCAACACCGATTTTATTAACGTAGATTTTCCACCTATCGATATAGTTTTGACCTTCCACCCCGACAGTTTCTTTTTAAATCTATCAATTAGGCCTTCCCAATTATTTTTTCTAGACATCGATGCTCCCACCGGAAGGCCTAAATAAATAAACGGAATTTTACCTTTGCAAACCCCAAGTCTATTTGCCATGCCATCGATTTCATCATCCTTAACTCCAACTCCATACAAATTTGACTTATGCAAATTTAACTTCAACCCGGACGCCATATAAAAATAGTGAAGAATGATAAGCAAATTTTGCATATTATGACCCGACCACTCCCCCAAAAAAATAGCATCATCCGCATATAACAAGTGTGAAATTGACACAGAATCATCTGTTATTTTAACTCCCTTGAAGAAATGATGAGCTTTAGCTTCCTCCATAGCCACATGGAGGCCCTCCATGGCAATAATAAATAGAAAAGGTGACAAGGGATCACCTTGCCTTAGCCCTCTCTCTAAATTAAACTCTCTAAAAGCATTCCCATTTAAAAGAACCGATGCTTTAGAAGAATTAAGAATGGCCTTAATCCAGTTCCGCCACACATCCGGGAATTTCATAAACTCCATCATTCTATCCAAAAACTCCAAACTAATCGAGTCATATGCCTTCTCAAAATCGATCTTTAACACCATAGCACTTTTTTTTCTTTTTTTATACCATGCTATGATCTCATTAACAATCATCGGGCCGTCCAAAATTTGACGTCCTTGAATGAACGCCGACTACTCTATACTAACAATAGAGTCCACCACCAGTGCTAGTCTTAGAGCTAAGACTTTAGCCACAATTTTATATTGAACACCAATAAGACTGATCGGCCTATAATCATTAATAGAGAGCGGGTTAGTGACTTTCGGAATCAAAGTAATAAACGAAGAATTACACCCAAACGGTAATACCCCCGTCACGAGGAACTCATTCACAAATGCAAAAACATCATTTTTGATCACTTCCCAAAAAAATTTCACAAAAGCAAACGTGAATCCGTCCGGTCCCGGAGCCTTCTCGTTTCCACAGCTCTAAACAGCTCTTTTCAGCTCTTCCATAGTAATATTGCTCATCAACATCAAAGCATTTGCGTCAGAGAGGGACTTAAATTTATCACTTCGCCTCACGATTTTAATAACCTGCACCTTTTTAAATTTATTAGCATAATAATTATAGAAAATATCTTTTACCGCCATAGGTGAAGAAATCCATTCGCCTTCATGTTTAACGCCTCTCATCAAAGAATGCCTACTCTTGCTATTAATAATACCATGAAAGTATTTAGAGTTTTCATCCCCTTCAATACCCCACTTTATCTTAGCTTTTTGTGCGAGATCTTGCCATTCTTTTTTATCAATTTTATATAAAGCTTGTTTCGCATTTGGACGCAAAGTAAGCTCATCATCCGTAACTGTGTGAGATTCCATCTTCGCCTCAATCAACGCCACCTGGTCCATTAACCGTTTCCTGTTTTCCGCATGCTCGACTTTTTTTTCTCTCCACCACGATTTACATCTTTCTTTTATCATTTTCAACTTATCTTTAAATCTTATACAAAGATTTTGACACTCCTGATCCCCCTGCCGCCCCCACAAAGATACCACCATATCATTAAAAGACTCTTCCTCCATCCAAGAGTTGAAAAAACGAAACGCACGAGGACCATAATCAACCGACTCTTGCTCCAAAACTATAGATCTATGATCTGAAATAATATCAGGCATAACTTTAGCTGATAAATCTGCACATATAGCATGCACCCCTTCCGTAACAAAAAATCGGTCCAGCTTACTCATTTTCCGACTGTTAGTACTAATACGAGTAAAAGCCGAACCCCCCATAGGAACCTCATCAATACCAGCCGAATCAATGAAGCTGTTAAAGTCTTCAACTTCTCGATCATTACTTACACAACCCCATCTTTCCCCTTCATCACGAACCGCATTAAAGTCTCCAGACAAAACATAATTTCCTTCATTTGCATGCATATAAGAAACAATACTCTCCCATAATCTTCTTTTATCAACAATACTTTGAGGCGCATACACATTGGCCATAATACAGTTCAACTTGCTATTCGTCCATTCACCATGCACAAATAACACGTTCTGAAAGCTAACAATACGAGAACTAACAAACAAGTTCGAGTCCCAGACGGAAAGAATACCACCTGATAGCCCAACAGCACTACTTAACGCGAAATCGAACGACAAATTACCCCAACACTGCTTGATCATAAACAAATCTACTTTCGAAACCCTCGTCTCTTGAATACCAAGAAAAGAAGTTTTATACTTGTTACAACTCACTCCAATCCTCTTACGTTTTACCCCATCTCCAATTCCACAACAGTTAATGGACACAATATTCATTTAAGAACATTATCCTCTCCCATTCTACTAATCATACGGTCAAGAGATAATTTGCACCCTTCCATGTCATGCCCCATGGCATGCCCAATCTCAATATACTTATTTAAATCCTCCACCAACGAAAACTATTTCGACTTATTCTTGCTAGACTCCGACTTATTAACTGAGTTTTGAGAAAACGAAGATTTTTCCATCTTCTCACCTTCTACCCCACCACCCGTAGCTACATCATTTATGACATGTTCAAACCCCGGAGGTTTACAGAGTGACTCCTCCTCACTTGGTTGGTCTCCCACACTTCTATTTTCCACCACCATTTCGCCGTCCACCACTGTTTCGATTTCCACCACCACTGGTGATTTAACCTCCACTACCGGTGAATGTATCCCGGCAGTAGACCCCTTCGACCCAAACTCATTACATTTATCTTCACTTTGTTTGTTACCATCCTCTTCACCAAATCGATTCTCATTATCTTCACTTCTAGATTCATCCGATCCACCATTAAATAAAGAAACATCATCATCTTCTTTATTCTCCAACTCAGCACACTTCATAACCGGTTTCCACAATGCAATTTCATATAACCAAACCGGGTATACAATGTTATTAATCATAACATCCAGTTCCTCATCAATCTTTCCTCTTAACCCTGTTTTTATGCACACCCTACCCGTTCCACCATTTCCTTGATCTTCATCAAGAAACATTATCTCTCCCCATCCTTTGATCAACTTTTTTATCGCATTAACGGTACCTGTCAATAGCGGGAGGCCATCAATCTGCTCCCATACAACCTTGTCATCCATTATGAACTTATCATCCAACAATCGCAAATGAGTAAAGAAAAACTGCATGTCATCATGCAACTTAAACTTCTCACATGCATCTCTCGATTCCAACTCCATCCATATCCAAGAAACACCGATATAGTGAACATCGACATCAAAAAACCCTTCTTTCACACAGACAACCTTGATGTTCTCAATCAAGGTCAGTTCTCGCACCTTACCAATAAGAATCGTACCCTCATCTTTCACGGGCATAGCATCCTCTTTCGCCAGTTTAATAATTTTCTTTTTCCTCACCTCCGTTTTATTCACACTGTCGTTCACCTTAACTGAATGCTTTTCCTGTTCCTTATCATGCTTGAACAAATCAGCATACTTAGTACGTGAGACCACATCTCGGGAATTACTAACATACCGGTCAGGGGCATGAACTGTTTCTTGGGCTGACTTACGTTCAAACCTGGAGGCTGATGCAAACAGATGGTATGAACCATACCATGCATCATTCAGCCGTCCAATTAGGGCATCCATATCATGAACCCTAATAAACCGAGCAAAACCAAACCTACGTCCAATCTTAGATAACTTACGTGGAATAAATGCGTCAACAACCGTACCGTAAACCATCATAGCCTTCCACAGATCATCATTATCCCACGTTTTAGGGATATTTGTAACGTAGACTGTTTTCGCAATTCCCCAATTCTTCGTTTCTGGAAAACGATCGCTGTGCACCTCTGTTAGATGCACATCGCCGTTGCGTATTCGCCTTCCCCATCTAGCAATCAACCCTTCCCCCCACCCACAATCGGGAAGAAAAATCGATCAAAACCCTACGATCAAAACCCTAGGGGCGCCGTCTCCAAAGAGAGAGTAGACTTAGGAGTAGATTACCATAGGGGATTTACTGTTCATTAATATGTTAAAACTCGGTTACAAAAACCCCGTTCAATTGAAAGTTCCGTTGAAGCTTGAAAGTGTGAAAAGTTGACCCAAGCTACCTCTGGTTTTTATACAACAATCACTAAAAGAACGTGAAATCGAAAACTCTTTTTTGAGATCATACTCAAATATCTTATTAACTTATTGATTTTCTGAAAAGTCAATAAACTACAATCAAAATTACTCTTTTATAGAATATGGTTCTGGTTTGGTTTTGGGATCGGTTCAGGTAATTCATGTATAGATCTGATTGGAACCGAAATGATAATTAGAGATGGTATCGAATGTTTGTATCATATTTTTTAGTTTATACATGTGATATTGAAGTGTTTACAAATACCAACTGTATAATAAACATGAACCGAACACTATCGATAGTATTACATCCAAACAAATTCAAAATACATAGTTAATTAAATTTCGAGGCGGTTTTCAACAACATTCATAAGTCTCATTCGATTATAGCAAGTGATATCATTGAGACTTCATTTTTATGGTTAAAACATAGGAGTAATTTTGATTGTAATTTGGTGGATTGGAGGATTTCCTCTTTTTTGTCTTGTTTGTAAACTTTCTTTGCTCGTCTTAGTATCTTGCTAAGTTCGAGTGTCTTTTTAATCTATTTTCCGTTTCCAAAAAAAAATAAAATTTTGAGTCCGGGTCTTAGGTCCGATTTGTTCTATACCCAATACATGGACCCGAAAGATCCGATACCCGATTTCGCGGAAAACCCAACACCCAAACTAATTTTTAGTAATCCAGTTCTAGTTTGGTATAGATACGGGTTCAGATTTATAGTTCTATATCTAATCTCTATGAAGCTGAATTTTTTATTTGTAAAAATGTATTTGGTACAAAAACTATAATTGAAAATTAACCTATAGTACATTTATCATACAAAGTAACACTGTTCATTACAAGATCATAGGAAACGGAACGGAAGTGAAACGGAGTAACATGCCTTTAAAGGTTAATATATATTAGTTTTTATAAGAACTACTATATATTAGTATTTATAGGAACAAATACGTGTTGCTACCTCATCCCACTTGGTAATACACTTCCTCCGCTAACTCATGGTTGGCTGTTTGATCCTTGCGACCTACTAATTCTGTGTTTTCATATTCTTAATAGCCATGCTTTTTGTTAAAAGTAAAGATAATGAAAGGCTATTAAATTATTAAATAAATTCTTATTTTAATCAAATTATATTATTATTATTATTATTTGGTTCTTTGAATATTATAAATTGGATCTAAAAGATAATAGAGCGTTATATGGTTTTAGTAATTTTATACAGATTTAATAATTTGACTCTGGTGTTTCAATATTTATAAAATATTATTTATAATAAAATATTTATAATGTTACATAAGTACCATAATTTTTATTTTTGTATATTATACATGTGTCGGGACCATACATAAATATTTTTTTTAAATACTAGAAAACTACATTTATTACCCCTAACAGGGTAAAACATTTGTTTTTTTTTTTTCATCAATATTATATTGTAATATTTAACACATAATAAAACTAAACTTTATTAATATTTTACACACACCCTCTGTACTACTCATAATTCTACACCATTGTCTACAACGGGACTTGAACCTCGACCACAAGCCAAAGGGAAACACCTTCTAACACCTTATACCGCTAGACTACAAGCCCTTTGGTAAATAAACCATACTTCCTCCGTATCAAAATAAGTGACATACTTTCCATTTTGAGGTGTATCAAAATAAGTACACACTTTGAAAACTTTATTTATTTGGTAAAAGTAGTGAGATCCATACCCACTAACTATCCACTTTATTCATTTGAATTTCATGATTTGCCTTTCGATTAATAAAGACATAAATTATTAGGTAGGTGGGGTTTTTTCGATACTTATTTGGTAATTAAAGAAAGTGTTTTTTTTAACTCTTTCATGATGTTGTATTTTTTGCTTTTAAATGCTACATTACAATTACGGTGCGGCAATAAAAAGTTGTAATTAATAAACTAAACTTTGACATGTTCTAATTACATAAAACTAGGTAAACAAAAACAGAGAATTTTATAAATTAATGTATTCAAAATTTTTTAAGAATTCTAACAAACATAACAACCTTTAGAATGTTAAAAATATGCATTTCAACGTATCTTGCACTATATTTTGAAATTTAAGAAACCCCCCAAAAATTGTATTATTGGTATTGTTGTAATTATAATAGACATGATCCTACATCATATTATTCGTTCATAAATTGAAAAAATAAATTTGATCAAAAGTTTAATGTCGTCGGAAAAAACTGCGTTTAAAAACCCGCAACAACGTGCGGGGGACCATAGTACTCGTGTAAAACATAAGACATATGAAAGACATATAAAATGATTAAATATGTTTGGAATTAAGAGTATTAAGGTAATTTTATACGCTTAAAAGTCTCATCTCTTTTTAAAAGGTAATTCAAATAGTTTTTTATTTTAGAATTTTTCTTTACCATAAAACTAAAAAAACTCACATCCAAACAGAACTTGTATTTATCAGAGTTTAAAATTTTAAATAAAAAACTAAAAGCTCTAACAAATTAAGATATTACGAAAAAACATTATAGTGTATACATGTAGTAGAGAAAATGATATGTTGTTTTTAAGTTAATTATTTTTCGCTGCTACAACCATGTTAAAAGAAAATACCTCTCACTTTCTCCTAAGTTTAACTTAAAAGAATATTGGTCATTTATATAAAATTTGACAAAAGCAACGTAGCCAACTTGTGTGTTTGGTTAAACACATTCATTAGTACTTGTTGAATTGAAAAGGGTATGCTTAATGTTTTATGTATGAAAGAAAGAAACAAAAAGGTATTAGTTGTACAACAAAGGTGTCCATGTGTGTTACGGGGTGTCACCGACAAAACCATCGCCACCATTCCCTTCTTTCCCATAAATAATAGAGATATGATATTTAGTCCTACTATTTATACTTACTCATTAACTGTGTATTTCACTAATTCTTTCTCCTAATGTTATTCATTGATTTTGACACGTGTCTTCATCTAATGAGTAGGCCTATGAGTAGGTCTAAATGGTAGGCATAAATACCATTACTCTAAATAATATGAATTAAAACACATTTTCTTTTTCAATATTTTTTATTAACCTTGTAATAAGTAGAATATTGACATACGTATCACATAGGTATTATATAATTTTTTAAATTATATATAAATAAAATATTTAGTTTTTATTATATTCATGTAATAATGAAGTAAAAGTAACTATTAAACATATTATGTATTAACGTATAATAATGCAAATAAAATTTGACCAAAATATAAATGTAATAGAATATTTTATTGCGAACATAATTGATGTTTATTTTAATGTGCTTAGTTCGTCGACGTTTTACTAGATTAGTGTATGTAGACAACACTTAGGTGCTGTTTGTTTTTTCAGAGCAAAAAGATCTGTTGTCTGCGGACCACGTCTGCCAACTGCTGCAGCTTCTGGGATGGACCAAAGGTCTGCAGTCTGCAAGAAAACCGTTATTTGTTTTTTTAACATCTGCAGACTGGTTAAATAATCTGAAATTTAAAATATACTCCATCTTGCAACATTGAAATAATCCATACATTGCAATAACAATTTGTTTACTTCTATCTTGCAATTTTTTTTTTTTTTGTCAAATCCTTACGAAAGTTTTCAATTTAACAAATAATGAAATTTAAAATATACTCCATCTTGAGTCCATACATTACCAAAGTTTTTTTTCTTTCAAAGTTTCAATAATCAATTTATGCATAACAACAACAATGAAATCCAATTTCTACATAACCAAATAACAATAATACTCTTAGGGACGCTTTGTTCAAAGTAGGTAATGAGAAAGAGAAATGTAATAAGAATTTTTAAGGAATATAATAGGTATTTTTTAGTATTCCCTTGAGCATTAATGTTGTTTGGTTTATCAAGTATTTAATATGTGCATGAGTAAGATTAATATTAAAAAAAATAAAAATATGGTTATATATATAATAAATATTAATTCAAATAATAATATTATACATTAATATAATAAAAATATATATTAATATAATAATGATAGTATTAATTAATATATTAATAATATTAGTTAATATATTAATATTATATTATATTTATATATAATAGTAATATATATAATTTAAATATAATAAAATATAATAATATAATAATAATATTAATTAATATATAATATTAATATTAATTAATAAAATAATAATATTAATTAATATAATAATTTTATATATTAACATAATAATAAAATATATTAATATGATAATAATATTAATTAATATATAATAATAATAATATTAATTAATATAATAATAATATTAGTTAATATAATAATAATATTAATTAATATAATAATATTATATATTAACATAATAATAATATATATTAATTAAGTTTGGAGATGTTTTTTTTTAAGTTTGGAAGACCCAAGAAGCTAATGCCAAAGTCTTCATGGGGAAGACCTTAGGTAGACAATTTAAGGTCTTCGGGCTTCCGAAAAACAAATATCTGCGAAAGCCTTTTTCTGCACGTGGTCTGCGCCGCGAAGACAAAAGACCTCAGGAAGACCTTTTGTCAAAAAAACAAATAGCACCTTACATTATCACAATAAATGCGAGTGAAGTTCATGAAGTAAGTTGGAATCCAACAAGTTTCGTAGATAACATTTGCAATTGCTCTATATTCAGTTTCGGCACTTGATTGAGAGATGGTCGGTTTCCGTTTCGAAAACTAGGATAATAAGTTATGACTAAGAAATACATAAAACATCTAGATGTTAATCGACGAGTGCTCGGGTACCCTTCCCAGTTCACGTAGGAGTTTACAATGAGATTACATTTACGCCCTACATGTGTTCTTTCCAACTTGGCTTGCGGGGTAATGAATTTCGTAGTGGGCTTTCTGATACATGGGCTGAAATGTGTTGTCACCCAATCATAAGAGAAACTTTTTAAAGGTTAATAACGACATGGAATTGCATATGTCCTCTTACACCATAGGAGGAGGCAATATTATCATTGATTTTATTTCATTCTTTGCATTTATTAATTCCCTTCAAACATATCTCAATAGAATATTCACTTTATTCAATACAAAGTTCATTTTACTTCTTTCATTCCGATATTTCATTTACTACAACCTAACACACCCTAAGTTACAAGAGTAGAAAGAAAATAAACCAAACGTAGTTATAAGTAACAAGCAGTCCAAAGGTATAGCATCCACCGAACGTAATGGATTCTTTCCAACCGCACATTATTCATTCAAACCACGGAATCAATTCAATACCATTGTAAAAGGCGAGTATGGCGGGTAGCAGACTCGTACCAATCCACCACCATCATCATCGCCATACAAATACAACAACCCTAATTCCCACTTCCCTCCCCCAATTCACTATTCAACTCACGGCGTTCAATGTCTGCAACTGCAATTCCCACTACAAACGCCCCAATTCTTCAACACAACCACGCCTCCACTGGTAATTTAAATCCCTTCGCTTCTTAAAATTGATATGTCTACATCATCGATTGTATCATAAACATTTCAATTTATGCTCCTTCACTTCACTAAAAATAACTTCATTACAACTTAACTTTCATTCCATTGTGGAATTCAATTTCGACTTTTAATTCATTCCAGTAGTTTCTCCCTTTCTCGTCAAAGTTTTTACTTTTCATATTTTGAAAATTGATTCATACGACCTAAAACGTTATATTTCTCGGAAATTCAATGACTATTCCGTGGCCTTTTAAATCGAAAATTGCTTAATTAATATTGTTAAAAGGATGCTGGTCGGAATTTGCTAGTAATGTCTCTGGAGAATGGGATGGGTTTGGAGCTGATTTCACCATGGATGGCAACCCAATTGAGCTTCCAGAAAACGTAGTACCCGATGCTTACCGAGAATGGGAGGTTAAAGTATTCGATTGGCGAACTCAATGCCCAACTCTCGCTCAACCAGACAACGTTTCTGCAATCTACAAACTAATTAAACTTCTTCCTACTGTCGGCTGTGAAGCTGATGCAGCCACACGGTATACTATTGATGAGAGAATCATAGGAGGAACAGATAACATGGTTTCCTCATTTGCATATCAATCCGCTGGATGTTACACTGCTGTTTGGTCAACAAAGAAACAAAACGTTCTGGAGTTGGAGCATTGTTTGATTGATCCTCGTGATAAGCAGTCACGTGTAAGAATCATTCAAATTGTGAGTGTTGATGAAAATAAAAAAATTATGCTGAAGAACATTAAAGTGTTTATCGAGCAGTGGTATGGCCCGTTTAGAAACGGGGATCAACTAGGTGGATGTGCCATACGTGATTCTGCTTTTGCTAAAACAGAAGTTCTTAACAGTTCACAAATTTCGGGCATGTGGCAACGTTCAAACTCGATAGCCAGATTCCAAGACTCTCCTAATGTGAGTTTTGTTTAGCAATTAACACAAAAAAACGAATCTTGTTTGATTAATCGTTTCATAAATTGATCATGATAGGGTGTTGTTCAAGAACTTGTAGCGGTTGATGGAATAGAGAAGTTGGTAAGAGACGAAAAGAATGTGGTGTTGCTACCAAAGAAGTTGTGGAGTTCGGTTAAAGAAACAGAAGATGAAGATAAAACTTGCTGTGAAGTCGGATGGCTGTTGGAAACAGGGCGTGCCATCACATCAAAATGTATCTTTTCAAGGAACGCAGAGTTAAAAGTAAGTAAATTTGATCCATATTTTGGCGTTTATCATCAATATAATGTTCTAAATGTAAGCATGCATCTTGATTTTATTGCAGGAGATGATAATTTCGTCTGAAACTGCAGCTACATGAGCTCCTCTATAGGTTTTGGAGCTGGAACTGCAATTTGATTGATCATTTGTACAACTATCTCACAATAAGTGTATAGAATAAACTCATGAAGTGATGCTATTTAAAACTCTTGTTGATCTGCTTATTTTTCAGTTGTGACGTGTTTGATAAATTACTCGGTCTATAATAGGGTACATCATCAATAACTAAACAAAAATATAAACAAGTTGTAGTACTTGACAAAATTAATCTTGTGTTCATGCGTTTTTAAACAAAAGAAGAGAGAAAGAGAAATGAAAGAAAAATTTAGAAGAAAATATATAAAATTTCCGTTTTTCTGCTGGAAAGAAAAGAAAAGAACCTAATATCTTTTTTGTGTTCCCAACTTGCTCCACTCAAAATTACTCTCGTGAACACCAATAAAAATATCAACATTGCTCCGCTTAAATGCAAACATAATACGAACCTGCTGAAGTTGCAAAAGATTAGTTATGTATAAGAATAGAAAATGTTTTAATTAAGGCTATTTTGGTAATCCAAGTGTATTTATTCTCTTCTCCAAAATCTTCCTACGTTTGAAAGAAAAATTAGAAGCCAAAATTTCTTTTATAAAAAGCTTGGGAACACAAACTATTTTTTTCATCTTCTATCTTGTTTTCTTATCTTCTCTATAAAAACTTGGGAAGTCATCGTAAAAGAAGAAAAATAAGTGAAATAAAAGAAGCATTGGCACAAAGTTTAATCAATTCGACTTCCTACTAAAATTAAACAAGTGGAGCCTTGTCCCACACGTACAACTTACAACAAACAACTAAACTGTGCACTCGGTAATTCAAGGTTTTAATTAAAAATGAAAATACAGAAACCAACGTAAAACAAAAGCAAGCATATAATATGCAGAGACATGGCCTTGAACCCTCACCACCTATTCGCATACTGCTGTACAATCTGCAACAACTCAATTGTTTTCATTTTCATTTTTAAAAACAATTAAAAGTGAAGATTGAAAAATGTACGTGTTGACTTAGAAATGACTAGAGAGCCCCTGGTGCATCTCTCATGCTCATATTCAGACTGTTGCGCATCGTTCTTCTTCCAACTCCCGCATTTCCTTTTGTCATCATCGCCACAAATTCCCCATAATCAATCCGACCATCCTGTATGTATGTATGTGTCACAACTAAATCAACCATTTTCTTTCAAACTTTTCAATAATAATATAATATTAATTTGGACTTACATTATCTTGGTCAACTTCTTTGATGATATCCTCCACAAGAAAATCAGTCATATTGTGATCTGCACAAGCTTGTTGGAGCTCATCAACCGTTATGTAACCGCTTCCATCCTTGTCAAAATACTGAAACGCAGCCACAAGGTGCTCTTCTCTCTCCAGTTTGTTTAGATGAATCGTAGCAGCTACAAATTCTCCATAATCAATTGTCCCGCTGTTGTCCACATCAGCCTGAAACCCATGCCACATCATCAGCAACAACCTCACCACCTTACAAATAATATAACATTATCTTACTTACCGCATCCATAAGGTCTCGTATTTCTGTGTCTTTTAATGTAGAACCAAACTTCCTTAATCCAGCTTTCAGTTCATCAAATGTTATCGCACCACTGTTATCAGTATCCATTGCCTTGAACATTTCTCTCAAACCAGCAATCTCCTCTTCAGACAAGCTTTCAGCAATCACCTAAACAAAAAACATGTTTTAAAAAATCATTTTTGTGTAAATAAATGTTTATGTTGAGTGTTTATAAAAACATACCCGCAAAGCCATTTTCTTTAACTTATTCATTGCAGAGAACTGCTTCAAACGAGAAAGTACAGCTGGATCCAATGCTCTGTCAGGAGCAACACCATTTTCACAAATCCAAGGATGACCTGCACAATGCACACATAATTGCCCATAAATAACCTTTAAAGCCTATAATATATATTGATTGTAACAAAAAAAAAAAAAAAAAAAAACATACAGAGAACTTCATGAGCAGTTAAGCGGTCTGAAGGTCGGGAGCATAACATCTTCCTAATAAGATCCTTTGCACTGACAGAAATAAGTGGCCATGGGTCAGATTCAAAGTCTATGTATCCCTTCAAAACTGCATCAAATATCCCCTGTTGTGTTTCTACAATACAATACACAAAAAGTTAAAATTAACCTTTTTTTTGTAATAAACTAAAAATCCAGAAAACTTAGAATAGAACATACCAGCCCAAAAGGGAGGCACACCACTTAGCAGTATATAGAGTATAACCCCTGCAGTCCATACATCTGCTTCTGGACCATAATGCTTCAAAAGCACTTCAGGAGCCACATAATACGGACTTCCCACCACATCTGTGAAAATTTGACCTAAAAAACCACCACAAATTAATTTATAATATAGTAAGTATTTGAAAATGAGTTTACCTGGCTTGAAGAAAACAGAGAGTCCAAAATCAATTGCTTTTAAAGAGAAATCATCATCTCTATTAACCAACAGAAAATTCTCAGGTTTCAGATCTCTATGCATAACCCCAAGCGAGTGGCAAGCTTCAACAACACCGACAATAATCTTTGTCAACTCAGCCGCCTTCCTCTCACTGTAATGCCCCCTTTGAATAATCCTATCAAACAATTCGCCACCATTGCAAAGCTCCATCACTATATGAACATACAAATGATCCTCGTACGCACCCTTGATTGTCACAATATTCTTGTGTCCTGCTAAATGATGCATTATCTGAATCTCTCTCCGAACATCCTCCAAATCCTCTTTCGAAATCAACTTTCTTTTCGAGATCGATTTACAGGCGTAATCCACACCAGTTGCGATCTCCGTGCACAAATAGGTCGTACCGAATTGACCTTGACCTAACTTTTGACCCAAATTGTAGACGTCACGAATGTTATCGGTTTTATGTCCGAGAACGTAATAAGACTGATTCGAGGTTCCGTGACGGCTCATGGTGTTTTCCTTTTTGGTAACAGGAACAGGCAAGGGTTTTGGGGGATTAGGTGAGAATTCTTGAGCAATGAGATGTTGGGAAATCAAAGAGTAATCCAAAGAGTTGTTAGAAAGGGCAGAAGAAGGTGATTGTTCTTGAGGCTTATTATTGAAGTCCCCTTTTATTCCGAAAGATCCACGGCATGTATTGCCCATAAAAACAGTCAACTGCAACTTCTTCTTCTTATCATTAAATTAAATTAGCTGCTACACACAGCATCACAAACTTAACAATCAAACAAATAATAATAAAAAGATGTCGCAATCGTAATAATTTACTGATTTCAGGCAGAAAGAGTTGAAACTAGAGATGAATATCAAGTTGCAGTTAGAGAAACATAGCAGTAAAGTACCTGAATCTGATGTATGGATGAATATACGGCGATCAGAATAAGAGTATAAATTAGTATTGATGGATGAGTAGATGAACAGCAATATATATCTATCTGGGTTTGACAACTAACTTTTAGATCTATGAAAAGAATAGGAAGGCTCTACTGTGTTGCCAAGAAGTTGGTGCTGACCAGCTTGCTAGTCTACACTCACCCAACCTATGTATGTCGCCCTCTGTATCCACAATAATGTTACACATTACTACCTCACTCTATCCATTATATTCCCATCGCTCCACCTTTCACAAAAAATATTGCAAAAACACCCATTTAAACACCATCTATCATTTCTTTGCACCATTCAAAATACTATTGCGGCAATGTTTGCTTTCTTATTAATAATAGCACCTCCAATCTTAGTATACTTTTATAATATACTTCACACTATATTGTTGCAATTTCACATAAACTTTATAGTGTTGTTTAGTAAATTAGTACAGTGTAATTAAAGTTAAATAAATAAGAATATACCTAGAATATTAGTTTAAGTGTAATGCTTTGGAGTGTTTTAGTGTTAACATTACTTTTTATATTATAATTATAAGTTTTAGTGTAAAAGATAATGTTATGTATTGGAGATAGAAGTGTTATATTGATGGTTAAAACTTTAAAGTGTTGTTTGTAAAGATGAAGTGTTATATTGGCATTGGATGTACGTTTATTGTTTAACGGAGCAAAATCCAACTTAAAAGTTTACAATACATGGGTTAGAAAAAGTCAATAGACTATAAGTTGAAGGGCATTACCAATCTTATCGAATGTCGATCATAAAATAACACTTGCATTAGCAGACAAATATTATTATGAGGGTATAAAAGGGAAAGAAAAGGTACAACACCCAACATTATTATACTACCTCCGTATCAAAATAAGTGATACATTTGGGAAATTACAGTTTTTAAGGCAAAAGATTGGAAAGTGATTTAAAATAGTATAAAGTGGATAGTTAGTGGATAATGGGACCCACTTCTTTTGGATGTAGTGAAATTAATGATGTTTAAAAGTAAAAGTAAGGGTAAAAGAGTAATTTTACTTTATTAAAGTAGATAGTTAGTGGGAAAGGGGTCCCACTTTTTTGCCAAATAAGGAAAGATTTTGAAGTGTATCACTTATTTTGTTCAACCCCTTTTAGGAAAGTGTATCACTTATTTTGATATGGAGGTAGTATTATACTGTATTTCTTTTGATAAATGGAGAGATTCATTGAACAATTCAGTGCTGGACTGGCAAACAAAGAGAAATCTTTTATTTTCTCCTTCAAATAAGAAATAAAGAAGTTAAGAAACTAATATATACTTCCTCTGATTCAAAATAAGTGATACACTTTCCTTTTTGGGGTGATTCAAAATAAGTGATACACTTTGAAAAGTTTCCTTATTTGGCAAAAAAAATGGGACCCACAACCACTAACTATCTACTTTAATAAAGTGAAATGACCCCTTTACCCTTATTTTTTACTTTTAAACATCATTAACCTTGTTTTATTCAAAATGTGTGGGACCCATTCCCCACTAACCATCTAATTAATCTAATTTAATCATCATTATAATCTTTTGCCTCAAAAACCGTGAAACCCCAAGTGTATCACTTATTTTGAATCGGAGGAAGTATATATATATACATATAAAATCGAATTGGAAAAAAAAATACGAAGATTTTAAAATAATTTTTCTAGCCAGTCATTCAAAATAATCATGTCTTACATATAAATAAATTGGTTTATTTATATAACTTACAATCTCAATTATTTTGCTAAATTCAAAGTAACTCCCATATATATTCTAATCTTACTATGAGTTTGTATTGAAGAGTTTATGAAAGAGTCTGAACATTAGTTTAGCTTTTAATTGGAGATATTTAGGGCGTCTCCGACATTTAAAAGGCCCTGTGCGAAAAAATGAAAATGAGCACTCTAAATACAAGGTATATAATATAAAAACTTGAACTTTCTAATTTTTTTCCAATTAAATATTAAGTTGGCTTAAAATTTTAAAATTATATATAAGACGTATATAAAAAATGGGCCCGCTCTAAAACATGGGCCCTGTGTGACAGCACCTCGTGCGCTTCCTAAAAACACCCATGGAGATAATTCCAACAAAAAAAAAAAACATCTATATCCAAGTCTTAGCTCATACAACAACAAATTTTTTCTTCATGTTTGTTGGAGAACGAGGATGAAAAGTACCGTGCACCGGGATATAATTATTCTATATGTTCTATCATATTAATGTTTACAAATTTATTATGAGCAACAGATTAATGAAAAAATCCTTAAAAATTATTAAAAGTTTGAGTTGGAAAAACATAATATTTGCTTTAATGAGAAAAGTGGGAGGGATAGTAAAAGAAATACATGTGAAGATTTGTCAAGATAAAAAAAACTATTGCTTCTCCACTTACATTTTCTACCCTTTTCTACTGGTAAAGAAAATTATTATTTTAATAGTATGTTATGAACAATACCAATTTGAATGATAATTGTATTATAAGGGGAATGTAAGCTGATAAACTTTTAGCATCAAATACAACTTATTTTTATTGTGTTATTATAAGTGATGGTTTTAAAATATGATACTTGACTTCGTTTTGCTTTTGTTATGACTTACGTAGAAAAATGCATTAAAATTGTATAATTTAAAAAAAATAAAAATAAAGGTATTTAGGTTATTTGAATGAAAAACTGAATAACCATATCACATGAACAAAAAAGCTGAAAATATATTAAAAAACCAAACGTGAAAAAAAAAGGATACAGAGACTGTTTGTTGACCACAAGGATGAAAAAGCTAAACAAAACGTTTAATAACAAAAGGAGTAAAATTAAAAGATCATATAAACAATTTTATAATTTGCCCTTTATTTTGTCATTCAAACATTTCGGCATCATTTCTTTACTATCTCATTTAAAATTGTTGTAACTTATAAAAAATAAAGTTAAAATATTGGGTTGAATAACATCATGCAAGTTGACCAATTGGGAGGCAGTAAAATCTAATTGGGATTTGACTTTGGGTTCAGCTCACACATCGGTGGGCCCCACCATATGACCCAAACTTCACCTATTCTCGACCCATATTATCGTTAAGTTATACAACCATATGACCCAGCTATAATCATAATTACAATACTAAAAAGTATACATAATTACAACAATATATTATAAGCTTGTTGGATTGAATTATAATATATGCCTATTCAAGAAAAATATTATAAGTTTGTTGATGTACAAATTAATAGCATATAAATTATGGGAAATAATTTTAGGACCACATAAAGTACTCTAAACACCACAACCACTGTTTTATAGTACTTGTACAACATACTTTAAATGTTGTACAGTGTGGTGAGTGAAGTAATTTGTGTGGTGTTAAAATCACTATCCATAAATTATCTCTCATTTATTATTCAAAACAGGGAAAAAAAACTCAACAATTATATTCAATCACCAATTTTGTAAAAACTATAGTAAAAATTAAATAATAAAATAAGCTTAAATAAGATAAAACTAAATAATAATTTAATCTCACATATTATAACAAATTTCTAAAAAGTTATAAGTAAACTTGGATCAAATTAGAAGTAAAAAGAAGTTTGATTTATTAACCAATAATTCGATTACAAACACATTATTATCCCGATAAAGCTCTTGCTAAAGTGACTAACATGGTCCTCGCATGAATTGCACTTTATCATTTTTTAGATCAAGCATGGGAATAAAACGAGGTCAAAACATACAAATAGTCGAACTAGAAGTCATATAGACTTGGCTCGAATTATAGCTGCAATAGAATCAAGCTAGCATGCCTAAGTCAAACTATATCGATTTTACTTAATTGAGCATTGCTTCCTCTAAACAAATTTGAGTCGTTTGGACTCTGATAAAAATGAACTCCAATCTTTCTCGAGTTGCACTGAAAAGTGAAAACCTACTTCACGAGAACTCATAAAACTATCATATTGCGTTCAAGCTAGCTTTTAACCTAAAGAACTGAGCTGAAGCTCACCATTTCGGCTCATTCGAATCCCTGATAAAGAGAACCCTACGTTTTCTATATATATATATATATATATATATATATATATATATATATATATATATATATATATATATATATATATATATATATGATATAACTATGACTTGATCTGCAACAAACATTTAATTATATAGTGAATAAAATATTTAGCTGCCACTTGTTGTCATGCAACCGAGATTATTTCCAATAATCTTATAATGTGATATAAAAAATGCGTATTGTTTCTTAAATTTCCTTTTTTGTGTGTTATTTTCCAATTAGTAATAAGTAGTTGAAAATTTGGAAGGAAAAACAGCATATAGAAAGAGTTTTGGGGAAAAAACCCAATCACATGTGCATGTGGCATCAAGTATGAAAGTATGTTCCCCAACATAGATTCCATTACACATGACATGGAGGATCAGGCCAGCTTTACGTATTTCTATAATCATTTACTTACACATTTAATATTAATATAAAACAACAAATAATACATAAACACAGCAAACTGCATAAAGTAATTAACATCTTCTCAATTACTATTTTCAATTTCAGCAATTGCTTCCAACCTATGGGCTGTTTGTTTTACCTTAGTTTTTGTTTTTGTTTTGTTTTTTTTTTTTTGAACGGCTAGTTAGTAAGTTAGTAATTCGAGTCTAGACGGTGACATCCACAAGGGGTAGTATACCTTCACTCGAACCCTCAACTTATGGGGACTAAACCCCACAATTAATTTATCCACAACGGGACTTGAACCCATGGGTCATGGACAACACCTTATCTTTTTCACCAATATAACTAGGCTAGAAGCCTTGGGTTTTGTGACAACCCTCAAAATCGGGTACTTAACCCGACAACTATTGTAACCCAATTTTGTTATAAATATTTTTCATCGTTAACGAAAGCAATTATATTGCATTTGCGTCAAGCAAACATTCATATTATGTGTTGTTAAGTCCCGTTGTTATGCACATGTCAGTTTTTCAGTGTCTCATACAGTTAGAATTGTACATTTAACGAGTTGGTGACTTAGCATAAACTTAAGCCGAACTTGAAAGTATAATCTTTATAATTTTTATTATTTATAATGCTCAACTAAATAAAATGGTACGAAAAATAGTGCACAAAACATCATAAACGACTAAATATATAACTAATAATATATAAGTTTCTCGGTACGACCCCGAGAATACGGAAAGAGATTAAATAAATCCCAAATCGATCAATATTAGCCAGTCAAGAGATGACCAACCAATTCCTGCGTGTACTTAATAGCTAACGACAAACCATATTATTATAATTTAAAATTCTTACTTAATCATAGTACGTTTTATTTATTTAGAATTAAATTGCCATTAACATTCCTTTTAATAAATAAATAAAAGAAAACATCCCTTGAAAGCAGTAACTCGTCCTCGTCTAATAAAACGGTTTCCCTTTTCTTGCGGAAGAATTTCATATATTTTAGTCAATCACCCCATAGTATAGCCTATCATCTTCACCACGTTCATAAACTCTATAATATACCCTATTAGAGAAAACCTCTACCAGTCACCTCCCATCTCACCACCGTCCTCACTCTCAACCGTTTACACCCTCAAAAACCCAGAAAATACACCTGCGACAACTCAAGACATCCAGCAGCCGGCGAAACCCAGCCGACTATATCTCGTCGATGTGCAAAACAGCAAACAAACCCTCCACCTTACTCTCTCTCCTCGAAAACGAACCAGAAGACCTCACCATCTTCTTCATTTTGTTTTGCAAACCCGCCTCAGGCCAGACTACTTCGACGAAACCAGAAACCACTACGGCGATCAAGACGTCTCTCCGATCAAACATACAAAACCGGTCACATCATCGTCGCTTTTCCCCGTTTTCTGGTAAAGGCAATACAACTCCGGCGAAGCATCTAGCAGTTCCGGCGATCTCGTTCCTCCCTCTCCGACGAATTTATCTCTCTCTAAAAGAAGGTATAACAATCTCTCTCACCCTTTATGGCTCTATGTTCGAACGTATACGTTGGTGTGTATTGATGTCGTATGTGGGTGTATGTAATACACCGACGGACGTCCCTCGAACCTCGTCTATTGTCTCCGGCGAACTACACCCAAGTGGGTGTTGTCATCTGTGTGTGTGTGTTGGCCGGAGGCACCGCCTACAAGTGTTACGGCGGTGTATTTATGTGCGTGTGAGAGTTACGGGCATCCCGTCACCGGCGGAACCGATCTCGCTGGTTTGCCTATTTCCTTTTCTCCTCCGTTTCCGGCCCTGGTAACCATCGGTATCCATTATTTTTCTTTTCCGCAGGCCTTAAGACAACATGTTGGGCCAAATCATTTAATCGCAGTCCAGCACACTTAAGTCTAGAATTGGCCGAGCCCGTTTAAAAGTCGTTTTTAGCCCAGCAGACCTCACGTAGACCCAGTGGTTTATTTACAAGCCCAAAAATTCATTTCTTCCAGTTAATAAAAAGTTCATATCAAACGTTTAAGTGATTATTTTTATAATAATTAAATTATTTATTTGGTTACTTTTAACTAGTAATTTATCTTATTTTTTTAATTATTAGTTATATAAATCAAATTATTTAATCGTGACTTGGCTACTCCCAAACCAAAGTCTAATTATTTGAAAATTTGTTTTAATTGAACAAACGAAATTAAATACGAGACAATCTGATCGAGTCACCAACGTATCGCTCGAGTTTATTTCCCTCAGGGAATCATTTTGCATCATTTATCATAGACGATTCATTTCGACCGTCACTTATTATTTACTCCTATGCATTAGGTCACTAGAAGTCGTTTGGTTGGATCTTGCATTTTGACTATTTGCATTTTTGGAAACTTTGCATCAGGTGAGTTCACAGCCCCACTTTTTACCGCATTTTATTTACTGTTTTATAACTTTGGGGTGAAAAACATAACAAATGCTTTTACAAATGTTTGCATTATTTATCACAACGTATTTTATAAATATATTTGTGACTAAGTTCATAACCTCTCTTTTACTACATTTTAACTGTTTTGAAACATATCAACTATTTTATAAACGTTTACAACATTTTTAAACGTTCACTATATCGTGATGAAAACTATTTTTGGAAACTAGACAACGAATCCTTATGCTTGGACTAAGTTTAGATGTACATGGAAGTGCGTATATGTTACATACATAATCATTAGCTAGTTGCGACTAGGCCCTGGATATGCAAATAATTGGCGGAGACCTACCCTCCCACGATTTGATCATTTATCGGTGTTTACCGACCACGAGGAGTGCATATCTAGCACGTTTAAGGTTGTTGTTTTGGTTATGGACTTAGGGTCAGCATTTTAACTCAAAGGTGTAGCTAACCTGTTGGGGGATCACCGTCACTAATGTTTCTACTACTGCTCTTGGAGCAGGCCAATTTAAACATTTTATATCATCACGCGATCTTTGCCAACGATGACATACTAAAACTATTATTTTTACTAACGCGAGTAAAATCGTACTACTGCTCTCGGAGCAGGTCATTTTTAACGTTATTAACATCACCTTATTTTTTCCGATGATGGCATACGGAAACTATTGTTTCTACTATTGCTTTTGAGCAGACTATTTTTAACATTTTATATCGTCAAACTATTTTTGCCATGAATGGCATACAAAAACTATGGAACTATTTTGAACTCATTAAAACCTGTGAATTCACTCAACAATTTTGTTGATACTTTTACATATGTTTTTCAGGTAACTAAGCTAGGCATTGAGTCGCATGCATTGGGAGTCAAGCTTTCGTTTTATAAAGATGTCACCATCAAATTTTAGTTAAAAACTATGTTTTGGTTCAACTACTTTGTTTACATTAAATTTTGGTGACATTACTTTTTATCAAACATTTATTGTTTACGATAATCATGTGTTATGTTTACTCATGAAGTCGCACGCCTGTTTTTCCGCAAACCACTTTTGGCAGGGTGTGACAGGTTTGTACTTATACTTATCTTTTGCAAGTAATTTATAACTCTAATAAGTAAGTTGATAAAATTTTGATAATTAAAGTAAAATAAAACTAGTGGTAAGCTCATGTTTATTTACTAGTGTCACATCAATGTCTTTCTTCAGATCAAATACATGACCAAACCTTTAAAGTGGTGACTAAACTGATGACCAAACTATAAAATTGATTTTATTAACACATGTATCACTAACCATGCATAATGTACAAGCAATACCTACTTTTTTTCGCGACAACATCAGGTCGTATGGGAGATCAAACCAAGCCAAAATGGAGGGGAGGGGAGGGGCACATCAATTTGGGGTCGTGTAATCGGAACGCGTCGCGAAGGTGGCATACGCATAATTCAGTCGCTTCACTACGCCTAGTCTAAGAGAAAAATCTCAAATATAAACCATGAAAATTGGGCTTACCAAAACCTCTCTAAACAAGCTCATAAGTATTATGCTCTATGTAAAGAGAGGGTCGCTCCCTACGTCCCCTCCATGCGTCCCAACTCCCAAACACATGATGTGTTCTCCCCCTTACGCCTCACTCCTTGGATTCTTCGCAAAAGACTCAATGGTCGTCCAGGCAACCATTGCTGGTCACCAAAATTCAAAGGAAGGTGATTGTTTTCAAAGGGAATGAGTTTGGTCGGAGTTTTTTGTGTATTTGGTCGCACGAGAAAAGGTTGATGTGTTGGTGAGGTGGCGTGCATGACCAAAGTGAGTTTGGTCACTCCTTACGCCCGGTCTTAAGTCTAAGGGGTTTATTTATCCTAAATGAACTAATAAACCCAATAAATAAGCTAAAATAAACACTCTTGTAAATCTACGATCAAGTTATTTTTTATACTCGTCGGAACAATTAAGCTAAAATTAATTGTATGTTAGACTTTGTGTTTGCTACCTCAATGCCATTATGCCATGTTAGCTTTTTCTCTTTCGACCAAACACGTGACAAACCCCTACAACCCACGTAGCAAGTGATTAAACCTCTTCCCTTCATGGTCTTTCACTGCGACCCACAAGCCACAACGGCCGTGTGGGCGACCAAACACCCATGGGGACGTTTCGCGGGCTTGTCATGTAAGAGGGGTGGGACGCTTCGCGGTATGCAACGGATGGCGACCGAACCTGCACGACCCTTCTGTTACGCATAGTTTTAATTACTAACACAGTAACACGGCTTATTTATGAAGTTGATGATGACAACTTTAGAAAAGACCTAACTTTTTGCAATTTTTGTTTGAAAAAGTATAATATTATTAAAACAATTAATGATATTGCAACTTAATAATCGACCTAATCAATTCATGTGTTTAACACACTGTTTTTGCGTTTTATCACTTTATGTTTTTCAGCGAATTTGTCATGTGTCTAAACTCATATGTGGACGGATTATTTTACGTTTTTAAAGCTAGAGAGCATAATTATTTTACGTTTTTAAAGCTAGAGAGCATATTAGATTGGCAAATTATTTTACGTTTTTAAAGCTAGAGAGCATAATAATACTGATAGGACACTTTAACCTTTGTGCAATTGTAGGTGAAAGAGATTAGTATTTAGAAGTAGTTCATAGATGTACTTGGCGTACGTTTTGGGCTTGTGTGATCTCTTGGGATATTGGATTTGGAACAGGTAGCAGTAGCATGTTGTCTAGTAAAATACAAATCATGAGGCCCGTAACCTATCATTTGGACCGGGTAACAGTAGCACGTTTTTTGGCTTGTGTGGTCTCTTGGGATATTGTAGGGTAGCCAACCCGGCTCAATGATCCATATTGAGGAAACCGATCGACCATTACGTGAGCACTAACTCCTTGGGATCAGCGATTAATCTTAATCATTAATTATTATTGATCAATAGTTAATATTTATTTATTAGGGCTATAAAAAATAAAAAAAATTATCTTAGAATAAATCTATATATATATAGGGTGGCAGGATGGGCACCTCCCCAAGTTTTCCAAATACTCATATTTCAGTGTTTATACTCAAGTATAATAAAATAATATACATGTAATAGCAAATATGGATTTAAATGTATTCCAATTGGTTTGTGCAGAGTTAATTAACTTATGATAGACACCATGAGTTAGAATATGCATAGCAATGATTTGTATTTATTTATATTTCTTTTTCTGTTTCTTTCCCCAAGTCCTTTTCTTAAACTGAAAGTTATTAAACTAGTAATTCAATATCATTTTTTTCTTTTCTCTCTAAAGCCTAAAACCTAAAAGTAATATAATCTTCAATAAGTATTATTTTCCCTCAATTTAGTTATTATGTTTTTTATTCTTTTAACTATTATTCTCTCGTTAAATATTCATACAAAATTTAAATCAAATTTTGTATTCTAAATTGTCACTTATTCCTATAATTTTATATGAAAACTCTACCACAATAGATAAATTAATTGAATTTTATATAAGAATTTGAACTAAAATGTAAAAATAGTAAATATTCCAACTCAAATTCGTTCTCCCGTTTAAGGTTTGACTTGGAAAGTATAAAACTTCATCGATGATGCGACATACGCCCCTAAACTTTGCCCCGCTTCGAATAATTTTCTGGTACCACATATACTTGGCCTCACACTAACTTCTAAGATTTAAGGTTTGACCATAGCGTCACACCACGCCTCACGTTATTTAGAATCTTGATATTTGTTTTCTACTATCTAGATTTTTTTTGCATCAAGAGTTAATGATACATAGCATGACAAATCAATGTCAATTAAGCATACATGCATCAAGAGTTATGAACACCAAAGTGTATATTATAGCTTGTAGTATAAGAAATTTAAACAAACTTTTGTACTTTTTAGTGTCTGTTTGTTTTAAAAGTTGGAAAACTGTTAAGCTCTGGAAAGGTTTAAAAAGAAGCGGTCACAGTAGTGGGGTATTAATTAAAAAGGTTTATATTAATTATTAAATGTTTCTCCAAACTTTATAATATATGAATCAGTTTTGTAGTTAAGCTAAAGTATAAACCATGTGCAAAATTTGACACGATGCATGTTCTTCTTGTAAATTGTATCATTCAGTTTGTATTTTTCCTATTTAAAACATCAATTAAAATATTTTTTTTTAAATTCATATCGATCGTCTGACGCTAGTTTTTTTGTTCTTTTTTTTTTATTCTTGTAAATGTATATTAGATGTGCTGATGTGATTTAGAAAGGGAGGTGGGGATGTGTTTGGGATCCCGACACTACCATCGGCTTGAATCATACATCTTTTCTTTACAAAAACAAGTCTGTGATCCCTGACACTTTTTCATTTATATATTAGTTACGTAACTGCCATTAACCAACAAAATGCTTGCTTATTTGTTATTGAACATAAAAACTTCAGTACGTTGTTGAGAAAACACCATTGATTTTGTTAAGCTATTTGTGGTAATTAAAGGGTAGTTGCAATATTCATTTTGTTAAGCGTAAGTATTTTGTTGTGCCAAACAGGCAAATTAAACAAGATGATAATAAATAGTTAAATACAGATTAAGTTAATGTACATTAATCCCACATCCTCCCAACCTTTTTTTGTCTCATCTTCCATTTTCTACTTAATCTTATTTTTATCATCTTTAACCAACTTTTATTTAATTTCATAATTGCTTATAACAAAAAAAAATTAGTAATTGTGTAATGATAGATATATGTAAGTACAATAAGACTATTTAAAATAAATGTCTTAGCAGTAAAACTTCTGTACAATATGTAGATCTACTATGGAATTTAAATGTGTTTTATAGAATAATGCAAAAATAAAAAGTATCATGGTATTATGCTCATCCTTATCGAATTTCAATATCTTTCTTAATGATAAATCTTCTAAAATAATTTATTTCGCCTAAGTAGAAGTTAAGTCAATAATAGTTATAATTTATTATTATTACTAAATAATTAGGGGCTAAAACAAAAACATTTTAAACTTTTTCCAAGTTCTATTTTAGGGTATTTTGAAAATGAATTTTGTGATATAATTAACGATACTTTGGATCACATTGTACTTTCTAATCACATCGTATATTGAAAAAGGTTTTAATCCAGAGTGGAAAGACAAGATTGTCATTAACATACAGACAGATAAGTTAACGCACTTTCTTAACAAATATATTTAATTAATTATTAACGAAAAGACTTAATTATCGTAAATCTACATCACCTTTTTATTTATTTGAGAGTGAGAGCAACTACCATTAAATAATAAATATCTTCACGGAATAAGAAATAGTGAGTTACAGAAACTGTCCTTCGATTATTTCTCATCATGCAAATTTCATCTTAACATACATTTCTGCACAACTGGCCATTGTTGTCACTCTTGATTTTTTTTGAACGACACATAATCTACTCTTTTTTTTATTCACGACGGGACTTGAACGTTAATAATTATTGTCACTCTTGGTGATCTTTCAGTTCGTTAATAATTTATCTTTTTTCTTGGTAACTTTTCATCCATGTTTTATGCTGAAGTTTATATTTTTGAACGGAGTATTACTAAAAGAAACGAACCATGATAGTTACTACCAGAAACAAAACCTTGTACAAGAGGCAGAAGCAAAAGGACACGAATTACATGAACCATACTACCAAACAAACGAAATAACTATATATAAATATAGAAAAACTATATATAATTTAGATACCATAACCGAATAAACAATATACAAAAAAAAACACTATATATCTTAATGTGAATATTAGTATCAACCATTTGATGCTTAGTTGTCCATAACTTAATATTCCCTCCGTCCCACAAAAAACTTCCCATTTGATATGGGCACAAGTTTTAAGGGGATAGTTAGTGGTGGGGTCATTGGTAATAATTTTGATTAAAATATAAGATTGGTTTGGAGAGAGAAAGATGATTAGTGGATAGTTAGTGGTGGGGTCCTTAGTAATAATATTATTTTATTATGTGGAGCCCATCAATTGAATGAAATGGGAAGTTTTTTGTGGGACAAAAAATTAAGGTCAAATGGGAAGTTTTTTGTGGGACGGAGGGAGTATCATGCATCATACGAGTAATAAATAACTTTTGTTTGTTTTTCTAGGTGTTAAAAGAACGTGGTACACTCCGGTACGGGTACGCGGAAGGGGTATGGCCGTACGCGATTCACTAGTTTAGGTGTATCCGGTACGAATGGGGTAGGTTCATTTCGGTACGTGTCCGGTACGATGTACCTTACATTTTGAAACGATCGATGTACCCTTAATATTAAGTTTCTTTTGCATATATATAATTTTTTGCTAATGACAGCCCTTAGCGCTGTCAATAAGAAGGCAAAAATAAGGTAAAAAACGCCCCCTGAATTTTAGGAGCACTACTCCATCAATGAATGTACAACTATTTTATGCACCTTAGAGACAGCCCTAAGGGCTGTCATTAGCAAAACTCATATAATTATATTTAAAAGTTCAAAGTTCAACTAACAAAAACGTGATCTTTTCCTAAAATCTAGGGATGATTTTATTTTGAATCATTCCTATAATAAAGGCATATACACAATCATTTCTCAAATTTAAAACTTATGCCGATACATTCCTGACTTCGTGGGAAACGCAATCCATATAAATCGGGTACAAGGTTCCCACCTAATGGGAACGCGAATTAAGACGTACCAATTCGTTTACCTTCTTTTACCGGGAACTCCAAAATACCGTACCAAAGAGCGATCCCGATAGCGTTCGGTACACCTAAGTACCGCGTTTCGGTACGCGGCATCGGGTACGCAATTCGCACCCAAAACAACATATCGTGTGACTATGGTTAAAACCAAGTCAGATATATAAAATGTTTTAATTAATCTTATTTGTCCATAACTCAATATATACAAGTACAAATGTTTTAATACATCCTCCGTATCACAATAAATTAGCATACTTTCAATTTTTAATAGTTTTAAATAAGTGATACACTTTTATAATTTAACTTATTTGATAACATGTAATGGAACATATATCGACGTATAAATTGACTATTTTATCCTTACTTTTAAATATACATAATATCACTTGTTTTAAAAGGAGTAAAACTAGGGGTGTAAGTGAGCCGAGCTGTTCGTGAGCTACTCGAGCTCGGCTCGTTAAAAGATCGATAAAAACTCGAGTTAAACGAGTTCGAGCCGAGCTCGAGCTTAACTTAGAGCTCGTTTAATAAACGAGCCCGAGCCCGAGCTTCATACTAAGAGCTCATTTAGGCTCGCGAGCCTAAACGAGCTAAAATAGTTAATTATTATAAAAAAATATAAATACATATTGCGTATTTATCTAATTATGTGTATATATATTATACATATATATATATAAAATAATATATATAAAAAAAATTTACATCATATATTAAATATTATGATTAATTAAAAAAATTATATATATTTCGTATATATGGAAGCTTAAATGAGCTTAATCGAGCCGAGCCCGAGCCTGAAAAAACCTAAACGAGCCGAACTCGAGCTTTACACATAAAGCTCGAAACGAGCCGAGCTCGAGTTCGAGCTCAATAAAATTAAACGAGCCGAGCTCGAACCTAGTCGAGCTCGAGCTCGGCTCGGCTCGTTTACAGCCCTAAGTAAAACTCATCCTTTAATAATTATTTACTTTAATTCATCACAATCTTCATTATAATGTTTTGAATCAAAAATTAAGAAATTAATAATACGGTGGAAGTATATATTTCATGAAAATATGAAGTGATTGATAAGGTCCTAAGGACGAGTATTAGGACAAAAGTTATAGCAAAAAGGCAGTTTTTGCGGATTAGGTGATAAGAGAGGGGGTGTTTTGTGATTTAGTGAACCTGAACAATATTAATTAACAATAAGTGTGGTGTGGTGTTGCTCTCTCAACGGTTGTTGCAAAAGTAAAAGAAAAGCAAAAGGAAAATGAACGATGGTCCTTCGCTCGACTCAACAAACAAAAAGTCCCCCATTATAACCAATTAACCATTTTAGTCCCTCAACTCTGGCAGGGTATGCTTTGGTAACCCCTTCTTTGCACGTCGTCCTTCACTACCATAATTATCTTTGTGACCACCCACCACGGCACCACCCATCAAAACCGAAAAAGTATAAACCCTGTATTGATTTAAACCAAAATTGTCTAGCTATGTATCAACCATCATCACCATCATACCACAATCATTTCAGATTTGTAATCCAAACTGAAAACCCAAGAAATCAAAATCTGTAAACTAAGAAAAACGATTCATTAGTGTCACTCACTAAAATTTGTTCCATACTGCATCTGAAGTGACAAAAATTTTACAAAAATCGAATGCAAGAAAAATAATTTCTTTTTGACAAAAACTCACTAAAATTTACACTACAAATCACATATTAAACTTGAAAATGCAACAATTAATTTGTTCTTTATCACATGAAAACTTAATTAAAATCAACTTTATTTAGTCGAATGTTATTATAAATCCGACATGAAATTTAACCAGAAAATCAAATATATGACTTGGCGAAGCTAGAGCAGTGGTGATGTAAAGGAGCGGCAAAGGCGGCATTCGCAAGTCGTGATAACGTGAAGTATGGTGGATTAATTCATGTTCGCAGGTGTATATGGATACTTTCTTAACATAAAGATATAATGAAGAATGAAATTAGATATTACAAAGACAAAAGTTACAGAAAAATTGGGAGAAAATAAACCTAAACTTTACTTAAATTTGGTATAAGAATAAAAAAAATGAAACTAAGCATAATTTTATATTTAAACAAGCATATTCGAAAGCCTGAAATAATCTATTGGTGTAGTATTAATGCGTCGACGTTACCAATATATTGGAAGGGTCAAAAGATGAAATTAATCCTAGGAAAAAAATATACATTTGTAACCCAAATTGGGGCCACAACCCCCTCCTTCCCCTTCCCTTAAAATAAGAGTGTTGGAGTTTGGACACTCTCTCAACTCCACCTCACTCACATAGATCTAACAGATCTCTTCTTACTCTTGAGTTTGAGTTTGTGTTTGTGTTGGTTCATATCATAAATCATCACGCTGAATGAATACCAGTTTTAACTAATATCTTTCTCTTAAGTTGGGGGTTTACTTCACAAGATGAGTGGAGCTGTGCTAGTCGCCGTTGCTGCTGCTGTTGGTAACTTGCTTCAAGGATGGGACAACGCCACTATTGCTGGTACTGCTATACATCTCTGTGAACTATAATTGTAATTGCAACTATAATTGTAATTTTGTTTTGATATTTAGGTGCTGTGTTATACATAAAGAAAGAGTTCAACTTACAAAATGAACCAACGATCGAGGGTCTAATCGTTGCCATGTCACTCATCGGCGCCACCTTGGTGACCACTTGCTCCGGTGGAATAGCCGATTGGCTTGGCCGGCGACCCTTGCTCATAATCTCTTCCGTCCTGTATTTTGTCAGTGGTCTAGTTATGTTATGGGCACCCAATGTTTACATCCTTTTATTGGCCCGATTGTTAGACGGTTTTGGGATCGGATTAGCAGTGACTCTTGTTCCTGTTTATATATCTGAAACAGCACCACCTGAGATCAGAGGGTCACTGAACACGTTACCTCAGTTTACAGGTTCCGGTGGGATGTTTCTTTCATATTGTATGGTGTTTGGGATGTCATTAATGGATTCACCCAATTGGAGGTTGATGCTTGGGGTTTTGTCCATCCCTTCACTTGCTTATTTCTTTCTTACTGTCTTTTTCTTGCCTGAGTCTCCAAGGTGGCTTGTTAGCAAAGGAAGAATGCAGGAAGCTAAACAGGTTTTGCAGAGGCTACGTGGCAAACAGGATGTCTCGGGTAACAAATTCACAGATTTAGATTATTATTTATTGTAATTTATATATTATGAATTTGACAGGTGAGATGGCTTTACTAGTTGAGGGCCTAGGAGTTGGGGGTGATACATCAATAGAAGAATACATAATCGGGCCTGCAAATGATCTTGAGCAAGAACAAGATGAAGCTGCTAAGATTAAGTTATACGGTCAGGAAGCAGGGGTCTCATGGGTTGCCCGGCCCGTTACTGGTCAAAGCATGCTAGGTATTGCATCTCGTCAAGGAAGTACTATAAACCCGAGTGTACCCCTTATGGACCCACTTGTCACTCTCTTTGGAAGCGTGCACGAGAAGCTTCCGGATGCTGGTAGCAAAGGAAGCATGCTTTTCCCACATTTTGGGAGCATGTTTAGTGTTACTGGAAATCAAACTAAACAGGATGATTGGGATGATGAAGAGAGTGTTGGTGGTGGTAGAGAAGGTGATGATTATGGATCTGATAATGATTCTGATGACAATTTGCATTCGCCATTAATCTCACGCCAGACTACAAGTGTTGAAAAGGACATGATTCAACCAGCTTCACATGGCAATGTTAGAAGTGGTAGTTATGTTCAAACTGCAAATGGAGAACAGATGAGTAGCACAGGGATTGGAGGTGGTTGGCAGCTGGCATGGCAGTGGACTGAAAGAGAAGGGCAAGATGGGAAAAAGGAAGGAGGGTTTAAAAGAATCTATTTGCATCAAGAAGGCGGGATTGGATCTCAACGTGGGTCCCTCATTTCTGTTGCTGGTGGTGGTGATGCAGATGGTGATGTGTTTCAGGCTGCTGCTTTGGTTAGCCAGCCTGCACTTTATTCCAAGGATCTTGTGGACCAGCATCCGGTTGGACCAGCTATGGTTCACCCGTCTGAAGCCGCAATGAAAGGCCCGAGCTGGAGGGATCTTTTTGAGCCAGGAGTTAAACATGCATTGGTTGTTGGTGTTGGGCTTCAGATACTTCAACAGGTAATATTTAGTAACATGATTTAATGAATATTTGATTTAAAATGAATGTTCATGTTGTTTGCAGTTCTCTGGCATCAACGGAGTCCTGTACTATACACCTCAGATTCTTGAAGAAGCGGGTGTTGGTGTTCTTTTATCAAATTTGGGAATCAGTTCAACTTCATCGTCTCTTCTTATTAGTTGCATCACAACTTTGTTAATGCTCCCTTGCATTGCTGTAGCCATGAGGCTCATGGACATATCTGGAAGAAGGTAATTAATTAAATTACCTATTTACTAAAAAAAAAAAAAACAATTTCTTTTTTTATTTAATTGTTGTTAATGGTCTGAATTATTGCAGGACTTTGTTGTTGACTACAATTCCGGTGTTGGTTTTGACTTTGGTGATCTTGGTGGTTGGAAGTGTAATAAACTTTGGGAGTGTTGTAAATGCAGCGATTTCAACAGCTAGTGTTGTGGTGTACTTTTGTTGTTTTGTGATGGGATTTGGTCCAATTCCAAACATCTTGTGTGCAGAGATATTCCCAACACGAGTGCGTGGGTTGTGCATTGCCATCTGTGCCCTCACCTTTTGGTTATGTGACATCATCGTGACATACTCTCTTCCGGTCTTGCTAACTTCAATTGGTCTGTCGGGTGTGTTTGGAGTGTATGCTGTTGTGTGTGTGATAGCGTGGGTGTTTGTTTTCTTGAAGGTTCCGGAAACAAAAGGAATGCCACTTGAAGTTATTACAGAGTTTTTTGCTGTTGGTGCAAAACAGGTAGCTGCAGCAAACAACAATTGATTTGATATGGTTGGAGTGTTTTTTGGAATTTATTTTGTTTTCAGGTTTTTGGTTTTGGTTTTGTTGTGATTGAAACAGGAAACTCTAAAATATTTAGTGCTTAATGTTGTACCAATTGCCTTAACATTTGTACCTTTTCTTGTCAAGTTTAGGCCAAAAGAGTGCAAACGTTTTTATTTCATGAAAACTGATACGGTGATAACCGATCATCAAGTTGGGTTTATAATTTACATAATGAGATTCTGAGTTCATGACATCAAATCAAAGTATTTGGAACACTCATCATTGTTCAAACTCCTTAAAAATTGCAAACAGAATCTCAAGTTTCATGCTCTATGTGTTGTCATATTAAAGTTGAAATGGAAACAAATGCAACTCTTGTATTGACCTCATAAATTATCTTGATGGTACAATTGAGTATTTAACTCAAGTCATGACTATTGTACATGGTATTATGGTAATGGAGATGAGAAATCAAGACACAATCTTTAACTAAATATTTGAATGATTCAAGTCTTGTCACAGGTTGGCTCATATGCGTATTATTTTATAACCTAATAATTTGTTTCTTGTTGGCATCTTTTTATCTACAACTTGGTGAATATGCAATGTGGAGCGCATTAGGTGAGACTGAGATATCATTTGTTTAACTTTCAGGGTTATGCAACTTGCAATCTTGCATAGTAATATAGTATAATAAGACCGTCACCATTCATTGTTTTCTCTTTTTGTCGATTTAGTTTGTCTTAAATATATAAAACTCTTGTCTATTGGTGGTTTACTTTTGATCATAACAAAGTCAGAGTGAGGGTTTGGTATTAGATAGGTTGCTATTAGAGGTTTTATCTCAACATTTGTGCACTTTCAAGCCAAATAGTGATTGTTGGAAGACAAATTTACTGATTAGTATTATGTCTACCTTTTTCAACCTAAGCTTTATGCTTTTCTTTATTCCATTTTTAAGTCCACGGCCATATGTCCACCTTTTTGTTCCACCTATAATAATCATCTCACACTTACAGGTTTGACTACATTTTGACTCAGACAACTTATAAAAACAGATAATATTTATATAGTGCTATTTTATGACATTTTTCCAAGATTAGTTATTAGTTTGCATAAAAAGATCAAGTAAGGTAAAAGAAAGACATTTTGCTGTTAAAAAAAAAGGAAAAACAAAGACATCAACTTGCAGATTTATACTTTGACAAAAACACAAGAGCAAACCATACAACAGCAGCCTTTGTTAACAAGTATTTGGGAGAGGTAATGTTTTTTTTTTTCCTTCATTTTTTATTATTATGTCAAGTAGAAATGCTGACATGTTGCTGCTTACAACTTTAACTTAATGCACATCACATTCGTGATTTAGGAGTAAAAAGATTTTTGACCCATTTGAAATGATTCCTAATATTTTGAATTTGGTGGCTAGAGATAAAACACGAATCCATTCATAAATAAATTGGTCAAAATTGTTTATTTAATCATAAAAATACAACAAACCTCACCTCATCGATATCTTTCATAAGGAAGTGCTACTAACAAGTCTAGCACCAACTCTATCCAATTTCTTCACCATCGCAAAAGCTTTCAAATTCCCTCCCGCCATAAAAGCTTCCACCATCTTCTCCCCAATCTCCCTCCCTTTCTCCTCATCATCTGTAACCGCCACTGCAGTCGGCCCAGCTCCACTAATCGTGCACCCAAACGCCCCTGCTCCCAATGCAGCCGCCTTCACACAATCCATTCCCGGAATCAATGGGGCCCGTTTGGGCTCCACTATCCTGTCAGATGACAAAGCCTTCCCAAATCCCCCTGCAACACTGCTGCCACCAATGCACCTGCTTGACTACTGTTCCATATATGATCCGCCATTGTTACCTCTTTTGCCAATGCCGCCCTCATCTTCTTTGTAGGAGCTTCAAATTCTGGATTCACCAACACAAAACACAGATTCTTTTCAACCGGGAACTTCAACCGAATCAATTCCAACGGATCATAGCTCCTCACAAGCACAAACCCACCCATGATAGCCGGTTATCTGCATGATAACCAGACACCTTAGCTTCCGATTCCAATCCCGCCAGAACCAAATCCGAATCCGGCAGCTTTCCACCAAATATCTCGTTAACCGCGACTGCAGCGGCGGCAGCACTGGCGGCACTAGACCCAAGGCCGCTGCCCAGGGGGAGACCTTTTTCAAGAGAGAGAGAGAGACCAACTGACCGGATATTAAGCATCTTCATGACCGAGATGGCGGCAATACCTTCCAGAGCGGGTTTTTGCTGAGTTTGTTGCCAGATCCGGTAATATCAGAGATTGAGATCTCACCTGGGTTAACTTGAGGGTCGATTTTGAGGGTGACATAGTCTCCGATTCCATCAACTGCACAACCGAGAAAGTCAAAACCGGGACCCAGGTTGGCTACAGTAGCAGGGGCAAAGGACTTGACGGATGTGTAAATGGGTTCAGGATTTGAAGAGAGGGAAAGGTTGCAGCGAAATGATGATGAGAGGTTAAATTTGGTCTTTGTAGATGGAAAAGAACAAGGGGTGTGGAATGGAGGCTGATGATGGCAAATCGCCATTTTCAAATTGATGGTTGGATGATTTTAGCCTCCAATGTGCGAGTTACCTGGTAAATTCAAAGCTGATCATTATAGTGTTAAAGTTGCCTAAATATGAGAATTAAAGACAAATGCTTCAATTCATAACTTAAACCAATGAAGCAATCACACTATCATCAATGTTATCATTTAACCGAAAACAAAACAAAAAATGGTTACATTCAAAATAGCAAGTAGCAAAAATTCGAATCAAATTGATAAGCTTTTAGATATTTATTTAAAAAACTTAACTAGCAGGTTAAGCAAAATTAGAGAAACAGTTATAGACGAAGCAAGAGCATTGTAAATATTGGTAACAAAATAGAAGCAAGGGCAAAATCGAATTTGACAAAGAATACGCGATAAATCGAATCAAAGCAGATTGAAAAACATACCTGGTGTGCAGCAGTGAGGAGCTCCCAGAGGGGGTCTGAGTCCAGAGGCGGCCGGCCAGTGATGGTTTCCGAACGACACACACAGTAGTGGGAGAGAGGGGTCTGTATTTATTGGTTAGGTTTTTCCATTTCTTTTGAATAAAGATTAGAGCATCCTTTTAAATTCGTTTATTTCTCGATGCATTTAGTTTGGTATTGGTTCTTATTATTTATATGCTTATTTATTTATTAAAATATGTGTTAAAATCAATCAATTGATGATATGAAGATAGTAGATTATATATGTCACCTTAATAATATGAAGCTTGCACAAATATTAAGTATCAATATCATTTCTCTTGTAACATTAGTGGTCATAGAGATGTTATAAAAATATTAATGACCAAGCTACCCTTTTGTAATAAACAAAGGTAAATGACTGTTTATATACTAAGTGGTAAACTATAGGGATCATTCTTGAAAAAAATTTCCTCTTTTATTATTGTTCTTTCTCTACATGTAGACCTATCATTCTTCTTTTATTATATATCTCCTTGATTTCAAAGTTCTATCAAACATCATTATAATAAACACAATCCCACCTCTATCTCTTTGATTTCAGTCGATGATGATGTTTTGTCGGTCGTACCTTCCCCATCAGAAAGTGTGTGGCCGGAGGTGGTTGCAGGGAAGGAGTGACGATAGGGTGAGCAACTCTGCAATTGTGTAAGGTCGTAGTAGGTTGATGGTATTAGTGGGTCTGCATGTGGTAAAAGAATAGTCTAGAGTAAATATTACACATGATCTATATGGTTTGTCACTTATTACGTATGCAATTATATTTATTATAAAATGGTACTTTTTCATTAAAATATTTTTAGTAGCCTTAGGAACCATCAGTCTGATGTAACAAATTACATGAGGATCTAGAATACTAGTAGCGCCTATATCACCCACCTACTGAATATGAGTAAACCTTCAAACGGTTCTTGGCTCCTTTACTTTGGGATAATGTTATCTCAACTTGGTTGTAACCAAAAATATCAGTAATTGCTGTCATCTGATAAAGATCATATTCAACTATATATATATGATGATTGGATGGAGTTAAATTTTGCATAATGAATGGAAATATTGAATTGTTTTCCTGATCTACAGCAGCCTTGATGGCAATGGTTCCATTGATGATGGAACCGACATGTCCTTAATACTAGAAAGGAAACAGCATATAGGTGATAAGTAATCATGTGTAAACCCACACATTAATTTCTTAGTAATAAATTTCATAAATGATCATGTCAGTCACTATATATTTAATTTAATTGGTATTAATCTGAAAACAACACATGAACTTGTTTTGAAGAGTACAAAAAGCAAAATTGAATTTATTCACTTTTTGTGTCTGTTTGGAAAGTCCAGCCACCAAAATCAGCATCTGAAAACAATGAAGTAGGAATGGCCTTGTAGAAAGCCAATGGAACCTGTTTAACTCTCCGTCTTATCTGCATTCACAATTATCACTCATTTTCAACACTTACAAAAAATATAAATATTTATTAATTATTACCTCCTCTTTAAATATTGTTGCATATGAACCGGAACTGAAATCTTTAACACCTACTTCTGTTGTCTTGGATCTAACTGTCAAATCATTCTCCAGTGACAAAACAAACCTATACACACACATTTAGACACAAACCAATGTTACTTTATATTATAAATAGACTCTACCTGGACACTGGAGGGCAGTAGTGGTGGCGTAGGGTATCAATTTCCCACAGAGAACTCCCTGCAAATATTAAAATTAATTTCATCAAAATAAGGTTAGCAAACATGATCCTGATTGTTAAACAGATCAGAACAGAACTTACTCATGGCATTGGTTTTGAGAAGATCAGTTTCCTGATTATTAAAATGATCAATACCAGAATCAGCAGCATTGTCATCCTGATGCACTAAACAGTTGATTGAAGGATGTCTTCTTAAAAGATTATGGATTAGAGCAATAATCACAAGAGCTCCAGAAGGAGGGACTGTGAGAGCCAGCCTACTTAATTTCTTAGCAAATGAAGCAGCCAGATAAGCTGGAAGAAGCGGTGATTTCAGGCATGAATCAAGAAGCTGCACCACCAAATACATTATTTATTATTAACTAAAATCATATAAATATCATCAATTAGTAACTAACCTGGAAGAACTTTGATCTGTGTTTGGCAATGAAAATAGAGGGTTGAAGGAGTGCATAAAGCTTCACGTATAGATTGGGATACTCTAAGCCATGTTGTGTCATAAGAATGAACAAGCTGCTAAGAGCCATCACACTTATAACACCACCAATGTCATAAGATCTTGTCAAAAAATCACTGCCAACATCCAACAAACATATCTTCATTTCTTAAACCAAACAAAATAGATAACAAAATTTAGTATACATTACATGGGAATAACTAACTGACCATAACAAAATGGGATTAGACAGATAAGGGATGACTGCTTGATCAAGGGAAACAAGAACCTCCTTGTACACATCAATAGGAAGTGGTAATGTAAGGAATGACATCCATGCTTTAGAGAATTTCACCTTCATCTTTTTCAAAATATTGCCAGAAGATGGAACCTAGAAATTCTCTAATATATTAGTTATTAAACAAAATTCCATAAATAATTGACAAATTTTTATAAAGAGTAAAAAAGAAACAGCTAAATTGATGAGAAAATGAAGCACTTACATCATTACTAGACTTGTTGACCTTTGACTCTCTTTTGCCTTTACCTTCTTTGGTGAAAACACCTAATCCAAAGTGTCATAAGTAAGAATGTTTGTTATTAAAGACAAGACAGTGAATATATTACCTGATGAATTCCACATTTCATATTCAGCAGCTTCTTCAAGGGCTGGGATCTTAGATATTATTTTATGTATATTACCAATTAAAACCGGCCCTTTGCACTCATCTGGTGAAATTAAACATCATTCATTAATTCAATTGTCATAACAAAAGAAAACCATGAAAATGAAATGTACCTACCAGCTGGAAGATCAAGTGTTTTAATGATCTTCTCCAGGCTAATGTAAGTAAAATAGCTGCCACATAAGCAAAGGTACTCATGGATATACATTTACTAAAAAGAAAAAAGGATTAAAATTTCTTCATGAATGAATGATTACATACCGGACATCAATGTAGTTGAAATACTTTGATACAAGCAAATTTAACAAACTATCACCCTCTTCACTAGAATAAACCTGCAAACATATCATATCAGGCAATAAATAAACAACAAATTATATGAATAAGACCAAAAAGGGTAGCAAAGCAAACTCACCAAGCGATGGATAAATTTATGGTATATAGAAGAATGAAATTTCCCTGCATTTCCAACCTTCACACACTCCATCAAACTATCCATCACCACTTCCTGAAACAGTTACATGTCAAGTCACGTCACTGCATAATATAATTTAAATACATAATTAATTAATTGTAAATACTTACTCTAAGTGGTTGGGCTTCTTCAGAAAGTGTTGTAGAGAGTGATAACTGAATCAGAAACTGAACAAATTCATCGAATTTAGAACGAACCCATGTTTGGTAAATGGATTCAGGATCTTCAGTAGGTTTGGCAGAAGAAGAAGGGAGTTGGGGAAGGAGTGGAGTGAAGAACGATTGAAGAGAAAGAAGGGATTCAAGGATGAACTCAGGAGGATAATCATTTTCATGATTAATGAAACTGAGTAAAAGAGGGAGATTGTTAATGTGAGCTCTTGATGACAGCAATTGTTGACCTAATTCTCTAACATCAGACAGATTCAATTGATTCTTTTTCTTCCGCTTGTTCTTTTCTCCCAATACCTTGCTCTTTCGCTTCTTTGAAGATGATTCAATTGATGCCATTGTTAGGAATCTATTGATAACAAACACAATGAACAACGAGTTCAAACACAAAATAGATAGAGAAACTAATAACTGTATGTATGATTAAATCTATTATCCTAATTACTTGATTAATTCTATTATTGATATGCACAGATTCAATGAAGATTGTTAGTAAACTTCAATTAAATAGATAGAGAAACTAATAACCGTCATTTTTTGTTATTCATACACCAACAGCCATAAATTTTAACCATGGATTTAAGCAATCCAACATGATCATAAGGTGGGGGGAAGAAAGCTTTTGAAGACATAACATTAAGCTTCCTAGAAAACTAAAAACTGAATTTCTGCAACTAAAAACTCCCTAAATGTCTCCAAATTTTGTAAGGATTCCAGCAATGAATTCTTATGTTAACAGCTTCAAGTATTAAAATTGACTAATGTTAAATAAAACCTTAAAATTATCAGTTAACCTAGAATGAATTATTGCACAGAGAAGGTAGCCCTATAAGCAAATAATATTTCAATTTCATGACAGACTTACTGTGTGAAGTATAAAGGAAGAATAGCAATGCCGAAATCTGAAAGGTAGTAACGGCAGATAGCAGTGGCTGTTGAAGGTTTCCGATGGTGGGTTTGGGGAAGAAAAGAAACAAGTAGGGGTTTAAAGCATGTTGGGCTGTCTCTTAATATGGGTACCAAGCCCAACCAATGGTGGGTACCTCAACACTCGAATTCTATCAGTTATATATTTTTTTGGGAAGTTATGGGCCAAAGCAAAAATAGGAGACTATTTTCCGAATTCAATTGCATTTTCTCGTCTTGGCTTATAGCAGCCCAATTATTAATTAATGTCAACATACTGAACAGTGGACATATTATGAGAAAAACATATACCAATTGCAACACCAACGTAACAGTATAAAGTGTTTCATCTCATTGGCGTCAGTCTGTTGTTAAAAAAATTGCAACACAATTTGCAATAGTCTATATGTTTATATCGCAATTTTTTGTTGTCACCATATAATGATAACTACATATAATACGTGTATCAATAATCTAGTATATGTATTTGATGATTTACATCTTTACAATTGAGATCTTATAAATTTAAGGGTTTTATTAATTACAGCCCTAAGAGTTGTCTCTAACATGCATAAAATGGTTGTACATTCATTGATAGAGTAGTGATCATAAAATGTAGGACAATTTTCATATTGATTTTAACTTCTTATTGACAGCTCTCATTATCATTTTCTTAAATTTAATAACAAATCTATAATTGCACCATTTTTAAAGCATGTGCCTACTTTTATATTTCAACAGCGCTAATGAAAGCAGAAAATTATGGTAATTTTCGTTGGCTACTTATGTGTTTTAATCTTGGTACCTACATTTTACATAGGAAGAGTACGTCAAGTATCATATATGGTTGAACAGATAACATGTGGAAACAATTGATTCCCAATGACTTTCAAATGCAAGAATCACATTAAGATCCGGTTTCACTCAACAACCAAATTAAATGTACAATATGTATTGCAAATGCACCAACAAACCAGAAGATGAAGCTTATGATATATAGTGGTTTGTAGACTAAAAATGTGACGTCCACCTAAAATCATTTTATATGTAAATATATTGTAAACATTATAAAGCGTTTACGTCGTGTTCCCAAGTTTTTATGTGAAAGAAGAAAGAAAAAAAGAAAAAAAAAATTAAAAAAATTTTAGAAAACATGTTTTTCTTTTTTGTATTTTTGATCAGACAGAAAAAGAAAAGAATGGTTTTTTTGTTGTATTCGTGAGTTTGAAAGAAAGGAAAAAAAAATTAACAAATTTATAATTTTACTTTTAACATGTAAAATAATTAGGAAATGTCACAGATAATTTGGTAATTGTGTTTTTTTTTTCATTAATTATAACTTATTTTCTTCAAATCTTCCAACTTTTAGTAGGAAAGTTAGAAGTAATATAATGGCCCGGAATCTCTTTTTAATTTTAAATAGAAAAACTATGGAACATGATAAACGTTGTATGTGGTATATCTTTTTGAATCTTTTTTCTTTTTTATAAATTAAAACTCGAGAACACAACATTAGATTAAATACTCTTAGTAGATATATTTATTTATTGTTATCAAATATAATACAGAATCTATAAACTTTTGTATTTTTCACTTTTGTATTTGTTTAATTTAAGAGGTGGTACATACATTCAATAAGGGAGTTGCACTGATCGTTGATGACCCAATCCCGTGACACTTTTATTTATTTTTTTCAAATGATTTTGGGTCCACTTCCTTAGCTGTTTTTCACCTAAAGTCGTTATAATATGGCTCTTTTTCGTTTATGCATTAGATTTTTGTAACTTACGCCTTGCAGTTTGTACGTGTCATGGACAGCCTCCACTATCTTGCAAATTGCAATGACTGAAAAGAAAAAGGGCGGGCCGGCATCATGATAATTGTGGTACAATTAATTATTCAGAACGTACATATTAGAATGCTCAATGGGACAAAACATATGTCAAGTATAATATGTATAGTGCCATGCTTGTTTGGCGTATTTGCTTTAATTCTACTACTCTACTAGGGTCACTGGTCACATACATTGATTGACATGCCTCTTTTTTTTTTTTTGCTGGGTATTTTTCTTTATGATTATATTGAAAAACATTCTTTAATAACGAGTTAGAAGATAACTACAAAAGTTTACTTAACTAAAAGTTCCAACTTTTCTCGTATGAATAAACTGGATACCAAATATTTTAAATATATCTAGTATAATAATATGTGCAAAACAATGATAATGGATATTTGCCAGAGGTCGGCGACATTAGTAAAATAAACATTCAACATATTGAACACTTCAACAACCAAATACATAACAACCAATATAGAACATATTACAACTTCAAGAATTTTAATGATCAAATTTGAAAGATTATACATGTCACTTGTATTATAATTAATTTTAGTATTTTTGTAGATTAATTTCGTTTAATATATTTGTCATCTTTAAAATGTCTAAATTTCCTAATAATAATGACTTCCTACTTTATATTACCAATATTTTAAGGAATTTTTTTTACTACTTTTAGGAGCGATATGATATGTTTATGCTAAAGTAGATCAATGTCCAAAGATATTTTCAAAAACGGTTTGATGTCACAATAAATTCTTTGAATTTTTTTAATTTGTTTCTCTGAAATAAATTATTAAAAAACAATCTATTAAATGTGTATAAATGTTTTATCCCCGGAAGACTTTTAAAAACCAAAGTCATATGTAACAAATTGTTCTGAATTTTAGGATAATCGAAATAATTTGTTCGGTTTCTAGTTTCGCTAATGTTCATACTTTTGGTGACTAAGACAATTACCCAAAAAATTTAAGAACTTAAAATCTTTATTACAATACTTTATGATAGAATATATTTATGTCTACTATTTATACATACTCATGTGTTTATTCATTTAATGATAACAAGTTTTAAAATCAAAGGAAGATACAAGGAAGAGGAAAAAGAATTAGTAGATTACACATGTTAAGTTTAAAGCATCCCCAATGGTTAACATCACAAAAGCTTATTATTTTTACATACATTCCACTAATCAAAATTTTTTTCATAAATAACATCTCGAATGGTTAACTTTTTCAAAAAAAAAATTCTTTTACAATATTTCTAATTTATCTTTTATCTATATCAAATGTTTTATAAATACCCTTATATATAATTTGATAATTTTTTTGACATCTTACTAAATATAATATTTTCTAAAATGTCTCATACAAAATATTATACTAATTGATATTAAATATTATATAATTTATTTATTAACTAATAAGAATATAATAAAGAATTAATATATAATATATCTAAAGTTTAAAATGAAAAGTTACTAAATATAAGCGATTAAAAAAGACAAATATTAAAAGTTCATTAAAATGTTAGTAGAAAAAAAAAAGTATTTGTAATAAACTTTTAAAAAAATTAGTTATTCCAATGGTAAAAAGTCTTTCAAAGACTTATTCGAATAGTAATAAGCTTTAGAAAAAACTGGATATGCTCTTGTAGGTGGATATGCACATGAGTAGGCACAAATGTAAGCCACAAATATCATTTCTGTTACCTTATTCATATGAAAATAGTAACTCGTACTCCATGCATCTCATTTTTACTGTCCACCTTACTATTTTAGTTTGTCCTAAAATAAATGTCAATTTCATATTACAACCAATCATATGAAATATAAATGAATAAATATGAGATTTTATTGGTGGATATTGTAATAATTATATTTTTTTAAGAATATGTCTTTTGTCTAATGAACAATTAATTTGGAACGGGTGAAATCTATATATCTATAAAAATTGAGTTCCATATTTTGAAGTTGCAATTAATACCATGCAATTAATATTAATAATATTATATTATAATAATAAAAACAAACTTATTAAATTGTAAGCCCAAGAGTTTTGAAATAAATTTAAATAATATATATATATATATATATATATATATATATATATATATATATATATATATATATATATATATATATATATATATATATATATATATATAAATTGAGTTCCATATTTTGAAGTTGCAATTAATACCATGCAATTAATATTAATAATATTATAATAATAAAAACAAACTTATTAAATTGTAAGCCCAAGAGTTTGAAATAAATTTAAATAATTATAATAATAAAATGTTCAATAAATAAGAGACTTTTCAAGTTTTATTAATCTTACACATTAGCATTTATAAATACTCATTCTCATATTGCAAAAAATTTAACACTCCAATGGTGCTTCCAAAAGAAATACTTAACAAATGGAGTCAACAACAAAGATCTATAGGACTTTTATTATATATCGTCGCTATGATTTTGTTTTAGAGAGGGTATGTTAGTTGTTTTTGTTTAAAATTACACAAGCTCTTTTGTATATATGTATAAAATTGTTATTCGTTGTTTATTTACATTTTGTATAAAAATGATCTGATAGTTATTATTATAGTATATGCGATTTTGTATGATATTATCACAATTATTTAAGATGGATATCTTATCATGTTAATGGTCACAAATTGTTGTTCATTTGATTTGTTATTTTACTTTTAATCCAATTAATAGGTTTTGCTCGCCATTTTTCACATCTTGCAATTCTCTAATTGGTAGGAAAATATTAATTAAATATATTGGTGGTTGTTGAATTTATGCTTATTTTCGTTTGTATATGTATAATAAAATATAAAAAATGAGTTTCATGTTGATGTTGCATTTATTATAATATTAAATAAATCATGTTAATAAAGATTGAGAAGCTCAATAGTTATAAAATAAAGAGTTTTAACATAAACTTGAGATTATCTAATTAGTAGGGAAATATTAATTAAATATATCGATGGTTGTTAAATTTATGCTTACTTCTTTTATATATGTAAAAAAATATAAAAATTGAGTTCTATTTTTATGTTGCATTTATTATAATTGAGTTCTATAGTATTGAATCCATTTTAGTAACAATTTGACAAACTCATTAAATTATAAGACCAAGAGTTTTGTAATAATTATAATAATAAAAAGTTCTATAAAATAAGAGACTTTTCAAGATTTATGAATCTTACACATTAGGATCTATAAATACTTATTTTCATGTTGCAAAATTTTTACACTCTAAAGGTGCATCTAAAAGAAACATTTAATAAGTGAAGTAAACAACAAAGACCTTTAGCGATTTTGTTCTTTTCTTTGCTATTAATTTCTTTCATTGATTTGTATCAATTATATAACTTACTGAAATCTTAGCATCTATATCGACATCTATATCTATAAATGTAATTGATTATACAAAGAATTTAACATAAATAATAGTAGTAAATTTAATTAAATAATAGTCTTTTCATTTAACTAGAAGTTACATATTAATTAAATAAGATAAAAAAATTAACAGAAAAATAATTGTAGTAAATTTAAATAAATAATAGTCTTTTCATATAACTGGAAGTTACATATTATAAACTATAGATATCACAATATCATGATGCAAATTATGTTGAGTTTTCAAATGATATTATCTTTTTACACTAGCAGAACATCCATTTATAAAAATTGATTCCAACTTTGAAGTTATAATTAATACCATGCATTTAGTATTAATAATAATATTATATAAATATGTTTATAAAAAATAATATATTAATCAATTGTAAGATCAAAAGTTTTATCATAAATAATATTTAATAAACACAACAAAATAATGTCAATGCATTTATGAATCACAAAAAATAGTTGAATATCTAGATTATGGTTAAATATTATTTATATAGCAACAAACTTTATAGGTTTATTAAAATCAATCAATATAAACAAAAAGCATGATGACAGATATTTATTTAAAAAAACCATAACCGAATGAAAAAATAGTTTTGCACGGACCGAGGACCGAACAGATGATGCTCAGAACCGAACCGAAACGAGAACCGAGGCACTTCCTTTGACTTTTTCCGGTTTTGGACCGAATCGGACCGCTAGGAAATGAACCGGTTGGAACCGAGTACTGATTTTTCATAAAAATTAGAACCGAGAACCGAACCAATGGAGCTCGGTTCGTCCGGTCTGATTCTGCGATCCCGGTCGGTTCTCAGTCCAATTTGCACAGGCCTACTTACGCATACGAAATCTATTTCAAGCTATAGAAATAATTGCAACTAACATACACAATCCATATGACTCAATAAACAACAACAAATCCTAAACATCAATACACATAAAGAATAACCTTGCTCATTTAGTAGAATACCCGCAATCAAAGTTAAACATGTAACCGATCACGCTTTACGTAAGGTGATACCAGCAAATTGTACATGATATGCACTCAAAATAACTCATTATTGTGAACGAAGTCCGTGCATCGCACGGGCCATGCTGCCTCGTACATATAAAAATTGAGTTTCATGGATGAAGTTGTATTTATTACCATCTATTAATATCATGTTAATAAATATTGAGAAACTTAAAAGTTGTAAAATCAAGAGTTATAAATTAAAGTGATAAATTCATTTTAATTACAATTTTAACAAACTCACTAAATTGTAAAACCAAGAGTTTTGAAATAAATTAAATAATGATAATAATTAAAAATTCAATAAAATAGGATTTTACAAGTACATATTAGAATCTATAAATACTCATTTCCATGTTGAAAAAAATTGAACACTCTAAATGTGTATCTAAAAGAAACATTTTTGCTTACAATGAATTAAGACCTTCATCTAATAAAATTGTAAGCTTATGTATTATCTTTATTGTTTATGTTTATGTTATATCTCTAAATATTAATTTTTTGGATAATCCAATAGTGGTGTTGCTACTATTGTTTATATTGTAATCAAGTTTAAGGTGGATCCAAAAGAAACATGACCTTCATCTAATAAAGTTATAAGCTTATGTATTATCTAATTATCTTTATTGTATAAGTTTATGTTTTATCTCTAAATATTATTTTTATTTGATAATCTGTGTTGCTAATATTGTTTATATTGTAATCAAGTTTATGATAGGAGCTCATGGTTTTATCCCGAAATAATTGGGAGCTAATTTCATATTTACAAATGAAGTGAAATTTAGGAAGGTGGATCAAAAAGAAACATCTAACAAGTGGAATCAACAACCAAGACCTTTAAGGATTTTTGAAGTAAAAAAAGTCATAGAGATGAACTCTTTATGGTTTTGTTTTATAGAGAGTATATTAGTTGTTTTTGTTAAAAATTACACAACCTCTTTTGTATATGTATACAATTTCTATTCGTTGTTTATGTACATTTTGTATAAATATAATATTATATAATGATCTAATATCATTATAATATATGAGATTGTGTGTAATATTATCACACATTATTTAAGATGAATGTCTTATCATGTTAAATGTTAATTGTTGTTCATTTGATTTGTTATTTTATTTTTAATCCAGTTAATAGGTATTGATTTGATGTTGTAGTGTTAAAAAATTTATGAAATATATAATAGTAAAATTCTATGTTAAATAATAGTAGTAAACTAAAAGAAATAATAACATAAATAATATAACAAAATTTATAAAATATTTAGTAGTAAATTCTACGTTAAATAATATTAGTAAAATTAAATGAAATAATAACATATATAATAGTAGTAAATTCAATTAAATAAAAATTAAGTTCCAAGTTTGAAGTAACATTAATTACATAGATATTTAAATGTAGTGCTAAATTTATAAAATTTATAATAATAAATTCTATGTTAAATAGTAATAGTAAATTAAATTAAATAATAACATAAATAATAGTAGTAAATTCAATTAAATAATAATCTTTTCATTTTAATAGAAGTTACATATTATAAACTATAACAAAATTTACAAAATATATGGTTGTAAATTTTATGTCAAATAATAGTAGTAAATTCAATTAAATAATAACATAAATAATGGTAGTAAATTAAATTAAATAATAGTGTTTTTATTTAACTAGAAGTTGCATATTATGAACTATAAAAAAATTTATAATATATATAGTAGTAAATTCTATGTTAAATAATAGTAGTAAATTCAATGCTCACTTAAAAGATATTATTGTTGATCTTTAATTTTGTTACACATGAAGAGTTTTTATATTGTTTTTGTTTTAGATAATGATTTCGTTGTTATTTTTATTACAGAGATACATGTTTTAGTGTATTTTTATGGATTTCTATTATTTATTATGTACTTTTTGAGAAACAAATGTACAATTAGATGTCTGACATAATGTTTACATTAACCAACATTTGTTGTAAATATATCGTTGTTGATTAATAGTTTTGCTTATAAAATACAAATCATGAAGTTTTTTATATTATCACGTATATGTTATGAATTACATGTTTTGGGTTGCGCTAATAAAAAACAATAATAAGGATTTTGTTATTTTGCATTTTCCTACAACAAACTTTACATATGTAGTAGAGTACTCACAATCAACCTAAACATGTTAACGGTCTTACTTTAGTACTTTCCCGTTACCCCAGTATAGTATATACGATTTACCTTCAAATAACGTTTTATCATGAACAAAGCCCGTGCATCGCACGGGCCATGTTGCCTCGTATATATAAAAATTGAGTTTCATGTTTGAAGGTGCATTTACTACCTTGCATTTAATATTAATAATAATAATAATCTAATAAATCCATTTATAAAAAAATAATAATAAATTAATCAATTGTAAGATCAAAAGTTTTACCATACATAAAATAATAATAATGTAATAAACTCATTTATAAGAAATAATAATAAATTAATCTATCCATAAAGAAAATAATAAATCAGTTTATAAAAAATATATATATATATATATATATATATATATATATATATATATATATATATATAATGAGTTTTATGTTTGAAGTTGCATTTATTACCTTGCACTTAATATTAATAATAATAATAATATAATAAATCCATTTATAAAAAAATAATAATATATTAATCAATTGTAAGATCAAAAGTTTCACCACAAATATATATATATATATATATATAAATTGAGTTTCATGTTTGAAGTTGCATTTATTACCTTGCATTTAATATTAATAATAATAATAATCTAATAAATCCATTTATAAAAAATAATAATAAATTAATCAATTGTAAGATCAAAAGTTTTACCATAAATAAAATAATAATAATGTAATAAACTCATTTATAAGAAATAATAATAAATTAATCTATCCATAAAGAAAATAATAAATCAGTTTATAAAAAATTATAATAAATATATATATATATATATATATATATATATATATATATATATATATATATATATAAAATTGAGTTTCATGTTTGAAGTTGCATTTATTACCTTGCAATTAATATTATTAATAATAATAATAATATAATAATAAATCCATTTGCAAAAAAATAATAATAAATTAATCAATTGTAAGATCAAAAGTTTTACAACAAATAAAATAATAATAATGTAATAAACTCATTTATAAGAAATAATAATAAATTAATCTATCCATAAAGAAAATAATAAATCAGTTTATAAAAAATTATAATAAATTAATCTATTGTAGGATCAAAATTTTTACCATAAACAAAATAATAATGTAATAAATCAATTTATAAGAAATAATAAATTAACCAATTGTAAGATTAAAAGTTTTACCATAAACATAACAATAATGATGTCCATGCATTTCTGAATCGAAAATATAGTTGAATATCTACTATGTAACATAAAAAAATGAGTATTATGTTTGATGTTGTATTTAACTCTTAAAATTATTTAATTAGATAAAAATATATTCAAGTAGATGAAGTGTCATAATTTAAGATTAATTAATTAAAATTAAATTGTTATACTTAATATGTAGGTTGTAGTTTCTAGCATGTGTAAAGACACTAATTAATTAAAATTAAATTGTTATACTTAATAAAAATTAAATTGTTATACTTAATATATAGGTTTTAGTTTCTAGCATGTGTAAAGATACATTTTAAATGTATTAATTAATTAATATATACATTTAGTATAAATAAGTAGGTGTGGTTGTTAATTTCATTCATATATTCTCCTATTATGAACATCATTTTGGCGAATCGGTGAATGAAATACGTCTCGATTGTTTTCTAAGTGAATTTTGTGTAATGATACTTCGTTTAATTTAGGTTTTTTTATTTTGTAGGATCGTCTATCTCCGGCGGCTACTATGAAGATTTCAAAATATCTTATATTCAAATGGGTATGATTGTGATTTAGTTCCTCATAATTCTTTGATTATATCGTTTAATTCTTTGATTATATAATTCTTTAAGTATATCTTATACGCAAGGGTTAAAGCTTAGATAGTATATATGACACACACCAATAGCTAAACATGTGGGTTGACGCATGATGTCAACGCAAGCAGGAAAACAAAAGGAACAAATGATGATTGGGGGTGAAGTCAAGTCACATTGTACATTACTTTAATAATCAACATGTAGCAAAATTTATAATAAACAAGATCCTACGTTTTCATATAAGTGTTCGCTTACATATTTGTAAATATAAATAAATTAATATATTATATTTAAAAGTTGAGTTTTGTCATAAAAATAAGAAATTAATGTAATAAAAAAATATAGTAAAAACTAATATCTCTATAAAATTTTCATATCAAAAGTCTTGAAATAATATTATTAGTAACTGAATATAACTATATAAGTAATAAAGTCATGTATATGTTTTAGAATAATTATTAGAAAATGATTACGAGTAATAAACTAATGTATAGTTTGTTATAAATATGATTAATAAATTAATGTAATGAAAAAGACTATTGTAATATAAAAATATATAATAAAAACTAATAATTTCATCGAATTGTAATATCGAAAGTCATGAAATAATGTTTAAACTAATGTAGAATTTAATTACATTTAAATATTAATAAAAAATAATTATGACTAATAAACTCAAATTGTCACATGAAAAGTATTGAAATAATTATTAGTAGATTAATATAAGTTATAAAAACCATTTCATAATAAAATAAGTAGAATTCAATTATACTTATTTAATATATTTAAAAGTTGAAGAAATAATTATGACTAATAAACTCAAACTGTCATATGAAAAGTCTTGAAATAATTATTAGTAAATTAAAATAAGTAATAAAAACCATTTTATAATAAAAATAAGTAGAATTTAATTATAATTATTTAATATATTTATAAGTTGAAGAAATAATTTTGATTAATAACTCAAATTGTCATATGAAAAGTCTTGAAATAATAATCAATTTACCATTTCAATTCAATATTAAACATCCTCATCCGTTTTTAGAAGCTCAGATGTTGAATGGTGCTAGATAGGAAAAATTACAATTAATATAAATTTTTAAACTCAATATACAATAAATATCCGAATTAAAGGAAGAATTGGTGCAGTATCATTTCACTTCATAATCACTTTACCGTTCAATATATGTTTCACTTCATATACAATAAATAAATATCATAATCTACAATAAACATGTATCTTTTGTTGGATTGGAAGAACTAGATGTTGCATTTAATTAAAACTAAGTTCGAAATGAAAATTGAGTTTTTGTCTATGTTCATAAATAAATGTAGTAAACCATATATATATATATATATATATATATATATATATATATATATATATAATGAGTTTCAACTTTGAAGTTGCAATAAATATCATGCATTTAATATTAATGATAATAATAATATTATATAAATCCATTTATAAAAATAACTCATTAAATTGTAAGATCAAGAGTTTTGAAATAAATATAAATAATTATGATAACAAAATGTTCAATTAAATAAGAGACTTTTCAAGTTTTATAAATCTTACACATTAGCATCTATAAATACTCATTCTCATATTGCAAAATTTTTAACACTCTAAAGGTGCATCCAAAAGAAATACCTAACAAGTGGAGTCAACTACAAAGATCTATAGGACTTTTGGTATTTTATCGTTGCTATTAATTGGTAATCCAACATAATCTTTATTATTTGTATTTTTTGAAGAAAAAAGGTCATGGAGATAAACTCTTTATGATTTTGTTTTAGAGAGAGTATGTTAGTTGTTTTTGTTTAAAATTTAGAGAGAGTATGTTAGTTATTTTTGTTTAAAATTTCACAACTCTTTTGTATATACGTATAAAATTTTTATTCGTACTTTATGTACATTTTGTATAAAAGATCTAATAGTTATCATTATAGTACATGAGATTGTGTATGATATTATCACAATTATTTAAGATGGATATCTTATCATATTAATGGCCACACATATTAAATGTATTAATTAATTTAAATGTTTCATACAAATTAAAAATGATACATTTAGTATAAATAGGCAAGTGTGGTTGTTAATTTCATTAATCTATTCTCTTATTATGAATTTCTAAGTGATTATTCTCCTATTATGAAATATGTCACGATTGTTTTCTAAGTGATTTTTGTGTAATGATATATCTTTTAATTTAGGTTTGTTTATTTTGAAGGATCGACTATCTCCGGCGGTGCTACTAAGAAGATTTCAAAATCACTTATACTCAAATCGGTATGATTTAGTTCCTCATAATTCTTTGATGATATCGTCTAATTCTTTGATTATATAATTTTTTAATTATATCTTATACTCAAGTGTTCATTTGATTTGTTATTTTACTTTTAATCCAATTAATAGGTTTCGATCATCATTTTTCACAACTTGCGATTCTCTAATTAGTAGGAAAATATTAATTAAATATTTTGATGGTTGTTGAATTTATGCTTATTTTTTGTATATGTATAAAATATATAAAACGAAGTTTCATGTTGATGTTGCATTTATTATAATATTAAATAAATCATGTTAATAAGGATTGAGAAACTCAATAGTTGTATAATCAAGAGTTTTAATATAAACTTGCGATTCTCTAATTAGTAGGAAAATATTAATTAAATATATTGATGGTTGTTAAATTTATGCTTACTTCTTTTGTATATGTATAAAATATACAAATTGAGTTCCATTTGATGTTGCATTTATTATAATACTAAATAAATCATGTTAATAAAGATTGAGAGCTCAATACTTATAAAATCAAGAGTTTTAACATAAATTATAGTAATGAATTCATTTTAATAACAAATTGACAAACTCATTAAATTGTAAGACCAAGAGTTTTGTAATAAATATAAATATATAACAATAAAAAGTTCAATAAAATAAGAGACTTTTCAAGTTTTATGAATCTTACACACTAAGATCTATAAATATTTATTTTCATGATGCAAAACTTTAACATTCTAAATATGCATCCAAAAGAAAGATCTAACAAGTGGAGTAAACAACAAAGACCTTTAGCAATTTTGTTCTTTCTCCTCACTATTAATTTCTTTCATTGATTTGTATCAGGTATATAACTTACTGATATCTTAACATCTATATCTATATTCTATATCTATATCTATATCTATAAATAAGAGTTTTAACATAAATTATAGTAATGAATTCATTTTAATAACAATTTGACAAACTCATTAAATTGTAAGACCAAGAGTTTTGTAATAAATATAAATATGTAACAATAAAAAGTTCAATAAAATAAGAGACTTTTCAAGTTTTATGAATCTTACACATTAAGATCTATAAATACTTATTTTCATGATGTAAAACTTTAACATTCTAAAGGTGCATCCAAAAGAAAGATCTAACAAGTGGAGTAAACAACAAAGACCTTTAGCAATTTTGTTCTTTATCCACACTATTAATTTCTTTTATTGACTGTATCAAGTATATAACTTACTGATATCTTAACATCTATATTTATATTCTATATCTATATCTATATATATATAGATCCTAAAAAAATTGAGTTTCATAGTTTATGTTGTATTGAATTCTATGCTAAAAAATTAAGTTTTTGTTATAAATGATGCTAATGAATAAATGTAATAGAGTATACAAAGAGTTTAACATAAATAATAGTAGTAAATTCAATTAAATAATAGTATTTTCATTTAACTAGAAGTTACATATTAATTAAATAAAACGAAGAATATAACAGAAAAATAACAGTAATAAATTAAATTAAATAATAGTTTTTTTCATATAACTTGAAGTTACATATTATAAACTACAAATATCACACTATCATGATGCAAATGATATTGAGTTTTCAAATGATATAATCTTTTACCCTAACAGAATATCCATTTATAAAAATTGAGTTCCAACTTTGAAGTTGTATTAACACCATGCATTTAATAATAATGTAATAAACCCATTTATAAAAATATGAGTTTCATATTTGAAGTTGCATTTATTACCTTACATTTAATATTAATAATAATAATCTAATAAATTCATTTATAAAAAATAATAATAAATTAACCAATTGTAAGATCAAAAGTTTTACCATAAACAAAATAATAATAATGTAATAAACCCATTTATAAGAAATAATAATAAATTAATCAATTGTAAGATCAAAAGTTTTACCATAAACAAAATAATAATGTAATAAACCCATTTATAAGAAATAATAATAAATTAGTCAATTTACTTTTATAAGAAATCCATAAATTAATCAAAAGTTGTACCATAATAATAATAATATAATAAACCCATTTGTAAGAAATAATAATAAATTAATCAATTTACTTCTATAAGAAATCCATAAACAAAATAATAAATCGATTTATAACAAAATTAATCTATTGTAGGATCAAAAATTATACCATAAACAAAATAATAATAATGTAATAAATTCATTTATAAGAAATAATAAATTAATCAATTGTAAGATTAAAATTTTTGCCATAAATAAACAATATTTATAAACATAACAATAATGGTTTCCATGCATTTCTGAATCGCAAAAATTGTTGAATATGTACTATATAACATAAAAAATTGAGCATTATGTTTTATGTTGTATTTAACTCTTAAAATTATTTAATTAGATGATTTAACCCAAAAATCTATTCAAGTAGATGAAGTGTCATAATTTAAGATTAATTAATTAAAATTAAATTAATTAATTTAATTAATTCAAGTAGATGAAGTGTCATATAGGTTTTAGTTTCTAGCATGTGTAAAGACACATATTAAATGTATTAATTAATTTATACATTTAGTATAAATAGGTAAGTGTGGTTGTTAATTTCATTCATCTATTCTCCTATTATATGAATTTCATTTTGGTAATCGATGAATGAAATATGTCTCGATTGTTTTCTAAGTGATTTTGTGTAATGATGCATCGTTTAATTTATGTTTGTTTATTTTGTAAGATCGACTATCTCCGGCAACTACTATGAAGATTTCAAAATATCTTATACTCAAAACGGTATGATTATGATTTAGTTCCTCATAATTCTTTGATTATATAATTCTTAAATTATATCTTATACTCAAGTGTTAAAGCTTAGATAGTATATATGACACACACCAATAGCTAACCATGTGGGTTGACGATATGATCGTTGAGCAACACAAGGCATGACCACAATGCAAACGGAAAAACAAAAGGAACAAATGATGATTGGAAGTGACGGCAAGTCACATTGTACATTACTTTAATAATCAATATGTAGCAAAGTTTATAATAAACAAGATCCTTCATTTTCATATAAGTGTTCGCTTGCATATTTGTAAATATAAGTAAATTAATATATTATATTTAAAAGTTGAGTTTTGTCATAAAAATAAGAAATTAATGTAATAAAAAAATATAGTAAAAAACTAATATCTCTATAAAATTTTCATATTAAAAGTCTTGAAATAATATTACTAGTAAATGAATATAAGTAATAAACTCATGTATATTTATAATAAAATCTAATAAATTGACTTATCATGAGTTTTAGAATAATTATTAGAAAATGATTGCGAGTAATAAACTAATGTATAGTTTATCATGAATATGATTAATAAATTAATGTAAAGAAAAAGACTACTGTAATAGGAAAAAAATATAATAAAAACTAATAATTTCATCAAATTGTAGTATCGAAAGTCATGAAATAATGTCTAAACTAATGTAGAATTTAATTACATTTATTTAATATATAATAAAGTCAAATTTTGTTCATAAATATGAATAAAAATAATTATGACTAATAAACTCAAACTGTCACATAAAAAGTCTTGAAATAATTATTAGTAACTTAATATAAGTTATAAAAACCATTTTATAATAAAATAAGTAGAATTTAATTATAATTATTTAATATATTTAAAAGTTGAAGAAATAATTATGACTAATAAACTTAAATTGTCATATGAAAAGTCTTGAAATAATTATTAGTAAATTAAAATAAGTAATAAAAACCATTTTATAATAAAAATAAGTAGAATTTAATTATTATTATTTAATATATTTAAAAGTTGAAGAAATAAATATGATTAATAAACTCAATATGTCATATGAAAAGTCTTGAAATAATAATCAATTTACCATTTCAATTCAATATTAAACATCCTCATCCGTTTTTAGAAGCGCAAATGTTGAATGGTGCTAGATAGGAAGAATTACAATAAATATAAATATTTAAACTCAATATACAATAAATATCCGAATTAAAGGAAGAATTAGTGTAATATCATTTCACTTCATATACAACATAATAAATTTACCGTTCAATATTTGTTTCACTTCATATACAGTAAATAAATATCACAATCTATAATAAACATGTATCTTTTGTTGGATTGGAAGAACTATATGTTGCATTTAATTAAAATCAAGTTCGAAATGAAAATTGAGTTTTTGTCTATGTTCATGAATAAATGTAGTAAACCATATATAAAAAATAATCAAGCCTCGGTTAAATAAGATAAAGAGTTTAACATAAAAATTGGTAGTAAATTCAGTTAAATAATAGTCTTTTCATTTAACTAGAAGTTACATATTATAAACTATAAATAGCACACTATCAAGATGCAAATGACGTTGAGTTTTCAAATGATTTTAGCTTATTACCCAACTATACATCCATGTAAAAAAAAGAGTGTGATGATAACGATTTTGTTAGTATTTTTATTGAGGGATACATGTTTTTGTGTATTTGTACGGATTTCTATTTTATATTACGTACTTTTGGAGAAAAATGTACAATTAGAAGTCTGACATAATGTTTGCATTAATCGACATTAGTTGAAAATATATTGTTATTGATTCATAGTTTTGCTTATAAAAGACAAACCATGAAGTTCTTCATAGTACCACTTATATGTTATGAATAACATGTTTTGTATTGCACAAATAAAAAAATGAAAACAGTTTTGTTACTTTGCATTTTCCTCCAACAAACTTTGCTTATTTAGTAGAGCACTCGCAATCAACCTAAACATGTTAGCGGTTTTGCTTTTAGTACTTGCCCGTTACACCAATACAATGTATACGATTTACCTTTAAATAACGTTTTATCATGAACAAAGCCCGTGCATCGCACGGGCCATGTTGCCTCGTACTAATAATATTTAACATTTACACACTGATGTTGATAAAGCAATTATTGAGCATATATTAATTTATTACATAGACATTGTGAACGAATGACAACACTAATAGTGATGCAATTCATTTTAGAGTTGTTTAGACTATGTGTAATGAGTGAGTTTAGTCACTCCTTAGCATCAAATTAAAATTTTCACTCGTGATTAAAAACAAGAAAATCTCAATCAAACCCATATAGCTGGTGACCAAACTCATTCCCTTTGAAAAAACAACCATCTTCCTTTGAAAATTTAGCGACCGGATGTGGTCGCCTGAACGATAAAATGCGTTAGGGGACACGTCCCGGAAGAGAGGCATAAGGGGAGGACTCGTCCAAAGTGAAGGGACACACGGGGGATGCACTAGGCAACCTCTGTTACACACAGTATTAACTCATTTCCAAAGTTCCAAATCACATCCTTAACTTCCTATGACAAATTTTACTTTGTAGTATTCATATTAATAGTTAAAGAGTTTATTTATTGCTTAAATTGAAAAATCACGTCAACTTCCATTCATGATTTTGAAACATCACCAGCTTAGTAAATGGTTTTTATTTATTAGAAATGTGTTAGATGGTTAACCGAAAATCGAACCACAAAAAAAAAAAAGAAGTTTAGGTTAAACAATTACTTCGTTTAGATTTAGATAAAACAAATTATCAAACCAATAAACCAAGTTAACCTTTCAACAATTAAATTAAACAATTTTTTGTTTTAAAATTAATATTATTAGAGGTATTTAATAGATGATTAAGCGGTCAATCCATAAACATCTCATCAATATTAATCTTTAAATAAAAAGTTGTTCAAATTCTTTTGAAAATAAATTATAACGCATATAGAAAGCCACACAATGTGATAATATTAAACCCCATGTCTCGAAATATTTTCTCTATACATTAAAAAATTATTCAATCTAATAAATAAAACCTATGAATCAATTTTTTTAAATTAAATTTTGTCTCGTGGTTCTCCAACTCTCATCAATCCCATTCATTCCACTTAATTTTAGGCTTTTTCTTTAACATGTGTATGTACCATTATTCATGCATATAGTACAATTTTAATGCATGAATCAATCCTTAGCATTGGGTCCAGCACATGCCTTCAGTACAGGGCTCCATATCCACTGAACCAAAAACTTTCTACCTCTCCTACCATTCATATTGAATGTACGACCCGACCCATCTTTCATCACCTCCCCAATGTACCCGCCTCCACCACCCGACCCGTATAGCCCCTCACACAAATCCCCGATCTCAGTCGGAGCCGTCGGATCTTCCCCAGCGTACCAAGCGTTAACCAACGGGTTCGACGACAGCTCGGCCAGTTCATGTCCGATGACACTAATCATCCCGTCGACTCCGACGTCGCCGTTCGGTGGCGTAAGTGCACTCGGCCCGCCACCACGCATATACGTCGGAACGGCAAACGGGTAAGCACAAACCTCCGGGCATTGTTTACCGGAATTCCCGACCCATGCGTAAGGCAAAGTGTAACCTACTTTCGACGGAAATGTGAAATAATGAAACCCACAAACGGCCCGGCAGAAATCTTCGACGGTGACGTCGACGGAAGTCAAGACAAGATAAATCCCGTTCTTGTGATCAACCGGAAACGGAGCCGATTGCACCGACGAGGCAATGACTTCTTGTATAGTCAAACGGGTGAGGTGGGTCCCGTGAGAGTACTTACGGTCGGAATATTCTCCGGCGACGATTATAGAACGGGAGATATTGGCGTTGGTTTGGTCGGTGTAGAGAGAAACCGTCTGCCACCAATCGGAGACGGAAGGGTGAGGGGCTGCACGGTGGTTGGTGGTGGAGATGGAGAGTAAGAAGTCTTTGATTAAGAGCATTTGCGTAGGGGCCCACTTTCCGTACCAAATGATGTAAATGTTGATCGGAGAAGAAAGAACAGGACCCATATGGTAGCGGAGGTTAACAAGGTCCGACGAGCCTTCAAATCTCTTGGAAGTTGTTAGGGTTTTAGGGGGGAGCAGCTTCGGGTTAACAAATGTGTAACCCTCTTGCTGTTGCTTTGCATTCAAGGTTTGCACAGAAGAAGCAATGGCAGAGACTGCCACTAGCAGCAAGAAGAAGCAGTTGAGGGGTAAAAGAGACATTTTGTATGAAGATATTGTGATAGAAGAAAATGCAGAGATATATAAAGAGAGAAAGAGAAGTACGTTTTGGGAGGGAAATGGGCTGGAGACAGCTTTCAATTATGTGTTTTACCGCTATTCATAATTTGTGTCTCTACTTTGGGACTTGGGAGGGAGGGAAATCGTCTACTCATATGATTTATTTACGACTTTAACTAAAATCAATGTGTGAAATAAAGAGTAAATTTCAGAAATCGCCATCTGATATGGTCAAATTGCACCTTAGACCACTCCCAATGGTATAAGTTGCTGCCAACTCAACGTCACGTCACAAACTAACTAACACTAAACTGACGTAGCCATGCCAACAGCACTCCGTCACTTCACCAAATTTGGGCCCTACCATTTACTTTTCTTTTTCTAATAAAAAATATACAACTAATTAAAACATATAACTAATTAAATTAAAATTCATTACTTAAAAAAACATTACATAAAAAAAGACATTAATTAAAAAAATAGAAGGTGAATGTGGTGTAAAAAATAGAAGAAATGAGAGGGTATTTATAGATGTAAAAACTTTTAATTTTTTTGGATTTTTTGGATTTTTTTTGAATTATTTTGAAATATTACCATTTAATTTGAAATATTACCATTTAAAAAAAATCAAATATTTAATGGCTAGAAAGTACAAGGGGGTCCCACCATTTCCGTCCCTTCCTCCGTCTCCACACCGGCGAGTTTCCAACCGGCGGAAAGACCGACGGGCGGTGCCAACGGTGGCACAACCGGCGGTGCCAACCGGAGGTACCGTTGGCACCCGTCTTACAACTACAAGAAAAGAAGTTCATAAAAAATTGATTTAATTAACTGTTTGGAACTAAATTGCTTCAATTCTAGATTATATGTGTTACAAATTAAATACATGATTTAAAAGTTTTTTTTGTTTTTGGAAATTAGTGGTAAATAAGCATAACCCAACCTTCAATTCTTCGAATGTTAAAAATTGCATATCAAGTTATCAGACTATATTTGATTAGACATTTAGACTACATAAATTTTGACCATCATCATAAACTACATATTAAAATTAAGAGCATTATCTATTTACTGTTAGAACTTGAAAGCAACAACCAAGAAAATGAAACCATATGAATATAAAACATATAGTTTTAATTAACTGGTATGTTAGGTAACAAGATACACAATCTCCAAAAATGATAGAAACAACAAGAGGTTAAGTTTGACTTTAAAAGTCAAAACTGCTTACCTTTTAGCCTCAAACAAATACAGGTTTCAATATTTGTGGCATGCATGCATCAGGATTTTGCTTATAGCATCACATATATATTTGATTCAGCAAATTTCATATTATTATTATTATTAAGAACGAGAATTGTTAGAATCACTGTAAAATCCATCCTTCACTTTTATAAGTTTGCAAATTTCGTTTAGAAAATTTCATGATTTATTAATACAAGCAAGAATAACAATTACAGCTGGCGGCATGTGGGCTAAAAACAAAATTTAGTTCGGTGACGGATCTCATTGAATTTGGTACGGTTTGGGGGAACTATCTTAAAGAAAAAAAAGTTGTTAACAATGATAATTCATTATTCAATTTGATGTGTTTGGAAAGCTAGGAATCATGCGGCGTTCAACAACATTCACAAATCATTCACGATCATTACGGATGATATTATTTCAATTTCTTTTGTGTATGAAACATGAGAGTAAAACACTAAAACATCTTGTAATTGGTTTAATTAGGGTATTTCACCTTTCTTATCTTTATTGTAATTTTGCTTCCCTCTTAGTGTCTTGCTAAGTTTGGAGTTTTAATATATTTGCCGTTTCCAAAAAAAGAGCGGTGGCATGTAGGATATTGATCACGTCGTCATTACTTCGTCGATCGACACTCCCATTTACCGTTCGCCAATCATCATCCGTTTGACAAAGGTCACTCCCATTTACCGTACGTCACTTCGTCCTATCGTATGTTCGGTCTCTTCCCCCCACCCACCCAATTCCACCCCAAAATTAAGTGTCACTCCAATTTACCTTTTTGGATTTTTTTTTTTTTTTTGTGTTTTAGCCCACCATTCAGTCCACCCCTTTAGCCCTTTGATTATCTATTGGGCTCATCTACATGAGCTAATTAAAACATGGATTATGGCCTTAAAAGATTGTAGGTCTTAGAGGATTGCCCTGGTGACCTATTCCGGCCCTGCACCTTTGAAACATAGACTATGGGCCTCTTGTTTAACATTAATTTGGTACCACATACCGGGACCAATCACATTTAAGAAAAGAAAGAAAAAAAAAAAAAGGAAACTTTTAACCCGTGCTAAGCCACTGGCGCACAACATGGTGTCATTTGGCACTGCCAAATATTCTTTGACGAGCATTTGGTGGATCATGCTGTGTGCTCTAAGCATCAATTGTTAGTATGAGTTGTACGTTTTGTAGCTATAGAAAAGGTTTATGTGCTTTGAGAAGTTTTGTATAATGTAATTAAATAAATATAAACCACTGTTACGCGGATGCATAATCTGGTTAATCCATTAAACTGAAAAAACAACACTATTCAAATACCATAATATCAAGGAAAGGTAGAAATTCGCATCAATGCATATATAAAGTAGCTTAGAGGTATACGAAAACTAAAAACCACATATAATCACACCCATTCTTATTTTATGTACTAATAGTTTATTAACATACAGATTTAGATGCACATATATATGTAACAAGTAGCTAGGATTTGTTTGTTTAGCAAAGTAAAAGGGTATGTAGGTTGGCATATATATATACTAGTGACGTTAAGAGCATTAGGTGTGGTAACACAAATCGGAATGTCACATCTGTGCCACCTATGCGCCACATCATTATTTCACATTTCACATTCAAAACCCAAATACCCTCTCTACCATCACTAACCAATAATACTCTTTTGGGACCCACCAAAATACCTCTCACTCATAAAATACACACTTAAAAAAAATTAAATACTTTCTCTCACCTTCGCCAAATGCTCGACATTTTGCTTCACTCACCCCACATAGGGTATGGTGGCTTGATGATGTGGATGTGAAAAACATGCCACCTAGGCAATTATGGGGTGGGTCAAGCCACCATACCCCTTACTCTAAGGTCATGCTAAGCATGACCCACAAAGTGTAGTCTAGGTATTTATGAAATATAACATAGGTGCAACCATGCAAGAAATTTGTCCGATTGTTTCAATCTGTAACGCCTAAAGTATATTCTCAAATTACAATGATAGAAATAAGAAAAATAATGTCTTCAAATAAATGGTACCATTTGAATGAGGTAACATGGCAGACAAGCTAATAACATGGCACTTAGAGCAGCTTCCAAAACGTCTTTGAGAACCTCGTTAATATTTCATACATGCACAAAATATAAAATCAAACAGATAAAAAATGGCATTCAATTTAATTCTGCCACCAAATCGAACCGTCCATGTGTAAACGGATCAAATTTTCACCTCTAGTAATACATCATATATATATATATATATATATATATATATATATATATATATATATATATATATATATATATATATATATATATATATATATATATATATATATATATATATATATATAAATATTTAAATACATACCTGCATAAAATGCTAGCAACAAGATCATTATTTTCAGGATTTTCACAATATGAATACAACGGGTCATTATTTGCTTAATAGGATCAATCCCTGTAACCTGTTCAGCTGCAACATGTCATTATTCGACCCATTTACTAATAATTGGTGGATGTGGGCTACTCTTTTTATCTTTAACGGGTCAAACATGCCAATAAAAAAATAATTAAAAAGGAAATCGGGTCAAAAATGTCAAAAGTTGTCTAAAGGGTATTTTAACATACATAACCCCCTAAATCGCTCAATACAAAGATCGGATTGATGAAGTTGGAAAAAAAAATCAAACCGGTAAACCGACCAATTTAGGACCAAAACCAAAACATACCCATTTGATCCATTATTCCATTATTTACACGTGTGACCCGTCTATTTTACCACCTCTAACTTATATCATCTTTAATTGAGATATATACCAAATTGGCAACACTTTTAGTGTAGTTACTTTAATCATTCTCCAATATACATGATCAAATGAAGATTTTATTTTCTTACAAAAAAAAGAACTTACAGTTTTCTCATATTTGGTAACAATTGCAGCACTGTCGCCTTTGATACTCATCACCTCCCCATCGATCCATGCAACTTTAGGATCTTATATCAATACATATGATCCAATGATTATGTTTACCAGAGTTCACTGAAATTATCAAACAAGAAATAATATAATAAAAATAATAAAAGTAGAACATTTCATTATTTTTATCATATAATATATAGTTACGTTACGAAACAAAGCATGAACTATGAATAATTCTCACCTGCTTTCCTTCGATAAGATCTATTTTTCCTTCCTGTTATTTTAATCATCATTAGTAAGTTTCAAATCCCTTGATATTAAAATAAAGATGAGAAATTTACCAACCCAGCTACCATTTTATGGATGATGTCTAGGTCATAACTCATAAGCTATCTGATTAAGATTCGACTTCACATCATTTACCTGCATAAAACTCACATGTTAGAGACACAATTACATATTTTCCATCCTGTTATTTTAATCATCATTAGTAAGTTTCAGGTCCCTTTATATTAAAATAAAGATGAGAAACTTACCAACCCAGTTACCATTTGATGGATCATGATTAAGATTCGATTCTTGAAAGCTAAGAGCTAATTCACATGAATACTTCGAATCTTTCCATGATCACAAAAGTAAAAAACAAAATTATAAAACCATGAAATGTTTTTTGAACCTATAAGTTACCTTATTGCCTCGGTATATATCATCTGAACTAATATGTGCACACGCGGTGTTTCATTATCTTCTTAATTCATCGATAACAAACAAACCCAATTCTTTAGACCTCTGCTGTAAAGATTGAAATTAAAAAATGGCTAAGAACTTCACCAATTACAAACTATAATGAAATTAAATTCAAAATAAATGATAAAAACACACCTTAATCAGTTGACACATGACCAGTCCCTTGATCATCCCACTTTCCGTCATCTAAAATTACTGCATACCGGTATTGCTAATTTCGACAGCATCATCAATAATTAAAGCTCACATAACAAATTAAAGGAATTCCTACTGAGGATGAACTAAAAGATCGACAGTAATGTAACCATAATTAAGTTAAAATCACTTACAATTTTATCAAAAAAAAAAAATTAACAAAAACATCAAAATTAAGTAATTAACTAACAAACCTTCATCGAATTGTTGTTGGAAGTAGCTAACTTCTACACCATAGCAACTTAGTTTCTTTCCTTTTTTTCTTAAGTAAATTCTAGTAACTAAGCAACTTAGCTATCCAAATTAAGTACCTTCATATGGGCATTGTGCCAAACACATTATGTGTATACCGAAGTTCACAAAGATCCTCCTGTTAATCACAAAATTATCCACAACAAGATTGTAAGATTCACAAATAAGTAGTTGACAATGTAAAAGGTAAAAAGAAATTCAAATGGAAATATGAAAAACCTACAAACCCCAATTGGGAAAAAAACCTAATTTTCAATTGCTGATTTCTTTTAATGATCCATTTCTGCAAAATCACGGTCTCTATACTTCCTATCACCAGAAACTTTTACACCAAATCATCAGAAACCTTACTAATTCGATCTATTAATGCTTTCTACTTAGTACTAATTAAGTTAGGCACCTTCACGTTAAAATAGGAAACCAAATTCACAATAAGTTTTTGAAAAATGGAACCATACATTTAGGGTTGCCTGAACAGTGTTGCAGGATTCCAATCGCCACATCGATAAAGGTAGAAACACTAATTATTGTGAGCCAAAGTCTCGTTGAAAAAGGTCTTAGTAAAGTCAACAGGGTTTGATTCCATCTTTTTGTAGCAGGCATGAAATTGAAATCAGGAAGATGAAGGGCTTGAATTTCGATGTTGTCTCTTCTTTTAGAAAATTTCTTTTTGAATAAAAGAGGAAATTGATAAAGGAAGATGAGAGCTTGAATTTACATGTCTTTTTAGGTAGAAGAGAGAAGGAGGCAGAATGAGACGGTGGAAATAGTTTGAGGGTGGCATCTGGCAAAATGAGGCGGTGGAGCACATGAAGCGGTGGAGCACGGCAATGGAGGACAACAGGCAAATTTTAATTGGATGATACAACAGATGGCAATTTCCAATTGGGCCTTAGAAGCTGGTCATCGACGTGTACAATAATTCCTTCTAAGATCATATATATATATATATATATATAGGGGAGGGTTACATTGAGAATTAATATATTAGGTGAGAATGTGAGAATCAGGCAAAAAGACGCGCGGTGACATTTTTGTAATTAAGTCCAACTTTTCTGTCACACGCGCTAGTTTTATCATCGATGATTAAACCCAACCCCAAGTTTAATCGTTAATGATTAAACACATTATCAAGTTTAATCATCGATGATTAAAGAACATCTTATGATTATTACACAGATAAAGTTTAAACATCGTTGATTAAACACGCTAATCATCGATTATTAAACAACATCTTATAAAGAATTAAGAATCTAAAAAACGGAGACAAGTTTAATCATCGATGATTAAACAACATCTTTGATTTTAAAGACAAAATTGTTATATTAATCATTGATGATTGAACACTACACCAGTTTAATCATCGATGATTAAAAACAATCTCAAAAGTTTAATCATCGATGATTAAACGCTACACCAAGTTTAATCATTGATGATTAAAAATAATCTCAAAAGTTTAATCATCGATGATTAAACACTACACCAAGTTTAACCATCGATGATTAAAGAAAAGTTGGACTTAATTACAAAAATGACACCGCGTGTGGGACAGAAAGTTGGACTTAATTACAAAAATGCCACCGCGTGTGGGACAGAAAGTTGGACTTAATTACAAAAATGCCACCGCGCGCGTGAGGGCTGGAAGGAGATGAGAGGCTGAGATCTATTCTAACATTCTCACCTAATATATTAATTTTCAATGGAACTTACTTTTATATATATATATATATATATATATATATATATATATATATATATATATATATATATATATATATATATATATATATATATATATATATATAGACAAGGGTTCATGCGAGAACCATTATTTTTGCGAGAACTGCGAGAACTGTTTTATAACCATTAGATTATTAGATGGGTGGCTAAGATTATTGATGGCAAATTTGTAAATAAATGAACAAAAAAATTAAGGCTGGAAGGGTATATTGGTAAAAATCCATGCATTTTAATTTAGGTATATCATTAACTGCCGTGTAAATATCCCATAAAAATTGGGAATGAGGTTTGAAACCCTAAAATGTTGGCCGTCTTCCTCTTCAAGAGTTCGTCTTCAGTTTCACATTTTCACCAAATTTAATTAACCAAATACGAAATTTTCGAGCAGGTCACAATTCAGCAATCGCAAATCTGAGTTGCAATGATAATTCTGATGGTAAAAATAAGCACGGCGGAGGACCCACAACAAAAAGTTTCTCACATTAGCACGTTTAGTTTGGCTATGGAGTTATGATACTCTATATAAGGCCACACACTAACACCATTATTTCTTAATTCTCATTGGCTAAAATCCATACCTTCCCACAAATTCTTTAGTCTTCTACACTAAATCGTGCACCATCAAACACCTAATTCCTTCCACGCCAACATTGACAAACTAAAGGTCAACTTTGTCATCTACACTGTACACTCATTTTCTACACAAATAAGAACTTCAAGAATTAAAGTAGTAGATTATGGGGTAATTCTTGAAATCTCAATCTATGAAGTCATTAGTTATTTTATTTACTAATTTGTTGGTTTGTATTATTGTTCATCAATGTTTATTAGTGTTTTCAGTTAGTTTGTAATTTTATTCATTAATGATCTAACAGATTGTAATTTTGTTCATTAATGATCTAACATACCTAACAGTGATGAAATTTTGTTTATTAGTTTGTTGGTTTGTAATTTTGTTCATTAGTAATCCTTTGAATTGTATTTTTTTTCCACCAATGTTTACTGTTGTTTTCATATATGTTGGTTTGTAATTTTGTTGATTATCTGTTCAGTTATTTTGTACATTTGTTCAACAATTTTGTTCGTTTGTTCATTATTAATATGAGTTCATAATTTAACACATTAAAAAAGATTAAAAATTATTAGTTACTTTTATGTGTTCATCAATGAATACATACGAATTGGAAAAATAACATACAAATTCCAGAATTAAGATCTTAGATTATTGAATGGTCAATGGAGGTTACAATTTAATTATTTTAATTAAGGAAAGTGAATTTGGTAATGATTTATTAGAATTAAAAATAATTAATTAAAAGATTTTAATATTAAAAAGACTACAATGCCCTTAAGAATTAAAAAACTAATTGATTGAAATGATTGGTCAAAAGTTGTTCTCGCAGTTCTCGCAATAATAATGGTTCTCGCATGAACCCTCCTATATATATATATATATATATATAGACAAGGGTTCATGCGAGAACACTTAAAATTGCGAGAACTGCGAGAACAATTTTATAACATTTAGATTAGTAGATGAGTGGCTAAGATTATAGGAGGTAGAATCGTAATTAAGTAGACATTAATCAATAAAAAAAGAAATGCGGAGGGGTATTAACGTAAAAGGACATCTAAACTAAATAAGGGTAAGATTTTATATCTTTAAGAGCTGTGTATGACAACTGGCAAATCCCATCTACACAACTAGCAAATCGTGTTTCAAAAATCAAAACCCTCTTCCAAAAAACTTCCTCTTAACAACTATCAAAACTCATCGTGCTCATCATCCGACGGCTCTTCTTTATGCACAATCACCATTGCCGGCACGATCCATGGTGGCACCACTGTTCTCCTCTTTCCGTCCAGATCTCCGGTTTTTGTCCAGATCGTCGGTTTGCGACGGTTGCCGGTGCTCTCGTTCCATCTCACGTAAACTGGTATCAATGTGTGATACCAAATCTGAGATTCTGTCAAAAACTGTGAGCGTAGATCTGTGATTCCGGCGATCACGGCGCCACCGTTTCCAGATCTGGTTATTTAAAGATTTCTTCAATAATATGGGTATTTTCTAATTGATTTTGTGAAATAGAATGATGGGTGATATAAAGTGAAAATGATCAACTATCAAATCCATTCTTGTCGCTTGCATCAGATCTGTATCAGATCCGGCGACAACCACCGTCGAACCGCCTCCCTCACCACCACATATTCGAACCAGCAACATTCTCCGACACCACCGCCTCCATTAACACTACCAAATCGGAAAAAATAGGGGCCAGATCTAGGGTTTCGTGAACGCGCCGCCGCCGCCCGCACCACTACCCAATCAGAATATGCGTTCATCTCTTTCTCTGATCGACGTCATCTCTCTATCTGGTTTCGTCGGAGGGCAGATTCGGTTTCGTCGGCAGCCAGATCTGGTTTCCGACGAAGTTGGAAACTAGGGTTCCGGTGAAGTCGCAAATCACTTCTAGCGAAAATATGTTCATTTGTTTCAGATCTGTTCATCTATTTCAGATCTGTTCATCTGTTTCAGATCTGTTCTTGTTCATCGGTTTGCAATTTCAGATTTGTATCAGTCTAAGGTTTCAGTTCATAGTTTGTAACTTTGTTCATTCGTTCATCATTGAATACATTAAATAAGGTTAATAAAATTCTTTGTATCAGTCTAAGGTTCCAGTTCATAGTTTGTAACTTTGTTCATTCGTTCATCATTGAATACATTAAATAAGGTTAATAAAATTCTCTGTCAGACTTGTTCATTATGTTCATTATGTATATTGTAGATTTGTTCATTAGTAAATCTGTAAATTTTGCAATTTGAACACATTATTATTATGTTGAACAGGTTAAATATGGTAAAAAAAATATTAGTTATTTTTAGGTGTTCATCAATGAACACATACGAATTGCGAAAAAACATTACAAATTCCAAAATTCGGATCCTAAAAAATAGGATTGAAGTTAAAAATGAATTAATTTAATTAAGGAAACTGGATTTAATAGAAAGATTTTAGTGTTAAAAAGACTACAATACCCTTTAGATTAAAAAATGTAAATAAGCAAAATGATTGGCTAGAAAGTGGTTCTCGCAGTTCTCGCAATTTTAGTGGTTCTCGCATGAACCGCTCTCTCTCTCTCTCTCTCTCTATATATATATATATATATATATATATATATATATATATATATATATATATATATATATATATATATATATATATATATATATATAGGGGTGAGTTATATAGAGAACTCTTTAATTAAGTAAAAAGGGTAGTTTGGTAATCTGCCAATTTAGTTTACGTTTCATTATTTAAAAACAAAACATTTAAAAAAGGAAATTGTATTCACAATAACTGCCAGTCCTTAATTACCGTGATCACTCCCCATTATCCAACTTTACGTGGGTTTTTGAAAAGGGGGTTTAGCGTCGTTTTTTAGAGAAGATCTGCAAAATCCGGTCAAATTTGTAATCGATTTTAGCATAAAATCGTGAAGATTGGTTTGATGCAACATATATAAGTAGAGCAACAGTGAAATCGGAAATCTTTGAAGATGAACATTGATATTCTAACTTCAGACGGCGGCGACGACGACGAAGAACAATGTCAGGTAAAAATATGTATTTTAGTTTAATACATACGCAACGATGAGGTTTTATTCGTTTGATTTCAATTTTTTTAAACCAAAAACAAAGGTATCGGTGATGAAATCAAAAAATAACAAATTGAATGTCGATATTTTTTAAGAGTACCAAAGTTGCAATTAGGGTTTTGTCTGACTGATGAGGAGTAAGAAAGTTGCAATTAAGTGTAATAGAACAATGACTAGTATGTATTATTTGCAAATATTATCTCTGATTTCGTTATGAAACATGTATGTTTATGATTAGGGTAACAAGTATGTATGATTCTTCGAAATACTAGAGGGGGGAAGTTATGTTTTGAGTTATATGAATGTTTATTTCGATTACCAATATTGGTTATTTGGTGTATTTTTTCAATTGTACGTTAATGTTGAAATTTAGTATACAATTTGGAGATATACATGACTGTTTGGTTTAATAATTTTACAACATTACATCAATGTATGGTAAGTTTACATGAATGTAAGGTTTATGATATTGACAACATTTTAGTATACAATTTGGAGATATACATGACTGTTTGGTTTAATAATTTTACAACATTACATCAATGTGTGGTAAGTTTACATGAATGTAAGGTTTATGATTTTGACAACATTACTGTTTTTAATTGAGAAAATTGGTAAGTTATAACCAGACAAGACTGTTTGTAACATTAGTTTGGTTACATGACTATTTTTTCCATGGCTATTGACTGCACGTGGTTTTTATAAGTTGCATACACATGACTGTAATTGTTTTTATTATAAATGTAAGGTGTTAGAAGAAGTGGACGGAAAACAGCAAAGTATGTGGATTACAGAGAAAGCCCAAGGAAAAAATTGAAAGAACAAGAACCAATAGGTATGTTTTATGGATTAATGGAAAAAAAATGTGTACCTAAGTGTAAATTTTGATTTTATATCTTGAAGCTGAAGAAACTATAGACACTGCACGGAAAGGGAAAAAAAATTTGGATGATTTACAGCTTAAACAATGTGCAAAACATAAACGAATGAAATCAGTAATGGGCGAAAGTGCAGGAATTAAGGAATTAGGGAAAAAAGGTACAATCATAAAATTAGTTTGTAGTCATGGTAATTTGTCAATAAGTAATTATTAATCGTTTATATACATTGATGCGGGCAAAGATAAATCATTAAAACGTAAAAGAAACTCAAAAACGTCTGCGTCAAATGTGGCTGTTGATGATGCGTTGATGATGCAAATGCTAAAACAAACATAAATTATGAGATTTATGGAGACATACTCTGGGATGGACTTAAGGAAGTATGATGCTGGGATTGAAGAAAATATTGAAATGCGTGAACGTCAGATAGAAGGTTTGAAGAAGAAGTATGCATGTTCTATAGTAATGAGTGAATGCAATGTCGTAAGGGAAGTAGTTAAAAAAATGGTGATGAAGAATGCAAGTTGAATGAAAGTTGAATTCGTTTTTTGGGTATCATGAACTAGTATAATTTTAGGTTTTTATATTTCAGTACTTGGATGTGTGTGTTTTTTGGGATTTTTAGGATTATGGTGGATTATTTTCTTTTTTGTGTGCAAATGTTGATGTGGTATCTATCTAAGTTATTTGGGTTATTTGGACCTTTAGTATTAAGTGCATACGAAAAGTAATGTGGTAGATTAAATATTGGACTTTATTTATCCTACATAAATGTACTCTTAAATTAAATTGGTAAAACATAAATATACCGATAGTATACGTTGATGTATTGTTTACGTTGATGTATAAGTGATATATGAAGGCAGGTACATCAAAGTACATTGATATAAATGATAACAATAAACCAAAAACACAACTATAAAGGCAATGGATGAACTTAACAATCAGAATATACAGCAATGTAAATCAATTCATCAATATATATTATCGGTACATAACATTCTTTTTTCCCTAATATAATCGAAACACACATGTTTGATGTGTTTACATTGATGTGCATTATACCTTTATTTAATCAAGTAATATCATAATTCTAAGGGATATATTATACTTAAAAATGATAATAAATAAACAACCAATGATGTCATTAAACATAAATGCAAACACAAAAACCAATTCCAAAACAAAATTAAAAAAAAAATAAAAACTAAAAATAATTTGTGAATTTATAATTCCTCATCAAAGTCACTAAAGCCTTCGGTCGAATCGACCTCTACATCATCGTCTTCTGTATCATCATATTTCACTTCATCGACATCCTCTTCAACCACATCATCTTCAACAAACTCATCTTCGACTAAATCATCTTTATCCACTGCCTGAACCTCCTTGATAGTCACGTTTTTCGGGTTTACACATGTCGTCCTGTAGTGACCTAACTGTCCACAATTACCACATTCACGAGCTTTAAATGGTCTTTTTCTTGACGTTTTCGGTTTACTTTTGTTTTTACTAATTTCAGCAGCACTCTTGATTCTTTTAGAACCCTTATTACTGGATTTTGGAGGATTCCTTATTTGAACTGACTCGGGTTCTCTAACCCCCAACAAATCAGAATAAAGTTGTTCCTTGGTTCGACCAACTTTTGGAGGTGGATCTTTGCTTCAAAGTACATCTTCCATTGATTTATAGCAAATAATAATTCATTTAACTGGACAACATCATTACCAATTAAACTTACACACTCCTCAAAAGTAGCCCGACAATCGGTTGATAATTTATCTGTTTCCTCAACGCACGGTCCATACCTGTGTCTAGCTTCGCTCAAATGACCAGGTAGTGGGGTTTTAGTCCACCTCGGATTAATATAAGCAACTGGGATCTTATCCACATCATTCCCTTTTAGAACACAAAATATGTGGCGACAACGCAAACCATGTCGATTATAATGGCCACAAGAACATGTCACGGTACCATTAGATTTACTAAAAACAACCTGAAATTACAACATCAAAACGTTTAAGAAATATTAAATATAACATTAATACATTGATGTTATATTGTAATAAAGACATAAATGAAAGAGTTACCTCGGTCGTTACAACAATCTTATGATCCTTGTCCTCTTGAATAACTGTGCAAGTCTGAACATCATCAACAATGACGGGATTGCTTTGTTTACATACAACTAATCCTTTTAATATTTCTTTTTGAACCTACCAAAAAATGGTATACGAATATACCTCCATAGCATGTTGCTCAATTGGTAAATTTGTTAGGAAGGCTGGCTTTGACACATTTGATGAATTATCCATAATGCGTTGTGTATATCGTTGTTTCTCCATCGCAGCTTCAAAACATAACATGAATTGGACAAACGTGTTGCCATTGTGGGAGAACTGTTGGAAAAATGCATTAGAACTCTCAGACCGCGACGTAGTCTTCATTAATCCACACATTGGAGCATTTTTAAAATATGCAGGTATCCACCTATCCCTAATTGCATACATGTCAGATAACCATTTATTACGATTTAATTTGTATCGACTAATCAGATCAGCCCATCTTTCTTCAAACACATTGGGTTCTATGTAGACATTCCAAATGAGTTTGTGGAAATCCTTCCTGAATTTTGAATCTTTGTCTAACTCTCCCAAAACCTACATAACAAAATAATAATTACAAAAGGTTCTAACATGAAAACATACACTCACCTTACCCTAAATGTAAAATGTAATAAAAAAAACATATATGTAACTTGGTAATGTGATTCGTTACCTTGCCCGGTAGTTTCTGTGTGATGTGCCACATACACAGCCTATGACGTGACTCTGGTAATGATGTTAATATCGCCTTTCGAAGAGCAGGGTCTTGATCAGAAAGGACTAACGGTGGCTGCCGTTTATTTACCTTTTTGAACGCCTCCAACAACCAACAATACGAATCAAATGTTTCATCTGATAAGAGGGCAGCAGCAAATGTCACACACTTCCCATTATGATCAATGCCCGTAAACGGCACAAAAACAAAATCGTACCTGAATAAAATATTATACAGAACTTAAACAATTGTTGAGTCCATTAATTATTTAAAAAAAACTTACTTATTTGTTCTGAATGTAGCGTCAAATGACACTACATCACCAAATAAATCGTAATTTGCCTTCATGATCTCATCGGCCCATAACATGCTAACAAGTTCAGAATTGACAACACAATGTTCAAACGAAAAACCAGGAACATGTGTACTCCTATCTAGCATTTTATTAATAAGCATCTGAGAATCCCTATCTCCAATAAATAAGTTGACAGACCGCCTAACATTCCTCCAATCCATTGGTGTCCCGCGAACTCAATCATATCCACCCATAAGACAAACTTTAAGTCGATGAGCTTTTGTAGCACCAAGGTTAGACAAAGATGCACGGTGAATAAAGACATAATCACTAAACTGTAATTGTCTACGTGTTCGTGACAAATCCATATTGCTATCACTCATAAGGGGATGATTGTGCTTTTCAACAAAAGCATTAACCTTGAATGCATCAGTACCATATACAGCTTTAAAACATATCTTGGTCGGGCAACCGGTTACAATAGTGACTGTGTTACGCTTCTTCTTGACATCATCTCCTACTTCCAAAATCTGATCATCATTAGCCACTTTCAATGTATCCTTATCAAATTTTGATCTACACTTTCCAGCTCGATTACAAAACACATATCTATGAGTTATTTTACCCTTGTGTCGCTTAATACCAGACTTGCGTGTATTAAAGCCACCATTATCCGCATACAACTTATACATTTGATAAGCAGCTTCAAATGATTCGAAAATGGTCCCAACAACAGGTTTATAAAAAACGGGAACAGACGAGAACCAAAGCTTTGTTCCTCCCGGTGAGGGCAAAGCGTCTGCTACATTGTTGATGGCGTTCAATATGGATTCCGCTGCACATAAACAACACACCTTTCACGTTAAAAAAACACCATGAGACATAATAAAAAATTCCAATCGGTCGTGAATCAACAGTTAACACATAATAAAAAATTCCCAAACGGAAAAGAATGAAACACTGATCGTATACATCTATGTTAAAACCTTGATCCATTATTACAAAAACAATGATAAGACGAAATCAAAATAAAATTTCCTATATCTGAACATCAACTAAAAACTCTTACCACATAAATCTTTATCGACCGGAAACTCATCGAAACAACCATCCAAAAACTCTTTGTCCCCTACGATCAGGGGTGCGTCAGCCAATTGATTGCTAACTTGAACACCACTCGAACAACCAGCCTCATCGATTACTACCATGTCGGTATTCTCTCGCACCCAGAAATAATTATGAATTTTGAAACCTCTAAATTATGAATTCAATCGGCAGTAAAGATTATGAATTACGAATCACGAATTGTTTTGAAGATTTCCGGTTAACATGCTAAAAATCTGGAAGATATGGGGTATTCAGTTTTCAAATAGAAGATATATACGTGAAAATCTCCAATTTCCATGATTATAGGAATTAAATTAATTATTTCCAAAAAAAAACCGAAATATATTGAATACCGGATTTGCCCTTTACATTTAAATAAATGAAATATATATATTTAATTTCTGATTGGCTAATAAGGTAAATGGATTCTCTATATAACTCTCCACTATATATATATATTTATATATATATATATATATATATATATATATATATATATATATATATATATATATATATATATATATAAAGATGATGATTATGAAGAACAAGTGACGCAGACGCAATCATGTGCACAGTTGCAGATAGGGGTGTTCACTATTCGGATATAACCGGATTGTCCAATTGGACATTTTGGATCGGACTAATTGGATTGGTTATTTGGTTTTTTGGATTGGTTTGGACTTAAACCAAATTAATAGTTTGGATTTCGGATTGGATTTGGTTTCCGTTATGAAAACCAGATTGTCCAAAAAAACCGAATAGTAATATATAGTAAATTATTTATATATTAACACTTGTTGGTTTCCATTATAAGCAATTATGGTACTCCTTTTCTTTACATTTCTTATAGTAAATTAATTTATATAATAACACGTGTTCCATTTTATATTGTATCAGTTGGCGATGTACCAATCTTTTTGGAGTTTTTAATAAAGTTGATGTCAAGATTTTTGCATATATGATTCTAAATGTCACAAGATATGAATTAGAGTTGTTTTTATGTACAAAATAGTTTATCATTTTGGAATTTTACATATCGAACTTAATATTATTTATGTTATATACTTTTGTAGTATTTTGAAAAATTTTAAGGAAAAACCAAACGAATAAAACCAAACCAACCAAATTGTTATTTGGTTCGGATTGGTTTGGTTTTCGAATTAGTTTGGACGGTTCGGTTTGAACTTTTGAAAACCGGACTTTATTTGGTTTCACTTATTTGGTTCGGATAAAACCAAACCGTCCAAACGAACACCCCTAGTTGCAGAAAGCCTTTCCCGTACCCCCAGATGACGTGGCTTTTGAGCAACTATAAGGGTTGCATCCACAGTGTTGACCGCATGAGCATTTCTTGTGGTCTTCCCCACCGCTCTCCAACCCCCCACCGCTCTTGCATCTGCAACCACACGTACACATATCCATTATGTACCATGTTCATGTATATATATATATATATATATATATATATATATATATAATTTAACACACAAATCAATCAATAAATAGAAAATAGAACCTGCATGTAACTCCGCCGGGGCACGGTGAAGGACAGCCGCACCTCTCATCACATATAACACCACTTCCTCTCATGTCAGCCATCCGATCTTCTTATGTTGAATTTCCTAATCAGTTCTTTCAATATATTATATATTCAAAGTAACAGCAAGGTGGCAGGTTTTGGTGCAAACGAGGTTGACATTTGTACATTACGTGTCGATATGTGAACTAGCTAGACACAATTCATTAATCTTCAATTTTCCTTTTCTATTTCGCTTTTCCATCTTTTCTATATTTCCCCCCTCTTTTTATTAAAAATCATCTCAATTCTTTATCACACTTTTATGATTGTGTAATTAGGGTTGTAAAAAAGTTCAACCAGATCCTGACTTTACTAGAATTCATTATATGATAAACTTTTACGATCACATAAATTAATATCTTAAACCACTATCTAATTACACCCATATAATTAATAGTAAATCTATAACTAAAGTCAACTGTACAAATATGATTAGAATCTATAAAATTTTAGGAAATATCACTACAAGAAAAATCCGGTATAGCTACGGATGAATTCCGTAGCAAAAAGTTGATTTTCCGTAGCTAAACGTCAATAGCTACGGAAAATGCTATGACCCAATTCCGTAGCAAATTTCTTCCTAGCAAATGAGTTTTGGTAGCAAATTCCGTAGCCATATTGTCGTTGCAACTTTCGTTGCCATTTTGTCGTAGCAAATTCCGTCACCATATTACCGTAGCAAATTTCGTTGCCATATTACCGTCGCAAATTCCGTAGCCATGTTGTCGTAGCAAATTCCGTTGTCGTATTACCATAGCAAATTCCGTTGCCTTATTGTCGTAGCAAATTCCGTATCCATATAACCATAGAAAATTCCGTTGCAATATTGGCGTAACCAATTTCGTTGCCATATTATTGTAACAAATTCCATTGCCATATTGTCGTAGCAAATCCCGTTGCCATATTGCCGTAGCAAATTATGTAACGATATTGCCATAGCAGATTCCATAGTCATATTGACGTAGCAAATTCCGTTGCCATATTGTCGTAAAGAATTCCGTAGTTATATGGTCGTAGCAAAATCCATTATCATATTGTCATAACAAATTACGTAATGATTTTGTTGCAACAAACATTGTCATTTTATCATAACAAATGTTGCAGTCGTATTGTCGTAACAAAAATTATAATCATATTGTCATAGAATACATAATCAAATGAAATAGATTAGGTGCGATTGAAAAATAATGATTCTTTAAAGTCTATACATTTACAATTTCTTCTAAAAAAGACTTAAATTTAAATCACCGGAGATATTTGACAAAATTACAAAGAAATATATTTGAACTTCATTATTGAATAGATCCCAAGCTTACATATGCAAGATGATTCGATACATGGAAATATCTTCATAATAGGTTATCATCCATATCATTTTAAACAATGAATATGGTTAATGACATAACAATTAGATTAAACGAGCCATTTGACGGAAATTAGTAGAAAAGAAATTGAACTGATACCTTGGAAGAGAGATTTAGGTGCTGTTTGGTTCGCTGGAATATAATGGAATTTGAGGGAATTGGAATTTAATTCCATCAGATTCCAGTGTTTGGTTCAAAAAATTGGATGGAATTGGATTCCTAAATGATGGAAACATTCCACCAAATGAAGGAATCTCTATTCCATCCAAATGTGGATGAAATTGAATTCCAAGGTTGGATGGAATGTTATTTTACATTTATACCCTTTATCCACCATCACAACCACCATCACCACCACCACAACCACAATCACCACCGCCGCCACCCGCCGCCACCCGCCGCCGCCGCCACCACCCGCCGCCGCCGCCACCACCCGCCGCCGCCACCTACCGCCACCGCCACCAGCACCACCCGCCGCCACCAGCACCACCCGCCGCCACCATCCACTGCCGCCGCCACCACCACCCGTCACAGCCACCACCACCCGCCGCCACCGCTATCCGCCACCTACCACCACCCTCCACCACCACCTACCGCCACCGCCACCCCCGACACCAACACCCACCGCCGCCACGCCCGACACCACCACCCATCGCCGCCACCAACCATCACCACCACCTATACCGCCACCACCACCACCCACCACCGCCGCCACCACTCACGATCACCACCACCACCACCAACCAACCACTACTAGTAATAAGGGTAAATTCGTCATTTTAAATAATTTCAATTCCAATTCATGTCAACCAAACAAAATATTGAATTGCATTCAATACTCTTCCATGCCAACCAAACAGACTATGGAATTGGATTCCAATTCCTGACGGATTCTAATTCCTTCCTAGATTCCAATTACATCATAAACATTCTGCGAACCAAACAGCACCTTAATGATTGTGATAATGGTGGGACTGAATGGCGGTTCGTTTGGGGGTTTTATTAAGGAAATTAACTGAGCGGGAATGATAAAATATTTAGAGGTTCAAATTTATCCTAATGACAAATGTGAGCCGTTGGATTAATGGGGAATCGGACGGGTAAGAAACAAATCACGTACGCGGATTGAGATCCAGGTGGGATGTTTTCTCGCCTATATACTTTCTCCGTTTCTAAAGTGATACAATTTTTGTTGCATAATTTTTAAAGCTAATAATTGTAATTAGAAATAAATTAGGTTCATTTGGATAGTTAGTGACTGATTAGTACCATATATTATGATTAAGATAAATTTAATAATGTTCAAAAGTAAAATATGGGTAAATGAGTCATTCCAATTTATTAAAGGAGACAGTTATTGTCATACTATTTTTTACCAAATAAGATAAATTTCAAAGTGTGAGTGGTATTTAAGGAATTCCTTGATTTTTATAAAGTCTCCATGGACAAATGTTAGCCATTACATCAAAGATTCCTTAATCACCATCATCATCAAATCACATGTGATTCAGTATACAACCACCACCATCATCAAATCACATGTGATTTAATATAAAACCACCATCGCTGGCCAATGCTGCCGCCGACCACCTGCGGTTGCCCGCGATCGCCGCCGCCTGCCGCCACTGACCATCGCCAGCTGTCGCCGCCGCCGTAATCACATGTGATTGGATACACAATCACATGTGATTGAAAAGCATCCGACGGTGCCCAGGGGTTGCCGGTGGTGGAGACAGTGGCCGGAAGAAGTTGGTGGTGCTGGTGGTCATCGGCGGTGATTAATCACATGTGATTTAAGACACATGGGGTGGTGGTGGTCGGCGGTGTGCAATCACATGTGATTTAATACACATAGAGAGGTGATGGTGTTGATGTGTTGAATCACTGTTATTTTGATGGTGGTGATTTGGGGGTTGATTGATCCAAGGGCTAAGATTTGTCCCTCACGACTTTACAAAAATGATGGACCTCCTTGACAGTTTTTCTAAAAGTGTATCACTTATTTTGAAACACTCGAAAATATAAAATATATTACTTATCTTAAAACGGATGAACTATACACTAATGATACTTCTAGTTTGCCAAACGTATTTAACGAACATCAATTTGAAGGATTATTTTCTTAAGAATATTCATACTCAAAAGATACTGATGTAATTTTCGAAATTTTAAGGAATACACATGAAACATTTGGCAAACTAAAAAGAATAAAATATCATTTGTCTAATTTACTCGTTCGAATTTTGTAATTGTGTTAGGGGTAATTACTTGAGATTTATTTTTTCACTAGGCTAGCTTAATCGTGTTTGGTTTATGTTAAAATATTAAGTAATGATATGTATTTTTATCATTTGGTCATACTCATAGTTCTACTTATGAGAGGAACAAATGTTAAAAATCAAACGATAATATTAAGAAAGTGAATTAGTGGATTACACATGTTATCTTATCAAATATGTATGATTATTAATAGAACCAAATGGTAAGAATAAGAACATCTTCAATGGATGCTTTTTTTTTTAACTTATTACTGTTGTAGCAAATTTTGTAGCAAAAAACCTACGGAAAGACAATTTGTAGCTTATTTCGTGGCAAAATTTCATTGCATATTACCTGCTACGGAATGAAGTTCAACAAATTAACTACATAGTTTTTCCCCGTAGCAAATTAGCTAAAATTTCATTTTCATAGCAATATTTCGTAGCAGAATAGTTACAGCATCTAGTTCCATAGCAAAATTCCGTTGCATATTTGTTATGAAATTTCTTTTTGTAGCAAACGTGCTACGGAATTAAGTTCCATAACATTATCTGTAACGAATTAGCTACGGATATTTTCCCCTTAGAAAATTAGCGACAATTTCATTTTCATAGCAATATTCCGTAGCAGAATAGTTACGGAATCTAGTTCCGCAGCAAAATTCCGTTGCATATTTGTTATGATAATTTCTTTCTGTAGCAAACCTGCTACGGAATTAAGTTCCATAACATTTTCCCTAACGAATTAGCTACGGATATTTCACCATAGCAAACTAGCTACAACTTCATTTTCATAGAAAATTTCATAGCGGAATACTTACGGAATCTAGTTCCGTAAAAAAATTCCGTTGCATAGTTGTTATGAAATTTTTCTTTGTAGCAAATCTGCTACGGAATTAAGTTCCATAACATTTTCCGTAACGAATTAGCTACGAATATTCTTCCCGTAGCAAATTAGCTACAACTTCATTTTCATAGAAAAATTCCGTAGTGGAATTGTTACGGAATCTAGTTCCGTAGCAAAATTCCGTTGCATATTTGTTACGAATTTTATTTCTGTAGCAAACCTGCTACGAAATTAAGTTCCATGACAATTTCCATAATGAATTAGCTAAGGATATTTTCCCCGTAACAAATTAGCTACAGAATTCATTTTCGTAGCAATATTCCATAGCGGAATAGTTATGGAACCAAGTTCCGTAGTAAATTCCATAGCAAAATAGCTACGTATTAAGATTTCGTAACAAAATTCCATAGCTAATCTTGGATTTGCTACGGTTTGAAATTCTGTAGAATATTCCGTAGCAAAATTTCTACGGAACCTCAATCTGTAGTATATTCCGTAGTAAAATTGCTACGGAATCAAGTTTGTTGCAAATTTCCGTAGCTATATCGGATTTTTCTTGTAGTGTATACACAAGTCTAATAAAAAATTACTTGGTGAGCTCCATGATTTTAATGGATCAATGAGAGTTTGTCACATCTTCATTTTCGTAGCCGAAACTTAAAAGTTATTCGAGCATTAATAATAAATCAATATGCCCAATTAAATTAAGATACGTAGAAAATCTTTAAAATACAAGAAATCAAAGCTTGGCGGAATTTTATTAAATTTGGATATGATTAAAATGATTTTATTATACACTGTAAGCCCAACTCTTCTAGTTGTGGTTTGTTTGTTATTTTAAATAAAAGCTAATGTATATTTCATTTCAAAATATCAATTTTTTACATTGATAAAGAAGGCAAACGGGTAACAAGATGTGCCGCTATGCCTTTTAAAATTGCAAAACTAATTCTTTTAAAAACAACATTTGTGAATCTGGGTGTCGTAACATTGCTATGCAGAACACGTTGGACTCTGTTAAGAAGCTCCACCGCATCAGGCACAAGGAAACCGAAAGTATCAAATGCAAAAGGAATGAACACGTGTTGATTTTCAATGCATGCTTTCTCGTGCTTTGTCACTTTACACGAGGCGGCTTTCAAAGCAGCTTGTCCCACCTAACACCCCGACTACTCAAACCCATGAGAGGAGAAACTCCGGTTAGATTCACACACGCGTGTTTCCCCCCAACCTATCCAAAAACTAAAATGTCAGCAGGTCTAAGAGTGGATCTTCTATCCAACGGGTCGGTCAAAAAGTTCACAGGACCTTCTTTCTTGGCGGAGATCCCGACACGCCGGCATATGTCAAAAAGGACGTCTCTAACCATATCGTGTCGGTACTTGAATCCCGGGAGCTCTTTACAATGAACCGCATGTTCTCCAAAGGAATCCAAACTTGTCTTGCGACAAACAGGGCATAACGCATCAACCGGAAATAATGGAATCATGAGACGATACTTAAGGACGGCACGATATTCCACAAGTGACATATGTTGACCTAACCCATCTATGAGAATAACTAGAAGAAAATCTTGGGCATGAGGTGCCCGTAAACAATCGAAAACCGCTTTCTGCCTCACATTCATGTCGAAGCGAACTTCAATATCCTTGACCGTTTCACTAAAAAGGGCACTCGCCAATGTTTGTTGGGCTTTAGAGGGGGCGGTTTCCTTATTAGTGAAGCCGCTAAAATCAAAGCTTGGAATCATATCACGAAGAGAAGCCAAAGCACAACCATAATCGTCGTCCATACAACATATCCCACTGTCACGTAAGATGTGATCCTGAAGCACTCAAGATTGGGCCCTCGAGGCCACAAAAGCATAAGAGGAAACCATTTTTGCCGAGTACAAACCCAAATCACCGGATCGAATGGGTAAAGAAGTGAGTTGCCACTGTATAATGTTGACAGAGGGAGTATAAAAGAGAGTTTATGTGTGTCAAAAACCCTAGGGTTTAACGTTCCCTCCCTACAGAAACCCTGAAAAATGAACTCTCTCTTCTCCAGAGCTTCTTTGTCTACCAGACTCACCGTTCTCGCTTCCCTTGACGCCTGCAACTCACTCAGGCTTCTTCTTCCTTCTTCTTCACCATTGATTCCCAAACCATGTCAAAATTTCCCCAATCTGAGCTTTTCCGGAGGGATTTCGAGGAGCAATTTCCATGGGTCTCGATGGGTGGATGTTAGGGCTTCCGCTGTTTTATCACAGGCTGCTGTTGCACAAGAAATTTCATACGATGACGACCACACTTCAGATGCTCTTCAGGTCTCTAACCTTGGGATTTCTCAAGAAATTGTTGATGCTTTAGCCAAAAAGGGTATAACCAGCCTCTTTCCCATTCAGGTAATTTCTAATTTCCCCGTAGTTTGTTCGAATTTTATCTGTATATGTATTAGTTCAATATTCTATCTCTAGTACATTTTCCCCTTAATTTTCTATTCATTTTGGTCGATTATAGTTAACTTTATGTGTACATATAAAAGGATTATCTTTTACTCTAAAAACTCAACATTGGTTTTAACCTATTGGGGGAAAAAGTACTACACACATTAATACATGTAACAGAAATAGAATTTATTGTTGGATCTTAATTTGAAGCATAATCAAATTTAACTGGACGATAATTTTGTAATAAAAATAGTCACATATGATAATTTTATGGTATTTAGAGAGCTGTACTGGAGCCAGCAATGCAAGGGCGTGATATGATTGGGCGTGCAAGAACAGGGACTGGAAAAACTCTAGCTTTTGGTATTCCAATTATGGATAAAATTACTCGTTACAATCTCAAGAACGGGTATGTTAAGACTTGTTTGAAATGATTTACATATTTGATTTTAATAAAAAAAATGATATTTTATTCTTCATTAAACATACAGAAAAGGGAGAAACCCGTTAGCCATAGTCTTGGCTCCCACCAGAGAACTTGCTAAACAAGTAGAAAAAGAATTCTATGAAGCTGCACCAAATCTGGACACACTTTGTGTTTATGGTGGCGTACCAATTCAACGACAAATGAGCACACTCGATCATGGTGTTGATGTGATTGTGGGGACACCTGGACGTGTCATTGATTTGATCAAAAGGGGTTCTTTAAAACTATCAGAAATTCAATTTGCTGTTTTAGATGAAGCTGATCAGATGCTTAATGTTGGTTTTGCTGACGATGTTGAAACGATTTTGGAATATCTGCCACGTGAGCGTCAGAGTATGATGTTTTCAGCAACTATGCCTAGCTGGATTGTTAAACTTACCCGCAAGTATTTAAAGAATCCTTTAACTATCGATCTCGTAAGACCCATTTTCTTTTCATTAACTGCTTCATATGCTATTACTTACTGATGTTAATTTATACTTACAGGTTGGCGATTCTGACCAAAAATTGGCTGATGGAATCACCCTATATTCGCTTGCTGCAGAAATTCATGATAAACCATCGGTTATTGGACCACTTATAGCGGTACGAATATTTCCAATATCTTGGTTTTGGTTTGTTGTAACTTGTGTCTATATCTATATTTTTGTTATTATTTTCAGGAACATGCAAACGGAGGTAAATGTATAGTTTTTACACAAACAAAGCGTGATGCAGATCGGTTAGCATATGCCATGCAACGGCATTTCAGCTGTGAAGCCTTGCATGGAGACATTTCTCAAAACCAGAGAGAGAAAACACTGTCGGGATTTAGAGACGGTCGTTTTAATGTTTTGATAGCTACTGATGTTGCTGCTCGTGGTCTTGATGTTCCCAATGTTGATCTAGTAAGTCTTTCTTCCTTGGTTATTTATATTTATGACATCTGTATTATTTAATTTCTGATTAAATCATCAGGTTATACATTATGAGCTTCCAACCTCTTCAGAAGTTTTTGTTCATCGTTCTGGCCGTACAGGTCGTGCTGGGAAGAAAGGAAGAGCTATTTTAATCCATTCGTATCAACAGTCGCGAGACGTGAAGGGATATGAACGCGAAGTAGGATGCAAATTTGTGGAGGTAATTTTTGTTTTTAATTAAATTACAAATAATCTAATTAGTATGTTTATTTCAAATACACTGAATTATTAAATATATTTGTTGTGATCTATTAAGCTTCCTCGAATGACCATTGATGCTGGTTCAAGGGTTGAGCTTGGCGGTGGTTTTAGCTCTTCGGGGGGTAGATTTGGTAATTCTTCTGGATTTGGTGGTGGTGGTGGTCGGTTTGGTTCAAGTGGCGGTAGATCATCTCGTGATTCTGGGTTTGGTGGATTTAGAGGATCGAACTCTGAACGTGTTAGTGATCGTGGTTCAAGTGGTTTTGGGAAGTTTGGTTCAGATCGTTCAAGTGGTTTTGGTAACTTTAGTGGTGCAGGTCGTAGCCGTACAAGTGGTGATCGTTTTGGCAAGGATTAATTTGTCATTAGGTGAGTTGTATCGTGAAATCATGTCTTTTTTGTCTTGTTAGGTTTGACTCTTGGTTCAAAGGGTTGGTTAACCGTTTTATATGTTTTATGCAGTAGCAGTAGCAAAAAGGGCACTTACTTTGTTGTCTGGGGTGTTAGCTTGATGATTGATCTTATTTATTCTTTTTGAGTTATTTTTTACATGTCTAATCGAACTTCCTGAGTAATTCTTTGAGGATGCCAAATTGATTTTTGTACAATTTATGTATCGGTTATGTTACGATTATAGCTACACTGCATTTTAGACTTTTAGTTTTTTTTTTCTTCTTAAACAGAGAACTGATGTACTTTGAATAAATAGACATGCATCCAGAATTCGAATACAAAATTTTCTGCACAAATTATTTGTTCAAAAAATATTTGAAAAACCATATATACTAAATTAACTGTATTGGGTTAAATATAATGGACCTAGGGAACTTTTGCGTAAAGTTCAAACGTGGGGGGACCATGAGTGTAATCAACAAACTAAGATACTTTGTAAACCAAACACGATATAGATAAACGTTTTTAGCGGTGTTTTAAAATCCGGGTTGACTCAGCCGGTTGAACCGGTTCAACCGTGACCTGGTGTCAGAGGCGGTTCAACCGTGACTGGGTTTTTACTTAGAATCGACCCGATTCGACTCGGCCAGTTACTTCGAATATACAAACTTTAGTGCATGATGCACACATCTTTCATACGAAGTATAATATTTTTTATATGTTCTTAATTCATCTGGTTTTCAATCTGTTACTTCAAATATATAATAATATATAAATTTTATTGCATGATGTACATATCTTTTATACTCCATCCGTCCCACAAAAAACTTCTCATTTCACTCTAATTTTTTGTCCCACAAAAAACTTTCCATTTCCCATATTTGATGGGCTCCACACAATAAAAAATTATTATTAGCAAAGACCCCACCACTAATATCCACTAACTATCTTTCTCTCTCCAACCCAACCTTATATTTTAATCAAAAGTATTATCAATGACTCCACCACTAACTATCACCTAAAAACTTGTGCAAAACCCAAATGGGAAGTTTTTTGTGGGACGAAGGAAGTATAATATTTTATATATGTTGTTAGTTGAACCGGATTGACCCGTCGATTGAACCAGTTGACCCATGATCCGGCCATCTTACTGAGCTGAGTAATAACCCGAGTTTTAAAACATTGGTTTTTAGCCTCTGGTAATGTGAAAATTTTAAGATTTTAAGCGTTTAAATTTAGAGTAAATTACATGGAAGGTCTCTGTGGTTTGCCACTTATTACATTCACAGTCCCTGAACTTCATTTATTACACTGGACGTCCCTGGTGTATTCAATTTGTTACACCCATGGTCCCTACTGCCCTTAACTTTTTCTAAATGATGAAAATACCATTTGGCCTTTTGTAATAAAACGAAGATAAAGGACTGTGAATGTAATAAGTGAAAAACCACAAGGACCATCTGTGAAATTTACTCTATTAATTGATATTTTTTCTTTGAGTAAATTACTGTTTTTGTCCCTGGGGTTTACCCGATTCTGCGTTTTTGTCCCTATACTTTTTTTTTTCTGTTTTTTTGTCCCTGAACTATGCGAAATTCCGTTTTTTGTCCTTCCGTCCAAATTTAGCAGTGAAGTAACCTCACATGCAAAACATGTGAGGGCATTTTGGTCATTTTTCATTTTTACTTGTACCATATGCTTAACGATTTGTACTTCTTCTCCAACTCAACTTCCCTTAATCATTTTCCTCAAAATCAAGAACATCAGACGTCACAAATCTGCATCTTCTTCTCCAACTAATAAGCAAACAACTTCACATATCACTTTTAAATCTTTAAAATGTTTCAACCTTGGATCTACAACTGAATTCATATCATCTTGCGTTAAAAAAAACCCTAATTGCAGAACTTCCGTAAATCCCGCTCTTTGAAAAACGCAACTCCAAAGAGACGACCATAGAGATCTGCACCACCGCCTCCGGCGAGCTCTGCGCCACCGCCTCCGGCGAGATCGAAAGGATCTGTTGCCGCACGGGTTCGTCATCAATGGGAGCGACGGATCTGTAAATGGCATGTTGAATAAAGGAGTACTGGTGGGGTTTTTTTATTAGGAGGTTGAAGGGGTTTTTGTAAGAGGTTGAATGATAGAAGAATAAATGGGGAAGAAGATTCTCAATTTGACAATAATCAGAAATCGGAAATGGTTTGCGGTTTCTGATGCAGGGGAGCTTGAATGAAGAATTTCTGCAAGTGGTTACGGAAGTTGAGCGGATAATGTGATGATTTTGCAAACTTCGGATCCACCTGGTGATTATTGGAGGTTTTGTAAATCTTAGAGGAAGATGAACCGTTGTTATCATCTCCAAGAAAACAATTTCTTCCTGAGAAGAAAAAAATAATTATTCTTTTGGGGGTGATAAGTGTACGTGTGGAAAAAGAAAGAGAAAAAAGAAAAATTAAAACGGAAAATAGAAAGGATGAAAGTACCCTTGATTTTTTTTGCATTTCTCGTTAGTTAATGGTGAAAAATGGACGGAAGGACGAAAAAACAGAATTTGGCATAGTTCAGGGACAAAAAAACAGAAAAAAAAGTATAGGGACAAAAACGCAGAATCGGATAAACCCCAGGGACAAAAACAGTAATTTACTCTTTTTCTTTTCTCTAATTAATTTATGTTCTTCTGCCACATTCAAACTCACCACCCACTTCTATCTCTTTGAATTCAAACATCAATCAATAACCATTATCGTCACGTCACCAAACTCCCTGAAAAGTCGATCCATCACCAACCCCTGCCTCCGGTTGCCTTCTCCAATTGTTCTGCCGCCTGTGACGTTCTATCGACATGAATTGATTCAGACAATTCATGCACGTCGCCAGAGGAGTTTGTGGTTTGCACACGCGGTGATTCAGACAATTGATGCATGTCGCCAAAGGAGTTTGTGGTTTGCACATGCGGTGATTCAGACAATTGATGCACGTCGCCAGATGAGTTAGTGTTTTGCATACTCAGTTCGATTGAGGTTTGAATTCAAAGAGATAGATGTGGGTGGTGAGTTTGAATGTGACGGAAGAATATGAATTAAAGAGAAAAAAGAAAAAAATAATAATTAATAGAGTAAATTTCACGGATGGTCCCTGTGGTTTATCACTTATTACATTCACGATCCCTTATCTTCGCTTTATTGCAAAAGACCAAAAGAGTATTTTCGTTATTTAGAAAAAGTTAAGGGCTGTAGGGGCCATGAGTGTAACAAATTGTATACACCAGGGACGTTTGGTATAATAAATGAAGTTAAAAAATTATGACTGCAATAAGTAATAAACCATAGAGACCTTCCGTGTAATTTACTCGTTTAAATTATAAGTCACAAGACAAATGCTTTTATATGTAGTAGGGAATAAAACTTGGGACTTTTATATGTAGTAGGGAATAAAACTTGGGAACACACAAGTGATCCCCCCGTCCCCCCGTCCGTTAGGTTGAAGTTGGAATTCCCGCATGAAAAGTAAATACGAGTAATATAATTTGTGGGACTCTTAATTTTTAAGATTATCTTAAAATAATATCAATTTAAGAAAATAATTTATACGTTATTACTAAATTAATGCGTAATTGATTATTTTTATATATACATGAAATACAAATCTAAACTATCAACGATACCACTCTGATCTCTCACGTTCTTATACCACCGCGACGAGTCATCACTGACTATATCCGACCAACTTTGTAAAACCGTCAAATATAAAGCCGTCACAATTTGAAGTTTATGCTTTACACATGTACGATGTTAGTAACTCTAAACCAAAGACAATCATATGTTTTATTTGAACAAAGAATCTCATTAGTCAACGAACCAAATAGATTAGTTGAATGCTAACTCACAATTTGAAGTCTATGGTTGGTTTTATAATGTAATTGATGACGAAGATTGTTATTTATATTAGATTCTAAATGTTTATTAATTTCTCGCATAAAGTCAAGAGAAGGAACGAAGAATTCATAGAAATAGTCAAATATATGCCGACTTATAAAACATACTTAATTAGTTAAGTTTAACTTTCAAATTACGTTTATTTGTCGAGTATGACTTGGTTTTGACTATTTCTAAACATTTTACGTTTCGTGTGGCAGTATGACTTGGTTTTGACTATTTCTAAACATTTTACGTTTCGTGTATGCCACACCTCCTAAGTCCTAATATATATTTTATAACAATATCTCTTAGTTTACGTCATGCAATCTATGTAAATTAGTTATTTTTTCTCTTTTTTCCAAAGAGTAAAGACTCTTACTAATTAACCATCAAAGTTGAAACACTAACATAATGAAAAATTGAAAATGCTTGAATATTTGAAATGGATCATGTTAGTGAACGAATTGACTTTTATATATCTATATTTTGTAGAAATAACAATAAAAATATTTCGCTGATTAATATAATTTAATCATCTTAAAATATAAATTTTATATAGGGTTTTGATATTAGAGCTGTTTTGAAATGCATTAAAAATTATACATTAATTTACGGGTGGGGGAGGGGTGTAACTCTTAAAATACAGGAGTCAGTTATAAATAAATGTACACGTTTATTATACATGTCTTAATGTTTTAATGACAGACTTTAAGACTATTATCAATATCTATTTATATAAAAGGTTTATTCATCCAAACCCTAACAGTATAAGTTTAAAAAATATGTTAAATAAACTTGAAATTTTCATTGATTCTAAAAATTCAATTGGACCAATTGGATTTTTAATCATTTCGTTTTCAACCCGGATTAATTGTATTGGAAATTCTTTCTCATAGTTTTGTATTTTCTCGATTCTTGGAATCTAGGGCTTCCTAGAGGGATCTCGAATCTCTTTGTATAGTTCTTTTGACCCTTTTCCGGGAAGTATATATATTTTACGTTGCTTATAAAAAGATAATAAAGTTTGAGAATATATTCGATGTCACCTTAACGCAAAAAAAACGTCATGCAGCTTGCTGTAGAGATTACCATTCCAATCGTATAATGATATAAGAATTCTTTTATGATATTCTTTTTGTTTATAATACAACAACGTACATATATTATAATGTTGAGCCGCCTACCTGACGGTTAAACCGACAGTGCTTAATCCATAATCCAAGTTGTTAAAATTAAATATTCGTATGTTAGTTATCTTAGACTTGCCAATAAAAATATTGATCCTCTTGTTTTGCATCCTTTTTTGTATGTAAGAAGTATAAAACAAGAAGAGGCTGGGTATGGAGCAAGTGATATATAGACAGTTATATATCTATTTCAAGGTTGTTCCTTGGCATAGGCGACAGGGGCGGCTGCACATGTCCCACAAAATTTAGGGGCACACATTCACAAAAATCAGCTCATGTATTCATATGTACGTGTTAACTTGTTTGAATCAAGGTAAGTCCAACATAATATTGAAAATAGGCAGACTACGAGGTCCAATACGGACATTTAACTTGGGGATTAGGGCGACACTTTTAATTCGGCGAATTTTTTTAGTTATTTGGAAAAAAAATTACTTTATTGAGGGACTTTTTTAAGATTTTACTGAGGGCCCAAAAATTGATTAGACCGGCACTGAACTATATCCGGGAGTAGAGTAACTACTTCTTAAAAAACCTTTGAGAAAGTGTGTGGTGAAAAACAAAATAAGATAAAAAAAAAAAAAATGAGTAGTGTCATGATGAGTATGTAGATGTATATAAGCAGTACTTATCTAAACACTTAAAATCAGCTATACAGTTTTCTTATAAGCAGTTTTCTACGCGATTCCAACATCGATTTAGACACGTTGTAATTTCCCCTGGACATGAAAAACATGATATGGACACAAGTGCAAAACGTGAATTCTTGTTTTTATTTGTGATTTGTGATTTGAGTGTTACATTTTTTCTTCAAATACACGGCGGTTTGACTTTGACTTTGAAAATAACAAACAAGAAGCCAGCTTCCATTCCTTTCCGTATGACTTGGTCATCTCCTTCACCCAAACAACATTATTATTTTAGCTTTAATTCTCTCCATATCTATATAGATTCAATAATAATAATAGTAATAATAATAATAGTGATAATGCCCTCCATTCCATTATGCAAAATTTCCACAACCGAAGCTTTTAGACATTTTCAAAAACAGAGTCCAGTCAAAGAAACAGTTTTTGCTGATCAAAGACTTCATTAATTGATTGATACATATACAGTGAAGATAGAGAAGAAGAATACTGAGACTTCCCCATTTGAGTTTTATTTTTGAAAACAGGGAGAAAGAAGAGGAATTGAAGTTTTAATCATGGGTATTTGTTTTTCTGCTTCTTCTGCTAATCAAACCCCAAACACCACTGGCAGTCTCACTAATTCAGGTACAAACAAACATCAATCTTTCTTCGTTCGTTCTTTTTTTTTTTTTTTTTTTTTTTTTTTTTTTTTTTTTTTTTGTTTCTCAAATAACAATTCGTAGTTTTCATTAACTTCCTCTCATAGATAATATTTTGTTGACTTTTATCAAATTTGTATGATTTCATATAAATCTGGTCAAGTTATTAGCATAAAATCTCACTTGAACATCAGTTAAACTAGTATTTTCTCTTTAGATTTTGTAGCTATGTTCATGGATTTTTATGTTTTTGTAGGCTAATTGCTAAGTTTTTATGGCTTCAATTTATTTAATATTCCCTCCGTCCCACAAAAAACTTCTCATTTCCATCTAAATTTTTATCCCACAAAAAAACTTCTCATTTCTCATATTTGATGGGCTCCACACAATAGAAAACTATTATTACTAAAGAACCCACCACTAATATCCACTAATTATCTTTCTCTCTCCCACTCAATCTTATATTTTAATCAAAAGTATTATCAATGACAACACCATTAACTATTACATAAAAATTTGTGCAAAAATCAAATGAGAAGTTTTTTTTAGACGGAGGGAGTATAAAATCTCACTTCAACAACTCCAAGCTTCATATTATTCTTTATATTATGTGTTTATATCCATGTGGTTTTTTCCCCCACTTTGAGGGCCGTCTCAAGCGGATTTGGGGCCCGAACAATGCTCAGAACCATAATTCAAAAAAATAATAACTAAATAAAACTCTAAATAAACTTGCATTTTCGAAATATAAAATGGGCCACTTATCTAATATCAATCAACCTTTTATTTTGGGCTAAGTTTGGGACTTTCTAGCGAGTTATGAATTTTTTTGGGGCTAAATATATAGAGAACTACTAAAATAGGGGGCCCTTTGACGTTTAGAGGTAGAGGTGCACAAATCGGATTTTTCCGAAAACCGAACCGGTTTAAAAACCGGATCGGTTTTGGTCAACTCCGGTCAAAACCGGTTTTGCCAAAACCGGTTCGGTTTTGAAACCGGTTTTTACGAGGCTAGCTTAAATCCGATCAAAACCGGTTCGGACCGGTTTGAAACCGGATCGGATTGGTCGGATCGGATCGGTTTTCGGTTTAAAAACCGGATTTACGGGTTTTTTGTTTAGTTTTTTCTTTTTTTTTGTATTTTTTTGTATCTTTTAGGAACAAAATATGTAAAAAGGAAAGAAAAATCCGGTTTAAACCGGTTTTGAAACCGGTTTTTAATCCGGTTTATGGTAAAACCGGTTTTTGTAACGGGTCGATATAACCGGTTTTTAAACCGGTTTTTTTAATTCGGTTTTAAATCCGGTTTGTGCTTGAGATGGGGTATCCGGTTTTGATCCGCCGGTTACGAACTGATCCGATTTTCCGACCAAAAAACCGGTTTCAAACCGGTTTTGATCCGGTTTAAAAACCGGTTCCGGTTTAAAAACCGGTTCCGGTTTAAAAACCGGTTTCGGTGTGAACCCCTATTTAGAGGCCCGGGGCGGTCATCCAGTTTGCCCAGCCCATTGAGTCGGCCCTGCCCACTTTCTACCAAATTTTATCTTAATTTTGTTAGGGGTGTTCAAAACTAACTTACATCGTATAATCGAACCGAAAACTGACGAATCGTGCCCATTTTTTGGTTAACCAAATTGATATTTTTTTTTGGTTAAATTTCGGGTTGGTTAACCGATTTTTTTTTTTTCGGTTTTCGATTTGCATTACGCTTCATTATTTTAAAGGACGGATGGTTTTTCGGTTTAGGTTCACGAAATTGCTGAACCTGTTATTACCAGTTATTTGTAATCCCATCCATGAGCACCCATAAATTTTGTCTTATTATGTACTGATTAACACTCCAAATTGTAAGGATTCAATTAAAATATTCTGATTTTTTTTTTGTTGATTTTGTATATGAAAGCTGGCATTTCACAGACGACCATCACCAGCACTACAACAAACTCAACATCATCAGGAACAAGCAGCAAAGTCTCCCGTGACAGCCAGTTCTCGGCGGCAAGTGGCGGTGATTCAGTGGGCCCAGGTGGCCTGATTTTGCCCCATCCAAATCTTAGAATATTCAGCTTTTCCGAACTCAAAACCGCTACTAGAAATTTTAGAAGCGATACGGTTTTAGGTGAAGGTGGTTTTGGGAAGGTTTATAAAGCCTGGCTTGATGACAAATCGAATTCCAGTTCCAAACATAATGTAATTGCTGTTAAGAAACTAAATTCTGAAAGTATGCAAGGATTGGAAGAATGGCAGGTAATTAACTAACACTTTCTCTAATCCGAACACAGTTTGTGGGTTGACCACTACTAATAATTGACCCGAATCAACCCAAATTTGTTTTGACCAATTACGATCCATCAAAAATGTATTTTACAACTTGCACAAATATCATAGTCCTTTGATATGGTTTTGGATGCTAATGATGGTGAATTTGATGGTTCATTCGAGCAGGCGGAAGTCGACTTTCTTGGACGGCTTTCTCATCCAAATCTTGTGAAACTTTTGGGATATTGTTACGAGGGTACAGAGTTGCTACTCGTATACGAGTTTATGCAAAAAGGAAGCCTGGAAAACCATCTTTTTGGAAGTAAGAATTCTTTGTGGCCCTGTTTATATTATGTGCCAATTGAATAAACAAATATAAAAATCTTAACATTGTTCCGATTTTGCAGGAGGGTCTACCGTTCAACCACTTCCGTGGGATATTCGGCTCAAGATTTCTATAGGAGCAGCTCGTGGCCTTGCATTTTTACACACTTCCGAGAAACAAGTTATTTACCGAGATTTCAAGGCATCAAACATTTTGTTAGATGGGGTGAGACGTGTTAATTAATAATCATGCATTTTGTGCTTTTCAATTTTGATGACATTTTTTTGGCTTCTTTTTTTGGCTAGTCTTATAATGCCAAGCTATCTGATTTCGGGCTCGCTAAAATGGGCCCTTCAGCTAGTCAATCACACGTAACAACGCGGGTCATGGGAACTTATGGCTATGCTGCTCCTGAGTATGTTTCTACAGGTTATGTGAGACCAAATAGTCCAACCCTAAACCCTAAATCATGATCCGTGCAACCTTATAATGAGCAATCTATGAATTTTGTTTCATTATATTTTACAGGACATTTGTATGTTAAGAGCGACGTGTATGGTTTTGGAATTGTGTTGGTTGAAATGCTAACAGGCATGCGGGCACTGGACACAGGGCGGCCAGCCGCCCAACAAAACCTAAGTGACTGGGTGAAACCATATTTAGCTGACCGAAGGAAGTTAAAGAACATTATGGACTCACGGCTCGAAGGAAGATACCCTTCAAAGGCTGCAGTCCAAATCGCCCAACTAGCCCTCACGTGTCTCGGGCCCGAACCAAAAACCCGACCCTCAATGGAAGAAGTAGTGGAAAAACTGGAACAACTCGATGCCATCAATGAAAGGCCAAAAGTGCCAAGAGTACACAATTCCACTCATCAATCCCCTTATCGACATGCACAAACACCTCCACATCAGCATCGCCGTTCTCCACAACCTCATGCTACACGACAAGGGAGCCGAGGAAGCCATCGCTCACCAAACGGGCGGTGATTTCAATTTACTCGTGTGGATCGAAAGACTCAAGGCTTATTATCTAGATTCTTTAATTTATACATGTTATGGCTAAGTGCATTGTTGTATAATGTATTCATGAATACCTTGTTGATTAAGCAAGCATCTACATTCGTGATTTTGTGTATAACTTATGTATGAACTTCAAACTTACAAGAGTTTATATATAGCTGTAGTTAGACCTGCTTGATCTTGTTTTTGTTATTTGGGTTTAAAAATAATGCTTGTAATTTAATGATTTATTTATGGGAACAAAAAAGTTCAAAAACCGTCAATGTCAACTACCGGTAACTAACTTTTAGTAACTTCCTATTTTGGGAAAGTTTCATTAAATTTGGAACTACAACTTATATTCTTCAAAAGGAGCAATTTTACCTTTCAGATCTAAGTTCAAAAGGGTAACATGTAGTATCTTGTAATTTTATCTAATTCTTAGTCACACTATTTCATTTTATAAAATTCATCTCTTAAGAGGGTGTTTGGACAAGTTGAGTTATAGGATTGTTGTGTTCTATTATACCACTAATAGTGACTTCCTCAGTTGCTAAGTGACTGCCCGCTACCTAAGTGACACTAGTAGCACATACTCATCTCCTGGGTTATTTGGTTAACTGACGAGAAGTAACGTTGGTGGTGGACCCAAATCATTATATGCGTGTATTTTATGTTTTAAATATAAAAAAGGAGTTGATATTTACATATTAATTCGATTTATCTAGAGCAATTTCATGCAATCGTGTCCTTTTTTACCACACTTTACATTTCACCTCTTCCAATAAGGGCATAAATCATAATTATTTTCTGATATGAAATTTCTTCGTATAGATAAATATTGCTTTGTAATAATCAGCTCTCATATCGAAATCATAAATATTAAGTGACGATTCACTTTTGCAGTATTCATTGAGTTGCAGTGTTTTATTCTGTTGATGTAGAGTTGAGTTACAGCTTATAATAGCTATCAGCTTATTTTTTTATCTTTTTTTTTTTAAAACAACTTTCATAAATATAAGCAAACTAGCAAAAAGCTAGAACACCAAAATTACAAAGAAAAAAGAAACAAACAAACTCAGTTACATGGTAAAATTAGCTACTTTAGAGTGTAGACCAAATTGTTTAAAAAGAAGCTACTCAAAAATATATAATTTTGCAAGTTTAATTGAAACAAGCCATTAAGCTATCTAGACAGTAGACACTGTCTCTGTACTGCGTTTAGTTTTATCTCCCGCCATTTTAAGGCAAGAATCATTGTTTTAACTCTTCACTCAAACAGACAAATACTACATGAAAGGTGCTGCACGAGAATTAAGCAAGGCTCTTATCAAGAACACCAACAATCCTAAATTAGTTTGGCAGATCTTCAAACGCATCGCCTCAAATCCTAATTTCCCTTCCGATGCTTTCAATCAATCACTGCCTCTTGTCACCCGTATCCTTATCGGAGCAAAAATGTTTGCCGAAATCAACACCCTTCAACAACTCCTCTTCTCACACTCACCCCACATTTCAGATCACTCCATTGCTTTGCTCATGCGGCTTCTAGCTAAATCGGGTCATGTAAATCTTGCTATATCGCAGTTGCAAGCTTTTCGATCTCACCACCCTAGTAAACCCCTCTCAATTTCATTGTACAACCTACTTATTCGGTCCTCACTTGAAGAAAATCTCCCAGATTGTGTAACTTTACTGTACGAAGACATGATTGTTTCTAGGGTTACCCCTGAAACTTACACTTTTAATCTCTTGATTGGTGGGTTGTGTGATTCAGGTTGTTTAGAAGACGCACGCAAGGTGTTTGATAAAATGCCTGAGAGAGGATGTTTACCAAATGAGTTCACTTTTGGAATTTTGGTTCGTGGGTATTGCAAGGCTGGGCATGCCGATCAAGGTTTGGAGCTTTTGGAGGTAATGAGGAGTATGGAGGTTGTTCCTAATATTGTTATTTACAATACATTAATTTCAACTTTTTGCAAACAAGGTAAGACTGATGAAGCTGAGAAATTGGTGGAAATGATGAGTGAGGGTGGTATTGTTCCAAATGTAGTTACTTTCAATTCCAGGATTTCAGGTCTATGTAAAGCAGGAAAAATTCTGGAAGCTTCTAGAATCTTCAGAGATATGCAAATAGATAAGGAGTTAGGGTTGCCTAAACCTGACACCATAACTTACAATTTAATGCTTGAAGGATTTTGTAAGGAAGGAATGATGGAAGACGCAAAGACACTGATACAATCCATGAAGGAAACTGGTGTTTGTTTAAAAGTAGAAACTTATAATATATTGTTGCTGGGTTTAGTGAGAAACGGAAAGCTTTTGGAAGCACAAATTGTTCTCAATGACATGTCAAAAAACGGCATTTTCCCAACTATTGTTTCGTACAATACCATGATGGATGGTTTATGCAAAAAGGGTATGCTGTTTGATGCAAAAATGGTAATGAGTTTAATGAAAAACAGTGGGGTTGACCCTGATGTAGTTTCTTATAGCATATTACTTGATGGATACTGCAAAAAAGGGAAGATTATTGAAGCTAATAAACTTGTACATAACATGATTGCAAACGGGTGTTTTCCAAATAATTACACTTGCAATAGTTTGCTTGAAAGCCTTTGGAAAGAAGGGAAAGTATCAGAAGCAGAGGAATTATTAAATAAAATGAAAAAAGGTGATTATAAGTTGGATACAGTGACATATAACATTATTGTTGATGGGCTATGTAAAACTGGCAATTTGGATAAAGCAGTTGAAACTTTGCAAGAAATGTGGAATAATGATGAGAATAATAGTTGTATGCCTGAGCCTGACTTAATTACTTATTCCACCATAATCAGTGCATTATGCAAAAATGGGAAACTCGATGAAGCCAAAAAGAAGTTCATAGAAATGATAGGGAGAAACGTGTACCCTGATTCAGTCATTTATGATATTTTTGTATCTGATTTATGCAAAAAGGGAAAGGTATCTTCCGCATTTAGGGTTCTTAAAGACATGGAGAAGAAAGGGTACAACAAAAGCTTGCAAACGTACAACTCACTAATCCTAGGGTTAGGAAGGAAGAATCACTTCTTTGAAATGTACGGGTTGGTAGATGAGATGAGAGAAAGAGGCATCTCTCCTAATGTTTATACTTACAATAATATGATAAAATGTTTATGTGAATCAGGGCAGACCGATGACGCCACTAAATTATTGGAAGAAATGTTGAATAAAAATGTATCTCCTAATATTTCTTCGTTTAAGTTATTAATCAGACCGTTATGCCAAATAGGCGAGTTTAGACCAGCACTGGATGTATTTAATATTTCATTAATTATATTTGGTCATAAAGAAACCATGTATAGCTTCATGTTCAATGAATTAGTTGCTGGAGATGAACTTGTGGAAGCAAAAGATGTTTTTATGTCAGCATTGGATAGATCTTTTCACATAGGGGAATTTTTATACCAAGATTTCATTAACAGACTCTGCAAAGCTGAAATGACTGAATCTGCAACTCATGTCCTAAAAAAAATGATTAATAAAATGTACGCATTTGAACCTGCATCATTTATGCCAGTAATTGACAGTTTGAAATTCATGGGAAATAATCACGAGGCTGATGAGTTTGCTGAGTTGATGCTTGAGATGGGGTCAGAGTTTAAGGTTACAAATCAAGTTAACCCAAATGCTAACCGCAAAAAAGTTGTAAATAACAGTTGGAAAAACGTACTGCACAGGTATGTATGAATTTTTAATTAATATATATACTACGTATATATCTTTAATTATATATGAATTTTAACAAAGGATGATTTTTGACAGAGATGATGGTAGTGGTGCAGCACTGAAAGTAGTGAAGAAAATACAGAAAGGATGGGGTCATGCAAGAATATCACATTTGCAATATGACTTTGTTGATAACTGATGCAGATATCGGTCATCTGTGGTTGTTGTGATCTGTTGATTGAACTCTAATGTATTCAGTTAGTTATCATAAATAAAAATAGGTAATGGTTTTATTTATTTATTTTATTTTTGTACACATTGTCATAACAGAAGTATTTGGAGAGCATGGATCCAACCTGCGCCTTACATGATCTGGTTCAAGCATTTCCAGGTATTATTAGTAAAATCAGTCCACTCAAAACTCCTAGATACAAAGGCTACTTGTTTGTTATTGTAAAATACAAACCTACAGTTTTCAATCAACACCATTGTTAATCCATAGACCAACCTAATAATGCCAGTGCTCTTATGGATAATATTTTTATAAAAATATATACATTCATCTTATATACTTCACTCCACACGACTACCTGTAAAATACGATTCCGGTTGAAACATTTTGTGAACAAACAGTTTAATCGTGCAGCTTTTAGATGCTACATTTATATCCATACATTCCTCAAGATCTGCATCACAAGTCAACAATACCCACTCAGAATCATCATCCAAATACTTTAGAGTGATACTGTTCATATCATGTATGCTAAACCGCCTCATTATCTCTCTCTGCAAATCTTCAAAACTTCCATTTTCTGACATATGTAACCGAATTTTATTTTCACCATAAACAACTTTTACTCGAAAGACACTCGTAGCTGGTTTCTTGGGTAACACGTCAGGGTTTTCTTTTGAGTCAGAATTGTAGCTGCCACACGATGACGAATGAGATGCTGACATGTGGCGGTTAGTTGGTTTAGGAGCAGGCGAGTTTAGTTCCGGAAAGTTTGTGTAGAAAGATCCAAGTTGAATTGTACCCTCTGCTCCTTCAACCGAATCAATGATTAGTTGGAGTTTTTTCAAAGAATGACCAACTTTTTTTATCTTTCGAGATGGCCATCTCATGATCCCGTGTTCCCTGCATATCCGTTTCAAAGTCGTGGGGCAAACTGTCAAAATCAAGAAAACCGTTATTACTACTTATACGAGATTTTTTTATTTTTTTTTTAAATTTCGGATAAAAAAGATGGTGGCTAAGGCTAACCCCCGATGTTCTTGGCAGCATCTTTAAGACTTCCGGGAAAGTATTGTTGTAAAAGTGGCAAACTTATGTTTCTCTCTGCTTTCACTCGTCTTTTTTCAACTGTTTTTTTGGTCATCAATGATCTTCTTCTACCTTTGGTTCTCGAATCAGTCTGAATTTGGGTGTCACGTCCTGCTGACGTGGCGTATTCGTTTATCACTTTGAATTCCTGCGGTTCCTCCTTGTGGGACCACATGGAAACAGTAAAAGTTTCACCTCTTTGTTGGGCTTCTAACATGTGGGATATCCAAGAAGACTCGCCTCTTTCTTTTGATAATTCCTCATCGTTTATTACACGTAAGCTTGTAGAAACACGTTGTATAACGCAAGATATCGAGCTCAAAATCCGTTTTTGTTCATCTTCGTTTCTACAATCACGAGGAAGAAAGAACTCAAGAATGAAATCAACGGGCCCCACATAGTTGCTACGAACGCGAATTGCAACCGCACCACCGAGCCCAAACATTTTAGCATGATCTGTCAGAGGGTATTCGGTCCTACAAAAAGCTGTGACATCAGTAGCAAAGCATGGCTGGTTTGTAACCAGTGCTTTACCAGCAATACCTTCACCTCGAAGCAAGTGCTGCTCACAACACGCCTCGTAAAACCCTAAAACGTGTGGATCGAGCACGTAGGATGCACAGGTTATGACGGATATGCAAGCAGCGGATTGCTGCTGCTGGCACACATCTCTTCGTTGTTGAGCACACAAACTCCATGTTTGGGCTAAGGGCAAAGAATGTGTATCACATACGGATTTCAATACTTGTCGGATCTCTGCTAAAACTATTTCATATGATCTGTTGTAATCGTTATTGTATATGGAATCAGGGGTCTGTTTGTGATCATCATCAAAGAATGTGTCTGTGAATGGATAATGATCAAGAGTGGATGTTTGAAAAGGCTTCACATCTTCAAAATAGTTATGTGAAAGATTTGGGTAGATACAACTCAGATATGTTTCTGAGGAATTAAGGTACGATGATGGCGATGAAGAGTTTGAAAATGACAAATCGTATGATGTGTCATCTGCAGCAGCAATTGATCCAAACATGGTGGTATTATTCTTTAAGTCTATAATAATGTTTTTAAGAAATATAATATGATAATAATGATAAAGGGTGGAAATGATATGAATCAGGAGCCAGAACAGAGAAGATTCATATAGAGGTAAAACAAGAAGAGGGAATTCCAGGAAGGATCGGTTTCGCCAGTCTGCAAATATCTCATCAGTTTGTGATGCTCCACCAACATATTTATCTCATAAAAGCACCTACAAATTCATATAAATGCCAACTTTTAAACTCAAAGATCACAGAGCACAAAGCTAGCTACAAAGAAAAACTCACTTTTATAATATATATGAGCTTTCAGAAGATGAAGGGATGTAGATATAGTTTGTATTTGTAATCGTCACACACGATTCATACATCCACAAGTTTCCACTTCAGGGCATTTATATACAGATGAGAATCTAGGAACACAGTTCTTTTTTAATTAAAAATTAGGAATGTAGGTGTTTAGCATGATATACGTGTACAATTAAATAATGTAACGAAGGTTGACTTATTCGGGATGTCATAACTTCTTTCGTACCGGGAAACTTAAGATCGTGCCTTCAAATCTTACAAAATATATGTGTATCAACAGTTTTGGTAAAGGATGTATGAATAGTTAGAGTTGCATTCTAGGGAGTCCAAAGGATTTGTCTAGTCCCAAGGGACAAATCTTAGCCATTGGATTAAGATGGTCAAGATCAAATCCCCCACCTACAGCCACCGCCGTCCGCCGCCGCCGGCCGCCGCCATCCGCCGTCGGTGGCCGTCGACGGCGGCCGGCGGTGGTGGTGGTGGCTGACAGTGAAGGTGCTGGTGCTAATGGGGGTGGTGGTGGTATTGATGTATCGAAGCACATGTGTTTCACTAAAACACAGCATATTACTTCGAAGCACATGTGCTTCAGGTCACGAAACACATGTGCTTCAAGTCACTAAAAACATGAGTTTCTAAACACACAAGTGAGCATACGAAGCACATGTGCTTGACGTTATGAAACACATGTGCTTCACTACACGAAAAAAAAATCAAAACAAGTGACGAACATATCATTATGAAGCACATGTGCTTCATAAAGCCAAACACATGTGTTTTTGTTCCTGAACACATGTAACTTACAAGCAAGTCATTTGTGTTTGAATCACGAAGCACATGTGCTTGACGTTATGAAACACATGTGCTTCACTACACAGAAAAAAAAATCAAAAGAAGTGACGAACATATCATTATGAAGCACATGTGCTTCATAAAGCCAAACACATGTGCTTCATAAAGCCAAGCACATGTGCTTCATAAAGCCAAACACATGTGTTTTTATTCCTGAACACATGTAACTTACAAGCAAGTCATTTGTGTTTGAATCACGAAGCACACGTGCTTGAAGTTATGAAACACATGTGCTTCACTACATAGAAAAAAAATCAAAACAAGTGACGAACATATCATTATGAAGCACATGTGCTTCATAAAGCCAAGCACATGTGCTTCAAAAAGCCAAACACATGTGTTTTTGTTCCTGAACACATGTAACTTACAAGCAAGTCATTTGTGTTTGAATCACGAAGCACATGTGCTTGAAGTTATGAAACACATGTGCTTCACTACATAGAAAAAAAATCAAAACAAGTGACGAACATATCATTATGAAGCACATGTGCTTCATAAAGCCAAGCACATGTGCTTCATAAAGCCAAGCACATGTGTTTTTGTTTCTGAACAAATGTAATTTACAAGCAAGTCATTTGTGTTTGAATCACGAAGCACATGTGCTTGACGTTATTAAACACATGTGTTTCACTACACAGAAAAAAATCAAAACAAGTCACGAAGCACATGTGCTTCCAGTCACGACCACCACCACCGCTCACCACCGCCGGAGAAGCACATGTCCGCCGCCGCCGTCCGCGCCGCCGTCTCCGGCCGCCGGAGAAGCACATGTGCTTGTAGTGGTGGTGGTGGTTTTGAATCTTGATCTTGACCATTAATTTTTCTTGATCCAATGGCTAATAAATGTCCCTTAGAATTAGATAAAATTAATGGACTACCTTGAAGTGAATAGTTAATCTTAAATTTATGTGATATGTAGGAATCTAATCTTTTTGTGTTTGTGTTGGTTGAGTCAATAATTTGACTGATAATATTCGTGAACAAGATTTTAACCGTACATGTGGTAAGACAGGCAAAAGAGAATCATCGGTATTTGGACAGAAATAAGCCTAGTTGTTGTTGCTGCTCCTCCACAATAATAAAGCAATTCTATGAAGCATATAATCCCCATTCCATAGGGTGATCACACTCTTTCTTATTCGTTCTTTGACAGAACTATCAATTATAAGGATTCTTTGAGATGACATGTCTGATTTCTTTGCTTTTGTCTATTTCATTTTTATTGATGGAATCTTTTTTATTCTTTTAGATAATTTAGGTTTCGACTCGCTTTGTGAGTCAGCGTTAATCATAGTCAAACCTTTGAAGTTTGGTCATAACAAAGCTAAAGGTAGTGACTGGATTTCAAATCTCACTATTTACATATTTTCTAGTTAAAAATGTGTTTGTTTTTTTAACGACAACTACACATTTATTTCAATCTGGCCCACAACCATATTTTTGGTTGAGGAGTTTCTTATATACTCTCTCCGTCCCACAAAAAAATTTACATTTCTCCTTAAAATTTTGTCGCACAAAAAAGTTTATATTTTCAAATTTGGGGGCTCATCTAATAAAATAATATCTTTACCAATCATTCCACCAATAAAATATTTTTTCTCTCCAATCTAACCTTATATTTTAATCAAAAGTATTACAAAGGACACAACCACTAACTATCTTCTAAAAGATTGTGTCCAAATGAAATGTAAACTTTTTTATGGGACAGAGGGAGTATATAAGTTCACTTTATATTCCGCTAAACCAGAAGCTTGTTGTTGTAAAAGTAGTTAAGTAGATATATCAATCTTGTGTGATTCTCGATTTGCTTAATGGGATTTGGTGATCATGAATGTGTCGATGGATTTGCTTATATTCGAATGAGGTTTGGTGAACGTGGTGGATGTTTCATCCTCAATCTACTTATATTCGAATGCAATTTTCAGTATGTCAAACGTGCATAATGATTTATATCTCATTTATGGATTTTGCTAGCCATAGTCTTGGCAATGGTTAAGAAAAAAAAATTGATTTAATTGTACAATAATCATAGAAAACCAACCTCATAAATTTTATTAATCAACCCAAAGTAATTATACTTTAACAATCTTACAAAATTATTTTTTAACCATTGCACTTAGGGCAATAGTTAGCAAAATCTTTTATTTATTAGTAGTTAGGTGATAAATTATAGCCAAATAAAATTTTGTTCTTTTGTTTCATACAAGAATCTTTTTTTATTTTAAATTTATAGTTATATATATTAAAACAAATGTATTGTGTACTATTTGACTGGAATTACACCTATAATACAATTATGATACAAGAGTTACTATTCACTAATTGCCGATTGGTTTGATTTTTTTTATCTTAATAGATATTAACTATTTGCTTTAAAAACAGTAGCTCTTACCTGCCAAAGTGGTAAAGACGTGGCTTACCATCTGGGTTCGAAACCCAATATACCTTTTCTTATACAATAATAATTTTTACCCATCTGGGTTTTTTTGTTCCATATCTCATTTCTATAGCAGGTAAGGGACTTTACCCTCCATGATAATTCTTTTTCACTCTTAGGTTTAAATAATTCTACTTCTAATTCCAAAATTTTATAGTTTATACTTTTAAATTCCAATTTCACTTAAAACAATTTATTAATTTTTAGTTACTAAAAATTAATTTTCCCCAAATTTTTATAACATGGTTTAACGCCTAACTTATTATAATTTAATCTATTAATCTCTATGTAATTTATTTTATTCATTTTCTGCCACAAAAAATTTGATATAATAACGGTTAAAACAAATAAAATAACAATGATTTAAAATAAATTAAGAAAAGTTGTCGAACCATATAATAACGGTTTAAACATTCCTAAGTAGTTTGAGGTTAAACACAATATTTTTGAGTTAAGTTCATATAATAACATTTTAGTAATCATCAAATAATATAATACTATGTTTGACCGCTAGAAACCATAAAAACGTAGAATAAGTGATAGCAAAGAAACCATAAAAATGTAGAATAAGTGTCTATAGCAAATAAGCACGGCTTAATATAAAATGAATTATTAAAACCGCAGCGGAGTGCGGCTTCCATTACGCTTGTTTCTGAAAATTGCCCCAAACTATATGCAACCTTAAAAATTGGTCTTTATTTATCATATCTCAAAATTACCTTCGGAATGAGTAATGTGTTACGGTTTTTATGGGCTTAAAAGGACTAGATTTTGAAAGTTTAGTTTAAGAAGGGCAGTCTGGTAGAAATACTTAAATTTGTAGTTTGACCAACTGTTAAAGCAACCAATAGCTCATGGACTGGTTTTGATTTTCTTTTTTAAATCTCAAATGCATAACAATCTTCCCATTGGAAGGTGATGTTATGTGTCAAAAATCATAAGAGCTAGCATGAGTTAATACTTAATGCCACATCGCACATGTTTAAAAAATATGAACTTTGTGATTTAAATTTGGGAATATTAATAGGTTATTGTTGTCATGATCCATTAGTGTAGAGAGTTTGAGAAAGTGACAAGCATATGCAAACTTTCGTGCAATCGTCATTGGTTGGTGATCTTTGATAAGTGGCTATTAGATCATCCCAAAGGTTTAAGATACTTAGCTTATGAATATCCTTAATTGTCCTTTGTTTTCTTTGTGATTAAGGATCACTTTTTTTTACTACGAAAGGGATAGGTTTGTTAGTTTCCACTTATGGGTATTTAATTACTGCTTCTTCTTTTTTTTGGAAAATATTAGTAGGAATTTAGATGTTTTGCGTGTACGGTTAAACAATGTAACAAGGTTGACATATTCATCATGTTGTAACCTTTTTTATACGAAAACCTTATGATCGTGGCCTCAAATCTTACAAAATATGTATTAACAATTCGTTAATTTGTAAATGTGGACGTGCTAATGGCGTTTCATCCTCAATTTGCGTATATTCGAATGGGAATTGACTAATGTTGATGTGAAGATGGAATTTCCTCCTCAATCTGCTTATATTCGATTGAGATTTAGATCCAGGATGTTAGACGTGCACATTGATTTTATGCTAAAAATACAATCCATATTTATTTATTTATTGTTATTGTTACAAATTACAATACTATTTTTTTCTTTTTCTTTTTCCGATTCTTTTCTATTAGCTTTAATTTTCCTTTCTAACTAAAATTTTAGAAAATCGTCCTAAACTATATGCAGTGTTCAAAATTGGTCCTCAACAATTAATCTCAAAATTTTCAACATTGACATCGATGGAATAGTGTGGACTGAGTCATTTTTTACGGTTTTTGTGTGCTCAAATGACCACATTTGAAAGTGTACTTTAAAAACGGGTAAAAATACTTAAATTGGTAGTTGCCAACCAACTATTAAAGCAACCAATAGTCCATGGATTGATTTTTGTCATGATCCATCAATCTTGAGTTTAAGAAAGGGACAAGTGTGTATATGCAAACTCTCGTGCAATCGTCATTGGCACATAACAACAGTTCTGGTAATATATGATAAACGGCCATTAGATCATCCCAAAGGTTTAAGATTCTTGATGTAATATAGCTTATGAATATCCTTATTGTCCTTCCTCCTATTGGCGATCGATTAGGGGTACGAAAAGGATGGTTGTTTCTATTTGTCCGTCGTCTAGACCCACAATCATTGAAAATTAATAAAAAAATCCTTTTATAATTAACTTATCACATTTATGAGATAAATGTTGTTTCAGTCGTATGTAAATTTTAAGTAGAAGTGTTTCTTAAGATAACAATATTATAAATTATTTTTATTAGTCACAAAACAAAAGCACAAAACCTTTAGGTACAAAGATTGTTTCTCTTCCCCTCCATGAACATAGCAAAAGAACAATCATTCATTTGTCAAGAAAAATTCGATTGCGCTGCAGGGGATAGATGTGGTGTTTTGGCATTCTTGGAGGGGTGTAAGTGAAATTGTGTTTTACCTTACGGCTTACGTAGTCTAGGCTCTAGAAACACCACTTCGATTTAAACCCCTTGAGAACATGGAGAGTCCACGCCCATTTCCTCGTTGCTGTTTCATATCGCCGCGTATGCCCCTTTTGTTCTCTAATTTTAGTATAATTTTAATTATATTTTTTCCAAAAAGTTATCAATTGCATCACCTTGATTGTATATACGTATTATTAACTTAACAGGAAATGATTATGTGGAATCATATGATTTTGAAGTTATGTTTATGCAAATGATGGATGTATGTAGTATTTAATGCATAATAAAATTTGATGAAAATATATAATTTTTAGTTATGCATAGTTAATGTTAGGAGTGTGCCAACGCTCGTCATTAAATATTTATTATTTTTCATTAAATAATGACAATAACATATAAATTTAAAATTTATATGCCACAAAGAAATATTTATTTATCCTTTTATGTGTATGGCACTTCATTCAAAAACATTATTTGTTTTCTTTTAAAATTAGATTACATTTACATTTTCTTAACAGTCTTGAACTCAAATAACAATTTACACACACAAATCATGGAAGCTTAAGAGAAGAAAGAGATTTTTATATTAATTTAGAAAAACAAAATTCAAACTCGTGTTATTAATGATGAAAGTTATAAGGAAATCTACACATGACTCGTTCCGACTTTTCATATACACGATTTACAGAAGGGTTTATCATTAGGGCGATAAAAGACACAAGGAAAATGAGCTAGGTCGATTAATGAGATTTAAGAGTTGTAGGAGTAGACGAAAATTTGTGATCGTGAAACTCCATCATATATTTTATTTATTTAGAGTTTGATATGAAATCGATTAACTTAAGTTATACGCGTTGTTAATGGCATGTGTGTCTTACTTTTTTTTTTTCTTTTTTTTTAACGGCACCTAATTTACATATTTTTTTGTTCATGACGGGACTTGAACCATAACCTATTGGTCATAGACAACACCGTAAATCATTCTCTAATACTACTAGACTAACTTGATGAGTTCAGACTTCATTCTAAAGCAGTTTTCCGTTCAAGTTGATATTTTTATTTGTCTTTTGATTGATAAATGATAAATCTTAGTAATGCTTTAAGTTATGTATAACTCACGACAACGTGGAGGTGGGGATATGATTATATTAAATACATTTTAATATAAGGTTGATGATGTTGACAAACGATTAATTTTTTTTTTATTATATAAATTTTTCCATAAAATAAGTTAATATGGTTTTGTATATTGAATATAGTTGGTATTATGTCAGAACTACATTAGTGTTCATAATTGTATTTAACAAGGATGGTAATACCGCACTCCGTTGCGGGTTGATGAATCCCTATTTCTTATTTAACCTTTTTAATAAAAAAACTAATTATTAAAATCTTTTCAAAAATCACCATATAATATACTTCCTCCGATTCAAAATAAGTGAGATACTTTGAATTTCACGATTTGTAAAGCAAAAGATTATAATAATGGTTAAATTAGGTTAATTGGATGGTTCGTGGAGAATGAATCCCACACCTTTTGAATAAAGTGAGATTAATTATATTTAAAAGTAAAAAGTAAGAGTAAAGTGGTCATTTCACTTTGTTAAAATAGATAGTTAGTGGGTGTGAGTCATACTATTTTTTGCCAAATAAGGTAATTTTTCCATAGTGTATCACTTATTTTGAATCACCCCAAAAAGGAAAATGTATCACTTATTTTGAATCGGAGTAAATACATTCAATATAAGGTAAATGATAGTATAAGTATATAATAGTACTCCATCTGTCTCATTTTTATTGTCCGTGTTTTTTTTTTTAAATGTTCCAAAATGATTGCCCACTTGAAAATTCAACAAATCAAAAAACATTTAGGTGGTAAAGATAAAATTGTATTGGTTGCACAATCTAACAAATGGACTTTTCTAAAACTGTGTGATTTTCAAATGTGGACAATAATTTTAGGACGGAGAGAGTAATAAATTATATTGAAACACAAACTGAAAAGAAGGACAACATGCAATTTACTAAAGTAAGTTATATAAGTTTTACTTTTTAGGCTAATTTATCATTTTATATGATTTAATATTAATTTGTTAATATATAATAATATGGAATCTTTGCAAAGAAAACTTGCAAACAGATATGAGATATCAATACGCATCCCCACTGTAATACTATGGAACTTCCTGCATATTATAATCTTATGAACAGTAATCTCTACCATAATTGTATATATAGTACAATCCCGTACAATCTTTTCTTTTCTCTATTAGTTCAAATGCACGATAAGGTGTATTTGGAAGACTAGAAATAACAAGGTGTTTAATAACGTTCATAAATCATATGAGATTATTGCGGGAGATATCATCTCTACTTCTTATCTATGGTTAAAAAATAGGAGCAAATTTTATTGTAATTGGGTGGATTGGAGTATAACTCCTTTTACGTTTCCTTTGTAATTTGTATTTTGTTCTTTGTCTTTGTCTGTTCCTCTTAGCTCCTTGCTAAGTTGATCCTTTTTAATCTATTTGTCGTTTCCAAAAAAATTAGTTCAAATACATGTTTTTATGCATTTTTTATAGGTAATTTTATATATATCATAAAAATTACTTCTCACCCTGAATTGAAGTGATATGATTTTATTTTTTTTTCTTTTTTAGACAATTTTTCTTTTTTAGAACATTTTTCTTTTTCTACGCATAAATTTGTTTTTACATAACATTTAATATAAAATGTTCCAATATATTTTAATACATTGTCATGGTATATCCTTTTTATCTATATATTGGTATAAATTGTCACATATGAATTGTATTCAATATTTTATACTTATTTTTTTTTGTCTTAAAACCTACTTTAATTTGTTTACATTACTTAAAAACATATTCTAAAAGGTGTCTCGTGGGAGCATCAAGGCACCGCTAAGGTGAGAGGCGTGATCCCCATGTTACGAAATAACCCAAAGCGTCGGCTATAGGCGTCATACCATCATGTGAGATAACGTTTACATGCAATGATAGTTTCTTGACTTTTTTGGAAATCTGTGTTCTTGCACGTTTTGCGAGCCAACTAATCTCAATACTGACTACCATCTTTGTGTAAATAAAAAAGATGAAAAAGATAAACATTCAAATAAATTTAGGTTGCGTATATGTATTCAACTTTTTCAGAATTTCGTTGCCATCATATCATGTGTTTTTTTTAACGGCAAAAAGATAACATTGAGAGAGATTCGGTATGTCATCATCCCTCTGATGACACATAACAAAAAACTATAAATTGTCATATCATCTAAGATAATAAATAAATTGTAATATCATTTAAGATGATTAGTAAATTGTTATTAAAGGTATCCGTGCAATACATTATACATGAGTCAATCATCTAAGATAATTTATTAAAGGAGTAAATTATACGGAAGGTATCTGTGTTTTATCACTTATTACAGTCACAGTCCCTGAACTTTGTTTATTACATCAGATATCACTGGTGTATACAATTTGTTACACCCATGGTCCATGTTGCCCTTAATTTTTTCTAAATGATGAAAATACCCTTTTAGTCTTTTGTAATAAAGCGAATATAAGAGACCGTAAATATAATAAGTGATAAATCACATGGACCATCTGTGAAATTTACTCTATCAATTGATTTTTTTCTTTTCTCTCTTTAGTTCATATTCTTCCGCCACATTCAGTCTCGCCACTCGCCACTATCTCTTTGAATTCAAACCTCAATCAATAATCATTATCGTCGCGTAAACAACCTCTGCCTTCGGTTGCCTTCTCCAGTTGTTCCGCCGCCGATGACGTTCTATCGACCTGAGTGTGCAAAACATCAACTCCTATGACGACGTGCATCAATTGTCTGAATCACCGCGTGTGCAAACCTCCAAATCCTCTGGTGACATGCATCAATTGTCTGATTCAATGCTGGTCGACAGAACATCATCGGCTCGGAACAACTGGAGAAGGAAACTTGAGGAAGAGGTTGGTGATTGATCGAATTTTCAGGGGTTTTGGTGGCGCGACGATAATAGTTATTGATTGATGTTTGAATTCAAAGAGATAGAGGTGGGTGGTGAGTCTGATGTGACGGAAGAACATGAATTAAAGAGAGAGAAAAAAAATCAATTAATAGAGTAAATTTCACGGATGGTCTCTGTGGTTTATCACCTATTACATTCACTGTCTCTTATCTTCGCTTTATTACAAAAGGCCAAAAGGGTATTTTCATCATTTAGAAAAAGTTAAGGGCGGTAGGGACCATGGGTGTAACAAATTGTATACATCAGGGACCTTCAGTATAATAAACGAAATTCAGGGACTGTGGGTGTAATAAGTGGCAAACCACAAAGACCTTCTATGTAATTTACTCTTTATTAATTAGTATTGGGTATGTAGTAATTAGTAGATGGTTTATTCGATAAATGAAATATATATATTTTTTGATTTTCTTACAAACAATTATACGAAGTAATATACAAAAAATTCACATGCTAAAGAGTATATACGAAGTATTAGTTTTGTAAGAGTATAAGGGGCAAATTGTAAAATATAAAAAATATGCATTAATATACTTTGCTATACAATTTAGCGTAAATTAGGAGTGACAATTAATCATATGGTGTTACGTTGATGCGTTCCATTAATTATGCTAGCGGGTTTATAAATCTTAATTCTAATTTCACTTATTTAACTAATCGTGTCGAAGAGTTCTACTCTAACTTGACCTGTTTAATTTAACGGGTTAATCGTGTCGAGGTGTACACTACTTTATTTTAATAGGGAATTCATTTCTGCACCACAACTTTTACTTCCTATACCACACATTATAAGTTTTACAGCTAACTGTACAAGTATATCAAGCATAAGTTGTGGTAGATACATTAAAAGTTGTGGTGTAAAATCACCCCCTATTTTAATATATATAGTTAGAAATGTACACATTTAGCATTAGGGGTGAGCATAGCAGGGTACCCGCCGGTTACGACCGGAACCGGAACCGGAACCTCTTGTACCGGTTCCTCAATTTTCGGAATCGGAACCGCAACCTCCGGTTCCGGTGCCAGTTCTGGTTACCATGTCTTTAAAATCGTAAAATTAAAATAAGACGTAAAGCTTAAATATTAATCATTTTTTATCATTTTATCAACTAATCTTTGAATAATCATAAATTTCAAACACTAAAACATATGATTGTCTAATATATTGTTAGAAAGCTATATTTAGACTAATTAATGACTAAACTCATTCAAAATTACACAAAATTTATTATATTATTAAATTTGGACATTAAATTTCTCAAATATATAATATTTTAACAAAAATAGACCGAATAATCACCGGTTCCAGTTATCCACCGGTTACCGGTTCCTAAATTTTGAGAACCGGAACCTCTTAGGGCGGTTCCATAATTTTAGGAACCGGGACCGGCGGTTCCAAAATGATTCCGGTTTCAATTCCGGTTACCCGTTTTTTCTGCTTTTCTGCTCACCCCTATTTAGCATAGAGAAAACTCATCATTTAACTTGATATTTAGCTAACCAATTAATCTAGATCAATTGGCCACCAATGATAGTCTTAGGTGTTTCCTTCAAGAGGTCTTGAGTTCAAGAGTTGTTGGAAGAAAAACTTTGGAGATAAAAACGGTGGTGGAGTTTATTCCCCAAAAGAAGAAGATGGGTTTGACGAAGACATATTATCCGTTTGGATTCATTGTTGACTGGAATTACTAACTAATTTTTCGTTTAAAAAAAAACTTGATATTTAGTTATTAAGGAAAATTTTAAATTCAATAATTCAAATAGCTAAAATAAATCTCATTACATTTAGTAAGGATTTCTAATAGATAAATTTTTTTACAACATAAGTGATTTTGTTTATTTAATACTCCATAATGTGTATTTATCGTGCCTAATTTATTTAACCAAAAAAACAGCATTGTTCGTGCTCGTATAACACGCATAATCGTGTCGTCATTCACTCATTTCAATTAGAATAATTCTCCAATAGTCTATATTAATTATTATTATTATTATTATTATTATATGTAGGATTTGGGTGTTGAGAAACCAAAAGTGGTTAACATGTTGCTAGTACGGAAACAACTACTCTCACCTATTTTTAATTTCGAGTTATGTTTTGATTTTTAATACAAAGATCATAGGCAAGAAGAAACCCTATCATATTTATTTGGTAAACAGTAAAACATTTATATCTATCTCTACTAAGGGTGCGCTCAATATACAATGGTTTAAAAATAAATAACACACAACATGATGAGAAACATCTCAAATATATACAAAATAGTGAGAAAATTCAGAAAATTAACATTTATATTTTGTGTTTTAGGTAGTCCATGTTTTTTATAGAGTCTCAAGAGATAGATTTTAGTCATTAGATCAAAATGGTCAATCTCAAATCCCTTAGTCACTGACACCTCCGGCCGCTGCCGACTACCGCCGGCCGCTGCCTCCGGCCACTGCCCGCCGCCAACCACCGCCGAGCGCCTCCGGCGACGGCCGTCGCCGCCTCCAGCGGCGGCTGTGGCTGACAGAATTGATGGGCCCCACACCTTTTACTATTTTGTTGCTTTTTCTAAATGATGAAAATGTCAAATATAGAAAGATGACATAAATAAATGGGTCTCACACCTTAATGATGTTTAGATAGTGATAAGTAAGAGTAAATGAGTAATTTTAAAAATAAAACTTACCAAATAAGACAATTATTAAAGTGATTCACTTATTTTAAAACACCCTGAATAGGAAAGTGATTCACTTATTTTGAAACAGAGGATATATAATATAAATATCGTGTGAGTACCCTTTTAGTTATTATAACGTTAAAACAGAATTACCATCTTTTTGTTTTCCACACTAACATCGTTTTTACATGACATACCCCTTATATTGTATTATAAATCATATTGAGTGACTATATTTCAGAATTTTGATATACTTGCATGTAATACATAAGTTTTATAAATAAAAGTCAACTACAACGGATGGATAAGTCATTATAAAATAGTGGCACGCGTGATCGTGTGCATAAGAAGCCGATCAAGATGGTGTGTCCAATTTAAGTTCAGTTGACTTCGGCTTAGGTCAAACTTTTTGTTAATCTATAATGTCAAATATAATTTGATTGTAAAGTCAAATCCTTTAATGAATCCATTTTTAAAATGCAAAAGCTTCCATTATTGGCAAGATAAGTATGACGTAGCCTGTAGGTAAACAATAATTTCCTCAAGAGGAAAATATCTTGAACAATTATTGTACTTAAAATAATATTGTCAACCATATATATAATATTTTACTAACTTCCTTAATAATAACATACGTATATATTGTGTAAATTCAGTCTAATATCTACATAAAATAACTATAATCTTACATTAAAAAAATGTCATTTTATATAAGTAAATTACTCAATTTCACTAGTTAATAGTAACTTTTTCATAATTTTTTTTTTTTAAAATTATGCCGACCAATGATGGCTTTTACTGTTTTACATGTCTTGCATACTCGTATTAATTTGGAACATATGTAAAAATATGGAGATTAAACTATTATGTTTGCATATCTTATGAAGTATAGAGTTTTGAACAATTTTTCTTCATAACTTTTAGTGCAATGGCTTTTAAGTGATTCGCCATAGAACATTTATTCTCATTTGCTGCAATGGCTTTTAAGTGATTCGCCATAGAACATTTATTCTCATTTGCTTTTACTACACGCCTAATACCACCACCATGGATTATTTTGTGATTCGTCATAGAACATTTATTCCCATTTGCTTTTACTACACGACTAAGACCACCACCACGGATAATTTCGTAATGGCGGGGGTTGTGCCGCCATGACATGTTTCTTAGACACTTTGAAGTATATATATACACAGTTGATTAATTTGTTTTAATAATGTGTTTATTTTATTTTTTTGCCTCAAATAATAGAGGATGTTAAAAGATGCTGGGAGAATGGCAACAAAAAGAAAAGCAAGTCGATGTTTAAGATAATACATGCTTACTTTCTTTCAGTAGTTAAGGATAATAATAACTAAGCAAAATGACTCTAAAACAATACGTATACTTCCTTCGATTCAAAATAAGTGATACACTTGGGGTTTCACAGTTTTTGAGGCAAAAGATTATAATAATGGTTAAATTAGATTAATTGGATGATTAGTGGAGAATGAGTCCCACACCTTTTGAATAAAGTAAGGTTAATGATGTTTAAAAGTAAAAAGTAAGGGTAAATGGGTCATTTTACTTTGTTAAAGTAGATAGTTAGTGGGTGTGGGTCCCATTTTTTTTGCCAAATAAGGAAATTTTTCAAAGTGTATCACTTATTTTGAATCAACCCAAAAAGGAAAATGTATCACTTATTTTGAATCGGAGGAAGTATGGCAAATTGTGACGGGGGAGATACATTTGGTCATCTTAACTAACCTCACATGCTTAGCGTGTTAGGGTATTTCTGTCTTTTTCTCCAAATTACTTGTATCTATGCATTAAAAATTGTACTTTGATTTTAACTACCTTCTTCCCCAATTTCACCTTCTCGTTCGTATACCTTCTTCCCCAAATGGATATTTTGATTCTCAGTTGAACAACTTGTTAATTAAATTTAAAATTAGAAAAATGTAATTTACTCTTATAACAATAGGAACCAAAATTTGTATAATCACATGACCAAATATTGCTAATTAAATAAAGGTTGTTGATTACGGAACAAAATCATTGGCATCAAAGAGCGACGTTTGAAGAAGGGTTCTATGGAAATTAAGAACTTAATTTATCCAACATGTGGGTTTTAAACTTTTAGCAGGTAACTTCATCTCCAATTCTAACAACATTTGAATTCTCCAAGTTCCTCTTATCGATTTCCATCAAACCACCACTAATTCCAGCTCTTTCCCCCACTTCGAGATATTGTTGACGGTACCATCAGTGGGGGTTGATGAAGACTGTGAAGAAGATGATGAACCTGGTGAAGATGGTTGATGGGAAGGGGCTGGCAGATGGTTGACGGAAGACGAAGGTAGAAGATTAGATAATGGTGATGCACCGGTGATGAAGACGAAGAGCCGGTGGTCCGAATTCAAGAAGAAGGTAGTTTTAATTCCATCGAAGAAGTTGAAGTGGATGAAGAGTCGGTTGAAGTACGAATCGCCGGTGGTTTTGATTCCATCGGAGAAGATGGGTGAGCTGGGGTTTTGATTTGCAGGTCTGAGGTTTGAGTGGTTCTCTCCTGGTGTGAATTCAAGAGAAGAGATTCAGATGTGAGTCATGAGATGCGTTGTGTTTCTTGGAGTGAATTCATTTGCAGGTTGCAGGTTTTGAAAGGGAGAGGGATGAAGAAAGAGGGGAAAATTGAGGGTGTTAGAGCATCTCCAATCATAAACTCTATAAAACTCACTCTAATCTCTATAATTTGTGAGTCCATTCACTCTAAACATAACATCAACTCTAATCATAAACTCTATCCATCCCTCTAAAATTAGTGGGACCCATAGAAATCATATTTTTAATTAATTTATATTACATTACAAAAGAAAATTATAGTAAGGAATGTGGGGTCCATGGATAGAGACATGGATAGAGTGGACACTCTCACACTTCAAATATAGAGAGAGTTTTTCTCTCACTCTATATTTAGAGTGAGGGATAGAGGTGGGTTGGAGAAGATAAAACTTCAAATATAGAGATAGAGTGATGGATAGAGTATGATTGGAAATGCTCTTAGGGTTTATGCAAGGAAGAAAAATGAAAAATGTATAAATAAAATGAAAAAGAGTTAAAATATGGGTAATTTAGATAAGTAATATTCACATAGCCTATGTATTTATATCGCAATCTAGGGTACCACGATCGTAACTTTATAATCTCTACATATCCTAAGCAAATTCAATGATCTAAACACTCAGTAAATGTGTATTACAATATTTGGTTATTAAAAGGCTACACACACAATCAGTAACTTATTACAAGCATAATCCAATGATTTACAATAAACTAGCCTTACCTATGGGCAATATGTGGCCTCGATCAATGTAAAATTGGGTTCTAGAATCGGAAACCACGGAGTAGATAATGACTTGATGAATGCAACTGCTATCTTTGTGTAAGTTCAATATGTATATATATGATGTAAACTCTCTAAATTTGTATTTTTGACGAACAATAAAAATTTATGTATTTCAGATATCAAAATGTTTCTTGTATTTGCTTATATATTTTTAATTTTCCGCGGCCAACAAATGGATGGTCACACCATATTATGATGCATGATATGCATACTATTATTTAAAACAGATTTCATTTCTATGTTCCATCATATCATATAATTATAATTTATAGTAATACATAAAAAAAAACATTACAATGACTTACCTCGAACTCCTTGAGCCAACATACTATGATTCAAGCATGTTGTGAGGAAAGAGTATGTTACACACTCATACTATACATCTCGACAATGCATCCAAATAAATAAAAAAGCATGCATCTAAACTTTACCCCGATTTACCGAGCAAACCCACATCGGACCGTTTAAAAATTTTCTTTCAGGAAACTAAAATGAAGTCACAAAATGTGCTCACATTTGCTCATTTGTTGCAAAAGAGCATTAGCTTTCCTTTGAGCTCTACTTGTTCCTGATTTACTCAACTCCACCAAATGATCATAAACACCATATTGAAGTGCAGCCAATATTAAACAAGATTTATTCAACCCCAGCTCAAGAAGGACCGCAGTTGCACACTCCTTATTCTTCGGGGTCCCATCTTTAACAAACCCAACAAGTGTCTCAATAACCGATAACTGCCCGATGCCCATTTGCCCTTCGGGCTGTTTAGCAAGTAGTGACAGAATCGAAAGTGCTTCATCAACCATGCCCGTTGACTTTTCTTTCAAAAGATGAAGCAATGGCTCGATGATCCCAGCTTTTATAGCTCGGGATTTGTTTGATTGGTTTAATGATAGATTAAATAAAGCCGTTGCAGCGTCTTTTTTGCCTCTAATTGTCCCGTTTCTTAGCAGTTTGACCAATGGTGGAATCCCTTTTAAGCAACCAATCATCACTTTATTTTCATTTAACATCGATAAACTAAATAAAGTAGCAGCCGCATTTTCTCTCGCTTCATCAGTCCCGTTTTGAAGAACTTCAATAACTGCAGGGATCGCACCTTCTCGTGCAATAAGTCTCTTATTGGCCTCATCTAGTGACAAATTCAATAAAGCAGTCACTGAATGTTGTTTGACTTTCCAGTTTGTAGAATACAGAAGTTTGACCAAAGGCGGGATTGCTCCACAGTTAGCGATCAAGATTCTGTTTTCGGGATTCTCCTTTGACAGCATTCTGATCTTTTCAACAGCTTGAGTTTGTGTAGTGAGTTGACTCGATGACATATCATGAATTAATGAAGAAACCTCGTCTACGAAGGCGTTTTGGTTTTCTGAGATCGTGTAACTTTCCTTTTTTGGTAGCTCAAAGTTGTTATTTTCACACCATTGAAGAATAAGATTACGAAGCGCAAAATTAGGAGCAAGTGCTAAATGGCTCAATGTTTCTCCGGTTTTTGGGCATGTTCTATGATTTGCATTCAACCATTTCTGGATGTTTTCCCTTTCATATGTCTACAAAAATTTACACCAATTGAGCTAAAAAAAACTTAGAATCTACAACTACAAAAGATGTTTGGGATTGCATATTAAACTGCTTATCTGCTTATTGCATTTTAAACTGCTTATGTTAGGGTACACGGAAAATGTCATTTAGTGACACAATATGAAGTGTCCCCATATCTGAGTTTCTAGTGACACTTTAGAAAAATGTGGATGAAAGGTTATAGTTTTGAGTATTACTCACACTTTTTACCAATAACAGTAGTCACAAATAGGCCAAAAATATATCCCCACACTTCTTTTGTGGAATGATAATAGGTCTTTACCAACGTCACATTTACTCACACTTTCTCATGAAAAACCTGGAAATTTTGTGACTGCCTTTTGGCACTTTTTCTACATGTCACTAACGACCATGTTCCTGTATAATGGCACATAAACACCTTGTTACCTACTTATTTTAAACTACTTATTAAGCAGATAAGCAGTTTTAAACAAGCAATCCTATACATCATCTACAACAGCACCAAGATCGTTGTTTTATATATAGTGTAAAGCAAGGTTGTAAAATTCGGTCGGTGGTAACTAGGTAGTCGACCATTTTCAAGCGATTAATCGGTCTCGGCGGTGATTAATTAGTTTCCAGGTGGGTACCATAAAATACAAAGGAATCTATTTTATATAAATAAATATTAGCAATATCCTAATAAAATAGCTAATTAGTCAATAACCATGCAAAAAATTTAACAATGAAACCATAAGTCCATAACTAAATTAGTCAATAAAACCCCTAAAATTGATTTTTAATTATTTTTAAGTAAGTTTGACTTTCGTTGGCCTTTATCAATTTTGACCGGTTTTTGACCGATTCTAACCTTGACCAATGAATTGCACCGGTTACTAGGTTGGACCGATTTTTACAATACTGGTGTAAAGAGTGATTGTACCTGTCCCGTAGCAATGATAACAGGGTCCGTCATGATCTCAAGTGATATTGGACAAAGAAATTCATGAGGAATTAGCATAGATCGACACCTCTCCAAGCATCTTAAAGATGGAGAATCCTCCAGCACTTTATTATTATTATTATCGTGATCAAAGCCAGCAACTTGTTTGAATTTTCTTAAAAGATCCAGGATTTGTTCCGTGCTTTCTACGTGCTTTGTGGTACCTCTTTCTTTAACAAGCTTTTTAACGGCGATTGTCTCAATTTCCAAATCTTCAACAGAATACAAATCTAGTCTTTTAGCTAGTCTCTCTAATATTACAATATCCGCATTTCTTTCATCATTTTTTGAGAAAATGACCATCATGTCCATCGCCAGTTCTATGTCTAATGTATCCGTTCTTCGCTTTGCTCCTTGCAGTTGCTTTCGAAGTAGCTCAATCTATCAACATTAAAAACAACAAATCAAAACCTATTTTCAATGGAAAGGCATGTTCGAATGATTCAAGATGATATAATTTCAGGGTTTTTAGGACTATGACGTCGGACCAGGATTTGGGCTGGGATTGTTTGGGTTTTACTGGGCTGGGCCTAGCCTCGGGCTTAAGCCCATTTGTGCACCTCTAGGACAAGCTATAGGATCATTATGCATCCATTAACGGTTACAAATACTTTAAAATTTCATGTTTTGCTTCTAAGAGTCAAAACTTGTACGTTTCAAATCGGCAATTTCATACGAATAATACTACCTCCGTATTAAAATAAGTGATACACTTCTTGAAACATGGTTTTTTAGCCAAAACTTTTAAGTAATGATTTAGATTGATTAAGTGGGTCCTACAACTTTTTAAACACTTTTGGTTAGGAAAGAGAAACTTTAAAACACAGTTTTTGAGGCAAAAGTATAATACTACCTCCGTATCAAAATAAGTGATACATTTGAAGAATTGCGGTTTTTGAGGCAAAAGATTAAAAAGTGGTTTAAAATTGATTAAAGTGGATAGTTAGTGGATAATGGGTCCCACTTCTTTTGGATGTAGTGATATTAATGATGTTTTAAAGTAAAAGTAAGGGTAAAAGAGTAAATTCACTTTATTAAACTAGATAGTTAGTGGAGAATGGGTCTCATATTTTTACCAAATAAGGTAAGTTTTGGAAGTGTATCACTTATTTTGTTCCACCCCTAAATAGAAAGTGTATCACTTATTTTGATACGGAGGTAGTATTAATGATGTTTAAGGGGGTGTTTGGGATTGCTTATTAAAAATAGATTATGCGTTTTAAAAATGAATAATCAGATAATCAGCGGTTACAAAACGCGATTCTGAAAAATAGTGTTTGAATTTGATTATGTTATTTGAAATCGCAATAATCAGATAATCTGGTTTTTAGTGTTAGGCAAACCTGATTATTTATTTAGTTAATAGGTAAAATTCAAATATTCAGTTTTCAAAACGCAATAAGTACCAACCTACTTTTTCAAAACTCCATTCTGAAAGTTCCAAAACGCAAATAAGTGATTATTTCATACCTTTTGTCAAACATTAGTTTTAGATTATTTGAGTTTTCAAAACGCAATAAGCAGATAATATACTTCAAATCGCAATCCCAAACACCCTCTAAGAAATTTAAGTAGGGGTAAAAGGGTAAGTTCTCATATAAAAACTTTCCAAATAAAGTAAATTTTGAAAGTGCATCACTTATTTTGTTCCACCCCTTTTAGGAAAGTGTATCATTTATTTTGATACGGAGGTAGTATAATATTATCTCATACTAACATTTATTTTTTGCATTGCATCTTAATGAGGTTTGGCAAGTTAATAACTACACGGGACGTGTAGCCCAATGCTAGTACTATTGGTGTTTGATGTTACCCACACGGGACTTGTAGCCCAATGCTAGTACTATTGGTGTTTGATGTTACCCATGACCAAGGTCATTGGTTCAAGTCGTGTTATCTACAAAATTGAGTAAATTTAGTTTTTTTTTTTTTTAAATAAGCAAGGTAATAACTTATTTGCTGCAATACCTAATAATCTAAATAAGTTTCAAAATTGTAAAATAGACTGATTGACCTCTAAAAGTCAAATCCTAAATCTTTAAACCATATAACTAAGTAATGATTGCATGTGCAAATGAACATGAATGGGTTCAGTTTTGCAGCTAATAATCTCATCAATAAACAAATAAATTTGTACTAAATGCATGTTACAAGTTACAACTCATATCGCACGTTCTTTTATTTCTATTCTACGCATTTTCTCATGACTATCTTTTAATAAATACCGAATATATTTTATATATTCTTTTGAAAAGTTTTAGAAAATTAAAAACAATAAAAAAATAATTAGGAAAGAGTATTTACTTGCTCTTGTACTTCCTCAGAAATCCCAAGTTCCTGATACATCAATCCATCTAAAGCTTCATTCAACTTATCATACACACAATGAAATCTACTCATAACTGCATCACTTTCCAATGCCTGAAACACAAGTAATTATCAAAAGTAAAAAAAAAAAAAAAAGTGTGAGTTACAGTAGTAATTTGACATAGATACCCTTTTGAGATCTTGAAATATAAAAAAAAAGAAAAAGAAAAACTGACCAGAAAGATCTTGCTTCCAAAATTGCATTGCTTTAGCAATTTCTTTGCAGATAGAAGTGCTTTCTTTAAATTAGCAAATGACTGAAATACCCTTGTGGATATTGTTTGATTCAATTCTTTTGTTTCTTCTAAAAGTGGGAGTAAAAGCTTCAATCTTCTTACAAGCTTTAAACACTCTTTTCTTTGTGTTCTTCGGAAACCCATGTAAGATCCAACTGTTTCAATCATTTTCATCATCTCTGACACCAAATCATTGCCACCTTCGTTGTTGTTATTGTTATTATTTCCCAAAATCTCCATTTTGCCCTTCTCCATAGCCATCAAGAATTAAGATTTAAGATTCAAGATCAAATTTCGAGCTTTAAAAGCAGAACGCTTTAAATGCAAACTTTCGAGGAAAGTGGATTTTTTATTTTATTTTTCTTTGGGTATTTGCTATTGATTTCATAGGGAAAAAGAAAAGCAAAATGAGGATAAGAGGCTGAGTGAAAGTAAAGCACTAGTAAATGGCGGCCCCATATATAGACTTTTTTAGGTCCAAAACATTTCCAAATTTAGCCATTATTTTTCGAATTTATAATTGGATAAAAAATGAATTAATTCGATTTTTTTTAAGGCTAGAACACAAATTTTGAAAAATACTCTTGCTATCGTATGTTTAAAGTTCTTCAACACCATTTTGACCCTGTCACACCACACCGGACATCATTTCAAAACCATGTTAAAGGGCCGTCAACATTTTAACGTACGTTAAAGGAAATAATTTCTTTTTTAATTGGTTTTAAGTATTTCTGTTTGGTCCAATATAATTACCATATATATATATATATATATATATATATATATATATATATATATATATATATATATATATATATATATATATATATATATATATATATATAGTGATGGATTTCATACAGAACCCATATTATATACAGAACTCGTAGAACTTAATATAGACCATTGGATTACACATTAACGGTTATGACTGATTAGGATATTTTTATAAATATAATTAATTAAAGTTTTAGTAAGAATCAATGAAAAGGGTAAATAAGTATTTTTGCCAAAAAAAATACCCCTTAGAATTCGCATTGTTCTCTCCAATTGGTTATGCCTTACCATCTCTATCTCAATTAGAACGGCCGTTCCTTATTTTCACCATTAGAAGCCATCTCTCTCTCCATTTTTTATCACCGACGATAAAAAAAAAAGAAGGGTTCCGACGAGAAAGTAGGAAGGAACGGGCAAACGGCGGCGGTTTCAGCAGATCTCATGATCTGGGTGCAGCGACATGAAAGATCGTTGATAAGGCCGACGGTGAGTTGCGATTCTGGTGATTCGGTGTACACGCCTTCCTTCTGTCTCGTCGCACAGGTGATTAATTTGTAATTTAATTAAAAAAAATTTAATATATGGAACCTATGCATTGTATTATTAAGATATGAAAAAATTTGTAAAAATTTATACAGGGGACAAGCAAGTTGCACGAAGTGAAGAGAAAAATTAATAGGTTTAATCAACTTTTATGTCTTAAATTTTCTTCAGGATGTGTTCTTAGAAACTATAAAATTCAAAAAAGATATTAATTTATTAATGTTTAAATATTGAATTCCTATCTCGTGTGCGTTTGTGTTAATGATCCTTAGAGTTTCCCCATTTTTCATAGTTTGATTGCCAGAAAATTTGAAAAAGTTAGCATGACTTGTAGATTGATTGTTACAAATTTAATACCAAAATGGGTTCTTGATTTAGTTTTGGATTGAAAATTGAAAGTTCTCGTCTTGATGGTGAGTATTTCGTATCATTTGTTCGTTGTTTTGATTGCTAATTTTTACTGCTTTTGCAACTTTCTTGAATAAAAAGTTCACACACTTTGTTTGCGTTGCTTTATCTATGATTAATTACCTTATCAAAACGTATATTTTATTTTTTGCTTAAACGAAATGGGCTGGGGTTTATGTTTCAACTTATGGATTTTGACATTCTAACATGATAATTACATAATTTTCAGGTTTTTGGCTAGTACATTCATATTTGAAGTAAAGTACTTATATATCTATTACTGGTAGATTCAAAGATTAACGAATGCAGTTAAACAAGACAATAACTGAAACAATTGGTGATGATAAAAACGACATCGATGAAGAAGTTGTTTTGGTGATGATAAAAACGACATCGATGAAGAAGTTGTTTTGTGCATAGATGTTATAAATGTTAAATTTTAAGGCTCAGATACATAAGTGTTTTGTTTACATGTATGTTACTCACTATTTGTAAATGCATTAGTGTTTTTTCGTACATATATGTAATTCGGTATTTTTTATTGTAAATTAACATAAGTGTTTTTTAAGATACATAAGTGTATTATTAAATATACATATATGCAGATTTGTAAAATATACATATATGCAGATTCGTAAAATATACATATATGCAGATTCGTAAAATATACATATACGCAAATCCGTAAATAAAACATACATGTATCATTAAAATTCTGAATTTAATTCCTAAATTTTAGTAAATTTACAAAAAAGGAAACAAAAAATTAAAAAGTAAAATGTCGTAAATACCCTCGAACCATTAAATTAATTAAATAATCAGAAATTAGTTTACTAAATTCTGATTGGTTGAAAAATAGTTCTACGAGTTCTGTATATAATTTGGGTTCTGTATGGAATTCGACCATATATATATATTACCCATACAATATTACTGTTCATAAGCTTTTTTTAATTATTTTTGCTACGTTTTTCTGTTATATATTTGTATGACGAGACTTTAAAACAGAAAACTTCTGCTATCCGAGTGATAAGACTGAAATGTTTGCATGTAGAAGGTTTTGAGTTCCAATCTTTGAAACTGGCAGACTTTTTTTTACTAGAAATTGTTTTGTTTGTTTTTGTGCATGTGCTTCAATTAGTCTAATTTTTAGCTACATAAATCCTCAATTATTTTTTAATTCATTTACTTATAGTTTTCCACTTTTGGAATATTCAAAAGTACATGACTAAATATTTCGGAGAATTATGTCTACTCCAAAATTGGAATAATTTATGTGTATTTTATGAGTTATCACTACTTAATAAGTTCACTTATAGCAATGTTTTAAAACACGAGGTTTAAATTGTACCGGTTGATTTATTTTTTTAATTTTCAAACCGGTCGAACCTATTCTCTCACCATTTGAATAGGATTATAATATTATAACAAAAAGTGATATGAAACACAAAATATTCAACTAGAAATTTAGTGTTTCAAATTTCTAGTATGTTATATTTAATTGTGAATATTTATTAGATAATTACATGGATGCCGACACAAACAACCAGGTTAGGTTATTCGAGAATCTCGGTTTAGGTCATAAATAAAGACAATTTTTAATAATAAAGTAGACATAATTTTTAAAAATATAAAAATAAATCTAATATGACATCTTTATTAATATAACTTATACAAAATGTGTAAAAAAAAATACGCAGCAACGCGCGGAGTATCATTACACTTGTGTTATACAAATGTTAACGGAGTAATGATAAATTTGAAATGTATGTTAAACCCATTTTAAAGAGGCGCAATAATAACTTTAACATTGGTTTAACATTTGTTAACACCTTGTGTTCTTAATATAAACTTTGTAATTGTTCTAGGTTCTTCTTACGTGTGTTTTAATAGGGTTAATGTGTGTAATAGTTTTGTTTGTTTCATAAGTTTGGTAATTTTTATATTGTTTTCGTTAGTTAGTTGTAGTTTAAAAAAGTGTCCATTATATACTTTTGCAAGGGAAAACGTTTTTAATACTTCCTCCGATTCAAAATAAGTGATACACTTGAGGTTTCACGGTTTTTGAGGCAAATGATTATAATGATGGTTAAATAAGATTAATTGGATGGTTAGTGGAGAATGGGTCCCACACCTTTTGAATAAAGTAAGGTTAATGATGTTTAAAAGTAAAAAGTAAGGGTAAAGGGGTAATTTCACTTTGTTAAAGTAGATAGTTAGTGGGTGTGGGTCCCATTTTTTATGTCAAATAAGGAAACTTTTCAAAGTGTATCACTTATTTTGAATCACCCCAAAAAGGAAAGTGTATCACTTATTTTGAATCGGAGGAAGTATAATTTGTCATGTATATGGTTTAGTGAGATGATTTTATATGTTGACAAATTTCACCATGAATAATATAGTATGAGAAATAAAACTCATCACAAAAGTTACAATTTATGGTTACCATATCGCTAACAACTATATGCAAGGTCGATCGCATCACCGGAACCGGACCACATTTGTGCGATATGCCGATATCATTATATAAAGTCTCGTGGCAAAAGTACATAGTCAAAACAATGTTTTCAACTACTACATACTATATAGAATTTAAAAAGAATAAAGTAAATTGCATAAGTAAAAACATTTTGTTAAAACTATAGATGGATACATGCGCAAAGGCTCCAAGCTAATTTGCCGCCACCGCTTCCTTATGGTATTCGGCCGATTGTTCGAGTTCTCAACGAGTGCATTGTATTACTTGGTGATACATCATCGTCATCTTGCAAACTGGAAAGAACTCGTTCGCAAGGATTCTCGTCGAGTACTAACGATGTAAGTGTTTATTTATTGTTATACTAGCTAGTATCGATAGCGTTAATTTGTAGATCTACCGGTTCTATTATTGGTTTTGTATGTTAACTAAAAAATTATTAATCTTCTGCTACGTATTTTATCTAGTTAATCGGTACGTAGAAAACCAAACACAAGTATTTCTTAGTTTTGACTTCTTCTAAAATTACTATTATTAATTATTACAAATATAAAAAGATTTTGATAACGACAAATGTATTATAGTTTAGTGCATTTATGTTTGACAGAAGGTTTTAAATTATTTTACTTAATGTAACGCTATGTCACGTAACATCAACTATGATTTTGACATATTCTATGGTTTTGAGAATATGTAACACTTGAATTTAAGACTTCCGATGTCATGTCAAGTATTGAAATGAGAATTTATTTCTGCACCACAACTTATACCACCACACGGTAAACGTGTATCAAACAATAATTGTGATAGATGGATTAAAAGTTGTGGTGTGAAAATCACTCCCTTATTGAAATAACTTGACTAATCATGTTCATCCGACGTTTAGTTTTCTTATGTGTCATTTTACACCTCTTAACTGCAACTACAATTGTTTTATCAAATGTTCACATATATACAATCCAATTAAAAGTTTGATCTCACAAATTTAAAGCTCGAGATTCATTTCAACTCTAACAATTTTTACCCCCATAAATATATGTCATTGTGTTTTTTAAGTTGGTTGGAGAGGGGGTGGGGGTTGGGGAAGAGAGGGACAAGATGGTAGTGTAATAACGCGGTTTATGCGGAGTGCTACAAAAGGAAAGTGAGGTTGAAACTGATTATGGACCCCTTTCCTTTCCTTACGCGTATGTATTATCCATGTGGACCATATATGTTCATGTTGCACTTCCATCCAATTCCTGTTTTTGGCAAATTAAGGACATGTTCACTTAAACCATTTATCATGTTTACATGTGAACCGTTATAAAGTATACATGTTTACGTACCATGCACCGAATTATAACACGATATATGTTTCATTTGTCATGATATAATTTTGGGTTTTGCTAAACATTATTTTTAGAGCAATGATTTAAAACAATTAAAGTGAATAATATACGAGTATAATGCATAACTATTCTTAGATGGTTAGTGAATTTTTGGAGATGATTTTTAGTAGTTTTTTTAATGATTTTTAATAGTTAATGTACACAAGTTGTAAGCATTCGATCGGATTTCTTTTAATAATTGCATTTATCGAAATAGTTAGCAAAATCCATTATTTTTATACACATAAGTGTCGTATCCCATTTGATCGTGTCTGAATTTAACTCAGAACATATAAAATATATCTAAGATGGGAAGATAGCACAAGTGTCAAAGTCAATATCGTAAGGTAGATTGTGGAGTAAAATTAAGCATGTTGTCTCAAAATAACTAAATGATTAATGAATCATAATGAGATTTCTTGTTGTAGCTTAAAAGATGTGGTCATAAAGAATTTAAAGCTACATTAGGCGACAAAAATGAACCATAATGTCATTGAATATAACGTGTTTGTGTAGTGTATGATATTATTCGACAAGGGTGTAGGCTTATCTTTTAATGAATACGTACATATAGATAACATCATCAAAAAACTAATATACCACGTATATAATTTGAACAAGATAAGGGAGGCTGTTAAATTTTAAAATAGACTAGAGGTTGTTAGTTGTTACTGTTTGTTAAGTGCTTATTTTTACATGAAGTTCGACTAAGACAAGACATTTATGAGAATTTGATTAGATAAATGAATAACGGGAGAGGAGATGAACGGTGGAGGGATGGAACTTACCGGAAATAAAAGATGAGATTAAAGACGAAAGAGAGTTTAGAAAAAGGAGAAAGAAAATATACTACCTCCTTATCAAAATAAGTGATACATTTAAGAAAACACGATTTTTGAGGCAAAAGATTAAAATGTGATTTAAGATAGATTAAAGTAGGTAGTTAGTGGAGAAAGGGTCCCACATCCTTTGGATAAAGTGATATTAATGATGTTTAAAAGTAAAAGTAAGGGTAAAAGGGTAATGTCACTTTATTAAAGTATATAATTAGTGGAGAAAGGGTCCCACTTTTTTGCCAAATAAGGTAAGTTTTAGAAGTGTATCACTTATTTTGTTCCACCTCTAAATAGAAAGTGTATCACTTATTTTGATACGGAGGTAGTATTAAGGTTATAAATTATACTCCCTCCGTTCAATTTTTATTGTCTAGTATACTATTTTAGTTTGTCACAAAAAGACCGTCTTTCCTAAATTTCAACCAGTCAAAAAATATTTAAGTGGGAAAGAGAAAATTTGATTAGTGACATAGTATAACTAATATATTTTTCTTAAACTATGTGTTTTTTTGTAGTGAACAATAAATTTGGGACGAAGGTGGTAATATATTTTCAAAACGTAAATATTACAGCAAAAGCAATCTTGGACAAATCACAAATACATGATGCAATTATTAGCCTAAAATAAACTAGTTGTTGCATTAATTATCCTTGCTAAATGCTAATGCATGTTTGGTAAATAAAGCATTCGTGTTAGTTTGAAATGAATAGAATATTACAATTATATTTACATGCCTATACATTTTTATTTTATTTCATTTTGTAACATATTATAAATACTTAAAATCACAAATGGCCTAACTCATGTGTACTCGTCTTTGTTTGTATTACATATTCATCCCATTTTGATTTGTTTATTGCACCTATCAAACGAAATAAGATATTAAAAAAGTTACTCTAAAAACCCAACACATAATCATTCAGTTTAGAAAGAAGATGCGAATAAAAAATAACATCATGATTAGATTATGTTATGGATGTATTCGTAATTAGAATATTCCAAATCAACACCACACACGTCACGCTCCTTTTCTTTTAGTGAACTAATAAATCAAATTCACGAATAATCATGAATTGACAACAACATAGAGACATGCTTGTAACATCATACAATCAATTTTTATAAAGCTACAGTAGTTCATTTAATTTGTCTTCATATTGATTGGAAAAGTTAAAACATTTTACATTTTCCTATCAAGTTGTCTAAAAAGAATAAGTAAGCCAACTTTCATTAAACTTAAAAGGGACATGTTAGCATTCAATCCATGGTTTGTTTGATTGAAGATGAAACTTGAAAATGAAGAAAATGTTTTAGAGAGAAAAAGTAGAGAGAAGGAGGAGAGAACAATTGCTATGGATAAATATGATTCATTGACAAAAGCTACAATGTACTTATACACTATCACTAATTGTCTAGATTAATCTTTATTGCTAGTTAACACATATACAATGTGTCAAAACTAGTCCCTAGACTATTGGTTACAACAAAATATGACCCAACATCAACATAAGCTGATTTTCAGATTGCAGCTATTAATTCACACACGGCATATTAAAGTGTTATATCGATCGTTTTGCCTCTGGGATCTGTAACAATGTGAATGTTGTTTATATTCGTTTATTACAAAAAGGCAGTTTAGTTATTTAGAAACTTTTAATAGTCTAATTTGACAGTATGAACCACAAGTGTAACAAATTACAAACTACATACACTAGGGATGTCTAGTGTAATAAATGAATTTAAAGAACTGAAGTTGTATAAATGACAAACCAAATAGACTTTCCATATAATTTTCTCAAGAAAGATGTTACTACTTATAAGGGCAAACATGTCATTACGTTGGATTTGTCGTGTGTGAATAGAAAAACCCCTGACCTTAACAATGAGGTGATTTCTACATCACAAAGTCTATTATAAACACCACGATTGTTGCTTTACATTGTTTATGTAGTTTGCTTTAAATATTATATAATGTGAGGTATTAAGTAGTTTATGTGGTGTAGAAACTACATCCCGCCTAAACAAACAAATAGTGTATTAAATAAGGCCAACACATGTAAACAATTTAACATTGAGGGTATTTTCAGCATTTAAAGAAAAGTTGGAGGTTTGATATATAATTAATTAGCTCCCTGAAAACGAGAGGAATAGAGATCCTCGCAGACGAAGAGAAATGGCGAATGCACAGGTTTTGAAAGAGTGGTTTGACCGAGTTGACTCAGACAAAACAGGGAGCATCACAGCGATTCAACTACAGGTTCTTACTCATATCTCAAAAATTTCAATTCTGATGGAAAATTAACCAAAATTTATATCGTCAGAGAGCCCTTGCTGTTGGAAATCTACAATTTCCCATCACAATTGTTCAACAAATGATCAGGTTCGCCATACGAACACCACACACAGATTCAGTATTATTAACTGTGATGATTTATTCTGTTACTGTCTTGTTCTCCAAATACCTATCAGGAAATTGGTAATTTTGTCCAAACAAGTCAAAATTGGAAATTGGAATGTAGGAGTCGAACCCTAGATTTTAGAAAGTTTAAGGTCATAACCTATACACAGTCTCTTGGAGAGCAGAAAACACCATAGTCTATTTCATAGTTATAAAACTGCAAGTCTACAACATCTTCATGGTCTATTATTAAGACACATAAAGTAACAATTATGACCATGAAATTTCACAATGTACCTTTTTTCCCTAAAAACAAAGGGTATTTCATGTTTAAAATGTTCTTCTTTTCTTTCTACAGGATGTGTGATTTTGACAGGAATGGAACTATGAGTTTCGAAGGTAGCCTCACATTTCGAATGCTTGGTGCAGTTTAATATGTTAAACTTGATGAACATTTATATGACATCAGATTTATTAATTTTTTTCTTTTTAAAACTTATCTAATTTTGTGCACAACTGATTTCTCATTTTGTCGGTTATCGGATATTGATACTGTATGTGCAAATTTATTATCATATTACACTCTTTTTTTTTACTTAATTTATCTGTTTGTCTCCCCATAATTTGTGGCTCTTAACAAATTTCTTCTAAAGGTTAGAACTTCTTTACTGTATGCGATTTCTTAGAATTGAGAGTTGTGTTACTCAATACTTATTCATGAAGCATGATAGTTAATTTGCAAGTACAGAAATCCATAAAAACATCAAAAGTTAAAAGTTTGCCCTCAAAAGTCAAAGAGTAGCATAGAGGAGCTTCTGGATGTAACTAGTTTTCTCAATTTTGTTTCAGGTTCAACAAGCTTTCTCAGACTTGGAAAGGTACAATATTCATGAGTTTCAAGTGGTTCAAAACAATTTAGTTAAATATTAGTTAAATAATGATAATGTTTATACTCGATAGGGGCCGTGGGTTTCTTGTTCCTGATGAAGTCTATGAGGTAACATTATTTTGCCCGTATGCAGTCTTTAGTGACTTTTTTTAAATGTGCCACTAAATGAATGATGTGTATAATAGGGTTTGTTGAAACTTGACATCTCGTTGGATTCTCCAGCATTTTACACAGTTTGTGAGGTATGATTGTATGAATGATGTGTATAATGAATGTTGTACAAATATGATATCATAATAATTATTTTTATTTTTATTTTATGATTTACAGAGCTTTGATAAAGAAAAGAATGGAAGATTTCGTCTCGATGATCTCATCTCGCTTTGTATATTTGTACAATCTGCTCGGTAACATACCATTTTAGTCATTCATACAACACGTAAAAAACATTAACTTTTTTAACATTAATTTGCAGGAATCTATTTAATTCTTTTGACACTAGTAAGCAGGGCAGGGTGACTCTTGATCTTAATCAATTCATCTACTGCAGTGAGTCTATATCTTCTTTAAGTATGCTTTAATGTTACTCAATTTTATATATACGATCTTACCTTTAAGTTTTTTTTGTTGCAGCTGCAAATTGTAGAATATGAATTCAGTATCAATATCTCATGCCTGAAGAGTTGTATTGTATTTGTATTAACTTTCTGCAATTGGTGTGTGTATTTATTGGGATTCATGCAATAACATTGCTCTGAGTAGTTATTGTTGGATCGAAATTAGCATTTGATTCAACGTATTTATCAATAAAATAAAATAAAAAGTGTGTTATTAGTCAATCTTTTGACCGAACCAAATAGGCGACTCTAATTAAGAGCATAATGATCATTTAAAGATACATACCCATAAATTATAAAATTAAAGACAAATTTGGAATATCATTCATATTACAGATGATTATAACTAATATTTAAGGTTTTCCAACACATGATCCTTGGTAGTTTTATTACCCATATTTTAAGGGCTCACACAAGTGCTCGAAGTTCTCCAGTCAGCAAGGCATGCTTTCGGTGTTTTGATAAAATGGATGGAACTTTAATGGCCTCAAGTTGTGATGCCAGATCAGCAGGTCCCACTTGTTGAGGAACTGCATTGAGTATGGTTTGCAAGATTTGCAATGGATCGCCATGGCTAACTATCAAGATTGCACATCTGCAACCTCAAACATAAACAGAGAATTAACTTATTTCATTAATATAATTTCGTGGGTCCCATGCATTATTATTTATTAATTTTTTTACCCTTGAAAATCGGACTCGATTTGTAACAAGGCATTTGTGAGTCTGAAAGCAACATCAGCAACACTTTCACCACCTTCTGGCTTCATGAATGGATCTTTTTCATCGAGGTCCCATATTTCTGTATACTTTTCATGAGATTTAAGTTCAAATGTAGGACCAAAGTACCGTTCTCGAAGATCTTCATAAATCTGCACTCGAGAAGAATGTGTTTAAGTTTCATAAAATGAGTTTCTAAAAGTGTGTGTCTGTGTACCTTGCATTGAGGTCCGTCTAGAGAAAGATTGAGAACTGAAGCAACCATTTCGGCTGTATGAGTGGTTCTTGAAAATGGAGAATAACAAATTCTTACATTTTCAATTGCTATGTTATTTTCAATCAGTTCCTATAAATATTTAATATTAGCTTTGTACAAGAGTAAAATGTAAATGCTAAATCTATAATTCCTTAATAATATCTCTCTCTCACCTTTAAGAATAATTCACCAGCTAATTTTGCTTGATTGATACCATCAGAAGCTAACTTGTATTTCTCTAGCTTCCCATTTTCCTATTAAACATGATCAATATTAATAAAAATGATTTTGATCATGATTCCTGAGGAAAGGGCATTCACAATATATTTACAACATCATTTTGAAGATTATGTAAACGATGGCTCTGATTTACCCGTTGTTCAAGTAAAAATCTTAATAAAACTCAAAAGCATTTTAGCAAACACATGCTATCCTTGCACTACAAAATTGTGTTTATGACTAGCCCATTATATTTAAACGTGAACTTTTTGATACGGTTAACTCAGCGGGTCCAGATATACGAACCTGCCAACCCGAACACGACAAAAATTGCCAGCCCTAAAAATATTTCAAGCAATTTTTGTAAATGGAAATTTTGTAGATTTGAAACATTGTTCCAATATTAGCACTCGTAGAGTCGCAGGAAAGACCTATCAGCAATTTCTTTTTTAAAATCTTAGATCCAAATTGTTTATGATGTTGAAATCAAATTACTCCAACTCTTTAATAATTTGATCTCATATCATATGCCATTACAAGCGTATTTAGCATTTTAATCCAAAGTTTTCTCCATGTTTATGTTACCTTTATAAATCAGATTAATTCATTCTTAACTTCAAGTTTTGATTTCACATATTGAAATGCTCAAATAAACAAAACCATCAGCAAAAAGCCAAAAACTATGAAATCCGAGAGCAGTCTGTTTGGATTATACAATAAATAAAGATGAAAATCACTCCTGAGTAATTCATGATCAAATGTAGCACAAGTAAAACCCTAATTATGAAAACTTCTGAAATTAAAATAAAAAAAGTAATTATACAAACGGGAAATAGAAATAAGAGAGAACTAACCATGGATGAAACAATCAAACCTGTTTCATTTGGAATGCTTTTACCATGTCTCAGTATCCAGTATCTGTTTCCCATAAACCCCATTTTCTCACACACCTAATTTGAGCAACGAAGGAAGATTAGGAAAGTAACGACGTCGTAATATGTGTTTGACGGCTTGACGCTTGTGCCACCAATCAATTCAACCTCGCTTTACTTGACTTGATCTCATTCTGATAACAGTATAAAGTATCTAGGTATCTAGTGTTAAAAGGTTTCAGTTTCACACCCTGAAAAATTTAGAAAATACAAGTTTAGTCCTCAGAGTAAAGTTGCAATTTAATCATTTTCTAATGAATTTTTTATAGGATAACACATTGATTCTAGAGTGATGAGAATCAATCAATTTGTGCGAATCCGATGCCCGGTAATGAAACCTGTTTGTGAATGCGTTCACCAATGTCACAACTCGATATTTCCGGTATGTAACTTCATTTCATTTCTAGAACTTTCTTCATTTAGAAAGTTTCTATTTTTAGACATTTCTATTTTTGGCATCCATACACACAACAAAACATGTATTTTTACACCATGCATTAGTGCTTGATTAATTTAGTCAACACAACATTATTATTTTCTTATGGTGACACACTTGAGCTAAAAACATTTCTAAAACGATAACTTTCTCGGTTAAATAATAAACGTAACAAATTAATATAAACGTGACTCGAATGTACGAACCATCTAACCCGACACCAAGGTTTGACCGACCACCATTGTGGCCGGCCTACCTTTGGTTGAGCTCTACCCTACTCGGGCGAACCACCTTGTGTGGTGAGGTCTAATCCCTTTTTTTTTCCTTTAATCAATCCTTATCATTTGCATCCTTATCCATCTACACTTGAAAGAGTCCTTGTGGTACTCAAACTCTATCTTCAAAACCCTAAAAGCATACCCTATAAATACCCTCATTAGTTCAAATCCTAAACCCTTTGTTTACTCTATTTCGGCCGAGCAAGAGCACCATCACCCCCTCCGTCCGATCGTCACAAGCTAACCCGAGCACTCACTTGTTCGTCCTTGATCTCGTCCAAACCAAGGTAAAACCCGAAACCCTTTTGTTTTTCTTCCTTGCTTGAACCGTGTTTCGAACCCGAGACCATGGCCCTAGGCCATATGGTCTCGGTTAGCCCAAAACCGTGTATGCATGCATGTGTGCAACCGATCGTATACATGTACGTATGCATGTGTGTTTGTCTTTGAATTCTTGACTAAACCCTAGACATTTGATGCATTAAACCCTAGATCTAGACCAATCTAGTCACTAGATTTGAGCCTATACCCGATCTAGACACACAAACCCGAAACCTAGCCATTAAACCCGGACCTAGACCGATCGAGTTTGAAACCCGTAGGGTTTTGGCCTAGCCGGCCAACCCTAGCCGAACTCTAGCCCTAGCCGAACCTTAGGTGCAACCCAAATTTACTTTCGTTGACCGTTTGACCATCATTGACCCGCATACAAGTGAAAACCCTAACCCTAATACGGTACCATAAACCAACCCGAACCCTAATCCTAAGACCGTACACATCAAACCCAAAATAAACCTAAGTTGACTTTAGTGGACTTTTGTTGACCATATGTTGACCCACAAGTCAAACCGGGTCAAGGCCGGTACTTGACCCAAACCGTGGACCAAAACCGTATACAATATCGGGCCAAGGCCCGTACTTGGCCCAAAACGATTAACTTAGTCCATCGGGCCCAAACCTTGGTTGGCCCATTAGTATCCAAGCCCATTTGGACCAAAGCCCAACCCTTTGGCCCACTTATAGCCCAAACCGAACCTATTGGGCCCAAGCCAATCCTTGGCCCAACTCTATTGGACCCAAGCCCAATATGAGGCCCAAGTGGCCCAACCTGGTGGCCCATTAGGCCCAATCTAGGCCCATTAGGCCCAACTCATTTCATTTCGTATCATTTCATTTTAAAAACTCATTTCATATCATTTCATTTCGAGAACCATTTCATTTCATGTCATTTCATTTTGGAACCTATTTCATTTCATTTTATAAAACCCAATGCATTTCATTTCATTTTATTAATCCAAGTTCATTCGATGTCACAAAACATATAACATAACGTATAACATATATCATATTTATAGAATCGCCTGTGTTAGCTTAGCCTAATTAGAAAGTCATATTGTTTAGGAAGCTAGGAGCCTTTGAAGGATCCTCTGTCCTAACCGTTGTTAAGCTTAGCCCAGGTGAGTCCACAGACCCCTTTTTACTCTTTTTACTATTTTATAAACTTTGGGGTGGAAAACATAAACAACTGCTACTGTTTTACTATGATTGTACAACATCTATACATTTTCATTATCGCGTTGGCATGACAAACAATTATTATACCGGACTAAGGTTGCCAGCAATCATTAACTAGTGGATCTAAACCATGGATATGCAGATAGTACTATTGGCTGACACTCATCCTCCCAACGAACGTTTGATCATTACTTGGTTTTATCCAAGACATCTCCGGGAGTGTATATCCATAAAAGAACGATAACATAATGGAGTTGAAGTGTTGATTGTGGACTTAGGGGTTGGTATATTAACTCAATAGACTAGCTACCTGTTGGGGATAACAGTTCATGCGATGTCAAACATAACAATTTGTTCAACACATTTTCATAAACAAAACATGTAGTTGTAGACATTCTACACTACACTAAACATTTCATACTTACTACTCATATCATATGAGTGTTGAACTTTATACTTTTCAGTCATAAACCATTTTTCACAACAAACATTTTGAGTAGCAAAACACTTTACTTTACTTTACTTTACTTACTTTAACCCTGTGGATTCACTCAACATTTTTGTTGACCCTTTTACTATTTATGTTTTCCAGGTGATTAGGTGCAGTGGATTGGAGGATATGAGCATTGAGATTGTCGTGAGCCATGATTAAAACATTAAGTTTACGAACAATCATTTCATTTCAAAACAATTTCTATTTTAGGAAACATACTATTTTTGGAAACTTTCTACTTTTGGAAAGTGAAACAATCTTTTATTTTTCGTTATTGTGTGGTTGTTTGTTTGCTTAACTTTTGCTATGTTGTCATGAACGTTGCACCCTCGTTCTTCCGTAAAACATTTTAAACGAAGTAAAACTCATTTTTGGCGGGGCGTGACAACCAAAACTAAATGACTTTAATAAACCGGTTTGTGTGAATCCCATTTTGGAACTGGTTCGCCACTCAAACCACAATCTAATCCTGAAATCGCCGGTCTTGAGCTGATCGAAACTGACATTGTATAAACCGGTCTTGAAACTGGTCCGACCGGTTTTAATGTTCACCTCTAATTGAATACCTCCTCCCTCATCTCAGAGTTTTTTTTTTATCTAAGGCTTTTACTTTTTTAAAAATATTTAAAAAAATATGGTACTTCTAAAGATATTTAGTAAAAGATGATACTGATAACAATGATTTTTTATTTTTTTGCTTTTATTCTCTTGTTGTTTGGAAAAGGTATTTAAAAAAATTTTGAGCTTAATTAATTTTAATAAGCTTAAATTTTTAAGCTTATTAAATTAATTTTCTTAAAAAAATTTTAAATAAGTTTTAAGTATTAGAGTATTACGAAGTATAATATACCGTGGCCTTTTTTATATTTCTATATATATACAATTATCATTGATAGTTACTGTTCATAAGATTCAATATATAATTAAGATGGGGAACTCTGATCAAATTGGATGATTGTTCAGGTGGTAAAGGCACTTGCCTTCTAATCTAACATCCCAAGTTTGAATCTTGGCAGCTACCATGAAATATGTTTTTTATTTCTTTCCTTGAGTTACCAAAAAGTTTCATAAACACTCTTAAGTTTAATATATTTTTATTACAAACCGTTGACTATCTATTTTTAACAAAAAAATCACAGCTAATGTTTCCAATTAATAAATTGAAGCCTTAAAATTTTATATTCTTAACTCTTAAATTATTTAATTTTTACATCTAACTATTTTTTATTTAAAGTTATGTTTTTTTACTTATTTAACTATGGTTAATAGATCTAACACAACAAAAATTTTAGTTTTTAAATAAATAAAAATTTCAATCCCGGACGAAGTCGGGTATTTTAAACCTCTTTAAAAACACTTCATTATTTTTTGGATGATTGAAAAAGTCATTTTATTCTCTTGTTGCCCGTATCTCTTTCCTCCCTCCAATTATTTGCCCGCTCTCTGCACTTGCAGATTTCTTCCCCAATCGGCCAATCCCCACCGTCGTAACCCTAATCTCCCCTCTCTCTAAATTCACATTTTATTTGATCGAATCAAATAAGCTAATCTGAATCCAATTCCGATGGCCAAACGAACTCTACCGATCCTCAAGCAATTGTTGCACCGCCAATCTCCCCCGGTGTCTACTCCATCCCGATCCGTCACCTACATGCCCCGACCCGGAGATGGTGCTCCCCGCAGCGTCACCCTGATCCCCGGTGATGGGATCGGTCCTCTCGTGACCGGAGCCGTCGAGCAAGTAATGGATGCGATGCACGCGCCGATTTACTTCGAAAAATTCGATGTTCACGGCGATATGAAGACCATTCCTACGGAGGTTTTAGAGTCGATTAAGAAGAACAAAGTGTGTTTGAAAGGAGGTTTGAATACTCCGATGGGTGGAGGTGTTAGTTCGTTGAATGTGCAGTTAAGGAAAGAGCTTGATCTGTACGCTTCTCTTGTAAATTGTTTTAATTTGCCTGGTTTGCCTACGCGCCATGAAAATGTCGATATTGTGGTGATTAGAGAGAATACTGAAGGAGAGTACGCAGGGCTTGAACACGAGGTTGTACCTGGTGTTGTGGAAAGTCTTAAGGTATTTCCTAGTCTAACTATTCTTTGCTTTTTTTAACTTTTTTAATCTATACATATATGCTTGTTATATTTTTAAGCCTGATATTGGTACTATCATATATTCTTGTAGATAATTATATTAGATGTGTTCTGCTGTTGTTGGCTTGTTGCAAATTCTCTATACAAAGCTAAAAGTGGCTAAATTATAACAAATGTTAAATAGGTCAAGGAGTTGATGGCGTCAATATGAATATTGTGTCTATGTTATGAATAGTGATTGAGCAAGTTCTAAGACTAGAATCGAGGAGAAACTTCCTTGAGGTTGTGAAAAAAGTTTGGGTTTTTTCTAATGGTCTAGGAAGTTCATCGACCAGTTTATAGAACATATGTAGAGTTCACGGTTTAATGTTATAGATTGTTGTTCTCGTACTAAGTTGCCTGCTGGAACATGTCATTTGTAAGTATAAATTAAAAATAAAGTTAATTAGCGGTTGTATGAATTGGCAGGTGATCACAAAGTTTTGTTCGGAACGTATTGCAAAATACGCGTTTGAGTATGCATACCTGAATAACAGGAAAACGGTGACAGCTGTCCACAAAGCAAATATCATGAAACTTGCAGATGGTCTGTTTCTAGAATCATGCAGAGAGATTGCAAGCAAATATCCTAGTATCAAATACAATGAGATCATTGTTGACAATTGCTGCATGCAGCTTGTTTCCAAGCCTGAACAATTTGACGTTATGGTCAGTAACTCTTTTTTTTTTTTTTGTTTATGTTTTTCTTGTGCAATTAATTATATTATATTTATAGGTGACTCCTAATCTGTATGGAAATTTGGTGGCAAATACTGCTGCTGGTATTGCTGGGGGCACTGGTGTGATGCCTGGAGGTAATGTGGGGGCTGATCATGCGGTATTTGAGCAAGGTGCATCAGCAGGGAATGTTGGAAAACAGAAAATAGTTGACAGAAAGACAGCAAATCCAGTGGCATTGCTTCTGTCATCAGCCATGATGCTTAGACATCTTCAGTTCCCTTCCTTTGCTGACCGACTTGAAAACTCGGTCAAACGTGTCATTTTGGAGGGAAAATACCGAACAAAAGATCTCGGTGGGTCCAGCACTACTCAAGAAGTTGTTGATGCTGTCATTGCAAATCTCGGATGAGATTTTGCTTAAGCTTTTTTGTTTTTATTTGGAGATTTTTTTGGAAATTCATTTGTGAATAACATGAATGACCTTACATTTGAGGAGGGAATACTGCAATAATTCTCATGGAGGGAATATTTTAAGTTTAATTTGATCTGATGCTAAATATACTTGCCTTTTTTCTTTATATCTTGTGTTTTGCATAGGCTGCTTCCATTCTTGACAAAATTTACTGAAACAAATGTAGGATTATTTCACAGGTTTTTCAATTTTCTGCTACACCATTGACCTTCTTTACAATCAAAACGATAATTTTTACATATTTAGAAAGTTTTGGCTACATTTTGGTCAAAAAAGAAATTCATACCTATGTAAAATTTGAGAAAGTTTATACCTTGTGATATATCACTCTTTTATAAATGAGGCAATTTAGGTGGGGTAAGAATTGTTAATATTTGGAACCATTTCACTTTCAGCAAATTTATGTAATTCTTAGAGATGATGTATAAATAATGAAGTGGAGATTTGGAGATGATATATATACTTGGGTTCATTTAAACCTTAAATCATAAGAAACATGAGAAGTAAGGTTTTATTAACATCAAAAGTAGATTTATCTACACAAGTATTATCTAACATTCAATGCTAAATCATAATCATATATCCTTCTGAAAAAGTTGCTTCAAACATCTACCCTGCAAACCCATTAGAGCCACGTTATTTGCAAGCAGACAGAATCTATATGCAGTTGGTGCCAAAAGAATCAACTTACAGTCAACACGCAGGTCAAGACTCTGTTTGGTGTGAATCAGATCAACGTTATTTCCAAATCCCTTCTAACCTGTAAAAATGAAGCTACCTAAGATTAAAAACACAAGACAAGACGTTAGGGAGAGATTTTTTTAATTGCGTTACTGACCTTGGGCCTATTCAAATCCTGGTGCAGAAACCACCATGGCCCATTCTTTGTTGATAATCTAAAAAAACAGAAACATGATTATAATGCATTGTTTTTGCTTCATCTATTTTGTCAATCTAACCTGATAAACCCTGCCACCATTCGCAATCCCATGAAGAGACTCAAACCAGACCAAACACCATAAAGACCAAAAGCCCGAGGAGCGTACAAAAGAAATGTAGATGATAAAAACCCCACGACCATCTGCAATTCCATCATACAAAAATTAGCCCTAATATTTTATACATATCATTATAAAGTATTAAGGATAGCATACCATTGAATAAGCTGCATACGGGAAGTCTGAAACACCATAATGCAATCCATCAACAATAAAAGCCAGTGCATTCAAAGGTTGGCTACCACTCACAAACTTTTTTATACAAAAACATTATGCACCATAATTAAAAATTAAGTTTAAGTGTATAGAAATTCTTATTACCAAAAGGCCAGTTTTAGCAATTGTTAGTACTTGAGAGTCGTTAGTGAATAACGTGGCTATAGAACCAAACGACATTCCCAATATTGCAGCCAAAGAAATACCAGTCACAAAACCAATCTGCCAAACATGAAACAAACATAGTATTAGTATTAGTATTAGTATTAGTAACCAACCAACATTAAGTTGTCAAGTTTAGATAGAGTAAGTAAAACAAATGTACCTTCAGAACAAAGTATGTGATATCCTTCACAGATCTGTAATCCCCTTTTGAAACTGAACTAGCAATCAATGCCTAAATCAAAACAAGAATAATTAACACACAAATTCAAATTAACTGAAATTGAAGAATGGGTTAGTTAGTTAGTTACTTGAGCGGATGCTGCGAGTGCATCAGTGATAAGAGAAACAGCCAACCAAACTTGCATACAAATCTGGTGAGCAGCCATTGCTATCGGGCCTTGTCTAGCAGCCATTGATGTCCCTAATGTTGTTGTTGTGAGTACTGCAACCGTTCTTCCAACAATAAAACCACCAGATTTCATATATCCACCAAATTGTAGTGCTCCTGGCCTTAGTGGCAGTAAAACCGCTCTTCTATTAAGCTGCCATATCATTAAGAAGGTGACCATGTATCTGAAATAACAACATTATGCATATTAAAATAAAATAAAAAACATGCGAAAAAATAATTATCTGATAATTGAATTGTGAAGAACAAACATACTGTGAGATAACAGAAGAAATAGCAGCTCCACTCACACCTAATTTGAAGTAGTACATAAGCATCGGAAACAGAAAAATAGCTGAACAATTACCAATGCCTGCACAGCAACAAAAAAATAAAAATTATTATAAAAACAGAGAATAACTAATCTAAAACTATAAAAATAAAACAAAAAACTTGCCTATACATAAAACGGGAGTTGTTGTGTCCTTAAAACCACGAAAAACACCTTGAAGGGCCAAAGAAACAACAACTGCGGGAGCACCAAGGGCTCTTAGAGACAAAAATTGCTGAGCTGGCGCATGCATCGAAGAGGCCTGTTGTATTTTATTATTGCATACAACCACAAATGTTGTAATTGTTGAAAAGAAAAAGAATACTACTTACGGATGAAATACCCATGAGATTAAGAAACAATCCTGATCCAAAATATAAGGCCAAACCCTCAAATATACCAATCCCAACAGCCAAAAGCAAAGCGGTTGAAACAGACGCCAGCTGTCTCCTTTCCACTACAGCATTTCCACTATTTGCAATATCTTGAGCAACAAAAGAAGTAGCCACACTGAGTAAAGGGATATTAAATAGCTTTGAAACAATATTGAATATTGATATGGAAACACCAGCAGAAGCCAACTGCACAGCTCCTGTAAATCACACAAATACATTTTTTAATTATAATATTTCTTTTTTAGTTTTAATAATTAATATGAAGAAATGCGGCTGAGCTTACCCAATCTACCAATATAAGCTGTCTCCATTAATTGCGCCATTGGTTCAATAGCTTGTCCAGCAAGTGCTGGTAATGACAGTCCAATCAGCTCTTTTTTTATATCTTTAGAACCTGACTTTTCAATTTCATCCGTTGAACCCAACAACTTCCTAAAACAATACAAAATAACTGACAATTGATGTGTAACAGTATGATGCAATAAGATAATAAAATTAATTTTGAGGACTTACTGGTAAGCATCATTCTCTTCTGTAACAACAGTTTCTTCCACTGAAGAATGCACACTTTTTCTCTTATGAATAACTGACGAATATAACATCATCTTTGAAGAAACATACCAATACCTAGGCTTCTTTATATCATGAAATAAACCACAAACTCCAATTGCTGGAAAAGACGCCCTTTTACCACTTTTGGTTGCCAACCCATTAAATAGAAGGGCATTATTCAGTTGCCAACAAGCCATCAATCTTATATTGGATTATAAGTTAGGTATCTGTGTATATTCAAACAAACATTTTGTAACACTTCTTGTCTTTTTCCTTGTTAAACAGTCGTATTATATCCTTATAAATATACAAAATACTATTTCAAGAATCTAAAATTTCAGAGTGGAGCAGGAGTTACCAACTTCACTAGCTTCTAGTGTCAGTTTGTTATGTTAGTGCCTTATTTTATGTACAATTTAGTAAAAAGGGAGCAGGTAAATAGCACCACAAACATATGCGTAGTAATTAAATATGATTAAATCACAAGAAACAATCATGGAAGACAAAAATTCGAAAACCAGATGGACAGTTTCATGCTGCATAAAAAAAAATTTAATAAACAAAGATTGAGACAGTGATTAATGTGCATCATCCATTACGTATTGATACGAATCAAATTAATAAACACAGTAAACAAAATTCAAGCACCAAAAATCCAATATTTGTGTAGATAGATTCTGGTAAGCGAAAACCAATAACTCCAAATGAAAAAAAAAATGCAAACTGAAAGTTTAAGCATACCCTAAACCCTAATTACGATGGTTTATAACTTTATATAGATCGATAAACAGTCCTAATCGGTTCCTAATATCCCTACAAATGGAAATTTGAAGGGGTTGTTTGGTAGAAAAAAAATTAAATTTTCTGCAACTAAACAGAGCCAAATCCTTTTGATCTTTCGATACACACCATAAAGTCGAGGGTTGTCATCATATTTATACAATATTGATGAATGTTTATGGTAATGGTAGTATCAAAATCTCATTTTTCAACTCATTTTACACATTCTCCATTTTCATGGCCCATCTCAACTTGTACTCACATCAAGTAAATGGACCCACACAATAAATAAAAATATTTAAAGGCTATCACAAATAAAGGCATAGTTCCCAGAATTAGCAACAATAATTGCAAAAATACTCTAACCTTTGTATTCATATAAAAGACATGTCATACAAGAGTAAACACAAGGTCACATTTCATCGAACACCTTAACTACAAAATCATCAACGCAATCATGGTTATATTTCCCCAAGCGCAATTAAAAACGAAATCTTCAAATTCTCTATAAATTACGATAATTACATCATAATTTTATAAGAACTAGCACCTTTGGATAAATGATTTTGTAACAAAACCCATCAATTTTGATTTAAAAAGTAAAATCGCATCTTTTTTTGTTGCGAATAAATCGAGGTATAAAGGTACACACACAAACAGTGTCTATAATTCACAGGAAACAAACACTTCAAATTTTAGGCATATAGAAGAAATCTTTTACCAAATTAGCATACGGTATTTATTATCCAACGTCTGCCAAGAAACACATCACATAGGAGATCGAAGTCAAATTAAAAAACGTAATTGAAGAAGAAGATGAAAAGGTTAACCTTTATATGTATGCATAGAGTTTCGATGATGTTAGTTGGGTTTGTGTTAATGTAAAAGAGGCGGCATGCAAAGGCGACATGAACATCAATTTATGAATATGATTTTCGTATCGTATCGGTTATGTTGCCGGCAAAAATCCTAGGTAACCGACCACCCGAACTCGCCACTTTTGCATTACTCGTTTGTACCGTACACTACATGCTTCTATTTTTAAAAGGGAATTAATTTCTATACCACATCTTTTAATATTTATACCATACAGTATAAATATTACTGCAAACTGTACAATCATATAATACATCTTTTGTGGTACATAGATTAAAACATGTGGTGTAAAATCATTCACTTTTTTAAAAGGGTCAATATCAATCAATGTAGCCGCAGTCATACTGTATTCTACGAGTATTAATTACTCCCTCCGTCCCTTAAAAAAATTCTCATTTCTATCAAAATATTCGTCCCAAAATAAAGTTTTTATTTCTCAAATTAGAGGAACACACTCAATAAAATAATACAATTACCATATACTTCACTAACTAATTTAAAAACACTTTCTCTCTCCAAAATAACATTAGGCCCCTCCCAACAGTGACGCGTCACTAAACACATCACTAAACTCTTCCCTACCGACGGGTTACTGACGAGGTCGTGTCAATAGCAACACATCACTAAACACATCAATAACCCATCCTAACTTTAAAAAATATTTATAATATTACCCTTAACCCCCTCCCCCCACACATAGCAACCACGACGCCGCCCTCCCCCACGTCGCACACACGACGCAATTTTAGTGACGCCTGGCATGATGGCTTGGTGCCAATGGTGTCATGCACTGATGTGCATTGATGGGGAGCCCACGACGTGTGTTGGCAGAAGTCTTATATTTTAATTAAATATATTACCAAGACTAGGGGTGTTCACGAGTCGAGCTTTTAACAAGCTACTCGAGCTCGTTTATATTGAGCTCGAGCCTATACTAATGAAGGGTTTCATTGACACTGATTGACCACTTGGGTCAACCTCCTAGTCACTTTGTTCGAACCACAAAACTTCGAATCATTTTTTCTCGAGTCGTACGAGGAGAAAACTTCTGACCAAGAACATGAACTTGTTCTTGACCGCTTAAAATCAACTAGCTGATTTAATCCCTAAATGCGGAACTGAGATTAAACCTAATCCTTAAACTCTAAAGGATTGAGATCTTGGAGATCTAGATTAGATTACCAATGGAAGAAATCTTGTACGAAAAACTCGAACACACACATACACTTATGTGTATTCGACGAACTGACCAAGAACCCTAGGGTTCTTGGTTCGACTTTCGGCCAAGAGGGGAGAAGAAGAAAGAGTGTTCCAAAACATACCTTAATCTTGCTTAAGTTAGTCCACTGATGATGAACACGACGAGCGACCTTCTAGTTGATCATTGTAATGATCTTCGAATCTTCAAGACTTGAAGAACACGAAGAACGAAGAAAGAAGAACACCAAGAACTTGGTGTTTCTTCTATTCGGCCGAAACAAGGGAGAGGGGAGGCTAGGGTTTCGGCTTCTAAAGTGTAACACAATAAGGGAACCCCAAGCCTTCTATTTATAATAGAAGGACTTTCACTTAAGGCCCTTCTAGTTTAATTAAGATCAATCTCTTAACTAAACTTATCTTTTACACATTAAACCCTTGTAGTTTAACTAGTTATTATTGTTACACTTAATCATTAAATGTCTAGTATTATACACTCAATATTTCGGTACCCATATACACGAAATATATTCTTATATTTATACTTATAATAATTGATTATATAATAAACTTTATATAATCTAAATAATAATATTATCCAATTACTATATGATTTAATAGCTTTAAATCATATCATGGATAATCTATAATTAACACATTGTATATTTACTCAACTAGTAAATGTACAAATACTTGTATTAATTAGTTAGTTAAACTAATCTAGTAATAAGTCAAACTTGACTTAATACTTAACTTGATTCATAAATGACTATTATGAATCAATCATAACACGACCACCATAATTATTATCTGATCGTTAACAAAACCCTTATTTCATTTATACTATGACATAAATTATTTTATGTATTTTTATGAACGGTTAAATATATCATAACACGACCACCATAAAAAATTAATGAGAATACATTTTAAAATAAATAAATATTATAAAAATACAATATCGACAACTATATGTTACAACATCCCATTATAATAGTTGTGTTGTAAATAGATACTCCCTGCACTCCCTTAATAAAGTTATCATTTCTAGCAAAATACTTATCCTAAAATAAAGTTCTCATTTCTCAAATTAGAGGGACCCACTTAATAAAATAATATTATTATCATGTGCTTCACCACTAATCATCTTTTAAAAACACTTTCTCTCTCCAAATAACCTTATATTTTAATCAAATTTATTACCAAGACCCTACCACTAACTAACTCTTAAAAACATGTGCCCAATTAAAATGAGAACTTTATTAAGGGACAGAAGGATTATATGCTTGTTAAATAGAATTTTTTTCATAAATACGTCTGATTTTTCAACAACTTTCACAAATGATGCTGTTTTTTGCGGGTTTTCAAAAATAATGCATTTGGACTCCTGGAGTCCGGAAATGCCTGAATATTGGACTCCTAGAGTCCGGATTTCTCTTGTAACCTCGTACCTTCACAGAGTACAGATGTGACAGATAGGACTCTTAGAGTCCGGAAATCAAAGTTGGACTCTCGGAGTCCGGATAGTGGTGGCCGTAGTCCTCGAGTCCGGAAAACAGAAAAAGTCCGGAGAGTAAATTGTGAGCGTTTCTGTTCATCAGAGGTGATCCAAAAAATAGAGTTGACAATGAATCAACGTCACTAAAATAAGATCAAAATAATTAACTCAATTTTTGCATGACAATAAGATTATATAATTTTCAGCTTCTATATTTGTTGATCGTGTATACAAACCAGAAAAGAAAAAGAAAATCGTTTCAGTTTAGATATAACAAGCAACAATTCATTACTCTTGATTCAGTCTCCACCGCCGCGAGCTCTCAAAAATCGCCGCCGGACTTTATTATTCCTCCGTACAAACCACCGCCAGCTTAAAATCACCTTCTCCAATCACCGTTGGTGAACGGAAACGCTTGAAGTTCAGCGAATCCACAAAATACAGATCAAATCTTGTTAATACGATTGCAAAAAAATCAAACGGAAACGGAATGATCATTCCGGAGTATATAAAACAATATTAATATTCAGAGCCAATTATATTTAGAGATCAAAATTAACCTAATTCAGTCACTAATTTGCAATATATTTCGTTACAATTCAGATATAACAAGCAACAATTCATAATTCCGTATCTTCTTCCCTTAACCTGATTCAACCTCCACCACTTTCCGCCGCCCTAAGCTCTCAAAATCCATTGCCGGATTTTATTTTTCATTTCGTACAAACCGCCAGGAACGCGAATCTCCTTCTCGGATCACCTCTGATGAACAGAAACGCTCACAATTTACTCTCCGGACTTTTTCTGTTTTCCGGACTCGAGGACTACGGCCACCACTATCCGGACTCCGAGAGTCCAACTTTGATTTCCGGACTCTAAGAGTCCTATCTGTCACATCTGTACTCTGCGAAGGTAGAGAAATCCGGACTCTAAGAGTCCAATATTCAGGCATTTCCGGACTCCAGGAGACCAAATGCATTATTTTTGAAAAGCCGCAAAAAACAGCATCATTTGTGAAAGTTGTTGGAAAATCAGACGTATTTATAAAAAAAATTCTGTTAAATATCCATTTAACTATGAAATTGTTATATTAAATGGAAGACATAATTTATTTACGTTTATAAATTAATTACAATTACAACGTTAATACAACTTCACCCATTTTGCAACACTTGGTACACCAGTATTTACAGCAAACACCATATAATAACCTGGCGGTGCTACCCTTCCGTCCGGCGGCGCCGTACATGCAATCTTATACGACCCCGCTCCATCCGGCACCGCACTTGACACCGCCAGCTTCACCAACCTCTGCCCCTGCGAGAAAGAATGCGTAACAAAAGGTGCACTCGCAATATTTATCTCAATTATCCCCACCACCGGAAGCTCCGTCGTCACCATTACATCGAAAACACCGCCGTAAGGTATTTTCTCCGGCAACTCAAGGATTATTGGCCTGATATTCGCTTTCTCCGCCAACAAATACTCCGGCGAAAAAGCTTCGATTCTCAATTCTGTTGGGAATTCAGCATCAAACTTGTAGAAATAATGTGGGTTGCTTCCGGCGATCAGAATTCTCCCGTCGGGAAGCAAATTCGCCGTTGAATGATACATTCTTGGAACTGAACCGGGGTTTAGCGTCATGAACCGTAGACCCACGGGCTCAGCCGGTCTATACAAAACCGGATATAAACACGGTTGAGATGCCATTTCAAACCCTTGTGTACCGGCTTCTGCTCCGTTTATAATCAAAACATCACCGGTCGGAAGCATCACCATGTCACCCATAATCCGACCAAATGGCATATCTTCCATTTCCCAAACCGGGTCCGGTTTAGTTGCCTCAATTCGACCGCAGCTTCCGTGAGCCGGTTTATCCGTACTCCGTTCAATAAACGCTCCGTACTCTGCTCCGCCACAGACAACAACCGTTGCACCGGAGTAATCCCCTGTTAACGCAAGCATCACCGATGACCCTGCCGAAGGGTAATTCCGTGGACCGCCGTCCAATTTAGGATATTCTTTTAAAACGATATGTTTTGCATAATCATATAATACTGCTCTATTATTTGCAAACACGAATAAATGACCGCTGGGAAGAAGATGTACGTAAGGGTAAAGATTATCCATCTGTGTATCCTCTGTTTCACCAAGAAATGGGAAACTCACCGCACCGCCGCCGTGTCTCGCCGGAAAAAACTCCACATTATTGGCAGCACGGCCGCCGATGATAATAACCGATCCGTCAGGAAGTATCTGATTAGTCGAGTACCATCTCCCCTGTGCTAATTCAACCTCTTGGAGTTCTTCCCAGTCACAAAATGACGTCGCCGGTTCACAAGGGGTGAACTTGCGTATTTTCTTTACGCCGTCGCGGTCGCCGCCGGTTTGGAGAAGGGTTCCGTCGGGTAGAAACTGGCCGGAGGAACACCAAGTGTCGGTGAGGATCATGAGTGGTCGTAATTCTCCGGTATTAAGGTCGAAAGCGGCGGAATGGGCATAGCAGTCGTGTTTGAGAAGTGGATCTTGAGGGTTTATCCGGCAATGGTTTTGCCGGAGGCGTTTCTGTGTAGGACCGATGTTGGTCCGGTCAAGGAGGACGACGGTGTTGAAACGGGTAACGGCGGTGTGCATTGAGGCTATGCCGGCGTTAGCCACGAGTAATTCCCATGTGCCAGGGAGGTCAGCACGTGACTTCAAAATCAGTATCTGGATAGTAAATTGAAGAAGGAGAAGAACAGTGAATGAGCTCATGGATCTGTACGAAAGATCGGATTGAATTGAGTTGGATGAGAGTAATTTTGTTATGTAAACAAGGACAAGCGTCGGTCGTTCATTTTGATAATGATACAGTTTGCGTAAAGAAGGCTAAACATGTGTCTATATGTATTTCTAGATGACGTGTAATATCGTTTTCCCATAAAACATTTTCACTTTTATGTATTTTAAATAATATGATCAAAAAGGTATTTTGATGGGATAATTATTTTTCGTGAATTGTGGTCGCAGTGTCGCACCAATAAAATATGAAGTAAATTTATCCAACTTTACATAAAAATATATAATTGAAATACCATCCAAATAAAGAAAAACACCTTTAAGATATGCTTATATTATAATGTTTGCTTAATTCATAAAAAGCTTGTCGCTAACATACGAATAATTATAAGGGTCCTACCAACAACATAACATCAACGAAATGGGGGTCTAGATGAGGATGTTTCTCTCTTTTTGGTGAATTTTTATTTCAGTATACTTTGATAAGATTCCTAGTGTTTTTGCACTCAAATTATATGCCATGTTAAGTAATGTCTAATGTCTTCATCATAGCGGGGTTATGATGAAGTAAACTAAATCTTAATAATTTAGGCTATTATTAACTATATATGTGTATCTTAAAGATCATAATTGTTGAGTTCTGAATAACTCTTCATAAACATAGATCTTTAGGCTCAAGAATAGTTAGTTCTTATCTGGAATAAGCATATACAAAACATGAAATTGCGGAATTAGTTGAACATATATGTATAGCTAAACAAGGTTTCATCATCATCTTCTATATACAATGATTACTTAAAGCCCCAATTCTACACATAAATATGTAGAACGGTTTTGGTTAACAGGATCATACGACCTTGAGGCTTAGGTTTTACACACAAACACGTTAAAACGTGGGTTCTGAGAACATCTAATTCTATGTCATTAGGTTTCTTTATATACTAGAAAACCCAAGACTTACAAGGAAAAGATAATACTAAATCTTTTAAACAAATAAAGATATACTATATCTTTTTACATTAATGATTATCTCCTAAATCTTTATTTGAATCTTGAACTTCATATCATCGACTTAGGTCCTTGTAGTTTAATAGTTTTGACATAATCAAATCTTTAATGAATATTAATAATAATATTCTTAACAATCTTCCCCTATTTGATTTGACAAAACTTATAGAATTAGCTAGGAATCTTCAAGTCTCTTCCCCTTTTTGACATAATCAAATAAATCCGAGAAACTTGAACTTCCCCTTGAATGATCAACACTTTTTCTTCCCCTAAAAGTGTGATATCATTCTTGTGTTCTTCAAGGCTATATTAATTACATTGAAAATCAACTATCTTCTATTTGAAGTTGAAGTAGAAACTCAAACTAAGCATCACATTCCGTCTAAATATAGTAATCAGCAACATCATATCTTGTATGAGAGACTTGCTTATCTTAGTCTTCAACAGATCTTTTCGTTAATATTCGGTTGAATTGCAGTTACAACAATACATAACATCTTATGTAGTAAGACTTTCCACTTCATCTTCAAATAAAATATAATCAATTATCTTCTGTAATCAATTGATAAAGATCAAATATGTAACAACTATAAAACTTTCCTTTATCTTCATCAAGCCTTCAACCTGTGTGTGTGAATAATGTGATTCGTTTCACATTAATATACCAGATACGATCAATAAACCGTAGTATGGAATGAACATGGTGTGTGTCATGTTTTTCAAAGTATGATGTATCGTTCAAAGGAAGAAATCAGTATCAAAATTTTCTTCAGAACTGTGTAATACTGATCAGTCAACGCAGCAGTAGTAAAATCGGACCAGTAGTACTGATTGAGCATCGGATCAGTAGTAACCTGATATACTACTGATCAGTAGTATACTTCAATTTGGATCAGTAATAATCGAGACACTGGATCAGTAGTAAACAGCGAAATATTGAAGGAGCAGTAGTAAACGAAATTGTTACTGATCAGTCAAGTTACTGGTCAGTAGTAAAACTGAATTTGAGATCAGTAGTAATCATAAACGTTTACCAGTAATAATCGAGACCAGTAGTAATCAAGTTGATTCAGCAGTAACCAAGTGCGTTCAAACTAATGTGTTCCCATAATGAGTCAAATACCTATCCTCCTTTATGTGATCACCGATAAATCCTTGTTTCATTCCAGATCTGAGCCACCGTGCTCTGATACCAATTGTGAAGATCGAATAACTCTATATAATCGATCTTTAGGCTCAAGAATAGTTAGTTCTTATCTGGAATAAGCATATACAAAACATAAAATTGCGGAATTAGTTGAACATATATGTATAGCTAAACAAGGTTTCATCATCATCTTCTATATACAATGATTACTTAAAGCCCCAATTCTACACATAAATATGTAGAACGGTTTTGGTTAACAGGATCATACGACCTTGAGGCTTAGGTTTTACACACAAACACGTTAAAACGTGGGTTCTGAGAACATCTAATTCTATGTCATTAGGTTTCTTTATATACTAGAAAACCCAAGACTTACAAGGAAAAGATAATACTAAATCTTTTAAACAAATAAAGATATACTATATCTTTTTACATTAATGATTATCTCCTAAATCTTTATTTGAATCTTGAACTTCATATCATCGACTTAGGTCCTTGTAGTTTAATAGTTTTGACATAATCAAATCTTTAATGAATATTAATAATAATATTCTTAACAATAATAATACTCAATCCATTTAATGGAGGTAGAGAGACTCTAATGTACGATATATGTGTGCATGTGGTGTGTGTATGAGAGTTTGGTGAGTGTGCAAAAAGCATGTAAATATGTATATATGTGCATGTTATAACATGCATTATTTTTTAATGACGGCATCAATCCCTCCTGAAGCATCCAATAGAATTATATAAAAAAAGATAATTAGCAAGAAGTTACCTCCAAAGTACAAGAACATAAACGAAACTAAGAAACCAAACCAATACTAAACAGGGACATGTTATAACATGTATACCAAAGCATTGTTATACACTTATATGTATCTTAAGATTTTTAATAATTGACAGAATTGTTATACACCATAGAAAAGAGACAACTTATACAGAATTATTTTTAATTGAATAACAGAGAGCACTAATTTGTTGTTTCCAATGGTCGAGACAATAGCTTGTCTTGTAATACCCTTTCTAACGTTTTTATAATTAGGTGATTTTTTGCTTATAGCATCATCATATATTTTACGTTTTTACTACGAAATCTTAAATATCAATCTCACTAACAGGATTAACAAAAAGAAGATAAAACCATGTAGTGAGTAGATGGTGGTCAATAAAATAATAGAATCATTTGCATAAATAATGCATTATACATCAAAATTGCACAAATAATGCTCTTTTTGAACCTTTTGCAAAAATAATGCTAACCGGGTATGGCATACCCGGTTTGAACCAGAACCCGACACGTGTCCTCGACGGTGACATCCTCTTCAGCAGCTTTTTTTTGGCTCAAATGGGGTACCCCATACCCGGTTTGAGTTTTGGGGGACCCCAACCCCGGTTTGAGATTTTAACACAGCAGAGTGTTCCAGCTTAGTGTTCCACAGCTTAGTGTTCCACAGCTTAGTGTTCCAGCTTTTTTTAATTATTTTATTCAAACAGGGGTCCCCATACCCGGTTTGAATTTTTTAGTCAAAAAGGGGACCCCATTCCCGGTTTGAGCACTGACACAGGGAACCCTATACCCGGTTTGAAGTTGTTCTGCTGTATAAATAAGAAGGCAAAAATCAGATATAAATCACACATTCTTACAATATTTTTGTGAGAAAAATATAATTATAAAAATACTAAAATTATGAGTTCATCAAATAATGAGTCTCCTCCCTATCATTACGTGCATGATTCGCCTTCTAATACTCTAGATGAGATTGAGTTCGAGAAGTTGATAGACGAAGATTATGCGGAGATACATGCAGAAGAATTTAATGACGAGATGCAAGTATATTTTCAAAATTACGAGCAGGATGATTATGATAAACATATTGAAAATCTGGCTGAAATAGGACCAGATGTTTTACATCTCTGGCAATTTAAAATGAAGTTTGTGAAACATGTAGTAAAAAATCAAATGATGGTATGCTAAAGTCACATATTTTTTTATTTTTTTTAATATTTGTTCAATTAACTAAAATCATATATTTTTGTTGTATTTATAGACTATACCCGCTTGGTTTGTGAGGCAGCATAACCACATCCTTCAAGATAAGCAGTGCATGATTGAAAGAGGCGATTCTCACGAAGTAATGGACATCCATGCTTATCCTGGGCAAGTTAAAATGAGTGGTGACTTAAAGAGATTTAAGAATGAAAACGGAATTCTGACTAATGAAGTTTGTACTTTTACCATAAATGCAGACTATCAGACTAATGATAGAAATTTGATTTTTAGTGTTAAACGTGAGAATGAGTGATATGTAATACAATTTTAATATATCACTTGAAATAAAAAAAAAAGTTTTATTATACCGGGGTACCCCAAAGTTTAAAAACACATAATATTATAAATTATACAATCATTGATTATTTAATGTCGGGCATCTCAGTCTGTTATGGCCGGGATTTCTACAAATCCCACAAAGTTTTGCCGTTCGCTGGGTCTGCTGGCTAGTACTAGGCTGGTCCATCTCGTTGTGTCGTCTAACATGCTGCCTTCTCCCTCTCTTTGTTGATATTCTTCCTTCACTGGCTACCATTCTCCATTTAGCATCATCCCAGAGGGCCATGTGAGGTAGTGGTTTAAAGGCAGTACGATATTGTTGTCTGTACGCCTCTGTTGTGTACGCTGGGTTCACAAGTGTTAGTGGGTCGACACCCAAATGACTACAAACGGCAATAACATGTGAACACGGAAAGCGCAACGTCTGCCACTTCCCACACGTACAACCAGGCATGTTTTTGTAATTGACCGTGTAATCGTTCCCACCACTCTCACCGGTCTGAATCCTTGACCTCACCCTGTAAATCTCTTCCACGTAGTCAAAGGCCATTACTTCATGGAATGTTGCCTGATGGGTGCGCCTGTTGAAAAGATTCCACATACGTGACGGTAGTGGTGTCTCGCAATTAGACGAGAATTCAGCATGCTTGCTGAATTGCTTGACAGTTTTGATGAATGTGAAGTCAATAAGAGCCTTAATTGGAAGATGCCTAGCTCCACGCAACACATTGTTGTAACTCTCTGCAATATTCGATGTTAGGTTTCCCCAACGACGATGTCCTTTGTCTCTCATTTGGGTCCACTTATCTAACCCAAACTGCTGCAGATACACCCACCCGTCCGCGTCGATAAATTTCATTTCTCTTATAGCTTCCACGTACTTACGCTTTTGAGTTGTGCTACCTATAATCCAACATAGTTGCTTCATTCTGTGGTTCTAGAAACGGCTATTAAAGTTGCTTCTGATATGCCTTAGGCAGTTTTTATGGTATGCATATGGCTCTTTCCAGTCATCAAGATCTTGCATTGCATTTAGAATCCCATGATGCCTATCAGAAATGACACCAAGCACTCTTTGGCTGTCATTTGCAACAAAATACCTTAGCTGCTTCAAAAACCATTTCCATGTTTCGTTTGACTCCTCGTCAACAATGGCATACGCGAGAGGTAGAATATGATTATTGGCGTCTTTCGTGACGGCAGTCAACAACTTCCCTTTGTACGCACCTTTTAAAAAGGTCCCGTCTATACATATAACATGAATGCAATGACGAAAGGCGTCAATTGCTGGACCAAATGCCCAGAAAACAGAATTAAAAATTTTCAACTTGGGGTTGTTAGTTGGTTCGACTAACCACTCGACAACTGTGGAAGGGTTTGACTTCTTTAAAGCACGAATGTACTTAGGCAACTCATCAAAGTTGCTTTCCCAATTCCCGAAGAGTCTCTCAATAGCAATTTTCCTAGCACGCCAAGCTTTGAAGTAGGAAATGTCATTCCCATTGTATTCTTTGATATCTGCATGTATGTGTTTTACAGGGTATGCGATATCTTTACTGACAGAACGGGATATATGTGTGGCTATGACCTTGGCCGTTAAACACCTGTTATTGGAACGCACTACTACCCTGGTACAAATGTGCACATCTCTCCATGACCTTATTTGCCAAAGCCTCTCCCTCTGCTTCTTTATTGCTCGGACGTACCAATTACATAACGCGGGTCCTGTAGGGTTGTTATCACCCTTTTTACGAGTACTGCACTTAGCACTCCACTTTGAAGGGGTGCTTTTAATTACCCGAATCTGCCTAGTTTCTTTTATATTCCAAGACCTCACTGCATCAATCAACTCTTGCTTGCTAGAGAAATACATCCCAATTCGAATATCATTTGGATACTCGGATGTCCAAAAAAGCATATGCTCTTCATCTTCCTGTAATAGGCCTGAATTATCAGCCTCGGTGTCTTCCTGTGTGTCCCATTGAGTGTAGTCATATAAAGGTTGTTGAGGTGGTTGATGAGTTTCATGGTTGCATTGATCGTCACCATCATCATCAGAGTCTTCGGATGCTTCAGCGTCATCCGGGTCAAATTCGTCTCTGGTATCGGCGCTTCCTTCAGATTGTGGTTCGTCATCCGATCGGTCGAACTCATGATGTTCATTGTTATCAAAATCTTGATATTGGGTAACTGGCTCTGGTGCAGTAACTTCTACAACTGAAAGATCTTGAAACCCAGATGTTGAAGGACCAGCCATATCAAAACCTTGATATTGCGTTGACGGCTCTGCTACTGAATGAAACGCAGATGTTGAAGGACCAGCCATATCAAAACCTTGATATTGCGTTGCCGGCTCTGCTACTGAATAATGTTGGAGCAGCTCGACAAACCCGGTTTGACGTGGTTGTGGCACCATATACTCAATCTTCACAATAACATCGGCTACAAAATTTGTGTTGAAAGAGGCAATGTAGTATAATGTTTCCAGACTTTCATCACTTAAAATATCAGAGTGATATGAAATTCCATTAAATTCATAATATAATATAAATCTTAATTTGTATCGCTCTTTCGGAACCATAACATGTCTGTAAACCAAATATTCAAATTCTTCGTAATTGTATTTCGTTAGAAAAAGAAGAGAACTTATGCGCATGTTATTATCACCTAGTACCGTGCCATTTTCGTAATGAAGGTTATCACCCCAAAATATATATTAACAATAAAAGGATTTATTAAAGCCATTTTGGTAAGAAAATTTGGTGAATAATTTTAAATAATATGAAAGATGAGTATGAAATTTAGTTTTGGATGATTTAATTGAATCAAGAAAGATATATATTTATAGTGGTTACTTAGTGGTATAGTTGTGTCAAAAGAAGACAGTCAAAAACGTGTACACATAATAAATATTTGAAGTGTGTGTGAATTAGATGTATAATAAATATAAGAAGTAGTCAAACCGGGTATCGGGTACCCCTTATGACAGTCAAACCGGGTATGGGGTACCCCGGTGTCAGTCAAACCGGGTATGGGGTACCCCGGTGCAGTAAATTCAAAAATCGAAATTACCCCATCAGCTTTAATTGGGAACTTGTACACTTTGGAAAATTAAAAAGCATGTATTTTCACATCACACAGTACATAGTAAAAAGAATATATTCGATTTAAAAGCTATCTACAAAAAAAAAAAGATTCATCTAAAAAGCATGTATATTCACATCACACAGTGAAAGGTGCAGTCCCAAACGTAGGCGTGATGGCTGTCAAACCGGGTATGGGGTACCCCGGTGTCAGCCAAACCGGGTATGGGGTACCCCAGTGTAAGTCATTGCAGTAATTAAAAAATGTTTCTTAAAAGCTATCTGCATGTAAATTCACATCAGACCTTGGAAAATTAAAAAGCATCTGCAAATTTAAAAGAATATATTCGATTTAATTTAAAGGAAGGCAGTACACAGTGCACGTCAAACCGGGTATGTGGTACCCCGGTGTCAGAGTCAAACCGGGTATGGGGTTCCCCGATGTAGTCACATCACACAGTATTAAAAATCACGGACCAACCCATTCTTTGTGATATTGATTGAGAAAAAAAATATTATACATTGTCTATAAATATACTCGATATATAACAATCACAATCACACAATAACTTACAACATTACAACTATCACTATCACATTTTTCAATTCCTAAAAATTTCCACAAAAGACAAAAAGTATTATTATTTCTTTTAAAATGAATAATAATATGCAAGTTGTTCCCGGACCCATCAACCCAGATTTGTTGTTTCTGGCCAACAGTCACAGAGCTTATTATTTGTTTCACAATATGATGAGAGAGAATACGTTGAATGTTAGACGCAATGACAGAACATTCTTAACATATCTCGTCGATCACCCTATACCCGGAAATGTGATGGAGCACATAATTCGGGCCGGTTTAGGAGGAGTGTTGGAGTGTGAGTACAGACAAATTGATCACGGACTAATCACATCACTCGTTGAAAGATGGCGTCCTGAAACAAATACATTTCACTTACCAGTTGGAGAAGTCACCGTTACTCTCCAAGACGTACAGGTATTATGGGGTTTAAGGACTGATGGCGATCCAGTTACCGGCGAGGAACCGGGGAACCATTTTGAGCACGTATATGAGAAGTTCGTTCAGTTGCTCGGTTTCGCGCCTTCTCCCTCTAGTATCAGAGGCAGTCAGATTAAATCAAAACATTTAATTAACGAGTTGAAGGTGCAGTTGCCTGACGATGCGACTCCGCAACGCATTGTACAAAGAGCGAGAGTATACATACTCCTTATTTTGAATGGTGTTATGTTTCCGGATGCAAATGACAATACCATTCAATTGTTTTTTTATCGTTGATTGAAGACCTGGATCGTTGCAGTCGTTTTAGTTGGGGTAGTGCTGTCTTGGCTTGTCTATACCGAAACTTATACAAAGCAACTAAACCCGCGGCATCTCAAATCGCTGGCCCTATGATATTGTTACAGTATTGGGCATGGAGCAGGATTAGACAGTTTTCTCTACAACTGACTTACCGTAGTCTGGGTTTCGTAATCGGAAAACCATATGGTTATAGGTATTTAACACGTAATGAGTATAAAATTGTCAATGTGTTAAATGTTGTTATATTTTTGCAGATGGAATCAACCCCTGAGTTACATTAACACAACTAGGACCGCTCTGCATACGTTTCGGACCGTGTTAAATGGATTACGCCATACCGACGTAATATGCTAGTAAAAACAAATATACAAGCATGATTTAAATTATTATATCTAAAACGTATTTTTTTTTGCAGTTTGACTGGACTCCTTACAAAGAAATATACATGAGTCTAGCGTCAGCTTGTAGGATGGAAACGGGAAGCTGGTTTTGTGATACGTATGTTATATTTTGGGAAATTGCTGAGCAGTATTTACCCAGCAGGGTAATGAGACAATTTGAATTTGTCCAATATATTCCTAGCGCTCCACTGTCAAACGAAAATGAACATAGGAATTTACATATCCATTCCCGTAGAGGGGTCACGGCTTGGAAAAAATGGCAAGTGGTTCTAGAAAAACAAGTAAGACACTGGAACAACTGATATCATTATTTCCAGAACGGTGAGCACTCAGACCATGTTGCAACTGCACCTGCTTATATGGGTTGGTATGTGCCTCGTACTGTAGTCCATATAACAAATCCAGGTCCAGGTCAAGAAAACTACACCCCTTCCTATAATCTGGGAGGAAATTTCGATGTTGCGGTAATCAATAACTCATAACATTTATATTTTTTCAAATAGTCATTAATATATATAATATATTAAATGTAGGTTGATGGGTTGAGCCAGATGCATAACCAAGTAGAATCGATGATGGGACAAAATCCCGATATTCAACCATTTGTACAACAACTGTGGGAAATGTCCGGGTCGTTTTTGCATCTGACACATCAAGCTGACCGTATGTCATATTGGAGTTCTCATGTGGCACCCGTTGAACACCAAGAGCTTGGGAGACAGTTGACCCGGGAGCAAAGAATGCAGAGGCCGAGAAGGATGCGGAGGGAAGACGCTCGTCAAACTAGACATGCTGAAGCGAGTTCCTCTCGCCAAGCTCATTCTGGTGGTTTGGGACATCGAACCAGTATGATACTGGTGATGTGGGCACATCGGACCAGTATCATGGTGGTAATGTGGGCACATCGAACCAGTATGATACTGGTGATGTGGGCGCATCGGACCAGTATCATGGTGGTAGTGTGGGCTCGTTAAACCAGTATGATATTGGGGGTCTGGGGTCACCACACCAGGAGGGCTATTATGTGGACACGTCGAACCTGAACCCTGCTTATTCTAACCAAAGTATGCACTTTAACGAGGCTGGTTCAAGTATGCGATTCCCTGACGAGGTTCCTACGTTCCCATTTTTTGTAAATCTAGATAATAATGATTTAATGCCTTCTGGTACCCAATTTGACGACAACGCATGGGTAACAACACCTTCCCCCTATATCAATCAGTTGGGTGATCATACAAATTATTACCAGCCGGGACCTTCTACTCAACCCCCAAATAGAAGAATTGTTACTCCGGTTAATTTAGAATTTGATCTTAATGCTGCATCGGACAACGTAAATGAACAACAGGAAAATGACCGACGAAGACCAGTAAGAGATAGAATACCACCTCCTTGTGGGACGGGGGGTAGATTAGGACATAATCATTAGTTTATATTTTTTTTTGTTTATTAGATTTGTAATTTTTTGTTTCTGAATAAAAATTTCTAGCATTTTCAAATTATCGTAACTTTTTCATTACTTATCTGTTATATCCGAAATTTACATGCATGGGCTCATTCACTTGAGTACTACAACTTCTATGTTTAATTTTATATCCATAACATTACAAATTTAAAGTTATTCATCCATGAATATAGCATTTTGAAACTTTTTGCATTTAAATTTTTTTTCCTAGCATTTATAAACTCTTTCATTATAAATGACATGTTATCACAATCAAAATACTGTTAAAACTTTAATCTAATTCGTCAAACAAAACATTAGTTTTAAAAGGAACAATATCGGGTTGTGACTCTAAAATACGATAACTATATAAATCACGAGCCATAAGTTGTCGGTAATCCGTAGCCATCTGGTTATAATCGACGTCTCTATCTTGCTTTATTGATTTCCCTGTTACCAAATAATGCATAAACTTACAAATAAAAACAGAAGAGTCTTCTTCTCTCCCTTGAGGTATGCCGCTTGCAAAATAAAGTTTCGGTTTGGCGGGTGTTTCTTGAAAGGAGAAACTCTTTTTAAAACCGGGCAAAACATCTCGCCAACGTTTTAGGGTCTCCGTTAACACGCCATTCTTTATGAAACGACGACAACTGCAAAATAAACATGTGTCATTGGTAACAGGATCCATCTGCACAAGCAACCAAACGTTATCATTTAAACGTAACGGGATGTATACGACATCTACGTCCCCCCAAGCGGGGTACGGTGGCAAACTCCCGTCTGCATATTTAACAGCATCTGATCCGTGAGGTGGTGAGAGTAGAGACTCAAATTTGGTGGGCATTATTGTCCATCGTTTATATTCTCCATTTTCATGGCCAACGTAGCACCGATAACGCATCCATCTTCTAACCCAACAGTCTATATACTGTAATAAAAATACAATTATTACGCTTTGAGATTTTATTAAAAATATGGATAATAACATAATTAAAATACTAACCGCACGGCTCAAAACAGAGCTGAAATTCTCATCTAACATGGTACTCCAAAACTCCCTAGGTACCTGAGTACGACCTAAGAATGCAATATAACAAAAGGTTTCATTCCCGTGCCTATCCACGTTTAAGTAAAATTCCTCAACACTCCTGGCCCAACCATACTCCTCAACCAAGTCATTTGTGTCTCGTTCTTGATTCCATGTTGAGGAGTTTTGAGTTTGCTGCTCCCCAACCTGTAATGTCGGTGGAGGCATTTCTCTCATACGTCGCATCATATATGTGCTTGCTTCAGGAAGCGCCTCCTCCGTCGCCCCTTCATAAGCCAGGTTATCCATTTCATAAATTGTACGTTGTATCTCGTCGATGAGAAGTCGAAGTTCATGAGCTCGAGCTTGTTCACGCATTTGATCAACTGAAGCTTCCAAATTATAAAGTTGTACTTGAAGTTCATAAATTAACGTTTTTTGTCTTCGCCACATCGTAATAAAAAATGTTATTTTTAGAAAATGGGGTATGGGAGGTGTGATTTTATTTGTCAAGTTATGGATGATATAAAAGAAAATGGGGTATGGGAGGTGTGATTTATTTGTCAAGTTATGGATATAAAAGAGAATGGGTATGGGAGGTGTGATTTATTTGTTACACAGCCTTCTTATTTATACACAGCAGTCTTCAAACCGGGATTGTGGTACCCGGTGTCAGGCCAAACCGGGATTTTAGTACGCTGTTTGAAGGAAAAAAGTCAAACCGGGATTTGGAATCCCCGTTTGAGTTAAAAAAGCAGTACATCTCAAACCGGGTATGGGGTACCCCATTTGAGCCAAAAAAAAAGCTGCTGAAGAGGATGTCACCGTCGAGGACACGTGTCGGGTTCTGGTTCAAACCGGGTATGCCATACCCGGTTAGCATTATTTTTGCAAAAGGTTCAAAAAGAGCATTATTTGTGCAATTTTGATGTATAATGCATTATTTATGCAAATGATTCAAAATAATATGAGTTTAAAAATTAATAAAGAAATATGATATATAAGTAAGTGAATTAATCAACATCTATCATAATAGCTCAGTTGGTTAATTAAAGCTTTTGCTAATACATGAATGTCACATGTTTAAATCTTAGTGTTGTCAATTTTTCTAAAACATAAATATTTCCTGAAATAATAGAAAGTTTTGCCTAAAAATTAATTTCTTTAATCTAGAAATATTCCGCATTATATATTGTACATGTAAAGATTAGATTGTACATAAGAAGATCCTATTGGACTCAAGCCCACAAACGGGTTCGGTCTACATACATACAACCTACTATCAAACCCAATGTTTTCATAACAAGTTAAACTACAACACTAAAGATTAGCCGCTTTATTAGTCCAATAAGACATTCACAATAGTTCAAACTCGATAGTCATGAAACGACAAGTGAAACTCTTCCAAAAGTCTCAGTGGCTCGCGTTCATACTGAATCTACCGAGCCTATTGTATTCCATATTTTACAACATGTACAACATTCAATTGTAACATTGTGTAGAAGAAAAGACAACATAAGATTAGTCATGTACCAAATGCAATTCAAGTTTGTTATCATTTTAAAGGGTCGAGCTTTTACATTTACATATACAAATAACCCAAAAGGATGAAACGCCATACGTTAACTAAGATCTTCTTCCCTCGCTTAGTCTTCATCATTTTGTACAACATTAATTCTCCAGATCCATTTTGTAAAACGTCAACAATTTCTTCAATTTTAATAGCTTCTACATCAACAATTCATCTATGTATAAGGCTTCTACACTTGTCAAAATCAAAATCAAAATCGAAATCGAAATCCAGATTGAAATCGACGATTGTGGGTGGGTTTGAGATCCCGTAAGTGTTAAGAGGGAGAGTGACGGAAACGGTGGTGGGTCTGCTTCGTTCTAAAGAGAGGGAAATGGGTGTTCTTGAAAGGAATCATGGGGTTCTAACACAATTAAAGATTAAAGCACAACGGAAATATAAACAATAACCCCGGACTCTAACGATCACAACTAAGACGAATAGTGGAACAAAAACAACCATAGGGGGTTGTAGGGTTATTATACCTTACAAAAGTAATAAGGGGATGCATGACTACTGCACCCTTGAACCGAGCTGCTAGACCGTTCCAACAATTACTGTAATGCTTAATTCACGTAATGTATTTATTTTATAATCATTGATTCATTGTGTGTAATTAAAAATTGTGAGATAACACTGATTAGGTGTGTAATCGAGCCGAGCCGAGTTCTGCCAAGTTCAAGCTTGACTCGACAATTAAAACTCGAATTTTATACTCGACGAGCTTCCATTTCTAAGCTCGAGCTTGGTAAATGTATCAACACTTTCGAGCTCAACTCGGCTCAAATGTTTTTGATTTTTTTTTTAAACTCATTAATAAATTGATTTGGAATAGAATTGAGAAACTAGGTAGAGTTTTATTTTCTTTTTCCTTATATACAGAAGATACATGTGTAATTATGTATATAAAAAAAGTTAAAGGGGTAATTTAATGAAAGCTTGATTAGGCTCGCGAGCCTGCCGAGCTGAATATTAGGGAACTCGATTCGAGTATCCCGAGCTCGACTCAGTTTACGAGTTGATTCCAATTACTTTCGAGTCAATCTCAAGTAGCTCGCGAGCTGTCACAACTCGATTACACCCCTAACACTGGTATTGCAAAACCGAATAAAGAAGAAATAGGTGTAGTTGGCACATGCGTGGTAGTTAGTTTGTCAATAAGGAATAAATGATGTAATACTTATGTGACAAAAATGAAGAGAAATTGGAGAAATAACGGTTGGAAAAGATAAGTGTTGGGAGAGGTGTAACTATGATATGGAGTAGGGGTGTTGATCGAGTATATTTTCTTGGGTATCGGGTAGTTTGGGGTCAGATAGTTCGAGTATTTTTAAATATATAAATACTTAATATCCAAATCAAATTAAATTCGAGTATTTGGATGTAGTTTGGATAATAAGTTGGGTATGAATATATTCATTAATACACCAAAATATTATGCTTAATATTCTAATTAAGAAAATTTCTAATTGACATTTTTAAATACGTAAATTAAAAAGTAAACCATGTAAATTATTAGAATTTTATTGTGTCAAACTTCAAGTAGTGAACCCAAATTTTACAATTCAAACGGTGAAGATCTAGTGAAATCAAAATATGAATCGAAAAGCCAAGTCGTCAATAGGAGGAGGAAATAGCAAATCTGCGGACGAAGTAACAATGAAGGATGATATTTCAGTTATGAAAGTCGTCGATCATAAAAAAAGGAAATGAAGCGTCTTTCTAAATGTCAAAACTTGATAAAGTGATTAGAGAAAAGAAACATTTTCGATTTTAAATAAAATAAATTTCTTTAAAAAAAATTGTAGATACCCGCCTCACCCACTTGAAATATTACTTTATACCCACCCAATACCCGAACGTTCTAACCCGCTACCCGAACTACCCGACCCGATCTACTCGAAATCAGAACGAGGTAGGGCGGGTAAAACTGATGTCGGTTATTAATCATGATAGAGTATAGAATTATGTGCTTATGTAACTACCATTGATTTTTAAACAAGCATTAAACCTTCCAAGGTTTTTTATGAAAAAAATAAAAAAATTTAGGCTTGTAGGTATGGGATTTTCCACGATGATCTGGTGGGGTCCGTTCACATATTGGTGGGTGTAACGGTGTGATGTGTATATCCTTCAAAATGTTAATGAGAATTTAGACATGATTAGAACTCACGATATATATAATTGTAATCACAGATTCACATGATATCCACGAATTATTGTCATTAAGTAAATTACCATAAACCTCAGGGTCATTTATATAATTATAATTTAATGACTTATTCGCAATGTATTAAATCCAAGTAAGATTTCTTGCTTGTGATTCCATCGAGGCGTAGGCCGGATTACCGTGGGCCCCATATTTTCTCTCTCTAACATTCCTCACTTTGCAAGAATCAAAATCCTGCAAAACCCCCACGCATTATCGTACAATGCCAACACCCTTTTTGCTGTCGATGCTGTTACGCTCACGACGGCATACACAATCTGGTATCGCCTGCAAATGAATCCCTCCACCACCATCATCACCACCTCCACCGCCACCACCGCCGTTTAAAAAATCATATATACTCGTCAACAATGAAGAAGAAAACTCACCACCATAATTATAACGCTGTTTACGTCGGTAATGGAATATTAAAAGGTGTAATACTATACCAACGTCGCCGCCGCCGCCTCCCTTTCATCTCCACCGTCGCCGGTTGTATTCTTTTCCTTTTCGCCGTCTTATCATTCCTATCGCCACCAATCGACAATCACCATTTCCGAAGCTCGGTAAACCCCTTTTATGAAATTATGAATCTTATTCTGATATGATCATTATTACAGTCAATTTTATTGTATTATTATTGTTTATAGTTTGATCATGAAATTGAGGTGATGTCAAATGCCGGAAAGCCGACAGCTTTTCTTGTTCCGGTAAGAGTTACATTGGATTTGTTTAGTTTTGTTTCATACATTTTTATTTACATGCAATAGGATTTTTTATTACAAATATTTTATTTGACTCATTATTTCGATTTGTTACGGATTGAAGCCGTCAAGAACAGAAATGGGTGTACTCCGGAATCCATGGTGGTCAAATCATTCCCAGTTCTACTACGGTTGCTCGGAAAAAAGTCAAAATTTTCTAGGTTTGTACATCAAAATTCACATGTTACAATTGTACTCCTTTTGCAACTACTACAGTTAGCTTAATTTTTAAAAAAATTTACATTGATGTCATTTAGAATTATGGGTGAACATGGTACGGTACCATGTATATTTTCTTCATACCGTGTACCGTACCAACTATAATTGGTACACCGATTTAGCTACCAATATCATACCAAGTTTACTTGGTACCAATTTGTTTGGCTACCAACAATCGTGGTTGGTACAAATTGGTAATGGTATATACCAACATCATAAATTTATATGAAATTACAAAAATTAATAATAGAATAACAATGATATTTAATCATTATCGACTAGTTAAACATATTAACAAGTTTTTCGAACACGGAAACATAATAAGCAAAATGATATAATATGTTACGTGCTATATAAATATAATCTAGTACGATAAAGTAACAAAAGTTGTAGCTATCTTGTCGTAATTTGAGTATTGGGCAAATAGGTTGGTAGTTTGGTACAATATATTTAACTAATAATCATATAATATAATATATCTTGGTTGGTACGGTATACCATGGTATCTAAAAAGTTTGTACCATTACCGTACCATGATTACACAATTGGTACGGTACTATCAACCAAACATGTTGGCTACCAACATATTGGTTACCAACTATTCTTGGTACGGTTAGTAGCATGTTGGTTGCTTTTGTTCGGTACAAATTTAACACCCCTATTTAGAATTATACTGGTAGTCCTTTACAGTTAAGGTTAAATAAACCATTAGTCTAAAATATTTCAAATTTTTTTTACCAATATTTCGTTTTAAAGTAAAAGACCATACGGAAAACTTTAAGTTGGAAACCTCAAAGACCATTTTTGCACTTTACTACGGAGTACTATTTATACTACGAGTATATTATTATTTTCAATATATTTCTATAAATACTATATGTACTTTGTTGATTATCCGTAGGGCTAGTTTTGTCATATACTTACGGTATATCTTCGGTTTTTTATTTTACTTATTAACTTTCCAAATAAATAAAACATACTAATCCGGTTTACTAAAAAATTGTTAATAAGTAATAAACGTACATCAAAGTTTAATAACATAATAATCTGATTCAATTTATATTATTGTAGAAGCTAAGGCAAAAACTAATCACCATCGATTTCTTATGATCGCTACGAGTGGTGGCTTGAACCAACAACGAACAGGAGTAAGTATTATAACACTTGTTGCATTTGCATATTCGTTTGGCGACACTAATCAAAATGGTTAAAACAACACAGATAACCGATGCTGTTGTAGCAGCTTATATTCTAAATGCGACACTCGTAGTCCCGAACCTGGACCAAAAATCATATTGGAATGACCAAAGGTTTGCACAAAACTATAAAACATAATTAATTTTTCGATTGTTATTATTTGAGCTAAAATTTGGAAATCGGAGCTTGGCAAGATGTAGATTTTGTTATAATGGGTCCATTTTATGCAGCAATTTCTCTGATATATTTGATGTTGATTGGTTCATAAATTATCTTTCAAAAGACGTTAAGATCGTAAATGAACTTCCTGCAATAAACGGGAAGGTTGTACATCCGTATCAAACCCGAGTACCCCGTAAATGCAATCAAGGATGCTACCAGTCACGTATGGTACCGCTTCTTGACAAGAAAAAGGTACATTTTATTTTAAATTTTGAGTTCGATTCACTTTTTTGTAAATAGAGATATTTGATTTTAGCTCGTTTTATTGCAGGCGGTTATGCTTACGAAATTCGATTACAGACTATCGAATAGGTTAGCAACAAATCTCCAAAAGTTGAGATGCCGAGCTAATTATCACGCGTTAAAGTTTACCGACCCGATCCTTGAAATGGGGAAAACGTTAGTCGAACGAATGAGGATGAAAAGCAAGCATTTCATCGCTTTGCACTTGAGGTACACATCCTGTGACTATTAAATATCTATCAATCGTACACACTTTGGTTACTTAATTATCAAATATTTTAGATTTGAATCCGATATGCTCGCATTCTCGGGTTGCTATTACGGTGGTGGAGACAAAGAAAGAAAAGAATTCCAACAAATTCGAAGAAGGTGGAAAACATTACATGTATGCATTTGATCACTTGTTTTGATCGACATTGATATTTTTCTTTTTGAAAATATAAACCTATTTGTGTTTTTTTTTTAATATAGAAAATGGACCCGGATAGGGAACGGAGGCATGGTCGATGCCCATTGACACCGGAAGAAGTCGGGCTTATGTTACGGGCGTTAGGGTACGGGAGTGACATGCATATATATGTGGCATCGGGTGAAGTTTATGAGGGTGAAAATACGTTAGCACCATTAAAAGCTCTATTCCCGAACATTCACACTAAGGGTTCCATCACAAGTAAAGAAGAAATGGCACCATTTTTAGAGTATTCTTCGCGAATGGCCGCTTTAGATTTCATTGTTTGTGACGAGAGCGATGTTTTTGTCACGAATAATAACGGTAACATGGCGAAAATGTTAGCCGGGAAAAGGTATAAAAATAAAAATATATTAATACTCTTAAAAGTTGAAAGTATACTTTCTTCTTCATAAATCACTTTATAAATAAAATGGCCTTTAGCCTAGCGATATAGTGTCTGCCTCTCAACCTTGAGGTCAGGAGTTCGAGTCCCGTCGTGGACATAGGTGGTAATTAGGAGTAGATTAGATTTGCCGTTTCAAAAATAAAAATCACTTTATAAATACTGTATGATTTTTTTCATTATTATAGGTATTAAATGTAATTCAAAATTGTCAAAAAAGTAAACATTATTTGAAAAGGGAAGTGATTTTGAGACCACATAAACTACTCTAAACACCATAACCACTGCTTTACATGACTTGTACAATATGCTTTAAATATTGTACAATGTGGTGAGTAAAGTAATTTGTGTGGTGTTAAACTTGACCTTTTATACACTTAGCTTTTTCTTTTCTTTTTCTTGAAAATTAATACATTTATTTAAATTTTGTTCGATTCAGGAGGTATTTTGGGCATAAACCAACGATCCGCCCAAACGCAAAAAAGCTTTGGCGTTTGTTTGTGGACCGGGATAACATGACATGGGGAGAATTTGCCAACACAACCCGACGTTACCAAATTGGGTTCATGGGCCAACCGAATGAGGTTAAACCAGGAAAAGGAGAGTTCCATGAAAACCCTGTGGCTTGCATTTGTGAAAACTCGGAGGCAATGTCCACGTCATTGATACATTCATATATCAAGCCCGTATCAAATGAGATGAATGATGCAACGGATGAATAACAATAAGTTTTTGGTCAAATCGTGAATCCGGAAAGTCGTGAATAGACTTTTTCTGATTAGTTACTAATTTTTTTATACTTTTTTTGCCATTACTAAATTTTGGGAATTGGTATACCAAAGAATAGTGTACATAGAGGTTTTGAAATGTTTTTGGTAGACGGAGTTTATTCATTTATTTAGTTATTTCTCAGCGAACCAAACGTAACGTTAACGGTTGGGCTGACCCGCATATATACTATATTTGATGTCTTGCGAGACCTAGATTTTAGTGTTACAAAAGTAGATGATATAGATAAGTTTACTTGTCATAAAAAAAATACTTCACACATCATAATTATTGTTTTTAAACTTCTAATATGTTTGCATTTTTTGTTGTAAACATTACACAATAAAAGTTGTAAAGTTATATCGTATCATTAAAACATAAATAGTTGGTTAACATAAGTTCCTACTCCAAATTTGAAGGCTAAAAAAGCAAAACGTTATGTAGCAAATCTGGGCTAACTTGATAATTGGGCTTGAGACGTAGCAAAGATAACGGAACGTTAGCGGTGGGTATAAAAAGAGAGAAAATCGTAATCCAAAGACGGATGGGGTGAAGAAAAAGAAACGACGTGGAATCACTCACATCTCACTGTCCATTTGTCCCCCTTCTCTCTCAACATCTTCCTCACACACAGAGAAACACACAGTAGATATGGCTTCCACCACAATTCATTCACGGTTATCTCACACTCACTCACCGCCGGCCGTCACTTCTTCCCTTCGCCAAATCACCGGCAATTCGCTCACGTGGACCCGTGCTTTCGCTCCTGACCGATTTCTTTCCGCTGTCTCTCATTCTTCGCAAAGAGGTAGTAGCGATTGCTGATTTTATGTATTTGATTGATTATGCCAGCTGTTTTATGATGAACTCTGGTTGTAGGATATAGCAATTTCATGTTGTTCCGGTAGTTTTAGATTAAATAGCAAGTTGTGATGTGAATAATTTATTAGCAATTTTACAGCTTTCTCTATGGTATTGAGGTCTATTGGACTAAATTTAACTTTAATGTCGATACACTTGTGCACATACACATACATGAACACGCATTACATGTACATAATGTATTTTTACATATGATTCTGGTGCGTACATATGAATTTCAAAAATCAAAATTATCCTTTAAATTGAGTAGAGCTTGTACTCTTCTAATTTCTGGAACTACAATTCATGACTTGTTGGATATTAATATAAGTCAAGCATAATCTGTTTCAAAGTTTAAAGTAACCTAAGATCTATGTAGTTATCTAGGTCAGAAAACGAATACAGGTCAAGGTCCTAGATCTGAGATATCGTTTATCTCAGTGAGATATCGGTGGGATATCGGTTTTTTTATATTGTACTGAAAAAATTACATATATTATATATAGTTATATATAAAGAGTTAAAGACATGTTTTAAGTCCCAAAAATAGCATAAAAAGTCCCAAAAGGTCGCAAAAAGTCAGTCAATATTGTCTAAACCATAAAAAACTACACAAAAAACATAGCACAAACAGAAAACTAGGTTAGATATTATTAAAATTTAGGTCTTGGAGTGGAACGGGCCTTTTTTTAATGGGCTAGAACGAAAAACTAGGTTAGACATTATTAAAATTGGTGCCCAAGTCAAGCAACAGATCCAAAAAAATTAACAGGAAAAAAACCGAGATCCCGATTTCAAAATATCGGTGAGATCTCGGTCAATATCGCCGATATTCTCGGGACCTATATTTGGGACCTATATTTGGAACATGTATTATTTTGATCTCCGAGATCCGAGATCTCACTGAGATCCCAGTGAGATCCCACCGATATTAACTACCCAGCCTAAGATCTCGAATTTCATGAATGTAGTGATTTCCAGTTTCATAATTAAAATAATTTTTACTTTTTTTATGGAATTTTTTTAGCAGTTGGAAGGTCTGTGATCACATGTACAGCTGGGACAACAGCAGCAAATTTAGCACCAGGAACCCCAGTGAGACCAACCAGCATAATGGTTATTGGTGCAACAGGAACTTTAGGAAGACAGGTGGTTAGGCGGGCACTAGACGAGGGATATGATGTCAGATGTCTCGTCAGACCCAGACCAGCTCCTGCTGATTTTCTCCGTGATTGGGGTGCTACTGTTGTCAATGTACTTAAATTAATATCAATAAGATAAGTTTAATGTGTTGCTAATCTGCTTATATCCAGGGAGACTTAACGAAACCTGAAACAATTCCAGCTACACTTGTTGGAGTCCATACAATCATTGATTGTGCCACAGGCCGTCCCGAGGAGCCCATAAAAACCGTAAGCATATGATAAATGGAAATTAACTTTCCAAAATTTGTTGTCCATCTTAAAATTAATTAATTGTTTGATTTTAGGTAGATTGGGAAGGAAAGGTTGCTCTTATACAGTGCGCTAAAGCAATGGGAATCCAAAAATACGTATTCTTTTCAATTCACAATTGTGACAAACATCCAGAAGTCCCATTGATGGAGATCAAGTACTGTACCGAGAAGTTTCTCCAAGACTCTGGCATTAACCATGTTGTCATTCGGTTATGTGGTTTCATGCAGGTAGGTATATTCAATCATTACTCAACTAGATATTCACTTTTACAAATTTTATCTATTTGTTTACAGGGGCTCATTGGGCAGTATGCAGTGCCCATTTTAGAAGAAAAATCTGTGTGGGGAACTGATGCTGTAACACGCATAGCTTATATGGACACCCAGGTAATTTTTTTAATCTTATTAAAGTCAATTGCATAGTAATAAATGGTTTTTTTTTAACCAGTTATCTACTTGTTTTAGGATATAGCCCGTTTAACGTTTATTGCAATACGAAGTGAAAAAGTTAATGGGAAACTTCTTACTTTTGCTGGACCTCGTGCATGGACAACCCAAGAGGTAAATAACTTTCTGTGGGGTTTTAACTTTTAACCATAAGAAATTTATATTCGCCATTATAATTATTGGTGTTAATTTTGTCATCAGGTGATAACATTGTGTGAGAGGTTAGCTGGACAAGATGCAAATGTGACTACAGTTCCCGTATCTGTTCTAAAATTCACTCGACAGTTAACTCGTTGTTTTGAGTGGACAAATGATGTTGCAGACAGATTGGCATTTTCAGAGGTAATAATTATAATAGATTAATAATAAACAATTACAGTAGACGATTTATGATTAACAGTGTCTTGTATAATGTTTGTTTGCAGATTCTTACGAGTGATACCGTATTTTCAGTACCAATGAACGAAACATATCAGCTTCTTGGTGTGGATCAGAAAGATATCATTACATTGGAGAAATATCTGCAGGACTATTTCACAAACATATTAAAGAAGTTGAAGGATCTCAAGGCCCAATCCAAGCAAAGTGACTTCTACATTTGAAGTAATTAATCATCTTTGTGTTTGTACATGAAGGTTATGTTATTCAAACACCACATATTACTTTGTAACCAACAATAAAAAGGTTTTCATTTTTGTAAATTTTATATTTTTTTGTATCAAATGTGTTTTGCTAGTGTGCACAACAACATCAACAATATCTAATTCCGTCAAAGGCGAAATATGAGGAGTTAACGTAATTCCGTCAAAGCCGAAATAAGAGGAGTTAACGTGTAAGACGGTCATAAAGGTAACTTGAATAAAATCATTTTCATGTAACAAATATTTAACGTTTGTAAGATGTAAATTTAAAACTAATTTGCATAAGACAATGTTGACAATAATATTTAACGTAAAAAAGACAGTAAGTTTATATATAGAGAACAAATAGTGAATGAAATGTATAAATATGGCAAGTATATCATATGTATTATGTCCTTAGTTAAAAATTTAGTTTGGTTTCTTGCTTGGGGTGATGGTGTGTAATCTAGGGGTGTTAATGAGTCGAGCTACTCAATCTCGAGCTCGTTTATATCGAGCTCGAGCTTATACGAATTCGATCTCGAGTCGAGCTCGAACATAAAACAATGTTCGATTAATTTCACGATATGCGCCTAATAATTTAATACTTAACTCGGCTCGTTCGAAATATCGTTTTCTAGTTTCGAGCTGAACGAGTCAAACGAGCCAGTCGATTTTAACGAGCCGGTCCTAACGAGCAGAACAAGTGTTGTATACAATAAGTAGAAGTGTTGATACAATAAGTACAAGAATATACATATATTAATAGGAGTGTTAACGAGCTTTTCGAGTTTGTAAATTAGCTCGTTTCAAAAAATATGGAAACATAAACGAGTATGAAGCTTGAACAATATATAAATATTGAGCAGAGTACAATTTTAAAAACTCGTTCGAACTCGAACCAATATTAAACAAGCCGACCCAAAATTTCTTGAATAGATGAATAACAGCCCTAGATGGTAGCCGAAGCCTCTTTTGCTTGTATTTGCCTTTTCAAAAAAGAAAAGAAAAGAAAAATCATATGTCCTTAGGCCCTAGCTAGCCTAGGATCATCATCTAGTGGGTTTTTGGGCTAAACGTTGAGGTGATAGTAAGTTTGGTAGGCCACAAAAAGGAGTAAATATTAGCCCAAATGTCCCCACCTGTCTTAACCTTTTTTTTTGTTATCTCTACTACTTATAAAGCATTTAGGACTTTTCTATAAATAGCATTTTGAAAATTCAGCCATCTTTTTGCTATTTTGAGATTTAATCCTTTTGGTAAAAAAAAAAAAGCGTCAGCTAGGTTTCGAACCCTCAACACATGGGTTATATAACGAATGCTCAAACCACCTGATCTAACCTTCAGATGCAATTAATTGCCTAAACACAAACTATGTAAATGTTATCATGCGGGTAAGCTTCAATTGAATGGCCCTGCGCTCTGCACGCCTCCTCGATTCTGTAATCAGTCATCTTCATCACTGTTCGAACCAAAGTTATTAAGGCATTCCAACCGTTCATTTGGGAATCGGATTTTGCATCGGTAATGAAACAGTCGATTCAATTTTCAGACGATTCTCCCTTATCTCTAGACGGCTCCTTGATTCCTACGTCGCTGCAACAATGAAAACCTCCGCTATTCATCACAATTTGTAATTCATGTTCGAATCACAGATCGATTGAGGAACGTCAGGGTATTGAAGAGAGGACGCAATGTTAAACTCCTCAACGATTCCCTCAAATCTCATTCTAATCTTCAAATCCGAAACTCACTCATAGCTCAAGAAGGTATCATCCTAATCAATCTACTTTCATCATTAGTTAATAGTTATTACCTACAATTTCAATTTGTTTTTACTACATGAGCAACCTACAATTGCTTTGATTTTGAAGACAATTTTTTATTACTCAATCCATCAGGTGAATCCAATGTTATTGGTAAGTTTCTCGAAATTGTTAATTTGTGTGTAATTAGTTTGTGTAATCCATTACTTAATTGGAATAGATGGCGCAATATTGAACTATAGCAAAGTTAGGTCAAATTCATTAAGCTATTTGCATGTTTCGAAATTGATTTAGTTTTTGGGGACTTCTGTTGTTTGGTAGGGTTTATGATTAAATCTGTTCCTATATTAGCTTTCGTAGTTCATCTTGGATGTTAAAATATTGGGGACTTCATATGCTGCTGATGACTGTTGATGAATTAAGGTATTTTTCATTATTCATCTCTTTATATTTGCTAGCTATGTTTTATCTGAATGCTAATTGTAATTAATGGCAGAGTTAACTTTCCTTAAGTAACATCTTGAAACTTGACCGTCAATCTAAGGAGCTTTTGACTATAAAACAACAATTAGAGGAACTTGAAGCACATATAGAGTAGCAAATGAAAATGTAAGTGTTTTTTCTATGCAGTCAATTTTATAAAATATACATTGAATTTAATAAATAAACAAATAGTCACATTTGTAATGAGAAAATTGTTGGATTAATTCCTGTAAACTTTATATTACAGTTGCTACTCCACATCTTTGGTACAAGTGGACATGGACAAGTGAGTTGTAGTTTTTTAGTTATATCACAATTAATTTAAAATTCCAATTTTCCTTATTTTTGTAATTAATTAGTAGGTTCCAATGTTTGGATGTCAGAAAATGTTGAAAAGGTAGCTCATCAAATATCAAAGGTTCTTGGAAGAACAGGGAGACATGTATTTTTAACTGATAAAGCTCATGGACAACCCCCTTTATTCCTTCAAAGATACTCTAGACTTAAAGATTTTGTAAGCCTTCATTTCATAGATTACTTTTGTAGTAATTATTAATTACTTGTAATCATCATTTTCATTTAATTTAACCTTTTTGTTTTATCTCTTGATGTATGCAGTTCTGCATTGAAGTCGTTCAAATGACATGTTGTAAATGTAGTTGTCAAATGGTTCACATTTTATTTTATTTTTCTTGAGGATTATTTGCAACATGTCATTTGTACACTACAGAAAGCTATTTATACACAAGAAAAACTTGTATTATTATAATTTGACCCCTACAACAGCTGCAGGAGAATGCTGACCTTTTTAAACACGCGAAGATAAATATAAATGCAATTTTAAATGTGTGCGTGTTTTGACTTTCAAAAGTCAACCATTGTATTGTCTGATAACTTACTTGTGGATTTGGGTACTAAAATGCTTTATTGTATCTATTTTGGCTTTTAGAAGTTTTCATGGTTTTCAGTATGAATATAAGATCAACTCTTGCTTTCATGATAATGTGAGACTTGTGATCCTAAAGCTTGATTTTGGATAAGTGTTTTTTTCTAATTACATTGACCACATTATCGGTTGCTGATTATAGGTGGTTTCTGTTTATGGTTATGTTTTTTCGTAGGTTTGAAGTTTTGATGTTGTGCATCTATATAACACTTCTATATAAAGCAATGGTGAGTGGGTGTGAAGAAGAAACACAGGCTGGGCCCGTATACTGCGAACAGTCTTACTGCTCACCCAATTCATTTAATGGCATCAACATGCCATTCCACATAGTGTGTAAAACTATGAGGATATTGATATTGAAGCGGAACTATCCTCTCCTGAACCACCTATTAGACACTTGATTGATGTTGAGATCGATTATCATAGTGAATTGAGTTTGACTCGACAACTCTCTAACACAAGAAATGACTTTGACTTTGAAACAATATGACTTGTAACTTTAAACATACGACTTTAAAGCAAAATTTTTCAATAAAACATTTGTAATCAATTTGCTACAATATGTCTTTATCTTTACTATATATAATGCATTATGACTTGAATTTGACACCTATATGTAACCAATTGTGTTGTTAGACCATATGTTCCTAACTTGATATACAATATCATCTTTCTTAATCCATTAAACCTTATAAAATTGAAATTAACACCATTACCCAACCCACCATCCAGGACCACCAGCACATGCCATCGTCCCTACCACCACCACCGACCATCATGTTAATGGTGATTTTCGGTTATTACAAGTAACAAAACGTAGCGGAAAGATTTAATCACCATGAACGGATCTTGATATCAATCATACAATTAAACTATAAGAAAATCAAAGAGAATGGTATAAGAATTCATACCCTAGTTGCCTTTGATTATTGTGTATTCGGATGGAGTTGGTGATGGATTGAAACCAAGTATTCAATTAGAATACCTCTAAAAGAAAGTCCACACAACACTTCAAGAACACCAAAGGAGGATGCTAGTCCTTGATTCTTGAGAGCAAATGGAAGCAAAAGATGGGATGTTTTGTGTGTGTGTGCCGTGAATTCACAAGGCAAGGGAGGGAGTTTATGGAGTCATTTACACTCCATAATGATGCCTTAATTCCCATTAATGATTTCCATAAACCATTGACCAATATTTACACACAAGTCCTTATCTTTTGTTCCTTCTAGTTTGCTCACATTAAGGTTTCAATATTAACATTTAATATTAAACTTATATATAAGCATGTAGCTTATATTAATATATATAATGTAATTACCCTAATTACACTATATATCTTATGGTGCTAAGTGTTTAAGTGTGTGACCCTTTAGGCTCACAAACTACTAGCCATATAACTATATGTTATACGCGTGAAGCATATTCCAACAGCTCCCACTTGCACACGTGATAACATCAAGTAGTTATACAAGCAAAGGTTAGAGTCTAGCAACCCGCCAATGCCCCTAGAAGTACATGAGGAGTTTCATAAAATCTTTGTTCAAGGTTTTCGAGCAGTTATCCTTTTGTTACTGATACTATGTTGAATTTTAGACAAGGATAAATGTCAATCTAAAATTTCAACGATTTTGTTTCTCGATCTATACATTGAAGTAGATTACCAAAACCAATCAAGATTCATCTTGATTACCTTTTGGGTGTGGCCACACATACATCTATTCAAATCATCGAGGGGCCCAGTAGTATCTAATCCACATGCGTGGAGGAACAAATTCTTTGTTGACTGCACGTGTCTGTCATATGCTTAATGACAAACCCGATAATGGTTGTTATAGCAGCCTTATTCAGGTCAGCGTTTAACCATATCAAAGTTTGCCCCTCTACATACACAAACCAACTTGCATCTCAAGTCAGAGGATAAGTGACAAAGCCTTTGTGAGATTCACTTGTGACATAAATCCAGGAAGTGATTTCTCATAGGTTGGGTCAGTCCAATTGTGCATAAATATGAACAACATGTGAGTTTGATTTTATCATCCTTAGCCATACTAAGATAATGTCATCAATGCCCTCAGATTTGTCTTAATAATATTCCCATATTATTAATATGACAATGGACAGTTTAGAATATAAAACGCAGTAAATATTCATGGATATAAACATGCAAATATAGAACACAGTAGATATTCATATAAAAACGATCATATCAAATATATCAATTTATTCCAATAAAAACTGCTCAATGTTCCATTATCCAAATACTAAAACAGATTACATGAAACTACTAGCTGGTCGAAGTCCAATGTTTCTAGCATGCTCAATATGTTTGGTACATGACATTGGCTTCGTGAAGGGGTCAGCTAAGTTGTCATCTTTATGAACTTTGAGCAAGCGTACATCTCCCATTAGGATCGCATCTCTAATGTAGTGAACCTTCCTCCGGTAATGTCTGGCGCCTTTCTGAACACCAGGTTCGTTGGCAATGATGATAGCACCTGTGTTATCACAGTACATATCCATGGGTCTTTCATTACTGGGGACAACTCCAAGCCCAGAAATGAATTTCCTCATCCAAACAGCTTCCATTGCAGCTTCAGTAGTTGCAATGTATTCAGCTTCTGTAGAAGACATAGCGATAGTGCTCTGCTTCGCACTTTTCCAATCAACAGCGCCTCCGTTCAAAACGAAAACATACCCCGTTTGAGATTTGGAATCATCTCTATCAGTCTCAAAACTAGCGTCAGAATAACAAGTAACGCTTAGCTCATTTTGAGGCTCACCACCATAGACAAGAAACATATCTTTAGTATTCCTAAGATACTTCAGTATGTTCTTAACAGCAGTCCAGTGACTCTCACCTGGATTCTGTTGATATCGGCTTGTAAGGTTCTGTGAGAACGCTACATCAGGTCTTGTGCACCGCACAGCATACATGATAGATCCTACTGCCGAGGCATAGGGGACATCACGCATACGTTTCATCTCATCAGGTGAGGACGGTCCTTGAGTCTTACTCAAGTGTACATTGTGTTGCATAGGGAGACTTCCACGTTTGGAAGCATCCATTCTAAATCGTTTTAGAATCTTATCAATGTACGCACTTTGACTTAGTCCGATTAACCGCTTTGATCTATCTCGGTAGATCTTTATACCAAGTATATATGCCGCTTCCCCAAGATCCTTCATAGCGAAGCACTTCCCAAGCCAGGATTTTACATCTTGTAGCATTGGAATGTTATTTCCTATGAGTAGTATGTCATCGACATATAGGATTAGAAAGACGACAATGCTCCCACTAGCTCTTACATATACACATGGCTCGTCGGGATTCTGAGTAAAGCCAAACGTTTTGACTTCCTCGTCGAATCTTTTGTTCCAACTTCTGGATGCTTACTTTAGTCCATAAATGGACCTTTGAAGCTTACATACTTTCTTTGGGTGTTTTGTATTAACAAAACCCTCAGGCTGAACCATATAGACATCTTCATCAGGGTGTCCATTCAAGAAATCAGTTTTAACATCCATTTGCCAAATCTCATAGTCATAGTACGCTGCTATGGCTATGACAATCCTAATAGCTCTAACGTCGGCAACAGGCGAGAAGGTTTCATCATAGTCAATCCCGTAGGTTTGAGTGTAACCTTTTGCTACCAATCGAGCCTTATAGGTGTGTACATTTCCATCCATGTCGGTCTTCTTCTTGAAGATCCACTTGCTACCAACAGTCTTACTGTTAGGAGGAAGATCAACCAAAGTCCATACTTGGTTATCTTTCATGGATTGCATTTCCGCGTTCATAGCATCAAGCCATTTGTCAGATTCAGAATCTGCTAATGCAGCTCGATAGTTAGGGGGTTCATTATGATCCCCTAAACTCAGCTCCTCAGCATCGATTTGGAAACCATATCGTTCAGGTGCATGAGGTGTCCTTGCGGACCTTCGAACGGGGACTTCATCATTTTGAGGTGCAACAGGAACAGTTTCATGTTCAACCTCATCTTGATGTTCGCTAGTATCTACAATAGGTTGTGCATCTTCATCGCTTGGAATCTCATCAAAGTCGATGGTACTCCCACTTGCTTCTTGTGAAATGAGATTGCTCTCAAGAAACTCAGCATAACGAGCAATAATTACTTTTTGCTCAGGTGGGCAGTAGAAATAGTAACCCATTGTTTCCTCAGGGTATCCTATAAAGATGCACTTGACAGCTCTGGGTTCAAGTTTGTTCGGTGTGTCTCGTTTCACGAGAGCCTCACAACCCCAGACCTTCAAGTAAGACAAGTTAGGGACTTTCCCATGCCATATCTCATATGGTGTCTTTTCAACCTTCTTGGTGGGAACCATATTCAGTATGCGAGCAGCCGATTTGAGTGCATAACCCCAAAAGGATAGAGGCAGAGTTGTAGGACTCATCATCGATCGGACCATGTCAAGCAAGGTGCGATTTCTCCTCTCCGATACACCATTATGCTGTGGTGTATAAGGGGGAGTGAATTGTGAGACAATCCCACAATTCTTAAGATGGTCTTGAAACTCATAGCTCATGTACTCTCCTCCTCGATCAGAACGGAGAACCTTTATCTTCTTGCCGAGTTGATTTTCTACTTCATTTTGGAAGGCTCTGAACGTTCCAAAGGTTTCATGTTTATGTTTAATCAAGTAAACATAACCATAACGACTAAAGTCGTCTGTGAAAGTAATGAAGTAGGTAGCACCTTCCCTAGTTCGAGTTCTAAAAGGGCCACATACATCAGTATGTATGAGTCCAAGTAGATCATTGGCTCTTTCGCCTACATGGGAGAAAGGCTTGCGCGCCATTTTACCAGATATACAAGAAACACATTTATCAAATGATTCAGAATCATCTGATTTTATAAGTCCATCCTTTTGTAATTTCAAAACGCGTTTCTTGTTAACGTGGCAAAGGCGACAATGCCATAGGAAAGTAGAATCCAAGTTCTTCTTGGATTTCTTGTTGCTACATGTATAAATAGAACTACTGTTTGTGATACGATTATGCATGTCAATCTCAAAGATACCATCATGAGGAATATCATTAAAGTAAAAAAAACATTATCCTTTGAAACTGAAATACCAAAATCCGTAAAAGTATGAATAAAACCATTATTCCACAAACAAGAAAGCGATACTATACCCCTAGTAATACTAGGCGCATAGTGACAATTGTCTAATACAATAATTAAACCACTAGGAAGGATTAAATCATAGCTTCCTATAGCTTCGACCGGTGCACGCATCCCATTGCCTACGTACAAATCCAAAGCTCCATGGTTTAGTTTTCTACTTCCCCTTAGATCCTACATGGTATTACAAATGTGAGTTCCACAACCAGTGTCATATACCCATGATTTCTTAGGGAAAGCATATAGTTCTATTGTGAAGATACCTGATGTGCCAACCTTGTTGGCTTTGTTCTTCATTAACTCCGCCAGGTAGGCAGGACAATTCCTCCTCCAATGGCCTGTTTCACCGCAGTGATGGCAAGCAAGCTCCTTAGCAGCGTGCTCCTTATGAGTAGGTGGGGGAACCTTTGGCTTGGGCTTGTAAACTTGCTTTCCCTTGCCATGGCCCTTAGCAACTACTTGCGGTTTCGGTTTTTGGATCTTCCCTTGCCTTATAGCAAGGACAGTAGGGGCCGGAGTTTTCTTGGGTAGGCTTGCTTCCGTTTGTTTCAGCATAGCATGTAATTCGGCGAATGTCTTCCCCATACTATGCATATGATAAGTCATGACAAACGGTGCAAAATCCTTATTGAGGGACGTTAGAATCAAGCTAATCCCAAGGATGTGCGGCATAGCGTAACCAAGCTTCTCCATTTGGTCTAAGTAGCTCTTCATCTTCAAGAGATAAGAGCTAACAGACTGTCCCTCCTCCTGCTTGCAAGCGTGGAAGGCTTTGACAGTGTCAAAGAGTTCCTGCTCGGCTTGCTTTTGATACATGGCTTGTAGTTCACGCATCATATCAAATGCAGTGAGGTCCTCGAGATTCTTTTGAATCTCGGGAGTCATGCTCACTAGCATAAGCGCGGCGACCTCTTGTTGTTCGTTAAACCTCTTGGTATAGGCCGTACGAACAGCAGCGGTGGCGGTAGCAGCAGGGACAGGGGGCAGCGCCTCCTCCAAATGGTGGTACTTGTGCTCGGCCCTAAGGACAATCCTTAGGTTTCGAGACCAGTCCACAAAGTTCGTTCCATCAAGTTTCTCTTTTTCGAGAACGGAACGAATGGTGGTGTGTGTTAGGGTTTGATTGTTTGAAGTCATCTACAAAATTACAAAGTTCATTAATTAGTATTTTCAATAATAATGTCTTTTAATAAATTAACTACCCAATTAATTTTAATTAAAAGCTAAGATCTCATTGAGCTTCTATCATCGCATCAGTTGATCTGCTAGAGATGATAGATCCAATAGGTAGGTGACGATCAACAATTACATTACAAGTGCAACTCTTAGAGGTATGGGACTTCATGGCACCTAGTGAACAAGCATCTAGGGTCAAGTGGCATGTTTGTCGCATCTTCGCCTCGAGTTAAGGTCTCACCGTTAACTTGATTAAGTCATCCAATGTGAAATCATATCAAAATAAATCTAGGTCTCACCGTAGTGAATAATGACCTCGGATCTAAATTCAAACCACGTCTCACGTGAATTTAAAAATAGAAGCAAGTGATTATCAACCGATTGGACGACGTGACTTAAATTTTAGGTATGTTTAAATTTTAATTGATAAAATTTTATTAAGATATGAATGAATCATGTACTTCATTCATACCACTTCATAAGTCTTGTAATAAACGGTAAAAACTTTTAGCGATTATTAAGTGATAAGTTACAAATCATATGTAAACTTAGTTTAATCTCAAAACGATTTTAGATTAAAGGTTTAATCATCTATGATTAACTAGTAATCATCGATGATTAAGGGTTTGAATGTTTTAATGTTTGTGTCTAAAAACCATTTTTAATTGTTTTACTACTTGTATCTAATAGAAAAGAAAAACAACCACAAACAAAGAATAAAACATGCAACAAATTTTGTGCAAACCTCGACCGATGAAATCCTAGGTTCGGTCACGTGAGTCATCACGACGGACCGAAGGGTCAAACTAGGGGACGGGCCAACATGAACCCAAACGCGCCTACATAAACCCAATGGGCTCCCACTTGCTCCAAGACATTCTTGAGCAAGTAGAACCCAAAATTGTGAAAAAGTGTAATCTGCCAGAAAATTCCAGCAGACTTTGAAGCCCGAAAAGTCACTGAAGGAGTCTTCTTTGGTCTTCCCGGCCTTCTGGAAAGTTGTAGCCCACGACTTTGCAAGCATTTTAGGCTTTTGAATCGCCCAAAACGGAGTCCGTATGCCTCTGGAAAACCTGTTTTCGTACAGCCCTCGCTTTTGTGACGGAAATTTGTTGTTTTCTTCATTAGTCTTCAATATTTTGTATCAACAATTTACAATAAAAAGATAAAATAAATACAATCTATTATATTACTTTTACATTACAAATTGCCCCAAAAATGGCACCAAAAATAAAAGAAAAATAAATGAAACAAATTACAACAATTAAGCCAAAAAAAAAAAAAACTAGGCTTTTCCCAAACAACCAAACAACCAAACATCAACCACATTCATTCACAAATGGTCTAGGCTTTCATCGGTTTGCACAAACAAGCAACAATTGACAAGGCTTTGGCTTGGGATATGGCAAAAATACATGTTTTGCCATATCAACAATATGGAATTAAAAAATAAATTCCAAGCCAAATAATCAAAAAAAATACAATAACAAGATTAATTTTTTTTGATATGATTTTGTAACAAGTGACAATAGGGTTCCAAAAATACCATATTTTAACCCATGTAGTTAATTTAAAAATCGAAAAAAAAAACCAAAACGCAGCGGAAAGATTTAATCACCATGAACGGATCTTGATATCAATCATACAATTAAACTATAAGAAAATCAAAGAGAATGGTATAAGAATTCATACCCTAGTTGCCTTTGATTATTGTGTATTCGGATGGAGTTGGTGATGGATTGAAACCAAGTATTCAATTAGAATACCTCTAAAAGAAAGTCCACACAACACTTCAAGAACACCAAAGGAGGATGCTAGTCCTTGATTCTTGAGAGCAAATGGAAGCAAAAGATGGGATGTTTTGTGTGTGTGTGTGCCGTGAATTCACAAGGCAAGGGAGGGAGTTTATGGAGTCATTTACACTCCATAATGATGCCTTAATTCCCATTAATGATTTCCATAAACCATTGACCAATATTTACACACAAGTCCTTATCTTTTGTTCCTTCTAGTTTGCTCACATTAAGGTTTCAATATTAACATTTAATATTAAACTTATATATAAGCATGTAGCTTATATTAATATATATAATGTAATTACCCTAATTACACTATATATCTTATGGTGCTAAGTGTTTAAGTTTGTGACCCTTTAGGCTCACAAACTACTAGCCATATAACTATATGTTATACGCGTGAAGCATATTCCAACACATGTCGCCGCCAAGTATAGTCACAGGGTACCCGCCGCCGCATTGCGCGGGTACCCTGCTAGTTTTTTTATAATAGTAACAGAGAATTTTCGGCAAGATCATCGTCCCTACTAAAAATCCGAAAAAAAATGTCCCCACCTGTCTTAACTTAATGATGCTTTATACATATTGTAATCTTTAAGCAATCTTATATCAATCATTGAAATTAAAAAAACATTCGCAATACAAATTGATTTAAAAGGGAAAAATCATTACAACTCTGAATATAATCATTCCATGTCACAAAGGTAACTTGTTTTTTTAACGGCAACAAGAAATTTAAGACGAGGTAAACTTCGGCATTATCATCACTTACCCCACCACAAAGATAACTTGTTATTAGCAAACTTTGAAAATCCACAATATGTTCACTATATTTTAAACAAACGATAGTTATACATAATTAAATTTTGAAGTAATTCATTGTGCTTTTAAAATAAATTAATGCCATGAATTTGTTTCTATACATACCGAATAGTATATATGTTACATATTAATAAAGCACTAAATTTAATTAAGATTTTTATCATTAATTAATTAATTGAATTGTCCAAATTTCCATTTTTACTTGTCATTTCTCCATGTTACTATTTAATTTTTTTTTCTCTCTCCTAATTCAGTTTAAAATCTCTTATTCTATTAAAAAATTTATTAATTTTCACTAACAATTTTTTTATGTTTCTCTTTATTTGTATTCAACAATTTATACAGTTTATTTTGTTGTGGTTGAAATTCGATAAATAAGTAGTACTTCAATATAAAGTTTTAAATAAATATTTTCACAACAGTTATAATAACATAAATATAATTTTTTTAATATATCATTTTACAAACTAAATATTAAAGGTACATGTGTGATGCATGGAGTCAATATATTTATCTAGGTATTATTCCATGTAACTTCAAAATGAAAAGGACTAAACATGATACATTGCCAAACGACAAAGATCATCCATTTATTTCCCATTGTATTTGATGAGTCAACAAAAGTCAAAATAGAAACACATGAAACTTAATTAGTTAGGTAAAAATTTTCTTAATAATAACATTAAGAGAAATGTTAATGACTTGACAAGGCATGTCAATAAATATTAAAATATGATTAAATAATAACCACCTTTTATATCTAAATAATTTAATCTTTATTAATAAATATACATGTAATAATTTTCTATATGAAGCATTAATTACTCTTTTATTAGGCTGGTGGGTATGAGTTTTATCAGTCACACCAATAATTTTGCCATATTATCAGATCACATATGCAATCACGCCACACCACCACACTCATTCACATGTGAAAAGGACCCCACTAACACACCCCCAAAATACCCACCATAGCACGTGGTTGTTCGTGCTTTGGCCATAATCTTTCACGGGCTTTCACGTGAAGAGGACCACGGGATAGGGGCGGTGTTCCATGTTGCTTCACGGTGTGGCTCAGATACCACCTCATCATCACACTCACAACACGAGGCCCACTGCATAGCTTAGTAAAATCCTAAAATGAATAATTCAGTTATATTAAATTCAACCTTGATGGTATTTTAATGTCACGGCAAAATAGGAACAATAACTTGATATCTTATTCAATTGTTTATACTAATAGTTTAAAAAACATTTGTATATATTTTTATATCAGAGCATCTTCAATGGTTAACCTCATAATAGCCTATTACTTTTGGTACATCAACTTTTCACTAATAAAAAATCTATTTATAAAAAATATCTCTAGTGGTTAACCTTTCCAAAAGCTTCTTCTTATTAATATTTACCTTTATAAATCTCAAATATTAAGTATAAGTGTCTCTCATATATATAATTGATAATTTTTATAGCATTTTATAAAATTTAACATTTATAAAATATCTCACACAAAAATATTATAATATTTGATGATAATATTGAAATAGATAGAAATATTACATTGTAAATAATAAATGATTCACATCTAAATTATATATAGGTTCTAAAATATAAAATTATTAAATATATGGATTAAAATAAACAAACATTAAAAGAGTATTACAAAAGTTATGAAAAAATAAGTTGATAATAACTTCCAAAAAAATTCATTATTCCAATAATATAAAAACTATTCAAAAATTTGTTTAAATGGTAAAAAGTTGGTGTGATCCGTGGACTTACCACCGGCCTTAGACTACCCCATTGTAGAATGGAGGTTGAGGTCACTAAATATTATATTTAGAAAAAAAGAGGGTTACCAGAAGAGGTGACCTTGGTTGAGATGACTAGGTCACTAACAAGGGTCACTCCCTTTTTATTATTATTATATTTTTTATTATGATGTGGAATATTGTGATTGGTTTGTTTGATTGTGTTGGGTTGAGTTGGGATGTTAATGAGTGTGAAAATAAAATTGGATTGAGTTATGTAGGTGGAAGAGAAGAAATTATTTTTTATTGAAAAAATTAGGTTGGATTAGGTTGCTACGGGAAATTGGGGATAGTCTTAGAGCATCTACAATGGAAGCTTTTTGTAAAGCTTATTACTATTACAATAGGCTTTTGGATGATTTTTTTCTATTGGAGTGAATAGCTTTTTTAAAAGCTTATTCCAATTAACTTATTCTTCCATAATCTCTTAATCAACTTTTAATGTTTGATTTATTTAGTCCCTATATTTACTAATTTTACATTTTAAACCCTACATAAATTTATATGTGAATCCTTTATTATTTTTATAACTATAAATGATAATTTTGTCATATTTCAATATTTTTTATAAAAAACAAGCATGATAATTAGTTTTGTTTTTTTGTGGTATGTTAAATTTTATAAAATGGTATAAAAATTGTCAAATTATATATGAGGGGTATTTATAAAACATTTAAGATACGTAAAGATAAACTAGTAATATTAATAAGAAAAAGCTTTTTGAAAGGTTAACCATTGGAGATGCTTTTTATACATAGATTTTTTGTTAGTAAAAAATTGATGTGATAAAGATAATAAGTCATTGTGAGGTTAACCATTGGGATGCTCAAATGTTATAAAGTAAAAAAGCATGGCAATTGATTTGAAAGAAGTTATGGTTTTAACTGCAATCAAAGTACAAGTAAAGCAACACGAGTCTGAGTTGACAATTCTGCCCCGAAGATTGATAAGTAGTACACGTGAAGTTGGTTATGACAGAGGGGTAGCAGACGTCAAACTTGAGGTTCCATGTCAACACTCAAGCTGTCAAGCAGGCGCACGGACGCACGCTCCAACGACTCCAATCTTTTTACCACCACAATTCACAAATACCTTAAAAACCCAACTAAAAGCAACTATACCCGTATCCTTCATATCTCATTTCCACCCCCTATACTATAATACTTTACACATTTCATCCCTTTCAAATTTATAAAAATATTAGACCGGTGTCAACGGTCCGCCGGTTGGCCGCCGGTTCCGGCACCGTTGGCACGGACCGTCGGTGGTGGCGCCGGTTGAGGTGCAGTGGGTTTGGCGACGAGCGAAGTGGCGAGCGAGGTGATTAAAAAATTAATATTTTTTTTCTTTTTTCTTTTTTTTTTCCAAACCTTGTTTTACTCTTATTTTAATTTTTTTTATTTTTTTCTTTTTTGTTATACTAATATATTTATGCAGTGTTTTTTTATGTATTTTTTTTAATTATTAAAAAATCTTTAATCTTTAATATTTCTAATATATTTTCTTTTAATAATGTATTTTTTTTATGCAGTGTTTTTTTTAATTAATGTAATATTTTTTATATAATTTTTTTTAATGAAAATATTTTTTTTATTAGTTAGTTATATGTTTTAATTAGTTATATATTTTTATTAGAAAAAGAAAGTAAATTAATTAAAGTTGGTGAAGTGACGGAGTGCTGTTGGCATGAGTATGTCAGTTTAGTGTTAGTTAGTTTGTATGCTGACGTGGCGCTGAGTTGGCAGAAACTGAGCGCGTCAGTTTCCGTCACCATTGGCACCGGTCTTACTCCCTCCGCCCATGAAAAACTTTCCATTTCACTTTGACATAAGTTTTAAGGTGATATTTATTAGTGGGGTTATTGGAAATAATTTTAATTAAAATATAAGATTGGTTTAGAGAGAGAAAAATAGTTAGTGGATAGTTGGTGGGATCCTATGTAATAATATTTTATTATGTGGAGCCCACTAATGTAAAAAATAGGAAGTTTTTTATAGGATAAAAATTTAAGATGAAATAAGAAGTTTTTTAGGACATAGAAAGTACTTTAAACGGTTATTCTAGTACTCAATACAAAAATTAAAATGATATGCATGGGCTTAAGAATATGCTTGAGAATTGATATTTACTGGGTAAACACTACTAAATAAATATGAAAATGTTTGAAAATAATCATAAAAACAGTTAAATCACGTATATTATAAATATAAACACATGACACTCTATATGCATATACCAATAACATTTATACTCGATATCCAATATAGAAAAAAGTTATAAAAATTATTTCAACCTTATCTCATTGCTTCTTCTTTTCTCTTCATCGACAATAACTTGCACATGTATATGCACTAATGCACATACCTTTTTACATATTCCCTTTCCACCGCACAGCTTCTTGCCATGTCATCACCACATTTAGCCTCATACCGAGTAGACTAGGAAACTTAATATTTAGGTCATTCACATTCATGAAATATCATTCAGATTTCAATTGTGCCACGTTAATTTTGCAACCCCTTTCTACATCAATGCAATTATAACAAATTATATTTTATAAATATATATTTATTAAAAAATGGAAAAATATACACATTATAATCACCATCATTAAAAAGTGAAAAAAAATTCATTTTAAAACTTTTATGAATTACAAGTGGAATTGTTTAAGTTGCAACTCTCTTTCTTAGGTGGTTTGCAAATTATGTTTGCAATTCATTTAAAACTTCCGTTGTGGATGCTATTAGCGTAGTGCAAGGGCTGTAATTGTAATCCTTTCTTCTCGAAAAGGTATGGCCCCGGTTGTTCTCTAAGAGCAGGGGGTATGGATCCGTCATACCTCCATTAAAGTCCTATAACCTCGCCAAAACCATACCGACTCTCTCGCTATAACTTCATTATAGCATCTTCGCCGTATCCACAACGCTCGCCAAAGGGGACGGGGGTGGGGGTCTCTAACAAATCAAAATACATCAAATAATAAATGTGACATCCCTATAACATCAATTTGACTATAACACCAGAGAGTTACTTTTCCCTCCTATGTTATAGGCAAGTTATAAGCCAGAAAATACTAAAATATGTCTATAACTACCCTTTCACACCGCCTTATGTTCTAACTCTTCCACTTAAACAATACACACACTCTCATACATACTTTACACACACTAATTTTTATTTTTTATATTTAACGCCTACCCCTGCGACTCTCTCTCTCCAAATCCCTAATTCCGCCAGGTTGTTCTTGAGTTCTCTTCGATTCGAATCCTTAATTTCCTGATTCTGATCACTTATAATTATGTAATTATGATTAACTTTTAATTCCATGGGTTGTGTGGGTTCCAAGCCTGAGGATTCGCCGGCGGTAGCTTTATGCCGGAAAAGATGCCAATTTCTCGATGAAGCAATTCACCAACGTTACGCTCTAGCTGAAGCTCATTTAGCTTATTTTCAGTCTCTCAAATCCGTTGGTGATTCGTTAAAAAATTTCTTCGATAACCGCAGGCGACGGAGCCGGTGATAGCTCTTCTTCTCCGGTGCTTAAAATCCCTTCTCAACGAAAGGGAGATTCGTCTGGACCTCCGTCAGCACCGGTGGTTGCACACCGTCATTCGCATTCGAATTGGCGACGGAGCCGGTGATAGCTCTTCTTCTCCGGTGCTTAAAATCCCTTCTCAACGAAAGGGAGATTCGTCTGGACCTCCGTCAGCACCGGTGGTTGCACACCGTCATTCGCATTCGAATTCCGGTTCGTCTCATCTTCACTTTCATAGCGATTCGGATGATGATCCCGGTGATGAAGATGAATCACTTCATTTACACTCCGATAACGGTGTGTAAATCATCAGCGGTACGGCAACTTGAATTATATTGATCAGCACGAATCCTTAGGTGGTTCGTATCTTCCAACTGCTTACCCTTACCCTACGGCCGGTTATCCCCCCGCTGGTTATCCTTCTGCTGGATTCCCTCCCGCCGGTTATCCTTCTGGCGGTTACACAATGAATTACATGAGAAAACAACCGACACCATCTGTTCTGTATCAGCAGAGGCCGAGGAATTCTGAACCTATACATTACGGTGAACCTTCCTCCTCATCTTCATCATCATATTATACCAGCAATTACATTAATCAAAACCCTAGCACCTACTCTTACAACAATAATTACGGTGAGTTTTTCGGTTCTTCTTCACAACAACCTCCGCCGGAGGCCTCGTCTTCAAATTCGAAGCTACCTCCACCGCCGCCGCCGAGCTCTAGTTGGGATTTTTTGAATCCGTTTGAAGCTTTTGAGGACTATTATCCTCCGTATACACCAAGCCGGGATTCTAAAGAGGTCAGGGAGGAAGAAGGGATTCCTGATTTGGAAGATGAAGAATTATACCAGCAGGAAGTTGTTAAAGAGGTACATGGAAATCAGAAATTTGTTGATGCCGGTGGTGATACCAAAAAGGCTCCGGTGATTGATGAAGTGAGTGAAGAAAGAGCTGCAGCTGATCTCCATTACCGGAATGTGGAGGCTAAAGAAGAAGACCCTGTGGAGTATGAGGTTCATGTGGATGTGGTGGATAAAGAAGTAGTTGAAAATAAAAAAAAGACCATTAGTGTTTAACAACGATTCTGAAGTTATGAAAGAAATTCAATCCCAATTTTATCGTGCATCCGATTCCGGCAACGAGCTAGCCAAAATCCTTGAGGTCGGAAAAATTCCTCATAACCGCAAACACGTCGCTTATCAAGGTTAAAATTACTCTCAGTATCAAATACAATAACTTGCCATTTACATTAATTGTTTATCAAATGATTTAACTTTTCAAACAATAATACAATTATGCTGACTTTTGGTACTCGAATTGTGTTTGAATAGTTCCATCCAAGATGCTGAATGTGTTTACGCCTTCGTTAGCACTACCTCCAGCTGATCCTGTTGATTTAGATATGGATGTTGATTTATTAACAAAATTCAAGAATCTTTCTTCAACTCTACATAAATTGTATCTCTGGGAGAAGAAATTGTTTGATGAAGTTAAGGTATCTATTTTGATGCTCATATATGTTTATTTCAGGACTGATTGAGTGTTAGTATGTTAGATTGGAGTTTTAACTTGTGCAACTTTGCAAGTACTTGTTTGTCACGTATATATTTGTTCGTATGCTTAGCGGGAATCTAGCATTTTGGTCTTGATCACTTACCTTTATTACAACGTGTTTTACGTGTTGGTAGATTCGTATTCTTGTATTCAACTTATTACCAATTTTGTCTAATTAAGTTGCAACATTTTGTCTAATTCGTGACGGTTTTGTGTAACAAAAAGACTTATCATTTGAGATACTACGTTGTAGATATAGTTTGGACTTTTAGTATTGTGTTAGGTAAGTCATAAATTATACTGTATTATTCACAATAAAAAGAGTGGTATTTTAATTTTATTTATGGTACAGATTGAGGAGAAAATGAGGTTACTTCATGTAGAAAAGAAGCGGAGACTTTTACGTTTGGATGAGAAGGGTGCGGAGCCTCATAAAATTGATGCAACAAGAACTTTCGTTAGAAGTCTTTCAACCAAAATCCGAATTGCAATTCAAGTTGTTGATAAGATCTCTGAGAAAATAAACAATTTGAGAGATGAAGAATTGTGGCCACAACTAAATGACTTTATTCAAGGGTAAACTCGTCTTTATCTACTTTTCTCTCTGCTTATTCTACATCATAATTCTTGACTCCTACTTTGTGCACTATCTGCTACTTTCTCTAAATTAGAGTCAACCCTCTTTAGAAAAGTCACAATAAATTAAGCTTTCTACAAGACTTAAAACTACGGGTCGGGTAACTACTTGTCAATAGGTTGACCCTTTAACCACTATTTTGTCCATTTCTTAGGGTTTTTTTTATAAACAACTATTGTGTTAGATATAATTACCTAAACTATATTATTAGAGAATTGATATTGCTACCACAACTTTTAATGGTTATACCACACAGTACAAATTTTACAGCTAACTATACAAGTATATTAAGCATTTGATATGGTACATACATTAAAAGTTGTGGTAAGAAAATCAACCCCTATTTTATTATGCTAACAGTCTGAATCATTGACTTTGGGGACTTTCAACTTGGTGGACCACCCATATTGACCGACTCTCTTTTAAGTTACTCCGTATTATTTTAAATTAACCCAAATCGACTTGTTTATATATGTGTAAAAAAAATGAAAATAATGCCAAAAAAAGACATGTTTTAGTTGGTCAATATCTTATTTGTGATATATTCCTTGTAGGTTGACAAAGATGTGGAAGTCAATGCTAGAATGCCACAAGGGTCAACACGAGGCAATTAAAGCTGCTAAACGTATAGACTCAATTACATCTCACAAACAGTCAAGTGATGCAAGTCTAGAAGCTACTTTACATCTAGAACATGAACTACTCAATTGGGCCATACGGTTTTCATGTTGGTTCACAGCTCAAAAAGGGTTCGTGAGATCCTTAAACGAATGGCTACTAAAATGTCTCATGTACGAACCCGAACAAACAATAGACGGGCCCGTCCCGTACTCACCCGGTCGACTCGGTGCACCACCTATATTCACAATCTGTAACCAATGGGCACAAGCCATGCTAAGAATATCCGACAAAGAAGTTGTTGACTCGATGCGGGATTTTGCAACAACTGTTCTTCAATTATGGGAACGGGATAAGGTTGAAATGAGACAACGGGCGGTTGTTGACAAAAATACGGGATGGAATTTGGATAAAGAAGATCAAAAGATTCATAAAGAGCTGCAAATGTTGGATAAAATGATTGTTGTTGCATCAGGAGATGGGAACGGGATGTCGTTAGGGCATTCGGTAGTGTATCAAAGTGAAACAAGTAAAAACGGTAGTTTGCAAACGAGTCTACAGCGGATATTTGAGTCAATGGAACAGTTTAGTTGTGCATCATTGAAAGCTTATGAGGAATTATCGCAACGTATACAAGAAGATAAACTTGCGCAATAGCGGGAACGAACGAGTTTTTTTTGTCTCGTGATTGTGGTTCGATCAGTGTCAATTAAATAGCATTGAAATTGGATTTTGATTCTAAATGATAAGCTGATTGGTCGATCGGAAGCAGAATGAACGATGGAGATGCTTCAGTTTTGCAAGTGTATGTAGTTAGTGTAGAGAACACAAGGGTTTAGAGATGGATGGGTGTTGGTAGTGATATTTTGGTTAGAAATTTGACATTCCTTGGCTTGGTATATTTATTCTTACCAATCAACATTTTATGGAATCGAGTTGGTTTCATTCATCAATGGCCAAAATTCAAATACAAAAATAAGACAGATGCTTTCTTAAGATTTTGAAAATTAAATACCGAAACCTAAAACTCTATTATCGTACTCTTAAACCAAACCAAATTAAGAATCGAACTGCAAATAGGTCTCTTAAGTTTCGTTATGATTTAGAATTATATAACATGGCTTTTGATAATGGGGATTTGTTCTATATAAAAATTTAGGAGCATATTTGTTGGAAATATGTTTTTATTTATTTGTCAGAATAGAATGGGTATAAATGAAAAACAAAAACGCTAAAGTGACTTTTTATCGGTGGGTACAGGTATAACTTGTTACATTAAAAATTGTATCATATCAAATGACACCTAAGCAATTATACCGTATCATTTTAAAAGAAACTACGCACCATTCAAATGTGGAGGAGGCCTCCACCATTTTGGAGGAAACTGCCACGCCATCCAAATGTAAAATAGGCTCTGCCAAATGTCAGTCTTTCTCACACAACAACATTAACATATGTGGCAATTGTCACAATTCTTCCACCGGGGGTGTTCTCCTTTCAACCACATCATGGAAGGCCTTCCATATCATCAATACACCACATGCATAATGTCCATACCGAGTAGTCTAATAAGACGATGGACATCCATGACAGTAACTGACGCTTCAGTTTTTGCAAATCATCGTCATGTTAGTTACGTCTGCTGACACTCAAGTGACATACTCATGCCAACAATACAACTCATCTTCAGTTTTTGGCATGGGTATTTCAGCCGTGTGTCAAAATGGTGGGTCTAAAAAAACTGAAAAAAAGAGTATTGTCGGCATGAATATGTCAGTTTTGTGTGAACCGGAGAATCAGCTGATATGACGTTGATTTGACAAAAACTAACGGCGCCCATTACGTCAGAATTGGCAATTATCTTAGACAGTTGGGCTTTAAAAAAAATCCAGAATTTTCTTTAACTAATTACATTATTACCACATTTTAGACTTTTAATACTCTTTATGTTTTTTTTTGTAATTATATTATATTTTTTTGGCTTTACATGTCTAAATTGACAGAAACGTTTATACAAATTGAAATTTAATCTTTTCATTATGTTTGACTATATACCCAAAATATAAACCCAAAAAATTAGAAGAATTATTAAAGGTGAAAATCGATTTTTGATCAAAGAGCTAATGGTCTAGCGGTAAAAGATGTTTGTCCCTATTCTTGAGGTTGAGGGTTCAAATCTTATAGTGGACAATTGGACATAGATAAATTTAAGAGTAGATTAGATTGTTGTTAAAAAAAATTGATTTTAAACTCGGTATGTTGAAACGTTGCTTGAGCTTAGGAAATGAAAGAAAAAATACCTTTAAAAATGGAAATAAAATGGTCTAATGACAAAAACCCCATAAGGGAAAATGGTCAAAAGCGATGATGAGTTTTCACTCAAATTCCACAGATTGAAAAAAGGTGCACACTGATTATTCTCTTTCCTATCATTATATGCTACTAATTAAATACCATACTTTATTTAATCATATGTTTGATTGTATTTGTAGATTTAATAAGAGTTTTGTTAATGTATACCTTATGGATATACAAACATTTAATAAACTAAAATTTCCTTAACTAAAGTAAACTGATATTGATAAGTCATTAATGCATTTTTGTTATACCATTTTTATCATTATCATAATTAAAAATAAAGTTTTTTTGATACATTAAACACAGAGGCATAAAAAGTATATAACATTTACTATAATGTGTCCCTGGAGCACATATTAGAAAATGTCATTTAATAATTTAGGGAACACATTTTTTTTACAGTAGAACATACAAATCATCTACACTACTCTTAAATTTATACATACTATATTGTCTACGGCAGGATTTGAACTAATGACCCATGAGAATACATTTAAATATTTTATACTTTGGTGAGAGCACTTGATTTAAATTGAAAAAATGGAAATGAGAAAAGTAAAATGATAATAATATTGCTCTTGCTTCAAACATATATTTCTTAGTGCTCGGTTTACCCATTGACATTGTTTGATTTAATATTACCAAAAATAATTTATCTTTATTACTTCATCCGTTTTTAAATAAGTGATACAAATTAGCTTTCACATTTTTTAGGTAAAAATTTATAATGAAGGTTAAATTAGATTAAATTGGATAGTTAGTGAGTGAGGGGTCCCACATATTATGATTAAAGTGAGTTTAGTGATGTTTAAAAGTAAAATTAAGGGTAAATGAGTAATTTCACTTTATTAAAGGAGATGGTTAGTGAGTATGGGTCCCACTATATTTTATAAAATAAGGAAAGTTTCAAAGTGTATCACTTATTTTGAAACACCCTAAAATGGAAAATATATCACTTATTTTGAAACAGAGGAAGTAATATGTTTCGATAAATTTTATACTTATTATCTTATTCCCTCTAGCTATATTTTTCCTCCAGAATTCTCCTTAGATTTATATATATGTGTGTTTAGTTGATTTACAAAAAATTTCGAAATTGGAATATTAGGTGATCCATGCATGTTTACTTATTAAATCACAATAGTATACATATAATGTGTGTATGCTCAATTATTTATTTTGTTTATGCATGCATGTTTTAAACAGTGCATTACTGGTTTACTTAAGTACTAATATACAGAAATTAAAATTTCAAATATAGTTTCAATAAATTCATGTGGCATTTGAAATTTCAAAACTCGTCCATTTATGGCTTTTACGTACACAAATAAAATTCCGTAGTCGGTGCACTACCTATGTGATGTAAATGAGTAAATAGCAACATTGTATAAATGTGTGTAAATGTAACACCCAACTAAACTTATTTACTCATCAATATGTTAAGGAAGGATGATATATATTCTACGAAGTATAAAAATTACTTCATTCATCATACTAGATAAAATTTTAAAATAAACTGTATAAATATATTAAAATATAAATTGTAATGTGTAATTAATTTTATAGTTTAAAAATCACCTCTCAATTAAAACATTATAAAAATTGACTATATGTGTTTTAATGTTAATATTTTGTAATAATAAAGTTAAATCAAAATACAAATTATTCATATATTTAGGTCTTTTTTATCATCTTTCACACAATATGCATCTTTATAAAAACTATAATTATTCTTTTATTATAATTTAATAAAAATCAATAATTATATAATAATTGGTATAGCATGTCTTAATAGAAAAAATTATATTAAATATATGTTATTAATTGTAATTATTGGAAAGAGAAATTATATTTAGTCATATCATTTAGTCATACTCATAGTCCTACCTACTTGATAGGATGATATATGTACTCTACTACTTCTCTCTCTTAATATTATTCATTGATTTAAATTGACACATATCTTTATCTAATAAGTAGGACTATAAGTAGGAGCAAATAGTAGGACTAAATATTATTAATCTATTTGAAATATCCAGACACAATCCAAACATATATACTTCCTCCGTATCAAAATAAGTGACACACTTTCTATTTTGGGGTGTATCAAAATAAGTGACACACTTTGAAAACTTTCCTTATTTGGTAAAAATAGTGGGACCCATACCCACTAACTATCCACTTTAATAAAGTAAAATTACCCTTATACCCTTACTTTTACTTTTAAAACTCATTTATCTCACTTTATTCAAGAAAAGTGGAACTCATTCTCCACTAACTATGTACTTTAATCTATTTTAACCCCTACTTTAATCTTTTACCTCAAAAAACGTGTAAGCCAATTTGTATCATTTATTTTGATACGGAGGAAGTACTAAATATACGTTCTTACCAAACATGATGGTCTAAATGACAAAGAAAGATGAATTAAATTTTAGATTTTAAAGCATCAAACAACTGTAAACCCTTTTTATCTCATTATGTACATGAAAGACAACAAAAACAAGCGATAGAAATTAGAACCCAAAGAACAAATATATTCTCTCTCTCTCTCTCTCTCTCTCTCTCTCTCTCTCTAATTAGTTCTTTTTTTCTTCTTCTTTCGTTTTCTTGAGTTGAAGAAATTGAATCAATCATGGGACTTTGTGCATCAGCTCCAAAATCAAGAACAAACCCAGAAAGGAATCAGTTCCAAAGCCACCAAAAAAGCAATCTTTTTAGCTATAACAATAATAATCACCCAAGCGCACCGCCCACCACCAACCAACAACAACCAAAATTTTCCGGCCAAATTCCATCACAAACCACCGCCGGAGCTGGCGGTGGTGCTACTCCTTCTTTCTCTGAATTTTCTTTTATTGACCTTAAAACTGCTACTAATAATTTTAGTAGTGATTTAATTGTATCCGAAAGTGGTGAAAAAGCACCAAATGTTGTTTATAAAGGAAGACTCAAGAATCGTCGGTGGATTGCCGTCAAGAAATTCTCCAAATTGTCCTGGCCCGACCCGAAACAATTTGCGGTATTTCATTTTTTGCCTTTCCATTGAATTTTGATTAATTTAATTAAGACAATATGCTATTTTGTGTTTGGATTGCTTAAATTACCCAGGATAGTAAACACCTGGATTTTTGTTGGAGGCCTCGTATTAGTAAAATTATTTTACAATTTTAAAACTATTACTAGGAAGTATTAGATTAGTTTATTGTCCCATGTGTAAACAAAATAATTGTTAATTACTTGTGTAAATTCTAGAAATGATCATTCTGGCTATTATTTATATATTTATTAAAGATTAAAGACAAGGTCGTGGTTGGAATTGGTAAGGGTGAAATTTGAGATCCAAGTTAGGTTACCAAAAAAAATAAAATCGATTATGTTCCTGATTAAGTTAAACTTTTACATGTATTGCTTATAGAAATTTGTTGGTGTTAACTTGGTAAAGGCAGTAGATGCTTATTTGAGAAGACTTATAATTGACTTCAAAAATCTTGCTTAGAAGTATTCTTTTGTATTTAAGGATTTTGATGTTCTGTACTTTATATCTTGGCTTTAAATTTTAAATTGGTATGTTAGCCATGTATTATCAACTATTTAGAATCTTCGAACCCTAATATCTACTCATCACACTCATGTATCAATGCAACGTAGAGTGAATCCTTGTTGAAACGTGACACTATTTTTATTTAATGTCAAAAAAGTTGATGACGGGTTTTTATTTATGATGTAGGAGGAAGCATGGGGTGTCGGGAAACTGCGTCATAAAAGACTAGCGAATTTGATTGGGTATTGTTGTGACGGTGAAGAGAGGTTGCTTGTTGCTGAATACATGCCTAATGACACTCTTGCTAAGCATCTATTTCATTGTACATATATACTTCTAATTTATGCATTTATCATTCACGGTTGTTGCTAGGATTGGTGTTATATCTTGTAAATTTCCATTTATATAAAGGAAAATGAAAAAGAATCTGATTATGTCAAACTCTACATCCTAGCTAGTCTAGTTTACGGTCCAAATGAGTGTTTTGTGGCATTTGCAGGGGAAAATCAAACAATCGAATGGGCTATGCGAATTAGGGTTGCTCAATACATATCTGACGCCTTAAACTATTGTACCACCGAAGGTCGCGAATTGTACCATGATCTTAATGCATACAGGATTCTATTTGATGAGGTGCATCATTAAAACTTTATATATATTTCATCCGTTCTCATTAAACCAACCATCCAATTTTTTTCTTAATTTGTAAACGGATATCCATGTGATTTGTTATATAACCTATACGGTTATAATAGGAAAACAATTACAATTTCCCATTTTTTTTTCTTCAGACATGTGTCAATTAATGAGAGATGCATGAATATCTTTATAATTTAGTTTTGAAGCTAATATGCTAATGATTTGATGGACTTTGTAGGACGGAGATCCCCGGCTTTCATGTTTTGGACTGATGAGAAACAGTAGGGACGGGAAAAGTTATAGCACAAATCTTGCATATACACCTCCCGAATATCTCAAACACGGTAATCACACACACAATATCCGGAAGATATGATCATTATAAAAATTACTCCCCTTCTACAGTTTTTTTTGTTTTGTTTTTGCTATGTTCCGAGGGTTATACGAACAACTATACGAGGCTTTAAGTTTCTTTAGAAAGATCTTATATGTTTTAGTTTTACAAATTAACAATTAGATCCCACATTGCTAACTTTTAAACCACAGGAAGAGTCACCCCAGAGAGTGTTGTTTACAGCTTTGGGACGGTCCTTTTAGATCTTCTAAGCGGGAAACACATCCCTCCAAGCCATGTAAGTTTTTTATATTCAAGAAACACCATTTGACATTCACCATGTTCTTTTTCCCTCATTTACATAACTGAAATGGGACCCCCAAATCATTATTGCGATCTTCATGTTTGCAATATCATTTTTTGGGAAGTTTGCGTATGGTCCACCACCTTATACAAGTTTAGTTGCATCCTCAATAAATGCTTCTTGCTTCTTAAACCGACAGATATGGAAATTTGTGATGTTTTGTAGTCTTGCTGTTATATTATTTCAATCAAAATTTCATTGAATATAGGCGCTTGATTTGATCCGTGGAAAAAATATCATACTTTTAATGGAGTCACATTTAGAAGGAAACTTTTCAACAGATGAAGCAACTATACTTGTCGATCTTGCCTCCAAATGTTTGCAATATGAACCAAAAGATAGACCTACTATTAAAGACCTCGTTGCAACACTTGCTCCACTTCAAACCAAATGTGACGTAAGGATTTATTTGTCAAATAAAACTTATTTATTATTTAATTATTTACCCTCTGTTTTTTGGGGGTTTTTAGGTTCCATCTCACGTAATGCTCGGGATTTCAAAACAAGAGGAAGTTCCATCAACTCCACAACGCCCTCTTTCCCCTCTTGGAGATGCTTGTTCCCGCAAAGATCTTACGGCAATTCATCAAATCTTAGTTATGACACACTATCGTGATGATGATGGAACCGGGACTAATGAGGTAAGTTGACTTGTACATTGTGCTATGTTCATAGTACATGGACTACTGGAATTGGTTAATTAAGGCTGAAAATTTTCGTTTTCAGTTGTCGTTTCAAGAATGGACTCAACAAATGAGAGATATGTTGGAGGCTAGGAAACGTGGGGACCAAGCGTTCCGTGATAAAGACTTCAAAGCAGCCATCGACTTCTATTCACAGGTATCAAACATTTTAAAATAGTAAAAAAAATCTTACAAATTAGCAAATGATTAAATAAAATAGTAATCATTACCAAACATTTTCCTTATATAACTTAATTTGGGCAATTGTCCATTTACAGTTCATAGATGTTGGAACGATGATATCACCAACGGTTTACGCAAGGAGGAGTTTATGCTACATGCTCTGTGATCAACCTGATGCCGCCCTTAGAGATGCCATGCAAGCACAGATTGTGTATGCTGACTGGCCCACCGCCTTTTACATGCAATCAGTTGCTCTTAGCAAGCTCGACATGCATCAAGATTCTCTTGATATGTTAAACGAGGCTGCTGGCCTTGAAGAAAAACGACAAAAAGGCGATCGACGAGCCTAGTAAATACCATCTTTTGAAAAAATAGTAAATAATTTGATGTCAGATATGTTTGGCTTCAAATTTTTGAATGAATTTTACTTGCGTACAAAAGTTTGTTGATTATATATATAGTGTTTAACTGTCTTGAAGCATTATATATCCTTGACAAAGTATTAGTCCTGGGATAACACAAATTATACATGTTGATTCACACGAATATAAGGAATAATTCTATTAATTATCGTTGATTTGACGAATACCGATAATTAGGGTAGTTTCAAGTCAAATACATAACTTGTGAATTGAGAGAGAAAAATGAAATTTCACCAAAATTGGATGTTCAAGCATCAACATTAAACCCTAAATTAGACTTGGAAGTTCGAATGGGCCTAAAAATATTAACGGGTCGAAACCTATGTCACAAACAAAGTTCAAAAACTCATAAAATTGTGAACCACTTTGGTTGTTTACCATCACATTCTTGGAGACCCATATCCCAAGTTATGTCCATTTTAACACAACTCATTTAGTTATTTGATTTTAGGTTTCTAGAAATAAAAGAGCCCGATCCTCCAAAGCATCACTTATCGACTAATGTCTTCTTGGTAAATCACCCACAAATTTTTGAACATCTAGAGTGAAAACTGAAGAGTATGAAACTGTTGCAGATAATAATCACCTAGATAATGATTTTGGTTATTAAAAAGTAGTAGCTAAAAACTACGGAGACTAGGTTTGTGTTCATGGCAGATTCAAATCGATTTGTTATCTGCATATTAATTCCTTTGTGTAGTTTAGTTCATGGGTTTTGATAATGATAGTCTGTCTCTAAATGCATTAAAAATGATACATATAAGTAATTCTTAAAATTCAGGATTCGGTTAGAGATGAACGTACAATTATTTTATTCATGTCTTATGATAGCTTTTAGAGCTCAAAACCCTTAGTTCATTTAATACTTCATCCGTTTCAAAATAAGTGATACAAATTAGCTTTCACGTTTTTTGAGGTAAAAGATTGTAATAAAGATTAAATTAGATCAAATTGGATAGTTAGTGAGTGAGGGGTCCCACATATTATGATTAAAGTGAGTTTAATGATGTTTAAAAGTAAAAGTAAGGGTAAATGAGTAATTTCACTTTACCAAAGGAGATAGTTAGTGGGTATGAGTCCCCTTATATTTTATCAAATAAGGAAAGTTTCAAAGTGTATCACTTATTTTGAAACACCCCAAAATGGAAAGTGTATCACTTTTTCAAACGGAGGAAGTAGTTTTTCATAACATGATGTAACCGGTCCACTACGCAAATATCAGACGTTTTTTAAGGACAAACCGGTATCAACCAAGTCTTTTGATGAGCTTCTCGGGATCAAGCCTTTTCACAAGGCTAGGTGAAAGAATTCTTGGCCCAATCCAATTTTTGCATTTATAACAAGCCCGAAAAGTCAAAGTACAATAATTTATATGGGCATGTTTACGTTTTACAGATAGGGAATGATTTATATACCACAATTTTTTATGCATCTACCAAAATTAATGCTGATGTATGATATAAAAATTGTGGTGTAGAAATGAATTCCCTTAGGTGGTGTTTGGTTCGCTGGAAAGTAATGGAATCTGAGGGAATTGGAATCCAATTCCACCAGATTCCAGTGTTTGGTTCAAAAAAATGGATGGAATTGGATTCCTAAATGATGAAAACATTCCACCAAATGAAGGAATCTCAATTCCATCCAAATGTTGATGGAATTGAATTCCAAGGTTGGATGGAATGTTCTTTTACCTTTATACCCTCCACCTACCGCCACCCCCTCCACCCACCGCCACCACCGCCACCAACCGTCATCGCAACAACCACCTACCGCCACCACCACCACCAACCGCCACCACCCACCACCGCCACCACCACCACCCACCACCACCACCACCCACCACCACCACCCACCACCACCACCCACCACCGCCACCAACCACCACCCACCGCCGCCACCGCCACCTCCGCCACCGCCGCCACCCGCCACCACCGCCTCCGCCGCCACCACCGCCGCCACCATCCACCATCACCACAACCCACCGCCACCACAACCACCGCCGCCACCACCACCTACCGCCGCCTCCACCACCACCACCTACCGCCGCCTCCACCACCACCAACCGCCACCGCCGCCACCACCACCACCATCACCCACCACCACCGCCATCCACCATCACCACCACCCTCTGCCACCACAACCACCGCCACCACCACCACCCACCGCGCCTCCACCACCACCACCAATGCCACCACCACCACCAACGCCACCACCCGCCACCACCGCCGCCGCCGCCATCACCCACCGCCGCCACCATCCACCATCACCACCACCCACCGCCACCACAACCACCCACCACCACCAACCAACCACTACCAGTAATAAGGATAAATTCGTTATTTTAGATAATTCCAATTCCAATTCATGTCAACCAAACAAAATATTGAATTGGATTCCAATTCTCTTCCATGCCAACCAAACAGACTATGGAATTGGATTCCAATTCCTGACGAATTCCAATTCCTTCCTAGATTCCAATTCCATCATAAACATTCTGCGAACCAAACAGCACCTTAACAAATACCATAAATCGGAAACATGTAAGTCTTCTATTCATCCAAAAGTACAAGTTTTCTTACATTAAGTACAAGTCATTCTAGCATGGGCTCAAAAGACAGAAAATCTAACTTCAAATGATACCCACTAAAACTTACATATAGATCATCAAGTATTCATACAGTACAACTCTTAATTACGTTACTTGGTTGTACTGTACAACTACTCAATGCATCCAAAATAAAAAACATATTTACTTCATTAACCTTCCAAAATAAAATCCTAAATTACGTTAGACGGCCCAGCCCGGCCCGATTGATTGTCTACAAAGCAAGTTCAACATTTAAAGCATTGAAACCAACTGGCTGCTGCTCCACCTCCCACTTGGCCTGAGGAATCACTCCAACTTTTACAGGGATGTACTCCTGGTCCCCCCAAGTTTATTAATTTACAAAAAAGCAACAGAAAAGTTTTATCATGACAATTAATAAAGACAAAGATAATCTAAAGAGATTGTAAATCTGTCAAGATTCTTTCACTACATACCCATTTTGTCTCTGCTATTTTTATGAATATTTCTATCAATTATTGGCACTCGGTATCCCCTACCCAGACATTTTATTCATAGTTTCAAGAGTTAATTACATAGAAGGTCCCTGTGGTTTACCACTTATTACAGCTACGGTCCCTGAACTTCGTTTATTACACCAGACATCCCTGATGTATACAATTTGTTACACCCATGGTCACTGTTGCCCTTAACTTTTTCTAAATGACAAAAATACCCTTTTGGTCTTTTGTAATAAAGCGAAGATAAGGGATCGTGAATGTAATAAGTGCTAAACCATAGGGACCATTTTTGAAATTTACTCTATTAATTGATTTTTTTTTCTTTTCTCTCTTTAATTCATATTCTCCCGACACATTCAGACTCACCGCTCGCCTCTATCTCTTTGAATTCAAACCTCAATCAATAACCATTATCGTCGCGTAATCAACCCTTGCCTCAGGTAGCCTTCTCCAGTTGTCCCGCCGCCAATGACGTTCTATCGACCTGAGTGTGCAAAATACCAACTCCTCTGGCGACGTGCATCAAAGGTCTGAATCACCGCGTGTGCAAACCACCAAATCCTCTGGTGACGTGCATCAATTGTCTGATACAATTCTGGTCGATAGAACGTCATCGGCTCGGAACATCTGGAGAAGGAAACCGGAGGCAGGGGTTGGTGGATCAAATTTTCAGGGGGGTTTGGTGGCGCGACGATAATGGTTATTGATTGATGTTTGAATTCAAATAGATAGAGGTGGGTGGTGAGTCTGAATGTGGCGGAAAAACATGAATTATAGAGAGAGAAGAATAAAAATCAATTAATAGAGTAAATTTCACGGATGGTCCTTGTGGTTTATCACCTATTACATTCACAGTCCCTTATCTTCACTTTATTACAAAGGCCAAAAGGGTATTTTCATCATTTAGAAAAAGTTAAGGGCAGCAGGGACCATGGGTGTAACAAATTGTATACACCAGGGACCTTCAGTGTAATAAACGAAGTTCAGGGACTGTGGGTGTAATAAGTAGCAAACCACAGGGACCTTCCGTGTAATTTACTCTAGTTTCAATTTAGACCCTATGCTAATACCTTTTTGCATTTTTACGCCTTCAACTTTCTATAACCCCATTTGGCATGAAATGTTATACAAAATGAGATTAAGATGTATACATATTTAATTTACTACATAGAGGATGTTTGGGATTGCATAGTGTTTGAATACCAAAAATTACTAAAGTATTTTAAGCATATTTTCAGGGAAAAACATGTTATTAAACACATAATTGATGCTTTTATCAAAGAGATTTTTTTAAACAAAAGATGAAAATACGCGATTACAATCACATGCGTAAAAGGGTTGTGTTGGAGCAAATCACAGATCAACTTAGTACTGATGCTGCAGTTGGTGATAATTATGTTTATTACTGATGGGGCAGAACATGTTACTACTGATGAAGTTGATACTGGTGTATACTATAACTAAAGTTACTACTGATCAATGCTTATTGAAGATACTACTGATCATTGTAGTTACTACTGACGATGTATCTGGACTTACTACTGATCACCAAGTTTACTACTGATCTTCATATTTACTACTGGTGATAAGTTTTACTACTGACAACGCATATTTGGAACAAATCAAGTCCGAGATCTTCGCAGAGATAGTTATAGAATGTAAATCAATGTATATCGTTTATAATTAGATGTAAATCGTATCCTAGAATAACTAGGGTAAATAGTTTAGCTTCAAGGACTATTATATATAGTTCCTTACGAATTGTAAACGTACGTGTGTATTGTTAACTCGATAATATACATTGAAGCTTTTTGTGAAACTGTGTTCTTAATATTCTTACATATTGTTCTTACAGTTCATAGTTCTTAATACATTGATATAGTGTTGATCCGCTGCAACTTCTATCATCAATTAGATCTAAGGTGTTTATTAACTTGTCTACAGTTAATCGATCCTGACAAGTGGTATCAGAGCTTATTGGTTCTAGATCTACTATTTGTTAAGAACAACAAAAAGTTTTAATCTTTAAAACACACACATTATTAATCATGACTGATAATAATGAAAGCACTCAGGCCAACAAAATTCCCATTCTCACTCCCAATAACTTCGGGATGTGGAAGAATCGTATTAAGCAATACATGCTTATTACAGATAATTCCATGTGGGAAGTAGTCTGTGAAGGAAACAAAACTGGTCAACTTCAAGCAAGCAGCTCTGCAACTGAGGCAGACAAACTTAAATGTGAGAAGGAAAAGAAAGATAAAGGCATCGAACTCAAAACTCTAAGCACTCTCTTACTGGCCATTCCTAATGATTATCAACATCTCTTTGTTGAATATGATGATGCAAAAATATTATGGGAAGCACTGGAGAAGAGATTCGTTGGGACAAAGAGCACCAAGAGGAATATGAAGTCTGTTCTCAAACAAGACTTTGAAAATTTCAAAGGAAAGCCCAATGAAACACTCACTCAAGTGTTTGACAGATTCAACAAACTAATTGGTGAACTCAACCAAGTTGGTGTAAAGATGGACCAAGAAGATGTCAACATGAAGTTCCTAAGGTCTCTTAGTGAAGAATGGGCCATGTACACAGTGGTGTATAGACAAAGAGATGCTTTAGAAGAAAAGGAGTTAGATGAACTCTATAATGATCTCAGAGTGTTTGAAACTGAGGTAAATCACAAAAACCCTTCTATTTCTTCTAACAATGCTGCTTTTGTGTCTAGTACAGGTCAAGGACAAGAAACCTCCACAGGAAAGACTGCAGATTCTGAGGATACTGCAAGAGAATCCTTCTTCACTAGTCATGTGCACACTGCATTGATTAGTGATGACTTGGAACAATTGAATCCAGATGATCTTGAGGAAATGGATCTTAAATGGCAGATGGCTATGCTGAGCCTAAGAACCAAAAGATTCTTAAAAAGAACTGGTAGGACAAGCCTAAATTTCAACAAAGGTGACAAAGCAGGATTTGACAAAACTAAAGTCAAGTGTTACAACTGTAACAACCTTGGTCACTTTGCAAAAGAATGTCCTCAACCAGACAAAAGATCAAAATCAACTGCTCTTGTGTCACAACAAGGACAAGGCTATGACTGGAGCTTCCAAGCAGAAGAGCATGCTCAAAATCAAGCTCTCATGGCCTTTACTGAAAACAAAACTGAGAGCATTCAGATCCCAGAAGAAGGAAGAACATGGCATATTGATAGTGGATGCTCAAGGCACATGACTGGAAATCTGCAAATTCTTAAGGATTTCAAGTCAATTGATGGAGGATATGTGGCATTTGGTGAGAATCCCCAAGGAGGTAAGATTACAGGTAAAGGTACTGTTACTAATGGAAAAATTACCTTTGATGATGTATTTTATGTAGCTGAATTAAAATACAATCTTGTCAGTGTGTCTCAAGTTTGTGATAAAAAGAACAAGATTCTTTTCACAGACATTGAGTGCATCATTCTTTCTCCTGATTTTATTTTAGATGAAAAATATGTTGTTTTAAGAACTCCAAGGAGAAACAATGTGTATTGCCTAGATATAGGGGGAGAACTCATTTCTACAAATGAGGTCAACTGTTTTATATCCAAGGCAAACACCACTGAATCAGAACTATGGCATAGAAGGATGTGTCACACAAATTTTAAAAACATGAATAACTTAGTAAAAAGAAATCTGGTCATTGGACTACCTCAAAAACAATTCATGTGTGATCATCATTGTGTTGCATGCCTAAAAGGTAAACAACACAAGACTTCTCATAAGTCCAAAATTGTTAACTCTATTTCTGTTCCTTTACAGCTCTTACATATGGACCTTTTTGGACCAACAAATGTAATGAGTATTGGAAAGAAACAATATTGTCTTGTTATTACTGATGACTTTTCCAGATATACATGGGTTTTCTTTCTCAGGACAAAGGATGAAACAAGTGAACTCATCAAGAACTTAATTGTTAAACTGGAGAACTCATCTGATCAAAAAGTTAAAGCCATAAGATGTGACAATGGCACAGAATTTAAGAATACTAACTTAATTAACTTTTGTGATCTTAAAGGTATTGACAGGCAATACAGCTCACCCAGAACTCCACAACAAAATGGTGTAGCTGAAAGAAGAAATAGAACCATCATTGAAGCAGCAAGATCAATGCTTGCAGACTCAAAATTACCAATCACTTTTTGGGCAGAAGCTGTCAATACTGCTTGTTACGTTCAAAACAGAGTATTAATAGTGAAGCCACATTTTAAAACACCATATGAACTTTTTAATAAAAGAAAACCTTCTATAAATTTCTTAAAATCATTTGGTTGTCCTTGTACTATTTTGATTACAAGAGAACAAATTGGTAAGTTTGACTGCAAAGCTGATGATGGAATATTTGTGGGATACTCTACTCAAAGTAAATCATACAGAGTGTTCAACAAAAGATTAAGAATAATTGAAGAAAGCATTAATGTTTCCTTTAATGAAAACATTGCTAATGAACAAGGAAATGGTCCAGATTGGCTATTCAACATAGACAATCTAACCAAATCCTTTAATTCTAATATGAATTTCAATACAGGTAATTCAAACTGTCACAATCAAAAGGAAGGAACATCATCAGTTAATACTGGTCAAGAAAAGATGAGATACATAATAGTTGATACTGCTCCCATAGTTAATACTGATGTCAGTAATAACTCAAATATTGAAAGCAGTAGTAACTCTGAGAATGAGGACAGTAGTAATTCAAATACTACTGGTACCAGTAATAGTACTCAAAATACTACTGGTCCCAATAATAACCTAGATTCTCAAGATACTACTGATACCAGTAACAACTTCAATACTACTGATCTCAATGAAGATGATAGCAGTAGTAACTCTGACCAAGATAATGATGAACCAAATACTAATGACAATGAAGGATCTCAAGAAGAACAACTACCTGAGGCAAATGAGTCCAACCTTGAAAATCAACTAGTGGTTGATAAAGCTACAACAACAAGGACTCAAAAGAACCATCCATTAGACCTTGTTCTAAGTGATGTTAACTCACCACTTCAAACAAGAAGCAAATTAAACAAAAGTTTAACTGCAAATATGTGTAATATAAGCTTAATTGCTAATGAATGTATGTATGAATGCTTTCTGTCTCAGGATGAACCAAAGAAGATTCAACAAGCAATGAAGGACTCAAACTGGATTGAGGCAATGCAAGAAGAGCTTCTTCAATTCAAGTTACAAGCTGTTTGGACACTTGTACCTCTACCAAAAGGAAAAAGAGCCATTGGAACCAGATGGATCTTTAGAAATAAGAAAGATGAAAGAGGCATAGTGATCAAGAACAAAGCCAGACTTGTAGCCCAAGGATACACTCAAGAAGAAGGTATAGACTATGATGAAGTATATGCTCCTGTTGCCAGAATTGAAGCTATAAGAATATTCCTAGCATATGCTTCATTCAAAAGGTTTAAAGTCTATCAAATGGATGTGAAGAGTGCTTTCCTGTATGGGAAGATTGAAGAAGAAGTTTATGTTTGCCAACCTCCAGGATTTGAAGATCCAAAACATGGTGATTATGTGTTCAAACTTGATAAAGCTCTTTATGGCCTACATCAGGCACCAAGAGCATGGTATGACACACTATCATCATACTTATTAAAGAACAATTTCAAAAGAGGAGCCATTGATAAAACTCTATTCACAAAGAAAGTTAAAGATGATATCCTACTGGTACAAATCTATGTAGATGATATCATCTTTGGCTCAACCAATGATTTACTATGCAAAGAATTTGAAGAACTGATGCAGATTAAATTCAAGATGAGCTCTATGGGTCCAATGAATTTCTTCCTTGGACTCCAGGTTAGTCAAAGAACAAATGGTATTTTGATTAATCAATCAAAATATGTGAAAGACATCTTGGAAAAGTTTGATATGAAAGACTGTAAGAGTGCAAGTACTCCAATGGAAACACACAAACACCTACATCCTGATATTGAGGGGGAGGATGTAGATGAACACTTATATAGATCAATGATAGGTTCGTTGATGTACTTAACTGCATCAAGACCTGATATTATGTATAGTGTTTGTGTGTGTGCAAGGTATCAAGCAAGACCTAAAGAACTACACTTGCAAGCTGTCAAAAGAATATTCAGATACTTGAAAGGCAAACCATCACTTGGTCTATGGTATCCACATGATTCACCCTTTGAACTCATAGCCTACACAGATAGTGACTATGGAGGTGAATGTCAAGACAGAAAATCCACTACGGGTGGATGTCAATTCTTTGGATCAAGACTGGTGTCATGGCAATGTAAGAAACAAACAAATGTATCAACATCAACTGCTGAAGCAGAATATGTAGCTGCATCTGCTTGTTGTGCTCAAGTACTATGGATTCAAAACCAGCTCCTAGACTTTGGTATCTCTATCCTTAAAACTCCTATTTTTATTGACAATCAAAGTGCTATTAGTATTGTGAACAATCCAGTAAAACACTCAAAAACCAAACACATTGAAATAAGATTTCATTTTATAAGAGATTGCAATGAAAAGAAATTAATCAAAGTAGTTAAAATTCATACTGATGATCAATTAGCAGATCTTTTTACAAAAGCATTTGATGTAGGAAGATTTAACTTTTTGGTTAGCAGTATTGGAATGATTTTAATAAACTAAGTCTCTTAAAATCATGTGTAAAGTTTTTGTTGTAAATTATTATTTATTCACTTAAGTGTTTTACTACTGGTATTTCTGTACTACTGGTGTGTAGGTATGTGCACAAAATACTACTGGTAGCTTATTACTACTGATGTGTATTAGGTTTACAAAAATACTACTGGTATGTCAGTACTACTGGTGTTCACATATACTACTGGTCTTGTGTGTTAGTAATTACTACTGATGTCCTTAGTTACTACTGGTGTCAAAACCATGAGTTACTACTGATGTTTGTGGTTACTACTGACGTTTCTTACTGGCATATCATTTACTACTGGTCCTTCAAAATCAAAATTACCATACTAACCCCCATGAAAATAACCGTTATGTTATGATTCGAAGGGCAATTTAGTCTTTTTGTAGGTGAAATCAAAAGATATAAAAGGCGGAAATCGTTTAGTTTATCATTATCTTCACCTCGATCTGTCAAAACCTCTCAATAAACCCTAGTTTACAATCAAAAACCCATAGTCAGTAACAAAATTCCTGCAAAAAATTCAAAATGATGGCAACTCTACAATCTCTTGATGTGCAAACCGATCTGAAATATTCAGAATTTCACAATATGGTTGCCTTTTTAAAGAATCCCGACGGAACAAAAGATTTCCGTCCAATCGTCAAATTCTTGAGAAATTCTTACATACAGTTCGCTCTAACTGTAAAACCAAAATCATATCAAAAGCACTTGATTGATTTTTGGACAAATGCTGAACGAGTTGAAGGGTCAACAATGCCCATGATCAAATCAACTGTCGATGGAAAGACTATCACCATCACAGAAGAATCCATCAGAAATCACCTTCAACTACATGATGATACAGGTATGACCACTCTTCCTAAAGAAACTATTATTTCAAACTTACAAAGAATGGGTTATGAAGGAAGACTAGACATAGTCACATTTCAAAAAGGTCTTCTTTCACCCCAGTGGAAATACCTTGTTCACACTATTCAACACTGTATTTCTCCAAAAAGAAGTACTTGGAATGAGTTCAATAAATCAATAGCATCTGCTGTTGTTTGTTTGTGCACAGATCAAGTCTTCAATTTCTCAAAAATGATTTTTGAAAGAATGCTTGGAAACCTATCCTCATCAAAATTTTTAATGTATCCAAGATTCCTATCTCATATTTTCAACTGTGAAATTCAGGTTCTATCTGAACATAAAAATCTTTTTCTCTTTCCTGAATTAAACAAAAAGGTGTATGCTAATATGAGAAAACAATTTAAGTTTTCGGGCAAGGAAACCCCTCTGTTTCCTAACATGATCCAAGATCACACACAAACTGGAGAGGGTTCAATCATTGCTACAACCCAAATTGAACCTCAACCCACTCCATCACCCCCAAATACAGCCCAAACACCACCCCAAACAGCCACTCAATCACCCAACTTAGAAGTCCTGAATGTGTCCCAGGAACTTGATATAACTCTGCAGAGTGCTACTCTTCACTCTGTGGAAGACCTACCAGACAAAACCAAAAACATTTACTCAATTTATAAAAGAAAGAAACTTTCTTCAAAGGACACCAGGGGACAAATAGAGTCACACCCCAGGCTCAAAGAGTTGTCCTCCAAGGAGGAGAGAGGACATGAGGGGAGGGCTTTCACTACTGATGCCCCAAAGGTGGGTGCACAGGATAGTGAAAACATCTTTAGGACCCAAACCTCGGCAACTTTGAGTGATGACTCTTTTGAGGAATTACTCAAAGGACCCCGGTGCCAAGAAACCACAAGGGGGGCATCTCTGCTTCTTCTAGGAAGAAGAGGATGTCTAAAAGACCCAATGAATCACCAAGAAGTGATGAGGGCAGAAGTATTGATTTGACGGATAGGATGGAAAACCTTCAAACCAAAGTACCAGTTAGTGAGCCCGATGATCTTGCTAGATGGAGTGAGGGCAGTATTAAAATCCAACAATTGACGGCTAAAGTGGATTCCTTGGAATCCACTGTACAAGATTGTCTTTATTATCAAACAAATCAAGGAAAAACTATGGCTGCTATGAAAAGAAATGTCAATATCATCAACAAAAGAATGAGACAATATGAACTTAGGCTTCATCAACAATCAAAGCTTATCAGGAACTTGAAAAAGAGGATTGATGATAGTGAGGCTCCTCCAGTTGAGCTCACTAAGGGGGAGAAGGATAACATACAGACAATGATTGATGAATCCATTGCAGCAGCAGCTTCCTCCCTCTTGAATTTAAAAGAAACAGAAGTTGATGAAGGCCCAGAGATGATGATTACAGAAGATGAGCCCATTACTACTGCTACAATGGAAGAACAAGTTGAAACAGAGATACCAGTAGTAACTCCTACTACTGATGATATAGCAGTAGTAAGTCAAGAAGAGGAATTAACTGCACTAAACACTACTGATGCCCTATCAGTAGTAACTCATGAAGTAACACCAGTAATAACCACCTTGGTTACTACTGAAGAAGAAATTCCTGAATTTCCTGAACTCATTGATGCTAGAAGACATGTCATCATTACCAAACCACCAACTCCTACTCAACCACTTATCATACCTGACATTGATGATAATGTGAATTGGTTTGAGGTAGATGAATGTACCCTTCCTCCTCACCCAAAAATATTACCAGAAGAAGATCTAAAATTGTTTTATCCAAAGTTACTAATGACTGGTATTCCTGACATGAAATACACTCCACCTCCATCAATTTTGCCTGCTTGTGTTGGAAAGGGAAAAGAAATATATGATGATGATTATCCAAACAGGGCATTAGGGCATCACATGGTCAACAAAATCAACCATGTTAGAAAAGAGAAACAATCAAGATGGAGGATAAAACATAGAAGATTTCTGGAGAATGTAGCTATGTATCAAGCTATTGAGGAAAAGAAAAAGAAAAAGAAAACTGAAAAACCTCAAAAGACTGAAATACCTGAGTTAATGAAAGATGATCAGATTGAAGCTCAATTGGCAGAATTTCGAAGATACAGAAAAGTAGAAGAGGAACATCTTGATTTGCTTGAAGAGCTAGTAGCTGAAAGCAAAAGAACTAAAAGTCCCTTAACAGATGATGTGTTTGAACAAAAAGCACTTATGATTGACTTTCTGAAGTCAAAAGGGCACAGTGCAAAATCTTTTGGCAGAATGAAGATGGTTACTATTATAGACAAATACTGTACTGCCAAGAAGAAAGATTTAATTGAACAAGAGGCTGAAGAAGAAAAGAAATTGAAAGCAGCAAAAACCTTAATCCCAATAAGTCCAAATTTAATTAAAGATAATAGTGTGTCTACTATTGGTGAATCTTCATCTCCCCAGACAAAGAAAAGAAAGAATGAAGCTCAAGAACAGAGTTTTCAAAAGAAAGCAAAACAAGAAAAAATTATACCTGTTCTTGAAGTACCTGTTGCTCCACTTCAAAATAACTCAATACTAAACTGGAAAGTCTTGCCCAATAATGCTCTATTAGTTGTAAGGGAAGACAAAATCATTCAAAAGTTTACTGGATGGCTACCTTTGATCAGATCCTGTACAAGAAGTGATGTGATTAAACTTCTGATCATTGGAAAACCAAGAATGTCAAAGAAATCTTGGAGAGAATCTGGAGCTGGATACTTAACAAGAATGATTGATGCAGCTTTTTATCCAGATAACTATCCAGAGTTATTTACAAATCCAGAAAATGTGTATGCATGGAATGTTCTCCCAACTTGCAATATGTATTTCTTTGAAAGATCAAGTAAAAATTGTGAGTTGTACTTATATGAAAGAGAATATCCTCACTCAGAAAAGGAAATGTATCAGATATTCATCAACACTCTAATGAAGCCCTTTGATGCTGTTATGTTCCAGAATAAATTGAATTATTTTATCAAGAAGAACAGCAAATACATAATTGAACAAAGACTTCAACAAAATCAAAGAACATTAGAAAGAAGAAAGAAAGAAGAAGAAGAACAGAAGAAACTTGATTGATTAAAACATAATCAATAAGTTTAGGGGGAGATTGTTGGAGCAAATCACAGATCAACTTAGTACTGATGCTGCAGTTGGTGATAATTATGTTTATTACTGATGGGGCAGAACATGTTACTACTGATGAAGTTGATACTGGTGTATACTATAACTAAAGTTACTACTGATCAATGCTTATTGAAGATACTACTGATCATTGTAGTTACTACTGACGATGTATCTGGACTTACTACTGATCACCAAGTTTACTACTGATCTTCATATTTACTACTGGTGATAAGTTTTACTACTGACAACGCATATTTGGAACAAATCAAGTCCGAGATCTTCGCAGAGATAGTTATAGAATGTAAATCAATGTATATCGTTTATAATTAGATGTAAATCGTATCCTAGAATAACTAGGGTAAATAGTTTAGCTTCAAGGACTATTATATATAGTTCCTTACGAATTGTAAACGTACGTGTGTATTGTTAACTCGATAATATACATTGAAGCTTTTTGTGAAACTGTGTTCTTAATATTCTTACATATTGTTCTTACAGTTCATAGTTCTTAATACATTGATATAGTGTTGATCCGCTGCAACTTCTATCATCAATTAGATCTAAGGTGTTTATTAACTTGTGTACAGTTAATCGATCCTGACAGGTTGTATCATTTAAACATCACATGCATGAAAAATGAATGAATTATTTGGGTGATGATGATGATAACACACAAACCTCGAGTTTCTGAACAAGTTCTTTGGCATTTGATGCAGAGACAAAGATGTGACGTTGAGAAGGTTTGATAAATCCATCATCGACTGCTTTATCGATGAATGTGAGCAGATAGTTATAGTACCCATCCACATTCAGTAAGCCCACCTGCACAATTATTATTTTCCCACCAAACCCACACAAAAAGTTAATAACTTTAACAACTTTGTTACCCTTTTCAACACCCAAAATTACCAAATCCGTAATAAGTGCAAGTTTTAAAGAATTAAGTACAAGTTGTCATTGCATGGGTTATCCTGGATTTGGAAACTTTTTACTCTGGAAAGCATGTGTACAGACAGGGGCGGTACCAGGAAAAATATTAAGAGATGGCAAAACTTAAAAATTATAAACATGTAGCAAAATATAAGTTTATATTCAGGGCCGATCCAATCAATTTTTGGGACCTGAGCAAAATTTTTAAAATTGGGCCTCCTAAAGTAATTTTTTTTTCCAAATAACTAAAAAATTTCCGCCAAATTAAAAGTGACGCCCCAAGTTAAATGTCCGGATTGGACCCTTTAGTCTGCCGATAATTAATATTTCGTTGGAGTTACCTTGATTTAAATAAGTTTACACATATGTATACATGAGTTGATTTTTTTGAAAGCGGCCCCCTAAATTTTGTGGGTCTTGGACGACCGCCATTGTTGCCCATGCCTAGGGACGACCCTGTCTATATTTTAAGCCGTGAAAAAACAATACATATATTGAACTTGAGACCATGTCCTACCGCCCCTGGATGATGTGCCAATTAAAATAGAAAAACAAATAAAGATGTCTGATTAACTTATTTATGGGATGAAGATGACGAGAGCTTAAGGGCTTAAGGCTTCACTTTCTGAACAACTGAAAAACTGAGAGTATTGAGAGGAGCGAAGGTCGATGGTCACCAATTTCTACCGCATAAAACCCTTTTTCTTTTAAGATTTGGGTGGTAAATTATACCAATATTACAATTTATACTTTAAAAAATAAAAAAAAAATAATTAAAAACCTAGAAATTTGGGGTGGTCAATGGCCCACCTTGACCCCCTTACTACCGCCATTGTGTACAAACTCAAAAGATTAAAAAGAGCAAAACCCACAAAAAAAAAAAAAAAACAAACTTTTTATATCCATTATGCAAAATTCTTAAATCAAGAGAAAGGTACAAGTTTCCTTGCATAAAGTACGAGTAATCAATGGTAGGTTGCTCTGGGTTTGGCAACTTTTACATTGGATAGAAAGTTTTAAAACTGAAATGACCAAAACCCACAACTTTATCATTTTAAAGAAGTTTGCAACCAATTTCTAGACTAAAAACTCCCATATCCAGAACAAAGTACAAGTCATGAAAGGCAGGATTGGTAGTTCAACTATAGAGAGAGCGTAAAAAGTTTAGAATGTTTACCGGTTTGTGATGGATTCCAAGTTGAGCCCAGCTAATGACTTCAAGTAACTCCTCAAGGGTACCGTACCCGCCTGCAGCTTAAAGTAGGTGTACATTGTAAGCATGATGTGCATTAAAGAGTTGTACAATGATTGTTTTGATAGTTGACCTGGTAGAGCAATGAAACAGTCGGAGTGGTGGGCCATCTCAGCTTTCCTTTCGTGCATGTCAGCTACAGCTTTAACTTCACCTATGCTTTCTCCAGTAATCTATAATTAAAGCAGTTTTATATTAGACAATAATACTTCCTCCGATTCAAAATAAGTGATACACTTTTCATATTTGGGTGTATCAAAATAAGTGATACACTTTGAAAATTTACCTTATTTGGTAAAAAAATGGTGAGCCTCACATCCACTAACTACCTACTTTAATAAAGTCAAATGACACATTTACCCTTACTTTTACTTTTAAACATCATTAACTTCACTTTATTCAAAGTTTGTGGGACCCATTCTCCACTAATCATCTAATTTAATCCTCATTACAAAGTTTTGCTTCAAAAAGCGTGAAAATAAGAGTGTATCACTTATTTTGAATCGGAGGAAGTACATATTTTTGTTAAGAGCAAGACATTTCATTCATTCTGACTAAAAAGGTACAAGGCTATGCTCGAACACAATAAAAATGTGATATCTCACAAGGTGTAGTGTAAGTTAAACTCATGTTAAAAGTATTTTTATATCTTTAACATGATTTTAACATTAATCTCAAACTTAATCTTCAGTTTAAAACCAATTAAAATTTAGAAAAAAATAAATAAAAATAAGGAAAATTGTTAACCCACATTAAAACCCATGATAGGGACTCGATTGGCGCTAAGTGTTGTTTGGCGACGCCATCTTGACATTTTAAATCATTTTAACCATGTGCCTTTGACTTTATAACACCGGAGGAAAAGATGGTCAATCAGTTCACTCGTATCGGAGCATAAAGCATAAGACCGAAGGAATATCGAGGCCTTTATCATCCGGGTTTGTAAGAGCGGGGGTACGGTTTCGATACAACTTCTTAAGTAAAAATATTAATTTTTTTAGGATGATGGTCATGCCATAGCTTTGTTCTCACATTCTCTTTTTCCATTTGAAAAAAAAAAAAGGAATTAGCACAAGTTCTGCAATCTGTTTTGATTGCCATCCAAGAGGCTCACAGCATCAATGGTCTAGCAACCACATCCATCCGTCTTGGAATAATCGCGATTAATAATTACATTTGAAAGGAGGGCTTTAAACCCCTTGAGTAGGGGTGTCCGAAGGATCAATCCGACTAACCCGAACCCGATTATGCTAGTCAGGTCAGGTTTTGGGTTAAAATCAGTTTTGGGTTAAGATTTTTTACCTCAAACCTGACAAACCCGACGTGATACCCTAGCCCAAATCAACAAAGTGATGGATGCCCCTACCCTTCCTTTAGATATAATATTGTAATATCAACACCCGAATAGTAAAGATATTAAGAAACAAATTATTAAGAGAGCGATGTTATATTTATTGTACGTTTACAATATTTACCTCCGTCCCCATCAAAGCTCTTGGTATGATTCTGCATAAATATACATTTGTTTAGAATATTTTTCACATGTATAAGATTCATAAGTGAAATTAACACGAATTTTTGTTTTGTTTTGGAAACAAATAAATAAAATAAAACACGATACCCTAAAACATGACCACCACCGCAATGAACAGCTTGAGAAACTAAACCCATCAAGCCAATGCTTCCTCCTCCATAGACAAGATCAAGCCTTTTTGCTACCTTTAATTATTAAGAACAAATAGAATAAAATAAATAAAAAATATTACTTTTAATTTTCATATCAAAACTTATATGATATTACGTGAAAAATAATACTAGTACATAAATTGAAATATATGCAATCCCAAACACCCTTAAAAAACTCATTTTGACGTTAGACTTCTTCAAGAAGCTAAAATACTCATCTTTCTTTTTAACATGAACATTATCTCTACATACTTTCGTTCATTTCTATATATAGTGAATTCGATCTTATTTAATCACTAGTTGATGATCAAAGTGTCAAAATACACGTAAAAATTAACCAATGCTAATGAAAATGACAGTCCCAGTTAGGCTTTTGGCTTAAAGATTTAGGGATAAATGGTAAAATGGTCATGGGGAGTTTCGAAAACAGCCACGACCACAGGTTCGGCCAGCCCGGGAGGGAATACCCTTTTAAAAGAAAGAATTCTTAAAATGCAATCTAAATAACAAGAATAAAGAGCTATATGTTAAATGAAATCTAAACCGTCAATCTGAGAATATGTTAATATCCCGTTATGCTAAATGTTTAACAACTCTGTGTGTGTGTTTGCATGGAAGAAAGGATCGTGAGTATGTACCAGTTCTCGAGCTAACTCAACGGCCGCATCTCTATAGACATCCCTTTTGCCAGAACTACTTCCACAAAACACACAAACCCTTTTGAATTTTGACTTGTTTTGTTTCTTCTCATTCTCCATTGCTGACCACCCTTTGATCGAAAGCTTATCTTTTTATTTGAAATAATGATGATGAACCCTAACCACTCACCAAAGATATTATTGCAAAACTGTCAAGAAATGATGTGTGCATATATAGTCCCCCAGCAAGTTTATATAATGATACTTTTTTCCTTCCAAGATGGTTCTTTTTTCCTTTCTTGAAATACGAAGTATATTAATATGGAATTACTCTTACTTTAATATAGTATGGTAAAACTAAAACATGTGATCGACTATGTTGAAAGCAGTGTTTTAAAATTCAGGTTGACTTTGCTAGTTCAACTGTGACCTGGTATAAGAGGCGGTTCAACTGTGACCGCATTTTGCTTAAAATCAATCCGTTTCAACCATGCCCGGTATTGTAAAAACCGGCGACCTGACAAGCCGGGTTGACCTGGTTTTTAATCTTTTTACTTCAAAGTACAAACTTTACTGCATGATGTACACATCTTTTATATAATAGTTTTTTATATGTTGTTAGTTGATCCGTGTTGACTCGCCAGTTGAACCGGTTGACCCGTGACTCGGCAATATTACCGAGCCGAGTAATAACCCGGATTTTAAAACATTGGTTGGATGTGATTGTTAAACTGGTTAATGCTGACCAGATATAAGTTTGTTCTTTAGAGCATCTCAATGGTTAACTTATTACTTTTCTCACATTAATATTTTATTAATAAAAAATCTATTTATAAATAACATCTTCAATAATTAACATTTTCAAAAGCTATTTTTTACAATATTTATAATTTATCTTTATGTATCTTAAATGTTTTATAAATACCCCTTATGATATAAAAGCAATTATCCCTATATATAATTTGATACTTATTTTGACATCTTATAAAACTTAATATTTTTAAAATGTCTTATACAAAAATGTTATAATAACTGACATTTATATTGAAATAGAGAGAAATACGGAGTATTACATTGTAAATATTAAAAAATAACAATAAAGAATTTATATATCTAATATTTAAAATGAAAAGTTATTAAACATAAGGACTGCAAAAACACAAACATTGAAAGTTAATTAAAATGTTAGAGAAAAAACAAAAGTTTTTGTAATAAGCTTTTAAAAAAATTATTTATTGCAATTGTAAAAAATCATTCAAAAACTTACTGGAATAATAATAAGATTTAAAAAAAACTTCCATTGGAGATGCTCTTAGTGCTACTTCGGTTTTTTATCTCTAAACTAAACACATGACAATCTCTTGGTGACGAAACGTACACACACTAATTATCATCAAAATATAAAGTACTATGTAACGACCCGAATTTTTGTGATAAATAAATTCTAAGAAAATATGATAAACATGGATAAATCGTTTAAAGAACGTAGGAATTGGTTTCGTATCATTTGGACGCCGTATGAGAAAGTTATGGACGAAACCGGGTCGAAACGAGGAACAAAAACTGCAGCCCGTCTGGTGCAGCGAGTTCGCGGCGCGAACTAGGTCCTCGCGATCGCGAGGATCGGGCAGAGACTTGGGATTTTCAGAGATCGGAGTTCGCGGCTGGTTCACGAACGCGAACTGTTCACGACACGCGAAGTTCGCGGCGCGAACATGGGCTTCGCGGCGCGAAGTCTGTCAGACACAGCATTAAAGTCGGGTTTTGGCTCATTTCATGCCATCTCAAACCCTAGTTTCTCTCCCAACGAGTTTGTATATGTTTTTGAGTGGAAAACATCATTTGGAGCCGATCTCTTCATCAAATCTCGTGAATTGTCACTCCTAGTTGAAGATTAAAGGTATATCTTCACTCCTTTGTAGTTGTAGCTCTAGATCTATAGATCTTGAAGCTTGGGTTTGAAACCCTAGTTCTTAGGTGTATTGGTTATGGTGAAATAAATGATGTATACACTTATTAGATGGTATTTCAACGAAGGAAACAAGTGTATGGTTAAGATTTGCAAGAATCTTAAGGGTTGGTTAACCTAGGGTTTTATATGCCATCAAAATTGGGGAAAATGTTATTAAAGGGTGTTTATAGATAAATGGACACATTGATTAGTAGTATGTGATGTTGAATATATTGTGATTAATGTATTAGGCTTTTGGTTAAATCTTGGAAGATTGGTTGATTGTTGGAGCAAGGAATTGGGTGTGAAGAACACATTTGGAGCATTAATTGCTAAGGTGAGTACATGAGACCTTTAAACTGTGTACATAGTAAATAGTTGTGAAAATTCTTATGATATTATTATGGGTCTTAATTAAATAATGTTTTGATAATGATAGTGACTGAAAAGGTAGGAAAATAGGTATGTTGTGATACTAGAATATGTCTAGTATGGTTGATGATATTGGAGGTAAATATGATAAACTAAGGTAATTATGAAATCCTTATTAATGAACCTTAATAATAAAGATTATTGATTAAAAGAATGGATAGTGATTCTTTATTAATAGATATGTATTAATAAAGCAATTGGTAATGATTTTATAGTAATGAGTACCTATTTGGTAAGAATTACTAATAAGAGTGAGGAACGAATATGCATGTAAATGAATATGAATTGACTGGTAATAAATATGTACTATAGCCAAGAAGAGATAAAAGTATTACGTTATCGATAAATAAGAAATGTATCTTATGAGAATAAGTAATGATGGACCTCCTGGGTTCATAGATGTAGAAGTAAATGTGGGTTGCTTATGATCGGGTCCATGGGACCATACAGGTACGTCCACACCGTGCTGAACTAGTTATATGTAGTTATAATTAGATGGCTAACTTGTTTGATGTTTGATGTGATAGCCGAAGGCTTTGACTGACATAACTATTAGGTTATGAGAAGAGATAGATGGTGGTGACGCGGGGGACCCCGGTCAATGAGCGGTGGTATATATGTTTATACACCGAGTGTATATATATATATGTTTATACACTACGTACACTGGTGCTTCTAGTACGCATATGTTTGGTACTAGGTATGTTAGGTTCTAATACATATATGTTTATGTGTTAGACATGTTTGTGCTTCTGATACCTATATGTTTAGGTACTAGATATGTTTGCTAAGGAAGCAAGATCGTTAGGGTTGCAATAAGGCGACTAGGCGGTATTGATGTAGTTTATGTATATGTTTATATATTTATGAAATGATTATTATTGTTGGGGGTCTAAAACCCATGTATCTCACGAGACTATTTCGTCTCACGTACTACGTTTGTTTTGTGACTATGTACTCAGGTACAGGTTGAAGTGATAGAAGGTTGCACTAGAAGTGGCTTAGAGATGCTTAGCTTGGGAGCTCATAGGTAGATCTCGTTTGCCTATGGTTTTAATATACTTGGTGACACCGTATTTTTGTAAACTCTGATAAAGGTTTTAAAGTTTTTGTTAAACTGTATTTTGGATAACATGTCAAATATTGAGAAAATGTACTTTAAATATTTTAAACGATGTTTTAAAAATACGGGTGTTACAACATTGAAAGTTAATTAAAATGTTAGAGAAAAAACAAAAGTTTTTGTAATAAGCTTTAAAAAAAATTATTTATTGCAATGGTAAAAAATCATTCAAAAACTTATTGGAATAATAATAAGATTTAAAAAAAACTTCCATTGGAGATGCTCTTAGTGCTACTTCGGTTTTTTCTCTCTAAACTAAACACATGACAATCTCTTGGTGACGAAACGTACACACACTAATTATCATCAAAATATAAAGTACTACCTCTGTATCACAATAAGTGATATACTTTCCATTTAGGGTGTTTCAAAATAAGTAATACACTTCAAAAGTTACCTTATTTGGCAAAAATGTGGGACTCATCATCCACTAACCATCCACTTTAATAAAGTAAAAGTACCTTTATATCCTTACATTTACTTTTAAAACTCATTAATATCACTTTATTAAAAAAAAAGTGGGACTCATCTACCCTCCACTAACTATCTTCTTTAATCTATTTTAACTCTTAATTTAATCTTTTGTCTAAAAAAAATCGTGAAACCCTAAACGTATCACTTATTGTGATACGAAGGTAGTATAACATCTTATGCACAATAGACCCAGAAATAAAGGAACGGTTCTCTCATAAAAAGTTTGGTTTCTTGAGCGACCACACCAAGCTTGAATCAAACTATAATATTTTCTGAATAATTGTATCCATAAATTTGGTGTGTTTAATTTTTTTTTAACAAAACTTAATCTACTTTTATTAATTAAAAACTTTAGTTATATTGATTTTTGCATAATTTATTATTTTTAAAGTGGGTTAATAATGGTTTAACTTGTGAATTTTGATCCACTTTTCGTTTAAACCATTTAAAATTTTTTGCAATATTTTTATTCTATTGAGACGATTCATGGTTGATGGTTGTGTGATTGAAATCAAAACAGAAAAAATAAATAAATAACAGTTAAAAATATTTTTAAGGGTATTTTAAGTTAAAAGGAATGAAAACATTAAATTTCAAAACCATACCGACAAATGAAAAAAAAAAAAACTATATTTTTTAAAAGAAAATGATAATGACAACCTAAGGGCTGTCACTAAGACGTTAAGACACGCATAAAAGACTTGTACAATAATCAATAATCGTCCATGCATTTTAGGAATCAACCCCCACTACTAAAAGTACAAACGATTTATGCACGTTTAGGGCTGTCATTAACAAAACCCCTTTTTAAATTACTTATTTATATAAGCGAGTGAGTTATCTCAATCCTAACCAGCTAATCTGTTTACCTTCAAATCGAATCTGAGTCATATCACATGTTTAATTAAACTGGTTAAAAATGTTAGAATGTCAAACGGGTTAAACATGTAAAAGAAGTGGTTATTATTGCACAAATTCATAATAAAATATTAAAAAAACCAAATTATTAAGTAAAGATAAAAGGACAATCTCATTATAATAAGGTGGATAGTTGGTGAAAGATGATTTTCAATTCTTTATCAAATAAGGTAAATATTAAAGTATATCATTTATTTTAAAATACTCATAAAATGAAAGTGTATCATTTATTATGGTACGGAGATAGTATAGATAATTGGCTTTTTATTTTTTAAGTCCAAGAGTGAAGGTGGGTTCTTCTAAAACCAAGAGTCCAAAAAGCTCAATACTAGGATTGTCAAAATCTGACACGATACGACAAAAATATACGAAACGAAACGAAATTGGGACGAAATTGAAATTTGAATTCGTGTTCGTGTCGTGTAAAACAAACACGAAGTCGTGTCGTGTGGTGTTCGGGTTCAGATATTAACACGAAATTGACATGATAGTAATGATTTTGAGAACATATAGAAATTTATGTTATATTTTTGTCGTTTTTTTGCACGTACTAAGTAGGAAATTTGATATTTTATTATTTATCTCGCGTTGTCGTGTTTATCGTTTTTTTAATTGGGTCGTATTCGTGTTAGCAAAATAAAACACGACTTCATGTCGTGTTGTTTTTGTGTTGTAAAAATCGAATTCGTGTCATGTCGTGTTACCCAAGAACACGAAACGATTGCACGATTTGACAGCTCTACTCAATACCCTACAAGGGTAAAGTATCGTCCGTCCAAAAAGTCCAAGAGCCAACTGTCCGTCGCACTCCACTTCGCAGAAGGCATAATCAACGATCGCATGTTTCTAATTTTTTTAATTTGTCACGAGTTATCTCCCTCCATCGTTCGAATATCTGTATCTCACGACTCAGTACCAGTCACAACCTTCCATTTTTATTAATTAGTGTTAATCAGATGTCACATTTTAGTTCTATTTGTGTTAATTACCTGTTCTGTTTTTGTTAATTTCTATTAAAGTAATTCCCTGTTTGGTTAAGTTTGGTTGTTATAAGCAAGATGGAAGAACTAAATATTCGGGTATTCGGGTATCTGTCCGAATTTCAGGTATCTAAAATTTTACGTACGGATATCGGGTACCTAAATCTAATACCTAGATTTTGGGTACCTTTTTTAGGTATCCACATTTCAAGATACTCAATTTTAAACATCCTTAGAGTATCTCTAATAGGAGCTTTTTTAAAAGCATTTTAGTATTCTTCCAATAAGTCTTTGAAAGACTTTTCAAAAGCTTATTCCAATGACTTTTTTTCTACTAACCTTTTAACTAAGGTTAAATGTTTGTCCCTTTTAGTCCCCCCATGTTTAATAACATTTCATTTTAAACCTTAGATATATTATATGTAGATTGTTTATCTCTACTATATATAATGAGTGAATGACTTTCTAATTATAGCAGGTCTTAAAATTGGCCTACTATTTCTGGAAGGTCTTAAACCCACATCTTAAATGCAAAAAAAAAAAAAAAAACCATCCGTAGGTTTCGAAATTGGGTATCTAGACTCCTTTTTATTCACCTTACCACTTAACCACATCACATTTTTGAAGCAAAACCGAAACACTAATACGGTATGCTTTAAATGTCCGGACACAACTAATTAAAAGCCGTTACAAATAAGACTTTTTGCTACTCTTATTTTTAGAAACAATAAACCATAATGTTATTTATTTAAGGCGTTTTTAATATTAACACCTTAATTAAAAGCCGTTAAAATTACTTATGTTTTGTAACATTGAAATCCTTTAAAATTTTACTATCCGTTTTTTAACATCGAAATCATTTAAACATTGAAACAATCATTTACTTAATACGTTTTTTTGATTCATACATTTAAACCGGCATTGACTTACAAATAATACTTTTATGCTACTCTTATTGTTAGAAACAAGAATCCATAATGGTAAGGTGAATAACGCGTTTTTAATTTTATCACCATAAAAACCATACGTTTTTTATGGATTAAATTATTCAACATTTGACTGAACGTTTTTCATTGAATTCCTCATTAATTTTATGTTTTTTTAGCCATAATTAAATCATTCAACATTTGACTGAACGTTTTTCGGTGAATTCCTTAATAATTTTACGTTTTTTTAGCCATATATATATAGTGCACGAACTTACGATGGGGTTGTTGTGCAAGCTACAACCGACGTGAAAACTTACAATCATATTATCTTCTACATGGCTTTAATCACCCAATATGGTGCTTCAGTGCTCCAGCCACTGCCACGACCAGCTGAAGAAATAGTGGTAACGTCTATTTGACTAAATTCAGAGTTTCAAATTCTTACTTTAAAATCATAAATTCGGTGTTAACTAATATTTTTCTATTTCTCTTTCGAAGGAATTTGATGGATATGAACCGATTGAAAACTTTGAAGACCTCTGGCATCCACATTATTGGTACAAATGCAAATATGTTCGAATTGAATATGTTTGGTTTGACCACAAACATAACAAATTATATTTGTTCCAACTTGATGAAGATTGACTGTTATTTTATTTTGACATAATGTGAATTATATATTTTTCAGTTAAAAAATTAATGCTCTTATAGATTCCCTAATTTATATAAAATTGTAATAAAAACGCCGAATCAATGCTATTAGTCCAAAATTAACCTATATCTTTTCAAATTAAATATAATTTTAATACCCCTACTAAACATACCTTTTAAAGCAACGTTTTATATATACGTTTTTATTGCAAAGAGGACAAATTAATTATATGAACTAATTGTAATTCATCCCACAATTATATATACATTTTTTGGTTCTTAAATTGCGGTTACATTCAAATAATGATTCACTTATTGCCGACCAAATGGAATAAAAATTACCATATAAAAACATTATATTATTATTTTATAACTACCAAATCCCTGATTTCGAGCGGTTCTACTAAAATATAACTATAATATAATGTGAAAACAACTACTGAATTTAGTGTCATACTGAATAAGGAAGTTGTATGATTTTTAACTTCATAAAATAATTCTTGTTCCAATTTACGCATTCAATAGTAAGATAGTAACCGTCCAACTTAATGAAAATTAAATGCTTATAAAGACTTAATTATACGATATACGTTTGTTTTTTCATTTTTAGCAGGTCTTAAAACAAAAACGTTCCGTCAATGCTATAACTAGGTATAAAGATTTAATTATGTATACGTTCTTTTCATGCTTACATTTTTTTCATTCTTACGAACTGTGAGAGAGAATATATAGTAACCAATGGATATTTCGGATACCAATATAAAGACTTAATTTTAACCTAAACGTTTTTTTATTCATTTTTAGTAGGTCTTAAAACAGAAACGGTCAGTCAATGCTAAAACTAGGTATAAAGACTTAATTATGTATACATTTTTTTCATGCTTACGTTTTTTCCATGCTTAACAACTGTTAGAGATAATATATAGTAACCAATGGATATTTCAGATACCAATATAAAGACTTAATTATACGATATACGTTTTTTTTCATTTTTAGCAGGTCTTAAAACAAAAACGGTCAGTCAATGCTATAACTAGGTAAAAATACATAATTATGTATACGTTTTTTTCAAGCTTACGTTTTTTTCATCATTATGAACTGTGAGAGAGAATATATAGTAACCAAATGGATATTTCGGATACCAATATAAAGACTTAATTTTAACCTATACGCTTTTTTATTTATGCTATAACTACCCATTAAATCTTTGCATTAATATTAATTTAATTTGTTAAATTAAAATACGTATTACCTCCACTCTATATAAACAACGGTATTATAAACCGAGAAAACCCGTCACTGTTTCATCAAAAACTGAGAAAACCTTCATAACCAACGGTATGAGTTATCACCCGCAATTCTGTTTTTCCATTCTATTATTTAACAAATAATACAAATGTTATTCCTACCGTGTATGAGTTTCATAATCTTTTTTGTGTAAGGTATTCTTAACATGTCAACAAATCGGATTGCACTATATAAGAAACATTCATGATTTAAAGGACAAAATCCACCTCAAGATCAGGGTTCTACGAATGTGGCCACACACGAACTTCAACAATAAAAATGAGATTATATCAGAGGGGGTAAGTTGTGGCAGGCCAAATCAAGTTTTACGTTTACTGGCCTGAATGAAAAACGTTCATTTCAATCAAGCATAACGATTAAAGAATGCGCTGAGTGGTCTTGTCCATTACATGGTTTTGAGTTTGCTGCATACGAGAACATTTTGAATAACTCATTAATAGCCTCGAAGTCAATTGGTAAAATTAACTCTATTTTACTATGTAGGATTTATAACTCATATAACCCTATACCCCTACTAATTAATGAAATTTTTTTAGATGTAATCGGAGAAATTTACGTCGTTGAAAGCCTTAATTCTTCAAGTGAAGACAGAAGAAAGCACAAGCTGCCAGTCAAAATAAAAAACATATAGTTCGTTGCAATTATGTATTGTATTCGTTTTAAAAATATGTTACGAATAAAGTTTTAATCGCCAGTAATATCTCTATCTATATCTATACAATCTATAATAGAGGAATGCCTTTCTACTTTTAGCAGGTCTTAAAACAGGCTTGCCATTTCTGGAAGGTCTTAAACCCATATCTTAATTGAAAAAAAAGGTTGTTAACAAGTTTCAAACTTGGGCTCTCTAGAAACACATTTATGAACCTTACCACTACACCACATCAAATATTTGGTACACAAATGAAACACTAAACCACCATGCTTTCAATGTGCAGGTGCAAATCATTATAGCCATTAAAAATTAGACGTTTTCCTACTTTTATTTTTAGAAAAATTAATTAGTAATGGTAATTTACTTCAACATGCGTTTTTTTGTATTAAATTTTAACATTGAATTCGTGCGGTTTAGATCACTCTATCCTATTTTTTTATGGTTATAAATCACTAATCTCCTATGGATTTTTTTAAGTTACAACCATAAGCAAATGAAAATCGCTGTTTGGACGAAAGTTTAGTGATTAATGCGAATTAACAAAAACATCCTTAATACTGGCAATTTAGATTTACCATATAAAGATATTGACTTATTTTCGATATTGACTTATTGCTTTTAATTGCTTTTTAAAGCACTCCAACTTGATGAAGATTGACTGTTATTTTATTTTGACATAATGTGAATTATATATATTTCAGTTAAAAAATTAATGCTCTTATAGATTCCCTAATTTATACAAAATTGTAATAAAAACGCCGAATCAATGCTATTAGTCCAAAATTAACCTATATCTTTTCAAATTAAATATAATTTTAATACCCCTACTAAACATACATTTTAAAGCAACGTTTTATATAAACGTTTTTATTGCAAAGAGGACAAATAAATTATATGAACTAATTGTAATTCATCCCACAATTATATATACATTTTTTGGTTCTTAAATTGCGATTACATTTAAAAAATGATTCACTTATTGCCGACTAAATGGAATAAAAATTACCATATAAATATATTATATTATGATTGTATAACTATCAAATCCCTGATTTTGAGCGGTTCTACTAAAATATAACTATAATATAACGTGAAAACAACTACTCAATTTAGTGTGATACTGAATAAGGAAGTTGTATGATTTTTAACTTCAGAAAATAATTCTTGTTTCAATTTACGCATTCAATAGTAAGACAGTAACCGTCCAACTTAATGAAAATTAAATGCTTGTAAAGACTTAATTATACGAAATACGTTTGTTTTTTCATTTTTAACAGGTCTTAAAACAAAAACGTTCAGTCAATGCTATAACTAGGCATAAAGACTTAATTATGTATACGTTTTTTTCATACTTACGTTTTTTCAATGCTTAAGAACTGTTAGAGATAATATATAGTAACCAATGGATATTTCGGATACCAATATAAAGACTTAATTATACGATATACGTTTTTTTTTCATTTTTAGCAGGTCTTAAAACATAAACGGTCGGTCAATGCTATAACTAGGTATAAAGACTTAATTATGTATACGTTTTTTTCAAGCTTACGTTTTTTTCTTCCTTATGAACTGTGAGAGAGAATATATAGTAACCAATGGATATTTCGGATACCAATATAAAGACTTAATTATACGATATACGTTTTTTTTCCATTTTTAGCAGGTCTTAAAACAAAAACGTTCAGTCAATGCTATAACTAGGTATAAAGACTTAATTATTTATACGTTCTTTTCATGCTTGCGTTTTTTCACGCTTACGAATTGTGAGAGAGAATATATAGTAACCAATGGATATTTCGGATACCAATATAAAGACTTAATTATACGATATACGTTTTTTTTTCATTTTTAGCAGGTCTTAAAACAAAAACGTCCAGTCAATGCTATAACTAGGTATAAAGACTTAATTATGTATACGTTCTTTTCATACTTACGTTTTTTCAATGCTTAAGAACTGTTAGAGATAATATATAGTAACCAATGGATATTTCGGATACCAATATAAAGACTTAATTATACGATATACGGTTTTTTTCATTTTTAGCAGGTCTTAAAACATAAACGGTCAGTCAATGCTATAACTAGGTATAAAGACTTAATTATGTATACGTTTTTTTTCAAGCTTACGTTTTTTTCATCCTTATGAATTGTGAGAGAGAATATATAGTAACCAATGGATATTTCGGATACCAATATAAAGACTTAATTATACGATATACGTTTTTTTTTCATTTTTAGCAGGTCTTAAAACAAAAACGTCCAGTCAATGCTATAACTAGGTATAAAGACTTAATTATGTATACGTTCTTTTCATGCTTACGTTTTTTTCATGCTCACGAACTGTGAGAGAGAATAAATAGTAACCAATGGATATTTCGGATACCAATATAAATACTTAATTTAAACCTATACATTTTTTTATTCATTTTTAGTAGGTCTTAAAACCGAAACGGTCAGTCAATGCTATAAATAGGTATAAATACTTAATTATGTATACGTTTTTTTCATACTTGCGTTTTTTCAATGCTTAAGAACGGTTAGAGATAATATATAGTAACCAATGGATATTTCAGATACCAGTATAAAGACTTAATTATACGATATACGTTTTTTTTTTCATTTTTAGCAGGTCTTAAAACATAAACGGTCAGTCAATGCTATAACTAGGTATAAAGACTTAATTATGTATACGTTTTTTTCAAGCTTACGTTTTTTTCATCATTATGAACTGTGAGAGAGAATATATAGTAACCAAATGGATATTTCGGATACCAATATAAATACTTAATTTAAACCTATACGCTTTTTTATTTATGCTATAACTACCCATTAAATCTTTGGATTAATATTAATTTAATTTGTTAAATTAAAATACGTATTACCTCCACTCTATATAAACAACGGTATTATAAACCGAGAAAACCCGTCACTATTTCATCCAAAACCGAGAAAACCTTAATAACCAACGGTATGAGTTATCACCCGCAAGTCTGTTTTTTCATTTTATTCTTTAACAAATGATACATATGTTATTCCTACCGTGTATGATTTTCGTAATCTTTTTTATGTAAGGTATTCTTAACATGGCAACAATCGGATTGCACTATATAAGAAACATTCATGATTTTAAGGACAAAATTCACCTCAAGGTCAGGGTTTTACGAATGTGGCCCCACACGAACTTCAACAATAAAAATGAGATTATATCAGAGGAGGTAAGTTGTGGCAGGCCAAGTCAAGTTTTACGTTTACTGGCATGAATGAAAAACTTTCATTTCAATCCAGCACAACGATTAAAGAATGCGCTGAGTGGTCTGGTCCATTATATGGTTTTGAGTTTGCTGCATACGAGAACATTTTGAATAACTCATTACTAGCCTCGAAGTCACTTGGTAAAATTAACTCCATTTTACTATGTAGGATTTATATGTTATATAACCCTATACACCTACTAATTAATGAATTTTTTTTAGATGTAATCGGAGAAATTTGCGTCGTTGATAGCCTTAATTCTTCAAGTGAAGACAGAAGCAAGCACAAGCTGCCAATCGAAATAAAAAACATACAGTTCGTTGCAATTATGTATTGTATTCGTTCTAAAAATATGTTACGAATGAAGTTTTAATCGCTAGTAATATTTACTTCGCAGCACGCCGCATCGCGCAGGTTTTATCCTAGTTATATTTTTATTAGTTAATAAATAAATTATATAATATTTAATATCAATTATTATAATATTTTTATACGAGATATTTAAAAAAATATAATATTTAGTAAGATGTCAAAAAAGTGTCAAATTATATATGGGGGTATTTATAAAATATTTGAGATAGATAATAGTATATTAGAAATATTATAAAAGAAAAAAACTTTTGGAAAGATTAACCATTGAAGATGTAATTTATAAAAAAAAATTTAGTTAATGAACTGTTGATGTGGAAAAAGTAATAAATTTTTAAAGTTAATAACTGGGGATGCTCATAATTTACTGTGACGGAATTGACGAAACTCCGCCTTTCTCTTCGTCTGCCGTTAAAAAAATAGATCTTGTTGGAAATTACAGTTTCACATATGAAAACGAAGAGTCAGTTTGAGGTGTAATCTTATCAACCTCGAAATTAAATGCAAATGCAATCATTAAAAGAGCCGTCTGCAAATACCCACCGCAGGAGAATAGCGAGTACTGGCGCGTGGCTTTCTTTTCATCCATAATATTAAGCAATCTTCTTTTTACAAGTTACCTCCCATCTCTCGTCAACTCAACTTTTCCTTTTTACTCCTTTTTCCAGTCCCAAACTACTAAATCCAGAAAAACCTCTACTCCATAAAGTACAAGTCTTTATTGTTTATGTGTAATTTGGAAATTATCACTTCAAGAAAGTATTTGTAAGACCGGTGCTAAAGTGCAATTTTTTTTAACGATATAATCTACTCATTTTTTTTTATCTATGACAGGACTTAAACTCATGACTAATAGGTCATGAACAAACACCTTATAATAATATCTAATATTACATTAGTACTAGACTATAAAGCCTTAGGTTGCTAAAGTGCAATTCAGTTGGCAAAAGGAGGAATTCACTTTTGTTCCATCGTTTGCATGCTTCTTTGGTGGTGTTAGATATCCAAAGTAACGAGGAATGAAATTGGCGTATATTTTAAAATAATATTAGTATACTTTGTGTGTATATTTTATAAAGTTTGAAGTGTAAAAAACTAAAGATATAGGTAGAGTTAGACTTAATTTGTTAGTTGTAATGTCATATAACGAGATATGCTCAATGGTTATAATGAATTGGATGGATCCTGGGAATCTTGAAGTTTCAATTAAGTACTCCCTCCGTCCCTAAATAAAATTTTCATTTCTCCTTCAAGTTTTGTCTCTAAATAAAGCTCCCATTTCTCAAATTTAAGGGACCCACTTAATATAATAATATTATTATCAATAATTTCACCACTAACTATCTCCTAAAACACTTTCTCTTTCCAATCAAACCTTATATTTTAATCAAAAGTACTGTCAAATACTCCACCACTAACTATCTCCTAAAAAGTTGTGCACAGAAGAAATGAGAACTTTATTTAGGGACGGAGGGAGTAATTAACACTACTATAACTCTTAATTGATATAAACTACTCCCTCCGACTCTTAATAAAGTTTCCATTTCTCATGGGCACAATATTTTAGGAGATAGATAGTGATGGTGTAGTTGGTAATAAATTTGATTAAAATATAAGGTTTTTTATAGGGAGAAAATGTTTTTAAGAGATAGTTAGTGGTGAGGTACATTATAATAATATTATTTTATTGAGTGGGTCCCTCCAATATGAGAAATGAGAACTTTATTTTTGGACAAATATTTTGAGTGAAATGAGAACTTTATTAATGGACGGAGGGAGTATTTATTTGTAAAAAAAAATGACGAGATACTAGAATTAAAAAATACTAGGATAAAACCCGCGCGATGCGGCGAGCTGCGAATTACATATTTCAGGCGATTAAAAGTCCATTGGTTACATATTTTTATAACGAATACAGTACATAAGCATGAAAACTGTGTGTAAAAATAGAGGAAAAAATCAATAATTAGCATTGGCGTTGAAATGTTGTCGATTACATGTTTTGATATATAGTAGGGTACCCGCGCAAATGAGGTGGCGGATACACTAATACATCTATTCCGCGACGATGTTGATGGTGTTCGTGTACATGTTTTTGTATAACGATTATTATACAAATGACTGATAATTGGGAATGAAATATGTATAAAGACTACATTGAAAATTTATCGGCGTTTAAAATTTGTTAAATTACATGTTTTGAAAAAAAAAAAATCAGACATGGCGAAGAATTAACACGTATATTATTCATCATGTAAGACTTCTCGATACACCACATTTGTTGTGTAAACGCCGTCAACATTAACTTGTTTTGCTGGAGTTACCAGTACTTTTGTCGTTTGCAGTGAAATTCCTCTTGACGGGGCAACGTAAAGTTGCCCATGCGAGAACACTGATTCCGGAAGATAAACGCCGACGTTTGGAATTGTTTGTCCTTGGGCTTTGTTGATTGTCATAACAACTCCATCGTAAGTTGATGGAGTATATATATTGGGTGATTAAAGACATTTGTAGGTTCACCTCGTTTGTAGGTTGCACAACAGCTCCATCGTAAGTTGATGGAGTATATATATAGGTTAGAGAAAAACGTACAATTTAATATATATATCTAATGTATAAAAAACACACATCATAATTATGAAAAACGCATGCATTCAATGATTTCAATGTTTGTAACTTAAAAAAATCCATTAGAGATTTGTGATTTGTAACCGTAAAAAAACGCATACTTTCAAATCAATGATTTCAATGTTTGTAACTTATTAAATCCATGAGAGATTTGTGATTTGTAACCGTAAAAAAAAATAGGATTGAGTGATCTAAACCGAACGATTTCAATGTTAAAATTTAATACAAAAAATTAGGATGAAATCATTGAAGAACTGGTATGTCTAAATGGTTATATGCAATTCCGGATATTAACCAAATTACTGTATTTCTAGATGTATACCAAAAATTAGGATCATAAATGGTTAGAAACTGGTATGTCTTAAATCCGAAATTGCATGCTTATTTAATCAGATTAATATACCGAATCAATATTCCTTTATAATTGTTGTTTATAAAAGGAAGGACTTAATTAGGTAAACGTTTTTATTTAATATAGTCAAACGCGTTTCCGTACAGTTAGTATATTTAGTGCACGAAACACAGACGCCAAGTTGCTTATAGCCTAGTGGTAAGCTTCCTGCCTGGGGTAACTGCCCACCTGGGTTCGAATCTTGGCAAGCGCGGGTTTTAAATTTTTAAGCTTAACGTGAAATGGGTTCGGGAGAGTTAGTATAGAAAGTGTACGAAACATAGTCACCAAGTTGCTTATAGCCTAGTGGTAAGCTTCCTCTTTTAGAAATGATCAAGTTCCATTTAAAAGTAGTATAGATATAGTTTATTTAGAAATCTTAGAATATTCTTTTTTCTTTTACCTTTTTTTTTAACGGTCAATCTTAGAATATTCGTTTTGACTAGAAAATAAAAATAATGCATTAATTATGTTACGATAAATATGTAAGAAGAATTAATGAAGGATTTGATGTGGAGTTAATTAGCATACATGTCCGAAAGTAGGGAGGCGTACTAGTAGTAGCAAAATGTAACCGTGTTAGGTGGTGTTTATTTATGACTTAATGAACTTAATAGATAAATTACTTAATGTGGAAGTCATGGTTAGTCCAACTTTATCCATAAAGTATGACTAAATCGGAAAAGTCATGGAGGTGATGTTCTCCCCATTAAGTCACAACTTTTATTTTCCTTTTTTTATATTTATCAAATTTATATTAACACAACTATAATTTTTATATATATGCAGCTGAAAAAATATATTTATTTCTAATACTGTATTTTTTTAAATAAAAATTTGTTATATATTTCAACTTTATTTATTTTTTTAAATAAACAATTCGTATGTTTGTATTTTTATTATTTAAAATTCTAATTAAAAAATATATATGAAGAGTTTATTAAAAATAATGAGGTATGAGAAAAAAAATAGTAAAATTTTATTATTCAGACTATTCTTTCAGTACAATAAATAAACAATAACACTAATTTATCTAGACAGATATGATTTATCCAGACAGACACTTTACCCATACAGAACTTAATGAATAAAAAAACAAACAAACCCTTAGCCCACTCTATTAACCTCTCAACGAAAGAACCTACGCCTTAAAAATCAACCCCTTGTTTTTTTTTAACGGTCGTAATTTTATAAAAAAAACTAGTAAGTAGCTAAAAAACAATAAAAGACAAAACACAACCAAACAACACAAACACACCCCAAAACGGAAGCAAATAACAAGAAAAAAGATTACCCTAACATTCTAGGATTACAACACCACATATTCAAATTTAGACTACTCCAACTCAAATTTGATCTATGCTTCAACCAAAAAAAAAAAGAAATTAGACTACTCCAACTCAAATTTGATCTATGCTTCAACAAAAAAAAAAGAAAGCACTTGAGCTTCCAAACAAACCGAAATCTTTATCTCAATCGGGACTTGACAAAATGATCGATTTAGTACCCTAACTCACTAATTTGGCTTTGTTTTCTCATGAGATTTGTTTCTAATATCAATATATTAAGATAGACGTATATTTTTTAGTCCGTCAAAAGCACCAACGAAAGTAAGTCAAACGAAAAAATAAAGCCAAATTAGTGAGTCAGGGTACTAAATCGACCATTTTGTCAAGTTTAGGGTACCATATTGCACCTTTAATAATTTAGGATAGTATGAGACCTAATTAGTTAATTTCAGAATATTAAAATGCTTGTTCAAGAGTTAGTTTGAGTCATCCTAAAAATGAATTGACAGATATTGGCTTCAAAATAAAATTTGTCATTCTCCCCTCACAAATTAGACGTTAAATACATTAATTTTTTTTGCCAAAATGTATTTTACTACCTTAAACTTGGCTAACTGAGTCCTCTACCCTGAACTATTATGGTACCCTGAACTTAACAAAATGGTCGATTTAGTACCCGAACTCACTAATTTGACCTTGTTTTCTCACGAGATTAATTCTAATATCAATATATTGAAATGAATGTATATTTTTTAGTTCGTCAAAAAACCCAACGAAAGTAACTCAAGCGAGAAAATGTGATCAAATTAACTAGTTAGAGTACTAAATCGATCATTTTGTCGAGTTCATGGTACCATGTCGCATCTTTAATAGTTCAGGGTAGTAGAGCACCAGTTAACCAAGATCAGGGTATTAAAATACATTTTGTCCTATAAAAAAATCTAGAGATCGGACTTCTTTTAGGTTTCTCTCTGATCCCCTTTTTTTTAAAAATAAATCTTAAGTGCACGGTAAAAGGATATGTTTGGCACGAAAGTCTCGACATAAGTATAAAAATATAATAGTTGATGTTTTTTAAAAGATTACGAGTTTAATAAACTCATTGTGATGCCCATACCTACACAGTGGCCGACATGCATGCCGTCTTGATAAAAACTTTGCGTTTGGTTATCGTTTCCGTGAATCGTTTATTGTTCATAGATGTGGTTTTACACACCCTGAAGCCGTTTGACCGCCCTTTCAAGAAGCTTGATAAATATCTACATTGATAAATATCTACAGTTGTAAAGCTAAATACAATTGAGTATTTATAATGAACTAATTATGTAATTAGTATTGTACAAATGTCAAAAAATTAGAAAAGTACAAAATTTATATAATATAAAAATTGAAATTTTCTAAATATCGTTTCAACTAAGTTTATCATTTTTTAGTTCCAAAATATATATACTATATAGAAATCCATGTCTATTTTATTTATCTATATTTTTTTTATATAAAAAAAATCAGTTTATTATAGTTCGGCCGAGTGGTTCAACTAGATTTTTTATGTCCAACTGACCGGTTCTTACCGAGCTATAACCATCGATTTAATCGGCTCATTTTGACTAGCTACCTTTCCATATTCTAGCCATCAGTTCAATCGGGTTTTTGAAACATTCATGTTAGTATAAAATTTGATTAACCTCGAAGCAAATAGTAGGGTTTTTGAAAGTATTTCTTTGTATACAACGAGGATTTGGGCCCGCGATTCGCGGCGGGTTGCAAAGATACACATCATATATATAAATTAACATGTTATTAGTGTCGTTATGATAACTTGGACAATCATTATTCTTGACATTAGAAGACGTGCAAAGTGGTTCTATTAGTTGCAAATAAAATTAATCTATACACTATAATTATATAAAATAATTCAAATTATAAAATAATTGCAACTAATAAAATAAATTAAACTAAAGATATCATAAAAAATATACTATTATTGTATAAAAAAATATACCTTTAAACATCAAAGGTACAAAAAGAAAGCTCACAACATGCAAAAACAACTTAAACAAATATATATATATATAGGGTTCGGATCCGGTGAGGACTCTTTTCCCGGTGAGAACTGCGAGGACTCCAAAAAAAACTCTAAAAATGATCCAAAACAAATTTTTTTCAAAAAATTTCTTTTTTAAACATTAAAATCGCAGCCTATAAGATTCAAAAAAAAAAATTTAAAAAATGATCCAAAAAAAAAATATGGATCATAATAATGATCCACAAAAAAAATATGGATCATTGTTATGACCCGCAAAAAAAAAGTGGATCATAATTTATTTTTTTGTCAAATGTAGTAATAATCATGGAGAGTTATATATATTTTTTTCGGAATGTTTTTTAGGTGTCATCGCGAGTGCCCACCGTTTTTTGAGTCCTCACAGGATCCCACTTTTATATATATATATATATATATATATATATATATATATATATATATATATATATATATATATATATATATATATATATATATATATATATATATATATATATATATATATCATAGTAAATATTATCACTCACGATTTATATAAATGTTTGTGAAAATAAAAAGCTCAAACCAATAAGAACATTGTATGCCTATATTGATGTCATCAATTTATTGGTAACAATGATTATTAGTCAATCGAAATTTCTTATCTAACAAATACATATTAATAACTTTTTGTTTTCTATCAAAAGGTAAAACAACATTATATTTTATCTAAAAAAGAAAAATTAAGAAAACATTATAGGTATAGGTAACGTGATTTTTTCACATACAAATTACAACTTTTTTGCAATTGGATTTTGGGCTTGTGGCCCACATCAATAATGCTTTCGTCTAGCAGGAAATGTGAAAAACACATTTACCCTCTATTCAAACCACTAAAAAACCCTAACTTCTTAATTTTCACCATGTATTTATGCAACGCTTCTCTAACCTCGATTGAAGTTCAGCTATTTCAATAATTTGGTTCCTTCTATATCGTATTTGGTTCCTTCTCTAACTTCTTTTTAAAGTAGATACGTGCGAATGAAACAGAGATAAAGGATAATGAAACGTACGAAGAAGACCTTATAGACTATGTTGAGGAAGATGATAAAGAGATTAAGCAGAACGAAGAATAAAAGAGATTGCGTGAAGAAAAATACACAAACGACACCCAAACACCTTACGCTCAAATGTAATCCGGATAACAGAATATTCGGTCTTCTTTTTCTTGATAATCAGATCGGAGCTGCGTTTTGAAGAAATCCCAAGAAACCAAAATTGGATCTAAGAATTTTATCTCTTTGAATTCATTATGTGAATCACGCTTAATTGTTGTTTATGAAGCATTTCATGCTTAATTTTCTATCTGCAACTATGCTTCTTCTCAAAGTATTTTCTGTTTGTAACATTTGTGATTGATTGGATCATTTTGCCTTCAATATTGTGTGTTTTAATCTGTTTTTTTGATGTTTTTAGAGCGTCATCTGTTTCCTTTTATTGAAAAGAAATAAAAAATCAAATGTTAAGGAATGGTATATGCTGGTCTTCGTTAGAAACAGGAAAAAAAAATGAAAATTACTGCTCATCAACTGTAGATGAGCAGTTCATTTTCCCCCTGGAAAATGTTTATAAGGTAATATCGATTTCTTTTAATTCTAGCCCATTAAGCATCGGCAATATAAAAACATCCTTCAGTCAATTAGTGGGCTTGAGTCCAAATCTCCATATTTTCAAGTTGTAATTCTTATTATGTAGAGGTGGTAAACGAGCTGGTTGAAATTTTGAACGGTTCTAGTACGGTCCGAATGGAACTGGTCAATTGTTTTTCTGTAGAGGTGGATCATGTTGGGTAAGTTTTGTCATTATTGTATTATATAAATTAATAAAAGAATTATTTTAGTTATTATAGTGTTATCTTTTTCTTTCTCCCAAAGATATTTCTGTTTATAACATGATCTCTGAGGTAACTATGATATCTGAGGTAACTGAGTATATACTCGAGATTTAAGCAACTTAGCCGTTTTTTGAGTTGTTTCAAACCGTAAATGTTATATATGTATCATGTAATAAAGTTATGTCTCTGAGATACAAATACCACTTTACGTCTTTAATCAACCTAATTTATCAACCACTCCATAACATTTACTTACCACAACCATCTACTTGACTACGTTACATTATTATACCTTATCATAATCTCTATAAAACCCAAATTCAAATTTATACGAGTGTTTTTTTTTTTTTTCTTGTATAAAACTATTTCCAAATTTGTTCATCACATGTACCACACCCTTCTTGTGCAATGTCATCAATTTGAACTCCAGAATCATACACACCACCAATTTTCCAATCGACCGGTAACAAACTTTTGGCCCAAATCCATTTTCCGTCATAGCCGGAGGTCACCACTAGCCGGAGTTGTAAAGCTCCTGCCGGAACTCCACTCTTGTCCCAAACAGCCCCATAATTTCTAGTCATATAGGTCCAACTTGATGAACCAACCTACAAAAAAAGAGTCAACCCACAAATTAGAGAAAGGTACAAGTGTGTTGCATGATTGTACAAGTTGGAATGCTAAGGTTTTTGACTCACCTGAGCAATGTCAACGCCCATGATTTCAGTTTGACCACCTTGGTATAAGAATTTGAGTGCAAGATAATTAGGCTTTTGAGTAGATTCTTCAACTCTCACAGTTAAGTTCTTGCCTTTGTAATCACATGGTATTCTGTTTTACATGACAAAATATGGTAAAAAAATTTGTGATCGTCGGGTAAATAAAAAATTAAGAATGGTACTGTATGCTTGCATAGTTGTACCAACATATCAAAATTTGGTACACAAACTAGGAGGATGTTTGGATGGTGCATTTGAAAAGTGCTATTTCCTTACCCAAATATCTATCTTTTCAAAATCCACTAATAAGTTAATTTTCTAAAAATAACATCCAAACAACCCCTAGATAGACATCTAGATGGTACTTTTTTGTTTGGCAACCACAGTGGTTTTACGAACATGCTACACTTTTGCTGAGTTGTACAATATGCATATATAGTTGTACCAAAGACAACTAAGTATTTGTTTCTTACTCTAACGAGTAACGAGTTGTACACATAGTTGTATCAGTGGCAACTTCCCATTTATGCATGCATGATTGTACTAGTACAATACTACCAAAGTATCAAGTACCAATGGCAATTGTTAGTTTGTTACTCTAATGATTTGTACTTTATGCATTGTATAATGTATAGTGTACCAACGGCTGACTGACCTTTTATATTCCACGTCAGCAACACCAAGTTTCAACAAGCTTTGGCCCATGCCCTTATTAGCCATGGCCATGAAAGCTCTACCACTCAACACAAAATCTGTCTCATTGTTATTATTCAAATCAGTAACTATCACCTGAGTCCCTGACTTGCTACACAGCTTAGCATCCTTACATCTCACCTGCAAAATTACATCCGTACCCTCAATCAACACACAAACTCACAACACAATTTGATCAAGACTGAGGTCAAGAATGTATATATACAAAAAATTAACCTGGAAACAAGCTCCACAACCCGACCCGGACTTGTATATGCTAGGAACAGCAGCAGCAAGATGGTTACCATAGAAACTTGTAGCTGATGAACCATATCCACATGCTCCAGCTGCATTATACCAAAAAATAATGAATACCCAATTCAATATTTCAAGAAATATTATCTAGGTAAATCTCAAAATTAATTTTTTTCAAATTGAAAATACAAATGGGCGATCATAATCTTTGATTCACTTAACTAAATAAATGATTGCAAATGTTACTGTATTAAATAATTAATACCCATTTAATTATATCAAGAAATTTTATTGGGATCAACCTGAAAACTGATAATTTAATTAAATCTCATTTGGATCATAATTTTTTCTTGATTTTGTAATATATGATCAAAATTAAACTTTTTTTAAAAATGGTAGAGATATCTTACAAGAAAGTGGAGAAGGTGTGGAAAAGAAGGCAGCTTTGCTTTGATGAAGACATCTATCACAAGCATTTGTGGAGGAAATTGAGACGAGAAGAAAGAAAAGGATGGAAAGATTGAAGAATCCCATTTCTTGTAAGTGTGTGTATGATATGGAAGAAGTGAGTAAAGGAGAAATGGATTGCATGTCTATTTATAGGTTAATTTTTTTTTTTTTTTGGAAATTTTGTTTTATATTTTACGGTAGGGGACGAGTAAGGCAGAAACCGAGAGATATGTGAGTATTTCAAAAATAATGCAGATATGTTGAAAATTTTCATAAATAATGTAATTTTTTTTATCTTTTACAAATAGGAATTATGGAACTCCTGGAGTCCGGATTTTGGACTAACACGGAATCCTGGAGTCCGGATTGGTACAAATTACAGTGGCAAAGTACAAAGTACAGTGGCAAAGTACAAATTGCTATAATTTGAACCAATCCGGACTCCAGGAGTCCGTGTTAGGCCAAATTCCGGACTCTAGGAGTCCATAAACTTTATTTGTGAAAGATAAAAAAAACTGTATTATTTGTGAAAATTTTCATTATTTGTGAATATTTTCAATATATATGTATTATTTTTGAAAAAATTTCTATCATGGATTACACTCTAACTTGAAAATGTTTTCTTAAGATCCATAAAACCAAATTATAAATGATAATGATAAGCTTTAGGGCTGTCGTTAATATGTTAGAACATTTTTTAAGAATTTATACAATGATCAACAACCATCTATACATTATTTTTAGGTGTCATTTTATAATTAATTAATATATAACTTTCTAATACATGTATTAATTACATAAAGAGAACACTCTTATTTTTTTAGCGGCACTTAATCCACTTTATTCGTTCACGACAAGATTTGAACCCATAAGACCATAATCTATAGGTTATCTACACCTTATACAAATATTATTATGCTACAAGCTTGGATACAACACTTTTATTAACCTTAAATTTGTTGGGGGTATTACGCGGAGTGGAGACGGTGGCCAACAATAACTAATGGACCTCACTCTCACCGACTCTTACCCTTTTCTATAATTAAATCCCCATATTACTTAATTTTTTATATATCTTTTTCCATAAGTATTTTCTAATAATAGTTTCCATCATCTAATTTATTCAGTGCATTAATTACTTCCACACTATATTCAAAAAAGATATTAAATGTCCGAAACTTGTGTTAACTTTGTACTGATTCGAAGATGCTATAAAATGGTAATTTATATTAAAGCTCTAGGTATCGTTTGAATTTAAAGTCGTTTTTAACTCTTTAATATTATTTTAACACCACTTTAAAAGTACCCTTAATGATTTAACATTCTAATAACATATATTTGGGACCCACAAAAAATATCTTAAACCAATCACAAAATGCCTCAAACCAAATTACACACGAAATGCTTTTAACGATACGTCAAGATGATAGCAGTTAACGGTTGGCGAGGTTTTAGCAAGAGGTGGTATGGTCTGCCACCAAAGGGGGTTTGGTGAGTCCTTTGGCATGACATACCCTGTGCTCTTATAAGTGACTGCATTTATATGTTATCGTTGTAAAAACTATTACGGCGATTAGAAGTTTTTGAATCAGATTATTCTGATAACTAATTATAGTGTTTGAAAATTTAAAAGATAATAACCGAATTTGATAAATAGGGATGAAAAATACTTTAGTTATTAGGAGTAACATATGTTGGAAATATTATTAATTAAATAGAAGTGTTAATTAATAAATTGCAAGTTGGCAAGTTCCCACATTGGTGGGAGGAAGAATTAATTGTGGGTTTATAATGTCTTTCATATCTTAAGCTTACAAAGGCTTTAGTGGAGGATGAATGGCTAAACCCACATGCGCGCCGAGCCGAGACCGATGACGCGATTTAGGCGCACTTTGCACGCCGCGTCGGTCGCGGGGAGCTGGGGAGCTTTCTTTTTGGCCGATTCTGTGAAAAGTTGTAACGTTCGGGGAATTAAAACGTTGTTAATACTCCTGTCCGTTTTTTGACTACCGAATACGTTTTTATTCCATGCATTGATACTCTAAGACGTTTTCCTTGACTATTTATTACGGTTTTATGTCTCCACATTAAGACGACAGTTATCACTTTGGGTATCACTGCTAGGCTATAAAAAGGGACTCGAGTAGATCATTTGAAACACACCAAAAACACAGAATACTCTCTCCCTCTTGCTGTTTCGATTCTTCTTGTTTCCAAGTACTCGACTTTGTGTTGTTCGGTCTTTCATTGCTGTAGAAACATACCGTCCAACTGCATCAAATCCTGGGTGTATACGTTTTGAGGCTTACAGCGTATAAAGCACGTATAAACCTTTAAGGACAGGAATCTTCATTCCGTGCGGTGCGTTCTTCGTCTTCGTCAATTTCAGGTTAGTGCATTTCATTTGGTTATTTTCGCTAATTTGATATTGTTACAGAATAAAATAATCAACAACATATATCGACTAAAAATCTGTAATGATTAAATGGATAGTAAGATGTTATGATTAACAAAAGGACCACTACATAATTCTTGAGTTAGATCAACAATATTATGATATCCTATGCCTTAATTTAACAGAGAAGGTTAAATTCTTGAACCCTTATCATTTACATTTATATTTACATAAAAAATAATTAATTCATGTGGAAGATGGAAAGAAGGTGAAAATGAACAACTTTATGGGTAAGTAAGTAAGTAAAGTTTGGGATTTGTTGGTTCCTTTAAAGTGAGGGTAGGGCTACTACGCATAAAAGCAATGTGAAAGTTTGAAGTTTGGTCAAAGAGCAAAGATAAATTGGAAGAAAGTCAAAATTGAATAGCTCCAAAATAAAACCAGCTATTTGTTGGCTAATATGATCTTACCTCCATTGCCGTCCACTACCCTACATTTGGTCCACTTAAAATGCACCACAAAGTGCACACTAAGTCATTTACAATTGTTTTTCTGTTTGGATTAACATGTATTCACAACTTAACAAAACATACCTCGTTTTATTACTGTTAACATTGAGTATGAACCAATGCCGATGTAATATAGGGGTCAGACAAAAACCCCGCATATCATCATGTTCATTTTAATCATTTGATTATATAATTGTAATGATAAAAAATGTTACTATTGATCTAAAGACAAAAAAGGATATGCGATGACCTATCATGACAAAACACTACTAATCATATCAGTTTTTATATGGTTGTATGCTTGTCGATCTGTTGGATAAATATGTCTATCCAAACATTAATGATATTTGAGGATCACATAACAATAAACGTGTTTGCATCATGAGCATTGCATATAACTTTTGCTAAGTTGCATTTTTTAGACTAAAATACATTTTAATACCTTAAATTTAACTAATTAGGTCTTCTACTATAATGAACTATAAAATATACAACATGGTACTTTGAACTTGAGAAATTTGGTCATGTTAATATATTGGCTGATTAATTTGGTCTTATTTTATTACAGACTTAGTTCCGTTAAAACTTTTGAGGAACTGTAAAATTAAATTTATCTCAATAAATTGAAAGTAGAAGCAAATCAAACGAGAAAATTAAGATCAAATTAGTGACATATGGTACTAAATTGGTCATCAATATACCATAGTGCACCTTTAAATAGTTACAAGGAGTAGATGATCTATTCAGTCAAGTATAGGGTTTAGGGTTCATAAAATAGTTTTATACAGTATGTATTTTGACTTTTTTTTAATGTTTACAAAAATTAATAAATAATTGTACTCAGTGCATTGGAAGCTTGGCAGCTTTGGTCGATAGCGATGACTCATGATTTTGACCTTCAATAAGAAGAGTCACCTACTCACCTCGCATTACATTACAATTACAATTTTAAATATAAAACCCCAACTGACCTAAACATATAGCTATAACATTTAATGTATTAACAGTCCCTAATAATGGTTCTGATTTTTATAATCATAACACTATGAATAAGCAAGCATCAGATTCGTATCGAATCATATCCTTTAATATCAATAAATCATTTAACAAACCAGTTACGTTCAACTCGAATTTCAAATCTTTTTATATAGTAGTATATCTAATTAATTAACCATATTGTCAAGCTTAACTCGATTATACAAATCAAAACTCAGCTTCAAAGCTCTTTTTAGTTAATCGACATTTTCGAGTTCAAATAGAGTTCACTCACTTATCAATATTACAGTTCACTCAATACTTTCAATCTCGGGTTGAGGACACTTTGGAGCTTGACTCAACTTGATTTCATCAGATAGTTAGATAATTATATATAAAGTCACTTGTAAAGAAATAGAAAACTGTAAAATGACACATGCTCGATAAAGTTCATGAGTTTTACGAGCAGAGTATTTCCATAATCAGACTGTACATTTTAACAATGCTTCTCAAATCACAACTATAAACTTCATTTTTTACAAAATTTAGAAACTATGGTGTACACTTTAGCTTAACTTCTCAGATAAAACCGAAACAAGATCGGTTTTTGCCTTTTCAAGCGCACTTGACAAATTCTCCGGCTTCCTTCCACCTGCCTGAGCAAAATTTGGGCGGCCACCGCCACCACCGCCACACATTTTTGCTATGGGTCCTATGAACTTTCCCGCTTGGATTCCCATTTTAACTACCGAAGGACTAAATGCAGCAACTAAACTTACTTTATCTTCACCTGGGCACGACCCCAAAATTATTGCAGCTGGATCTTGTAAAACATCAACAAGATATTCAGCTGCGGATTTGAGTGAATCAGCATCTGTATCGTCCATAAATTCAACAAGCACCCTGAACAAGAACATAAATTAGAATTTGTCGCATAGTTGACTTTTGAGGTCAAACATGTTCGTTTTCGGTTCAGTTTCCGAAAATCGAAATTGAATAATAACTTATTTTTAAAATCCACATCTTAACCATATGTATTTGTCGTAAATCGTATGTAGTTCTTAAAAGGCTTTCAACAAAAGTCAATGGAATTTTATCGATCTTGAAGTTGAGTGTTAGTCAGTTTGACCTCAAAAGTCAAACTCCAAATTTATAAGAATAGACTTAAAAAAAAACCTGATTTGTGTCGAAGTTCCAACATGAAACACGTTGTTAGCAATAACTGATGCTTTAAAAACGGCTGTTTTTGCACGGGCGGCTGAAACTTCAGTTTTTGCGATTCTCAATTCTTCCATAATTCCCGCTACCCTTGTTGGTACTTCTTCTGCTTTTACCTTCATAACAAAAGATCAAAAATATTGAATCAAAATAAATTTATAAAAGTGAAAATATCGCAATGTTTGCATGATTTAGCAAGGCAAATTACTTTAAGTGTGGAGCAAAGTTGCTTCATGTAGTTATCTCGATCACTAACATAATCGATAAAAGCATCACCAGCAACAGCTTCGATACGTCTTACACCCGATGAAATTCCTTGTTCTGTAATTATCTTAAACCCACGAATCTCTGAAGTATTACTAACATGTGTGCCCCCACATAATTCCATTGATACACCCGGAACATTTACAACACGTACCTAGAACACCAAAATGGGGGAAAAATTAACATAAATTAGAATTAATATCTGAAAATAATTAACACTACAAGAAAATTGACATTTTTGTTGTAGTGTAAAACAAATACCTGTTCGCCATATTTTTCACCAAACATTGCGATAGCTCCAGCACTTTTAGCATCAGATATGGGCATGACTTGAGTTTGTAGAGGTGTAGCATCTCCTATCCACTCATTGACTAAATTTTCAATTTTAGTCAACTCGTGATCAAGAAGTTGTCTATGGAAATTGAAATCAAATCTCAGCCGTTCAAATGCCACTAAGGAACCCGCTTGCGATGTTTCTTGTCCTAAAACTTTTTTAAGTGCAGATTGTAGTAAATGAGTAGCCGTATGATGGACCTGAAAAAGTCAACAAATGTCACCCCTTATAAGCTATTCAAATCTGTCTTTTTTTTTTTTTTAATCAATGTGGGACAGACTGTTACAATACCTTTGCTCGTTGCCTTAATTTTGCATCAACTGAAGCTTCAACTTCTTTACCAACTGTAACACTTCCTTCTTTTATCATCCCTTTATGAACAAATATATTACCTAACGATTTTTGTACATCACCTATCTCTATTACAACGCTTTGACCGCTTTCCGTTCCGTTGACTTTTAGCAACCCACGATCACCAATTTGACCTCCCGATTCTGCGTAAAACGGGGTCCGATCCAATAAAACTTCAACTTCACTTCCTTCTGAAACCTCAACTACCGGTTTCCCGCTCAACAGAAGACCCTTAATAACCGCTTTAGAATAAAGGGAATCGTACCCGACGAACTGGGTGTCGGGAATGTTTTCGGTCAACTCTGACCCGTTCTCGACACTAAGTTTTATTGTATTATGTGCAGCTTGTGATTGTCGTCTTTGATTTTCCATTTCGATGTCGAAATCGGTCATGTCAACCGAAACACCGCGTTCATGTGCCACTTCGGTTGTTATTTCAACCGGGAAACCGTAAGTGTCGTATAAAAGGAAAGCATCTTTTCCCGACAGTTGAGGGGCGGTTTTGTAATTTTTGGCATTTTCTAAAGCATTGTCCAACATTTCATCAAGAAGTTTTTCTCCTCTTTCTAGTGTCATGACAAACCGTAACTCTTCACGTTTTAACTCTTCGAGAATTCGGTTTTTTCTTGTTTTTAGATCAGGATCAATTTCACTACTCAAATCGATTACTTTTTCAGCAATTATTGGCAAAAAGGCCCCTTCGAGATTACCGGTTTCATCTCCTCTTATATCGAGTAATCTTCCCATACGTACAGCACGCCTTATTAGCCTTCTAACCACATAACCTCTACCGATATTTGACGGGAAAACACCGTCTGATATTAGATAAACAATCGCCCTCATGTGATCACCGATAACCTGAAAATTTTCAAAAATTTTATATAAAAAAAGTATTGATGCTACTATAGAAATGAAAATCTTGAAATAGCTCACTTTTAGTTTGACTTTTGTAGACTCGTCTGCAAGGGCGTATGTGACATTTGCCAATCCTGACACTTTTTCTATAATCGGGAAGATTAGATCAGTTTCATAATTGTTGGGAACCTGTATAAAAGTTATCCTATTAAGTGTTAATTCTTCACATTTGAGTAGGTTTGCAAATGAATCGAGCTTTCTTTGAGTACCTTTTGTAAGATGCGGGCCATGCGTTCTAAGCCCATACCCGTATCTATATTTTTCTGTTTTAGAGGTTCTAACGAACCATCGTCTTTTTTGTTGTATTGCATGAAGACAAGATTATAGAACTCTATAAACCTCGTATCATCATTCAAATCCTACGTATAAATTTCAAAAGTCAAAGCATGAAAAAAGTCAACATACACACGAGATTAGATTAAAACTTACAACATCTGAATATCCTCTATCAGGATGGAAATCATAGTAGATTTCTGAGCATGGACCACAAGGACCCGTTGCGCCACTTGTCCAAAAGTTGTCTTCTTCCCCCATTCTTTTTATACGATCTGCAGATACACCTATCTGAAGCAAATAGTGACATATTGTTTTCTATTTTATTTAATAATTTTCTGTATGTTAAAAAGAAAAAAGATGTCTGACCTCATCATGCCATATCGCGTATGTTTCTTCATCATTTTCATAAACACTGATCCATAAGTTCTCTGCAGACAATCCATATCTAAAAGCAAAATATAAACAAGAAAAAAAAGAGGATTTCAGGACGAATTCCACTACATTATGCAACATAAAATTATTCCAAAAAGGTTAAAAAAAGAAAAAAAAAATCCATACTCTATGGTAGAAAGTTCCCAGGCCCACTTGATTGCTTCTTTCTTAAAATAATCACCAAAACTAAAATTCCCCAACATCTCAAAAAACGTATGGTGCCGAGATGTTCGTCCAACATTTTCAATATCATTTGTACGTATACACCTTTGAGAAGTAGTAGCACATGCTACTTCTCTAGGAACCTAAACATTGTTTAATAATTCAAAATAAGGCAACATAAATAGGATAACTAAGTAAATATATAAAAGTCCATTTGGGAAAAATCGGCGCCACCTAAGCAAAATATTGGGTTTAGGTAAGTTTAACCATGGTTAAATAAATACCTTTCCAAGAAAAATAGGCTTGAATTGAAGCATGCCCGCAATGGTTAGTAAAACCGTAGGATCATCGGGCACTAAAGAAGAACTTGGAAGAATCTTGTGACCTTTTGCAGCATAATATTCAAGAAACCGTTTACGAATAGAATTCCCGCTCGTGGGGATGTCTTGAGATGTCTCCTTGACATGATCCTCCGTGAGAGGGTGTACCGAAGCTAAAATAGAGATCATATAATTTTAGTTAATGTCAGATATTAGTATAAATGTTTAAGGCTGAAAGAAGCATGATATATGGATTTAACCTGATGCATTTCTGGTGAAGTGTATGCCACGTGAACGATTGTTTCTTGAGTTTGTACAGGGTAAGCTAATTAGTGCTAAATTTTGTGAAATTGAGTCTTTGTAATTCCTGAAACCTGCATTTAAATTCTGTATCATAAGCATATTTAGACGCGATTTACTGTAAATCATTACTATTTATACTGTTTAGGGATTCACTTCATATGTTTGATTTTTGGTTGAATTCACTGATGTTTTCGTTTGGTTTTATTATAATCTACCCAACTGGTATCGATATTTTTCTTTCAATTTCGACTTTCAAGGGTCAAACCTAATCCTTACAATTTTTGAAAATTGACATAGATTTTTAATGAATTTACATCAATATAACCATGTTCTGATCCTTAAGTGTCAAGGGTGAAACCTAGTTCTTCCCAATTCTTACATTAATATATTTTTAATTAACAAAATTTCTCCCAAACTTAAAGAAATTATATCAATTTGAACTAACAAATCATTTCACCTCATCTTAAAAATGAACACGAAATGCCAAAATAGCTCAGCTAATTATGAAAACAAGAACCGAACTTTAAATCATGGAAATTATAATAATTTGCGGAACTTAAATAATAAAGACAATCCTGAAGTATGATTGTGGAATATTGAAGTGTTTAATAGCAAATTAAGTGATGATTATTTGGGGAAGAAATTACCAGGAGAAAGAGGAAGGTGACATTTGGGACGATTTCTGGAAATTAGAGGAAATGGGGCGTATGAGCATGGAAGCTTGGAAGCTTCCATGGCTGCTCTGTCTCGCTCGCTCAGTACTGACTACTGAGTAGTGAATGAGAAATAGATAAAGCAATTCAATCCACAGGAATTCTTATCACGGGAATAAGTGTTACTCCCTTCCCTTCGTCCCACAAAAAACTTTACATTTCTGCTTTAAATTTTGTCTCACAAAAAAATTTATATTTCTCAAATTTGGGAGGCCACCTAATAAAATAATAATATTATCAATCATTCAACCAATAAAACACTTTCTCTCTCCAATCTACTCTTATATTTTAATCAAAAGTATTACAAATGGCCCACCACTAACTATCTCCTAAAATATTGTGCTCATGAGAAATATAAAGTTTTTTATAGGACGGAGAGAGTATAATAATACGAGAAATATATTTATTCCTGTAATTTATTCCTACTAATAGTTCTACATATTTAATTAGATAATATATTTAATTTATTAATTCTCTAGTAACATTACTTTTTATTTTAAATTATTTAGTGAGTAAGATTATGACTAAAAATAAATGATAGGAATCAATACAATTATTCTAATAACACTCAGTAATATGTTGTGGGGAAAATGGCAAACCTCTTTAGTGATTTTTGACAGTACAGAGAAATTATAAATAATTCTTTCCAGCGACAGTCTTAATGTCAAAATGTTGAAACACCACATGACTATCAACCCGAATTTGAAGGCGAGCTAGGCCTAGTTCGGTATTAATATCGAGGTAACCGACACCCTGAGAAAGAAAGGAAAAAAGAAGTAGATAAAATGGACGGATAGCCGCTTCCGAAAACCCAATCCATGGAACTTCTCAATTGGAAGAATGTTTTTTGGAATGGTATTGTTGCCACATACAACTCGTTAGTTGATGTAAAACGCACTAAAAGTCAACTGACGGGAAAATATAAATAAAATCCACAGTGGCGTACACAAAATCAGCGGATCATAAAAAAGTGTACTAATAAAAAGGCGACAAAGTGGCTCCGACGACAAAGTCGGACAAACTGATAGTTGAAATTGATTATAATTTTTTTTTTAAATTTAAAAAAGCCTATGTTTATTAAAATTTAAATGGAAATTGATAATTGAAAAAATGATTATAATTTTTTTTTAATGTATAAATACCGGGCAAACAAGTTCCAGGTTAAGAGAATAGTTGAATAATTAAACAGGTAAGTGAACTACTCCTTCGACTAATCTGGCCGTCGTTTGGTTTGAGGGCCTACATCGACTAGGCCTCCTGCTGATTGACGGAAGCGATTAAAATAATAAAGTTAAAATAAAAATTTTGCAAAAAATCTTAAAGGGTTAAATTGGAAGCAATGACAAAGTTTGAGGGTTGAAACATTATTAAGTCTTGGAATTATTTTAAAACTTTGACACACATTGACCATTTAAACTGATAGCATGTAAAAAACATGTGGAACCATACACAAACTGACAAAAGAATGTTAAGGTTAAAACAATATATACCAAAATAAAAGTATTTAAATACATTGAGACAAAAAGTTAAACGGGTTAAAACGAAAGGGAATTCATTTCTACACCACAAGTTTTAATGTCTATACTACATAGTACAAGTTTAACAGCTAACTGTACAACTAAATTAAACAAAGGTTGTGGTACATACCATAAAAGTTGTGGTGTAAAAATCATCCCCTTAAAACGAAACCCATGTTAAAGTATCAAGATATTAACGCTATCCAAAATAGACAAGACATACGTCAAAGTGACCTTCCGTTTCCGGTAGTATCATTGCACCAAAATCAATGTACGAAGTCTTATATGAATGTCAAAAATAGATTAAACCAAACCGACACATGATATATTTTGGATACAATTTTCGGACCATAAATTATATCTTATTGGAGGTAATTAGGCATCCATTGTCTTCGATCATCCACATAAAAAGAAGTTATAGGACACACTGAGGATCAACCAAGACACATGTCTCCAAATGGTCTGAAAACCCAACCAATTTCAACCACTCGTATCACGAAAATGGTCCTTAGATTGCTTCAAATGTGAAAGTACTTTCAAGGACAAAATAAGAGCATCCTCAATCTTGAAATTAACCACTTTGGTGCATCATACAATTCCATTTACCTTTTGACCGAAGTTGCCGAATCCGATCCGATTTTTTAATTGGAACAGTTTTGATTTGAAACCGATTTGTGCACCACTAGTGTTGTGGGTGAGATGGCCTTTATTTGGATTTTTGTAAATATAGTATTAAAAAAGTTGCTAGATTCATGTAAAAATGACGATTTTCATGAATTATCGTGCTCTAGTGGGGGCAAAAATTCCAGACCATGGAAAAATATGGTGTAATATTCATTGTGGATTTTGCCAATTGCCTAACACTCACTTAACTAACCACATGTTCTTGACAGGAGACATTCCAGACATCAAAGAAAGATACCCTAAAGTTGGGACATTTGCACTATAAATACGTGCCAAATTTTGGCTAGATTTTTCATTACAACACCAGTTAAGTTGTTGCTCTATATATTAACGCTTTACAAATCAACACCATTCTAAGAACCGCCTTTAATCATGATGACAGCTAGGAAGCTCGTGAAAATGGCTAGAAAATGGCGGAAAGAGGCATCTAAAAGTCGTAACGAAAGAATGGCAAACAAGGGCCACTTGGCGGTTTACACAACCGACAAGAATCGTTTTGTGATCCCATTGGCTTATCTAAACACCAATATTTTCAGAGAGCTTTTGAGGATGTCGGAAGACGAGTTTGGTCTTCCGACGGATGGTCCCATCACGCTTCCTTGTAACTCAATACTAATGAGTTACTTGATTAATGTGTTTGAGCGAGGTTTGACCAAAGAGTTGGAGAGAGCGTTGTTAGTTTCAATTGCTAGTAATCGATGTTCCTTAGAACATGGGGGTGGAAGTGGTAAACAGTCCTTAGTTTATGGTTTTTAAACAAATTTTGTTATTGTTAATTATGCGTTAGAGTGTAAAATAGTTGGCTTTAGAAATTAGAATTTGTAACTTTTAAGTTAAAAGCAAAAGCACAACGTATTAAAGACATTGTACTTGTTTTATTTCTATATTTTGTGTTTTTCTCAGTGTTTTAACAACCGGGTTCAACCGGTTGAACCGGATTCAAGTGCCAAGCCCGGTCCAATTACAAGCGGTTCAAAAGGTAAATCTGAACCGGATCAAACCGGCCGGTTTTGGATCAAAATCCGATTAAACCGGCGACCCAGCTTTCGTATACAAGTTCGTACTACAAACTCATTCACGTGAAAGCCACGCTAATCACTGATTCAGCTTTGTTGGTGATTTTATTTATAGAGTGGTGAGTTCTCTGAGAAAGGGTACTACAGCCGATGTGGGATGAACCCACTCAAGGTAAAAATAAGTAAAAGAATGTAGTACTCCATATGAAAAATGAAGATTCAAACTGCAGATCATGGGAATAATGAACAACTGTGTTATCCGACTCATCTAGAGACATTATTGATTCTATTTTTGAAGATTCTTATAATATATCATCATAAATATAGAATGATATTGTCATCCGGTCCGACCGGCCGGTCCAACCGGTCCGACTGGTTCGACCGTTTTTAAGACATCGGTCAGTCCGATTTAAAATCCGGGTTTTAAAACATTGGTTTTTCTGTACACTTTTGTCGAAACAGAACAAGTGCCACCACAGACGAAATATTGACGGGTAGATTCAATCCTTCGCTTAAAACATTAATGGATTAATGAAAGTGTAACAATCATATCGTTTTGCTTCTGTCTTGTCTTAAAAAATGATGTGAGTGGTGATGGCAATGACAATGAGATTATGTGGCATGCCAATAAATATTTTTTCTTATTAACTAGGCGCGGCAAGGTATTACCTGGATCAACAGTAGAATTTGTCATTTAGTGAGAAATTTCTTTTTATATAGGCTAAAATGCATTTTAGTACTCTGAACTTGGCTAATTAAGTTCTTTTATTAACCTGAACTATTAAAGGTGCAACATGGTACTATGAACTTGACAAAATTGTCGATTTAGTATCCTAACTCATTAATTTGATCACATTTTCTTGTTTGACTTAATTTCGTTGGGGCTTTTGACGGACTAAAAAATATAAATTCATCTCAATATATTGATATTAAAAGTAAATCTTGTGAGAAAAAAGAAAAAAATAGTGAGTCAGGATACTAAATCGACCATTATATCAAGTTCAGGTTACCATGTTGCACCTTTAATTATTCAAGGTAGTAAAGGATCTAGTTAGTCAAGTGTAGGGTACTAAAATGTATTTTAAAGTTACACATTTTGTAAATAAAGATGCATGCAGTAGCTGAGTTGGCAAAACTTTTAACTCATAACTTGCATGTGTTGTGTTCGATTCCATTCTATTGCATTCCTTTTCCATTTGTAGTCTTAATCATATTTTAATCATCCTTTATCTATTTTTCTTATCCTTGTATTTATGTAAATTATTTTGTCTTACATGTTAATTAATTGTTTGCATCTACATTATCATTAAAAAAAATACTTCCTCCGTTTTAAAATAAGTGATACATTTTGGCTTTCACATTTATTGAGACAAAATATGATAATAGGGGTTAATTAGATTAAATTAGATAATGATGTATAAAAGTAAAAGTAAGGGTAAATGAATAATTTTACTATATGAAATGAGATAGTGAGTGAGTGTGAGCCCCATTACTTTTTACTAAATAAGACAAGTTTTCAAAGTGTATCACTTATTTTGAAACATCTTAAAATAGAAAGTGTATCACTTATTTTGAAACGGAGGAAGTATTAAAACCTTTGAAATGATTATTATAATTATTGTTATATTTATTGCTATTCAATTTTTATCCCATTAGATTTTCTTTTTGCCCTGAAACATATACATAATTACAAGTTTCTAATTTGTATTAGATTAGATCATAAGTGATCTTATTTTTATTGGGTCCGTTGTTTATAATTACACCTAAAGTGTAGAAATATAATTAATAAATGACGTCTTTTTGGTTAAAAATAAATTATAAAAAACATACAACACTTAAAATATATACTTTTACGACCCCGCTACAACGCACGAGATACAACTACTAGTTGTAGACCACTTTTAAATGTCACAAAGGCTAGTTTTGAACCGGCCTTCAGAACGAGATGTTTGTATGACCAAACCTTGCAGAAGCCAGGCCGGTCTAAATCCCATTCAATATCTCTACTATATTATAAAGCATTTACCCATTCCATAATTAGAAAGGCTGAATTTTCAGCCAACACACTTACTATTCTTAGAATTGGTGCGTTTCAAAAAATATGCTTCTCATTGGATTCGAACACGCTACGCGGAAGATTTAACAAAGAGCCTTAACCAGCTGGTATACATTAACAAGTGATTATTCTACGAGACTTTTAATTATTAAACATTACTTCTTCCTGATGTTCATTTAGGGAATTTCAAGAGTTGCTTTACAAAAGGGGAATTGAAAGGTTTCTCTTGGTAATCGAAATATTCATTGGGCAATGATCCGTCATTTATACTCCATCAAATACCACATCCACACACAGTGATAGAGGAAACGTGTCTGGATTTCAAAGACTCAAATTTGGCGGTTGTTTATCTTCTTCACCGCAACCACCTATGGTTTTCTTTAGAAATCACCCAATATCTTCATTAGAAGAAACCAACGGTAAGATCTATCATTATTGTTTATCCGGTTGTTATTTAGTTCAATCTATCTAGGGCTCATTTCTTCCTACTGTTTGAAAACTCGATAGATTTGTGGACGATAATGATCGATTTTTTTTAACCACACTGAAACTGGTGTTTGTGTTATTGGCAGGTTTGTAAATTTCGGATGTTGTCTATTTTTTTACTACTTTTTCAGCTTTTCATATACTTTTTTCTTGCTAATGTTCTCACTTTTATAAGTTTGTGTTGAACTGACCGATTCTTACGTTTTTTACGTTTGTATTAGTGCCCATGATTTCAGTGTTGCTGAATTTGATGATCGAACAACAATGCTTTGTGATCAAGTAAGCATGATACTCTTTTTCTTTGCTTTCTATTGTGTTATTGTAACAGTTATGTTTCATATGATTAGTGTGAGAAGGAATACAATGTTGGTTGCTTAAGAGGAAACGGGATATGTGATTTGAGGTAAGTTACAAAATATTTGCGGTATTTAATTATATTCAGACACTACCATCAGATAAATTGTTTTGTTGTGATTATTGTGATATGAATCATATGATTCATGGTGCTATTCAAGATGTTGTTGTGAATGGAGATAGTGTAATATCAGGTTCAATTTTGAGTATAATAAACAAGAAACACATAGAGAAATGAATAATTGGTCGAGCTCCAAATGAAATTAGATGGCGGATGTTAAGTGGGAAAAGCCGTTATCCTAAACATTTGTCACTCTTATCAAGGGCTGTTGTTTATAATTTCCATGTTGTGGTTGGTAAGTCATCATATGTTTTCCTAAATATATCTATTCTATTTTGCAGGAGTGTTTTTTGTATTGTATTAATCTTTTATGTGTTGTATTAATAGTTATATTGCAGGATGCTGCTGAAATCATGTTGGAGGATGATGTTGCTTACAATAAAGCAATAAGGTCTTATGGAGTAATAAAATTTTGATATCATAAAGACCTACCAAATGTTAACAACAATGGCATCCATCACTATTGTCTTAAGTTAAGCTACTAAATGTTAGTTGTGTATGGTAACTCATAAAATAGTTGGTCCGTTGGATATAATATTGGCAGAAAATGAGTTACATGAAGTGTAGGGTGTTTGGATTGCTGGATGGGAATGATTGCATGTGAATAATAGTTGTTATATTACATTAAGTATGGTTACATGGTTAATGAGTCTATTTGGTTCGTCTCGTATCACTTTTTGTCCAAAATCATCAATTATTCTATGAACAATTAATGTTTTTAAATATGATTATACAATTTATAAAACGGATTAAATGTGATGTGTCAAATCGGTAATCTTTGACCAAAGTGTCCAAAGGGATGACATTTACATAGTTAATCAGAAACCACCCAACGAGGAAGAACAATAATTTTGCTTTACCGGTGTGTTTGTTTTGGCCATTTGACGGGATTACAATTTTCATCTTTACTATAAATTATGCATTTGGGATTTTCTCAAATTATTAATATTTAATTTTTAGTAAAAAAAACATTTTATTTTGTAAAATATTTGCTTTTTACATAAATTGACAGTCCAAGGACTCGAACATGCGAGCTTCACGTTATTAGCAAGGGAATCTAATCAACTGAACTGGTAGATTTTGATCATTTGATTGCAACTACTAATGCACAATATTATCACCACCCACCACCATAATCATTACTCACCACCGACCACCATCATCTTCCACCACCAAAATCACTACCGCCGCCATCCATCATCACTACGCACCACCACTAACTACCATCATTATCACTATCGCAAAATATAGTTACAGGTACCCGCCGCCGCATTGCGCGGGTACCTGCTAGTATATAACTAATATACGTTGGTTCCACTGCAATAAAGGAAAATTGCATAAAATAGCAAATTATTATTACGTGGACAAATAAGTGGGAAAAAGAGAAAAATTAAGTTACTGGTCAAGTCACTAGAAATACCGACTACCCCGTTCCCGGTAAAACATTTCTCAAATTGCAAAAAATTTAAAGTCCATTGCTATTTTTGAAAATCATGTTCGACAGTTAGTTCTACGATTAACATGTGATGTTTTTTGTATTATCATATGCGATCGAGTGATGTTTATGAAAATTACATGTGATCGTATACTTGATCAGATATAACTTTTTGTATAATCATATGTGATCAAGTACTATACAATCAAATGTGATAAAAATATATAAAAAATAAAAAAGAAATAAAAAGAAAAATAATAAAAACTAAAAAAAAAGTATTAAAAAAATACTAGAATGTCATATGTCAAAAATATCCATCCATGTATTAATCATTGATCATTAGTTAGTATTAATCCAACTGTTGATATTATAATTTGTATTTTACCTAAAGGTGGTGATTTTTACACCACATATTTTAATTCATATATCACAATAGTGACTTTATATGTTTGCACAGTGTGCAGTAATACTTGTACTGTATTGTAAAAACATAAAAAAATATGATATAGAAATTAACTCCCTTTGTCTAACAGTGAAGATTAGTTCCTTGAGATTTTGACTAAAACTTTGACCATTTTGAACGCATCTGGTCAAACGTAATCAATTATATACGAGTATTATTTATACTTATATAGGGAGATGGCCAATACAATCAGCGAAGAGCATAAAGTACAAGCTTAAGCTTGAAATGCACTGAGCTGTTGTTTAATTATGATTAAAGCTGTGTACAAATTATCTCCAATAATAATTATATCAATTTTGACCACGTAGGTACGTAAAATTTCTCACCCATCAAAAGGCAAGACATAATATAATTTATCACGTTTAGGGAAAATTAGCTTAAAATTGTAATTTTACATACCCAAAATTTTCAAAATTGGTATATCAAATTACCTTAAATGTGAGAAATTGAATTTATTGATCAAAAATAAAATCGTGGATACTTAGATATCATGCACAATCAAAATTAGTATACTAAGTTGTCTTTCATGTCGAAATCGGTAAATGAAAGAGATTTTTCCTGTTTAGATTATTTGAGGAGTGCGAGTTTTTGACTCAAATATCCAAACTCTTCCTTAGCCACCCGAGATTTTTTTCACTAGCTACTAGGCTACCCTTGATGATAGTCGCCTTGCCTTTCTCATCTATTTCCCCTTTTTATATTTGTATACCTAATCACATGTCTTTGGAAGTAAATGCATGACCTTTTATGGGTTAATGATCTAAAGTAGTTTCAAATTTTCTATTAACATATAAGGTGGTGCAGTGATGATCGATAGTTACCAACCTTCTTTTTGGCATTGGATACACTTGTTTATAGTATCCACAAAATCTCGGACCTGTGGCTCATACTGTAACACACCAATTTTTCAAAACAATTTAAACCTTTGAATAAGTAAATTTAATAACTAAAATCCACAATAACCAAGTTATGATTTGAATAAAACATTTGAATGATTACAAGTGCCAAAAATCGGTGTTACAATAATATCAAAACTAAGTCTTAGGGAATCAAATGGTACACCGAGCTTAATCATCCAATGCTAATACTACGGGCCGCCTAATCCTTAGCTCCCGAACCTGAGTACATAGACATAAAAGAAAACGTAGTACGTGAGACAAAAATTGTCTCGTGAGAAACATGGGTTTTAGACCCGGTCATAATCAAATGCAATTAAATAATAATATTAGAGTATTTATCAAATTGCACATAAGTCCAACATAATCTCGAGCTTGCCCTAAGCTCACACATACGCAACGGGTCACCCCGAAGCAACTCCCCCGATGTGGGTTATCATCAAAAGATCTTATGGTAATTGGGGTTCTCCCAAACTTACCGAGATCGTCACTCCCCCGTCTCGCGGGTTATCGTAATCCCCCTTTTTATCGGGTTATCATAGTCCCCCGAATTTCGGGTTATCGTTCACTTAGATATACTACCCTTGCGCAGGGAGGTACCGCCCCAAGTAGTAATCTCTACTCCCCCACGAATGGGTTATCGTTTCCGGATAATTTGTCTAACACATAATTGGTCATCAACATAAGCCTTAGCTCCAATTAAATCATCAATTTAACAAGACAATGTCACATCTCATTTCATGGCATATAAACATTACAATCAATTTCTTTATCAAAACGTTTATTCAATAAAGACTCTTTTAATCATTTTAGTCATTTAAATCATTTTCCTATGTACTCATAAAAGATCACATGTACTCACTTGGCAATGCTATCCAATACTTGTGTAAATCAACACAATCTCTACTTCCAAAACAAGGAAGTACTTCCAATCCCAAGTCCTTCTTGACCTATTATCAAAATCATCACAAATCTAGTCATAAACCATAACTAACTACTAGTTAATCCATTTTAACATTCCCAACCACCAAGTTCATACCACTTGGTGGAAATCTCAAACCCTAGTTCAAGATTTCTATTCATAAGACTGAAATCTAGCTTGTACACATTGATTACAAGCTCACCATGAGTGTTTTACACTCATGATAGATCATCTTCCCCAAAGATGATGTGGTTGGTTCCCAAAACCACCATTGATACCCATGAAAAGCTTGAAACTAAGGTAGGTAAGTAAAATAATCAAGAATCCTTACCTTTGATGAAGAAATCTCCAAGATTGATGAAGATTCAAGCCCAAGAACAGCAAAAACGAGCTCTCTCTCTCTAAAAACGGCTGGTAGGGTTTTAGGGGTGTAGGTGTCAAAACCCTAGCCTCAAATTCGTTATATACACAGAGCTCCAAAGTTCGCGATCGCTAACATAAGTTCGCGACGCGAACTTCGCGTGTCTGGCACTTCGCGATCGGTAACTGGTCGGGAAGTAGTTCGCGCCAACATGCCCAACTCCCTGTCGCTACTTCACGGCCGTGAACAAAAGTTCACGCCGTGAACTTTCCCCTTGCAGCAGGGCTGCACTTTTCGGTCCTTGGCTCGACCCGGTTTCGCCCATAACTTCCTCATACGATGTCCAAATGACCCGAAACTAATTCCTACGGTTCTGAAATGAATTATCCTTATTTATCATATTTTTGTACAATTTATTTATTTACAAAATCTCGGTTGTTACAACTATCTACCCCTTAAGAGGATTCCGTCCTCGGAATCGCATCATAATCAACAAGGTTCGGGTAGCGTTTCTTAATCTCATCTTTGACTTCCCAAGTCGAATTTGGCCCAAGGGAATGTTTCCACTTGACCAACACTAGTTCAATCTCTTTGTTCCTCAATTTCTTTGTTTGGGCCTCCAATATGGCCTCGGGTTCTTCAATCAATCGGTTGGGTGCATCGACCCGCAAATCTTGAAGTGGGATAATATTCTCCACTTCACCCAAGAATTTCTTCAAATTACTAACATGGAAGGTGTCATGGACACCTTGCAACTCGGGTGGAAGTTCTAACTTGAATGCTTGCAAACCGACCCGTTTCAAAATCTTAAATGGGCCAACATATCTTGGGCTCAACTTGCCCTTCTTACCAAACCTCATCACGCCTTTCCAAGGCGACACCTTCAACATCACCATATCCCCGACATTTAAATCATAAGGTCGCTTCTTCAAACCCGAATAACTCTTTTGGCGATCTTGTGCCACTTTCATATTCCTTTGAATTATTCCAATTTTCTCATTTGTTATTTTTACAATCTCGGGACCCGTGAGTCTCGTCTCACCCGCCTCTAACCAACAAGAAGGCGTCCTACATTTCCTCCCATATAAAGCCTCAAACGGTGGCATCTTAATGGTCGAGTGATAACTATTATTATACGAAAATTCAACTAACGGTAAATGTTCATCCCATTTACCACCAAAATCCAAAACACACGACCTCAACATATCTTCGACCGTTTGGATCGTCCTTTCACTCTGACCATCGGTTTGCGGATGGTAAGCCGTGCTCAATCTCAACTTTGTTCCTAATTCTTGTTGGAGTGATCTCCAAAACCTCGAGGTAAACCTTGCATCCCGATCGGACACAATTGACAATGGTACCCCGTGCAAACGAACAACCTCATCAACATACAATTTTGCCAATTTCTCAAGTGGCATGGTCTCCCTAATAGCTAGGAATAACGCACTTTTCGTTAACCTATCAACAATCACCCAAATGGCGTCATGATTCCTACTCGTCTTTGGAAGGCCAACAATGAAATCCATTGTGATGTCATTCCATTTCCCGGCCGGCACTTGCAACGATTGTGCAACACCATAAGGTACTTGGTGCTCGGCTTTCACTTGTGCACACGTGGCACATTTTGATATGAACTTTGCTACCCTCGACTTCATCCCGGGCCACCAATAAATTTTCTTCAAGTCTTGATAAGTCTTTGTACTTCCGGGATGAATCGAATACTTAGACTTGTGAGCATCATTCAACAACACTTTTCGGTTTCCACCGAATTTCGGGACCCAAATTCGACCATTCACGGTTTTCAACCCTTGACCATTTTCCTCAAACACTTGGTTCTTTCCCAATCTCTCTTGTCTATACTCGTCCTTTCCCATCACTTCTAATTGTGCGGTTTTTATACTTTCAATGAAACTAGATACTACATCAATCCGCATTAACTTAGCTTTAACCGGTTTTTCATGAACTTTTCTACTCAAGGCATCGGCTACCACATTGGCCTTCCCCTCGTGATAGACGATTTCACAATCATAATCACTAATCAATTCAATCCACCTTCTTTGCCTCATATTCAAGTCTTTTTGTGTAAACACATACTTGAGACTTTTGTGATCCGTGTACAAGATACACCTTGTGCCATATAAGTAATGCCTCCAAATCTTTAAGGCGAAAATAATCGCCGCCAACTCCAAATCATGTGTTGTATACCTTTCTTCCGCATTCTTTAATTGTCTTGAGGCATAAGCTATCACTTTCCCTCTTTGCATCAAAACACAACCGAGACCTTTATTCGAGGCGTCACTATACACTACAAAATCTTCCATACCATCGGGTAGAGCGAGAATCGGTGCGTTGCACAACTTCTCCTTCAACAAGGCAAAAGCATTTTCTTGCTTTTCCCCCCAATCAAACTTCACATCTTTTCTCGTTAGCCTAGTGAGTGGCACCGCCACTCGAGAAAAATCTTCAATAAACCTTCGGTAATAACCGGCTAGCCCAAGAAAACTTCTAACTTCGGTTGGAGTTTTCGGTGCTTCCCAATTCTTCACCGCTTCAATCTTAGACGGGTCAACTTTTATCCCGCTTCGAGATACTACATGACCAAGAAATTGCACTTCCCGCAACCAAAATTCACACTTGGAGAATTTAGCATACAATTTTTCCCGTTTCAACACTTCTAGAGTTTGCCTCAAATGGTCTTCATGTTCTTCTTCGGTTTTGGAGAAAATAAGAATATCATCAATAAATACTATGAGAAATTTATCGAGAAAAGGTTTACAAACCCTATTCATGAGATCCATAAAAATAGCCGGGGCGTTCGTCAAACCGAATGGCATAACTAGAAATTCATAATGACCATAACGGGTCCTAAAAGCCGTCTTCTCGGTATCACCTTCTTTAACACGAACTTGATGGTAACCCGATCTCAAATCAATCTTGGAAAAGTAATCGGCCCCTTGAAGTTGGTCGAACAAATCATCTATCCTTGGCAAAGGATATCGGTTCTTAATCGTCATCTTGTTTAGTTCTCGGTAGTCGATACACATCCTCATAGAACCATCTTTCTTCTTCACAAATAACACCGGTGCACCCCATGGTGATGAACTAGGACGGATGAAACCTTTATCAAGTAAGTCTTGGAGTTGAGCCATCAACTCTCTCATCTCGGTGGGAGCTAGACGATACGGGGCTCGGGCAATTGGCGTCGCCCCCGGGACTAAATCAATACGAAACTCGACTTGTCTCTCCGGTGGCAAACCGGGCAAGTCATCGGGAAAAACTTCGGGAAAATCTCGAATAATCTTCACATTTTCAACCGACTTCTTTTCTTTTCTTCCATCTAGGACATAGGCTATAAATGATGCACAACCTTTCGCTAAGCACTTTCTTGCCTTAATGGCGGTTAACAAATTCGGCATACGATGCCTCTTTTCCCCATAAATATACACCTTCTCATTCTCGGGAGACTTGATCGACACTAGCTTCTTTCCACATAAAATCTTGGCTTGGTGGATCCCCAACCAATCCATTCCAATAATCACATCAAAAGCCTTAATTCCCATAGGCATCAAATCGACCTTAAACTTCTTACTATCGATTTCTAACTCACAATCCCTATATACATGTTGAACCATAGAGGTTTTCCCATCGGCTACTTCTATTTCATACAAATCGTCAAGCAACTCTAATGGAACCTTAAACTTAGCACCAAATTCATGGGACACAAAGGAATAAGTAGAACCCGAATCAATTAACACATAAGTGGGTATGGAGTTTATGAATAAGGTACCTGAGACGACATCATGTGTCTCCTTGGCTTCCTCACGTGTGAGTTGGAAGGCACGACCTTTGACCTTCGACGGCTCCGGTTTCTTGTGGGCGGTTGACACCAATGTTTCGGTCCCTTTTTTCGGGCAAACATTGCTATAATGCCCCTTCTCATGACATGAGAAACATTCAATCTCATCTAGGCTCTTGGCCTTACAATCTCTAGCCTTGTGGCCAAACCTCCCACATTTAAAACAACTTCCCGATTCAAGCTTACATTCTCCTTGGTGAGTCTTGCCACACTTCACACATCTTGCATAGCCGCCACCACTTCCTTGCTTTGACCCACTTGGGGTAAATCTTCCTTTCTTTGACGGGCCCGAATAAGTCTCAAACTTTCTCTTCTCGTTCCCTACCGACCTCTCTTGAACTCTTCTCTTACTAACTTTCTCCACACTTCGGGCGACATTGATCGCTTCATCAAGGGTTGTCGCCCTTTTCACTTCAAGTTCATACTCCCATGGTAACCCATTAGCAAACCGAACCACACGACTACGTTCGGTTGGGTAAGTACTTGACACAAACGGGAGATAACCCGTGAACTTCTTGGTATACTCATCCAAGGTCAAATTGCCTTTCTTGAAGTGCAAGAACTCTTCCAACAACTCTTCCAATTCCCTCTCGGGACAATACTTCTCCTTGAGTCTTCTAGTGAACTCATCCCACGACATCTTGTAAATGGCTTTCTTTCCCAAGGTCTCATACACGGTGTCCCACCATGTAAGAGCATCATCTTTGAACAAACGTGAGGCATAAGTCACCATGTCTTCCTCTTTGCACTTGCTACTCTCAAGCACACGTTCCGTCTCTCGAATCCATTGAACCGTCACTTTCGGTTCCGTACTCCCGAGATAGAAGTCGGGACGGCAAGCAAGGAACGTTTTGTAAGAACATCCTTCACGTTCAATCTTTCTCTCTTCACCACTTTCCCCATTGGAGGATTTCGCGGTCGTGTTGATGTTCCCCGTTGACTTGGTCTTAGTGAGTTGAGGGGAATCTTCACCTTCCTCCCTCTCTTCCTCAAAAAGTCGTTCCTCTTCCTCCCTTTCATCATCATCACCTCCCAAGTTCAACCGATCGTTTATGATCCGGTTAACATCCTGTTGCATCACATTTCTCATATTAGTGAGCATGGATTGAATGGCCTCCATTGTTACCGGAGTATGGTTATTCCCGATACCCGAGTTGGCCAAACCCTTCCCGTCTTGATTCAAATTCGAAGCTCGCTCCTCATCCAACAATCGACCACTTCTTGTTCTAGCCATCTTACTATAATAAGATGTCAACCCAATTAGAATCCAATAAGTTGGCTAAAAAGTCAAAATTAGACATAAGAATAGCTCGATATAAAACAATTCCCTCGATGGTCAACCCTAGCTCTTAAAGGTCAACCTAACTTCCTATAGAACATAATGTCCCAAAAGCAAAGTCTAAGTCTAGGGTGGGTAACCAACCTAATTCACTTAGACTAATGCTCTGATACCAAGTTGTAACACACCAATTTTTCAAAACAATTTAAACCTTTGAATAAGTAAATTTAATAACTAAAATCCACAATAACCAAGTTATGATTTGAATAAAACATTTGAATGATTACAAGTGCCAAAAATCGGTGTTACAATAATATCAAAACTAAGTCTTAGGGAATCAAATGGTACACCGAGCTTAATCATCCAATGCTAATACTACGGGCCGCCTAATCCTTAGCTCCCGAACCTGAGTACATAGACATAAAAGAAAACGTAGTACGTGAGACAAAAATTGTCTCGTGAGAAACATGGGTTTTAGACCCGGTCATAATCAAATGCAATTAAATAATAATATTAGAGTATTTATCAAATTGCACATAAGTCCAACATAATCTCGAGCTTGCCCTAAGCTCACACATACGCAACGGGTCACCCCGAAGCAACTCCCCCGATGTGGGTTATCATCAAAAGATCTTATGGTAATTGGGGTTCTCCCAAACTTACCGAGATCGTCACTCCCCCGTCTCGCGGGTTATCGTAATCCCCCTTTTTATCGGGTTATCATAGTCCCCCGAATTTCGGGTTATCGTTCACTTAGATATACTACCCTTGCGCAGGGAGGTACCGCCCCAAGTAGTAATCTCTACTCCCCCACGAATGGGTTATCGTTTCCGGATAATTTGTCTAACACATAATTGGTCATCAACATAAGCCTTAGCTCCAATTAAATCATCAATTTAACAAGACAATGTCACATCTCATTTCATGGCATATAAACATTACAATCAATTTCTTTATCAAAACGTTTATTCAATAAAGACTCTTTTAATCATTTTAGTCATTTAAATCATTTTCCTATGTACTCATAAAAGATCACATGTACTCACTTGGCAATGCTATCCAATACTTGTGTAAATCAACACAATCTCTACTTCCAAAACAAGGAAGTACTTCCAATCCCAAGTCCTTCTTGACCTATTATCAAAATCATCACAAATCTAGTCATAAACCATAACTAACTACTAGTTAATCCATTTTAACATTCCCAACCACCAAGTTCATACCACTTGGTGGAAATCTCAAACCCTAGTTCAAGATTTCTATTCATAAGACTGAAATCTAGCTTGTACACATTGATTACAAGCTCACCATGAGTGTTTTACACTCATGATAGATCATCTTCCCCAAAGATGATGTGGTTGGTTCCCAAAACCACCATTGATACCCATGAAAAGCTTGAAACTAAGGTAGGTAAGTAAAATAATCAAGAATCCTTACCTTTGATGAAGAAATCTCCAAGATTGATGAAGATTCAAGCCCAAGAACAGCAAAAACGAGCTCTCTCTCTCTAAAAACGGCTGGTAGGGTTTTAGGGGTGTAGGTGTCAAAACCCTAGCCTCAAATTCGTTATATACACAGAGCTCCAAAGTTCGCGATCGCTAACATAAGTTCGCGACGCGAACTTCGCGTGTCTGGCACTTCGCGATCGGTAACTGGTCGGGAAGTAGTTCGCGCCAACATGCCCAACTCCCTGTCGCTACTTCACGGCCGTGAACAAAAGTTCACGCCGTGAACTTTCCCCTTGCAGCAGGGCTGCACTTTTCGGTCCTTGGCTCGACCCGGTTTCGCCCATAACTTCCTCATACGATGTCCAAATGACCCGAAACTAATTCCTACGGTTCTGAAATGAATTATCCTTATTTATCATATTTTTGTACAATTTATTTATTTACAAAATCTCGGTTGTTACACATACCTGCTGAGTTTAGAACAATTCTTCATAATCATTGATCTTTAGGCTCAAGAATAGTTAGTTCTTGATCTGAAATAAGCATATACAAATAATAAAGTTGCGGAATTAGTTGAACATATATGTATAGCTAAACAAGTTTTCATCATTAAAAGCCTCAATTCTACATATAAATATGTAGAACGGTTTTTCATTAGACAGGATCAAACGATCTTGAGGCTTAGGTTTTACACACAAAACACGTTAAAACGTGGGTTCCAAGAACATCTTAGGTTTTACACACAAAACACGTTAAAACGTGGGTTCCAAGAACATCTAATTCTATGTCATTAGTTTTCTTTATATACTAGAAAACCAAGACTTACAAGGAAAAGATAATACTAAATCTTTTAAATTAATAAAGATATACTATATCTTTTTACATTAATGATTATCTCCTAAATCTTTATTTGAACTTGAACTTCATATTACCGACTTAGGTCCTTGTAGTTTAATAGTTTTGACTAATCAAATCTTTAATGAATATTTAATAAAAATATTCCTAACAATCTTCCCCTATTTGATTTGACAAAACTTGTAGAATTAGCTAGGAATATTCAAGTCTCTTCCCCTTTTTGACATAATCAAATCAATCCGAGAAACTTGAACTTCCCCTTGAATGATCAACACTTTTTCTTCCCCTAAAAGTGTGATATCATTCTTGTGTTCTTCAAGACTATATCAATTACATTGAAAACTAACTATCTTCTATTTGAAGTTGAAGTAGAAACTCAAACTAAGCATCACATTCCGTCTAAATATAGTAATCAGCAACATCATATCTCGTATGCGGGACTTTCTTATCTTAGTCTTCAACAGATCTTTTCGTTAAGATTCGGTTGATTTGCAGTTACAACAATACATAACATCTTATGTAGTAAGACTTTCCACTTCTTCTTCAAATAAAATATAACCAATTATCTTCTGTAATCAATTGATAAAGATCAAATATGTAACAAATAAAATTTTCCTTTATCTTCATCAAGCCTTCAACCTGTGTGTGTGAATAATGTGATTCGTTTCACATTATTATCAGATACGATCAATAAACCGTGGTATGGAATGAGCATGGTGTGTGTCATGCTTTCCGAAGTATGATGTATCAGTCAAAAAGAAATCAATATCAAAATTTTCTTCGTTTAGTACTGATTAGTAACAAAATCTTCTTCGGTTAGTACTGATCAGTAGTAAAAACGTAAATCAGTAGTAACAAGATATACTACTGATCAGTAGTATATTTCAATTTTTAATAATCTCAGTAGTATATTGATGTTTTAGGTGGCAATTTGCTACCTACCACAATTTTATGAACCAGTAGTAAAATAGCATGGGTTATACTTTGGAAATAGTCTTCACTTCAGGTTCACCATAAATAGCAAGTACCAGTAGTAATATTTCACAAATACTACTGGCGTCAGTAGTACTGATAGCCTTTTTGATATACTTGATCAATAGTAAATTTTTGATTTTTATTACTGATGTTGATCAGTAGTAAATCGAATATTATAGCAGTAACAAGTTACGTTTGTTCAGTACTGATCATGGAGCAGTAGCAAGTTGAAAGACCATTAACAAACTTGTAATATGGTGTTGAAAAGCATCAGTAACAAATTAATCCCTTTGTTGGATTCTTCTTTTTGAATTCGTAGCCTTGCGGCTCTGTTTTCGTACGTCAAACAAAACTACCCCCCAACACAATTAATTTTGTGGGGTTCTCTTTTACAAAAGTACTTTCGGATTTTTTCGAATTGGGGTTGTTCGTCAATATTGGGTTCTGGGTTTGGGAGTAAGAATCTTCAAATAGCATGTATGAATTGTTTCTCATAAAACAAAATAAATTAATGAATTAATAAAACCTTAATATCTTCTTAATTTGTTGATTCTTCATAATGAACTTTTTATTAAATACTACAACTTCACACTTTGATCGTTGTGATGTTGATTTTGATCGTACAATCTTCATGTGAACTTTTTATGCTTGATTCTTCATGTAATCATCAATAGATTCTTGTTTAATTCCAGATCTGAGCCACCGTGCTCTGATACCAATTGCTGAGTTCTGAACAACTCTTCATAATCGTTGATCTTTAGGCTCAAGAATAGTTAGTTCTTGATCTGGAATAAGCATATACAAATAATAAAGTTGCGGAATTAGTTGAACATATATGTATAGCTAAACAAGTTTTCATCATTAAAAGCCTCAATTCTACATATAAATATGTAGAACGGTTTTTCATTAGACAGGATCAAACGATCTTGAGGCTTAGGTTTTACACACAAAACACGTTAAAACGTGGGTTCCAAGAACATCTAATTCTATGTCATTAGGTTTCTTTATATACTAGAAAACCCAAGACTTACAAGGAAAAGATAATACTAAATCTTTTAAATTAATAAAGATATACTATATCTTTTTACATTAATGATTATCTCCTAAATCTTTATTTGAACTTGAACTTCATATTACCGACTTAGGTCCTTGTAGTTTAATAGTTTTGACTAATCAAATCTTTAATGAATAGTTAATAAAAATATTCCTAACAATCTTCCCCTATTTGATTTGACAAAACTTGTAGAATTAGCTAGGAATCTTCAAGTCTCTTCCCCTTTTTGACATAATCAAATCAATCCGAGAAACTCATACGGATGGCATCACTAAGGCAGAAACGAATCATATTCCCATGGGCAGGCACAATCAGAGGTCACTTTGCTGTGTACACATGTGATGGAATTCGGTTTGTGATGCCATTAGGTTATCTCAAGAATGACGTTTTCCAAGAGCTCTTGAAGGTGGCTGAGGATGAATATGGGTTGCACACTGATGGCCCGATTAGGCTTCCCTTCGAAGCTACATTATTTAAACATATGATATGTTTGATAGGTAGATAGATGTGTATGCAACTATCTCGAGAAGGGCTTTTTGATGTCTAATGTTCAAATAGAACAAAATAGTCACCGTGTGCCAATTTATAGCTTCTGAAAGGAGTTAAGAGTATTTGTTTCCCCTTTTCTAATTGTATAACACGTCAGAATGTAACAAGATTGTATAGACCTCTAGGCTCGCGATCCTTTTAAATTATTGCTAATTTGTTCATTAATATTAACAAATAAAACGTTTTGCTCTTAGTGCGAATTAAGTATGCAGATCGAGAGTTCCCTATTAGTTTTTCTTTAACTATCAAAAAGATTTCTCATCATCGATCAGTTTAGCATATTTATTTATTTTGTAAAATTTTAATTAATAAAGTATTCTTAAGGTTCTCATGGTCTTGAATTCATGCATCAATTATGAAGAGAATATGGGCCTATTTAATGTCAAAACACTACAAGAAAAAACTTTACTTGTGACTATATGTAGTGACCACCCCTGTTTTTATCACTGAAAGTGGAGGTCGTCATCAGAGTTTAATCATTGACTTGAAAGGGTTCACAAAACAAATTGGTCATGTATGATGAACAAGAGATTGGATTGGAATTCATGATTTTAAGTTAATTAGTCTCGACATTCTTGAAACCTAGCTAATATATTAACCGTGTAAGGATAGAGTGAAAACCAATATAAAGATCGGGTGCAACCATTCAAATAATTATTCCAGTGGACATGTTAGATTGATCAGATGATCAATTTTTCAATTTCATGATAGAAGATATTATAAACAATTTTTGTCATTTCTAATAACACAATCTTATAATCTGAATGCTCCTTAATGGATGAGAAATGGAACAGCCTTAGTGCAAATTTGGAAATATCACTTTTAAATAGCTAGTTTATGTACTCTTAAGTTTATCTTCATACGATGTATTAATGTATAGTGTATGTCCTCATTTTACTATTGTTAATCTTTGTATTGATCAATGCATTACACAAACCCTAAACCAGAGCACCTCGCTCTAGATTTTTTTTCCTTCTAATTCAACTAGCTAGACCGCCTGATATGGACTAAAAAAAAATTAAACAAATTAAACCTGTTAATTCACACTAATACCAGAAATCATTCTTATAACTCTCATTGATTCACCGAATACCGAAATCAGGATGAATTTCAATCAACACAAAATATGTGCCGAAAACTGGGACCAAAAGACAAATGAGCCAAAGATTATGCCACAAACAAAGTATAAAAACTAAACAAAAAAAAAATTTAAATGTAAATAACTCCTAAAATACAGCTTTTTGTGACCGAAAGTTCCATGGAGGTTTACCAGGACGTTAGACTCGTTCCAAGCTTCGATTTGACTGGTCACGTGCATGAAACATGGCCCCGTAGCCACATTTATGACTATTTTAGTACAACTCATTTTCTTAAATGATATTGAGCGTTCAAAAACAAAATTGTTTGTTCTTCAACATTTGAGCTTTCATCATTTGGGCCTGCATCACCTCAGGTTATGTCTTAATATTGCGAAAAATATTAGTCGATTGATATAATTGTGTAACGACCCGAATTTTATAAATAAATAAATTGTACAAAAATATGATAAATAAGGATAAATCGTTTAAAGAACGTAGGAATTGGTTTCATGTCATTTGGACACCGTTTGATATTGTTAAGGTCGAAACCGGGCTGACTTAGACAGCAAAAAGTTACAGCCTAGCTGCCCGGAGGAGTTCGCGTCGCGAACTGGGAGTTCGCGATCGCGAGGATTGGACAGAGAGTTCAGATTTTTGAGGCATGGAGTTCACGGCTCGATCACGTTCGCGAGGAGTTCCTCGACGCGGGAAGTTCGTGGCGTGAACTCGAGTTCGCGAACGCGAACTGTGGCAGATCTATAAAAATGAGTTTTGGGGCTAGGGTTTGGACACCTACACCCCCTATACCCTACCAGCCGTTATTTTGAAGGAAGTGCACGGTTTTTGGTATTCTTGAGATCAAATCTTCATATTTCTTGGATGTAACACCTCAATTTTTAATACAAAACATTTGCCCAAAATAACTCATTTTTCATAAATAGAAGAACTATTCCAAAAATATGGATTTACAAAAACCTTTGGTATGAAAATCAGAGTATAAAGTTTGGTGTTACAAAATAGATCAAAACCAAAGCTAAGCACAAATCCAATCTAAAGTTCTTCTACTCTAGGCCCCGCATCTCTATCCATGCGTACCTTCATCTCCGATCCTGAACCTGAGTACATAGCAAAACAAACAAGTAGTACGTGAGACAAGAAAGTCTCGTGAGCTACATGGGTTTAGACCCCGATAAAACAAGTATCACATTATATATATATAAACAAATATATGTATCTCATCATCATACATTTAGCCACCCTATTGTGACTCTATCATCCTTGCCTTCCTAGCAAGTCTATCTAGTTATCCGGAACATCTCCAAATAACCCGTCATCTCACATACTTATTAATCGGGGATCCCCCGCCTTAATAAGCCTTATGGTAACGGTAAGAGGGAATCGCCCAATCTACCATTACCCGACTTCTAGCCGGATCTCGTCCGGTAGCAAGCCTCCTAACACATGATGGTCCATGGGTCGATGCCCAATCAGCCCCATCCAAAGTGACCGGGGATCCCCCGAATCACCGCCACACTATCACACGTCATAACTTCTCGAGTTATTCCATCTAAGCCCTTGGCTATCTCATAATTCATCAAACAAGTTAGTCATAATATTCATAATAATATATAACTAACTCTACATACTAATAGTCTACACAATTAATCAAATAGACCAAATCACAAGTAAGAAAACATATTTCAATGGCTATGTACTCAGTAAAGTCCACACGTACTCACCTTAGCAATAAAGATGCTTCAACCGTATTCTTTCCGCCGGTTCCTTGTTCACAATTCGTCACTTCAACACTTCACCGAATGTCTAAAACAATTATCACAACAAGATTATCAACACAAACTGCTACCAATGTGTTCATCTACCTCTAGATAACACCCATCAATCCATTTCCCCCAAATATGGTGATTACCAAACCCTAGGTTTAACCAACCCTCAAGATTCTTACAAATCGAAATCATACACTTGTTTTCCTTGTTAATATACCATCTATTAAGTGTATACACCATTTATTTAACCATTAATCACCAACCCAAGAACTAGGGTTTCAAACCCTAGCTTCAAGATCCATAGATCTTGAGCTACAAAGATGGAGGAGTGAAGATTTACCTTTAATCTTCAACTAGGAGTGAAGAATCACGAAATTTGATGAAGAAATCGGTTCCAAATGGTGTTTTCCACTCAAAAACGTATACAAAGTCGTTGGGAGAGAAACTAGGGCTTTTGGTCTGCAATAAATGAGCATTTCCCGACTTTAATGCTGATCAGACACCAAAATCGCGTCGTGATCTATAGATCGCGTCGCTATCTTTTGCCCGCGATCCAAAATCGCGATCCAAGACTTCGCTATTTCGGGTTTCTGTGAAAACAGCCAAAAATCGCGTCGCTATCCCAAAAATCGCGTCGCTATCTTGGGCTGTGCAGCCCAGGCTGCACTTTTCGACCTTTGCTTCGACACGGTTTCGTCCATAACTTTCTCATACGGTGTCCAAATGACACGAAACCAATTCCTACGTTCTTTAAATGATTTATCCTTATTTATCATATTTTTTAAAAATTTATTTATCTACAAATTTCGGGTCGTTACAACTATCTACCCCTTAAAAGGATTCCGTCCTCGGAATCACTCAAAAATTCCAGTCCACATTCTACCGAGTATCCATTCTCATTCTCCCGTGGTTATTACCATCACTTTTCCCATCCGAATTTAGTTAACAATAAGTGTTCCCACCTTCACTTAACCCCGCTAGACCCGGACGGGTCAAAAAAATCAATCTTAAGCCTTTAACACCCAAACGGGTCATAATTGCACAATTTGACTGTAACACCTTGAACCCTTTAATCAAACCCGCTATACACATAGGAACTATATGAACCAATCATTATAACCATCGAATCGATCCACACTGATATCAAAATCTAGATTGACCAAGTCGATATAATCCAACACCGTCTAATCCTTGACTTAAGCACAAAGTCAAATATTCTTTAACAATTTCTTTACTTGCTAATGGTTCCACTATTCATCATTTATTTTACCATTGACCTCTAATTATGATTCATCAACCATTAGATACCCGATTCCCAAATTCAACTTGAAAACACCTAACGGGTCAAAGTCGCATAATTTGACCATAACTCTTTTAATTATTTCGTTTCCCCTTTCTCATACACACAACTGATACATTATGCTCTCATCATCGCGAGTCATTCGAAACGAAAGTTAGAACCCATCTTTGACCAAGTCAACTAGTTACACGTTGACTAATCTTGACTTTTGCCTAAAGTCAACCATACTTTTTCCAATTAACAAATTTCCTACCCACGAGATATCATTTTCGGCTTATCACTCCCCATTATACTCATTATTGTTCTCTTAACAATCGTTCATATTTCCAAAATTCCAATCTTTTCAAATTTCTCCGAGTTCTCACATTCCCTTATGGTCACATCAACCCTTTACCGTTTCTTAACTTTCATTTGGTCACCTATACCATTACTTAGTACCATTTCAACCACCTTCGCCTCACATACCATAATTTCACACAAGTTGACCATATCTTGGTTCCCAATAACAATTGCTTCCTAAAAGCATCATTTTTCTCATATTCTAGAAGTCTAGGCATCCCCTACCCATACATGACCTAATGTAATCCGAAAATTTTACCCCAAATTCTCACTTATCACAAAGTCATAACCATTCACATTACTCACATGGTTCTATATTCGTCACATATATATATACATATAAATATATCATACGGACACAACAATCCATAATATAACTATCACATCAAGATGATTGGAAAGCCTCCAATCCATCAAGATCTAATTTGTCACAGTGATCGGAAAGCCCCCAATCCAAAGTGACTCACACCATCCAGTTACCGGAAATCCTCCGATCACGGAATGGAATCATTGGGATTCGCCCAACCGACTCCATCCCAAACATCATAGTAGCCGGGGGTCCCCCGAGCTAAACACATCCTTTCATCCTTACCCTATCTTGCATACTTCACTAGTATACACCTTTCACATCCCATACTTTACCACTATCTTACCCATTTAATCGTCTATTTATGCACCATGCAATCTAGCACATTTTTCCCACAATATCACGTTAACATTTTTCGTTCATATCCAACACATTTCTCATTGAACATACAACTTAATAATTTTCATATAACCTTCCATTTTCATTATCATATGCCTTCAAAGGCCATCACATAATGCACATGCATTGAACCCCGCGGGTAACCAATAAAATTTTCGATTACCATTTACCGTTTCACTTACACATTAATCACCCTTAAACGGTTCATTTCCTTATTACCACTTTCCAAATCTTTTGTCGCCACCGGGGTAATCTCCAATCCATTCCATTCACCATAATTTGCCGGTCAATCCGGTCATCCTTGAGTCAACCAATCGACTCCGGTCTACTCTTGTAACCTATGCTTTAGCGCCTAATAGCTCAACACTCAATGTTTTACCTTTATACATCGCGGTACATTGAAATATTTATTTTCCATTTGTAGTATCACACTACCCCATGCCCCATACCGTCATGCCATTACCATGACATGTAACCAATAATTGTTTTCTTACCGTTGATATCGAATTCATCATTATTGTCACAAAACTTGACATAGCTATATGCCTTTTTTTTTTTTTTTTTTTTTTACTCAATCACCTTTGACAATCAAAATTCGACGTTCCCGACACTCATTCATTTCCACATATTTCCCATTTATGAGTTCTACGACATCACTATACCTTAGTCATTCTTGTCTTTACCATTCACGTGTAACAACCATTATGTTACTTATCCGGCTTCTCGCCAACATCCAAGTTCCATTCCCCAAGGTTTCTATTTCTAGAATTCCAATTCACACTAACGTTTTTACCAACACTTAGTACTTCCTTGTACTACTATCCTTTGTTGAAACACATTTACCATCCTCGTGGTTCGTCCTTTGATACTACATAATAGTATCAACCCTTATATCCTTACATCCTGCGACACACCTGTCTAAAATCTTTTCAAATACATATTTCCTTACACATAACTAACTGGGAAGACCATTCCCAACATAAATATCCACGTCATACAACTTATCTCTAACTTCTATAAGCACCGATTCGTGCGACAACCCAACAATTAAGCTGTAATCACATAATATCTTGACTTAGTGTCTACCCAACCAATCCATACCGATAACCATATCAAAATCCTTCATTCCCAAGAGCAATAAATCGACTTTTAACTTTTCCTCATCTATTTCTAATTCACGACTTCTATAAACACATTCGACCACTGAGATTTTCCATTAGCTACCTCTATTTCATAGACCTCATCTAACAATCCCGATATCACATTCAACTTTCTACCAAACTTGTGAGACACAAACGAATAAGTAGAACCCGAATCAAATAATACATGAGTTGACAAGGAATTAATGAATAAAGTACCTGATACCACATCGTGCACCTCTTTTGCTTCCTCCTGAATCAGTTGGAAGGAACGCCCCTTCACTATAGCCGGTTCCACCTTCTTTTGAGCCGTGGACACCATCGGCTCGGTTCCCTTTTTCGGGCACACATTGCTGTAGTGTCCCATCTCGTGACACGAGTAACACTCTATCTCGGAAAATGCCTTGGTTCTACAATCTCGGGCCATATGCCCCACCTTCCCACAATTGTAACACGCCTTCGAATCCCTTCGGCATTCGCCGGCATGGTTCTTCCCGCAACCCTTGCATGTGGCAACACTTCCTTGCTTGGAGGAATTCGATGCGAGCTTCCCCTTTTTGTAAGTTCCCGAGCCACTCTCGGCCTTCCTTTTCTCGCTTACATGGGCCCTCTCGGCAACCCTCGTCGCATTCACCTCTTCCACGCCCCGGGCGGCACCGATGGCCTCATCAAGTGTGACCGCTCTCTTTACCTCCAATTGGTACTCCCAAGGTAGCCCACAAGCATAACGGACTACCCTCGATCTTTCCTCAAAATAAGTTCTTGCAACAAACGGGAGCAATCCCGTGAACTCCCTTGAGTACTCCTCAACCGACCTATCACCCTTCTTTAGGTTTACAAACCTCTCATGCATCTTCTCCAAATCCCTTTCGGGGCAAAACTTTCTCTTCAATCTCGTGGTAAAGTCGTCCCATGACATCTTTTTCACCACCTCCCTTCCGAGGGTTTCGTAGACGATATCCCACCATACCATCGCATCTTCTTTCAACAATTGTGACGCATACGCCACCATATCGGCTTCCCTACATTTGCTACTTCCGATGACCCGTTCGGTCTCTCGAATCCACCTCATAGTCACCTTCGGGTCCGAACTACCCGTGTACACGATGGGCTTACAAGCCATAAAGGACTTAAAAGAACAACCATCTTTTTCATCGGGCCTTGCCCTAGCATCACCACCACCAGTTGAGGACTTATCCTTTCGGGTACCACTACCCTCGACTCTATCATCCGATTTAGCTTCGGATTCACGGTCACTTCCCAACTTTTCACGGTTTCTCATAATACGGTGCACTTCTTCGGCCACCATCCCTTTGACTTGCTCAATGATAGTTTGGAGGTCCGCCATAGTCACTGGGGTCTTATCAGCTCCGACCCCCGACTCCTCATGCATCGACGGTTGACTTCCTTGTTCAACCATAACCTCAACACGGGGTATTTTATCCCCTTGATCTTGTGGAGCCTTTCCACTTCTACGAGTATTTACCATTTTCTTTCGTTCAAGTCTATATGAAAGACACCAAACAATTTAGTACTCTTGGTACGATCCATTAGTCACATAAGACTCGCATTTCTTATCCACAATAACTTCCATAGTTATAACATCTTCTATAGGTCCCCTAGGTTCAACCCTAAACTTAACATAAAGTCTCAAGGTCAACCTATGATCTCAAGGAATCTTATATTCCTAATGCTACAGTCTAAGACTAGGATGGTCATCCAACCTAATTCACTTAAACTATAGCTCTGATACCAAGTTGTAACACCTCAATTTTTAATACAAAACATTTGCCCAAAATAACTCATTTTTCATAAATAGAAGAACTATTCCAAAAATATGGATTTACAAAAACCTTTGGTATGAAAATCAGAGTATAAAGTTTGGTGTTACAAAATAGATCAAAACCAAAGCTAAGCACAAATCCAATCTAAAGTTCTTCTACTCTAGGCCCCGCATCTCTATCCATGCGTACCTACATCTCCGATCCTGAACCTGAGTACATAGCAAAACAAACAAGTAGTACGTGAGACAAGAAAGTCTCGTGAGCTACATGGGTTTAGACCCCGATAAAACAAGTATCACATTATATATATATAAACAAATATATGTATCTCATCATCATACATTTAGCCACCCTATTGTGACTCTATCATCCTTGCCTTCCTAGCAAGTCTATCTAGTTATCCGGAACATCTCCAAATAACCCGTCATCTCACATACTTATTAATCGGGGATCCCCCGCCTTAATAAGCCTTATGGTAACGGTAAGAGGGAATCGCCCAATCTACCATTACCCGACTTCTAGCCGGATCTCGTCCGGTAGCAAGCCTCCTAACACATGATGGTCCATGGGTCGATGCCCAATCAGCCCCATCCAAAGTGACCGGGGATCCCCCGAATCACCGCCACACTATCACACGTCATAACTTCTCGAGTTATTCCATCTAAGCCCTTGGCTATCTCATAATTCATCAAACAAGTTAGTCATAATATTCATAATAATATATAACTAACTCTACATACTAATAGTCTACACAATTAATCAAATAGACCAAATCACAAGTAAGAAAACATATTTCAATGGCTATGTACTCAGTAAAGTCCACACGTACTCACCTTAGCAATAAAGATGCTTCAACCGTATTCTTTCCGCCGGTTCCTTGTTCACAATTCGTCACTTCAACACTTCACCGAATGTCTAAAACAATTATCACAACAAGATTATCAACACAAACTGCTACCAATGTGTTCATCTACCTCTAGATAACACCCATCAATCCATTTCCCCCAAATATGGTGATTACCAAACCCTAGGTTTAACCAACCCTCAAGATTCTTACAAATCGAAATCATACACTTGTTTTCCTTGTTAATATACCATCTATTAAGTGTATACACCATTTATTTAACCATTAATCACCAACCCAAGAACTAGGGTTTCAAACCCTAGCTTCAAGATCCATAGATCTTGAGCTACAAAGATGGAGGAGTGAAGATTTACCTTTAATCTTCAACTAGGAGTGAAGAATCACGAAATTTGATGAAGAAATCGGTTCCAAATGGTGTTTTCCACTCAAAAACGTATACAAAGTCGTTGGGAGAGAAACTAGGGCTTTTGGTCTGCAATAAATGAGCATTTCCCGACTTTAATGCTGATCAGACACCAAAATCGCGTCGTGATCTATAGATCGCGTCGCTATCTTTTGCCCGCGATCCAAAATCGCGATCCAAGACTTCGCTATTTCGGGTTTCTGTGAAAACAGCCAAAAATCGCGTCGCTATCCCAAAAATCGCGTCGCTATCTTGGGCTGTGCAGCCCAGGCTGCACTTTTCGACCTTTGCTTCGACACGGTTTCGTCCATAACTTTCTCATACGGTGTCCAAATGACACGAAACCAATTCCTACGTTCTTTAAATGATTTATCCTTATTTATCATATTTTTTAAAAATTTATTTATCTACAAATTTCGGGTCGTTACATTGGAGATAGTTGATCTAAGGTAAGAATCCTTGTTACTTTATGCATCTCTTTGATATTTCAAGCTTTATTTGGGCATCAATGGTGGTTTTGACAACTCACCATGTCATCTTTTGGGAAGATGACTAAACATGAGTGTAAAACACTCATTGTATACTTGTATTCAATGTGTACAAGTTGGATTTGGGATTTATTGATGGGAATCTTGAACTAGGGTTTGAGATTCCACCAAGTTGGATGAACTTGGTGGTCATGAATGTAGTTATATGGATTGTTTATAACTAGTTATGGTTAATAACAAGATTATTTGTGTAAATGATGATTAGGTCTTAAAGACTTAAGGATTTGGTGATACTCCTTTATTCAAGGAGTAAGGATTTGTGTTTGCTAACACAATTTTAGGATAGCATTGTTAAGGTGAGTACATGTGATCTCTTCTAAGTACATAGTAAACGACTTTTAAATGATTAAAAGAGTTTTTATTGAATGTATGATTTGATAAAGAAATTGATTGAAATGCTTAGATGTTATGAAATGAAATGTGATCTTGATATGATGAAATGATGATTGAAATGGAGTAATGGCTCATGTTTGTTGACCAATTATATGTTAGTCAAATTTCCGGAAACGATAACCCATTCGTGGGGGAGTTGAGATTACTACTTGGGGCGGTACCTCCCTTCGCAAGGGTAGTATATCTATGTGAACGATAACCCGACATTAGGGGGACTATGATAACCCGATAAAAAAGGGGATTACGATAACCCGCGAGATGAGGGAGTGATGATCTCGGTAAGTTTGGGAGAACCCCAATTACCATGAGATCTTTTGATGATAACCCACATCGGGGGAGTTTGCTTCGGGATGACCCGTTGTGTATGTGTGAGCTTAGGATAAGCTCGAGACTATGTTTGACTTATGTGCAATGTGATATTTACTTAAATATTATTTAATTGCAAATGTTTATAAACGGGTCTAAAACTCATGTTTCTCACGAGACAATCTTGTCTCACGTACTACGTTTTTATTTATGTCTATCTACTCAGGTTCGGGAGCTAAGGATTAGGCGGCCCGTAGTTATGACATTGGATGATTAAGCTCGGTGTACAATTTTAATTTCCTTAGACTTTAGTCTCGATATATTTGTAACACCGGTTTTTGGCACATTGTTATTCATTCCGAATGTTTTGTTTAAATCATATTTTGATACTATGGATTTTTGTATTAAACATGGAATATTTAAAAGTTTAAATTGTTTTGAAAAATTTAGGTGTTACAAATTGTATGCTTAGTTAGAATGTAAAATGTTCAAGGTATTCTTTACTTTTTGCATAATCCTAAGAGACAAATCGCAACCATTGATAAATAAGATATAAGTGTCAAGATTAATCACATATTTTATACATGAAGATTTATTTTGGTCATTTGGCACTTACAAAAAAAATTGAATTTATTTTTAGTTATTTTGATAAAATATTTTATTTTTTTATTTTTTATTTTAGTATTATTTTTTTCGTTAAAAAATAAAATTATTTGATAATCACGTGTAATACTTACTCACATGTTATTTTAGTGTACAATCACATGTGATTATATATTTGATCACATGTAATATTTTAGTACAATCACATATGATTAAATATACAAGCACATGTGATTATCACATTACGTGTTATTAACGAAAAATAAATACATATATTTTTTTATAAAGTTATAAAAAAATTCTAAAAATAATAATTCTAAAAAAATAATAAAAATAATTAATATTTTTTGTAAAAATGACCAAAATATCCCTCCATATTAAAATATACGATTAATCATGATCATTAATTATAATAAATCAGTGGTTGAGATTTATCCCTTAAGTCAATATAAAATTTTACTTTTTTTATTATTTTTATCTTTTTTAATAACTAACTTGAATATATCTCTACTTAGAATATTATTAATATTATTATTTAGTGTCTAGGCCCGTTCAATGCGAAAGGCATGAGAAATTAACCCTTAAATAAAATAAGAACTATCTAGCTGCATATCATTTTTCTTATTTTTTGGTCAATAAAATGATTATATATCCCAATAAGATAAGATGTTATACCTTGAGCTCTTGTATGGGTCGTCCTGTATACAAAAATATAATGTGTTGGTATATATAATCAAATGATCCTGCCTTTCCTCAAAGATTAAGATATTTAAGGCCTCGTTTGTTTTGACTTAATCATCTGTAATCCTCCGTAATTATAATTCAATTACATTACGGAGGGACGTTTGGATGGACTTTTTTTTCCGTAATTCAATTACGACGTAATTTCGAAATACGATATTCGTTGTAATTGAAATCCGTCCCCCCCACCCACCCACACTCTATGAATTCAATTACGGTTATTTAGTTAACTAACAAATTTCAATAAATTGTATGATTCAGATTTTAAAATCGTTCAAAAATATTAAAAAAATTTATTAAAATTAAAAAAATTAATTTTAAAAATAAAAATAAAAAAAGTTTAAATTTAAAAAAAAAAATTAAATTTCTAAAAAAAAATTTAATTTATATAAGAAAAATAATAATAATAATAAAAAAATTATAAATAATAAATAATAATTTTTTTAATAAAAATCTAAAAAAAAAAGATTAAAAAAAAAAATGCATAAGTATTGATTTGAATTTCAACTCAAAATGTTGGTAGCTAAACGCGTAATCGTATTCAGTTACAACTGAATTCAATTCCAACCGAATTTAATTCCAACTGAATTCAATTCAATTTCGGAAGATTACGTCATGTCAAACGTCCCCTGACTTGTCACATTTTGCACGCTTAAGATCCAAAGTACATATACGGACTTACGTACCCTACGAAAAGAAGTCCTTCCCTAAACAATATCTAAGATCCTTACAACGCATTAGTACTTGATAAAGTCATCTTGAATCTTGTGGCTTGTAAGATATCTTGCTAGCTGTATACGACACATAGACCCTTGGATCCATATGTGATTAAACCACTCGACAACAATTTATACATGCCTTACTGCCTTAGATTTGTGTCGAAACATAAGTTATTGATTATCAACAACTACCATAATTTCTGTCAGCGTTAAGGCCTAATCTATTTATTAATAAGTCAAACATAATTATTTATATTGGTATATCCAATCACATGTCTTTGCCTTACAGTGGAGAATAGAGAGCTAAATGCATGCATGAACTTCTATGGCTTAATGATCTAAAGTGGAACTGTGTAAGTGCTTGGTTCTAACTTAAACCAATTAGTTGGAAGAGGAGTAACCTATGATTTTTATAAACACATTACAAGTTCATTGTTTCTCCAATATGAGACATTACTCAACACGCTCACTCACACGTGACGTCTTTTTTTCGCGTCTAATACGTGGATATTTATGGGTTACGTGGAGTCTGTGTGACCTTTGACCAACCACGGGTAAATCTTGCTCTGATATCATGTAAGTTTGTGAGATTCCAACTTAAAACAATTAGTTGTAAGAGGAGTAATTCAAGATCTCTACAAACACATTACACATTCATTAGTTGTTCAATAAGTCGTAACATTATATACAAAGTCCATTCACATTAATTTGCATAACATATAAGGTGGTGCAGTGATAATTGATGATTAATTAGCAACTTTCTTGTTGGCATTAAATACACCTTTACTTCGTATCTCTAAATTTAGAATCTGTGACTCACATCACTCCAGCTAATGGTGAGAACCAGTTGTTTTGGACCCAAGCATCCGACAACAATTTACATATGTTTAATTGGTTAATTTATCATTCAAAGTTGGTATACCTATCATCTTGCTTTGCCCCCCTTTCCCTCTCTCCATACAGCTCAAGAGTAAAGATATGATGTTATATTGGGATGTGATGATAGGTAGGAATTAATGGTGGTGACGGCGAGTTGAGAATGATGAAGTAATATAAAATTTTGTTATGTTAAAAGAAATAAAGGGTATAAATGTAAAAAAATATTTAATCTAATTTTGGATTTCAATTCAAACAACTTTTGGATGAAACTGACCATCCTTTTATTTTGGTCGAATGTTGGTATCATTTAGGATTACAATTCCATCAATTTTTTTAATCAAACACTGAAATTGGAGGAATTAGATTCAATTCCCCAAAATTCCATTAAATTTCAGCGAACTAAACGTCCTCAAGACATTGAAAATTAAGCGTCACTGAGATGGAATCCTTAGAAAATCTTATAAGGATTCGAATGATACATTAAAGTCAAAATTACATAACAAAAAATTGTTTTGAGCATGAAAACGTATGCTACCTTAAAACCAATGGAATTATTATAATCTTCCTCAATTCAAGTTTATAAATAAAAGACTTCTTGATTCTCAAGTAGATAATAATTAATCATAGAATCATATTTCACATTCCTCGTGTAGATTACTTCTTAAAATGACATGGATGTGAAGTTAAAATGCAGAAACTCTACAAGATTATTTAACCAAATATTACCAAACTTGATTAATGTTGAAATTTGAGAAATCTGGTCATTAGCAAAGAATATCTTAAATTTAGAATTGTTCTATTTTTTTTTTTTATCAGAATTCTTGTTGGTAAGTATCAACTATATTTTTTCCAGCTGAAAAACCGGTCCAAATTGTCTCAAGAACATGGTATTTATTAATAACGTAAAGAAACTGTGTAAATGTAATAATTTTGACTTATAAAAGATAAATACTAAAATAAAACTGTGGAATGTTGAATATGCATTTAATCAGAAGGTTATATTAATTCATTGACGTGCCAACAGAAAATCGTTAGATATATACAATTAATCATTCCTAATAAATTAACACGCTGCTAACAACTGTGTCGGATCATGTTCAAACTGGTGATTTGAAGTAGGCAAGCACTGCCATGAACATGGTTTTTGTATTCTTGACATTTCATAATGCAAAAAGGTGGCATTGAAAGGCATCCTGATCGGCCCATCACTCTCCAAACCATATTCTTCCTTTGCCATCTCCAACAGCTCTTGAAAAATCTCACTTTTGAGGTAATCTAATTGTATCGCAAACCGTATTCCATCAGATGTGTATACTGTAAAGCAACCTTTATCAACAACGTTTGTACCATCGGCTTTAACGGCTCTTGGAAGAGCAATTCTTTTACGCCCTAGTGCCGCTACATTCTGCCACTTTCTTGCCATTTGAACTAGTTTCTTGAGACTGATCATGTTGTAAGTAGGCTTGTAACAAGAGAAATTAAATTAGTTATAATGCTTATCGATTGTTTGGTTTGTTTTTTCCGGAAAAGAAGTGATATATGAGGGTTATATATAGTGGGAAAGGAAAGAGGCGAACATAAACTCTCATAAATGGAGTATTGGGACAAAGGAGAGACAAAACCATGTGATATCGATGGATCAATTGTGAATGATAAGGAAGAGATTGCATGGTAACACATGGGTCCTAGAACAAATGGCTCTTATCCATAGCTGGTTATGTTACATATGAACCACAACTCCACAAAAATATCAAAGATATTTTTGAAGGTTTTTCTCGTTAAAAAGCTCCTCGATCTATATGCTCTAAAGAGCATCTCCAACCATCCTCCATCCTCTAATTTTCCCATCTATCACTCCATTCGTATTTGAAAGGAGATTAAAATCCATATATATTTTAAATAAGAAGATATTCCATCTATTCATATATAGACTTCATTATTTTTATGAGTGTAAATATTAATTGAATACAAGTCTTACTAGGTTTGAGGAGAAAAATATTATACTTCCTCCGTTTCAAAATAAGTGATATAATTTTTATTTTAGGATGTTTCAAAATAAGTGACACATTTTGAAACTTTCCTTATTTAGTAAAAAAATATTGAGATTCATACTAACTAACTATCTCATTTAATAAAATAAAATGATTCATTTACTCTTATGTATACTTTTAAACATTATTAAATGTATACTTTTAAACATTATTAAACTAATTTGAATCATACTATGTGGACACATCAGTTACTATCCAATTTAATCTAATTTAATATTTATTATAATCTTTTTCCTCGTAAAATGTAAAATTAAAATATACTTCCTCCGTATCACAATAAGTGATACATTTGGAGTTTTGCGGAGTTTGAGGTAAAAGACTAAAGTAAGGGTTTAAATATATTAAAGTACATAGTTAGTGGATGTTGGATCCCACTTTTTTGAATAAAGTGATATTAATGAGTTTTAAAAGTAAAAGTAAGGGTATAAGGTTAATTTCACTTTATTAAAGTAGATAGTTAGTGGATAATGAATCCCACATTTTTATCAAATAAGATAATTTTTGAAATTTATCACTAATTATGAAACACAGGAAAGCGTGATACGGAGGAAGTATATAACTTAGAGCGAATTACATCTAAGGTCCCTGTGGTTTACCACTTATTGCAGTCACAGTCCTTAAACTCCATTAAGTACACTGGGAGTCCCTGGTGTTGCCACTTTGTTGCACCCATAGTCCCTGAAACAAACAGACGTTAATTAAAGCCGTTAAATCCCTCATGTGCACATCACATGATGGGTAGTATGGTAATTGTCCATCCCTTCCTCATATTTAAACCCGAGTAAATTACATGGAAGGTCCCTGTGGTATACTACTTATTACAGTCTTAGTCCCTGAACTTCATTTATTACACCGGAAGTCCCTGGTGTATACACTTTGTTACACACATGTAGGCCTGTAAACGAACCGAACGTGAACACTAAATTTTCTTAACATAAACGAACATAAAGAAACACAAAAGTACACGAAACAAACACAAACACAAACAAACATAATAAAACACAAACGAACACGAAACAAATACAAACGAACACAAACGAACATAAACAAACTCAAACGAACACTAACAAACGAACGTAAACAAACAATCACGAACGGATGTTCACGGACGTAAACGAACGAACGGGCATTTGTTCGTGTTTGTTTGTTTAACTAAACGAACACAAAATCTTGTTTGTGTTCGTTTGTTAGCTAAACGAACGAATACAAACAAACTCCCGCGAACGGTTCGTTGAACGTTCGGTTCGTTTACATGCCTACATGTATGTAACAAAGTGTATACACCAGGGACTTCAGGTGTAATAAATGTAGTTTAGGGACTAAGGCTGTAATAAGTAGTATACCACATGGACCTTCCATGTAATTTACTCGGGTTTAAATATGAGGAAGGGGTGGACACTTACCATACTACCCATCAGGTGATGTGCACATGGGGGATTTAACGGCTTTAATTAACGTCCGTTTGCTTCAGGGACTACGGGTGCAACAAAGTGGCAACACCAGGGACTCCCAGTGTACTTAATGAAGTTTAGGGACTGTGACTGCAATAAGTGGTAAACCACAGGGACCTTAGATGTAATTCGCTCTATAACTTATGTTGAGAAGATAAAAGTTAAATAGAGATAGAATTTTAAAGCGGGTCTCCACCAAAGTTAAAGTGGGCCGCCGCCGCCACATGCATCTTCGCCGGCTCAACGCCTCACAACTACATCATCTCCTCTTCTCCTTTCACTCCTCAGATCTGATGCAATCACCATGTCAATACTGCCACAAATCCCAGTCTTCACCGACTTGACCACATATGTCACAGATCTACGGTAACCTTATCCCCTTCGTCGACACATCTGTTAACAAATGTCAATCATTCGTGGCTGCCAACATAGTTCATAACACACACAACAACCTATTTCAATCGATTATGATTTCGATTTAGGGTTTTTATTTGAAGGTCGTGTGTATTGTGTCTGATTTTGATTGAAAGGTTATATTTAACTTGTACCCTGCATCGTATCTGATTTTAGGTTGATTTTCGATTATGAAAGTATAAAAGGGATATTTTTGTGCTTGAATCTGATTTTCGATTATCGATTATTGATCTTGAAATTGTCCGGGTGAATCTGATGTATGTGAATCTATTTGATTTTCGATTTTGAAGAGATCTGTGTTTGTGTGTAAATCTAATTTTGCAACAAAGGATCAGTGTTAAATGTTCGAGTGTTTTGCCAAAATAATGCAGTATGTAGATAGATTGTACAAATAATGCCATTTTTTGTAGCTTTGCAAAACTAATGCTATCCCCTTGTACTACACCCGGATCCCAATCTTTCCCCTAGTAGTGCACCCGGATCCTCCCTTAAACCTCATGTCTGACGGTCATGTCTGTCTGTCGTCTGTACCGTCGTACTTTCTTGTAGGATCCCCGAGTTGTACGCCCGGATCCCCTTGGGGTATCCCCGAGCCATACTGGGGTATCCCCGAGACATAAGCCCTGATCCCCTTACCAGAACTCGATGTTTTTTCACTGCCTATATATATTATCTTTTATCAGTGACATGTAACACTTCATTTTTTATTACACACATTTACCACACAAAACATTTCCTACACATTTACCCCATTTCTTAAGAAACTAGCATTTTTTATTACGATGTGGCGAAGTCAAAAAGTGTTAATCATTGAACTTAACCTACAACTTGAGATGTTAGAAGAGAGTGTTGAGCAAATGCGTGAACAAGCTCGTGCCCGTGAGCTTCGAATTATCATGGAAGAGATGCAACGTACCATTCATGAAATGGATAACCTGGCTTATGAAGGGGCGATGGAGGAGAAGTCGGAGATGCGACGTACGAGGGAAATGCCTCCACCGACATTACATGTTGTGGAGCAGCAAACTCAAAACTCCTCAATAGGTAATCAACAAGCAGACACAATTGACTTGGTTGAGGAGTATGGTTGGGCCAGGAGTGTAGATGAATTTTACTGGAACGGGGATAGGCGCGGGAATGAAACCTTTTGCTATATTGTATTCTTAGGTCGTACCCAGGTACCTAGGGAGTTTTGGAGTACCCTGTTAGATGAAAATTCCAACTCTGTTTTGTGCCGTGGGGTACGTCATTTAATTATGTTATTATCAATATTCTCAATAAAATCTCAAAGGTAAATAATTGTATATTTATTACAGCATATATATTGTTGGGTTAGAATATGGATGCGTTATCGGTGGTATGTTGGCTATAAAACTGGAGAATATAAACGATGGACAATAATGCCTACCAAGTTTGTGTCTCTACTCTTACCACCCCATGGATCAGATGCTGTAAAATATGCAGATGGCAGTTTGACACCTTACCCCGCTTGGGGGGACGTAGATGTCTTATACATCCGTTACGTTTAAATGATAACGTTTGGTTGCTTGTGCAGATGGATCTTGTTAGCAACGATACATGTTTAATCTGTAGTTGTCGTCGTTCCATAAACCATGACGTGCTTAAGGCAACCCTAAAACGTTGGCGAGATGTTTTGCCTGGTTTTAAAAGGAGTTTCTCCTATGAAGAAAGAAACCTCCAAGTTAAGGCGAATCTTGGTTTCGCCAAACGCATACCTCAAGGAAGGGAAGAAGACTCTGCTATGTTTATTTGTAAGTTTATGCATTATTTGGTAACAGGGAAATCAATCAAGCAAGATGGAGTCGTCGATAATAATCAGATTGCTACGGGTTATCGACAACTTATGGCTCGTGATTTGTATAGCTATCGTATTTTAGAATCGCAACCTGAAATTTTTCCTTTTAGATCTGTGGATTTGTTTGATGATTTGGATTAAAATTTCAATTGTATTTGGTATTAATTTATGAAATCTTGATGTTTGTGTTTGCTTGTCATTTAAAAATCATCAACTTAAAAAAAAAGTTAGCGAAAAAAAATTAGTGTCTAACTTTCGAGCTTCATGGAGTACACTTTTTAGTAGGTAGTACGACTCAAACGCATAAGTACGTAAACATATGAAAAAGAATTAGACCAAAAAGAAAAGTAATGAAAGAGTTATGATAATTCGAAAATGCAAAAAAAATGTTTTTTGTAGCGCATAAACATTCAAAATGCTATTTTCATGCATTAATAACTTCAAATTTTGAATGTTTTGGACGTAATTATATATACAAGATTTGTAGTACCCGGGTCAAGGTTTCCATGCATATAAAATTCGTAAAAAAAAAAAACACGAGTGCGAAAGTTACGTTGATTGCAAAAGACAAAAAAATTACATATCATAGGTTTCTTACAATTACATTTATATTTAAAAAAAAGCTAATGACGGTGTCCTAATGTACCGCCCGTACCACAAGGAGGCGGTCTTATGATTCTTCTTCGCCTACCTCCATCGCCATGTTGTTCACTTTCTCTAGGGTTGTTCAAGTCAAATTCGAAGTTTACCGGAACCGGACTAACAACTCTATTTAGCGGTTGACTAGAATCTCCGAGCTGGTAATAAGGATTTGTATTACCAAAGATATTATCTTCAGAAAAATGATCCCTAAAATTGACATACTGGGCAGGTGTTACCCAATCATCTCTCATAGGAGACTGTATATGACTCATATTAAGTATGTTTTGAGGAAATTGGTCACCACCGGTATTCATTTCGTATTGCGTACTTGAACCACCCTGGAGAAAGTCCATATTGACTCGATAGGCCTCCTGGTCTGATGGCCCCACACCACCAGTATTATACTTGTTCGATGTGTCTATATATGCAGTTTGAGGCTGGGGGGAGGACCCTGAACCACCAGCGTTATACTGGTTCGATGTTCCCACATTTTCATTTTGATACTGGTGGGAGGACCCTGAACCACCAGCATTATATTGGGAGGACCCGGCTTCAGGATCTTGACGAGCCCCTCTTGGCCGCATCCATCTAGGCCTATGCTGTCTTTGCTCCTGAGTCAATTGCGTGCCGAAGGATGGCTGAGTAACGGGTGCCACATGAGGTGAAAAATATGTCGGACGGTCATCTCCATGTGCATAGTGCAAATAATATGTCGACGTTTGCAAGATTTGCTGCCCAAACTGATGCATTGCTGGATCATCTTGCTCTTGCATCATCCTTTGCACCTGTTGTTGCACGTGGCTTAACCCGTCAACCTACATACACTTAATACGTATTATTTAAATGTAAAATAATACATACATTATTATGATTATTGTTCTATAATTATTATTTATTACCGCAACATTTAAATTTCCGCCTTGATTGTAGGACCGAGAGTAGTTTTCTCCTCCAGGAGTTGGATTTGTAATATGGAGCACAGTCCGAGGCCAATACCATGTCATATAACCAGGTTCAGTTTGAGGATAATTCGAGTATTGACCCCGGATGAGATATTGGTAACGGTTGTTCCAATGTTGTATTTGATTTCTTAACTCCCGTTTCCAACTTCTTTTTGCGGTCACCCCTCTACGAGACTTAATATGTAAATCCTCATGTTCGTGTCTGTTTGAGAGTGGTGGTTGAGGAATAAATTGGACAAAGCCAAATTGTCTCATAACCCTGCTGGGCAAATACTGCTCAGCAATCTCCCAAAAAATAACATATGTTTGACACAGCCAACATCTCGTATCGGTCATACACGAAGAGGCTAAAAGGTGTAGATCTTGTTGGTATGGAGTCCACACGAACTGCAAAAGTTTGATTAATTTGTGAGTTCAAAAATTTGTTTTTTTTTAAATTTAATAGTAGAGTACCTCTGAATCGTCTATGGCACTTAACATCGACCGAAACTGAAACAAGACGGTCCTGACTGACCCTGAGAAACTCAGGGGCTGGTTGAATCTATATGTTTATACATGCAAAAATATAACAATATTTATAGTTATTAATAATTTTAATATAATCACTTGGAATTACATACCTACAACCAAATGGTTTTCCAACTACCATATCAGGAGTAATATGTTTTAGCATTGGAGAAAACATCTTAAACCTGCTCCAGGCCCATATCTGCAACAACATCAAAGGGCCACCAATTTCGAGGATGTTGTGCATAGTTGTTTTGCACAAGTTTCGGTAGAGACTGGCCAGTACAGCCCCACCACAACTAAGTCAGCCGCAAGCATCCAAGTCTTCAATCAACACTAAAAAATACATCTGGACTAAACTATCAGTTGAATCCGGAAATAAGCAACCATTTAAAAGCATTAGTATATAATGCCTGGCTTTTTGCTCCAATTGTTCGTCAGTCGGATCCTGTGGCAGAGGCTCCATTAACATCTCCATCATGTATCTAGCACTGACCTGGCTGCCTTTGAATTTTCGCGATGGCGGTGCGAAACCGAGCAACGTATAAAATTTGTCGATAACACGCTCATAAGTGTATCCCGGTTCATCACCTGTAACCGGATTGCCATCAGTCCTTAAACCCCAAATAACTTGTACGTCTTCCAGGGTCACGGTAACCTCACCAAATAGTAGGTGAAATGTATGTGTTTCCGGACGCCATCTCTCTACCAGTGCTGTGATGAGTCCGTGGTCAACGTTTTTGTAACCACAGACGAAAACTTCTGCCAAACCGGACCGACGTATGTGATTCATGACACGCCCATCAATTGGGTTATCTCTTACCCAGAATAACAAATTTTTGTCAGCACGCCTGACATTTAACGGACGAGCATCTTTGAGATTGTGAAACACATGATATGCTCGGTGATCAGTATTTATAAATAACAACTCAGGGTTCGTAGGTCCGGGGACAATTCCAACATTCTCCATTTTTTACAAATTTGGTGGGAGTACTGATTGCGATGGTTTATAGTTGTGAAATTTTTTGAGTGCGATAGTTTTTAATTGTGACAGTTTTGAGTGTGATAGTTGTGATGTTTTAAAGATGCATTTATAGAATTTATAGAGTAGTTGATATTCGTAATAAATTTGTGGTAGTTGCTTGTATTGAAGACTTTTGACTGTGAAGGGTTATCTGATTCCCACATGCATATTCACGGGTCTTTTAATAAAGTTGATTCTGATTTGTCTTTTAGCGTACGATCCCTTACTGTGGCGCCCGGATCCCACTGGATCCCCGACTGCAGCGCCCGGAACCATTGGGTTGTCAAATCGGTGCTTTATTAATCGAGTGTTGTCACGGGTCTTTTTTAATAAAGCATTTGTCTTCTAGTTCGATCCCCTACTGCATCACCCGGTTACAGTACGAACCCCGACTGCAGCGCCCGGATCCCCTTGTGTTGTCACATCAGCTATGCCTTGAATTCAAAGGCTTTATTTATTTATTTTGTCCGGATTAGTTCAGACGTCTTCTCACAAATCTGATGCAAAGAACAAATAGTTAAAGGCTTTATTTTTTTTGCCCGGATTAAAGTCGTGTAATTCTTAATGAGCGACAACTACCCCATACTTATAATTCACCTATATAAAGTACCTTCATATCGGTTAATATTATCACCATTATTCACCAACAATTTCAATATTTATCAACCACATTTCACCAAGATTAAACTTCCAATATTATCAACTACATTTCACTAAAAAAATCGTTCAAAATGGCTTTAACGAACCCTTTCCTTGTTAATATATATTGGGGTGATGATAACATTCGTTACGACAATGGCACGGTACTAGGCGATGTGAGCATGCGCAGAAGTTCTCTTCTTTTTCTAAGCAAATATAATTACGAAGATTTTGAGAAATTGGTTTACAGACATGTTATGGTTTCGAAAGATCAATACAAATTAAGGTTTACATTATGTTATCAATTTCACGGAATTTTCTATGATTCTGAAATTACAAGTGATGAATCCTTAGAAACCTTATATTACATCGCCTCTTTGAACGAAAAATTCATGGGCGATATTATTGTGAAGATTGAGTATATCAAGCCCCAACCCCGTCAAGCTGACTCCAACATTTTTCAGCTTTTTTCAGCACCAGAACCGTCAACGCAGTATCAAGGTTTTGATATGGCGGGTCCTTCAACGTCTGCGTTCCGACATTTTTCAGCACCAGAACCGTCAACGCAGTACCAAGGTTTTGATATGGCGGGTCCTTCAACGTCTGCATTCCAACATTTTCCAGCACCAGAACCGCCAATGCAGTATCAAGGTTTTGATATGGCGGGTCCTTCAACGTCTGCGTTCCAACATTTTTCAGCACCAGAACCGCCAACGCAGTATCAAGGTTTTGATATGGCGGGTCCTTCAACGTCTGCGTTCCAACATTTTTCAGCACCAGAACCGCCAACGCAGTATCAAGGTTTTGATATGGCGGGTCCTTCAACGTCTGCGTTCCAAGATCTTTCAGTGGTAGAACTAGGTACCGCACCAGAGCCAGTAACGCAATATCAAGATTTTAATAACAATGAAAATCATGAGTTCGGCAGATCAGAGGACGAACCACAATCTGAAGGAAGTGCCGATACCAGAGAAGAATTTGACCCAGATGGCGCTGAAGCATCCGAAGAATCTGATGATGATGGTGACGATCAAGGCAACCATGAAGCTCATCAAACACCTCAACTGCCTTTGTATGACTATAGTCAATGGGACACACAGGAAGACACCGAGGCTGATAATTCAGGCCCATTACAGGAAGATGAATAGCATATGCTTTTTTGGAGGTCCGATTATCCAGATGAGATTCGAATTGGTATGTATTTTTCTAGCAAGCAAGAGTTGATTGATGCCGTGAGGAGTTGGAATATAAAACAAACTAGGCAGATCAAGGTTATTGAAAGCACACTTTCAAAGTGGAGTGCTAGGTGCAGTACTCGTAAAAAGGGTGATAACAACCCTGATGCTAACAACTCTGGTGATAACAACCCTTTATGTAATTGGTACGTCTGAGCAATTAAGAAGCAGAGGGAGAGGCTTTGGCAAATAAGGTCATGGAGAGATGTGCACATTTGTAGTGGGGTAGTGCGAGGTTCGAATAACAAATGTTTGACGACGAAGGTCGTAGCCATCCGCATATTCCATTCTGTCACTAAAGATATCGCATACCCTGTAAAACAAATCCTGGCAGATATCAAAGAATACAATGGGAATGACATATCCTACTCCACAGCTTGGCGTGCTAGGAAAATTGTTATAGAGAGACTATTCGGGAGTTGGGAAAGCAACTTTGATGAGTTGCCTAAGTACATTCGTGCTCTAATGAAGTCAAACCCGTTCACAGTTGTCGAGTGGATAGTCGAACGAACTAACAACCCCGAGTTGAAAATTTTCAAATATGTTTTCTGGGCTTTTGGTCCAGCAATTGAGGCCTTTCGTCATTGCATTCCTGTTATATGTATAGACGGGACCTTTTTAAAAGGTGCGTACAAAGGGAAGTTGCTGACTGCCGTCACGAAAGACGCCAATAATCATATCCCTACCTCTCGCGTATGCCATTGTTGACGAGGAGTCAAACAAATCATGGAAGTGGTTTTTGAAACAGCTAAGGTATTTTGTTGTAAATGACAGCCCAAGAGTGCTTGGTGTCATTTCTGATAGGCATCATGGGATTCTAAATGCAATGCAAGAACTTGATGACTGGAAAGAGCCATATGCATACCATAGATACTGCCTAAGGCATATCAGAAGCAACTTCAATAGCCATTTCAAGAACCACCGAATGAAGCAATTGTGTTGGATCATAGGTAGCACGACTCAAACGCGTAAGTACGTGGAAGCCATACGTGAAATGAAATTTATAGACGCGGACGGGTGGGTGTATCTGGAGCAGATTGGGTTAGATAAGTGGACCCAGTTTAGAGACAAAGGCCATCGACGTTGGGGAAACCTAACATGGAATATTGCAGAGAGTTACAACAATGTGTTGCGTGGAGCTAGGCATCTTCCAATTAAGGCTTTGATTGACTTCACATTCATCAAAACTGTCAAGCAATTCAGCAAGCATGCTGAATTATCGTCTAATTGCGAGACGCCACTACCCTCACGTATGTGGAATCTTTTCAACAAGTGCACCCGTCAAGCAACATTTCATGAAGTAATGCCCTTTGATTACGTGAAACAGATTTTCAGTGTGAAGTCAAGGATTCAAACCGGTGAGAGTGGTGGGAACGATTACACAGTCAATTTCAAAAGTACAAAAGGGAACAGGCGTGGGTGTACGTGTGGGAAGTGGCAGACGTTGCGCTTTCCATTTTCACATGTTATTGCTGTTTGTGGTCATATGGGTGTCGACCCGCTAACACTTGTGAACATAGCGTATACAACAAAGGCGTACAGACAACAATATGGTACTGCCTTTAAACCACTACCTCATGTGGCCCTCTGGAAGGATGCTAAATGGAGAATGTTAGCCAGTGAAGGAAGAATATCAACAAAGAGAGGGAGAAGGCATCATGTTAGACGACGCAACGAGATGGACCAGCCTAGTACAAGCCAGCAAACCCAACGAAAGGCAAAACTTTGTGGGATTTGTAGAAATCCAGGCCATAACAGACTGAAATGCCCGACAACAAATCCTCCTCAAACAACAAATCCTCTTCAATGATTGTAGAATTTAAAATGTTGTGTGTTTTTAAATTAAATATAATAAAAGTTTCTTATTGGTACTTAACTAATATAATTTTAAATAAGAATAAAAGTTTCTTATTTCAAGTGATACATTAAAACTGAAATTACATATCATTCATTCTCACGTTTAACACTAAAAATCAAATTTCTACCATTAGTCTGATAGTCTGCATTTATGGTAAAAGTACAAACTTCGTTAGTCAGAATTCCGTTTTCATTCTTAAATCTCTTGAAGTCACCACTCATTTTAACTTGCCCAGGATAAGCATGCAACTCCATTACTTCATGAGAATCGCCTCTTTCTATCATACAATGTTTGTCCTGAAAGAGGTAGTTATGCTGTCTGACAAACCAAGCAGGTATAGTCTAAAAATACAACATAATTATATGATTTTAGTTAATTGAGCAAATATTAAAAATATAAAAAAAAATATGATTTTAGCATACCATCCTTTGATTTTTTACTACATGTTTCGCGAACTTTATTTTAAATTGCCAGAGATGCAAAACATCTGGTCCTATTTCAGCCAGGTTTTCAATATGTTTATCATAATCAGCCTGCTCGTAATTTTGAAAATATACTTGCATCTCGTCATTAAATTCTTCTGCATGTAGATCGGCATAATCTTCGGCTATCAAATTCTCGAACTCAATCTCATCTACATAATTACGAGGCGAATCATGCACGTAGTGATACGGAGGAGACTCATTATTCGATGAACTCATGATTTTTTGCTATGAAAATATCACACAAGATTTTTAAGTAAAGGTTGTTTTTATATGAAATGGGAGTAAATATGTAGTTAGATGGGTTTGTTTATGCAATGTTTTTATAGGCAGCGGAGGGGTACCAGTTCGAGTGGGATCCGGGCGTACGGGTAGGGGATACCCCAAGGGGATCCGGGCGTAGGGGTTGGGGTTCCCCCAAGGGGATCCGGGTCTGTGGATAGGGGATCCTACAAGAAAGTACAAAAGTGCAGAAAAAGTACAATAATTCGCAGGTATATGAGGGATCCGGGTCTGCTGCTTGGGGAAAGTTGGGGGATCCGGGTGCGGTACATGGGGATAGCATTAGTTTTGCAAAGTCCCCAAAAACTGCATTATTTGTACAATCTTGATGGAAATGACATTATTTTAGCAAAAAACTCTAAATGTTCGGTGTGTTGTATTTGTGCTATAAATAAACATACTTTTCGATTTTATAAGCAACTTTAACTATTTATAACAAAGGATCAGTCGTAAATGCCTCAAGAACCACTGTATTACTTAAAACTATATTGTCGCTATACAAATTGTTGCTAAATATATACAGTTATTCCGTTTTAAATTAACAAACTACCAACTGTCTCTGAGCTTGTTGAAACTGCATATTTGAAGTAGCCAAGCACTGCCATGAATATGGTTTTTGTATTCTTGACATTATGTTATGCAAATATGTGGCATTGAAGGGCAGCTTGATCGGCCCGTCACTCTCAAAACCATACTCTTCCTCAGCCATCTCCAAAAGCTCTTGGAAAATGCAATTCTTGAGATAATCTAATGGAATCAGAAATCGTATACCGTCACAAGTGTATACCACAAAGCAACCTTTATCGACAACAGTTGCACCATCACCACCGTCATCGACTCTTGGTATAGCAATTCTTTTGCGCCTTAGGCTGCTAGATTATGCCACTTTCTTGCCATTGTAACTAGTTTCTTGATGCTGATCATGTTGTATTTCGGTTTGTAATGAGAGAACCTGAAATGGTTACTGTTTGGTTTGTTTTCTTAGCAAAGAAGTGAAGTATATATAGTGGCACAGGCGAGAAGAGAGCATTGTCATAAATATTTTCGGAGTATTAGGGATAAAAGGAGAGACAAAACCATGTGATATTGATGTATCAACTTGGGGCAATTAGGACATATAGTGGGTGTGTTTTCAGGTTTTTGAATTGATAGGAAGACCTTATAATACATTGGCACATGGGTCCTAGAACAAATGGTTCATGTCCGAGCAGCTGATAGTACATATGATTATGAACCACAACAATCAAGCAGATATTATTTGAATTCAAGGATATCTTTAAATTTTAAAAAGTAAATTACATGGATGTCCTCGTGGTTTGAGAAGTTTTAAATTCGGTCCCTACATCTTAGAAATTACACGGATGATCCTTAAATATGGGGCCGGTCACGCTTTTAGTCCTTAAGGAAACGATGTTAAAAAAGTGATTAAATTCTAGTAAATGACCAAAGTACCATTTATGCTTTATTTTTTCATTTAATTTACTCCCTCCGTCTCTTAATAAAGTTCTCATTTCTCCTAACATGTTTGTCTCAAAATAAAGTTCTAATTTCTTAAATTGGAGAGAATTTAAGAGAAAATGCATAAGAAAATCGTCTCATTCAAAATGTTTCCCTTTTCTTAACATCTTCATTTGATTGTTATTATGTAACATCAAATTCCCTCAATTTCATATCTACATCATCTTTTGACCCTTCATTTTTTATTAAATCTCTTCTTCAGTTTCCCCCGATTCATTAAATTGAAGAAATAAAGTCTTAACAATAAGCTACACACTTCTTGCAATCCATGGTGCACCTACTGCTTTCAAAATATTCTGATTTGGAACCTTAAGAGAAACTAAGTTGCTACCTCAATCTCCATTTATTCATGTGATTGTTCATCTTAATTAATTGTTTCACCCCTAATATCACCAAAACACGCCAATGTAACAAAGCACATTTATAAAACGCAAATTGTTCACATTTTTATTCAATTTTAATGAAATCAATTGCTTGGTTACATAAAAAACTAGATAGTTGGCTAATCTAATTACTTATTGATAACAGGACATTAAGTTAAGTCTAGTTTAGGTAAGGGACTAGTGACATTGTTTTGACTCTAAAGAAGTATTAATTTTATGGCGAAGCACTTAGAACTAAAGAAAGTCGAATACCTCAAACTAAAACTAAATGCAATTTAAGATATTTCAATACGTGATTACCAATTGGGCCACATAAAAATGATTTACAAATCTATAAGTTAAGTTGTTTACTTATTATTTTTAAATTCTTAATCGGCTTCAAGTAAAAATGTGTATGGAAGGAATTTTTAAGCGCCACATATTTATAAAAAAAAAAAATTAAAAGTTGGATCATTATAGTATTAATTTTGGATATATTTTTTTTTATTTTGGATTATTGTTAATTTTGCATAAGTATAATTTTGCATAAACAATTAATCAAATAATAATTATCATATATATTTTTGGATAAATTTGTTAATTTTAGATTATTTTATTAACCATTATATCATTGTTAATTTTTGAATCATTTTGTTAATTCTAAATCATTGTTAATTTTGCATTATTTAATAGCTAATGACGAAAATACCCTTAATGAACATGATTGGTTGAAATTGTCATGGCAGTTTCCCTGACTTTTTATCTTTATTAATGTGTTTAATAACATTTGAAACATTAAAGTAAAACAAAAGAATCACATTTTTTTATTATTTGCATCTATTTCATATGCGTGTTTGTTAAATTAGCGTGTCTACAAATTTTCAACTTCTTATATAAGTCCGTTTACATGCATTTATATATGTGTATATTTTACGATATAAACTTGTCAATTTATCCTTATTTTGTATGTGTTTGTGGGTTGTTTTATTAATGTGACTTTCAAGTATCTTCTAACAGTTTAATGTATTCTCTTATCATGTATTAATATTCACTGATATATGATAAAAAGATTCTAATGTTTTGTCAACATAAACAGTCTAAACCTATATGGATAACCAATTAATTAACATCCCATCTATTTCAATATATACCTCAACCGTACCAAACATTGTTATCAACGAAGATACATACAGAATCGCCAAACTGAAGAACCAAAGACAAAGTGTTCAAGCGTGAGGGATTCGCATGATCAAGTTATGTCCACCTCGACATCCCCAAGACCACCATCCTTCACTCACTTGTCGTCACCAGTAATATCGGCTCCTCCTTCTCAACCACATTCTGGATTACCATTCTTTGAAAAACCTAAAGCCAACCATAATACAACTTCATCGTACGTGCCACCAGTTTTTTCTGCTCCAGCATCACAATTGCACTCACCATCATTGTCAAGATCCCCGTTTCTTGGGACGCCAGATCGCCCTGTCACAGTTCCGGCTAGTGGAGCCCGAACACCTGTTGGTTATATTAGGTCTAGGAATCTGACACCAAATCTCTTAACACCTTTGGCTAGTCCTTTAAGAAAAGCACTGCACCTCACTAAGCTAGATCCACATGATGCTTGGTTACCCATCACAGAATCAAGAAATGGAAATGCTTACTATGCATCTTTTCACACACTTTGCTCTGGAATTGGTATCCAAGCCCTTATTCTCCCTGTCGCTTTCACTTTTCTTGGCTGGTAAGGTGGAACTATGTAACCCGACTAACCCAAAACATGATCAAGCCGAACCCAACCAACCCGTTTTATTGGGTCGGGTTATATATTTTTAACCTTCTTTTTTATTTAAATTTAGTTAGTTTTATTTTTATTTTATTTTTTAAGTTATTTTTCTAGAGAATCGTTCAAAGAGGTCCATCATCTTTAGAAAGTCCCAAGGAACAAATCTCAACCATTGATCAATAAGATCTAATGGTCAAGATTAATCACATATTTTATATATTGAGGGGTATTTTGGTCATTTTTTTAAAAATAATTTTTTTTTTTTTTTTATTTTTTATTTTTTATTTTAAAATTTTTATTTTTTTTATTTTTTATTATGAAGGGGTATTTTGGTCATTTGGCACTTAAAAAAAATTTCAATTTTTTTTTATTTTTTATTTTTTATTTTAAAATTTTTTTATTTTTTTTATTTTTTTATTTCTTTATTAATTTTTTTAATTAAGAAATAATATTTATTTGATAATTACGTGTATAACTTAATCACATATGATTTTAGTGTAGAATCACATGTGATTTTAGTGTAAATCACATGTGATTTTAGCGTAAAATCAGGTTTTAGTTAAATCACATGTGATTCAGAATGCAATCACATGTGATTCACTATGGAATAACATTATGTGTCATTAGTGAAAATTTAATAATTTTTAAAAAAATAATAATAAAAAATAATTTTTTTAAAAAAGTAATTTTTTTTAAAAAATAAATTTAAAAAAAAAAATAAAAAATTTTAAAATAAAAAATAAAAAATAAAAAATAAATAAAAAAAATATTTTTTTCAAAATGACCAAAATACCCCTCAGTTAAAAATTAAAAATTAAAAAAATAAAAAAAAAATTTAAAATTTTAAAATAAAAAATAAAAAATAAAATAAAATAATTTTTTTTTAGTGCCAAATGACCAAAATACCCCTCTATGTATAAAATATGCGATTAATCTTGACCATTTGATCATATTGATCAATGGTTGAGATTTGTTCCTTGGGACTTTGTAAAAATCATGGACCTCATTGAACGCAACTCTATTTTTCTATTATTTTTTAGGTTTTTTAAATAGATTTGAATGATTTTAAAGTGTGAAACATACAAAATATTCTAGTTTGTTAGTTCATTAAAGTATGCAATTGAATTCATAGGTCTTTGGCAAGGATTTCAGTAATATATTTCAGAATTATGTAGGAATATATTGAATTATGAAAGAAAAACCCATCCAAACATTCCTCCGTAATAGAATTGAATTCTGATTACGAAGGATTACTGACAATCATGGGAAAACAAACCCTCCTTATTCTTAGTTGGTGGTGAATTACAAGTGAAGACCCAATTGCAACACCAAAAGCCTTTAATCTCCTGGAAACCCTCGCAATTTAGAATAACTTAAAACAGAGAATTAACAACGATTATATGTTAACTTACCTTTATAAATGAAAAAGTTTGCTTTATTAACATGTAGGGAAGATTGTAGAAAAACCTTATATATTCGGTTCGACACATGAACATAAAATTGCCACAGCCGCATTTTTCATTTCTTTGTAATTCACTGAAACAATATAATCATATTTGCCATTTATAGTTAATATATATCTTAATCATGTTTACCGTTTTTAGAACAATGACTAGATTCGTAAAGATTAAATAGGATCCGATGAAGGAAGAAGTTTGGAGAAAACTAATACAACTTTGACTTTTGTACGTTATAGGTCATGGGGCATTATATCGTTGGCTTTAGCGTTCATATGGCAACTCTACACTTTGTACTTGATAATAAATCTCCATGAATCAACTGAAACTGGGATCCGGTATAGCAGATACATGCAATTAGCAAATGCAGCATTTGGTAAGCACTTACACTTTCTTCTTCAACAAAATTAGAAATTTGAATGTAAAAATTAAGTCACCTTGATCCATCAACTTATCTAATGATAACAACGTACAATTAATATGTCTCAGGTGAAAGGTTGGGGAATGGGCTAGCAAAAATACAAATCTTATATCTATCCCAAGGCACTTGCTTAGCTCTAATCATCATTGGTGGATCAACATCCAAGATCTTCTTCCAAATTGTTTGTGGTGAATCATCGTGTAAAGCAGAACCATTGACACTGACAGAGTGGTACTTGGTGTTCACATGTGGGGCAGTTGTCCTTTCTCAGTTGCCCAACCTTAACTCTATAGCAGGGATCTCACTAGTTGGCGCCATTACGGCTATCGGGTATTGCACCACAATTTGGGTTGTCTCGGTGTCCGAAGGTAGACAGTCAAATGTGTCTTATGACCCGATAATGGCAAAATCAAATGTTGATAGGGTTTTCAACATTCTCAATGCTCTTGGTATTGTTGCTTTTGCATTCAGAGGCCACAACCTTATACTTGAAATACAGGTAAATGACTTTGTTTACTAGTATTTTGTACTTCCATGTTGTTTTTGTTAGTAAAGTTTAAATTTTTTTAAAAAGACTTCATTTTCAAATCATCCCAAAATATGTGATCATGCAACTCTACATAAAATTTGGGAAGTGGCACAAAAAATAGTCTGGTCACATAAGAGGTCGCAAAAAAATATCGAGAGTCGAACAAGTCAAACAAAAAAAATCAAGTCGCATTTTGAAAAGATTTGAGTCGGTAAATTGTCTTTGGAAAAATAAATACTTTTTGTTTTTATCTATTTTAGTAATTATCTCTTTTGTATTTCCACAATCTTATACTAAAAGTTGTAAAATGTAGGCTACGATGCCCTCAAGTGAGAAGCATCCGTCTAGAATCCCAATGTGGAAGGGTGTGAAAGCTTCATATACTCTTATAGCTATGTGTTTGTTCCCCCTTGCAATTGGTGGCTATTGGGCTTATGGAGAATCGGTAATTACTTTCATTTCTATCTTCTTTTCAAGTTATATACTAATTGTGAAAAATATAATTATTTGTTTTATTAAAGATTCCTGCATCTGGGATGTTGGTCGCATTATTCACATTCCACTCAAGAGATGTAGCTAAATCAATCCAAGGGCTAGTATGCTTGCTCGTGATCATCAACAGTCTTACTTCATTTCAAATATATGGGATGCCAATATTTGATGAGATGGAGTCGTTTTATGTGACACGGTTCAAGAAGCCGTGTCCATGGTGGCTTAGAGTGGCCATGCGTACCTTGTTCGGATTTATGAGTTTCTTCATTGCGGTTGCATTTCCTTTCGTCGGAGGCGTGGGCGGCTTGGTGGGAGGGATATCTTTGCCTATAACATTGTCATACCCATGTTTCATGTGGCTAAAGATTAAGAAACCACAAGTTTATAGTCTGGAATGGTGGTTGAATTGGGTACTAGGTGTTCTGGGAATGGGGCTAAGTGTAGTTTTGGTCATTGGAGGCCTTTATACCGTTATTAACACCGGTATTACAGTTAAGTTTTTTAAACCGCAGTAAATTTAAAGGAGTTCATGGTGATTGAACAAAACTTTAATGAATTTCATATCTATGTTTACTATATTATGTATGTTTCTTTGGTAATGGAAATATATGACTGTTTTTACTTTTTAATCCTTTGGTTTTAGTTTTTGTGGTATTTTTTAAGTTTATTTAGTTTTGGTTTTTCCATTCCATTTGGGTTGTAATCTGTATTATAATCGGTGCCCCTTACTAGCTTACTTACGTTTTATTTTAGTGTTTGGGATCCTCGGGTGGGATAATAATATGATGTGTAGAATTAAAATCAGAACCATTTTTAGCGTTAGAACTGTAAGAACTCAATCTTAAACCATTGATTTTAAATTGGATGGTTAAGATTACTTATGGGTATTTAAATTTAGTAATAAATAAATAAAAGGGTAAAATCGGTATCTTTTAGAAACCGTTCCCCTCTTTTATCTCATTCCTATTTTCTCTCTCTCCACTAACCCTAACCGACTCCCACGTTCTCTTATTCTCTTCCTCTTTTATCTCATTCCTATAGTGTGAAGGTTCGAAGAAAACTTCAGATTCCGGCCGTGTTTGGTGCCGGCGGTGGAGAGAGACTGCTCTGATATTTCCGGTCAGGCGAGAGATGGCGAGGTGCTGGCGGTGCTCGGAGCGAGTGGCTCCGGTAAGTCTACTCTGATTGACGCGTTAGCGAATCGAATTGCAAAAGGAATTTTGAAAGGGAACGTGACTTTAAACGGCGAGCAATTGGATTCCAGTTTACTAAAAGTAATTTCTGCTTATGTCATGCAAGACGATCTGTTATTTCCGATGTTAACCGTCGAAGAAACGCTCATGTTCGCGGCCGAGTTCCGCCTCCCCCAAACGCTATCAAAATCAAAGAAGAAACTCAGAGTTCAAGCCCTAATTGACCAATTAGGGATCAGAAACGCTGCTAAAACCGTCATCTGAGACGAAGGACACAGAGGAGTATCCGGCGGAGAACGCCGCCGTGTTACAATCGGAATATATATCATTCACGATCCGATTATTCTACTTCTAGATGAACCGACCTTTGGCCTCGATTCCTCCAGCGCTTACATGGTGGTGAAGGTTTTACAATGAATCGATGTTAGCGTATCTATATACATCAATGTAAGTCCACATACATACATGTATATAACGAAAATTATGTTTGATATTAAGTTATTTCGTGTTTTCCAGCTTGCACGGTCAAACTCGAGAGACAATTCGGAGTTTAAACTCTACAAAGATGAAGATGAAGAGAATAGTTTAGAAAGAAGAGTCAATGTTGTACATAGGTGTTTATATTTTTTATACATTGGTGTTATTTAGTTTTTTGTACATAGGTGTTAGTTTTTTTGTACATAGATGTTATTTAGTTTTTTTTGTACATATATGATATTTCAGTATTTTCGATTGTTTGTTATATTAAAGTGCTTGTTTTGAGTTGGTTAATCATAAAATAACATATGTGTTTTCTTACATACATAAATGTATTTGTAAATATACATATATGTAGATTCGTAATGTACATGAATGTATGATACAGAAGTTTTTCAAATAAAAAAAATTCCATAATTGTAGGGATTCCCGTTAATACGGAAGTTACCAAATAAAGATCATTTACCAAATTTAAAAAAATATGCATTTACGTTTATACCCTTTAAAATAAAATAAAATAAAACTATTTTACTAAAATATGATTGGTGGAAATCAGTTCTGAGGGTTCTTCTCCTAATTTGGTTCTGTCTATAATGCACCCCATAATATGATATGGTTACTGAGATGTTAAATTATTGATTAATTAAATAAGAGATATTCCAATAATTTTAAATATTATAATTTTATATATTCAAGAGTTTTGTCTAAATACTTTAAAATAACAAACTAAATAAAATAATTACCAAATGGTCAAAGAAAAGTTAAAAAAGGCAATCGCAACAACAGTTATATCGTGTACATTACAATCATAAGCTTGGCAACCCAATGGAGCACTTATAAGAGGATTACTCTTAAAAAAAAGTAAATTAGGGATGCAGAACCCGATTTTTAGAAAAATCGGTTCCGTGTTGGTCAACAAAGGTCAAAATCCGTGTTGGTTTTCAAATGATTTTGGGTAAGTGGGGGTGTATCCGGTGAAAACCGGTTCGGATCGCTTCAAATCCGTTTTTTCGGTGTTTAAAGCGGCTTTAAGGCTAGGTTAACAAAAAAACCAATTCATCCCCAACATTGATATGATCCCGAACTAAGGGTTTACGAACCAATCTGGTCTGACAAGCCAAAAACCATTTCCAAACCAGTCATAAACTAATTTTGAAATCAGACCGGATAAAATTCCAGGTTTTTTTCACAAATAGAGTAATGACTTTATGATAACATACTAGATAAAATGATTGGACATTTGGACCTACTTTAGTTTTTACTTTTTAGTGTGGGATATGGGCTTGATGATGGGCCTTAAACTATGGCCCAACATTTGATGACGCGTTAATAATTTTTTTCAGAAACATCATGAACACGTATTGACACCCACCCACACACAGAGAGAAAAACAATCAAAGATTCCTTCATTTCTCCAATCTGAAGAAGCAACAACTCCTTACAAAATTACTAGCAGACGATCGAAGTTCGTTATCGTAAACCGTGAACGATGCCGCCAAAGAAGATGGGAGTGAACAGCAAAGCGGAGGCCGCTAGGGCACGGAAAAGCGCGACGGAATCGGAGCGTAAGGAAAAAGACGCGCGTGAGAAGGAAGAGAAGTACTGGCGTGAAGCAGAGGGAGGAAAGTCACGCGCCGCTAAGAAACGCGAAGAAGAATCCGAGAAGAAAGCCGAAGCCGCCGCTCGGAAGGCGGAGGCGCGGCGGTTGGCGGAGATTGAGGAGAAAGAGCTCGAGAAATCGCTTAAGAAGGTGGATAAGAAAGCAACTAGGGTTTCGATTCCGGTACCGAAGGTTACAGAAGCGGAGTTGATACGGCGGAAGGAGGAGGAGCAGGCGCAGATGCTGAAGAAGGCGGAGGAGGATAAACGGCGTCAGAGTCGGACAGCGAAGGAGGAGGAGTATGAGAAGATGGTGCTTGTTGAGAATACTAATCGTGATGATTCGGTAATTGAAGCTAGGTCAGTTGAAGAAGCGATTGCTCAGATGTCAGTTGGGGATAGCTTGCCGGTGGATAAACATCCTGAGAAACGACTCAAAGCCTCATTTAAGGTGCTGCGTCTTTACTTCTTAACTGATTACTAAAAATCGATTATTACAGTTTTGATGGTTATGATATTAGGATTGGATGTGTGATTGTTTGAAAAGCTTATTTCTGTGTTGGAATAACTGAATAATCAGCATTGACAAACGTGCATATTTACTTTACTTAGAAAGCTAGTTTTCATGAATCAAGACTATTACTGGTATGAGAACAATCATGAGTCTTCTTCTTTCAGCAATTTGTATTAATCTATAATTTTCTTTCTATGTTGTTAATATCACATCACAATTGCATCTGCTGTTGCTTAATTGTTGAATTATTTTTTATTTTTGCAGGCTTTTGAAGAAGCAGAGCTTCCACTGCTGAAAGCTGAAAAGCCTGGGCTCACTCACACCCAATATAAGGACATGGTCTGGAAGCTATGGAAAAAATCTCCTGATAATCCACTTAATCAGGTAATATGATCAATCTTCTCTTTTTCTTTGTGTGACTTAAGATGTTAATTTAGTTTGTGTGAATGTAGAAATCAAATTACATTTAGATTATCTACTCTGAACTTGAGCCTTCCCCTCTCAACCAAACAAACTATTCCTTTTCTTTATTTTCTGAATTTGTTTTTGTTCAATCGGACTTCTTTGTTTTTCTGAATTTGTTTTGTTCAATCGGACTTCTTTGTTTTTCTGAATTTGTTTTTGAGGGGTAATAGTTTCAACTGAATTTGTATTAGAGGTGGCAAATGGGTCGTGTCGGGTTCGTGTCGTGTCGAGACTTTAAACGTGTTGAGACCCCTAAACCCAAACCCGACACGTTTAATAAACGTGTTCAAATGTTAACCCAAACCCAACACGGTTAATTTTGTGTCAACCCGACCAACCCGTTTAAGCCATAAAAATTCGCATTTATATATCAAACATAATAAAAATCCAACAAAATATAATATAAATTCAAAAAAACATAATAAAAATCCAACAAAAACGTAATATAATTAGAAATTAAACTCAGTATGAAATATGAGCCCAGTTTTTCTACTAAAACTACTAAGTTATAAAATTTACATATAATACATTTAAAAATATAAAATTTATTAAAATAAATAATACTTAAACGGGTGATTCGGGTTACATTCGCGTTGAAAATATTGACACTAACCCAACCCATTTAACTTTCGTGTCGAGTCGAGTCAACCCGTTTACTTAAACGTGTCGAAACCTCTAACCCAAACCCACTAATTTCGTGTCGAGTTCGTGTCGAATTGTCGTGTCGTGTCTGATTTTGACAGGTCTAATTTGTATACCAAGGCAAACTAACAAACACAATTAGCTATGCTCATCATCGGCTTGTAGCATCAGGCAGTTGCCACATCAGCTAGCTATAACTTGGGAAAAAAACCCTATATAACTTTTTATAATTATCAACTACTTAAATGGGAAGGGCATAACTGTAACTTTGTTCCCTTTTTCTTCCACTAAAATAGATGAAAAACTATCAACTTTCACTTCCTTATCCTGGAGAACACTAAAAATAATAAATTCCCATTCTTTTGTTTTCTTTCCCTTCCCGTTGATTTAAAAGTCTAGAATGCAGGTGTAGTGTAATCATGTATTAATCTTTTAGAGGTTTTAATCTAGCCCTTATGGATGACCCAAATTGACTACAAGCAATCTGGCATACTTAATCTAATTCTGTGTTCTGCTAGAATGTATTCCTAAAGATAAATGCTTTTTTTCAATTCTTATTGCTTTATCAACCGAGTTGAAAAGTTGTTCTACACTTGTCAAATAACCTTAGTATCTTTTAAGTTGAAGTTGGTATTCTTCAGATACAATTTTATTATGTTTTGGTTATATGAATCAGTTGTTGCAAATACTTTGCGTTTATACTTCATGCTCATGAGGCATGAAAAGGTCCCGAGATTTTTTTTAATTCTTTTTAATTTATGTTTTAAAATGTTGTTTCAGGTGGCAGATAAATAGGTTATGCAACTTCAACTAAGATTTATATATGTAGTCTACCTACCTCCATGAGTGATTTATAGACATGTATAGGTCATCATCATATATAAGGTAACAACCTAAATTGTCCTCTTAAACTTGTCATGGTACGGTATTGTTTCAACTTTGAAGTGATAACTTTCTTCTTTTAAATAATTCTTGAAGCTACTATCTTTGATTTATTCCTAGTAGCTTGTTTGCAAATGTATGTTTTGTCAATTACCTCGGGAATTTACTTCTTGACCTTATGGTGAAAATTTAAGGAATAAGGGCCAAGTACACTTTTATCTAGTTTATTTCACTTGGTTACAACTGTTGTTTGTTAAATCCAAACTGGTGCATTTACTCGAAACACACTACATTCCTTTCATGTATTGAAATCGTAACAAACCACGCTCTGGTATGATGCTGAACCAAGAGTTGGCTGACTTTTACATATTATGGTTTTGTGTTTGTTTTGCTTACATTCTGCACCATCAAAGTCTGTTAAGTATTAGCGATGAAGAAAAGGAACTTGCATCCACAAATCAGAAGATTTTTGCATCTACTTGCACATGTTTATATGATAAAATCAATGTTGTTAAAATTGACATCGTCGCACTGAAGTTCCCCTTAATTCTGAATGGATTATAGCGTTATTTTCTTTCTAAGATATGAAATCACATTGGAAACTTGAAAAAGACAAGCACAAAAATGAGATGGAAAGATTTAGATATATTCTTACGGTTGTACACTTCAAGAGGTATATGATATGACGCTTTGAAGTGGAATATTTTGTTGTGGGTGATGACTTGGACATCGATGTTTTTTTTTTGTTTTTTTTTAAACGGTTAACACACTCCCTAATTCTACATATATTTGCCCACGTTTGGATTTGAACTCATTACCTATAGGTTGGGTAATACCTTACACATTTCTCCAATACCACTAGGTTATAAGCCTTGAGTACCTGGACATCGATGTTGATTTGGATTTTGAATCTTTGAATTGCAACTAATACTACGTTTGGGAAAATTTATAGAAGTGCTTATTAGCTTACAAATGTAAGTTTAATTAAGCTTAAATTAGTTAATAAACTTATAACCTTTTATATAATAAAGCTTTCTTAAACATGTCCTAAATTGTGTTTTTTTATCATCTTTTATTGTTTAATCGGGATAATTACATAAATCACAAACATCCTTCGTCCATCGTACTGGCCGGCTTTTATTTGGAGTTAATCTGTTATCATTACATTCGATGAATTTTAAATTTTGAAACTTCGCTATTTAATTATCCACTTATATATACTCCGTATTAAGTATTTTCTAGAAGTTAAGAGTCAGCTCAGATTTTAGGATATACTCTCTCATCCCTTAATAAAATTATTATTTCTCTCGGACAATTATTTTAGGAAATAGTTAATGGTAGGTCCTTGTTAATAAATTTGATTAAAATACAGGATTTTTTGGTGATAGAAAAATTATTTAGGAGATAGTTAGTGGTGGGGTATATGGTAATAATATTATTTTATTGAGTTAGTTTCTCTAATTTGAGAAATGAGAATTTAACTTTGGGACAAATATTTTAGGAGAAATGGGACTTTATTAAGGGACGGAGGAAGTATTATCTTAAAGAAATTAAGTGATGTGATGCTATTTCGGGGTTCTCTAAATTAAGTATATAATTATAATGACCTATTAATAAGAAGGATCTTCATAAAAAATATACTACTTTGAGAAGAGAAAAAGAACTTGTATAGTATTTATTTTACAAATGAAAGAAATTGAAGTGAATCATTTTAAAATGTTTACAAAAAAGTGTCGCTAAGAATATGATTTTTTGGTCGCCATCCTTTTTGTGATCGATCATAACCTTTTACCGACAGCCCGGCCACACAGAAGGGCGTTTTCAGGTAGCGGGTACTCGTCTCTTGGTGACATCACGGGTGAATAAACACGAAGGTAAAACTGTTCCCCGAGATATTGTCGTACCCAAAACTCGTTTCTGATATTCCACATACCAACATTGTCAAGTGCAACGTATATGGCTGTCCATGATCTCGGGTAAACCTGCATTCAAACCATTTGAAAAAACTTTCAGCCCGATTTACAAGTTAATGAGCTTTTTTAATTTGTGGATAGTTTCTTAATCATCGCGAAATATTGTTTGTTTTTTAAATTTTGAGTAGCAGTCATTGATACACATATAGTATAAAATGAGTTATCGGTCGCTGCAAAAGAAGCTAACCTGCACTGTAGAACGTGAGACTGCATCCACAAGGTTGTACTCATTTCGACTTGTATCACTCCATTCTCCTTGGTCCATTCTGTGTATCATAGAAAGTTAACGTCTCAAATGCATAAGTTATAGCTTGTGAAAAAGGAAATTACCCAACAACAAAGAAATTGTATCCATCAAGATGCCAGCTTTGGATAATATTTTCTTCGTTCTCGAACACGATCTCAACAAAATCTCGGAAATCGGCACCCATAACCGACGTATCAAGATATGGGGCCTTACCCGTGGGACCGTCGGGAATGCTCCCAACCTCAAAAACCCCACTAATGTTGAAGTAATCTGCTAGCTTCAAAGGTGTATCAGCAGCGACAAACGATACACCGTTAACATTATACCTTTGCTTCCGATCAATTATGGAAGCACCTCCAATTATTCTGATCGTTCTCGTTATGTTAATCTGACCATAGTGATATGATCCTTGTGGATTCGGTCTGGGTCCACTAGCCGTTAAGTTAGTCCTAGAAAACAAAACAAACAATCAGAACCTGACATGTCAAATCGTCTCTAAAGTGTAAGAATCGGTCGAGAAAAGTTGTTCTTTTTCTACCTGATAGATCTAGCCTGGTTTAATGACCACGAGATGTCGTTGTTCGGCGGAGGTGCTGGTGGTGTACCGGAAACCGCCTTGCCGGAGTTGGTATAACGGAGGATGGCTGTGGTGTTGAGATTCCGACTGGCGAAACGTGAGGAAACAGCAATGTAGTAGTCTTGCGGTGGTTGATCGGCGGTGACAAGAACAGAGTATGATTGTCCGACGTGTATATCGAGCGATGATAACGATGTTTGTACCGTGTGCGTCCCTTCAACTTCTACTAGTTTCATCGTGTGACCTTCGATTCTAAAATTTAATGAGTTTTGTAGTCCCACGTTTGATATCCTTAACCTATAAGTTTTACCTGAAACACATTTCAATTTAGTTATACAAAATATCGTATTGTTATTTAAAATAATAGGTATATGTACAAAATTAAATATTTACCTTGCTCAACATTATACGATACGCCACCATCACCACGACCATTAATCAATACACCGTCGGGAAACGGAAGTCTCCATCCGAGGTCCATAACTTTTTCGAGTCTCTATAACACGTAACAAAATAAATACGTTTTCGTTACTAATCAAGAAAAATTGTCAACTTGATAACGTTATAAATAGAAGGTAACTTTATTTACCGTGTGATTTGTTGTGTACCAATCACCTATAAGAATTGAATAATCATTGGTCGGGTCCGGAAACGGGACAGGAATTTTTGGCCTACTAAGGATTTTGATGGCTCCGAAACCACCTGCGGCTTTTTGGAAACCGAGTGACGGGAAATAGAAAAAGCTTCCGATTTGATCTTTGACTTGTAATTTGTATGTGAAATTCTGTCCAGATGGGATCGGGCAAGTAGTCCCGTAAACTCCGTCTTCATACGAATTGCGTCTTTGTTGTACTCCATTCCTATGTTTAAAAACACAAAATCACATCATTTTCGGTTGTTGATCATTTCATATCACTGTTTTTTTCTTCCTAACATTATGCCGTTTGTTTGTCTTTTTGTCTAAAAACTAAAGTAAAATAATATTTTTGATAATAGCTGTTAAACAAAATCATATTAACGCGGAATTTAGAATGTCAACATAATCATTTCCTAATTAAGGTTCACACTACATTAATTAAAATATAACTGGGTATATATATATGTTAGGGGGTGTTTGGGAAAGCTTATTAAGAGGTGCTTATGGCTTATAAGCTTATATAAGCCTAAATAATCCCTTTTCAAAGGGATTATTTAGGCTTATATAAGCTCATAAGCTATAATCTCCTTTAAATAAGCTTTCCCAAACACCCCCTTAGTCAAAATCTACTGTATTCTTTACGTGTTTTGTACATTAATTATACATAATAAGTTATAATACGTTGTACTCGAAAGAGCTCGATCAGTACGTAACATTACCATGAAATAAGAAAAGGTTCGGGCAGATTATTGAAGACGTTAATGATGAGATTATCGTTTGTGACCGAATAAATTTCCGGTCCAGGAAACTGCCCATTTATCAAGATTCCCTGTGAAACAAATCACGAAAACAAGATTGTTTTAAGTATCAACTATTAAGATCTCAACAATACTAATTGAGTTACGATCAAGATTTATAAAAATTTCGTACCTGTTGACGAATACCCATTGGATATATATCTCCGTACGTAACATTCCATGTGAAAAACTGATACGGGTCTTCAGCGTTTATGATTGAAACGAGACAGAGAACGACATATAGCAACCCTAAAAATACTCCGTTGCGTTTCTGCATTTCCGTTAAGAATGATGAGAGATAGAAGAGAGAGAGAGAGAGAGAGCGCTGGTGTGTGTGGGTTGATAAATTGATATTGCATGGAGAGTTTAGTTGAAGGATAGTGTTTATATAGTACTCCCTCCGTCCCACAAAAAACTTCCCATTTGACTTTTGCACAAGTTTTTAGGTGATAGTTAGTGGTGGTGTCATTGATAATACTTTTGATTAAAATATAAGGTTGAGTTGGAGAGAGAAAGATTGTTAGTGGATATTAATGATGGGGTCCTTATTAATAATAGTTTTTTATTGTGTGGAGCCCATCAAATATGAGAAATGAGAAGTTTTTTGTGGGACAAAAGTTTAGAGTGAAATGAGAATTTTTTTGTGGGACGGAGGGAGTATTATGGAATGGGATTCATCGTTGTGAATGCGTTTATGCACATGGGGACCCACTGTGTAGTTGTTATGTGTGTGTAAAATGAACCATCCAAGATAGCCCTCTAATTTTGGACTTTCGATCATTATAACAATAAATTAAATGTGTACGAGAAAGTCAAATCTGTGATAATAATAATAAGGGAACTGATATATGTGTCTATCATTTGTGTTTATTTATGTATCTATCTATCTCTAAATTTGACATATGTAATCCACTAATTCTCATTTCCCATATGATCATCCTTTGATTTTAATACTCCGTAGTAAGCACCAATATCATACTATTATAATAATAATAATAAAGTTTATTAGTAAATGTAATTATCTATATAAATTGCATAATGCTTTACATTCATTTATATCTGCTAGTTATGCAAAGATATCGACAACTATAGTAGTAAATATAGATAAATTTATATTCTTTTGGTCTATAATTCATTTAACTAAAATAACAATAGTATTGATTTCTAGCTTTATATTTATTCATGTATCTATCTATTTGTGAGATTGGAAAAAGGTATACGATCCACACCTTCAACTTTTTATTTCTAACTTTTATTTCTAACTTTTATCACCTAAATATATAAATAATCACAAGTATGAATCAATATCATTTCTCTAATTAAAATTAAGGTTTTATTAATGACAGCCCTTAGGACTGTCAATAAGATGTGGTTACGTGCATAAATCGTTTATACTTTTAGTAGTGGGGGATGATTCCTAAAATGTAGGGGCGATTATTAATTATTATACAAGTTTTTTATACATGTCTTGACGTCTTAATTAATGACAGCCCTTAGGGCTGTCATTATCATTTTCCTATTAATTCAAATGGAGTTTTTTTTTCTTCAGAATATTATATAGCAAGGTACTTTAATTATTTCTTTGTTTTATCATCATAATTAAACAATTTTGACCTGATACCAATGAACTGCATGTCACTTCTGCAAACACAAAGTTTGCATCAGGTACAACGTACAAACTATATCTATAGTTTTTCTAACATTTTGTAAAAAAATTCATATATTTTAAAATAGGATATGATTTAGGGATTTGGTTTTTTAGGGTTAAGGTTACAGTTTGATTTTAGGGTTACCGTTATGTTAGGGTTAGCTCCTCTAAATAAGCTTTCCCAAACACCCCCTTAATCTACACTTATTTGTCCCCAGCGAGACTTGAAACCATGACCTATAAGTCATGGGCAACACCTTAGTAAAGTATAATCTAATCCTAATATTCCCAAATTGTCATAAATGGCAGTTTATCATTTATGTTTTCTTTATAAGGTTCTTACTAATTAGGTAGATTTTTTTTTAAAATGGGTCCATTAAACAAAGTTCAGAATCATGTGACCATCCTTACAATGAACTAATTTGGGAGGTTCTTGATGAGTTTGGTATGGAAGCAACAATTGATAAGTTGATGGAAGATTTTAAGCTCCTGCAAACTCTGTTTTATGCGTTTACTAAGTAGTAAGTTGGTATTTTGGATTATGAATCCTTCAAATTAGTTCCTTCATGTTCATTATTAATGTTGAATTAATGCAATTAATTCATTCATATATGAGTTGATGATTTGAATTTGATGTAGGAAGAAGTTGGATTGCTCATGTTAGTGCCACTTAAGAAAAATGGCGTTTCTTTTGTGAATGTGAATTTGTACTACCTTTAACTTATTTGTTATGCTATGTTTCATAAATTGTCAATATGATGCTTTATATCAGCTTTCAATAGTGAATTTTATGATTAAAAAAACCGATATCCTAAACATCATTAATAAAAGTCAAGGTCAAATATTTGTTGTAAGTTGGTTTGTTTCTTCAAAACTGATATTCTCATTTGGTCAACTATATATCGTTGTATCAAGAGTGGAGAGCAATAAACGCTTGAAAGTTATTTGTTTTGAGCAAGATGAAAACTACAATAACTCGACAACAATCGTCGTATATAAAGAAGTTTTATTTCTGATGATGTTGGTTCCATTATTCAAGAAACATACCCTGAGTTGCTACAAAATCTGTGGAACCCCAGCTTTTTTCAAGATCGAGCCATTCTTGTTCCCACACACGAAATGGTTGACATGATAAATGAACGGATGCTCAAGTTTGCTTTGCTATGTCTAATAATAAAAGCCAATGCCAGACATTGTCGCAAGTTGGTTTATTTTCTTTAAAACCCAATATTCTCAAATGGTCAACTTTATGTCGATATATCAAGAGTTAAGAACAAGAACGTGTTGACGGTTATTTGTTGCGACAAAGATGACAATTATACTAATTCAACAACAAATGTCGTTTACAAAGAAATCTTATTTCGTCTATAAATTTTCTGTAACATTTATTCATGAATCAAAATTTGTACAAACTTATCATTATAACTATGGATTGTTATGTCAATTAAACTGTATTAATATTTTTGTTATTTTTCTTTAATATCTTTCTTAAACCATGTCCGTCCAGTCGGGCAGGCTTTGAAGCTAGTATTATATATTTGTGGTAACTTAAAATTAAGAATACAAGACAACACCACATTGACATTTGCGTACGCAATGGATGGCAAATAGGCGTATACCTTTTTCCAATCTCACAGATTTCTATTTTACGATCCACACCTTCAACTTTTTACTAATGACGAATAAGTACCAAATTAAGCTTTTTTATTTTCATTTTAGAATTCAACAACCACCAGCGTCGTAGTTTACTGATACGACTTTACTTCATGCATTTACGTGCCTTTTTGACATATACCCCACATGTAACTACATGCATTAATTTTGATATCCAAATTTGGTACATTTTCATTAATAACATAAGCGTTTTCGTTTTCATAACAAGTAGAGCTTTCCACATATAAGTTCTGGTTACAACTGATTGCCGTGAAACATGTAAATATACTTGTCATAGTATTTAATGAGAGCTGATTCGTACATAAAATTTTTTATTCAGAGTAATTTAATTTCATGTCAAATGACAATTATACTCTTAGTAAGAGGGGTGAAATGAAAAAATATGATAAAAAAAAAAATAAAAACATAATTGTCTGTTGGTATGAAATTGCTCTGTATAAATAAAAATTACTATGTACGAATCAACTCCCGTATTTAATATTGAGTTTTGTTAAGATGTCTTTAAATTTTATTAAATCAAAAAAAATTGTATTTCTATTAATGAAGAGGTAATTTCCTAAAATGCAAGTTTTTATTGTTAGTGTATACAAGTTCATAATAATACATATATTAAAATCTTAATTACAATCATTAATATTTCCCTTTAATATTGACCATTTCCAGTTATACAACACCGATAAATATCGTTTTTCACGAAATGAAAGGACTAAACGGGCACGTAAACTTCTACAAGTTTCACATTACTTCATATTAATGGGCATGTGTTTGTAAATTTATGTTATTCGATATTTATTACTCTTTCCGTCCCAAAATTATTATCCACGTTTGAATATCAGACAGTTTAAGAAAATTACATTTATTACACAGTGCAACCAATAAAATTTTATCTTTACTACCTGGTTTTTTGATTGGTTGAATTTTCAAATAGACAGTATTTAAAAAATGAAACATGGACAATAAAAATGGGACGGAGGGAGTATGTGGTAATATAATACCAACAAGAAAAGACTAATGAGAGACTGAGAGCTGATATTGTTTCTTTATTAAATATTTTTATTTATCCTTTTTTTATGTAATTAATTAATATAAGTCTATAAATTAAAAAAGTTATATTATAAAAAAAATTTAGTGATTTCTAGATATAAATAATTTTATAAGTATGAGAATGAATCATAAAACCCAATATTTTAATTGTTTAGGGTTTTGCTAAACTCCCATAATAAAAAATTTCCGTTCAAAAAAAAGAAAGTTATAGTAGTACAATTTTTCAAATAATTTAGCATCTTATTATGATTTCTTTTAAACACGCTTGCTAAAATGAAAAGTGTAATTTAGTAAAGAGCGAATTACATCTAAGGTCCCTGTGGTTTACCACTTATTGCATTCATAGTCCCTAAACTTCATTAAGTACACTGGGAGTCCCTGGTGTTGCCATTTTGTTGCACCCGTAGTCCCTGAAGCAAACGTCCGTTTAAAAACCCTGTTAAATCACCCATGTGCACATCACATGATGGGTAGTATGGTAATTCTCCACCCCTTCCTCATATTTAAACCCGAGTAAATTACATGGAAGGTCCCTGTGGTATACTACTTATTACAGCCTTAGTCCCTGAACTTCATTTATTACACCGAAAGTCCCTGGTGTATATGCTTGTGCTCGTTTGTGTTTGTTTCGTGTACGTTTGTGTTTCTTTATGTTCGTTTATGTTTGTTACCCTCGTTCGCGAACCGTTTGTGTACACTAAATTTTCTTAACAAACGAACACGAACACAAAATTCCGTTCGATAAGTGTTCGCGAACCGTTCGTGAACACATTTTTTCCTTAACAAATGAACATGAACAAAACCCCGTCCGTGTTCGTTCGGTTCGTTTACATGCCTACAAACGAACACAAACAAGATTTTGTGTTCGTTTAGTTAAACAAACGAATACGAACAAAGGCTCGTTCGTTCGTTTACGTTCGTCAACATCCGTTAGTGTTCGTTTGTTTACGTTCGTTTGTTAGTGTTCGTTTGAGTTTGTTTACGTGCGTTTGTGTTTGTTTGTGTTTGTTTGTATTTGTTTATGTTTTTTTTGTGTTTGTTTTCTGTATGTTTCTTTGTGTTCGTTTATATTTTGTTACCCTCGTTCACGAACCGTTCGTGAACACTAAATTTTCTTAACAAACGAACACGAACACAAAATTCCGTTCGATAAGTGTTGATGAACCGTTCCCGGACATATTTTTTCCTTAACAAACGAACACGAACAAGGCCCCATTCGTGTTCGCTCGGATTGACTTTTCAGGGGGTTGGTGGCGCGACAATAAAGGTTGAAGTGTATACACCAGGGACTTCCGGTGTAATAAATGAAGTTCAGGTACTAAGGTTGTAATAAGTAGAATACCACAAGGACCTTCCATGTAATTACTCGGGTTTCAATATGAGGAAGGGTGGAGAATTACCATACTACCCATCATGTGATGTGCACATGGGTGATTTAACAGGGTTTTTAAACGGACGTTTGCTTCAGAGACTACGGGTGCAACAAAATGACAACACCAGGGACTCTCAGTGTACTTAATGAAGTTTAGGGACTGTAGCTGCAATAAGTGGTAAATCACAGAGACCTTAGATGTAATTCGCTCTTTAGTAAAAGATGTATTAGTCACCTGTTAAAATTTGTCAATGTAATTGATTTTGAGTGACAACATTCAAAAGGTGTGGTTAAAAAAGGCTACTGGTCTTGGGTTTTAATGACTTTTTTATTAACTATCATAAATATCAAAAATCTAATCGAACATTCTTTTTACGTTAATATATATTTCCTCCGATTCAAAATAAGTAATATACTTTTTTATATTTGAGTGATTCAAAATAAGTGATACATTTTAAAATTTTACTTTATTTGGTAAAAAGTAGTATGTTCCACACCCACTGACTACCTACTTTATAAAAAATGACTCTTATACCCTTACTATTTACTTTTAAATAATATTAACCTTATTTTATTCAAAAATTATGGGACTCATTCCTTACTAATCATCCAATTAATCTAAATTAATTATCATTATAATATCTTGCCTCAAAAAGCATGAAACTCAAAGTGTATCACTTATTTTGAATCAGAGGAAGTATAAGTCTTTACCAACAAGATCGTTTATTCCGTTAAAAAAAAACAAGATCGTTTATCATTTCACTTTTATGACTAAAATGCATGAATTATATAAATAATGCATTATATAAATAATGCATGACGAAGATTAAAAAGATGATGATAATTAAAATAATTTGAATAAATAAATTTTCAAAAATTAATGAAAATGTTATTTTGGTTGTAAGATGCTTAAACTTGCAACATTTTACAGACTTCACTAAAATATTATCATGGTCGACGCAAAACGACATATAATTATTATCGAGTTATTATTATAAAGGTGACATAAGTTAAATTTGTAGATATTTATCGGTATACTTAAACTTGTTCGAATTTATTTGTTTGTGTAATGTTATTCGGCATTATTAGTTTGAATAAATGTTATACGAGTTTACAAATGTGTTTTTTATCTAATAGATAATAATATTAGGACGAATGATTTAACGTAAAATTTAGAAAAATGTTAAACAAAAGAGACGGTGTAGGACCCGTGATTATGGTGGATGGGATATCCCATGTGTCTCTTCCTTTATACAGCTCAGGCGGCTCATCGCGTCCGTCCAATTCGGATGCACCTTCCATGGCGTGTTATTATGGTTTGGTGGACCAGAGCAAAATTGACACCAACTTGCTATGATCATACGCGCTTAACAGCTCATTTGCATATGCTGGGAAGTATTTTAGACGGCGTTTGACGGCCGCAAATAATCCATGTTACTTTTGAACTTAATAACTCCCAATCATTATATTTTATTGTCTTATTGAGTTTGACTTAACTTAATGTATTTAAAAATCATACTTTAGAAAATAAGATATACACTAAAGAACGCTCCATAATTTTTATAAAGTCTTAGGAATAAATGTCAATCCTTGAATGAATCAATTCTTAAATCACAACCATAAGAATCACATGTGATTCAACACATCAACATCACCACAACTCCATGTGTATTAAATCACATGTGATTGTACACCGCCGACCACCACCACCACTACCACCACCCCATGTGTATTAAATCACATGTGATTCAACACGACCGACCACCACCACCACCACCAACCTCTGCCGGCCACCATCTCCACCACCGACAACCTCTCGCCACGTCGGCTGCTTGCATTCACATGTGATTGCGTATCCAATCACATGTGATTGCGTATCCAATCACATGTGATTGCGTATCCAATCACATGTGATTGCGGCGGGCGGCGGCGCTGCTTGTATATTGAATCACATGTGATTTGATGATGGTTGTATATTGAATCACATGTGATTTGATGATGATGATGGTTAAGGGATTTTTTGATCTAATGGCTAAGATTTATCCCTTGAGACTTTATAAAAATTAAGAACCTCCCGGACTCTATAAAATAAGGGTTTTGATAATGACAGCCCTAAATGCTGTCTCTAAATGCATTAAAAGTGATACGAAATAGTTTTTCCTAAAATTCAGGAGTCGATATAGATGGATGTACAACTTTTTTATGTATGTCTTTTTGACAGTCTTAAGGACTGTCATTATCAAAACTCATAAAAATAAAGACCAAAGTTTAATTAACTACAAGATAACTAAATGTTAACCTCTTACTCTTTTAATGTAACTTTCATCAAGATGAACAGAATTACCAAAGCAAGTGACGCTGAATTTCAAGCCAGTTCTTGAATACAGGGTTCTATGTTTTTTGAAAAATCCTATTTCGGAAGCCCTAATCCAAGTTGGAGTATATGTAAAGTATGTTAAACTGTGCCAAATTAGATAATTTAGGAAACATATCTATTGTTACTGACGTTTTCGATTCAAATCCTGATCGCGAAACTAATTGATTCAAAACCTGTAACGGTGGAGGAAATGAAAATGATCATTATGAGAAGGAATTTGGACTGTTAATGAAGTAATTTGATGATGTAACGAAGCTTGTAGAATCACATGGTCTTACTAAAGATATGATAGAGAGGCTGCAAAAGCCAACTGACTTCGAAACTTGTTCTTACTCGGTTTCTCGATTTACACGTAATATTACAACTTTTTATGAAAAAAAATGCATAGAAGTTATTTCGTTCAGTTAAGTTCAATGTTAATGTTAATGTTAATGCTAATGTTAATGTTAATGTTAGGTTTATTCGCAATTTAATATATAGAGATCAGGTTGGGCTTTGAGTTTCTTGACACAACATTTTATGGTGCATCGTAACCTAATGCTTGCTGGCTTCATAACCGAATGCTTGTTTATCCGTCGTTTTTGTTTAAAGTCGGAACTAAGGTTCGTTTTCTGTATACTAACTTATTAAATTAAATATATCTGCACATTTTAAATAAAGTGTGTTACATAAAGCAAGTAGTGATTGATTCTTGATGTGCAACATTTAGGTGCTGTTTGTTTTTTGACAAAAGGTCTTCCTGAGGTCTTTTGTCTTCGCGGCGCAGACCACGCGCAGAAAAAGTCTTGCGCAGATGTTTGTTTTTCGGAAGCCCGCAGACCTTATATTGTCTGCCTAAGGTCTTCCCCAGGAAGACTTGGGTGCTGTTTGTTTTTTGACAAAAGGTCTTCCTGAGGTCTTTTGTCTTCGCGGCGCAGACCACGCGCAGAAAAAGTCTTGCGCAGATGTTTGTTTTTCGGAAGCCCGCAGACCTTATATTGTCTGCCTAAGGTCTTCCCCAGGAAGACTTGGACATTAACTTCTTGGGTCTTCCAAACTTAAAAATAAATCTCTAAACTTAATTAATATTATTATTATATTAATATATTATTATTACGTTAATATATTATATTATTATATTAATTATTCTTATTATTATATTAATTAATATTATCATTATATATTAATTAATATTATTATATTAATATATTTTATTATTATGTTAATATATAATACTATTATATTAATTAATATTATTATTTTATTAATTAATATTATTATTATATATTAATTAATATTATTATTATATTAATATATAATATTATTATATTAATTAATATTATTATATTATTAGATAATAATATATATTATTAAATTTAAATTATATATATTATTATATTTAAATATATTTAAATTATCTATTATTATATTTAAATTATATATATTACTATTATGTATAAATATAATATAATATAATATTAATAAATTAACTAATTTTATTAATATATTAATTAATACTATTATTACTATATTAATTATACTATTAATATATTAATGTATAATATTATTATCCTAATTAATATTTCAGTTTATTTAAGCAGTCTGCAGATGTTAAAAAATAAACAACAGTTTTCTTGCAGACGGCAGACCTTTGGTCCATGTTAGAAGCTGCAGCAGCTGGCAGATGTGGTCCGCAGACAGCAAATCTTTTTGCTCTAAAAAACAAACAGCACCTTAATTACTAAGTTAAAAAAAGAGGGAAAGATTTTCAAAATGAATTTGAGTTGTATGCTTCAGATATTTTGGTAGGTATAGGTAGTTGATATTGCAATGGTTGGTAGCTTGGCATGTTGGCACCATATAGTCATATACTCGCATCAGAAAGCAATCATTATAGGCCGGTCTCAAGAAGTTGGAGGCCGTGTACAATTTACCTAAAAATACCCTAAAATTTATAATTTTCAAAATTATAATCAATAAAAATTCTAATATCTATTTAATCTCATAATATACTTAAAAGGATAACTTCAATCAAAATACTAGATAAATAAATAAACTTAACTCTACTTATCAATCCGTCATTGAAGTTTATCCCTGATATTGATTTGGTTCTTTAGTCCGTTCCAATAATGGACAATTATATGATGTTTCAGTTAAAAAAGGTAATGACGGATTGACGGTTTATATTGTTGTATTGTTTTACAATTGAAAGAATGACATGTGTGCTACATGTAAACTAAAATAAATGGGTTATATGCAAATTAATTGAAACGTATTTCGAACATGCATTTTGTATTGACTATATCTGTGCGTGTATATATAATGCATTATCATTCAAATTGAGTTAAATAGTTGCAACAAATTTCCTCACCAATATCAAGTTGTATAAATTCGGTATTTTGGTTTGACACACCTTCACACTCCCTAAAAAAAACTACGTCTGAGTTAAAATTGGACATTTATAGGCCTAATAATCTGATTAGTAAAATAAATTATCAATATGCAAGATGTGCACTGATTAGAACAATCAAACTGGCTCAACCTTAATATAATTCAATTCAAACTAATTGTTTTGTGAATATAACTTGTATCAAGGTGGGAAATGATAAAAAATAATCAATATTTGAACTTCATTATTTATGCATATCCAAAACACATTAATTAATTTAAATGCAACAAAACTATGTTGAAGAAGAATTCAAATCATCATTAAGAATAGCAACATACAACAATGTTAAGGGTCCAAACTCATAATTCCGTATGGGCCGACTTGGGTTAGATTTTATTTCTAACAGGTTAGTATGAAAAGAATTGGCCTAAAAAGGAATGGGTCAAATGGGCCTAACGTCTCCCAAAGTGTATTTAATATCTAAAATTTCTACAATAAATTTATCACAAATATTAATATTGATCATATATAAAATTAAGTTTAGGAAATCTTATTAATTTGTAAGATTATTTAAGCTTATATTCCCTTTAAATAAGCTTCTCGAAGCACCCTATATGTTAAGTCTAACATTGTTTCTTTTTGAAATAGGTTTTGAGTATGACAAAGCGATCATCTTCCTCCATAGAAGATCTTGAATCGGTTATGTCAGAAAACGTACTCTATCGACATTGTGGCTCTTTTGGACAGTGATCAATACTCAACTAAAAAGAACATAACATCAAAATGCTCCACATAAACTAAAACCTTCTTTCAGGCATTTCAACAAACACTTGATGTGCATCTTCTAAACCTCTAATTACCATAAAAACTATTTAAAGGGTGATTGGGTGAAGCAAGTTAGTTATACAATACATAATATAAATTACAATCTAATGATGTAATTCCTACCATTAAGAAATAATAGTAACATAAATACTAATACGTAATACAAGATAATTGTAGGTAAATTTAACTTTTTTATGAGAAAAAGTGGCACGTACCTTTTATTGATATTGAAGTCTAATCAAAATTCTTTTCAAATTTATAACAGCTAATCAAAAACCATAATCATATTACCTTCAGGTTTGTAATCTGGAAGGATTCAATAGAAAATATATCAACCGATCAGATTCAAAAAAAACGGATAAGAAGTGGGTTAATAAGACGGGTACCAACGCCACCGCCGGTTGGCACCGTCAGTTGTCCGCCGGTTGTGCCACCGTTGGCACGCCTCTGCCAGTTTACCGCCGGTTTGAGGGTCGCCGCTTTGAAGACGAGAGGGAGAGGGTTCGCCGGTTTGGTGGGTGGGCTCAAAGGGGTATTTTGTGTGTGTTTTGTAATGTTGGGTCCCACAAAATTAAAGAGGAGTGGTATTGTTGGCATGAGTACGTCAGTTTAGTGTCGGTTGGAGGGTGAGCTGACGTGGCGCTGATTTGGCAACAACTGACAGTATCAGTTTGCCAAACCGTTGGGAGTGGTCTAATAGAGCGTTAACTGCAAATCTCTGTCATTGGTCAATAAACAGATTGAGTTTCAAGGATCCAATTACATGACTTAGCATCTGCTTTCTACTTTTTAGCCACAGTGGCATTCTGATGCGTCGATTAAAGCTTAGTTGAAGGGCATGTGACCTATTAGACTACTCGTAATGGGTGACCAATACTATATTGGACATCCCTGTCACCTCTGCGCCACATCAGACTTTCTCTCTCCTGATCAAACACATAACCAGACAGTGACCCAACGCCCGTAATGGGTGACCGATAACTTTTTTTATAATTTTAATTTAAATTAAAAACAATATATTAATAATTAAAACAATTACATTTTTTTTTGAAACGGCAAATAATTACATATAAACCTCCTATGCTTGGGATTGAACCCAAGACCTCCTTGTTAGTTTTACTCCATGTTAGCCAACTGAGCTAGCCCCACTTATAAAAAACAATTACATAATAATAAAAAACATTACATTAATAATAATAAAAAAACATTACATAAATAAATTAAAACTACTAAAAAAAAAACTAAAAATCAAAATTATATTTGGCTTTGATTGTCGCTTTCTTCTTCAAACCCCACTCAAGTTTTTTGTCGGTCAAGTGGTCATGTGGTTCATTGTAGAATTTCATTTGCTTAAGCTCTTGGTTTTTTTTTTTTGAATAGTCATGAAATCAGTTATAGACGCTTTGCGGAGGTCAAAAAAGTCCTCTGTGGCCTCTTTCCAACACCCAACTAATTGCTCAGCCAAAGGCGCCGCACCGACATCTGAACCTTGAGCAGCTGATGATGACGATGCCGCTGCTTTCTTCTTCACCTTGTCCCGCCCCATTGGTCGAGGGGGTGCAAGTTCCACTTCTTCGTCATACTGATCCGCACCGACTTCTGAACCTTGAGCAGCTGATGATGACAACGTCCTTGATTTTTTTCCACCAGTCTTCGCGAAAATCACCAATTGTTTTGGGTATTCTTGTTCCTTCCACTTTGAATGGTCCTTCAACAATCTCCAGCACTCCACCTCTGTGAAGTCCCCTACATGTTGAGCTTTATACTCACCACAAGCATGCTCGTACAACATTTGGTCGTTGGCCCCACTTTGGTTTCTTCGTACGAGGTTGTCATAAATCGCACAAGAGTTTGCAATTTTAGGCCGAAGCCTATTCTTCCACTTGCAGTTTAGGGAGTCGTATGTGCGGTTCGTCTCACCCATTTGTTGCTCAAAGTAAGTTAACACATCCTGCCAAAATCCCCTGAGCACTCAGTAGTTAGCTTTCACGACATTTTTAGACGTGTTGATCCAAGTCTTGCATAAGGCTATCTCTTCGGCCTTCGTTCATGTCGCGCTTCCGTCGGTCGTACCCTTTGTCGGTGGTTGACGCCTTTTTGGTACCTTCTTTGTCGGCGCTACAACGGGGGAATCGGAAGACTCGGATGACTCGACGTCGAGGGGAGCGGCGGGAGTGGCGGGAGAGGCGGAGCCAAATTGTGTTCATGGTTGGTAGTCGAATTGGTCGAGCCCTGCGAAAGGATCAAAATTATCCATGCCAAAATAATTTTGGTATTGTTGTGGTGGTGGTGGTTGTTGTTGTTGTTGTTGTTGTTGTTGTTGTTGTTGTGGTGGTGATTGTTGTTGTTGTGGAAAGTATGGTCGGAATGGTTGTTGGTAGTAGGAGGAGCAAATGGATTATTTTGATAACCTTGTGGTGGAGGATTAGTTTAGTGTACAAGAGTTGGGGGTTGGAAGTTGATAGAGGGTGATTTAGAGGGTGTGAGATTGTTTAGTTGGCGTTGGGATTTTGAAGCTTCGGCTTTGTTCTTGGAAGACATTTTTGAGATAATAGAGTGTGTGATTGAGTATATTAGAAAGAAATGAGAAGTGTGAAATGTTTGGTAAAAGAATTGGGTATTTATATGGTAAAAAAAGTGGTAAAAATTAAGTTTGAAATGAGTTTGGTTTAATTTTGAAAGATCCGTTGGGGGGCGCGGGTGAAAAATTGAGCCGTTGAACGGTCGAGTTGAACGGTCGAGTATACGACCGTTAGAGGTCTTGGATGCGTCGGGCATGGGAGGGTGTAACGGGGGGCGACGCGTCGGGGTGGGCGAGGTGGAGGGTCGCGACCGGCCAACCAGTCGCCGTTACACACAGTCTTATATAACATACATTTCAAAGTTTTTTTTTAACACTACCTATAATCTATTCCATTTTGCCCCAATGAAACTTAAATGTATGACCAATATCACATACACCAATATCACATACATTTTCGAAGTTGTTGAACAGTAATCCCTCCCCAATAAAAAATTCGCAGATGTTTTTGTCTTTCGCAAAGCCTTACATAGAAATCAATAATCAACCTAATATAATTGAGTTGAGGTACATAAGTGTCTCTCCAAAGTTCACTAATTTACATAACATGCCCTTAGCTTTGAAAAAATAACTTTATGATCTCTATGATTGACCAACAAACATTAAAAGCAACACCCAACAAAAAAAAGTTTTATTTTTATTTTTAGAGTAAATTACATGAATGGTCCTTTAGGTTTATAGTAAATTTCACTAATGGTCCTTTAGTTTCAAAAATTACACCGATGGTCCTTATTTTTGAAAGGTTTTTCACCGATGGTCCTTTACGAAAAAGTCTGTCTATTTTTCAAGTTAACTAACAACACATGTGATGCACATGGGGGTATTTTGATCAATTTGTCTTTCCTGAAGGACTATTGGTGAAATTTGCTATAAACTTAAAGGACCATCCGTGTAATTTAATTGAGAAGGGAAAAGACAAATTGACCAAAATACCCCATGTGCATCACATGTGATGTTAGTTAACTTAAAAAATATACGGAATTTTTCGTAAAGGACCATCGGTGAAAACCCTTTCAAAAATAAGGACCATCGGTGTAACTTTTGAAACTAAAGGACCATTGGTGAAATTTGCTATAAACACAAAAGACCATTCATGTAATTTACTCTTATTTTTATTATAATATTAGTATTATTATTAACAATTATAAATTTGGTTTCATCGATGCTTAAATTTTAAAAGTAACAAATTATATGATCTTTAATAACATAAAAATTTTGGTTGACATAAGTAGCACATACTTATATACAAAGTAAACTAAAAGAGATATGAATATACATAATAACTAAGAACTAAGAATAAAAATATTTTTGATAAAATTAAAAGAATAACATAGGCCGCAGATATATTTTAATGTTGTACAACTGAAACGTTTACTGATATTAACTATCTTTAGGTGGCCGTATGAAAATCCCCGCAACATCGTGGAGAAATTTGCTTAAATGATGCTAAATGCATCAGAAATGCACAAATAATGCAGTTTTTTCACCCATTTCAAAAATAATGCTATCCCCACTTTTGGATCCCGGATCCCATAGTATCCCCTACCTGAAAACCCGGATACTACCTTTTTCCTGTTTTTGGTACTATTTTTTGTACTTTTGTACTTTTCCGACACATAGTAGAATCCCCTTTCACAAAACCCGGATCCCCAAAGGGTATCCCACCCCCCGAATCCCGGATCCCCTAGGGGTATCCCACACCTCAAAACCCGGATACCCTAGGGGTATCCCATACTCAAAAACCCGGATCCCTTCACCCAGCTTATATACGTTTACAACTTCTTCTATCACCATTATTTGTAAAATTAGTTCAAAAAAAAAAGTGGAAAAAAAGCATTCTTTCATAATGTGGAGAAGTCAACAAGCTAAAGTCTATGAACTTAATCTACAGATCGAGATGTTAGAAGAATCAGTTGACCAAATGGGTGAACAAGCTCGAGCCCGTGAACTTCGACTTATTATTGACGAGATGCATCAAACAATGCATGAAATGGATAACCTGGCTTATGAAGGGGCGATGGAGGAGGCGGAGGTTCAGGAAGCAAGCATAATGCGACGTACGAGGGAAATTACTCCTCCTACATTACATGTTGTGGAGCAGCAAACTCAAAACTCCACAATAGGTAATCAACAACCAGACACAATTGACTTGGTTGAGGAGTATGGTTGGGCCAATAGTGTAGAGGAATTTTACTTCGACGGGGATAGGCGCAGGAATGAAACATTTTGCTACATTGTATTCTTAGGTCGTACCCAGGTACCTACGGAGTTTTGGAGTACCCTGTTAGATGAGAATTCCAGCTCTGTTTTGTGTCGTGCGGTACGTAATTTAATTATGTTATTATCCACATTTTCAATAAAATCTGAAAGGTAAATTGTATATTTATTACAGCATATAGATTGTTGGGTTAGAAGATGGATGCGTTATCGGTGGTATGTTGGCTATAAAACTGGAGATTATAAGCGATGGACAATTATGCCTACCAAGTTTGAGTCTCTACTCTTACCACCTCACGGATCAGATGTTGTAAAATATGCGGATGGCAGTTTGACACCTTACCCCGCTTGGGGGGACGTAGATGTCTTATACATCCCGTTACGTTTAAATGATAACGTTTGGTTGCTTGTGCATATGGATCTTGTTAGCAACGATACATGTTTAATTTGCAGTTGTCGTCGTTCCATAAAGCATGACGTGCTTACGGCAACCCTAAAACGTTGGCGAGATGTTTTTCCAGGTTTTAAAAGGAGTTTCTCCTATGAAGAAAGAAACCCTCAAGTTAAGGCGAATCTTTATTTCGCCAAAGGCATACCTCAAAGAAGGGAAGAAGACACTGCTGTGTTTATTTGTAAGTTTATGCATTATTTGGTAACAGGGAAATCAATCAAGCAAGATGGAGTGGTCGATAGTAATCGGATCGCTACGCGTTATCGACAACTTATGGCTCGTGATTTGTATAGCTATCGTATTTTAGAATCACAACCCGATATTTTTCCTTTTAGATCTGTGGTTTTGTTTGATGATTTGGATTAAAATTTCAATTCTATTTGGTATTGATTTATGAAATATTGATGTTTGTGTTTGCTTGTTATTTAAAAATCAACTACTTAAAAAAAATTAGCGAAAAAAATTAAATGTCTAACTTTCGAGCTTAATAGAGTACACTTTTTAGTTATTCAGATTTAACTTTCTAAATGATAGTTGCGGTATTGATGAGTATGTAAACATGTGAAAAAGAATTAGACCAAAAAGATAAGTAATGAAAGAGTTATAATAATTTGAAAATGCAAAAAATTTATTTTTTGTAATGCAAAAACATTAAAAATGCTAATTTCATGCATGAATAACTCCAAAATTTTAAGGTTTTGGACGTAAGTGTATATATAGGATTTGTAGTACCCGGGTCAAGGTTTCCGTGCATATAAATTCGTTAAAGAAAAAACACGGGTGAGAAAGTTACGTGGTTTGCAAAAGTTAAAAAATTAAATATCGTAGTTTTATTACAAGTACATTTATAATTAAAAAAAAAAACTAATGACGGTGTCCTAATCTACCGCCCGTCCCACAAGGAGGTGGCCTTATGATTCTTCTTCGCCTACCGCCATCGCCATCTTGTTCACTTTCTCAAGGGTTGTTCAAGTCAAATTCAAAGTTTACCGGAACCGGACTAACAACCCTATTTGACGGTTGACTAGAATCTCCAAGCGGGTAATAAGTATTTGTATTACCAAAGATGACTTCAGAAAAATGCTCCCCAAAATGGTCGTACTGGGCCGATGTTACCCAATCGTCTCTAACAGGAAATAGGTCACCACCAGTATTCATTTCGCATTGCATACTTGAACCACCCTGGAGAAAGTCCATATTCACTTGATAATCCTCCTGGTGATATGACCCCACACCACCAGTATTATACTGGTTCGATGTGTCCACATATGCAGTTTGAGGGTGGTGAGAGGACCCTGAAGCACCAGTGTAATACTGGTTCGATGTTCCCCCATATTCATTTTGATACTGGTGGGAGGCCCCTGAACCACCAGGATTATACTGGTTCGATGATCCCACATCTGCAGTATGATGCTGGTGGAAGGACCCAGCTTCAGGATCTCCACGACCCCCTCTTGGTCGCATCCTTCTAGGCCTATGCAGTCTTTGCTCCTGAGTCAACTGCGTGCCGAAAGATGGCTGACTAACGGGTGCCACATGAGGTGAAAAATAATTCGGACGCTCATCTCCATGTACAAAATGCAAATAATTTGTCGATGTTTGCAAGATTTGCTGGCCAAACTGATGAAATGATGGTTCATCTTCCATCATCGTCTGCACCTGTTGTTGCACGTGGCTTAACCCGTCAACCTACATACATTTAATACATATTATTTATATGTAAAAAAATACAGACATTATTATAATTATTATTATATAATTATTATTTATTACCGCAACATTTAAATTTCCACCCTAATTGTAGGACCGAGAGTAGTTTTCTCCACCATGAGATGGATTTGTAATATGGAGCACTGTACGAGGCCAATACCATGCCATATAACCATGTTCAGTTTGAGGATAATTCGAGTATTGACCAGGGATGACATATCGGTAATGGTTGTTCCAATGTTCTATTTGATGCCTCAACTCCCGTTTCCAACTTTTTTTCGATGTCACCCCTCTACGAGACTTAAGATGTAAAACCTCATGTTCGTGTCTGTTTGAGAGCGGGGGTTGAGGAATAAATTGGACAAAGCCAAATTGTCTCATAACCCTGCTGGGTAAATACTGCTCAGCAATCTCCCAAAAAATAACATAAGTTTGACACAACCAGCTTCTCGTATCGGTCCTGCACGAAGGGGCTAGAAGGTGGAGATCTTGTTGGTATGGAGTCCACAAGAACTGCAAATGTTTGATTAATTTGTGAGTACAAAAATTTGTTTATTTTAAATTTGATAGCAGAATACCTCTGAATCATCTACGGCACTTAACATCGACCGAAACTGAAACAAGACGGTCCTGACTGACCCTGCGAAACTCAGGGGCTGGTTGAATCTGTATGTTTATACATGCAAAAATATAACAATATTTAGAGTTATTCATAATTTTAATATAATCATTACGAATTACATACCTACAACCAAATGGTTTTCCAACTACCATATCTGTAGTTGGGTTTTGAAGCATTGGAGAAAACATCTTAAACCTGCTCCAGGCCCATATCTGCAACAACATCAAAGGGCCACCAATTTCTAGCACGTTGTGCATAGTTGCTCTGCACAAATTTCGGTAGAGACTGGCCACTACAGCCCCACCCCAACTAAGTCGACCGCAAGCATCCAGGTCTTCAATCAACACTAAAAAATACATCTGGACTAGGCTGTCAGTTGAATCCGGAAATAAGCATCCATTCAAAAGCATTAGTATATAATGCCTAGCTTTTTGCTCCAGTTGTTGTTCAGTCGGTTCCTGTGGCAGAGTCTCCATTAAGATTTCCATCATATACTTACTACTGACCTGGCTGCCTTTAAATTTTTGCGAAGGCGGTGCGAAACCGAGCAACGTATAGAGTTTTACCATAACACGTTGATAAGTGTATCCCGGTTCATCACCTGTAACCGGATCGCCATCGGTCCTTAAACCCCAAATAACTTGTACGTCTTCTAGGGTCACGGTGACCTCTCCAAATGGTAGGTGAAATGTATGCGTTTCAGGACGCCATCTCTCTACCAGTGATGTAATGAGCCGTGGTCAACTCCTTTGTAGCCACAGGCGAAAACTTCTGCGAAACCGGCCCGACGTATGTGATTCATCACACGCACATCAATTGGGTTACCTCTAATAAAGTTCCAAAATTTTTGGTCATTACGTCTTACATTTAATGGACGATCAACATTGAGATTGTGAAACACATGATATGCTCGGTGATCGGTACTTACAAATAACAACTCAGGGTTGGTCGGTCCGGAGACAACTCCAACATTCTCCATTTTTTAAAGACACAAATAACAACTCAGGGCTGATTGTGATATTTTTTAATTGTGATAGTTTTTTTTATTGTGATAGTTGTGATGTTTTAAAGTTGTATTTATAGGAGAGAGTGGTTGGATATTGAAGACTTGTACACCGCTAAGGTAGTTGGTCGTACTGAAGAATCCACATTGTATTGTCACATCAAAATTAAAGCCTTGCATTTTTACATTGAAGACCGCTGCGATGTTTGTCTTTTAATAAAAGCTGTGATGGGTAGACGGGTCTTCAATAAAAGCTGTACAATTTTTGTCTATTAGCTATGCGATCCCCAGGTAGAAAACCCGGATCCGAGGATCCCCTACTACAAAACCCGGATCCCCTTTGTATTGTCACATCAAAAATAATGCTGTAATATTCGAGTTTGAATCACATTTGAATCACACTACACGGGAATAAAAGCTTTATTGGAAGTTTTGTCTTTTACCTACGATCCCCTAGCAGAGAACCCGGATCCCCTTCGTGGAACCCCGCCCATAAAACCCGGATCCTACACACACATCACATCCGTATAAAGCTTTTAATATTCGAGGGTTTTAATTTGTCAGAGTATGTTCAGTTTTAGCTGGATACGTTCTACACCATACTGTACATTTTGTCGCGTTGTGTTAAAAGTCACAAGTCTTCTTAATGCTCGACAACTACCACATATTTGTTTAAATACATATTCACCTATATAAAGGTTATTGATATATCATCATTACTCACCAATAATTTTAGTAATATCAACCACATTTCACCAAGATTAAACTTCAAATATTATCAACTACATTTCACCAAAAAAATCATTCAAAATGGCTTTAACGAACCCTTTCCTTGTTAATATATATTGGGGTGATGATAACATTCGTTACGAAAATGGCACGGTACTAGGCGATGGGAACATGCGCAGAAGTTCTCTTCTTTTTCTAAGCAAGTATAATTACGAAGATTTTGAGAAATTGGTTTACAAACATGTTATGGTTTCGAAAGAGCAATACAAATTAAGGTTTACATTATGTTATGAATATCACGGAATTTTCTATGATTCTGAAATTATAAGTGATGAATCCTTAGAAACCTTATATTACATCGCCTCTTTGAACCAAAAATTCATGGGTGATATTATTGTGAAAATTGAGTATATCAGGCCCCAACCACGTCAAGCTGACTCCAACATTTTTCAGCTTTTTTCAGCACCAGAACCGTCAACGCAGTATCAAGGTTTTGATATGGCGGGTCCTTCAACGTCTGCGTTCCAATATTTTTCAGCACCAGAACCGTCAACGCAGTATCAAGGTTTTGGTATGGCGGGTCCTTCAACATCTGCGTTCCAACATTTTTCAGCACCAGAACCGTCAACGCATTATCAAGGTTTTGGTATGGCGGGTCCTTCAACGTCTACGTTCCAACATTTTTCAGCACCAGAACCGTCAACGCATTATCAAGGTTTTGATATGCCGGTTCCTTCAACGTCTGCGTTCCAAGATCTTTCAGTGGTAGAACTAGGTACCGCACCAGAGCCAGTCACGCAATATCAAGATTTTAATAACAATGAAAATCATGAGTTCGACAGATCGGAGGACGAACCACAATCTGAAGGAAGTGCCGATACCAGAGACGAATTTGACCCGGATGGCGCTGAAGCATCTGAAGAATCTGATGATGATGGTGGTGAAGATCAAGGCAACCACGAAGCTCATCAAACACCTCAACTTCCTTTGTATGACTATAGTCAATGGGACACACAGGAAGACACCGAGGCTGATAATTTAGGCCCATTACAGGAAGATGAAGAGTATATGTTTTTTGGAGATCCGATTATCCAGATGATATTCGAATTGGTATGTATTTTTCTAGCAAACAAGAGTTGATTGATGCAGTGAGGACTTGGAATATAAAACAAACTAGGCAGATTCGGGTTATTGAAAGCACACATTCAAAGTGGAGTGCTAGGTGCAGTACTCGTAAAAAGGGTGATGACAACCCTGGTGATAACAACCATGATTTATGTAATTGGTACGTCCGAGCAATAAAGAAGCAGAGGGAGAGGCTTTGGCAAATAAGGTCATGGAGAGGTGTGCACATTTGTACTGGGGTAGTAATGCGTTCCAATAACAGATGTTTGACGGCCAAGGTCGTAGCCATTTGTATATTCCATTCTGTCAGTAAAGATATCGCATACCCTGTAAAACAAATCCATGCAGATATAATAGATTACAATGGGAATGACATATCCTACTCCAAAGCTTGGCGTGCTAGGAAAATTGCTATAGAGAGACTATTCGGAAGTTGGGAAAGCAACTTTGATGAGTTGCCTAAGTACATTCGTGCTCTAAAGAAGTCAAACCCTTCCACAGTTGTCGAGTGGTTAGTCGAACCAACTAACAACCCCAAGTTGAAAATTTTCAAATCTATTTTCTGGGCATTTGGTCCAGCAATTGAAGCATTTCATCATTGCATTCCTGTTATATGTATAGACGGGACCTTTTTAAAAGGTGAGTACAAAGGGAAGTTGCTGACTGCCGTCACGAAAGACGCCAATAATCATATTCTACCTCTCGCGTATGCCATTGTTGACGAGGAGTCAAACGAATCATGGAAATGGTTTTTGAAACAGCTAAGGTATTTTGTTGTAAATGACAGCCCAAGAGTGCTTGGTGTCATTTCTGATAGGCATCATGTTGAAAATTATTAGTTCAATTTTCAGTTAAATTCGTTTCTAAATTATGCAAATTTTAAGATTTTGGTGTTTCATTTTTTAAGATAAGATGTACAAAACCGAAGGTGTTCAAATGATGTTACGATTGACATAAGTTTTAGTATCAAGCAATATACTAGAGGGCCTTTGGCATTGTGGTAGGCGCTTGCCTCTCATCTTTATGATCTGTGTTTAAGTTATATACATAATATTTAAGAGTAGATTATGATTTGTCGTTAAAAAGAAAAAATATCATCTCTCCATGTTAAATATGTCTAGGGGTGTTCACTATTCGGATATAACCGGATTGTCCAAACGGACAATTTGGATTGGATCGTTTGGATTGGTTTTTTGGTTTTTTGGATCGGTTTGGACTTGAACCAAATTAATAGTTTGGTTTTCGGATTGGATTTAGTTTTCATTGTAAAATCCGGATTGTCCAAAATATCCAAATAGTAATATACATATATGGAAAAAGTGAATGTGTGGCTGTCACATACCTAAGTTTAGGTGTGGAACTACCTAAAACTACATAGTTTTGATTAAAAAAACTAAGAAAACATAACATAAACTCATTAGTGTATCAAATCCAATTTAAAACATATCACTTATATGAAATATTAATTATGTTTTTGTTGAAATGGTGTTTCAAGTTTGATGTTTCTTAAAAATGGTGTTTATATTGAACTCATGTGCATGTGTGTTTATATGGGTTTTTTTTGTTGCTTAAGTGTTTAATATGATAAGAAAGTGACAAGACTATTGTAAAAATAAGTTTTTTTTGAGTTTTGTTAACCAAAACAACATAGTTTTGGGTGGTTCCATACATAAGGTTAGGTACATGACAGGCACACCATAGTTGATCAAAACCCATATAAACCCCTTGTTCAAAATTATCTTAATTATGTTTTTTGTTGTAGTTGTATTTCAAACTTCATGTTTCTTGAAATGATGTTTATATTAAACACATGTGCATGTGTGCATATGGTTTTTTTTTATTGTCCAAGTGTTTTAATATGATTGGAAATTGAAAAATGTTTGTAAAAATTAAGTCTTTAAACCGAAAACTACATATTTTTGGATGGTTCCACACCTAAGCTTAGGTACGTGACAGCCACACACTCACTATCCCCTACATATATTTAAATTCACGTTAATATACACGAAGAAGATATACATTGAAGAAGATATACATGACATTGATAAATTAGACATGTTTTTATGTATAAAGTAATTTATCGTTTTGAAAATGTACATATTAAACTTAATATTAGTTATGTTATATACTTTTGTAGTCTCGAAGTATATTAAGAAGAAAAAAAATGGTTTGGTTCGGACAAAACCAAACCAACCAAATTGTAATTTGGTTCGGATCGGTTTGATTTTAAATTAGTTTGGATCGGTTCGGTTTGAACATTTAAAATCCAAAAACCATTTGGATTTGCCTATTTGGTTCGGATAAATCCAAATTATCCAAACGAACACCCCTAAATATGTCTATGCATAATAAGGGGGTGTTTGAGAGAGTTTATTTAGGAAGCTTATGAACTTTTTATCTTATTTAAGTTTAATAATCACTTCTAAATATTTGATAGAACTTAACTTATAAGCTTATTTAAAGAATTTTAAAGAATTTTAAATAAGCTTCTTTGGAATGAATTATTAACCTATTTATGATTTTTACCTCTTTACCCTCTCGTGTCTCATTTCACCTTACAAGCTCTTTTGGAATGGATTATAAGTTCTTCCAAATAATTTAATTAACAAAAAATTATTAATTTAAATAAGTTCATAAACTTATAAAAACTAATAAATCCTTAAATAAGTTTTCCAAATACTTCCTAAATTAGGGGTGAGCATTTGAACCGAAAAAACCAAACCGAACCGAAACCGATAACATGTTATCGGTTCGGTTTCGGTTTTGAGAATTCATAGCTTTTGGTTTCGGTTTGGTTCGGTCTTCGGAAAAGGATGAACATTTGGTCTAAAAAAACCGAACTGAAACCGAACCGAACCGAACCGAACCAAAACCGATAACATGTTATCGGTTCGGTTTTGAAAAATCATCGTTATCGGTTTCGGTTCTGAAAAGTTTTCGTTATCGGTTTTGGTTCTATCAGTTTCGGTTCAGTTTGGTTTTTAGACCGAGCTCAACCCTATCCTAAATATCAAGTCATCAAGCATACTACTTGAATTTATGCACATGCATTAAATATAAGAAATAGGTTTTTTGTTTGAACCGGTAATACATATGTTCTTAATTTTATACCTTTTTATCTACGCTGAAATTTAAACTTACAATTATGCGGGACAATATAAATATTAGATAAGGATCCAACAAAATCATATATAGGTGTAAATTGGCACATGGAGCCATACAGTGTCTGTAACTGGGTTTCCCAGCTCCAGCATGTGCTCTGTTTCTTTTGAAACAACTGTCTTTTTGTCTAGTACGTTTTTATGGAAGTTTGTTTCTTCTATGACTTAGTGATCTAATAATTATTTTCTCGAATAAGGGTTTGTCCTAGCTTTTGACTAAAAGAAACACTAGTATATATTACTCTCTCCTTCCTATAAAAAAAATTCTCATATCACTTGGGCATAAGTTTTAAGATGATAGTTAGTGGTGAGGTCATTGATAATAATTTTAATTAAAATATAAGATTGGTTTGGAGAGAAAAAGATAGTTAGTGGATCGTTAGTAGTGTGATCCTTAGTAATAATAGTATTTTATTATGTGGAGCCCATCAAATATATCAAATGAGAAGTTTTTTGTGGGACAAAAATTTATGATGAAATGAGAAGTTTTTTGTGGGACGGAGGGAGTATTTGATAGCATTTTAATGATTAATACTACTATATGATTAATGAAGAGATATGAATAATTCAAATTTTTCCTTAGATCTATCCCGTTAATATTAAAAAGAAGTTCAATAGCTAATCTTTGGAAGCTTACCAAACCTTCAAATAACTGTAGCATATAATATATAGTTTATATTATATTAAATTATATAATATTTGGTTTTTTAAACATGAACAAATGAAAATGATGTTGCAAACTTGCAGTGATGAACCTTTTGCAATTTGTGTATGGAAGCCCATATTAAACTGGGCTAATGGAAACCCATATGCATTTTATGCATGGTAGGCCTTGAGAATCGGATCCAGATCATTTCACCCGAGCATCGGACCACATCAACGTTCGTTGCAATCATCAACATCGCCACTTCAAAGCTTTCGGAACCCTAACTTGATCAAATCGATCGATTTGTGGCAAAAATCACCAAAACTCTCTTGTTTTTCAGGGAGAAAACAATCGAATTCCAATGGCGATGGCTGCATTGAGAAGAGAAGGGAGGCGTTTCGTACCTCTTGTTTCTTCTCCAAACCCTACTACTAATGTGATTCGATCTGCTCTTGCTCCCGCACAGTACGATCTCATCTCCATTTCCCGATCTAGTACATATCGATATTATTCTTTTAATCTGTATATGTTCATTTTTAGGATCTCAATTTTTAGCTGTTGAATTTTTACCTTTTGATGTTCCGCTGTTCGATTTAGATTTTAGTGTTTTGAGTTATGTCTAACATACGATATATCCAATTTTAAATCGGCGTGGTGTTACGTATTTGTAGCATTTTTATGTAATGTACAGCAGATAATTGTGATTTGCATCACATTCTTTCACATCATTCTAATTGACCAATGTCTGTTGTTGTTTATCACAAATTAAGATTTTAAGGCAAGTGCCAGAACAACGATTTTGGAAAAGATGAACAGACAAAAATTTATAGAACTACCTGCATTGTTAAGCCACATTTTTGGCTGACTACTTTTTTGAAGAAAAGATGTATTTTTTGTTTTTGTTTTAAACTAAATATAAAATGTCATAGTTAGGAGTGCTTCATATATCAATTCATTACAACCTTTCATGGATTAAACCATATACAGAGTTTAACTTGGTTGTATATTTACTTTGCTATGAATCTCACTAGCTATCATTTGCATCGAACATTAGTGTTTGATTAATGATTATTACATGTTTGGTTGGTTGGTCCTTGCAGGGAGCAGTTGGGTCTTGGAGCTCGTTCCATTTCAACCCAAATTGGTAATGCCATCATACCATCTTAGTTGTTCTTGTGGTTTAGTTTATATATTTCTTGCTTATTGATTGTGTTAAATGTTTGTTTTGGGCTTTTGGCAGTTAGAAACCGTATGAAGAGTGTTAAGAATATTCAGAAGATTACAAAGGCCATGAAGATGGTTGCAGCTTCAAAGCTGAGAGCAATTCAAGTTAGAGCTGAGAATTCTCGTGGATTATGGCAGCCATTTACTGCTCTTCTTGGCGACACTCCAAGTATGCTTTTGACATAATTTAGTTATTTATTATTTATTAAATATCACATCACCTAACTGTTAACATTTGGCAATAGGTGTGAATGTGAAGAAGAATGTGATTGTGACGATATCTTCAGACAAGGGTCTTTGTGGTGGTATTAACTCTACATCAGTCAAGATAAGCAGGGCTCTTTACAAGATCAACGCTGGTACATAATGATATATATAAAGTTTTACTTTTTTTTTTTCCTTTTCAATTGTCATTATTTTATATATTTATTTATACAGGTCCCGAGACAGAAAGTAAATATGTGATTTTGGGAGAAAAGGGAAAGGCCCAACTGATCCGTGACTCTAAGAAAGACATTGAATTAACTATGACGGAGCTGCAAAAGAATTTCCTCAACTACACACAGGTACCCCTGCTTTCATATATATATAATATATTAATTGAAAACCATATATTAATTACTTAATTTGCAGGTATCGGTGCTTGCAGACGACATCTTGAAGAATGTGGAGTTTGATGCATTGAGGATCGTATTCAACAAATTCCAATCTGTTGTTTCGTTTCTGCCTACAACCGCAACTGTCTTGTCTCCTGAGGTAAATTGTAGTATTTATTTTTAGTAATCCGTTGAGTTTAACTACCATTTAATTGTTATAATTTTGAAGATTGTGGAAAGAGAATCTGAAGCTGGAGGGAAGATTGGTAATCTGGATTCGTATGAAATTGAAGGCGGTGAAACCAAGTCAGAAGTTCTTCAGAATCTTTCTGAATTCCAGTTCTCATGCGTAAGAAGACGTTTTAACTATTATCAATATATATTTAATTGATCTTTTGGATTAAAGTAATAATGAGATAATATTATTATTATTATTGTGATTTGTTTAGGTGATGTTCAATGCGGTTTTGGAGAATGCATGCAGTGAACAAGGAGCAAGGATGTCTGCTATGGACAGTTCAAGCAGAAATGCTGGTGATATGCTTGACAGGCTTACTCTGACATACAACAGGACTCGTCAAGCATCTATCACTACTGAACTCACTGAGATTATTTCTGGAGCATCTGCATTGGAGGGTTAATTCACTTTTATCTTACTTTTGTTAATCCGGAAGGTAACAAAATAAAACTATACTTTTCTTCAAATAATCTGGGCTTGATTGAACAAGGTCTTTTTGCAGTTAAGTTTCTTGGGGTTTTCTCATTGTTGTGCTAAATTCATTTGCAATGTTCATGTTATGTGTATTGTTGATTATTCATATGAATTTTACACTTTCTCTCTTTATCACACACATCTGCCATTCTATTAGATTTGTGTCAGAATGGATGCTTCAAATCAAGTTGGCCCGTCAAAACTTGTTCCTTTTCTATCTTTTTCGTTCTATAGGCATACAAACATACAATGTGTTAAATATATTTATAAGTAATTAAGGTGTTTGGGAAAGCTTATTAAGGGTGCTTATTAGCTTAATAACCCCAAAAAAGCTTGAAATTTCAAGCTTATTAAATAAGTCCCTTTAATAAGTTTTCCAAAACACGCCCTAAGAACTATATTGGTGGGTTTTTTTTCTTTTATTTTTTTTTCTTTTTTCTTTTAATGTTTTTTAAGAAGGAAACTAGGAAAGAGAACAATTTATAAGGCTTCAAGCATTTGATCTTGCCAAACTTTCCTTAACAATTTAACTTCTTCCATTAAACCAACGCCCACCAAACTTTCCTTGACAATTTAACTTCTTCCATTAGATCTTGCATCGAACTTAATATGATTTGTCAGGAAAACCGTTAAGAACGGTAGGTAATTAAAGATCTCAAAATTGACAATTCAGTGTACCAAAAGTTTTTCACACTCGTTAAAATGAGTGGAAGTTTAATTTGAGGTGAATTCATGAGTGAGTTATATTTTGACAAAATTGGAAGTGAGAGTTTAGTTTTTGACAAAATCGAGGACCTAAATATAGTTCATTTTTGTCAAATTTTCTTGAAAAACTGAAAATTGAGCTCTCTTTTAAGTTCGTGAGATTTTTTGTTACGATTTTTATAGTTTTTTTTTTGTCATTTATATAAAAATTAAAGACTACTTTGAACATTTTACGTACCAAAATATCCTAAGATAATCATAATGCTACCACATTTAAGCCATTTTATGTGTCATTTATGTCAATTTTTATTTTTCAGCTGAGTTGATAATAAAGATGATTACAATCAAGTAGTTAAAATACGATCTAGTAGTTCGTTTATGCACTTTTATTCTTTTTTTATTTAATTCTTTAATAAAATATTTAATTTTTCGTTTTTTATGCCATGTGTTAAAGATTGAATATTATCTTAATCAAAAATCAAATAAAAAATATATTAAAAGTCAAATAATTAATTTACTTTTATATTTAAAATAAATAATTTATTTTGAAATAATATAAATAATTTTTTAAAAATAAACAGTAATAAAAAATAATATTTTAGTAATAAAAATTTACTTTGGGTTGGATTGCTAATGAGAATGAAAAATTAGATTGGATTGGCCGTGTAAGTGAAAGAAAATAAATTTAATAAAAATACTAGATTGGGTTAAATTGCTAACGAGGATAGTTAAACTCTTATTAAAATAAAGCATACATTTCTACCAAATGAAGGGTAACTATTAGCTAATTACTCAAGACTTGTAACTAGTGGTATTCATGTTTCGTGTAAACTGTTATTCATGGTCTAAAGGTCATGGGTTCAAGTCTCGTTGTAGATAAATTAAAGTATATTATATGTTTAAAAATAAATAAAGAAAAACTATTAGCCAACTCGTGATAGAAATTGGGCTTGGCCCAATTTTTCACTCGGCAGCCGACCGCCAAGCGCCTAGACGCCGCCTAGGCGGCCGCCAAGGCCGATTTTTACAACACTGGCTTTATTTTCCAAAAGTAGCTTGCGTTGACTGATGCTTTTGTTTTGTACTCCCTTCGTCCCTAAATAAAGTTCTCATTTCTCCTTCAAGTTTTGTCCCTAAATAAAGTTCCCATTTCTCAAACTTGAGAGACCCACTTAATATAATAATATTATTACCAATACTTTCACCACTAACTATCTCTTAAAACAGTCTCTCTCCAATCAAACCTTATATTTTAATAAAAAATAATACCAAATACCGCATCACTAACTAATTCCTAAAATGTTATGCCCAACACAAATAGGAACTTTATTTAGGGACGGAGGAAGTATTTAACAAGATTCAATCTGTGGTAAAAGAGGGTTTTTTGGCTCCTAGAGATTAAACCTGAAACCTTTGGGGAATATCACCCAAATGAATACCAAATCTAACCAGGCCATCAACTTAATTTTGAATAGATGTATTAACAAGTCAAAAGGAGTCATTTTTATATGGGTCAGGTCAGGTCAAATTGGGGAATATTTTTATGTCTTTCAAGCTTCAACCAGTTTCGCCTGCTAAATATGTTTCATTGTTAGCCTTAAATTTTAATTTTGACAGTTACAAGTAAAAAATCATAGACTCGTACACAGATGAATCCTTTATATAATACTCATATTGTCCACATAACAACAAACAGATGGAAAATAAACGCACAATTAAATCGTTTATGAAGAAATTCAAAATTAAAAGGTAGTTGAGTTGTGTGGGGCCATGCCAATTCATGTCATCTCATCTCATCCAGTTGTATGGAAGCTAACTGACTTAACAATGCCACTCACCCTATCAGCAAACGTCTTGGAAGTTATCTTTTTACCAGGAACATGAAACGGGTTTGACACAGCATCTAAATATGCAGAATGAAACCTCCTGAAAAACTGTTGTTACACCCCACCAATAATTCATTAGTATGTGCAGGTGCAGCAGATGCTCATAAAACAAAAGACATAAATATGCACTTACATTTCTTACATCTGCATCGCGAACATCAAGATCTGTTGTCACTAGTATAAACTTTACCTTTGTGTTAGTTAAATAACCGTACCTGCCAACATCTAACCTCACTTAACTACATCTACGTTTGATTTTATAAAAACTGTCATCATTTGGAGCCCGGATGTTCTTACATTCAATCAATGGAAAACTTTTTCAATATAAAAACCGGAAATTAATACTCACACTTTGTAATTCTCTGTTGGATACAGAAGACCAAGAAATGCCTCATTTATCACCGGTCCAGATTTTTTTGGGTTATTCACTGCAAAACAGTAAACAGAATCTCATTAACATTGGCCACAGCATATATAAAATCACAAAATGGTTTTTTTCTATCTTAAGATTTTTGCAGGTACAGTCATGCTGTTCCTTTTATTACTAAAAGAACTTCTGATGCACATTTGAGGCCTCTTTTGCAATTTGAAATAAGGACATGCATTAACTGGTGGTACTTTATGAGTTGGTTGTTAAGGCACCACATTTTTAACATAAAAATTAACCTTCAGGTAAATTTTCCATTATTATTAGATAGGATTTCAGAAAAAATCAAGTGACTGCCAATTGTGGTCCGTGTGATAACCCAATCTCAACAGGGAAGTTGATCAAATTAACATTCTAATACGTCAAATCGAGAAGCACTTGTCATCTCCAGAGTAGATAAAAGCAAATTCGAAACCCTAAACACTCTAACTTGCAAAAAATCATATAAAGCAATATCAAGTACGTATATTGTTATTTTAATCACTATACCATACCTCTTTCATCGACAACATCAAGAGAGCAATGGACTATATGATGAAGCTTGAGCGCATCATCTGCTTCAGTGAAGCTTTGTATGTACAATGGATTATTCTGCACTTCCCAATTTAAACAAAATCAAACAAAATACAACAAATATACATAAAAATTGATAAATTTAAGCATAAACTACTCAAATTGATCAAAATCAAAGAATACATGATGGCCAACGACGGCGATGCAAACAATCATCTTCTCCGTCACCGCTCGATTTGCAATTTCTATTGATCCAACCGATCGAAAGTATACGATTTCCTTTGTTTAGAGTTGTGTCTTAAATGCAGTCCCCAAACTTATTAATTTTACAAATCAAAGCACTTGAAAGTTTTTTATTTTCAGTAAGTCACTAAACTTGAGTTTTATATCAATAAAAGGCCACTTAACTTTAGAGAAACATTATATTTAAGCCTTAATTGTTTTAAGGCCAAAATGCACTTTAGTACCCTAAACTTGGCTGACTGGAATTTTTACTACCCTGAACTATTAAAGGTGCACCATGGTACCCTGAACTTGACAAAATGGTCGATTTAGTACCCTGACTCATTAATTTGATCGCGTTTTCTTACTTGATTTAATTTCGTTGGAGCTTTAAACGGACTAAAAATATATATTCATCTTAACATATTGATATTAGAAGCAAATCACATGAGAAAACAAGACCAAATTAGTAAGCCAGGGTACTAAATTGACCATTTTGTCAAGTTCAGGTACCATGGTGTACCTTTAATAGTTCAGGGTAGTAGAAATTCCCGTCAGCCAAGTTCAGGGTACTAAAATGCATTTTGCCCTTATTTTAAACAACTTTGCTTAACAAGTTAAGCGTTCCTAACCATTTCATATTTTTTAACGGGTCCTATATCTATCACAATTTTGCTAGTAGTGAGATTTGAAACTATGATCTTAAGCTTAATTATAGAGTAAATTACACGGATAGTCCCTGTGGTTTGACAATTGTTTTGGATTTGGTCGTTTGGACTTAGTATTGGTTTTGGTCCCTAATACTAACAGCCGTTAAAATTTGCTGTTAAACTTTTCTAATTGACAATTTTACCCCTCACCATCTCCTTCCTCTTTCCTTCATCTCATACAAAAACATACCCAAATCAAAACCCTAAATATTAACTGTTCGATTAACTTCCGCCCTTTTGTCACTATCTATAACTTTATATGGATATGATGTTGGAATTTTAATTTTTTGTGTTTTGAATCTTGTATCCAATAAAGTTTGTTTCTTTTTGGGTTTTTGTTGACAGATATTAAATTTTATAATCCGTTTGTGAGTTTGTTTTGTACATTGAAATGCCTGGGTTAGTTACAGATGAAAACGAAATTCATGAAGACAAGGTGTTCGATGAAATGCCTGAAAGGAAATTTTGTCAAAAAATAGGAAAATTCGGAATTGAACAAGTCTCCACACAATTTAGGTGCTTCTAGTACCGTTATTGAGCCTTCGATTGATGGACTTTATGATAATTTATGTGATATGCAAAGTTCTGATCAGTCGGTTTCTAGGGCTAGTTACGGATCAGATGGTGAAGAATCAAGAATCGATTCAGAATTGAGGCATTTAGTTGGTGGTGAGATGCGTGAAGTCGAGATTTTAAAAGAAAACGACGACGTTTTTATGCAAAACGAATCTAAATCCCAATTTGAATCAGAATCAAGTATTAAATCGAGCCCTATTCGCAAAACCCATCAAAAAAACAATCTTGTACCCATTAAATCGAGCCCTATTCCTTAAGTATCAGAAACAATCTTGTATGCAGAGATGAAAGAAAGATGAAGGAGATGGTGAAGGTGAGGGTAAAATTATCAATTAAAAAAGTTTAACAGCAAATTTTAACGGCTGTTAGTATTAGGGACCAAACCCAATACGAAGTTCAAACCACGGTGATCACAGGTGTAATTTCTGATACTTAGGAACCAAATCCCAAACAACTGTCAAACCACAGGGTTACGTGTAATTTACTCTTAATTATATCATGAAATAAAGCTTGTTTAGTTTAGGATAAATTGTTGTGTTTGTAAAATTCGCTCTCCCTCATTTATCTATCTTTAAGTACACATTTTCTTACAAAAAAATTATTTTGGATCATTACATATAGGAAACATGTAATATATATTAATAAAGTTTAACACATCTCTAAGTTATAAAATGATCTATATTTTAGTATTTGTATTGGAGTTAGAGACTTTTAAGGATAGAAAGAAAGTATTCCAAGATGATTAGGTGATTAAAGTGAATAGATGTTCTACAGTTTTGTTAGACTGCTTCGTGGAAACTAATATCGTCAGTTTTTTCCAAATCAGCGCAACGTCAGTTTATCCTTCATCCGACATTAAACTGACCTACTTATGCCAACAATACCTCTTCCCTTAAATTTTTTGAGACCCATCATTACAAAATGCACACGCACACACAAAATAACCCTTTGACCCCACCTACCCAAACGCACGCACCCCTCCCTCTTGTCTCTAAAGTGGTAGAAGCAAAATGACGAAGGCATGACAATGATTACATTCCGTATGAAGCAAATGATTCTTATAAATAAAATAGGTGTAAATTGGATGAATGTGTTAGCAGTAAAAAAAATAAATATGCCAAGATAAACAACGCGTTTTACTGTCATGTGAAAAGTGAAAACAACCATGAAACTGACTAACTGAGCCTCTCACAACTTGACACGCAACCACTTTTTCACTTCTTTTCATGAAGCAATTTTGTCGTTTAATGCGTACTTGAAAGCAAAATGTCAGTCATGTGATGTCCTGGTCATGTTTCGAAACATTCTCTTCCATGCATCTTTATTGAGCCTATAAAATCTAATAATTTTGAAATCAATAAAGAAAATAACAAAAATGTAGAATTAGGTTGAAATACATTATATAAAATAAAATAAAAAGTTAATAAAAGAAAAATAAAGATGTTTCTTACATTACACATAACATGCACGGTGATTGCCGCGCATTGCAGCGGATTTTTTAAAAATTTTAATTTTCAGAAGTCCATAAAAAGCTACTCTCTCCGTCCCACAAAAAAATTCTCATTTTTACTTGGGCATAAGATTTTAAGAGATAGTTAGTGGTGGAGTCCTTAGTAATACTTTTGATTAAAATATAAGGTTAGATTGGAGTAGAAAGTGTTTTAGTGGTTGAATTATTAGTATTAATATTATTATATTAAGTGAGTCTCTTATATTTGAGAAATGAGAACTTTTTTGTGGGACAAAATTATAAAGAGAAATAGGAACTTTTTTTGTGTGACGGAGGGAGTATATAATTTTACAAATTTTAATATAAAATTTTCTTTAAAGTTTGGGTTCTAAATTCTAATTGTACTTTTATGATTTATGTTTTTATACATAATGTTTTTTTTTAATTTCTTTACTTCTAATATAACATTATTTTAATTTTTATTAGTTGAAAATCTGTTAAATATAGAAAAAAATGAAAAAATAATGTAAAGCTACTTTGTCTTTAATTTTGATGTTAAATGGGGAGGGTAAACGTGATACGTGTGGTGTTTGTTAAAACTATATTAAAGAAGGGATATAACATGGTTTTAAGTTTTAATTTTAACAAATGCGTCATAGTACTGGCGGTGCCAAGATGCAACTCCGCCCTTACAAAATAGAACGTGTATAAGTTAGTATTTGTTTTGTTCAAGAGTTTGCAATGGAAGAACGGATATGAAAGCGATTTTATTTGTTTGGTTAGTGAGTTAATAAAACCTAATGTGTACATAAGAATTAGAACCAAGCCATCAAAAACTAAAGCTCAAAGTCGTTAAATTTTCAAAGTCCGTTGCTTCGAGTCAAACTAGAACTCGAGTTTGATAGAAGCTTGATTCGATCAAGCTGAACTCATGTTGCCTGATAAAAGTTCGATTTACAACTTTATCCATTTTATGAACCATGATTGTTGGTCAAATAACTACATTAACTACTCAAAAGCAAACAAATGTCACACAAATCTAAATGCTACTCCAAATGAAAAAAATAAAATAAAAATAAAATAGATTAAAAAAACAAACAAGCAAACTGTTCATAGTTCACACATCCATCTATCTCTCAATCCACAACAACATAAAAATCAAACTCAAATTAAAAATTAAAATAAATAAAAAATAAAAAAGCACACAGTTAAGTAGATTTAGTTGGTAGGGTTGCTCCTGAATGAGCCCAAGGCCTTGATGGCTGCAGCCCTTAAAATATATTGATGATATGCTGCTGCTGCCATGGCTCCAACAAAAGGTCCTACCCAAAAGATCCACTGCATCAACAACCCAAATCACATAATCAGGTTTACTCATTACGTGTATCAACGGTTTGTACCGTACAAGTATTCAAAGCACACCCGAGAAAGCTCAAGACCGGCCGGATCACTCAATCAGGTATTTGATGCATCAATTTGTACGGTACAAGTAAACAATACAAGGCCAAGAAAACTCAACACACAATTTTGGAATCATGAAGCAAATCCATCAATATCCAAAGTATACATTGGGTATTTTTAGTGCATAAATAATTTGTACCATATTAGTAATCAATGCACGGCCTACTCAAATGGGTATCCTAGGCATCAATCCTATGCATCAAGTGATCAAACTATGTTAAAATCTTTTTTATCGTATATTGACTTGTACTCACTGCAGTAAAAGTAGTACTCTATGTCTTCAAATTCAAAGCAATGTACAACATTTAAGCATACTTTACAAGTTATCCAACAAAGGAAAGCAAGCATGGTCAAACTTAGGTACTTTCTGTAGCAATTATCAATTTCAGTAATAAAAAATGCCTGCATCATGACTTTGTAGGTTGTATCTAATGCATTACAAGTTGTACATTGCACTAATCTTGTCATTTTTGCTTAAAAGAAAAAGACCCACCTCAAAAGAAGTTTGTCAGTTGAAAAAAAAAGATCTCTCTAAAACTATCAAATTCAAAGTAATGTACAACATTAAATGCACATAGCACAAGTTATCACACCATGGAATGCATGTTAAGGTGAAAGTGAAGGAATCTTCTGCATGGCCATTTCAAACCTTTTTTATTCTTGATTAAAAAAACAAATGTAGCCATTTCCCTATTAAAAAATCTCGAAACAAAGCAATGTACAACACTCAATTCACATAATACAACACTTAGTGCACAGAGTACAAGAAATCTTACATGGTCATCCCAAATTTTTCCATTGTTGTAAATCACAGCAGCACCAAAGCTCCTAGCAGGGTTGATCCCAGTTCCAGTTATGGGTATGGTGGCCAAGTGAACCATGAATTAACACCGCAAACCCAATTGGCAACGGAGCCAAAACCTAAAATTAAGCCCGTGAAAATCATTAAATGATAGTCATCTTTTATAAACTACTACTATATAATAATAATGTATATACACCAAAGGCACAAGTAATACATACAGGAACGTGAGAGTCACGTGCATTTCTCTTAGGATCAGTAGCTGAGAAAACAGTGTAGACAAGTACAAAAGTACCAATGATCTCTGCACCGAGTGCAGTACCCTTGTTGACGAGTTGGCTCCACCACCCAGTGAGTTGTACTGTGATCTCATGAACCAACCCACACCACATATTGCACCCAAACACTGAGCCAACATGTATGCTACTGCCCTTATTAAGGACACCTTTCTAGCTAGAAATAACCCAAATGTAACAGCTGGGTTTATGTGACCACCTATTCAAATTAAACAAAACAAAATTAAATAATTCATACCCACTTAGGGGTGTTCATCAACTCAAGTCTAATTTAGTTTATAAATGTCGGAATAAAATAAAGTAATCCAAACCAGGGTGTGTAATATTGTGCTCACTATAATTAGGAAAATAACAAACAAATCTTATTTCACTTTTTGTCATTACTTGAAAAAAAATAATATACTTCCTACGTATCAAATTAAGTGAATCACTTTAAAGTTTATATTTGTTGAGGTAAAATAAATTAATAAGATATTAGTGAAATTAAATGGGTAATTAGAATGGATAGCCCTCGCACATTTTACTATTTTGTTGCTTTTTCTAAATGGTGAAAAAGTGAAATATAGGAAGATGACAAAAATGAATGGGGCCCCACACCTTTAATGATGTTTAAAGAGAGATAAGTAAGAGTAAAAGGATAATTTTAAATATAAAAACTTTCCAAATAAGATAAATTATTAAAGTAATTCACTTATTTTGATGTGGATGAAGTATATATTTTATTGTACATAAGATTGGTGCCAACTGAGGCTTCGTTTTCAAACCGACGCATGGTTGTGTCAACAATCTTTTCAGTTGGGAGCACTTCGGTTTGTCAACGGAAGAAGAGCGTGTGTGGCATTTGAATAAAAGTAAGCGTTTTGTGTATATAATTTATACTCGTAATAAGTGGAGTCTAAAAAAATGAAGTGAATGTCTATTGTGGGTCGCCGGTTGTGGTCTCAGTTAGAGTGAGAGCTAACTTGCGCTAAGTTACCAAAAACTGACCATTGAAGTCATGGTAAAGCCTCTCTCAACCGTGACACGTCACTAAACCCATCACTAAACACATCCTTACTGACACGCTACTGACACGGTCGTGCCAACAGTAACACATCACTAACACATCCTCGACGGGTTGGTGCCAACGGCATCATTGCTTGACGGGTTCAAAATGGGTGTTGACGGCTCTACGACGCATGCGTTGGTAGGCCTCTAATTGTTTACATCATTGTATGAAACTTTCTATAAAATTTTGTCACATCATTGTATGAAACTTTCTATAAATTTTGTCACATTATCTTTGAATGTTTAAATTTTTTGAAAATTTGGTAAATTAAATGAAGAAACCTTTTGTTGCAATGAATCCTGTATTTTATAATACTAAACCTAAATACACGCTACAAACTTTGATTTTAACTTTTAAGTTATTCATGAGGTCCGTTTTTAAGTAAACTTTAATTATAATTTAGCCATTTCTCTAAAAATTGTGTAAAATATGACATATAAACTAAAATATTGTAATTTAAAAATATTTACCCAGTTTCTCAAAAAATTTATCATATATGTAACCCTTTAGCCAAAAAAAATAGTCAAAAAGATTTTATAACCTTAAAACGTACAAATATGTAAAGTATTACATGTTTAAAACTTGAAAATTTATGAATTTAATCATATTTTTTTGTTGCTTACCGGAAATACCGGCGGTGCAGTAAACAAGGATGAAGATCATGCCACCGAAAGCCCACGCGACACCGAGGAGGCCAACGCCGCCGCATGGGTCGGCTTGATTTTTGTAGCCGATGACGGTGGCGACGGTGATGTAAAGGAACAGAAGGGTGGCGACAAATTCAGCAATGAGAGCTCTGTAAAATGACCACAGTTTCAGCTCCGCCGTGTCAATGATCGGTGCCGGCGGTGGATCCACGTAATCTTTCCTCACCGTTTCTCCGACTTCACTCGCTTCTTTCGACATCTCTCTCTCTCTTTAGAACTTTGTGTTTGTCTCTTTAGAAATTGCTACTTTTGAGTTGGTGTTTCTTGGAGGTTTTTGAGTACAATACAAATTTGGCGAGTGACTTGTCTTTATATGAGTGGGGATTAAAAAGGTGGGGGTAAAATATGGAGTTTATGATACTTTAATGGCGTATCTTGAAATTTCATAATATGAAAATTATTGCAGTTAACCCCACGGTGTTTGCTTGATTTATCATTTATGTAACTTTCATATTGTTTTATTAAGAAAGACCAAATACAGTCCCTTGAGTTTTAAAGTAGTTTTATCAGTATTTTTTTATTAACTGTGCTTTAATACTGTTTTCTAAGTTATAACCTTTAGATTAGGGATAATATTGTGTTAAAGTTTTAACCTTTATATTAGGGGTAATATTGTTTGTATAAGTATTAACATGCGATAGCTAGCGTGTTACACTGACTTTTTAACAAGTCATCCAAAATTTGGATAAATGATAGGTTAAAAAGGCTAAATTTGTGAAAATTTAAAAATTATAATATAATTAACTTAGTGTGTGTGACTGTCACATATCTAAATTTAAGTATGAAGTTATCCAAAACAATGTAGTTTTTGGTTAAAACATTTGAAACTCATCACATAAACTCATAAGTATATCAAAGTATGTCTAAACCCAAGCCATAGGTGATCAAAACCCATATAAACCCCTTGTTCAAAATTATCTTAACTATATTTTTTTATAGTGGTGTTTCAAGCTTCATGTTTCTTTAAATGCTGTTTATATTGAACACATGTGCATGTGTGTATGGTTTTTTTTTATTGTCGAAGTATTTTAATATGATTAGAAATTGATAAATGTTTGTAAAAATTAAATGTTTAAACCAAAAACTACATATTTTTTTGCGATTCCACACTTAAACTTAGGTACGAAATAGTCTCACACTCATTATCCCCATTAACTTATTTATATTTCGTAAGTGGTCTTTTGCTTAATGGTATATGGATCATCTTTCAACTTACGGTTGTGAAATGAGATCTTATGCGAGAGATATAAGATGTACATAACCATCTTGTTTAAAATATACTTTTCGATCGAGTAATTATAAAATGATAGTATTTGATCCACTTCTTCTAAATATAGTCCGAACAACATTGTATTTGGATTATATAAATAGATAAGAGATATCCTACACTATATATGAGACTACATATGATGAACTTTTGCCACATCACCTTCACGCTCGATTCCTATTGGCCAATAAATCCACCTGTAATTCGTTAATTGGTCCACATGTTCGACCTACAAATTCGACGACTATATAATACGGCTATTATACATAACGGTGATACCCGAAATAAAGGCATGCAAATATGGTATTTTTCAACATATTAGATAATGTGATTTAATGGAAAACCGGAAAATATGCGATGATATTTTCTTGCTGTTAACACCTCCCAAATTAACCGGGTTTTCATTAATTTATTGGCCAATAAAATACGGAAACTATATCATTCGCGATTTTGTTAATAATATTTAAAATCAAACATACCATAGTAAGTATTAGTCTTCAAGATCCCAACCAAATCTGTTCCGCAAATTCGGAGTTAGAATTTCAAAAGGATACCCACCCCTATATAATCCGAACTCACCATAGGAAAATCGTAAAGCTAAAAACCCGGCAAAAAGCGAACTGCAATTACTTGAAGGTACATGCTATGGTTTTTTTTTTTGTTTACGTATATAGAGGATTTGTGTTTGTCTTTAATCTTTTATCGTTCATACCTCATATGTCTTCCTGCTTTGTTTTTAATCATCAATTATACTTTGTTGCATTTTATTTATACTACATTGTTATGAATCAAAAAAAATTGTGATACTGCATTGGTTCATATGAGGTATGAAAAAATATTTTTTTTTGTAGTCTCCCTCTTGATTACCCATGGTAAAATTTTAGATAATTCATTTTTTAATCATAAGTTTCCGTTACCTTGCAGGAAAAAGAATCAAGAGGATTATATCAACTACTCGATTGAAAGGTAATTTGAAAACCCTATTTTTAATAAATTTACTGTTTTCGATTATGTAGAAAACTTTTTTTATAATTCGACAGATGTACGTTGTTTGCCTTTAATTCTATAAATAGTGAAAAAATAATTTCGCATATACCGAATGTGTTAAAACTCTTTTTATAATTACGTTTAAGTTGTACAGTTTGACTTTAATAGTCAAACTGTTTCCATCACATGTAATTTTTTGAACACTGTATTTAGGTTTACACGGTTTGACTATTAAAGTCAAACTGTACACCTGAAATAAGTTATTAACTGTTTATTTACGTTTGTTATTTTTTTAAATATAAACAGTCATAAATTAATTCCCTATTTTTAAACCTAAATTAAAACTCTAAAAATAATTAGTTTTCAGTTTGACAGTTTGACTTTAATAGTCAAACTGTTTCCATCGAGATTTTTTAAACACTGTATTTAGGTTCACACGGTTTGACTAGCAACTGAATTTTTAAAGACAATAAGTTATTAACTGTTTATTTACGTTTGTTATTTTTTTAAATATAAACAGTCATAAATTAATTCCGTATTTTTAAATGAAGTTAAAACTCTTAAAATAATTAGTTTTCAGTTTGACAGTTTGACTTTAATAGTCAAACTGTTTCCATCGATATTTTTTAAAACTATTTTAATAATTAGGTTTAAAAATAATTTCGCATATACCGAATGTTTTAAAACTGTCATAATAATTAGGTTTAAGTTGTACAGTTTGACTTTAATAGTCAAACTGTTTCCATTGTAAATTTTTAAACACTGTATTTAGGTTTACACGGTTTGACTATTAAAGTCAAACTGTACAACTGAAATTCCGTATTTTAAAAATGCTTAATGATTTTTAAATATAAACACTGTATTTAGGTTTACACGCTTTGACTACTAAAGTCAAACCATCATACGGAAATTTCGTGTTTTAAAAATGCGAAATGTTTTTTAACAAGTCAAACAGTCATAGCTGCAACTGAATTTTTCAACATAAGTTATTTACTGTTTATATACATTTGTTATTAATTTAAATATTGACACTCATAAATTAATTCCGTATGTATTTTTTTAAAACTCTTAAGCATAATTAGCAATCAGTTCAGCTGTTTTACTTTAATAGTCAAACTATTTCCATTGTAATTTTTTAAACATTGTATTTAAAATTACACGGTTTGACTATTAAAGTCAAACCATCATACTGAAATTCAGGGTTTTAAAAATGCTTAATGATTTTTAACAAGTAAAACAGTCATAGCTACAACTGAATTTTTCAAATATAAATTGTTTTCCTTAACTGTTTATATATATATCTGTTATTAATTTAAATATTGACAGTCATAAATTAATTCCGTATTTTAATAATTTTAAAATTATTAAAATAATTAGCAATTAGTTCGACAGTTTGACTTTAATAGTCAAACTGTTTCCATTGTAATTTTTTAAACACTGTACTTAGGTTTACCACGGTTTGACTATTAAAGTCAAAACAGTCATAAAGTAATTTCGTGTTTTAAAATTCTTAAATCTCTTTTAGTAGTCAAAATGTCATAGCTGCAACTCAGTTTTTAAACCTAAGTTATTGACTGTTTAAATACATTTGCAACTAATGTAAATATAAATCTATTTTAAACATAAATTTATATGTAGTCAGATAAACTAACCGCAAATTACTTTGTATCTTCAGAATGAATACCAACAACGACAAAGAAAAAGCAAAGCTGAACTACCAGAAAACACCAAAATCCTCCGGAGGAAATATGAGGCGTTTGGCAAGTTCGGGTATATCAATAGGGTCCCGAAAATTCCGTGCCACTGAAAATTCAACACAAAGTCCTGTTAACATCGAAACAACCCAAGGTAAATAAATTACATACATACATTGTTTAATTATTTAGTATATAAGCGACCATTAACTTCTAAATGTTTATTTCAGAAACCTTCAAACAGAAAACCATTACACCTATAGGGAAAATAGATGCGGGGTTACGGAACATATCTGTTCGGGGGAGATGTCTTTCAATCTGGCATTCCCACCGTAAGAACGAACCGCATAACCCATATTCTCTAGATTTAGTTCTGCATGATGATCAGGTATTTGCTGTCAATACATCATATTCTCTAGCTTGTGCAATTTATTTAATTAAAACATGCTTAATTTTTGAAATTTAACAGAATGATCGAATCCAAATTTGGATTAAAAAAGAGTTCATGCATAAGTTCGAGCCGCTTTCGAGGAAGGAAAGTGTTATGAGATTTCAAACATAACTATTTATCAGAATCCTGGAATTTACCCTTTATTACCACATAAGTATAAACTTGCATTTGGATTCAACACAACTGTTACGCGAATTGATCAGATTGATGACAATTTGTATAGTTTACTGCTCGAACCCTATACTGAGATTAAGTCGGCAGATCGTACTTATGATGAAAAAGACGTTGTTGGTACGTCCTATTTATATTTTAAAAATTAACTTCTATATAATATTTTTATCGCATGGATATATTTAATTTATGCATACTGATTTGAAATATTTTTCAATGTTTCAGATGCTATTGGCTCTGTTGGGGATTATGGAGATTGTAAAGGTACCCACACAAAGTGGTATGAAATTTCGACGTACTGTTATGGTCGAGGACAACATGTACGTACTACTTACATACATATTTGTATACAATATGAATTATTATAACAGTTTGACTATTTAATTAAAAAATAAAAACAGGGGAGAACAACTGGATTTAACTTTTTGGGAGGAGTGGGCCACGATGTGGAATGATTATGCAACCGATCCAGAAAAACTTGGACATTTTGTCGTGTTACTACAGCTTGGCAATGTTAAGTACTTTAAAGGTATGATTTAAATCCCTACTATATAGCATTTTATATTTTGTAAATTTTTTTGTTACACACACAATACAGAGGCACCGGCGGTCCATAATGCTTTGTTCGGAACAAAGATAATTATTGATCAGAATCACCCCGCTATACTTGCATTTAAAACAGAGTAAGTAACATTTATTATTCTCAAAAAAATGGTGTGGTTGATCAATAATTACATTAACATTTGTGCTTGGTTCATTATTGTATTTCAGGGCCGAAAATCAAGAGGATTATGATCCAAACCAATTCAAAATTGAGTTCTTCACACCTGATGCTAAAGTGGTTACCGTATCCGATTTCTTTAATGGTTCGGTTAAAAGCATGGTTGGTCATATTCGTCAGGTTCAACAGGTTTGTAAACCATAGTCCAATAACTAATACAATAATACATCTACCTACTTATGATTTTATTAAATTTAAGCTGACGTTAAATTATGCTATACAGGATTCCCACTGCATCGTCTTTGCAACCATTCATTGTCTACACGAACAAATGGGATGGGCTTATATAGCATGCAAGGAGTGCAGCAAAAAAGTGAAAGTAAAATCAGCAAATAATCGCCATACTACTTACGAATGCGACGATTGTGGACGGGCAGTACAAACCGTGTCAAGGTAAGATTTCACTAAACTGACGAATATTTGAATCCCGTTTTATAGTGGAAATTTTGATCCCCTATTTTTACTGTTTATATTTTTTTATTAACAGGTTTAGGGTGGTTGTAACAGTCATTGATGAGACTGGTACGGCACAAGTTGTGTTTTTCAACAGCTCTGTTCACAAGTTGACCGACCTTACTGTCTGGGACTTAATTGACAAATACGGAAAGGATCCTTCCAAGTACTACCCCGATGAATTGAATATGATCCTCGGTAAAAAATGGCTGTTAAAGTTGTGGTATTCTAAAGAAAACCAGGGCAACAATAACCACACCTACCGATGTGATGGTATGTCTGATGATCCTCAACTCATCAAGCATTTCAAACAAAATTTTATTGAAGACCGTGTAGTGGCTGATGTTGTGGATGAGGTAACCTTATGCTTCGTAGTTTTTTTTTCTAAAAAACATAATTATAATAAAATTCGTATTATTTTAATAATAATTTGAGTATCTTTTTTCAGCCGGAGGATGAGCCATTGGAGGATTTGAACACGCCTTCAAACTTGATAAAGAAGGTTACCATGACTGATGATAGTGTGAAACGTGTGCTCGACATGCATACACCTCCAACATGTGATGGGGCTTCTGGCAGCGGAACTTCGAGTCAAAAGAAACGTCGTGTCTTTATAAATCTAGATGATCTTGACACGGATTCCGACGATGAAAATGCTAAAAAAAACTCGGAAGGTTTGGGTCAAGTGAAGATCGAACACGAAGATTGATAAATACCATCAAATGGAAGTTGGTTTATATACGTTTTGCAACATTTTTCATATTTGGTTATGTTTTGAGTCTGTTTGGTTTTGAGCCACGGTTACTTTTCAATTTTTGAGACTTTTCGTAATATGAGACAGTTTTCAATTTGTGTTTTACATTTGTTTATTTTATTCATTAATTTGTTATTAATGAAATAAACACCTTTAATTATCAGTCAAAGATATTCGATTCAGTTGTAAACTTTATAAAAAATTAAAAAACAAAAAAATTCATAAAAGCCATTATACTTGAATGTTTTACGAATTAAAACAATTTTAATACTAATTTATATTTTAAATCACGGAATAATTGAAATACGACGTATTCAAAAAAACAGTTTAAACATATATGCTTCAAATTAACTCCAAATTTCGAAGACCAAAAACCCTAAATTATATATTCATTAACATATAATGTTGATAACATCTTTAATTTTTTTCTTTTATTTTTTATTTTTTAATACTGTTTTATTAACATAAAAATTAAAATCTTACAATTTTTTAAAATTAACATCTAGGTATTCAGAAAACACTAAATTATATGTTTATAAACATCTTAATCATGTAAATACGGCTATGTAACAGTTGTTGTAATTCTGAAATTTAAGGCATGCAAATATGGTATTTTTCAACATATTAGTTAATGTTACTTTAATTAAAAACTGGAAATTAGGAGCAGATCTTTTCAATCAGTTAATACCGCCCAAATTATGCGGTTTATTTTTAATTTATTCCAATTAATTACGGAAACTATATAATACCATATTGTTAATAATATTAATAATCAAACTCACCATACTTCGTATTAGTCATCAAGATCTGCTGTAATCTATTCCGCAAATTCGGAGATTTGAATCTCAAAAGGATACCCACCCCTTTATAATCAGAACTCACCATACGAAAATCACAAAGCTAAAAACCCTGCGAACATCGAACTTCAATTAGTTTAAGGTACATACTATGGTATTTATAATACTTTTTTTACGTATATTTTCATTTGTGTAATTCTTTAATCTTTTATCGTTCATACCTCATATGTTTTCCTGCATTGTTTTTAATGGTCAATTATTTGTACTTCAACTAATTTCTACTGCATTGTATTTAATCATAAATTTTGAAACTGTTTTTAGCTTATATGAGGTATGAAAAATTTTAGATAATTCTTTTTTTAATCATAATTTTCTTTTTTTTAGTCATTCTTTTTTTTATGAATAATTTTCGGTGACCTTGCAGGAAAACTAATCAAGAGGACACAAAAAATTATTCGATTGAAAGGTAATTTATAAACCCTTTTTTTTGTTTGCTTATTTAAACTTTTAATATATCACAATTTTTGATAAAAAAAAATACAGATTTTTAAGAAATTGACAGTTTTTAGGTGTACACCGTTTGCCTTTAATTCTATAAACAAGGAAAATTTATTAACATATTTTAATTTATGTTAACTCTTAAAATAATTAGGAATCAGTTTTACAGTTTGACTTTAATAGTAAAACTGATTAAACTCGAGTTTTAATATCAACTGTTTTTGGCCATATACTTTTTTTAAGATTTTAAATTGACTGTTCTGACTTTAATAGTCAGACTTATTAAACTGTAATTTTATAGTAAACTGTTATTATTTAGGCTACACGGAAAAAAATAATGATTAGCAATCAGTTCGACAGTTTGACTTTAATAGTCAAACATGTGAATACGACATTTTAATCATAAATTTCTTAATTTAAATGTTTTAAAACTTTTAAAATAATTAGGAAGCAGTTTGACAGTTTGACTTTAATAGTCAAACTGATAAAACTAGAGTTTTAAATAATATAAACTGTTTTTGTCCCTATGCTTTTTTAACATGTTAAAAAAATGTTCTGACTTTAATATAGTCAGACTTATTAAAAAATAAAAAATAAATTTAATTAAACCCAGTTTAAGTAACTATATTAAATTTCCTTTAAATTTTGTCATTTTATTACAATACGTGTCCAATCAAACCATTTTGGCATTAAAAATTCAAAATATCTAAATTTGTAAAAAATCAAATGAGGAACTTTATTTTATATTGTTTTAACTTTTTAAAGTCAAAATAACTTACTTTGATTTAATATAATACAATTTCACTATTAAGAGTCAAACAGTTTGATTCAATCAATCCGTTGAGCTTACGACCCAGATACGAGACATGCTTGATTCAATCAATCCGTTGGTTGAGAAGTTTCGGATGGCCGCCCGATCGATAAGGTCTTCAAATGACAGTAATATTAAGCTCAGACTTATTGGCAGCAGGTCACGAGATGCTAGGAACTACAATCTACCAACTTCTTCCGAAGTAGCAGCTTTGATTGTTGGTGATTTCGAAGATACAACAAATCCTAGGGATATTGTCGTCCACAGGCAAAACGGAAAACTAAAAAAAATCAGCGAGCTGCACGTACTCTACCTAGCATTGCATTACCCTTTGTTTTTCCCCTATGCAGAAGATGGGTACCATACTGATGTCTACCACCAAGGCGTGACTGATTTTAATGAAAAAAATAAAGGCACGCGAGTGTCAATGAGGGAGTGGTTCGCTTATAGATTGCAAGACAGGAGAAATCAGTTATCCATGATACTCAGTGGTAGGCGATGAGATACATTAAAACAGTTATCCATGATACAGCAATTTTATACCGACGGATTGACAATGGTTGAGGCTGAGAGGATGAGATACATTAAAACGCAGCAAAAAGATTTAAGAACTGAGACGTATGCGAGATTGGCTACCATATCCGCCCAAAGTCAAGATAATGGTAATGTATTACGTGGTAGAAGTACGTGCTACCGTCGTCATTTACCGGAAGTCCAAGGCATATGATGCATAATTATTTAGACGCCATGACGATATGTAACTTTCACGGTTATCCTGATTTATTCATAACCTTCACGTGTAACCCTAATTGGCCCGAGATTGCGAGTGAAATGGCCAGGAAAGGTTTGAAATCTGAAGATCGTCCGGATATTATATCTAGAGTTTTTAAAATTAAGCTAGACTGTCTACTAAAAGATTTCAAGGAAAATCATACTTTTGGCCACGTAAAAGGAGGTATACTTCAACACATATACTTTCAGTTTATATTTAAATGTATAAACATAAATATATCTGATTTAATTTATTTATTTTTTTATAATTCGCAGTTGTTTACACCATTGAGTTCCAAAAGAGGGGTCTGAAGGGTTTCATTGTAACTGATTGACCAATTAGGTCAACCTCCTAGTATGCTTGGTTCGAACCATACTGACAAGAACATGAACTTGTTCTTGCCGGTTAGACCAACTAGCTAGTTTAATCCCTAAAAGCGGAACTGAGATTAAACTTAATCCTTAAACCCTAAAGGATTATGTGATGTTGGAAATCTAAACTAGATTAACAAGAAAGAAAGCCTTGTACGAAAAACTCGAACACACACATACTTGTGTGTAATTCGACTAATCACCAAGAACCCTAGGGTTCTTGGTGCCGAATTCGTACAAAGGGAGAAAGGGGGAAAAGGGTTTCCCAAAACATACCTTAGATTGCTCAAGATTAATCCACCAGTGATAAACACAACGAGAAGCCCACTAGATAAGCTCTTGTAATGAAAACTTGTTCTTCAAGTCTTGAAGAACACGAAGAACGAACGAAGAACACGAAGAACACGAAGACTTGTGTTCTTGGTGTGTTGCTCGGCCGAACTAGGGTTAGGGAGGAGGGAAATTTCGTGGCTTATGGTGTAGGGTGGGAGGAATAAAGTGAAGCCTAGATCTTCTATTTATAATGGAAGATCTTTCACTTAAGTTCCTCTAATTTAATTAAGAAACGTTTCTTAATTAAACTTTTCCTTTTACACTTCTAACCCTTATAGTTTATCTAGTTATTATTGTTACACTTAATTATTAAATACTATGTATAACACACTTATATAATTTCGGTATAAATACCGAAATATATATATACTTTTATATTATACATTTAATAATTAATTATATAATAAACTTTATATAATTTAGACAATAATATTATCCAAACACCATATGATTTAATTACTTTAAATCATATTATGGATAATCTATAATTAACACATTGTATATTTACTCAACTAGTAAATGTACAAATACTTGTATTAATTAGTTAGATAAACTAATCTAGTAATAAGTTGAACTTAACTTAATACTTAACTGATTCATAAATGACTATTATGAATCATTCCTCTTCCAAGTATCATTACATATCTTTCTCGTATTACATGCACTCACCGATGTGACCCTTGAGTGTCCTATAGACATGGACGTGACATCATAGGTTGACTAACTGTGTACATAAATCCTTCAGACTCCCACTTGTGCAAGTTCGTAACCTTAGCTTGATGGCACTAGCCTGCAGCGGCCCCTAGACAGGCAATACAGGACAACCAAGCCATAGAAACTCTTATACCCAGGTATTGTTTCAGAAAAACATATTAATAGCGTCGTCTAGTAAAGAACACTCCGTCTTTACTTCTTGGGTAACTTGTTAGGTTTATCCCTTGCAGCACGATATTTGTGATAACGAATACGAGCATGGTAGAAATTATCAACTCCTGTACTCGAAATCATTTCTTGACCTCTTGATTTAAAACTGTGTGATAACGACAAAGAACAGATCAGTTCGTTGAGCACGGCCGTGCATTTTCAGTTCATCATCATGTCAAGGGACCCATAAATATCTCTCCTAAAAAGGAGGTGCAATTACCATCTTGTTATATTTCGATTCAAAATACAAATTCCACTGTACCCAGTAAAGCCTCGTATGACAACCATATTTCAGAATTGTCTAAGACGAACCAAAGTACATTAGTCAATGTATCCCAAACCAAATACCTCAGGCTTAAGGACAATCCTAGTGAATAATACTTTTGAACTTTTCAACCACGAAGTATTATCACAGTGGTCAATCCAATATTCGTCGAGCTCCAACAGAATATCACCGATATTTGGTGTAACGACCCGAATTTTGTGTTAAATAAATTCTAAGAAAATATGATAAATAAGGATAAATCATTTGAAAGACGTAGGAACTGGTTTCGTGTCATTTGGATACCGTATGAGAAAGTTATGGGCGAAACCGGGTCGAAACGTAAAGCAAAAGTAAGGGCAAGATAGCGCCGCTATCTTGAAGATAGCGACGCGATCTTGTGGTGTTCGAACAGCGGACCGAAATAGCGATTTGGTCGAAACGCGAAGTTGAGATAGCGCCAGAGATAGCGACGCTACCTCCGTCGCGATTTCTGGCGGGCATCGAGATAGCGCCGCTATCTTGTAGATAGCGACGCGAACTCCGTTGCTGAAAGCATTAAAGTCGGGTTTCATGTCATTTAATGCATCCAAAACCCTAGTTTTTCCTCCCACTCGAGTTGTGAACGATTTTGAGTGTAAAGCATCATTTGGAGCAGATTTCTTTGTCAAATATTGTGATTCTTCACTCCTAGTTGAAGATTAAAGGTATATCTTCAATCCTTTGTAGTTGTAGCTTTAGATCTATGGGTTTAGAAGCTTGGGTTTGAAACCCTAGTTCTTGGGGTTAGGGTTTATGGTGATATAAATGGTATATATACTTAATAGACGGTATTTTAACAAATGATTCAAGTGTATGGTTAAGATTTGTAAGATTCTTAAGGGTTGGTTAAACCTAGTGTTTGGTAAATCACCATATTTGGGGGAAATGGAATTATGGGTGTTATCTAGAGGTAGATGAACACATTAGTAGTAGTAATTGATGTTGATCATATTGTGATAACTGTATTAGGCTTTTGGTGAAGTCTTGGAGAGTTGATTGGGTTGTGAAGCAAGAGATTGGGTGTCAAGAACACGGTTTGAGCATCATATTGCTAAGGTGAGTACGTGTGGAATTTACTGAGCACATAGCCCTTTTAAATATTTTCATTACTTGTGTTACGGTCTATTTGCTTATATGTGTAGGCTTGTAGTATTTTGAGTTAGTGATAGATATTACCGATAATATTGGACTAACTTGTTTGATGATGAAAGTGATAGCCGAGAGCTAGATTTGGCATAACCATATGGTTATGATGAGATTGAGATGATGTGATGATACGGGCGACTCCCGGTCATGAGGTGTGCAGTGAGGGGCAGTTGGGTGGATTCCCATCGACTCATCCACGTTAGTTATGTGATGACACGGGCGACTCCCGGTCATGAGGTGTGGAGTGAGGGGCAGTTGGGTGGATTCCCATCGACTCTTCCACGTTAGTAGTCTTACTCACTGGACGTATTCCGGTGGGCAAGGCAGGTATCGGTAGCGTGGGCGATCCTATTGCCGATATCTTGTTTCTAGTTAGCTCGGGGGCGACCCGATAACTAGATATGTATGTGATTCTAGCTAGTTCGGGGGCAACCCGATAGCTAGACGTGATTGCTAGGTAAGCAAGGTTGATAGGGTCACACTAAGGTGACTAGACTGGATAGTTGGATATATATATGTATATTGATTGGTTATATGAAACGTGACATTTCATTGTATTATCGGGTCTAAAACCATGTAGCTCACGAGACATTTTGTCTCACGTACTCCTTGTTTGTTTCGCTATGTACTCAGATTCGGGATCGAAGATTTAGGTTCGCATGGATAGAGATGCGGGGCCTAGAATAGAAGAACATTAGAGTGGATTTGTGCTTAGCTTTGGTTTTGATATACTTTGTAACACCAAACCTCATACTCTGATTTTCATACCAAATGTTTTTGTAAATCCATATTTTGGAACCGTTCTTCTATTTAAAGAAAATGATATATTTTGGCTAAATGTTTTGTATTAAAAATTGAGGTGTTACAACTTGGTATCAGAGCTATAGTTTAAGTGAATTAGGTTGGATGTCCATCCTAGTCTTAGACTGTAGCTATAGGAATGTAAGATTCCTTGAGATCGATAGGTTGACCTTGAGACTTTATGTTAAGTTTAGGGTTGAACCTAGGGGGACCTATGAAAGTTGTTATGATTATGTATAATGAGTCCTATGCGACTAATGGGTTGTACATGAGGTACTAAATTATTTGATGTCTATCGTATAGTCTTGAACGAAAGGAAATGATGAACACTCGTAGAAGTGGAAAGGCTCCACAAGATCAAGGGGATGAGATACCCCGTGTTGAGGTTGTGGTTGAACAAGGAAATCAACCGTCGATGCATGATGAACCGGAGGTCGGAGCTAATAAGACTCCGGTAACCATGGCGGATCTCCAAACTATTATTGATCAAATCAAAGGGACGGTGGCCGAAGAAGTGCACCGTATTATGAGGAACCGCGAAAAGTCGGGAAGTGATCGTGAACCCGAAGCTAGGCCGGATGAGAGGACCGAGGGTAATGGTACCCGAGAGGATCAGTCCTCAACAGGTGGTAGCGGTGATGCTAGGGCAAGGCCCGATGAAAAATATGGTTGTACTTTTAAGTCTTTCATGGCTTGTAAGCCAAGTGTGTACGCGGGTAGTTCGGACCCGAAGGTGACTATGAGGTGGATCCGAGAGACCGAGCGGGTCATCGGAAGTAGCAAATGTAAGAAAGCTGATATGGTGATGTATGCGTCACAATTGTTGAAAGAAGATGCTATGGTATGGTGGGATATTGTCTATGAAACCCTCGGAAGGGAGGTGGTGGAGAAGATGTCATGGGATGACTTTACCACGAGGTTGAGGAGAAAGTTTTGCCCCGAGAGGGATTTGGAAAAGATGCATGAGAGGTTTGTGACCTTAAAGAAGGGTGATAGGTCGGTTGAGGAGTACTCAAGGGAGTTCACGGGATTGCTTCCGTTTGTCGCGAGAACTTATTTTGAGGAAAGATCGAGGGTGGTCCGGTATGCTTGCGGGCTACCTTGGGATTACCAATTGGAGGTAAGGAGAGCGGTAACACTCGATGAGGCCATTGGTGCCGCCCGGGGCGTGGAAGAGGTGAGTGCGACGAGGAATGCCGAGAGGGCCCATGTGAACGAGAAAAGGAGGGCCGAGAGTGGCTCGGGAACTTCTAAAAAGGGGAAGTTCACATCAAATTTCCCCCAGCAAGGAAGCGTTGCCCCGTGCAAGAGATGCGGGAAGAACCATGCCGTCGAGTGCCGAAGAGATTCGAAGGCGTGCTATAATTGTGGAAAGACGGGACATATGGCACGGGATTGTAGATCCAAGGCGTTTTCCGAGGTGGAGTGTTACTCGTGCCATGAAATGGGACACTATAGCAATGTGTGCCCGAAAAAGGAAATCGAGCCAAAGGCGTCCACGGCTCAAAAGAAAGTGGAACCGGCTAAAGTGAAGGGGCGTTCCTTTCAGCTCACTCGAGAGAAGGCAAAAGAGGTGCACGATGTAGTATCAGGTACTTTATTCATTAACTTCATGCCATCTTCTATATCATTTGATTCGGGTTCTACTTATTCGTTTGTGTCTCATGAGTTTGGTAGAAAGTTAAATGTGCCGACCGATGTTGTTAGATGAAAAGTATGAAATAGAGGTAACCAATGGGAAAATCTCAACGGTCGAATTTGTTTATAGAAATTGTGATTTAGAAATAGATGGGAAAAAGTTTAAAAAAATAAAAAAATTGATTTATGTCCATGAGAAAGAAGGATTTTGTGTGATTATAGCTTAATGGTTGGGTTGTCGCACGGATTGGTAGTTATAGGAATTGGAGATAAGTTGTATGACGTGGATATTTATTTTGGGAATGGTCTTCCCGGTTAGTTATGTGTATGGAAATTATATTTTTGAAAGGATTATGGTTCGGTGTGTCCCAGGTAGTAAGGATATAGGAGTTGATGCTATTATATAGTATCAACGGATGAACCGCAAGGACGGTAAATGTTTCCAACAAATGGATAGTAGTACAATGAAGTACTAAGTTTTGGTAAGAATTGTAGTAAGGATGGAAATTTGGAAATAGAAATCTTGGAATTGAAACTTGAGTATTTGGCGGGAATCCGGATAAGTAATGTAATGTTAATATATGTAAATGGGAAAGAAAAGAATGATTAAAGGTATAGTGATGCCTTGGAACTAATAAATGTAACATAGGTGGAAAAGAGTAAGTGTCAGGAATGGCATATTTTTAATTGTTAGAAATGGTTGAGTAAAAATTGGCATGTAGCCATAACAAGTTTTGTGACAGTGATGATCGATTTGATATTAAGGGTAAGATGACGATTATGGGCACTATGTCATAATAATGATGTGATATAATATGACATAGTGTGTGTGAGACTACGACTGGGAAATAAATATTTCAAGGTATCGCGATGTAGAAAGACGGGAACATGGAATATTGGGCTAATGGATGCTAAGTCATGGGTCACGAGTGTAGACCGGAGTCGGTTGGTTGACTCAAGGATGACCGGGTTAGCCGGTGAAATATGGTTAATGGAATAGATTGGTGGTTACCCGGTGGTGACAAAAGTTTTGGGAAATGTGGAAAGAAAGAAATGAACCAGTTAAGGGTGGTCAATGTGTAATTGAAACGGTAAATAGTATTCGGAGATTTTAATAGTTTACCCGCGGGGTACAATGCATGTGCATTATGTGATGGTCGTTAAAAGCATATGATAATGAAAAGGTAATGTTATATGACACGTGATAAGTAATATGTCCAATGGGAAATGTGTTAAATATGAAAGAAAATGATAACGTGATGTTATGAGAAATGTGCTAGATTGCATGGCGAATAAATAGACGATTAAATGAGTAAGATAGTGGTATAGTATGTGATGTGAAAAGGTGTATACTAATGAAGTATGCATGATAAGATAAGAAAGAAAGGATGTGATTAGCTTGGGGGATCCCCGGCTACTATGATGTTTGGGGGTGGAATCGGTTGGGCGAATTCCAATGGTTCCATTCCGTGATTGGAGATGTTCCAATCACTGTGACAGCTTGAATCTTGATGGATTGGAGGCTTTCCAATCATCTTGATGTGATAGTTAAATTATGGATTGTTGTGTCCGTATGATAATAATTATTTATATATGTGATGAATGTAGAACTATGTGGTTAATGTGTATAGTTATGACTGTACGATAAGTGAGAATTTGGTTGAAATGCGGGTTGCATTTAAGTCGTGTATGTGTAGGGGATGCCTACGATTATAGGATAGGAGGAAAGAGAAACTCCTAGTGAACAAATTATTATTTGGTAATCAAGATGTGGTAAACTTGTATGAAATTGAGAATGTGTTGCGGTAGAGGATCTAATACCGGTAATGGAGAATAAAAGTTATGAAATTGATCGAGGTGATACAAAGGTGGTTGAAAGAATACCAAGTGATGTTATGAGCGACCAAATGATGGTCAAGAATCGGTAAAGGTCGGTGTGACCTTAAGTAGAGGTACAACTCTCGGGTTATTTGGGGACAAATTGAAAGTTTGGAAAAGCGGGAACGATTGTTAAGGAAACAATAATGAGTAGAACCGGGAGCGATAAGTCGAGAATGGTATCCCGTGAGTAAATGATTTGTTAGTTGAGAGAATATGGTGGACTTTATGCAAAAGTCAAGATTAGTCAATTTGAGATTGGTTGACTCGGTCAAAGATGGGATTTGACTCTCGTTTTGAATGACAAGTGAATGAAGAGGGCATAATGTGCCGGTCGTATGTATGTGAAAGGGTTAATGGAATAATTAAAAAGGAATTATGGTCGGATTAGTGACTTTGACCCGTAGGATGTTTAGAGTTGAATCTGGGAATCGAGTGTATGATTTTTGATGGATCATGAATCAAAGGTTGATTGTAATGGAAATGATGGTTAATGGAAGCTCTAGTACATAAAGGGATCGTAAAGGTATAGTTGACTTTGTGTTTAAGTCAAAGATTTGACGATATTGGGTCATATAGTTCTTGTGTGTGTATCGGGTTTGATTAAAAGATTCAAAGTGTTACGATCAAATTGAACAATTCTGGCTCGTTTGGGTATTAAGGGCCTAAGATTGATTTTTGAACCGTCCGGGTCTAACGGGATTAAGGGAATGTCAAATGCATATTGTCGGTTTGTTTGTAATGAGAATAGTTCGATGGTATTAACCACAAGGGAATTGGAACGAGATGCACGTGTCGAATGGGGATTGGAAATTTCTGAGTGATTCCGGGACGGAATCCCTTTTAAGGGGTGGATAGTTGTAACGACCGGAATTTTGTGTTAAATAAATTCTAAGAAAATTTGATAAATAAGGATAAATCATTTGAAAGACGTAGGAACTAGTTTCGTGTCATTTGGATACCGTATGAGAAAGTTATGGGCGAAACCGGGTCGAAACGTGAAGCAAAAGTAAGGGCAAGATAGCGCCGCTATCTTGAAGATAGCGACGCGATCTTGTGGTGTTCGAACAGCGGACCGAAATAGCGATTTGGTCGAAACGCGAAGTTGAGATACCGCCAGAGATAGCGACGCTACCTCCGTCGCGATTTCTGGCGGGCATCGAGATAGCGCCGCTATCTTGTAGATAGCGACGCGAACTCCGTCGCTGAAAGCATTAAAATCGGGTTTCATGTCATTTAATGCATCCAAAACCCTAGTTTTTCCTCCCACTCGAGTTGTGAACGATTTTGAGTGTAAAGCATCATTTGGAGCAGATTTCTTTGTCAAATATTGTGATTCTTCACTCCTAGTTGAAGATTAAAGGTATATCTTCAATCCTTTGTAGTTGTAGCTTTAGATCTATGGGTTTAGAAGCTTGGGTTTGAAACCCTAGTTCTTGGGGTTAGGGTTTATGGTGATATAAATGGTATATATACTTAATAGACGGTATTTTAACAAAGGATTCAAGTGTATGGTCAAGATTTGTAAGATTCTTAAGGGTTGGTTAAACCTAGGGTTTGGTAAATCACCATATTTGGGGGAAATGGAATTATGGGTGTTATCTAGAGGTAGATGAACACATTAGTAGTAGTAATTGATGTTGATCATATTGTGATAACTGTATTAGGCTTTTGGTGAAGTCTTGGAGAGTTGATTGGGTTGTGAAGCAAGAGATTGGGTGTCAAGAACACGGTTTGAGCATCATATTGCTAAGGTGAGTACGTGTGGAATTTACTGAGTACATAGCCCTTTTAAATATTTTCATTACTTGTGTTACGGTCTATTTGCTTATATGTGTAGGCTTGTAGTATTTTGAGTTAGTGATAGATATTACCGATAATATTGGACTAACTTGTTTGATGATGAAAGTGATAGCCGAGAGCTAGATTTGGCATAACCATAGGGTTATGATGAGATTGAGATGATGTGATGATACGGGCGACTCCCGGTCATGAGGTGTGGAGTGCGGGGCAGTTGGGTGGATTCCCATCGACTCATCCACGTTAGTTATGTGATGACACGGGCAACTCCCGGTCATGAGGTGTGGAGTGAGGGGCAGTTGGGTGGATTCCCATCGACTCTTCCACGTTAGTAGTCTTACTCACTGGACGTATTCCGGTGGGCAAGGCAGGTATCGGTAGCGTGGGCGATCCTATTGCCGATATCTTGTTTCTAGTTAGCTCGGGGGCGACCCGATAACTAGATATGTATGTGATTCTAGCTAGTTCGGGGGCAACCCGATAGCTAAACGTGATTGCTAGGTAAGCAAGGTTGATAGGGTCACACTAAGGTGACTAGACTAGATAGTTGGATATATATATGTATATTGATTGGTTATATGAAACGTGACATTTCATTGTATTATCAGGTCTAAACCCATGTAGCTCACGAGATGTTTTGTCTCACGTACTCCTTGTTTGTTTTGCTATGTACTCAGATTCGGGATCGAAGATTTAGGTTCGCATGGATAGAGATGCGGGGCCTAGAATAGAAGAACATTAGAGTGGATTTGTGCTTAGCTTTGGTTTTGATATACTTTGTAACACCAAACCTCATACTCTTATTTTCATACCAAAGGTTTTTGTAAATCCATATTTTGGAACCGTTCTTCTATTTAAAGAAAATGATATATTTTGGCTAAATGTTTTGTATTAAAAATTGAGGTGTTACATTTGGTTTACACAAAAACTTGTGTAGCTATCTTCGAAGAACTTCGAATCTACCACCAAATACCGCGATGACGTTAACGTCCCATCAAGGTTCCCACCAAGACGAGTAGTCACGGATTTATATCTTCTGAATAAAATAACCTTCATTCATGAATATTCTTAAAACATACAAAGTCTGAATAACAATGATACTAATTCATGTATCATTCCTAACTGGACCAAGATACTGAATTATTACTGGATCATTACTTATTTCTTTTGTTCGTGTTGATTACTTAATGACTTTTACAACCTTAATTGTAACTTTATCACTGAACTAGTCATTTCTATTAAACTAAAGACATAAGACGAGTATTTTGAAAAATACTATTTCTTTTGCCTTTGCTAGATTTTGTTCTTGCAACATTCTAGAACATATTCTAGTCTTGCCTTTTATGCAATTCGGTAAACACAAGAGGATTGGAAAGTAACTCCTTAGTTTCTTGAATTCATAAAATTCACCTTGTAACTAAAGCCTCTTTTAGTCACTTGATTTGTAGATATATCATTACTAGTTAAAGATATTTCCTTAAATGATTAAGTTATTCACTGGAGTGTGAATATCCTATTAGATTTGCAATAATTAATCCCAAGACTTGTGACCACGCTATTAGGCTTGCAATAATCTAATCAACAATCATTTATCATTTCTCTTAACTCTTTGGCTAACGACTTGGTAATATCTTGTTGTTAATATCCTAACTAACTTACTATATTCATTAGTACCTCTAATAATATCCTAACTACTACTTTTGACCTAGTCAAAACTTATAGTTTAACCCTTTAAGAATTAATCAATTATCAAAGTCATCCTTTGGATTTGCGAATATCCAACATTCCTTTGAAGGGAATCATGACTTTCATTGATTACTGTATCTAACAAGTATAAGACACTTGAAACGATACTTTAAATTCTTTAAGTGTATTAGTATCTTTTAAGAATCTCATTTAATGCCAAAGTCATTTCTTGGATTTCTCAAATATCCATTATTCCTATTAGGGAATTATGACTTGATCAAATGTTGTATTTATTACAAGTATAAAAGACTTGCAATAATACCTTTTAATTCTTAAATTCTATAATATAGTTTGTCCCTTTCAAGAGTTCATTTAATGTCTAAGTCATTCTCCTTGGATTATACGAATATCCAATTATTCCTATTAGGGAATTATGACTTCATTAAATTTCTTTATCACAAGTATGAAAGACTTGTAATAATACTCTTTAAAGTCTATCTTGATTATATCCAATATAATCATACTATATTAACACTAATACTTTAAAACTTACTATCATAAGTAACCATTACTTAAGATGTTTTAAATTAGTTTAATGTACCTTGAACTTTATGCTTTCCATAAAAACTCTTAAATCCTTTCATTAGAAAAACTTTCTAATTTACTAGCATCTAAGTAATTTGAGCTTCCTAAGATATTCACACAACAATCAAACAAATCTAAACAATGAGATCATTATTAAGTCAATACTTGACTTTATAATCTAGTCATAAAATTTGACTAATATAATCAACACACATGCACACACAATATAATTCAACCATGGATTCAACGATAAACTTAAAATACCAAAATTAATCATAAAAATAGAAAAATGTAATTTTGTTCAAAACAACTTAAAAACGAAAATTGTTTTACTGAATCCATACGAAAAATACTGACTTAAAACGTGATACTTGTGGGATCATTATCTCATGTTAGTCCATCTCACTTTCGATCATCTCATGCAATAAACGATTGCTAAAGTTGAGTTACTCGTAATAACTTTTACAAGTAGGAAAAGGAGTATCTAGAAGTTGGTCAAGTCAACTAAGTAGCTAGCATGGCCTCCTACCCTTTGACCTTCGCCACAACAAAGACACCGTTTCTCGGTCCTTATCTTGTTTGGCTTTACCTTTTTGACCTTTTATTTGACTCTATTACCCTTGGGCACGTTTTGGCTGAGATCGGTTTTACCCTTTCCCTTTCCACTGCGCCTCTTTCTCTTTTTCACTACCATCATCAGTTACTACGAGATCATTATTAAACTTGGTCCCCAAACTCAACTCATTAGTCTTGAGCACGGAATGTAGCTCAACAATGGATTGATCCATGTTTTGTATGTTGTAGTTGACTACATAAGACTTATAGTCATCTAACAACGAGTTGAGTATCATTACTGTTGCTAACTACAACGGTACTGGGTGTCCTAGTCTTTTTAAGACGATCCATGTGCTCTTTCATTTTCATGACGTGAGCACTTACTGATGATCCCTTAACCATATTGCAAGAGTTGAACACTCTACAAGCTTAATATGCTTGTACTGGTTCATTTCTAGCATTCGCGTCAGGGGCATTTAGCATTGCTCTTTCTAGGACATTTCCTTTTCTCTCATGCCTAAGCATAATCCGAAGATCACGCTTCCAATTGAGAAATATTGACCCAGTCAATTCGTCCTTTTCTAGAAACAAGCGTAGTGAGAGATTATTGGTACGTATCGTTTTGGTTGTTGCTTCCGTCTACAAATCAAACCCAGTTTAATAAGTAATCATCAACAAACATCTCTAAAATATATTATAAACCCATAATTTATATTTTAGGCCTAGGGTCCATATATCACATTTTCGCCGCAATGTTTGGGCACTTCCCGATGAGACATGTTGTTTCTGGTAGGTAACATCCTTACCGATCGTATCAAGACTTGACACGATTCCTAGGGGTCGTAGAATCTTTAGACTTATAACTTATTACAACCTTGTACGAATTTAATCATACATTTCTAAATTGCAATAAAGTCTAGTATGTTTATTCTACTCAAGTACTTTTTGGGCCGGGACTCCCGATTATCACCAAAGTAGATCAGACCATCTAAGACAGTGCGATGTTCTGCGCCGGGACTCCCGATTATCACAGAACCTTACGCACCCTAACACTCGCAATGATTTGAATCCATATCTAAGGTTCTTTCTCCTTACAATATGAATATCGTTGAACAAGTGAGGTGTTCCATTAGGTGGATAGTACTTAGATCTAAGATTTTCTTGGGTTTGTTTAAGTCTTTAAACTAAACTTAAACCTTATTCCAATCTTAATTCTTTAAAATGTGTGACTTGTGAATTCAAGAATTCTACAAGACACCTTTTTTAAATCTTAAGAACCTTTTTCTTGAAAACTTATAGTTTCAAAAGGTTTGCGCGATTTATATGTATACCTAAAACGAGGTGTACAAGACGTTTTACTAGGTTTTGTGAAAAACATTTTTTCTATAAAACTTGCTCGTTTTATTTTCTTTGAATAACACGAACCTTATGTTAAACTTTCAAATGTGAATTTTAATCCCTTTATGATTCATAAACTTGAATCATAATGCTAGTTTAACACACCTTGTTTTTCACTTGTTTAATAATAAAATTAAACACTTATTTTAACTTCATTAAATTCACCAAAACTATGTCCTAAGGACATCTTTATAAACTTTGTGATTTTCTTGTGTAGCTCCCACTAACTCCAACAACCATGATGGAACTTGAGTAAACACAATCACCGGTCTATCCTTGGTGAAACTAATAAACTTATTATATAAAGACTATATATAATAAATCTTAGTTTGTTTAAACCTTTCTTACATTTAACTTGAACTAGTTAAATATAGGTTCTTAAATTTCCTATGTTATTTTACCCTTGATCATTAATCTAGTATTTTACGTAACTCGTAATATACTTGTATAAATAACTAGTTATAATTACTTATAACTTTATACAATCTAATTATAATATTTATAACTTTTGTATCATCTAATTATAATATAACTTCGTTTGTACAATTTCTAGTTGTTTACAACTTTGTACATTCTAGTTCAAATTATAACTTAATACAAATTTCTAGTTACTTAATATTATAACTATGATCAAAATAACATTTAATTTAATTGTTCCATTTAATCTTGTATTTAGATATATACATATATAATTTTTTTTATTTCTTTAAAAACTTATAACATTCTTAGTAAGAATATTACACCTAATTTGTACATTTGAATTTTAACTTAGACTAATTAAAATACGTACAAACTATTTTATCTTTTAAAATCACTTTTAAATAATTAAAAAATGAAAATTATATATAATATAATATAAATACATCTTGTTAATTTTAAGACTTTAAAATTAACACTTCTCTTTTATCCTTAATTAAATTTAATTAATTAAACCCTTATCTTGTCTTTGATCAATTAAAACCTAGTTTTAATTTTCTTGATCAATAACATCTCTTAGTTATAGATTAATCCTAATCAATCATATTCAAACAATTATTAACTTTGTTTAAATTCTAGGATAGATTATAACTTTAATAATTTTATTTAAACTTTTTTAATTTAAATCTTCTAAACAAAAACTTTGTCTAGATTTCTAGATTTAAAGAACTAGCTTTAATAAACTCATTAAAACAATAATCAAACCTCATTAAACATAAACTTGTTTAATTTTCTAGGTTCTAGATTATGTTCTTGATTAATCCTATTAACCAATTAAACTAAACTAGTTTAATGTTCTTGGTCCTAGGGTTCTTTAGGGTTTCGAATTCTTTAAGCCTAAGAAACTTTTCTACCAATTAAACTAAACTAGTTTAACATACTTGGTGTCCAAGTTTCCTCCTAGATTTCGAAAATCTAAAGGATTAGGAAAGAATCCTTTTGACCAATTAAACTAATCTAGTTTAACATACTTGGTCCTAGGGTTCTTCCATAATTTCGAAAACTTGTAGGGCAAGAATCCTTTTGATCAATTAAACTAGACTAGTTTAATGTTCTTGATCTTAGGGTTCTTTTCTACATATCTCGAAAATTCTAGGGTTTGGGAAAAAAGCCTTTTTGACCAATTAAACTAAACTAGTTTAATGTTCTTGGTCCTAGGGTTCTTTCTAGATTATCGAAAAACACTAGGGTTTAGAATCCTTATGACCAATTAAACTAAACTGTTTAACATTCTTGGTCTAGGGTTCTTTACCCTCATTCGAAATCCATGGGAAGAAAAAAACAAGAAGGAAAAAAAATTAAAAAACTTGGAAATTAAACAAACAAAAACTTTGTTATTCTTGTTTAGATTTCTAAACCAACACTCTGATACCACTGAAGGGTTTCATTGTAACTGATTGACCAATTAGGTCAACCTCCTAGTATGCTTGGTTCGAACCATACTAACAAGAACATGAACTTGTTCTTGCCGGTTAGACCAACTAGCTAGTTTAATCCCTAAAAGCGGAACTGAGATTAAACTTAATCCTTAAACCCTAAAGGATTATGGGATGTTGGAAATCTAAACTAGATTAACAAGAAAGAAAGCCTTGTACGAAAAACTCGAACACACACACACATACTTGTGTGTAATTCGACTAATCAGGGGTTCTTGGTGCCGAATTCGTACAAAGGGAGAAAGGGGGGAAAGGGTTTCCCAAAACATACCTTAGATTGCTCAAGATTAATCCACCAGTGATAAACACGAGAAGCCCACTAGATAAGCTCTTGTAATGAAAACTTGTTCTTCAAGTCTTGAAGAACACGAAGAACGAACGAAAAACACGAAGAACACGAAGACTTATGTTCTTGGTGTGTTGCTCGGCCGAACTAGGGTTAGGGAGGAGGGAAATTTCGTGGCTTATGGTGTAGGGTGGGAGGAATAAAGTGAAGCCTAGATCTTCTATTTATAATGGAAGATCTTTCACTTAAGTCCCTCTAATTTAATTAAGAAACGTTTCTTAATTAAACTTTTCCTTTTACACTTCTAACCCTTATAGTTTATCTAGTTATTATTGTTACACTTAATTATTAAATACTATGTATAACACACTTATATAATTTCGGTATAAATACCGAAATATATATACTTTTATATTATACATTTAATAATTAATTATATAATAAACATTATATAATTTAGACAATAATATTATCCAAACACCATATGATTTAAGTACTTTAAATCATATTATGGATAATCTATAATTAACACATTGTATATTTACTCAACTAGTAAATGTACAAATACTTGTATTAATTAGTTAGATAAACTAATCTAGTAATAAGTTGAACTTAACTTAATACTTAACTGATTCATAAATGACTATTATGAATCATTCCTCTTCCAAGTATCATTACATATCTTTCTCGTATTACATGCATTCACCGATGTGTTGAGTGTCCTATAGACATGGACGTGACATCATAGGTTGACTAACTGTGCACATAAATCCTTCAGGGTCTACCACATTGCCACATATTATTGTGGCTTGAGCCACGAGACAAGATAACTGCTGCGTCAAAAATAGATGAATTTATATCAGCAAAGATACCCGACAAAGAACAGGATCTGGAATTGTACCAAATAGTCACCGATCAGATGATGCATAGCCCGTGCGGTGCTGAAAACCCAAGATGCCCTTGCACTGTCAATTTCAAATGTACGAAAAAATTCCCAAAACAGTTCAACGAGTCAACTATCATCGATGACAATGGATACGCAATCTATAGGAGGAGAAACGACGGAAATACTGTACGGAAAAGTGGAATAGATTTGCATAATGGTTATGTCGTGCCCTACAATCCAGGTTTGTTGAGGAAGTACCAGTCTCATATAAACGTAGAATGGTGCAACCAAGTCGGTTCGATAAAATATCTTTTTTAAGTATGTGAACAAAGGACCAGAGAGGGTTACTGTTGCTCTGTAGGGCGAAGAGATCGACGAAATTAAAGATTATTATGATTGTAGGTATCTTTCAGCGTGTGAGGAAACCTGGCGTATATTTCAGTTTGATATTCATAAAAGGACGCCTGCAGTAGAACGGTTGCCTTTCCATTTAGAGAATGAACAACCTGTAATCTTTGATGCAAGGGAGAGTATTGATTACGCGTTAGATAAGTCATATGTAAACGAAACAAAGTTTATAGCGTGGATGGAACTAAACGAGAGAGATCTAGACGCCCGTAAACTCCTGTATGTTGAGATCCCCCAGTTTTACGTTTGGAATCAGCAGCAACGCATTTGGAACAAAAGACAAAGAGGAAACACACTAGGCCGTATACATCATGTCCCGCCGTCATGGGGTGAACTTTATTATTTACGTGTATTACTAAACAAGGTTCACGGTCCGAGAAGCTGGGATGATCTCAGGGAATGGCGCGGTGTTATTTATCCGTCATATAGAGATGCGTGTTTGTAACACCCAAATTTTTTACAAAAATAAAAATTTTCTAAATACAAGATTTTAAATAAAAAGGTCCCAATAACTTGAATAATTAAATCCCAATAATAATATTTTCATTTTAAAATGTATTTAATGCGGAAATAGTTTAATTAAAATAAAGTGTTTTAAAATATTAAATGCTGTCCACATCAGTAATGAAAAGATACAGCGGTCAACCGTCCACCTTCTCCTTTCCTTTGCTGGTACCTGAAACAATGTGGGGGAAAGTTTGGGTCAGCTGGGGAAGCTGAGTGAATAATTCTCAAAATGCAAACAATCATAACATACAACACATGAGGGCACATCGGTGTACTCCTACTCAGATTCTACTAAGTTAATTACTCAGATTTATTTCTCAGATTTTATTACTCAGATTTTAATATATATAGCGCGCTAGTGTGACTTGGGCCGAGAGATCAACCTCGACCCGCCTCACACCACCTCAACACCTGTACTCTTCGGTGTTGAGTCAAAAGGCCTGGCACCAGTACTCTTCGGTGCCAAGTCAAAACGTCTGACACCAGTGCTCTTCGGTGTCAAGTCAGATATATTATGTTTAATGTTTAACTCAAAACTCAGAAACTCAGAACTCAGAAACTCAGAACACAAGATGCTAGATCACAGATAACTCAGATAACAGATAACTCAGATAGCAAATATGGTGCAAGTAATGTAACACGTAAGTCATGCATGTATAACGTTAAAACTGAATACACGGTGAGAATACTCACCTCGAGAAACGTAAGCTCCAAAGGGTTCCCGACAGTCAAAAGGTACAGCACGTTATCTCCTAGACGGTCCTAAAACCAAAAACGAAACCCTGAATTAAAATCCTACCCGAGGGCTTATTTCAGAAAAACTGGCAGCACCCGTCAGTCTCACGGGAACTGCCATAACTCCTAAGCGGCTCATTAGATTTTCCCCATCTTTTTACCACGACAACTAGACAATCAGAACTACAATTTACTGTGAGACGATAACTGGCCAACACAGACTCTAAGTGTGTCAAAACAGCATTGTAAGACAGACCTGCTGCACAGGTCATCTTCCTAACAGCAGCATACTAAATTGACTATAAATTTTAAACCGTAATTCGGATTAACGAGCGGGTTGCGGCGTTGAAAAGCTAACTCAGAAAACAAGGTCCCAGCACGGCCAAAAATTGAAGGGATTACTTTAAACAGGTCAAAAACAGTTGTGAACGTAAGGGCAGATTCTGCCAAAAATCAATAAACTTAAAAACCCGTTTTAAATCCCGACATCAACCCGCTTATTCCCGAGACACCCGACAGTCCCGAGTCTCATTTTAAACTTCAGAAATCAGTTTACCTTTTATTTAGTTCTTCTATTGAAAATCTATTTCGTTTTAGGGAACCAAGAACCTATTGGTTCGGTTCCCGGTTTTCGGTTATAACAACGTTTAGTCAAAACGCCCACAGTTTTCCCAAACCGACCCGACACCTACAAACTCAGAGAATAACCCGACCATAGACAACATCAATCTGAAACAAATTGGAATGGTATCAAACAATGACTAAAACTCCGAACTACTCGCTCATAAACAAAACGGATGGAATTGGTTGACGATTATAACAACAACACAAACAAGAAGAACCCGACGACACTATTAATCTGCAGCAACGGGGTCAGCTTATCATGATCAAGGATTAACGAATAGATATTAAAAGGAGATAAGAGTTCTACCGAAAACAGAATACGGTGAGAAACCACCGATTGATCACAACTCAGGCTTAACTCCTACTCTTCTCTGCTCGAAAAGAAACTGAATGCTCGACTGCAGTTTGGACTTCGAAGGACAAGAACTCGAAGTGGGAATGGTTGGCTCCAAAACCTCAACTCGGTCACCCTCTCCATTTTGTGTACGGTGTCAACCTTCACCGCTCGTTCCTGTATTCCAACCGCAGTACCCACATACGAAAGATTAAACATCGGGAAAAAGGATAACGGAAGAGAAAAACAACAGAAAAGATTAGAACCCTACCACTACTCGCGATCCTCAAAACACCAAAACTACTATCCATACATCAAATTAAATCATCTTGGTTCGAGCATTGATAAAAGAAAAGAGACTTGCTGGAATCTCTTTGCCACCCAAAAGTCCACCGCCAACACAAATTATTTACACCACCACCTCCTAATAGAAAAATGCATTTCCTCCAAACGAATCTTAATCGGTCACAATATAATACTCGCCACCAATCTCTTGCTCCAAACTCCACGTGGAGATGATATCTCCAAGGTTTTTCTCGGCTGATGAATTGGCCATAGGTAAACAAAACGTGTTCTTCACAAGTTCACATCTTGCGGCTGCTCCAAAAACAAAAATAAAAACGGCATCTCCTCTTATTTAACCTATTAATTCCTCTTATTAAAAGAACAAGGGCCGGTCCCTCTTGGCCCACTCGATAACTAATATAAGTCATTAACCCAAGCCCGACTCAATAGAATAACAATCAACTCTTACAATTAACTAACGATCCAAATAATTAAAAACGTCTAACTAAAACGAACCGTCTAATTGTAGGTCGTCTAATAAATTCATTAATAAAGAATATTAATTATTTAAAAATATATAATTCATTTTTCTACTAATTAAAATTAATTAATTAAGTAACCTAAATTTCGGGGTGTTACAGTGTTTTACCCGTGGGCTCCTACAGGACGACAATGAGTACATTGATGGGTTGTTGGAAGCAAGTTTTTGGGGAATGGGTGATTATCTGCGTTCTTTCTTTGTCATGCTACTCATGACTGATAGTATGTCTCGACCCGAGTTTGTCTGGGAAAAAACTTGGCATGTTTTGGCAGAGGATGTGTTAACCGTTGAACGAAGGAAGCGTAACGATCCAGGTAATACTGAAAAACAACTCACTTAGTTTAATTACTACTTTTTGATTCATAATTTATTTATATTGTTTGATAATCTTATTGTTTAATAATGCAGATTTACAACTTTCTAACACACAGAGGATGAATATATGTCTTACGTATATTGAACACATGCTGCTTTGTAATAACAAGAGTTTGAAGTCTTTTTCAAACATGCCATATCCGGATGAACAATACACAATGGAAAATTACAACCGGTTAATACATGATGAGGAATCGTACAACAGAGACGAACTCCGCGAGCAGCATCAAACTCTTTATGCCAGCCTTACATCAGAGCAGAAACGTATCTACAGAACAGTCATGGACGCCGTTAATAATTAAAAGGGCGGAATGTTCTTCGTATATGGTTACGGTGGTACTGGGAAGACTTATCTGTACAAAACTATGTCTGCTGCATTACGCTCCCAAGGGTCAATAGTATTGAATGTTGCATCAAGTGGTATTGCGGCCCTTTTGTTGGACGGTGGTAGGACGGCTCATTCCAGGTTTGCGCATACTTATTATACTCGAACAAAACACCTTTAATATTGAATTTTTATACTTTTGTTATAAATTGCTAATTTTGTACTCTGTTCAGGTTTGCAATTCCTATTAATGTGGTGGAAGATTCGTTGTGCCACATATCAGCTGACGGTGACCTTGCTGAGTTGATACGAAAAGCCAAGCTAATTATCTGGGACGAGGCACCAATGATTAACAGATATTGTTTCGAGGCGTTTGATAGAACCCTGAGAGACATATGCAGGCAGGACCCTTCGACACCGTCAAAGTTGTTTTGTTTGGTGGTGATTTTCGGCAGATTCTTCCTGTTATTCCAAACGGCTGTAGGCAAGACGTGGTTCATGCGACTATCAATGCGTCATGTCTTTGGGACCACTGCACTGTCTTGAAATTAACAGTAAACATGAGGCTTGGTTCGGGAGCATCTGAGGTCGAAAGAAAAGAAATAAAGGAGTTTGCAAATTGGATACTCGATATTGGCAACGGCACTATAGGTATGTATTTAAACTATTTGTAAATTTTTATAAACCGTTCCATTAGATTTTTTACTTATATGAATATTTTTGATATTATCTAAACACGGGTGGTGAAAATGATGGTGAGTCGTCAGTAGAGTTCCCGGATAACATGCTGATTCCAGCATCTGATGATAACGTTGGGGCTATTATTGCAGAAACATACCCTCATTTGCAAGATAATCTATGGCAGCCCAACTTTTTTCAAGATAGAGCCATTCTTGCTCCCACGCATGAAATGGTTGACCTCATAAACGAATGTATGCTGTCATTAATTCCTGGAGAAGAAAAGGAGTACGAGTCATCGGACTCGGTTTCCGCTGCAGACGAAGATGATACTATGTTTAACCTTGATCTTTACACCACTGACTTCTTGAACAGCATAAAAATGTCAGGTGTCCCGCAGCATATATTGAAGTTAAAGATTGGGGCTCCGGTAATGTGTATGAGGAATATTGATCAGAAAGCTGGATTATGCAACGGACCAGACTTCAGATATTACGAATGGGGTTGAATATAATCGAGGGTAAAATCATATCTGGCGGCAAGGTGGGTACAATTTGTGATATCCCTGGAATGGTTATTAGCCCTTCCGACAACAAGATGCCTTTCAAATTGAATCGCAGGCAATTTCCTGTTCAGGTATGCTTTGCTATGACCATTAATAAAAGTCAAGGACAGACGTTGTCTCAGGTTGGGTTGTTTCTGCAAAAACCGGTTTTCTCACATGGCCAGCTTTATGTGGCCGTATCACGAGTTAAGAACAAGAAGGGATTGAAGGTCATTTGTTGTGACATCGATGAGAATTACACTAATTCGACAGCAAATGTAGTTTACAAAGAAGTTTTATTTCGTTTGTAGATTTTTATGTAACATTTTTCAATGTATTTATCAATCTATCAATCCATCATTTCAGCTACATCATTATTATATCATTTTAAAATTATTAATATTCGTTTGGAATTTTTCTACATAATAAACTAGTTTCTTTATAAAACATTACAAAGGTATGTTTGAGACATTAACAAAACAATTACAACAAAGCACGCATGCTTAACCAAAGTCAAGCTGCACATAATTCACAAATGTTTTAGTCGAAAGCCCAAGCGTTGTTTTGAACATATTCTTTTTCGGCCGCATGATCAACACATGAATTCTTATTAACGTTAAACATCTTACGTATCTCTTCAGGGGTCTTCCCTTTCATCATATTGCCTATTCTCCCACCTACGAGATCTAAGAGTTGTTTTATCTTTAAATCATTCGCAGCCTGTGTCAGATAATCATTTTTTACAATTTGCAAAAATAAATACAATATACAATAAAACACATTTATTGTGATACGGAGGAAGTATATACTTCCTCCGTATCACGTATATACTTCCTCCGTATCATAATAAGTGATACACTTTCCAATTATAGGTGTTTCATAATAAGTGATACACTTCAAAAATTACCTTATTTGGTAAAAATATGGGACCATCCTCCACTAACTATCTACTTTAAGAAAGTGAAATTACACTTATACCTTTACTTTTACTTTTAAAACTCATTAATATCATTTTATTCAAAAAAAAAAGGAACTCAACATCCACTAACTATGTACTTTAATATACTTAAACCCATACTTTAATCTTTTGCCTCAAAAACCGTGAAACTTTAAATGTATCACTTATTGTGATACGGAGGAAGTAGTTAACTTTCGACAAACACAGATGCTATTTGTGGCCTATACACATTTAAATAGATCAATTATGCATTCACATTGTATGTTTTTTTCACTTGCTAAGAAACGATCCCTTCACTTTCCAACAGAAGGATTTCTTCCAACTGAAATGCTTCGGTAAATTGAAGTGACAAGCGACAGATTATGGAAAATTTTGTGTGTATTTATATTTTGTGCGTGTTTGAGTATTAATGTATAAAATATGATATCAATGAGTATTGTTGGCATGAGTCCATCAATTTGAAGGTCGGCAGACATGGTGCTAATTTGGAAAAAAGTAAAGTGTCGGTTACTATAACGGTTAGAAGCAGTCTAATGCTAAGTTTTCTTTGCCGTATAAGAGGGTGTGAAAGTGCTTTTTAAAATGACTTATTTAGCAAAATTGTTTTAAGTTTTGAAAATGAGTTTTAAAAAGTAAGGAACTTATTACTTATGAGAAAACTCATTTTTGAAACTTTTACGAAAGTTACTACCTATCCAAACACCATTTAACTTATTGACAAGTCATTTTGAAAAACACTATTAAACACCTCTTAAAGCTAGCATAACAATGCTCCAAATAAGGGATGTGCACGGTCTAAGAACTTAACCGCACGAAACCGAACCGAACTGGACCGATAACCGACAGGAACCCAATCGAATCGAGAACTGAGAAAGTTTCTTCGACTTTTTTTCGGTTTTCTTTTTTTTTTGTTTGGACCAAATCGAACCACTCATAACCGAGAATGATATTGCATAAAAATTAGAACCAATAACCGAACCGATATAGTTCAGTTTGGTTTGGCGGTTCCGGTTAGTTCTCCGTTCATTTTGCACATACCTACTCCAGATATACAAACTTGAACTCATGGTTCTAAAAGTTTCATATTAGTTTCCCGCATGGCTGGTCAGGCTCGGTCCAGATTGGGTATGTTCGGCAAGGAATGTTAATAGATAAATTATGTATAGTGTGTACGCACAATTTGAGAATTAGTAAATTAAGGGGATATGAAGAAAGTCAAGTAAAGTCAAACAAACCAGAACAAGCTGGAAGAGAGTCTCGTAATGGACATCAACAAATTGTGTATCAAAGGCTTTCATCTCATCAACGGCGGTGATGTTATTTCCGGCACCGTCGTAATACAAATGTTTGTCGCAGTACTCCAACACCTTCGCCATCGTCTCACCGGTTATATTAGCAAAACTGATTACCATCTCACCGGAAAAGCCTCCGTCGACGATCCTTTGCCTAATAGTCTCCGATTTCATCGCCACCGGTAACTTCACCTCAAATTTCTCACCACCAGAGCTCGTTATCGTCAAAGTCGTTGCCGACGGAGTTCCGGTGATGTGATCTTCTGGATCAGTGGCGATAGGGCGGGAAGAAACCATACATAGAGAAATTGAGATCAAAATTAAGAGGAGGAGATTCAGGTGACGGAAATTATGAGACATATTGGAATTGAAAAATGATGAGAAACAATGAACAAGAGAAATTAAATTATTTGATGAAGTGTGACTTCTGTTCATCGAGACTTTGAATTGGCAAGTCAAAGAAGTATTCAAAGTCAAAAAATTGATTAGCTTTATTGCATCTAGATTTTCAATGGTGTTGTTTTTTTAATGCCAAATATTTACATACGTATACAACCTAATACGAGTAATATTTACACGAAATTTGAACTATAACTTCTCAGTTTATGGATCACCTACATACGGATACACGGTTAGACTAGAAGCTCTTTGACCATTCAAACACATTTTATGATTAATCCCTAAATCCTATACAGGTACCCAAGTACTTCTGTTTTTAAGTTTTATGATATATAAATTTGCCTAGGATGAGTGAAGAACACTCTGCCAAATGCTTGAAAGAGTAATATAAGACAAACAAAGATAGATTGAAGTGTTACAAACAAGACAATTCATACTCGATTCAATAATGTTGTTCTTATCTTGCAACAGTTTAAAGTCTGTATGATGTTGGGTTTGAGAAATATTTGAGATCAATACCAGAGCTGTTATTCAATAAAACAGAGTTGTTATTCAATAAAACAATTGAAACACCAAAGACATATAGTTTAAAGATATTGATGTTAAATGCTGTCCACGGCCTAAAGTTATGGATTCAATTCTAGTATGGACAAAACTAAAGTAGATTTGGAAGTCACTAAAAAAGGTGGAACAAAGCAAGCTAGGGAAGAACCCGATACATGACTTCAATAGCTCAAACTCTAATACAATATATTTCAGTCTACATATTCGACCGTTACATTAAAACCAAAATTATATATACTTCTTAGTCAAGTTGTTCATGTTAACAAAAAAAAAAAAAACCAACAGAATAAGCAGAGCTGAACCAATATTTTGTTGTGGGTGCTAGGGAATATTTTGTAGCCTACCAGTTATAAATTTGCACAGTTTTCTAATGGCACACAACCTTCTATACCATATTCTCAAATTCCTAATATCAATCTAACACATAAAACTAAAAATCAATCTAAAAAGAAGATTGAAACCAGTGAATATCAATCTAACACATAATACTAATAATATAAATTTGCACAGTTATTCATGAGCTGAAAACCAAGTCTGAGTAACTAACCAACATGCTTGTTTTGCCACCTCTGCTCACAAGATACAATTTCTGAAAGCAGCAGAAAGGCGTGACACCAACAAAAGAAAAGGTTCAAGTTATTTTTTTAACGAAAAGAATGATAGAAAGAAATATTAAACCAGCAACATAATACGAGAATCACAAAACAGGCATTCAATCCAACAACAAGGTCGGTTTTCTAAGAACATTATAAAAGCATAACAACTTGTTTTTAATGATTATAGACAATGAGATGTTCTTCTACTCAAATGCCCATGCATTCTCCCTGCGCACCTCCTCTTCTTCCTCAGGGGTGAAGTCGTTCTTGATGTTAAAAGTCTTGCGAATCTCTTCAGGAGTTTTGCCCTTTATCATGTCAGCCACAGTCTGACAAGTCAAATCCAACAGGCTCTTGATGTTCAAGTAGTTTGCAGCCTGAAAGTAACACATAATGATAAATTACCATTTGATAGTGGTATGATTATGGTCTACCAGAAATCAGAACTGTAAACTTACAAGTTTGAATACAAATGCAAATAAAAAGAGCTACATAAATAATCATTCAGAACCTATTAGCCGAAACCTAAATTAGTCTAATAAGCATATGCGGAAGTTAGTTATCTAAATGCTATCATAAACTCATTCCGACAATTAGTCAAAACATGCATATCCATACATTACACCCCTATACAATACCATAAACAAGGGTACACATTCAAGCTTATGACAAACAGTTATGTTGGAGCTATAAACAGATTATTCAAAACTCGATTAATTGAAACCTATATAATCAAAAAGATCAGAGGTACAGAAGCAGCTTATCCAAACAACCCCTGTATAATACCCATAAACGGCACAAAATAAAATTTAGTAAGTAAATAGATTTTTTTTTTTTTGAACGGCAATAAATAAATAGATATTGATCACCAGAACAGATCCTAAACACCACAACCCAAACGAAGCACTAGAAAGTAGAAACCTTTCACAGAATAATCAAGCAATTAAACTAAAACAAATAAACACATATATAATTTATATAAGTGTAAAAAATAAAAGAAATCGAACCAATATAAGATCGAAGAGAGTTCCTTGATCCACTTTAACAAACTCAGAATCAAACGATTTCAGATCGTCTTCAGATGTCTTGCTATCGTCGTTATTCGGTGATTCAACGTGTTTCTTACAGTACTCGATAACCTTCGAAAGGATCTTGCTTGTGACATTAGGAAGGGGGATGCTGGTATCGGCACAGTCATCTTCGATCATATGTTTGATCGTTTGTGATTCCACAGCAACCGCTTCTTCAACCTCGAAGGTTTCCCCGTCGGAGCTCTTTAGAACGATCAGCTTTCGTGCAGACATGGTGGTTGTTTGATCGGCCGGAATTTAGGTCGGCAAAATTCGAGGATGATGAAAACCCTAGGAGAGAGAGTCTATTGAGAATGAGGAATTCAATTTGGGGAAATTGAAGGGGTGCAATTAGGGTGACAATTCAGGTCGGGTTCGGGTTGACGGATTCGTGTTAGCAGGTTGGCGGGTCAGAAACGTTCAACCCGAAACCGACCTGTTTATATAAACGGGTCAGATATCTCAACCCTAACATGTTTAACTTCAACCCAAACCTAACCCATATAACTCATTTAATAAAACGGGTTAAACAAGTTATCAGGTCAAACAAGTTAAACGGGTCAAACAGGTCAAAATGCTGTTATTATTACACAAATTCATAACAAAATACAAAATACCAAATTACTAAGTAACATTTTTAATTTTTATCTAACTATTAATTACTCCCTCCGTCCCACAAAAAACTTCCCATTTCATTCTAAATTTTTGTCCCACAAAAAACTTCCCATTTCAATAAAATACTATTATTACTAAGGACCCCACCACTAACTATCTTTCTCTCTCCAAATCAATCTTATATTTTAATCAAAATTATTATCAATGACCCCACCACTAACTATCACCTTAAAACTTGTGCCCATCTCAAATGGGAAGTTTTTTGTGGGACGGAGGGAGTACGTTTTAACTAGTATACTATAAATTAAGTATAAATATATATATTTTAAAATATATTATAATAATTAGTGGAGAGTTATATAGAGAACTCCTTCTTTAAATAAAAAGGGTACTTTCGTAATCTGACATTTTTACAATTACTTTTTTTTTGTTTAAAAAAAAGATTTAAAAAAGGAAATTAACCCATAACTCTCCATTTACATTAACTGCACACACACACACACACACACACATACACGACACACACATGTGTGTGCATCATCTCTCTCTCCTCAATCACAACTCCATCTCCACCGGACCTCCCCAATGAATAAAAACTTCCGGCAACCATCCATCTTCACAACAGAAACCACCGGCGATTTGTATCTTCGGCGGAACACCACCGACGACCTGATCTGTAACCACCAGTGGTCTCTTCGACCAGATCTGTAACCACTAGTCTCTGTTTTGAAGTTTTCTCTCCATCTCTCATATCTCTCCGAAGAACACCGCCCGTCGACATGCCCCTCCACTGCCGCTCCGTCACCGTCTGGCCCGCAAATGCCTGTTCCGCCACCGTTTGGCCCTCACATGCCTGCATTTCGGTAATCAACATGGTTAGTTTCGACGGCTGCAGATTTAGGGTTTCAGTCGACGGCGGCGGATCTAGGGTTTCAGTCGACGGCGGCGGATCTAGGGTTTCAGTCGACGGCGGCGGATCTAAGGTTTCAGTCGCCGGCGACAGATCTAGGGTTTCAGTCGACGGCGGCGGATCTAGGGTTTCAGTCGACGGCGTCAACCACCCGCACCATCGATGTTTTGATTACATGAATGTTTTGATTTTGTGAAGACATCATTGTTCTGATTACATGAATGTTTTGATTTTGTGAAGACATCAATGTTTTATCTGATTTTAGCGATAATTTTGTGAAGACATCAATGTTTTTTCTGTTTTTAGCGATAATTTTGTGAAGACATCAATGATGATACATTGATGTATTGAGTTACATTAATGTATAAATGATACATGAATGATGATACATCAAATTACATTGATGTATTGTAATAAAATCGAAATTATAAAAGGAAGAATGGTATCAAATTACATTAATGTATCAGAGGAAGTATACTAGTCTTCAAACATTCTGATTATCCCTAATAAAATCGAAATTATAAAAGGAAAATATATGGAATACCAAAAAAACCGAAATTATAGGATTTAAATTAATTGTAGGATTTAAATCTCAACATTCCATAATTATCGGATCTAAATTAATTGTGCCTAAAAAACCGAAATTTATGGAATACCAGAATTGCCCTTCACATTTAATTAAATGAAAAATATTAATCTAATTTCTGATTGGCTAAAAGGGTAAATGAGTTCTCTATATAACTCACCCCATAATAATTAAACGGGTTGGCAGATCGACCCATTTAAATTATCATTGATCCGAACCTAACCTGTTTAATAAACGGGTCAGCTGACTCAACCCGAGACTGACCCAATTATATTTTACCCCAACCCAAACCTGTTTATTTTCGTGTCGGTTTCAGGTCGGGTTTCGTATCGGGTCAGAAATTGCCACCCCTAGGTGCAATCCCTTTTTATAAGGTTTACAAATAAGAGATAACCTTTACGAGACGTGTCCATTTAACCCTTTTTAACTTTTTCCAAATTAAAGTTTTACCTATAAAATAATTACATCGAGTCGCACTTCGCGGGTTGTAAAAATATAAATCATATTTATAAACTATCATCTTATCAATTTTGTTAGGGTAATTTGGACAACTATTATCATATTTTATCTTACGTCACGTCTTACCCAGCCACCATAGACTGTTTCGTAAGGCGGAATCGCATCTTTCATCTTGGCGCTGCCATATCACGTTTTCTAAAACCTTAGCATATACCAATTACTATACAATTGAAGGAATCTCACAATGATCTAATTAAATCATTATACTTCATTATCATACAATTTAAACCATAACACAAAGTAAACACATAACATATATATCATAGCAAATACATGGCAAGATTAACTATGGGAGTGTTTGGTTATAGATATTAAGGGGTGGGAAACTGAGAATAGTAAAAGTAATCAAAAGTGTTGGTTGAATTCATATACTTCTAATATTTTTAATGATTATCCACTAGTAGATAATCAAGCATTCCCCACCAAATTGGGGTAATAAAATTTCATTACACACACAGATATATACACACATTTACATACACACATATATACACATACATACACACACATACATATATACACATACATACATACACATAGATACATACACACATATACACACATACAAATAGATACATACACACATACACACACATACACATAGATACATACACACACATACACATGCACAGACACATACATACACATACTCATACACACTAACACACATGCATACTTACACATACTCACATACACATACACAATCATTTAAGAAATTTTAGATTATTTTAAAAAAATATTAGATCTTTATTTTTTATTCATCAAGAGAAATTAAATTATTATCAAAAAATATAAATCACTATCTGAAAATTTTATATCATAATAAAAAAAAATTAAATTATTATCAGATCTCATAATACTTGTCAAATTATCAATTCTCATCCCGTTCTCACTTTTCTATTTGTTTATCATCACCAAAAAAGATGATTTTAATTATGTTCCGGGCCTCCCCTTCAATATAATTATACTAGCTACAAAACCCGCCCGATGGGCGGGTATGCTGTACATTTTAGTATGTAGAAAAATGTCCAAAAACTTTATATACTTCTAAATGACATAATAATCGATAGATGTGATGATGATTTTGTACAAAAAAACGGTAATGAAGAAATGTTACATATAAATGTTACATATAGTTATTTGTTTCCTTCGCTGATTGATCTTTTAAATATTTATTTGTTTCCTTATATGTAGGATCTTTTAAATAGTTATTTGTATGTACGATCTTTTAAATAGTTATTTGTTTCCTTGTATGTAGGAAGCCGTATATGGAGCATATGAATGTAGACCGTAAGCCGTACCAGATTCGTTTGCCGTATATGGAGCATATGAATGTAGACCGTAAGCCGTACCAGATTCGTTTGCCGTATATGGAGCATATGAATATGAATGTAGACCGTAAGCCGCACCAGATTCGTTTGTATTAGTGCAAATGACGTGGACCAATCAGGGAATTCCAAGTGGCATTATGGACGAATAGGAATGCTTGGAATTGCCATGGTGTCAAACCCTCTTCAAATTTAGACCTCATATATAGGGTAGGATTATTACTAAAAGATTGTAAAATGTTAAATTACACGGAGTACTCCCTCTGTCTCACAAAAAACTTCTTATTTGTCTTTTGCACAAGTTTTTTGGTGATATTTAGTGGTGGGGTCATTGATAATACTTTTGATTAAAATATAAGATTGGATTGAATAGAGAAAGATAATTAGTGGATATTAGTGGTGGAGTCTTTAGTAATAATAGTTTTTTATTGTGTGGAGCGGCTGGAGCCCATCAAATATGAGAAATGAGAAGTTTTTTTGTGGGACAAAAATTTAGAATGAAATGAGAAGTTTTTTGTGGGACGGAGGAAGTATATTTTAAGATAAGAATAGGGGTGAGCATAAAAACCAAAAAACCGAAACCAATCTGTTAAAACTGATAAAACCAAACCGATAAAATCGAAACTATTTCAAAACCGACGGTTTGGTTTTAGATCTTGAAAAAACCGATGGATTCGGTTCGGTTTCGGTTTTAACCAAAAACTGCCCGTTAAGAAACCACTCCACTAATATTTAATATTATATATATATGTTTTTTTAATTTTATATTTATTAAATATAAGTCAACCTATTTAAATATTTGAAAGTCCATCTAATATGGCTTATTAATGTTTATATTGTTATTATATGCTACAAAATACCTTTATACGTTGAATTTTGGGCTGAAAGTGGTATTCATTGTTGAAACGTGTTATTAGACATTAAATTTAATATTATGAATTAGATATTGTTGTTGAAATTTGTATGTAATTTAAAAAAAAAATGAGGATTAGTGCATGAAATTATATAGTTATGTTTAAAACGAAGTGGACTCGGTTTTAAAACCGAAACCGAACCATTAATGGTTAAAAACCGATAAAACCGAAACCGATAGAAACCGAAACCATCGGTTTTGAAAATCCAAATACCGAAATTAACAGATTGGATTCAATTTGAGTCTAAAACCGCCCGAAAGTGCTCCATTCACACCCTAGATAAGAATATGGATTTGAAAATTATAATTGTTATTAGTTAAACCACGTCCTAGATAATTGGCGAGCAGTCAAGATTTCTATCCTAAAATCCACCAATTCTCTGTTTACCCAACCCGGTGGAACCATCTCTCTCTCTCTCTCTCTCTCACACACACACACACCCCGGCGGACGACGGTGGCATCCAGATACCGGCGGAAGACACTGCAGCATCACCATGGAAAAGCTTATCTACAATCCCATCCACCATACCCCTTCTAACAACCACCACCTCTACCTAAAACCCCGTCCATTTCTTCCCCAACTCACCCGATTCCAACCCGCTAAACTCTTCAATCTTCCCCTGCGAGTCAACTCAATCTCTTGTAAAAATTCATCATTTGATTCTTCATCGCCGGTAATCAAATCTCCATCTACAGATTTGACGTTTCCTGAAAACAAGGTTTCTGTTACACCAAAACCTCATTTTCTTCAGCAATTCACGCAGGCATTTTCTAATCGACAGAAGGTAATGAATAATTTATAATTTCGAATCGCGAATTTTCATAATAATGTGATGATTGTTGATTTGATTTGTTGTTTATGGTTTTAAATATGCTCAGCTGTTTGAATTATATGTTTAGGGCTTTGAATCTGCTTTTTTTATTGTTTGTTTTTTATTTGATTTTTTTTGGCAATTTAGATTCGATCCGAATCCTAATTTCTTTGAAAAAGACACTTCTAGTGGTTTGATTCTTCTTAATTGGAATAGCATCTTGAATTTTCTTTTGCTCCCTAAAATTCATCTAAATCCTTTTCAGAATTGTAAGTCTGCTGGTGTTTGAGGTATTTTAGAATGACGAATTCATCATTTAACTTACTATTTTCAGCTTGAAATATCAATAAGAGTCGTATTGGTTGTAGATTAAAAAATGTTTTACCTGTAACAATCATAACTACTAAAAGCTCAAAGTAAGGTGGTGTTTGGATGTGCAATTTTAAGGCGGAAGACACAAAATAACACAAAATAGTCTATTTTCACATGTTGGATTGACTGAGTGACCCAGAGGCATGATAATCTATTGTTCTGAACTATTTCCTTATTGGAATAAGTGAATAACACTGCAATTGCAGTGCAATTGCGCCCAATTGATTGCATAGCTAGGAACATAGTTTGTAGTAAGAACAGGGGATCTGGGGGACCTAAATTAGTCACATTGTTTGTTTGTATGACAAATTTTGCATAAATTGCAATTGTGGGGCCCAAAAATGGATTATTTGTAATGTAAATGGGTCAGCGGGTGTAGAAGGCATGTCTCTTGAATCTGTTATATATTTTGTTCATTCATCAGTAAAAACATTATGTCCCAAATCACATGTTAGCAAACTGTCATGTTAGTTCATGTATTAACCCTTAATACTTATTTAGTGATCCGAATTTTTCATTAACTCAACTTAAGTGGTGTAAGTTGATCTTGGACCTTTCTTATATTGTTAATCACGATCGATGATGTAGGAGGGGTAAATTGGTCTTTTACTTACAAAATCAAAGATATTTACATTCACAGGTTGTATAGTATAAGCATGTCATTGAGGCTATGCACACAGGCGTCCCTTTTAAGTTTGGTGCATTAACTTCCCTGTTCTTGTTTTAATACGAGTATATTTTTAGTTAAAAGTTTAAGGGACCAAAAGTGTAAGTTTTTATAGGGTAAACTCTAGCATTTTCTTGGATTGAATCGACCCATTCACCTCTGAAACAAACTGAATTCTCACAACATGTGATGTTTAACCGTATCTCCTATTAACATAGATCTTTTTTTTTTCTTTCTTTCAGGCAGCCACCACAGGCACAATAATCCTACTTTCAGCTCTCCTAGTGTTCGCACTCCAGCCCGTTTTGGTCTCACCAGCATTTGCATCACTCCAGACTGCCACAAAAACGGGCTCAACCCCATTTGCCCGAACCGAGCTCCTAAGCAGTGCATGGACCGGTTTCTTCGCCGGTTGCCTACACACTCTCTCCGGTCCCGACCACCTTGCCGCCCTAGCACCTCTCTCAATCGGGCGGTCTCCGGTGGAAAGTGCTCTCGTGGGCGCCCTCTGGGGCTGCGGGCACGATGCCGGGCAGGTCATTTTCGGTCTACTTTTCTTAGTCTTGAAAGACCGACTTCATATCGAGATTATAAGAACATGGGGTACACGTGTTGTCGGTTTTACCCTTCTTGTAATCGGTGCAATGGGAATCCGTGAGGCTTCTGAAGCGGTCCCCACTCCTTGTGTGGCCCTCGAGAACGGGGAGTGTGATGTCAGCAGTTATGAAGCCTCGGTAGTGGACCCCGCTGTTGGCGGTGGTAAGAAGAAGAAAATTGGGTTTGCTACTTTTGCAACGGGTATAATCCATGGGTTACAACCCGATGCACTTATGATGGTTTTACCCGCACTTGCACTCCCGTCACGTTTGGCGGGTGCAGCTTTTTTGGGGATGTTTTTGGTGGGGACTGTAATTGCAATGGGCAGTTATACGGTTTTTATTGGGTCGTGTAGTCAGGCGTTGAAAGATCGGGTCCCGCGAATTACTGAAAAACTTACTTGGATATCATCAATGGTGGCGATTGCACTCGGGCTCGGGATTATTGTTAGTCAGTTTTTCGGGTTTAGTTTGTATTGATTTTGGAATTTTTTGAGCTTAGGGGGGAATTATATACCTATTTTATGAGTATCAGAAAGTTGTTATTGGAGTGTATTATTTTGATATATTACCACGTGATTTAATGTTTGTTCTTATGTGGTTGTATATCTTGCAGTACTGATTGTATCAACGCTATGCATCATAAGTGCTTGTTAAGCTAGGTTCGAGGTTAGCCTAAGCTAGTTTGTCTAACTCATGGTTTTAGTTCATGAGTGATTTAAACTTTCCATATATATTACATTTGTTAGGTATTAATAAAGTTTATTGCATTGCAACTTCATCTATGGTTGTGTTTTCAAGATGCAGTGGATGTTTAAAAAACCAGAAACGATGTCAAACAGATTGCCGTTGCAGTCAGTATTGATGCTATCAACGGCATTCTCCCTCGATCCCTCTTAAAACCATCGCTTGGCCAACTATTCCCCAGATATAAAAATTTGCACTAAAAACTCTTCCAATCTCCCAAAACCTCCGTAACTCCTTTGACAAATTCGGAAAACTCAAACACACCTTGTTTGTTTTGTTCTTCATCAACTACTTTACTCTTGAACCCAAATGACGAGTAATTTAAGTGAAAACTCGAGCAAGGCAAATGGGTAGCTCGACATTAACCACATCCGTTCCACCACCTTTGCCTCTTTCCTCCACCGCCAAATCAAGAAAGTCAAGCTCCAATAAACAGAAATGCATACAACAATAACCCATTTGCATTGCACATGGAGAGACTTAACAGAAAAGGTTAACGCCATTTGGTCTAAAAAACCAAACATGACAAAAATTTCAAACATAAGGACTATCTTTGTAAGTTTTACAAGAAAGTTGAAATCGCTTAAAGGACCATTTGTGTAATTAACTCTATTTTTTTATTTATGTTAAGAAAACAGCAACGATCATATTTAGCTTTTATTACATCGAAACAAATCATTTCCCAAAAGTGAAATACTAATAATTAAATTCAAAAAATAAAAATAAAATAGTATTAAAGAAATTTACAAATTGGAATCAAAAAGAGAAAGTTGTATGGTAGCTTTTTTCACCATTTTGCAGACTGGACATGAATGAAGAAAAGCATCGCATGATTTACATGAACACAAATGTCTACAAGGAAGCATCACAACACATGATTCTTCATTAAAACAATTTTTGCAAATTATTTTCTTCAAGTTTTCACCATTTTCATTGCAACAAGAACCATCATCTTCCACGTCCTTTTTCCAATTTTCACTCAATTCTTCAATTGTGTAGTTTAAATTAGTCACCATTGCTTCCGTTTCTTTTGCAGCCATTTGCCATTTTTGGTGCTCGATTTCGGTTCTTCTTAAGAACTCTTCAAGTTCAATTCTTTGGTTTTTTGCTCGCTTGATCTCATCGTCTTTTTGTCTCAATAATTGTTCGTATTTCGATTCGCAGTTCTTTAAGATTGTTAAGAATTGTTGTTTTTTGTATGCTTGTAAAGCAATTCTCAATCTTTCATGCTGCAAAAACAATTATTCGGCATTAAGTACACGTTATAAAAAGATATCTTCATAGAAGAAAGAATGATAAATTTGGGATCGGTTACCTGCAAATTTATGAACCCTTCAATTTCTTGATTTTGTTTTTGAATATGTTCGGCTACCAATCTAGAATGGATCGATGAATTCGGTTTGTTAAACATGTGATTTGCGAAACACGAATCTTGATTCTTGAGGGGTGGTTGTGACTGATAAAATTGTTGTTGGTGGTGTTGATTAAAAAGGTATAAATCATTGAAGCCACAAACGTTTTCCAACAAACCATGTGATAAATTTCCTCCACCATCATCACCGATGAACGGAAAAGCAAGATTCTCTGAATACAATCGGGAGTGAATAGCCATTCAAAAATCGATGTTAATGGGCTGCTTATAAAACAAGAACTTAATTGAATTTTTATGTAGAGAGAAAGAGAGATTCTTTTTCTTTTGTAATGTGATGTGTTTTTGGTTTGTAATAAGAGTGGAAGAGGGTTGCTTTGCGTAATATATATACTGCTTTGCGTAAGTATTGCTATATTATTGAATGGGTTTCAACTTTTCCATTCTACCAAATTAGATCTTATTTTCTATAAACATTATTTCCTAATTTTCCTAATAGTTATTGTCTAATAAACAATGCAATTTTGTTTTACCATTGTAGTTTATTTAAGATAATGTCTCAAAAGTAACAGTCTTTCTAATTATATACGGATAAATATTATGTTTGATATCTTTTGACAAAAGAAAAAGATTCAATAAATCAGGAGATAAAATGGGAAAATTGAATTTGTTTGTTAGTGTTTTATTGAAGTTTGAACGGATTAAGGAAATGGTAAACTTGTGGAATAAGAACATGAGACTCACATAAATATGAGTTCATATTTTAACAAGAATATGGAATAAGAAGTAAATGTATCATAGGTGGGGTTAGGACGCGTGTGGAATGTGGGTTTAACAAGGCTAGCAATTCAAAGTCGTATTTAAGTTGGTGTTTTCGGATTTGCGGGTTGGTTGGTTAGAAACGTTTAACCTGAAACCGATTTATTTATATAAACGAGTCATATATCTCAACCCGAACATTATATCTTCAACCCGAACTTGACTCATATAGCTCAACTACGAGTTAAACGGATCAAATAGGTTGTTATATCACAAATTCATAATAAAATACCAAAACTCCAAAATTACTAATTAGACCTTTAAATTTTTTTCTAAATATTAGTTAAATTTGAACTAGTGAACTATAATTTAAGTATAAATATATATTTTTTAAATATATATTTTAATAATTAAATGGATTAACAGGTCAACCAATTTAAATTATCATCAATTCAAACTTAACCTGTTTAATAAACTGTTCAATTGAGTCGACCCAAAGTTTATTTACATCAACACACATCAATCCTTCGATATTACCCCACCAGTCCACCTAATATTCAACTTATATTTAATCGAAAAAATTATTGTGTTTGAGGGGCTATTTGATAGTTATTATTGGGTAAGTTTTTACTGAGTGGGAGGTCTAACTGCGTCAGCAACTTTATAGTTCTAATTGGGTAAGAGGTTAAGTAAGAGATTGAGAAAGGATAAGAGATAAAAACTGTATCTATCAAACGCTCTAACATCCATGTCGGTTACCTCTTACTGGATTTAGTAAGAGACAAATCAAACAGCCCCTTAATGATAACATAATCCATAGTCATTAGCGTGATTAAAAACTTCACCATTCCTTTTTTTTTTTTAAATAAACCACAAAACCGTAAAAACTCCCACATTATTTAAGCTTAAGAATCTTCCCCCAACTGAGAGTATAAGTGGAACTGTGGAAGTACACATGCAGATTTCACGATAGTGTACGTAATTAGTATATGAGTTACATTATAAACATAGTTTTTGTAGTATTGGTGATTTATGTTACCAATATAATTTAAGTGTGATGTAATAAACTTGTTAATCAAATATAATCCTAATAAATATCGAACAAGTAAGGATGGTATATAGAGTTTACTTGTTTGAATTTGCTATGATTAAAATACACTGACTCAACGGATGTCCGGGGGCAGCAGTGCAGCACCTCCGGTAACGGGGTCCAAGAGGCAGAACCCCTGGCTAGGGTCGAGCTGCTATGTCAGTTTTATTTAGGTTATTGTTCCTTTATAAAAATGCATAGAAAATCGGATTTTGAAATTTAAACCCGATTTTCCAACTCGATGGATCCGACCCGAATCCAACCTAGTTTTGGCGGTTTTGATTGTTTTTTAGCAGTTTTGAAACTGCATTTTAGCAGTTGTTCGTAGTTTGTCAATGATGGAATTAATCATCGTTTTGATCATAATAATCCGGTACGGAAATATTAATACACATACGAATTCTACGTTCTTGAATCAATTATGATTTTATCTGAATTTTAGATTTCGATTGTACTATCAAAATACTTTAATCTGGTAGTGATTCGTGTTCAAAAATTTTCAAGCATCGAAACTCCAGTAAATTTCTAACACGTCATTTAAAATTACGAAATTTGTCTTTTTATTTTTTTTATTATACCGATTATGTTTGATATCCTTACTTTTGTACTCGAACGAACATTAGTTCCGTTAAAGCTAAGCAACCTCGGTTAATTTTGTACATATGACTATTTTACTCTTTTCATTGGGCTTGATTATTTAAACACTTAATATTCGATCTATTTGAACATTTCATAATGCCCTAAATCCTAATAATTAACTAATAAATTCTATCACGCCATACATCATAATCAGCCAACAACTCACTCACATCAGAATCAACCGACCACCACACCACTCAGTCCGCCACCACAAACTCTCTCTGCTGTACGTTATTATCGACTTTCAAACTCCAAGAACCTTCTTCATTAAGTCCAAATCCAAAAATAATAGTCGTCGGCATCAAAGTCCCTACCGCTGCCATCTCTTACCAATTAAGAATACGCAAAGACAATCATGATGAAATTGATATATTGATATGTATTTATACACGTGATAATGATAAGTGAGCCGAAGGACCACTCTCATGGAATCATGGATGAAACCAAACAAGACATTTCTGTAAAGCTTGATGTCTAATGTCTTATTACGTGTTCCATACCAGTTGATTTCGACTGACAAATACAAATACAAAATAGGGTAATCCGATATATAGACCATGAAACCTTTATGGCTCAAAAATGGCCAACAAGTTCGTATGATGACCCCTGGACCCCATAATGGTTCCATATATGACAAAATAAGCATGTACATGGACGGAGTCAAAATCACTCTTAAACAGCTTTTTACAATTTTATTTAGCTCATTTGTATGTTTGAAGTAATCACTAATTTCAAAGATCTGGTGGCAGCCTAATAATCACTTAAACTGATACGAATTCATATTAGTGGAAGCTAAACTCTAGCTTAAGGGTGTGTTCGGCCAACCGACTCACAATCAAAAACACGAGTTCTTGTTTCAAACGAAACGTTTTCTTATTAATTCAATACTTGTCATCCAACCATACATTATTATTATTATCCTATATATAAGCTAATAAAGATAAATACTAATTAAACTATAATAAGGAAAACTAATAGATAAGGCTAAACAAAAGATAAACTCTAAATATGTTGGATGGTTGAAGATAAACTTGATAGGAAGCTTCTAGATCCGTATCATAAATATTTATCAGATGACATGAAAAAGATTAGAAAAAGGTAACCTCAACAGTTTGGTCGCGTACATCACGAGCATAAGTTCAACCATCATGGGAGCCCTTATAGCAGGAATACAATCTTTAAATGAAAATAAAAAAAAAAGTTTATCTTTGAAGCAATCAATCGACACACATAAAATTTTATAACATTAATAATACCAATTTTATCTAGCTCATTTTCCTTATTAACAACATTAAATAAAATCTAAAATTCTTACGAAATTAATTAATTCACTGTTTAAGTTAGATATACTTAATTTAATTTAAGACTTTTTTGGGCCGAATTGTCGTTATTCTCGTCTTCTGGAATGCATGGAAAGCCAGCACAAAAGGGCTCAACTTCCCTCATCGGTCAATCTAAACAGCCTTGGAAATTTAATGGTAGATTTCAATTGTAAAATTTAAACTCTATGAGCATTGAGCCCTATATTAAAGTGAAAAATGAGGGGTATTTTAGCATGTCGTGTGAAATGGTGGATCCTAAAAAAAGTATTTTGGTTTGAGTGATAAGCAAAGAAGTATTTTAGTGTACGATGGAATGATGAGGTAGCGGTGGTGTGACAAAATGATTTAATGACACCCAATAATCTAACTACATAGTTATTTGAAAGAAATCCTAGCACCTGAACAAAACCAACTAAACGAATGAAATTGATGCGATTGGCATTTTATGTTTGTTAGGAATATAAATTGTGGTTTAAATTTCAAACAAAAACCATTGTATTACAACTCAAAAGTATATCGTTTATTATTATTTTGACACTTAAAATCAATACAAAAACCAAGAAGTTCAACTAAAAAAACTTGGACATGCCATCCTCTCAATATTGACTAGCCTAACTCGATTGGATCGGTTTTAACCTTAAACCAAACCATTAAACGAAATTTTGGTCACGAGTACGGTTAAAGTAATTAATTCGGTTAATTTTAGCCAATCACTTATATTTCGGACCTATAAATTGTTGGCCCAATTCTCAGCTTATTTCAGTAATATTTAGCGAATTTAGCCAATGTTTGCAATTCTTTCTACGAAAACGTGTTTATAGCCCAACAATAAAGAACAACTAATAATACGTAGTAATTAGAACCCATGAAATTTAAAAATATTGCTCTATCTTTTTAAAAATTACATGTTTAAGTGACAATTAGGGGTGAGCTTGGTTCCAAAACCGAACCAAACTGAAACCGAAAACGATGAATTTTAAAAACCGAAACCTAACCAATTACATGTTATCGGTTTTGGTTCGGTTCGGTTTTTTAGGCCAAATGCTCATTTTTATTCGAAAACCAAACCGAAACCAATAGAACCGAAAACGATGAATTTTTAAAACCGAAACCGAACCGATAACATGTTATCGATTTCGGTTCGGTTTCGGTCGGTTTTCGGTTCGATTCGATTTTTTCGATCCAAATGCTCACCCCTAGTGACAATTGACAATGATACTACTAAGGACATTTATGTACCAAATCTAAGAAACAAGTTTGAAAGATCAGAACAATAGTTCAAAACTTATCATTTAAAATATTCTTATAAATTAAAGGGTTTTGATTAACAATTGATAAGATTGAATAGCTTGTATTTTGATTGGTGGAGGAGATTGAATGTTGCTAGAAAGAAGGAAGACAGTTTGACTAATGATATTTAAAGGGGGTAAATTGTAAATATTATTCATTGTTAATGACAACCCTTAATAAAACTAATTAAAAACCCTAAATTAAAATCTTAAATTAAAATAAATAAAAATATTTAAAAAGAAAACTAATTAAAAGCGACATGGCCTTTCAGTTAAAGCAGTTTGATTTTTTAGCATTAATCGCAACTGAACCGAAAATTTTGGTCGATTAAAATTTAAAAACAGGACAAACGGTTTTGGTTAAATTATATCGATTAATTCGATTATTGATGTACTGTTCATTGAAATGTGGCCCTATAACAAATAATACTCTTCCTATGGTTAGATGTCATAATCTGCTACTCAATTCTATTTTCTTTCACACACCAATTGTGTCTTTGTGTGTTTTGATGTGCTTTGTTTCTTGCTTTGTCTCTCTTTATTCAAACACACATCACAATTACAATAATACAATATTCATTTGGGTCCAAAATGACTCATGGTGATTTCATATAAAAGTTGTGGACCATTATTTATCCATCTTGGCTATAGCTTGGTACACCGATGTTTCCCACATTCATGTACTTAACTTATAGACAAAAAAGATCCAATAAATATTCAAAAACATCAGAAAATTAGTTATTTTAAAAACTATCCAGTTTTTAAAAATCCGGTATTCGAAAATCGGAATATCCAAAATCTGGATATCCGAATTTCGGATACCGGATCTAGATAGTAATTTTAAAATTTCCGTATATCCGATATCCGAAATATTCAAAAAATATTAGAAAATTCTGAAAAATATATGAATACTTTATTTTTTCGGATATATTTTTTCCCCAATCTAGTGCATCTTATTAAATCGTTTAGTTTCCGGTAAAATGCATTATTGAATCATTTGGCATCCATTATGAAACAAACTTAGATATAATCAATTTTTGTAAATTCACATACAGAACAAATGTAACAGTTCATTTATATTAACTATTTTAAATACGAAGTGTGCATACTGTACAAGGCTCACATGCTTTACTGTATAATATTTTGGTACTTGAACTCGACTTGAAATTCTAGTTGAGTAGCTTGAGCTCGAGCTCTAACTCAGCTCAACTTAACTTAAACTGAGTCGGTTTCAAATGACATTAAATCGAGTCAACTCGATTACACCCTAGCTATAGTGTTATAATTAATATGTTTTTCTACTGTTTCAATTACTTTTACTTGAAGCCTCAAAGTCAATTTAATGATGTACTTCATATTTTAGTTGTGTCTCCAAGTTTAAAAAAAAAGAAAATGATAATGACAGTTTTAAGGGCTGTTAATAAGAAGACAAAAATAATATAAAAATCACCCCCTAAATTTTAGGAACACTACTCCATCAATAAATGTACAAACATTTTATGCAAGTTAGAAACAGTCCCAAGGGCTGTCATTAACAAAACCTAAAAAAAAATGCAATTATATTCATGCATTAGAGACTTGTTATTTTATATTTTACAGAAGTATTAGACTATTAGTCCTTTAAAACAACATGATGTCCAATACGGTTAAAAACTTAAGATGCTAAATACAATATACAGAAACAGAACGGCATACTTTTGTTTGTATAATATAAGTTTTATAAAATGAGGTCACATTGGACCATTTGCATATAGGCTTTTGTTTGGGCCAAGACTCGAAGAATTCGATTTTACCCAAACATGCATAGCCCATATGTATTTCTTGATTCATGAACTAACTTCAAAATGTAAGGGGAAGGCTTAAAGGACCTCTGAAGACTCGAAGAATTCTATTTTTCTTTATTCGGACAGATGTAAGGGCGTGCTGTAAGGGCGTGCTGAATCATTCAGATCTCTCATCTCTGTATCATTCAGATGCTACCAAACAGCACCATTAGGCGAGCGTTGGACATGGGAGCAGCTGGAACATCATCGAGCGGCTGAAAAAAAGCTGAAATATAATAAAAAATGCTTATATGAGTTTTTTAATTAAATTCGAGTAATAAATTAGAAAACAGGTTCGTAGAAACCACCTTTTGGAATCGAGCGTTAATGGTCGGTGCAATTTGCAGACTTTCCCATGCAAATTTACGACTAACGCTATTCGTAACCGCTGTATTTTCCACTTGAAACGTGGAATCACACATTGCCCCACTGCTGCCGACGCAATTTGCATTTTGCCTCCTTCAACTTTTAACAAGGTTGGCTCATTTATAGATTTTTTAATTCATTCATCTAAAACAAGCGTAATGAAATTGTGTTTGCTTTTCATCTTTATGGTTGATTAATTCAACTCCTATAGTAGATATAAATAATATTTAGGAATAGATTAATATTTGTCATTCCAATAAAATAGAATTAGATTGAGATATTCTGATGCTATGTGAGATTATGATTTTATGGCGATCATTTATTTGTAGAGATTTTATGTTGAATCGACACTATTTCGCACAATAACCTCATAAAATTGTAACATATTAAGGCCATCTTAATTGAATCATTTCACTTTAAATGAAACTTAAAGGACCGCGTAGCAACTTTTCAAAACTAAGAGGCCCTGAAAACTCAAATAAGTAAATTACAAGGGACCAATTGGAAACTACGTTTCTATTATATAATGGAAGAACTCACAGTCCATTTTCAAAACGGTATTGACGAAACGAAAAAGAGATATCAAGTGAGATATTAAGTAGAAATATCTGAATCAGTAGATAAATTAAACAGCCATGGGAGCTCTGGATCATCTTTCAAACATGTTCGATTGCGGAAGTGGAAGCAACAAAAAATACAAAAAACGCAAGCAATTGCAGGTAAAATTACCTCTTACTTTCGACTTTATTATAGATTTTTGTTTTGGAATTTCGTTCTAATGTCCCCGATTTGAGTGTTTGTTGCGTTAATTTTAATTTTTAAGCAAACTTTTGGAAAGGGAGCTGATTCAGTAGAGCAATTTTATCCCTACAGATCAAATTCATCCCAAATGACAATCATGACAATCATGTCATTCCTTTACTTTTAACACATTTTACATTTCACCCATTAATACTATTAAGGGCATGATTGTCATTTGGGATGAATTTGCTCTGTATGAATAAAAGTCAGCTCCCTTTTGGAAAACCGAATTAGAAAAGAAAAAAAAAAAGAACACATACACACGAACTCAAAATTAGGTATCGTAGTGTTTGATTTCGAGTTTATTACTCTTTTTTGTTGTTGATATGTAGGTTTCTAACTAAAAATTGGTAAACCGATTGTGAAAAAAGTAACTTAACACAAAAAATAGAAAATCCTGTTTTAGGATTGTTCATTTCAAGTGATGTTAAGTTGGTACTCAGATTACTGCGGGTGAATTATTAATGAATCCTGTTTTTGTTTGTAAATTGTGCATTATTAGTTGTACGTAGATGTACCTTTTTTAGTGTTAGTGTGATGTGATGATACTTTTCTGCCTTTAGGAAGAATGATACGTAGAGTTTGGTACATGACCTCCCCCGAAGTGTCTCACCTCTGTTTTTGGCTAGATTTGGTCGCTAGAACTTCTTGTGAGAGGAGCTTGCTTCAGTTGCTCCTCCTCCATTTTTTATTTAATAATACATTTGGTTACCATTATGAGTATTTGGTCACGTGTTTAGTTTTTGACAATAGTGGCCACAAATATGTATGGTCTTCATTACTACCGCTCTTAATCTTTAATAGAACTAAAATAATTTCAATTTTTTAGTTGGCGTTAATGAGTCAAATTGTAACAAACTTTTTCGGCATACTAGTATACGTAAACATCATAATAATAGGCAAAATATCAAGGGCGGATCTACTGTGTAGCATGGATTAGTCTGTGCAATCCTTTAAAAATTTTCAAATAGTGTTTAAAATTGTTTTTAAAAAATTAATTCTTTTTAGTATAGGTAATACCACTAATAAAAAAAACAATTAGTGATATCTTTCGTTTTTTCTGGATCCCTTTTTCTTCGCTCTTTCGTAACCGGTACAGAAATGGATCACGACGTTATCAAAATAATTGATGCCCCATCACCATCTTATTTGCCATAGATGGTTAGTTGCATACTGTGGTACAATGTAATAAATTGTTAAAAAAATTCATTACATACAGTTAAAGTTTGTTATATTTTGATATAATATACCTATTTCTATTTTCTTTAATAAATACAACTTTCTTATGGTAGGATTAACAAAGTTGAGAATCTAATAATCCAAGTTCATCATATTTATTGTTGTATTATTGAAAGCCGTAATGATTAAATTTTGTTGCCATTCAATAAAGTTGCTTCATATTACTCATATGGCCACCACTAAACTTATTTTTTTATGCTTTAGTTGTTATGTGACGTTTAATTAAGATAATTAACAATAATTGCTATTAAAAAATGTAGCATTATTGTTCCTTTTCAAGGTTGGATTCATACTTAGGTAACTTAAATGACGACTTTTAAGAGGTGGCCTTACATTAAGACCGGTGCCAACCCTGCGTCAGGGCGCACGTCGAGCTTGCGTCGAGCCACGACGGCGTTGGCACCGAGCCGTCGTGGCCGGCGTCGTGGCGTATACGTCGTCCTTTCGACGGTCGAGAGAAGGCGTCGGGGGGGGGGGGGGGGGGGGGGGCGTGAGGACCGAGGGAGCGTATGAAATTAAATTCAAAATTTAATTTTTGTTTTTTTTTTTTTTCCTTTATTCTATTTTTTACCTATAAATACAACACCCTCACATTCATAATTTTACACCACTTCTCCCACTTCTTCATTACCTTCATTACCTATTTTCCAGATTTTCATCATGAGTCGTAGATCGAACTCCTCCCCGTCAAATGATCACTTCCAAAATTTGTTAAACACCCGTATCCCGTCACCAGCATATTCGTCAAATGCTGGACAGACTAGCCAGCCCAGCCCGAGCAACGTCGCATCTGGTTCGGGTTCGGGTTTTATGCCGTTCCAATCCACCCCCGGCGGTTTCTCGAACCAAGGCGCTGTTCAACCCGGTTACCAACCCGGTTACCAACCCGGTTATCAACCCGGTTATCAACCGGGTTATCAACCCGGTTATCAACCCGGTTACCAACCCGGTTACCAACACGGTTTCCACCCCGGTTTCTATGGCTCCGGTTATCATCCCGGTTCGGGTTCGGGTTCTGGCTATCAACCCGAATCCCCGCCCGAAGAGGAAGCCGAAGCACAGGGCCCACAAGCGGTTCCCGACCCGGTCGAACCAAGCAGGGGAACGGGAAGAAGAAGAAGAGCTACACCAGCGGTTAGGGAGCCTGGTACGGTAAAGAAGTGGTCCATCCAGGAGGCTGTTATTTTATCCCAGCGGTGGATAAATGCTTCAGAATCCGCAGAACGCGGGAACTCACAATCCGGTGATCGACTTTGGGGCCAGATTGAAGCCGAGTACAACTCAATAGTTGATACAAAACGCACCAGAAGTCAACTCCAAGGGAAATGGAACAAGATAAAAATGGATGTTCGGAAGTTTGGGGAAATCTATAAACGGTTCGAGTCAAGTCGACAAAGTGGGGCCGGTGACCAAGACATGATCAACGCCGCAAAACAACAATTTTATGACAACAACAACCGGAGGAACTTTTTGTACGAACTGTGTTGGCACGAACTAAAAGATTACCCCAAGTTTTGGGTAGATTACAACGTCATGAATCCCCAACCCACTCCCGTGCCCAACCCGGTGAACCTTGGCGATGACAACCCCAACCCGCTCCCTCCCGCAAATATGGAAGGTCTATTCCGTGACGACCCGATCCGTCGACCAATCGGTCGTAACGTTAGCCGGCGTACGACAAGTTCCTCGGATGCGACTTCGTCACGGTATTCAAGTGACGAAACTCGTGACCGTATATGTGAGAACGCCATACTGCAAGCCGACACTTTGAAGACTATCAAAGAAGCGACCGTGGAGAAAAAGATATCGGATGCTTTCAGAGTCCTTCATTGTTCGGTTCCCGATAATTTGAGCCGAAGAGAGCGAAAAGCGGTTTTAAAATATCGCCGGAGTTTATTGGACAAATACGCCGATCCGGACTCATCCGATGAGGGAGAAGAGGAAGACGAGGACGACGAGTAGTTTTTTTTTTTTTAAATTTAATGTTTTTTTTATGTCTAATGTTTTTTTTTTCTTAGGTCTAATGTTTTTTTTTAAGTTTAATATTTTTTTTTAATTTTAATGTCTTTTTATAATTTAATGTAATTTTTTTTAATTAATGTAATATTTTTTTTATTTAATGTAATGTTTTTTTATTTAATGTAATGTGTTTTTTTATTAATTAAAATGGTGATGTGGAAATGATGATGTGGAAATGATGGGTTTAGTGATGGTTAGTGATGGGTTAGTGATGGGTAGGGTTGGCACGAACGTGTCAGTAGCAGGTCAGTAAGGATGCGATGACGTGACGCTAGTGATGGGTTTAGTGATGGGGAAGGGTTGGGAGAGGCCTAACAACTCCCACTTGCGAAGACAAGTAGCAAGTACAAACTAATAACATTAAATAATATTTTTATTGTTATTGTAGACAGATAGGTAACAACTTTTTTGTCACAACAATCACCTAGGTAAGTATCTGTCGTTTTTATTTGAGTGGTAGGTAAGGCTCGGAGTAATGATGCCCAACTCAAATTTGGTTACAAATAATTAACTTTCTTTTTTCATGGATCAAATACATGACCAATTCCTCATAATAAACAAAAAAAACCGCACCATAGTACTATCATTTGGTCAGCCGGACAACCATTCATATCAAAAGAGTGGGTGGAAGACGCATTATTATGAGTAGTCTTAGATTCATTGAATTAACCCTACAAACCGTTTCTGCTACTCAAAATATTTATAAACTCGATTTTCAATTGTAAATACAGTAATTACAAGTAGTATGGAGTAATTATTTTTAGAAAGAATATATAATCATAGTCAGAGTCCCATGTGCATGTGTGGGTTGACCCCGTAGCGTTGACCTATTATCTACTGGCATGGTAGTACATTCCCTGACTAAATTTCAAAATTTATTTGTTTTTTTACTCTTTAATCCCTCCTTATCCGCCGTGAAGTGTTCACATCCACCTAATAAATTCTTTAACACTTCTATCGATGATACTTACGCTCAATTTGTTAAAATGTTTGATTTAATAGACAGTGGAGATTAAAGTGAATATCGATTGCGATGGATGCGAGAGAAAAGTGAGGAGATCAGTAGAAGGAATGAAAGGAGTGACATCTGTAAATGTTGAGCGAAAGCAACACAAGCTTACAGTAGTTGGGTACGTTGAACCCCACAAAGTATTGTCTCGTGTAGCTTTTCGAACCGGTAGAGCTTTGGCCCTATGTACCATATGATATTGTGGCCCACCCATATGCACAAGGTGTTTATGACAAAAAAGCACCAGCTGGATATGTGCGGTACGTTGAAGATCCGCACAATCAGCTGGCACGGGCTAGCTCGACCGAGGTTCGGTATACTACCGCCTTCAGTGATGAAAATCCAGCAGCATGTGCTATCATGTGATTGGTCCTTTATGTATGTTTGGACTTATTTTGAAAAAAAGAAAAAGTAGTTTGGTTATGTGTTGGAGCAGATCATAGTTTAACAGTTCAACTTAATACTGATGCTGCAGTTAGTACTGATCATAGTTACTACTGATGAATATTGTGTTTAGTACTGATGGGGCAGAAACTTACTAAGGATGAAGTTGATACTGATGAAGACTATAACTAAGTTACTACTGATCAAGGCATATTGAAGATACTACTGATCAATAGTAGTTACTACTGACGTTGATATTGGACTTACTACTGATCACCAAACTTACTACTGATGATATGGATTTACTACTGGTGATTGCAGTTTACTACTGATACGCGTTTTGGAAGCATATCAAGTCCGAGATCTTCGTAGAGATAGTTATAGAATGTAAATCAATGTATATCTTTATAATTCGAATGTAAATCAAGTCCTAGAATAACTAGGGTAAATAGTTTAGCTTCAAGGACTATTATAAATAGTTCCTTACGAATTGTAAATGTACGTGTGTATTGTTAACTCGATAATATACATTAAAGCTTTTTGTGAAACTGTGTTCTTAATATTTTCGTTTATTATTTACAGTTCATTGTTCTTAATATATTGATATAGTGTTGATCCGCTGCAACTTCTATAATCAATTAGATCTAAGGTGTTTATTAACTTCTTCATAGTTAATCGATCCTGACAAGTGGTATCAGAGCTTTTTGGTTCTAGATCTACTATTTGTTAAGAACAACAAAAGTTTTAATCTTTAAAACACACACATTATTAATCATGACTGATAATAATGAAAGCACTCAGGCCAACAAAATCCCTATACTCACTCCCAACAACTTTGGGATGTGGAAGAATCGTATTAAGCAATACATGCTTATTACAGATTATTCCATGTGGGAAGTTATTCTTGAAGGAAACAAAACTGGTCCTGGTCAAGCAAGCAGCTCTGCAACTGAGACAGACAAACTTAAATGTGAGAAGGAGAAGAAAGACAAGGGAATCGAACTTAAAACTCTAAGCACTCTCCTGCTGGCCATTCCTAACGACTATCAACATCTCTTCGTTGAGTATGATGATGCAAAGGTGCTTTGGGAAGCACTGGAGAAGAGATTCGTTGGGACCAAGAGCACCAAGAGGAACATGAAGTCTGTTCTCAAACAAGACTTTGAAAACTTCAAAGGAAAGCCCAATGAAACACTCACTCAAGTGTTTGACAGATTCAACAAGCTAATTGGTGAACTTAACCAAGTTGGGGTTAAGATGGATCAAGAAGATGTCAACATGAAGTTCCCAAGGTCTCTTAGTGAAGAATGGGCCATGTACACAGTGGTATATAGACAAAGAGATGCTCTAGAAGAAAAGGAGTTAGATGAACTCTACAATGATCTCAGAGTATTTGAAACTGAGGTAAATCAAAAGAACCCTTCTATTTCTTCTAATAATGCTGCATTTGTCTCTAGTACAGGTCTAGGTCAAGAAACTACCATAGGAAAGGCTGCAGATTCTGAGGATGCTGCAAGAGAATCCTTTTTCACTAGTCATGTACATACTGCACTGATTAGTGATGACTTGGAACAATTAAATCCAGATGATCTTGAGGAGATGGATCTTAAATGGCAGATGGCTATGCTGAGCCTAAGGACCAAAAGATTCTTAAAAAGGACTGGTAGGACAAGCCTCAACTTCAACAAAGGTGACAAAGCTGGATTTGACAAAACTAAAGTCAAATGTTACAACTGTAACAACCTTGGTCACTTTGCAAAAGGATGTCCTCAGCCAGACAAAAGATCAAAATCAACTGCTCTTGTTTCACAACAAGGACAAGGATATGACTGGAGCTTCCAAGCAGAAAAGCATACTCAAAATCAAGCTCTCATGGCCTTTACTGACAACAAAACTGAGGTAAAACCTAAACCTTGTACTTCTGAATGTGCTAAAATTGTTAAAAACTTAGAAAAAGAAAACACTAAATTAAATGAAGACTTAGCAAAAGCAGTAAGAAGAAATCATGAGTTTGATGGTGTGATTACTGATCAAGAACATCAGATAAAGGTGTACCAGATGATAGATCAACGAATAAAGGAAGAATTACTTCAAGCAGTAGATGAGAAAGAATTTTATGAATTAAAAAATAAAGAATTAACAAGTAAATTAGAAGAATGTCAACTTGAAATTGAACAAAATAAATTAACAATTAAAAAGTTTGAAAGAAGTACTAAAATTCTTGATGAACTAACTAACAATCAAACTACAGAAAAAGTTGTTCATGGGGTGGGATATCATGCTGTACCACCTCCATATAAAATCATTCCACCACTTAAAAACAGTTCAGAAAGAATCATTAATGAATTAAAAACTGAAAATCAAACTGAATCACACAATGAAACATCCGAATCAAATGACTCTTCTGATGATGATCAATCAATTAAATTTACAATCTCTCAAACTGAATCTCCAAAATAAATTGATACAAGTTTTCACACAGCACAAAGTCCAAATGAATCTCCTAAATATGATGCAGAAAATGTACCAAAAATTTTAAAAAGGGGAAATCAAAGAAATAGGAATCAACTCTTAGAACAAAGAAAAATCATAAAGGCTCAAGATAATAAATTAAAATGTGTTATTTGCAACAAAGTAAATCATTTAACAAAGGATTGTCACTTCAATCCAATAAACTGCAAAGAGTTAAGGGAATTTAAAATCTTTAAAGAAAAAGCAAAAACACAGAAATTAAAAGATACTACTGGTCCTTCAGTAGTAAATAAAACAAAAACTCCAATTGCTGAAACACCAAGATTTGGAAGAAGTGCACCAAGATTTGTGCATAACAGAAGAGTTGGAAGCCCAAAGAACAGCAATTACTTCAAGAACAATGGAAAATCCAATCAAAATAAACAATATTTTAAGTTTTCCAACACCAGTAAAAACTTTAACAATTTTACTACTGGTGTTAACCCTAATTATAATGCTGTATGGTATCAGTACAAAAACACTACTGGTAAAAACCCTAATTACAAAAACACTACTGCTCCTAAACCAACTTTCCAATATACTACTGGTGTTAACCCTAAAAACACTACTGGTCATTCTAAACATGGTAAGTACCCAAATACTACTGGTCCATCAGTAGTAAAGTATTCAAAAGCTAAAAATCATAGGTATAAACCAAGATCAGTAGAAAATTCAAACACCAGTAACATTTTTAAAAGGGCAGTAGTAAATCTAAACACCAGTAATAAACAGGTATGGGCACCAAAAATGTTTAAAGTTAAATCCCCAAAGGCTTATTTCTCAAAGGATGAACCCAAGACATACAAAGCTTGGGTTCCCAAACTTAACTGATCCTTTACTCACTTGTGCAGAACATTCAGATCCCAGAAGAAGGAAGAACATGGCATATTGATAGTGGATGCTCAAGGCATATGACTGGAAATCTGCAAATTCTTAAAGATTTCAAGCTATTTGATGGAGGATATGTGGCCTTTGGTGAGAACCCAAAGGGAGGTAAGATTACAGGTAAAGGTACTGTTACTAATGGCAAAATTACCTTTGATGATGTATTTTATGTAGCTGAACTAAAATACAATCTAGTCAGTGTGTCTCAAGTGTGTGATAAAAAGAATAAAATTCTTTTCACAGACATTGAGTGCATCATTCTTTCTCCTGACTTTATTTTAGATGAAAAATATGTTGTTTTAAGAACACCAAGGAGAAACAATGTGTATTGCCTGGATATAGGGGGAGAACTCATTTCTTCAAATGAGGTCAACTGTTTTATATCCAAGGCAAACACCACTGAATCAGAACTATGGCATAGAAGGATGTGTCACACTAATTTAAAAAACATGAACAATTTAGTAAAAAGAAATCTGGTCATTGGACTACATCAAAAACAATTCATGTGTGATCATCATTGTGTTGCATGCCTAAAAGGTAAACAACACAAGACTTCTCATAAGTCCAAAACTGTGAACTCTATTTCTGTTCCTTTACAACTCTTACATATGGACCTATTTGGACCTACAAATGTAATGAGTATTGGAAAGAAACAATATTGTCTTGTTATTACTGATGACTTTTCCAGATATACATGGGTTTTCTTTCCCCACAATGGAAATTTTTAGTGCATACAATTCAGCATTGTATTTCTCCAAAACGAAGTACTTGGAATGAGTTTAATAAGACAATAGCCTCTGTTGTTGTCTGTTTATGCACAGACCAAGTATTTAATTTTTCTTACATGATTTTTGAAGGTATGTTGGGAAATCTTAGTTCTTCAAAATTTTTAATATATCCCAGATTTCTACAACATATCATAAACTGTGAATTACAAAACTTGTCAACTCCCAAAAACATTTTCATAATACCTGAGTTGAACAAGAAAGTTTTCTCAAATATGAGAAAACAATTTAAATTTTCGGGCAAGGAAACCCCTCTGTTTCCTAATATGATCAAAGATCAAACACATACTGGAGAGGGTTCAATCATAGATACAACCCAAATTGAACCTCAACCCACTCCATCACCCCCAAATACAGCCCAAACACCACCCCAACTAGTCACTCAATCACCAACACATATAGAAGTCCTGCATGTGTCCCAGGAACTTGAAATAAATCCTCAGAGTGCTACTCTTCACTCTGTGGAAGACCTGCCCAATGTAACCCAAAATATATCCACAACTTACAAAAGAAAGAAAACTTCTTTCAAGGACACCAGGGGACAAATCGAGTCAAACCCCAGACTCAAAGAGTTGTCCTCCAAGGAGGAGAGAGGACATGAGGCGAGGGCTCTCACTACTGATGTCCCAAAGGTGGGTGCACAGGATAGTGGGAACATCACTAAGACCCAGACCTCGGCAACTTTAAGTGATGACTCATTTGAGGAGTTACTTAAAGGACCCCGGTGCCAAGAAACCACAAGGGGGGGGCATCTCTGCTTCTTCTAGGAAGAAGAGGATGTCTAAAAGACCCAATGAATCACCAAGAAGTGATGAGGGCAGATCTGTGGAATTGATGGATAGGATGGAAAACCTTCAAACCAATGTACCTGTTAGTGAGCCCGATGATCTTGCTAGATGGAGTGAGGGCAGTATTAAAATCAAACAATTGACGGATAAAGTGGATTCTCTTGAATCCACTGTACAAGATTGTCTTACTTATCTCACAAATCAAGGGAAAACAATGGCTGCAATGAAAAGGCATATGAACACCATCAACAAGAGAATGAGACTCTATGAGCACAGGCTTCATCAACAAACTAAAATCATCAGAAAATTGAAGAAGAAGATTGATGATAGTGAGGCTCCACCAGTAGAGCTCACTAAGGGGGAGAAGGATAATATTCAAACAATGATTGATGAATCAATTGCAGCAGCAGCATCCTCTCTTTTAAAAGAAACAACAGTTGATGAAGGCCCAGAAATGATGGTCACTGAAGATGAGCCTATTACTACTGCTCCTATGGAAGAACAAGCTGAAAAAGAAGTATCAGTAGTAACTCCTACTACTGAGTATCATAGCAGTAGTAAATGAAGAAGAGGAAATGAATGTACCAAATACTACTGATGCCCTATTAGTAGTAACTCCTGAAGCCACACCAGTAGTAACTACTCTGGTTACTACTGAAGAGGAAGAATTACAGCTACCAGAGCTAATTGAAAGAGAAAGACATGTAATCATTTCCAAACCACCAACACCTGCTCAACCACTTATCATACCTGACATTGATGATAATGTGAACTGGTTTGAGGTAGATGAATGTACACTTCCTACACACCCCAAAATATTACCAGAAGATCAACTCAAACTGTTTTATCCAAAATTACTACTTACTGGTATTCCAGACATGAAATACTCTCCACCTCCATCTGTTCTGCCTGCCTGTGTTGGAAAGGGCAAAGAAGTCTATGATGATGATTACCCAAACAGAGCACTAGGTCACCATATGGTGAACAAAATCAATCATGTCAGATCAGAGAAGCAATCAAGATGGAGGATAAAACATAGAAAATTCTTGGAGAAAGTGGCTATGTATCAAGCTATTGAGGAAAGGAAAAAGAAAGCTGAAAAGGAAAGATCAAAAGTTCAAAAACCTCAACAAGCTGAAATACCTGTTCAAATCAAAGATGCTCAGATAGAAGCTCAAATGGAAGAATTCAAGAGATTTAGAAAAGTTGAAGAAGAACATATTCAATGCCTTGAATATTTGGTCTCTGAATGCAAGAAAACTAAAAGTGAGCTAACAGATGATGTATATGAACAGAAAGCCAATATGATTGAATATTTGAAATCAAAAGGGCACAATGCAAAGTCATTTGGTAGAATGAAAATGATGACTATCATTGAAAGATATTGTGCTGTAAAGAAGAAAGACTTGGCTGAACAAGAAGCAGAAGAAGAAAAGAAATCCAAAGCCTTAAGTCCAATCAAAACTTTAATCCCAATCAGTCCAAACTTAATCAAGAAGGATAGTATCTCAACTACTGGTGAGCCATCAACAAAGAAAAGAAAGATGGTCTCTCAAGAACAAAGTGCTCAAAAGAAGTCAAAAACAGAGCAAGTCATTCCTGTTCTTGAACTACCAGTTGCTCCCTTACAGAACAATCCAATCATCAATTGGAGAGTTTTGCCCAACAATGTCATAGTAGTTGTAAGGGAAGACAAGATCATTCAAAAGTTTACTGGATGGTTACCTTTGATCATGTCCTGTTCAAGAAGTGATGTTATTAAACTATTGATCATTAGTAAACCAAGGATGAGAAAGAAATCATGGAAAGAATCTGGAGCTGGATACCTAACTAGAATGATTGATGCTGCTTTCTATCCAGACCATTATCCAGAACAATTTGCGGACCAAGGAAATGTCTATGCTTGGAATGTGATTCCAACTGCTCAAATGTATTTCTTTGAGAAATCAGGCAAAGTATGTGAGCTATATCTGTATGAAAAAGAATATCCTCATTCTGAGAAGACTATGTATCAGATATTCACAAATACAATGATGAAACCTTATGATGCTGTTATGTTCCAGAACAAATTGACTTATTTCACAAAGAGAAACAGCAAGTACATCATTGCTCAAAGAAAAGCTCAAAATCAAAGAACCCTAGAGAAGAGAAAGAAAGAAGAAGAAGAACAGAAGAAACTTGATTGATTAAAAGATAATCAATAAGTTTAGGGGGAGATTGTTGGAGCAGATCATAGTTTAACAGTTCAACTTAATACTGATGCTGCAGTTAGTACTGATCATAGTTACTACTGATGAATATTGTGTTTAGTACTGATGGGGCAGAAACTTACTAAGGATGAAGTTGATACTGATGAAGACTATAACTAAGTTACTACTGATCAAGGCATATTGAAGATACTACTGATCAATAGTAGTTACTACTGACGTTGATATTGGACTTACTACTGATCACCAAACTTACTACTGATGATATGGATTTACTACTGGTGATTGCAGTTTACTACTGATACGCGTTTTGGAAGCATATCAAGTCCGGGATCTTCGTAGAGATAGTTATAGAATGTAAGTCAATGTATATCTTTATAATTCGAATGTAAATCAAGTCCTAGAATAACTAGGGTAAATAGTTTAGCTTCAAGGACTATTATAAATAGTTCCTTACGAATTGTAAACGTACGTGTGTATTGTTAACTCGATAATATACATTGAAGCTTTTTGTAAAACTGTGTTCTTAATATTTTCGTTTATTATTTACAGTTCATTGTTCTTAATATATTGATATAGTGTTGATCCGCTGCAACTTCTATAATCAATTAGATCTAAGGTGTTTATTAACTTCTTCATAGTTAATCGATCCTGACATTATGCTTATTAGTTTATTATTTCTTTGTATTAAGATGTTTAAAGAGGTAGGAAAAAGTCTTGGTCTATGGGTCCTCTTTTATTTACTTTCGTATTTTTTTGGTCTTAACTTTGTAATATTTAATCGTGGATAGTACTTTTGGATATTGTATATTCTAATGACAGTTTTCTATTGTGGTAAAATCTATATTAATGTTTTGTCACTGCCCTTTCTTATAGCTACTAAACATATACTTATAAAGTAATTAATATGCAATATATTGATACTCGGTTTTCTCCATTTGGTCATTAAAAATAATTTTGCTAGATCATCTATAAAAGAAAAGTTGATATGACAAAAATAATAACATATTTAAGGTTAACCGTTGGAGATACTCTAAGTAAGGTAACACCTAATTAATCTTTTTTCGAAAATTATCACAGTTGGATGCTTTATACTTGATATCCAATATCTCAATGGAGGAAATTAGTCTGCTGTTTGGAAATGTGCGGGATCCAAAGCCCCGAGTCCCCATATATGGCTTTAATTTTAATTTTATTAAAGTTTACTGGGATCTTATTTGTTCATTTAACTAAATGAAAATAAATATTTTTCATGTTCGAATATTTAACAAATAAATAAACATAAACAACTTCCCCCAATGGTTTATGTATTAGTTGGAAAAGGTAAAAGTAAAAAACCAACCAATGTGGCAAACAAGTATTGGTTGTGGCCAAGGCAAACCACCTTCATAGTCAACAAGAGATGATGTCGATTTTATATTAAAAAAGTGTACAACTCACATGAGATATTTGGTTAATTATGGTGTTCTTCATGACAGCCCATCAAGTCCTCAATAAATGAATATGGGTCGGGTCGATGACAATAAATAGGTATTTTATGCTGATGCATGTACAACGGAATAGCATGTTATGTATGCCCCATAAAAGGGTGAAAATACGTCATCCTACACATCAGCATGTTTGACCTGACAATCTGCACAAAGAGGAAACTTGTTGGCGTAAAGTGCTAAAAAAATAGAACTTGATAAGAATAGTGGGTATGGGCACCACATGTGGTGGTGCCCTTTTCCGCCACATCAGCGCCACCTCATCAACCACACCACCACCACACCACATCATTTGGTGGAAATACCCACAACACCACACCACACCATTTTATTCTATTTAATTTTAAATAAAAAATAAAAATAAAATATCAATCCACCAATTAGAAGCTTATTTCCATCAAAAAGCATGCCTCCACACCGTTGCCGAGCGTTGCCCGTGGGGTGGCTCCTCCACGCCGGACCCCCAACGGCGTTGGGGGGGGCGGTGTTCCAACCAAAACCCCACGCCGTGCCCTCCACCTCACACCCCCACGCCACACCGGTGTTGGCCCATACCGAGCGGCCTAAGGAGAACAAGAGGATTCCCACAAGTATATATCTGTCCACGTAAAAGTCAACCTTTAAAAAAACTTTTTTTGTGTGTTTTTCTTGCGGTCTATAGTTTTTAACAGATAAATGAAGAGATGGGCACAATTTCAAGCAAAAAAGACGTCTGCTTCCATAATATTCTCTTTGAGAATTACACACATTTCTACTTCCTAACTTCCACGTACATAAACTTATATAAAGAAAATAAGAAGCACTAACTTACTCCTAAAGAACCGGTCCCACATGAACAATTCAACCTACAACCTATCATTAATTATATTATTTAATTAAATAAATTTAAACTAAAAACTCTTACTGCAACATTTATTCAAGATTAAATCTAACAGTCTATATAGTTTTTAACAGATAAAATATGATGTGAGAGTTGATTTCGTAAAAATAAATGATATCATGAAATCTTTGTTGTATAGATTAGCTATAAAACCTTCATAATAATGAAGTTCATTTTCCTACAAATTAATTATTACTTTTCACAATTGAAAAAAAAGTTTGGTTACCTTCATATTACAGGTAATTCCTCATCCAGTCTTCCACTGGGCTCTGACATTCTGTTCCAGCCCTTCAGCCTATCTCGGCCCATCAGCCTGTATCGGCCCACAGCAATTCTGATCCAGGTATGCATTGTTCGGCCCATAATTCTCTTTCTGCTGGGCTCTTTCTGTTCGGCCCATAATAACAACCGGTTAGAGATTGAGACCCATTGGAACAAATTACTCCCCGGCAAAATCAATATTCTTGTGTAGCTTGCAAATAATAGACCCCAGCTAAAGTTAATCTTGACAATAAAAGAATTGACTTAGGGTCCGTTAGATACTCAACTTATGACAATGAGTTTGAAGATGAACCATATATTTTTCTTAGCTCCAATGTGGCTAAGGATTTATGGACCTCCATTCTCATTCAGGGCCGTCCCTGGGTATGGGCGACAAGGGCGGCCGCCCAGAAAATTTAAGGGCCCATTTTCAAAAAAATCAGCCTATGTATATATATGTGTAAACTCATTTGAATCAAAGTAAGTCCAAAAAATATTGAAAATATGCAGACTACAGAGTCCAACCCAGATATTTAACTTGGGTATTGGGGCGACACTTTTAATTTGACGGGTATTATTTTGTTATTTGGGGGGAAAATTACTTCAGGGGCCCAATTTTAAGATTTTGTCCAGGGCCCAAAAATTAAATTAACCGGTCCTGTTCTCATTTGGTGGCAAATTCAAGCATCCACCCCCACTCAATTCATGATGCTCTCAACCTTGCCGATTCACTTGTGGTACCGGGACGACACATGACACAATTCAAGGTAGTTATACTCTTCAATTTTTGGACGTTATGGTGTTTTAGAAATAAGATGGCCTTCCCTTCAAAGAAAACGAGAAAGATACCTTGATCGATGATGTTAAGGTTTTCTTTTTTTCTCTTTCTTTGGATCTTCAATAGGGAAAAATTATAAATTGTAATTGACAAGAGTGGTGGTGTTGCAATCCTCTAACTATGTAATTATTTGTTCTCTGACTTCTTGCTAAGCATTTGTTAAAAAAAAACTTCAAAGTACAAGTTATGCTACTAAATAAAATTAATTTTTAGATAATAATTTAATAATAAAAAACTAATAATTAAAATGGATTAAATTTTTTTTTTTTGAATATGTGAGAGCATTAAAAAATTTCGATCTCACCTATTTTACAAAATTTACTTGATTTTATATGACCTCAAATTTCTCTATAAATGTACATCCATTTATTCTGGTGTATTCTTATGCCACTTAGGCAACAAGACACATGTGTCGAGGATATGTAGCCATGTGGCAAATGCCAACTACAGGTGCTTCATCCTTAAGAACCTACCGATTAATTGTTACAAATTCATATGATAATATCATTATCTCAGACACAAACATCCGCTAATGCCGACAACAGCTGCTTCATCCTTAAGAACGGCCTACCGATCGATATAGATTATATATAGATGTTCAGTTTTGTTTGGAGTAAGCCATGCAGTGCTTCACGTATGCGTTTATCCACAAAGTTTAAGAGGATGGTTTTTAGGCGCACACATGCGTGGAACCATGCAAACTTAACCATGTATATATGGTCATGGCTATGGTGCCACGCTGTGTGCGTCTAAAGATTAACACGGCTCTTAACCGACTCTTCGACCAAAGCTGGTTCATGTTAATTAATTGATCAATTAGAATCAAATTAATCTTACCGTACTATCCGTAAGTTAAACAATGATTCATAACCGGTGAGATTAATTTTACCGTATTATCATGAATTGTATGTTTGGCCTGATTTCTATTTAGTTTATATTTTTCTGATTTCATACATCTTAAATTCAAATAATTTTCATACAAATTAATTTATTTTGTCAGGTAGCTTTCGATCGGTGTTAGGGGCTGCAGTTTAAAGTAGTGGCGGGAATAAAAACCAAAAATCGAAATCAATGCTAAAACCGATAAAATAGAAGTCATTTCAAAACTGACTGATTGATTTTAAATTTTGAAAAAATTAACAGATTCGGTTTGGTTTGGGTTTACTAGAAACCATTCGCTAATTATTGTTTATATTATGATTATATGATATAACAGTTTATATTTTTAATTATGAGCTAAAAATGATATATTGAGCTAAATATGATAACAAATTAATATTTAAATTAAATATTGTTGCTTAGACTACCTCTAGCACAGGTGACTAGACTCATGTTTGGTCGACATTATCACATCAACTTTATCTCTTTAAACCAAACACGTGATAAACATGGACCAAATTATTATGCTGAACTAACCTATGCCGGAAACTTAAAATTGATTTTATTAATACATGTAACCACTTACTATGTATAATCTATAAGAAACTAATTAAATACACACCCTCGACCTTCATCGGTCTCAAGAGCGACCGAATTTTTAATTTTGAGGGGTGGGAAGCGCCGGAACAGGAGGTTTGCCTCCAGCACACCCTTACACCTTATTCTATATTTGTATTTTTTTTTACAGATAAATATATTAACTATTCCATCCGTCCTACAAAAAACTTCTCATTTCACTCTAAATTTTTGTCCCACAAAAAACTTCTCATTTCCCATATTTGATGGGCTCCACACAATAAAAAAAATATTATTACTAAAGACCCCACCAATAATATCCATTAACTATCTTTTTCTCTCCAACCCAACCTTATATTTTAATCAAAAGTATTATCAATGACCCCACCACTAACTATCACCTAAATACTTGTGCAAAAGCCAAATGAGAAGTTTTTTGTGGGACGGAATGAGTAGTAAAGAGTTAGAAAAAAAGATATAAGAAAAGAAAGAACAAGATTTACATGAGATAAGAGTTATCACTCCAATCTACCTAATTTAGACTAATATTTTTATCTCTCCTATTTATACATAAAAAAGAGTAAAATTTTACATTTATCTCCTGGCAAATTTCTTCGGCGCTTGAAAGAATGGAAAGTTATGTCGTTCATGTATCTCCAAATAATCCACACAGCCGACATTATAACCGCCTCGAAACGTTTATTGAAAACCATCTATACATGAATACAATCCGTTAGTTTAAAGATGTCTAAAAGATTAGTGGGCTTGTTATGTTGAATATTCCACCAAGTAACGATCTTATCCTAAATATCTCTAGCAATGGTGTAATCAATGAAGATCGATGTGAGTCTGATTAAAAAAATGAAAGTTTGTGTAATAATTATGTAATTTTAAAAAACTAGGTGGGTTTATTTTTTAGACCGAAACCAAATAGTCAATGTGCGTTGGTAGCAGGCCAGACTCCACGTAGGAGACCAAGGCCACAAATAAAATTCTTGTGGTAGAACACAGCAACGGATTAAAACAGTGCAACAATGATATTGGTGCCTATTATTTATGTACATTTATATATTTATTCATTTGATCAAGACAAGTATAAAATCAATAGATAATATGATGAAAAAGAATTAGTGAATTACACAAGTAATCTTGTGGCGAGTAATAACATGAAATAGCTATAAATAGTACTCCGCAGCAATACCATGCTCACTACGATTAGATGTTGAAATTTTTTTACTTAAAATAAATGAGTTTTTCTAACATGTTACCCCCAAAGTATTATATGTTAAGGTGTATTAGTTCAATCAAGGTTTCCTAATAAAGTGTTATTAAATATTAATGAAGTTTATATGTTACATTTTAAAAAGATGTATTAAATACATTTTTTAGTTTTAATAGAAAGTAAATGTTATTTAATGCATTTTAACATATGACACATGGTAGAAAAACGCATACTAAAATATTGTCATAAATGTATTGTAACTTTGTAAGTGTAATTATTAGAACTTAGACCATTTAATTATCGTTACTACTCACCACCAACTTGGTAGTTGTATTAATTTTCTATTAAAAAACATATCTAACTAATATATATATACGAGTAATATCTATATCTATATCTATATATAATAAAAAAACGAGTTTCAAAATTGATGTTGCATTTATTACCATGTCATAAATGAATTTAGCTATAAATTGAGTTCGAATGCATTCAATAATACGTTCAACTTAAGAAGTTCTAATATTGAGTTTCAATTATACATTTAATTATATCTTTAACTAGCTTGAATGCAATTATGTCCAATCAACTTTTCAAGTGCATCAACGTTTTAAATGCATTTAAATGTACCTCAATCGAAACCACTACCATAACAATTCAGTTATAACTAAATGCTTTAATTTGAAACGTTTGGATGCAGCAATTCTATATATCATAATTGGATGTCGCCAAAAAAACAATGGTACATTTGCTGCTGTAAGAGGACACACAAGATTCTGGCGACAAGGTCGTGATTCCAGTGAATAGACGGGAATCAACAAGCAGTCGCGATTCGCAATGGAGGTCGTAATTCCGACATTGATTTGTTTAAATGATGTATGCAAATGTATGCAAATGTACGTAAATCTACACATTCTTTTGAAAATGTACGAAATTCAAACCAATTGTATGATACTTGAAACATTGTCGTTTAATTGTTATATCAATTTACCTTATTTGAACATGTGTATCAAAAGTTTTTGTTATTTTGCCTCAAATGACTACATTTGATCGTTGTTAAGTGGATATAATGAGCCTACAAAATAATATTACTTTAATTGATGTATCAATGCATGCGATCGTATTAATTGGATGTTTTAGTGTTTCCCAACCTTTTATTGTTCTTTTTGGGCCTTTTTTACTTATTTTAATTTCAAATTTTAGGCCTTTGAAGTCTATAAATTTGTGTATATAAATCATTATTTAAAAAATATACCAACTTTATTAAAATATAAAAACTCATTATTTATTTGTTGTAGGGTGGGCTTCAATTGCTAAATATTGTGCCAAAAAACTAACTTGAGCACAAATGAGTTTCAAGATTGATGTTGCATTAAATTTAATATCTTAATTCCATGTTTTAGTTTGTTTTTGAAATTAATATTAAATAGACTTACATTATACGAAGTATTATGTTTGATCTAAAACGTGTTGTATCCCCCACAACCGTTTCATTTGTTCTTTATGTAGCGTTTCATACATCTAAATCAATATACAATTTATTACCCTCCATATGCATACCATGTGTTTAAGTAAAAAAAAAACGCTCACATGCCTTAAATGTGGTGATTCCAGTCGTTTCTTAGATGCCTTCATGATAGAAATATGTCTGCCTTAAAAGTTCATGCATTTAAGTTAAAAATGTTTGATTAAGAACATGCATTTAACACACTAAATGAAAACGTCAAAGTATTTAACTCTTCGGATAAGGGAAATGGTTCTGCTATTTGGGATTTTGGGACTATCCAAGCAACCAGCTTATTCTGGCTTAAATCTAAGCTTAAAAAACTGAATTTGGAGGGTAAATTGGTGATGTGGCTTTCTGACCCCAAAGTACGTTTTTAATTCTTTGTATTTATTTGTTTATGCTGTTTGATAGGAACAAAATGATTAAGTGCTGAATGATTCAACGGTCTGAATGATTAAGAGGTTTTGTATAAAACGTGTTTTGAATGTGTGAATTGTTTATATAAGAATTATGACTGCTTAATGATTCAGCATATGCTTAAAGAAAGAATGGTTCAGCACTATATTGTTGTCTCATTCAGCATATACTTCATTCAGAGACGCTAAACAAACACACTGAATGCTGAATGGTTCAGCATTCAGCGCTGAATGGTTCCATTAAGCTGCAAACAAACACCACCTTAGTTTTGGTATTGCTCTCAGTTCTTAGGTGTAGTTTTTGCCCCTTTATTGTTTTTATTTGTATTGTTTAGGTTTGTATTCGATACTAGCCCTTTGCTAGCTTTTTAACAACCAGCTTCTTTTGGCTTAAATATAGACTTAAAAACTGAATTAGTAGGGTAAATTGACGACGTGACTTTCTGACCCCAAGGGTGATTGCATTGCCAAAGCTCCCTCCTAATTCCCCTAGAAAATTTCATTTTTACACTTTTGGTTGATTTATGTAATCTATATTTATATCTATATCTTATCGATATATATATCTATATCTATATAAATAAAAAATTGGATTCCATGACTGATGTTGTATTAAATACCTATATTTAACTAAATGTGTTTAACCCTTCAAAAACTATTTGAGTACTCAAAATGTTACAATTTTAGATTTATATAGATATATAAGTTTTATAGCATGTGTAAAGACGTATATTGAACGCATTAATGAATTGAAATGAAATTTTATATCAAAATACCCTTACCCCTTAAATAATTCATAAAGGGCCTAACTTTTCTATTTTTAACCCCATTAGTGTTTAAGCCCAATTATGTGAGTCTAATGATCATTTTAGTCGACATAGAGTTTTTATTTAATTAAAATCAGTTAAAAAATTTCTTTAATATTCTAATGCAACATTTATTATCAAATGCAACACATTTTAAAAAATTGCGTCTAAAAGGTTGCATTACGTTTATTTTGTAGTGTTTTAAAATTTATAAAATAATTTAGGCCCTTCCTCAGCTTCACAAGAATCATGTGTTGGTCCCTCGAGTAGAGGACGCCGCAAGACGGGCTTTAACAAGAAAAGTAAAACAAATAACTCGGACACATTTTGCTTTGTTCATACTTTCTAGGTGATACCAATAACTCTTTATCATGAACAAAGCCCGTGCATCGCACGGACCATGCTACCTCGTATAGACAAACATTTAAGTGTGCAATATGTTGGAATATTAAATATCGTTAACAAAATCAAATTCGAAAAGGAAGAGCATTTTCAATGGTAGCTTTTATAAAAGCTTATTACTATTATAATAAGTCTTTGGATGACTTTTTACCATTGAAATACCTAGCTTATTTAAAAGCTTATTACAAAGACTTTTTTTTCTACTAACCTTTTAATGGACTTTCAATGTTTATCTTTTTTAATCCCTTATGTTTAATAGTTTATCATTTTAAACCTTAGATATATTATACATAAATTCTTTATTATATTTTTATTAGTTAATAAATAAATTATATAATATTTAATGTCAATTATTATAACATTGTTTGTATGAGATATTTTAAAAAAATATTATATTTAATAAGATGTTATAAAAAGTGTCAAATTATATAAGGGGTATTTATAAAATATTTAAGATAAAAAGTAAATTATAAATAGTGTAAAAGTAAAAGCTTTTAGAAAGGTTAACCATTGGAAATACTATTTATGTAGAGATTTTTTATTAGTAAATTATTGATGTAACAAAAGTAATAAGCTATTATCTCTCAGAATTTATAACAAAAAACTATTACTCCGTACGTATATTGTTAGCCTCTTTTCATTTTGACCAAATTTACCTACTTTATTTTCAACGTAAATTTTTGATTTCATCAATTCATTTAAACTGCATGGCCTTTTTTAGTGTTATATAACTGACTAGCTTCATAGCCCGCCCGATTGGGCGGGCATGTTTCGAAAACTTTATTATAGAAGAATATCAACAAATGTTAATAATTTTAAAAATGACATAAGAATCGATAGCTGTAATGATGAGTTTGTCCAAAATTTGATACATGAACAGATGTTACATAAAATTTACAGACGAAATAAGACTTCTTTGTATCAACCAAAAATTTTGTATAAAATTTAATCACAATAATGGTTTGGCCAATTAGGGTTACACGTGAAAGTTATGAATAAATCAGGATAACCGTAAAATTTACAAATCGTTATAGCGTCTAAATAGGTCTGCATCATATACCTTGGACTTCCGGTAAATAATGGAATAGGTAAATAAAGTCAATTAGTGTTTGATTATGATAATAATGTAAATAATAGTGTAAAAGATATATGGATATGAAAGGGCATATGATAATAACCTAAAACGTTAGGCGTATTATCAGATGTGTCTGGATTCTGGAAGGTCCAAATGACAAAAGTTTCTCACCTATTTATACATATTACGAAAAATAAAACTAATCACGAGTAATGTTAACAAATCAATTACACGAAGGACACGTGCAGCAAAACGGCGAGGTAAGGCATTATGGGCCATATGAAGTTCAACTTCACGACCTAATAATCCAGCAGATGCATCAATAGATAGACCAATATCCCTTTAATGGCGACTTTGATGTTTCATCAAAATCAAGTTCTTTATACTATTTGCTCACTAAATCTATTTACAACCTAAAAATATGTACAATACAAATACAAAATATTATTTTTTGGAATTATTAAAATAATAATATAAACAAAAAATGCAACTTGAATCTGTTTTCATATAGAGTAAAAAAGTGGAACTCCAAGAGTGCAATAGAACTCGGTTTAACCATTTCACCACCATCGCTTAATTTTGAATAATCCAAAAGAGCTTTATTTTCCACAAAATTCTCATATCCATTTGGTGATTTTCTCATAATATTAACATGATTAGTAATTTCATAACTATCACTAATAATAAAATAAATTAACTTACATCATCCACTTGTTTTTGCACCAAAATAAACCAACATGATAATTACCAGCTAAATGTATCCAATGCGGATCTACATAAACTAACAAAAAAAATTCATAAACAATAACTGGTCCTTGGAAAACAAATCAAATTTGCATACTTGGAGTCCATTAAGAGTATACTTCAACAAAAGAGTAAATTTGACCTAAACAATAACCATAGTGTGCACCAACTCCATGTATTTCCATTCTAGGTTCAGACACTTGACTTAAACATATTAAATCGCCAATCATAAAGATCAGTACTTTAAGTCAAAGCAAATCTATTTGACTATTTTGGTTATTGCAATGACTGATATCAAAACAAATTAGACCAAAAAAACTGCAATCATAAAGATCAAGACTTTAAGTCAAACCGGTTGATTTGACTATTCGGGTCTTTATAATTTTATTAATTTCATTGGGCCGCAAATGGCACCTGTATAACATTCCTTTTTTTTATAAACTGATTTTACAGAATGCTAGCATCTAGAAGCACATTTTCCTTCAACATTTGGGTCGCAATTGGCACCTGTATAAATTACTTTAAATAAGTTATGATTTAATAAAATGTATAAAAATTTATAACTCAGACATATCGCTTAACCTTCAACATATGTAACCTGCAGTTGACCCGTTTGAACTTTTTGACCATTTTCCTTTTAAACTAAATTCCGGTTCAAATATGCAATAAACCTATTAAAAAAAATATGCAATAGATTTTAAAATCAATGCATATGAAATAAACTTGGCTAGTGTTAGGGTTTTTTTTTTGGTAAAGGGCCGTAGCCCGGTAAATGAAAATAAAAAATACAGAACATGCATGCTAAAGACCCCCAGTGTATAGATATAGGGATCGAAAGCAGCCCAAAAAGAAGTACATCAGCCTACCCAAACCTAGAAAGAAGGAAAAGCTAGGAAAACATACAACTCTAAAAACATGACACCATGGGAAAAATACAACAAAACCACAAACAAAAGAACCTGAAACTCAAGTCTCAGACTGCATCCACTGAGTTGTCTCGCCCTGATCTGAAAGGACCTCATCCTCAGCTACCAGATCAACCACCTCATCCACTGCCGGGAAATAACCAATAAGGTTCCCATTCGGATCTATCCCATAAAGCTCTTTCCATTGTCTCAAAAAATATATGACTTTCCTTCTCGGCCACGAGGCAAAGCGTTTTAGAGACAAACCCGAACCTTTAACAGGCTAGTCTTAGGGTTACAGTGAGGAATTGTGGAATTCCAGTTTTGACCTATTACAACGTCATTTTGACCTGCCAATTTTGTAAAATAATTATTATTTTAAAATATAATTAATGAAATAACCTGTTACCTGCTACATTTGTACTTGTATTCACCATCTAGAATCTCAATACATGTGAACATGTATTTTCATCACATTTGTAACATGTAACCTGCTACATTTGCCATTAGGGTGATTTTACTCTCTCAAAGGAACTCGATTCAGATATAGAATTTGTATCATGTTGATGATGACCAAATTTGACTTCAAGACTACAATATGAAGTTATTAGGGATACACAATATGCATAAAAAAGTGTACAAAAAATTTGAATGAATCGGCTATTACCTTCTCATCTAAAAAAATCATGTTGATTTTATACCTGGCCAGTGGATTTGTTAGGTCATTAGATTTCCACAACTCATATTTTTGAAGGCTACAGGTATCTGCTGCAAATAATTTGCATTTATCTGGAAATGTTCATTTATGTAACACTTATTTTTATAAATAGTATACTTAACCTGAGCTTTGTCAAGAAACATGCCAGAACTCTTCACGAACTTCACTTTCTATACTTTTACCAGATTCATTATCAGCAACCATAGATTTCTCAAGCTTATCCTTTGCTGAATACTTAAAATTCATATAAATTTAACAAATTAAACAAAGTTAGAAGGGTGTGTTTCGATATGCATTTTAACATACATCATTGCCACTTCAAAAAACCAAAAGCAGATTATAAAATAACAATTTCATAAAAGTCGCAAACAGTGAAAATTTCTAAAATTTTCTCAGAAAATAATTGCATTTTAAGTGATGATTACACATTGAACATACGCAATTCATAATACTCAATCAAGAACAAACAAACCCTACACCTAATTTTAGTTTGAAAAGGATAACCAATCATTGCTACAGTTGAATTCTACTTCTGCATACCATAATCGTAACCGTATTGAATGCAATGAACTTCAAAAGAAATTTAGAACTGCATCATTCCTACCTCCAATTCCAATCACTTCGACAATATCGCTGTATCTTCCTATAGATTTGTATCCCCTTCTCTGTTCAATATTCGTGAAACGATGAAAAATGATTACAACAATTTAAAAAATCGATCTTGTAAATTGAGAAAGTAATTTCATTCTGAAATCCCTAACCTGAAAAATTGAGGAGTAAATAGTAAATCGACTGATTTGACCAGTAATCATAAACCCTAAATCACGGAGTATTCAAAGGGGAGAACTGTTTAGGGCTGAATTCAAAATTCGGCCGCTTCTACATCAAGACGATGAACGAAAAAGCTATGTAAACTGTAGAGTTGAGATGTAATGCAGTTTATTAAATTCATTACTCTTGTGTGGAATAATCATGAAACTACGATCTAGACGATTACAAGCAAAAACAATACCTACGATGGAACCAGATTGATCGATGAAGCATCGATCGATTGAGGAAGCAATGATGGATTAGGAAGCAGGCGACTGAGGAATGATTGATGAAGCAGCGATTGATTGAGGAACGACTGAGAAGCAGCGATCGATTGAGGAACGATTGAGAAGCAGCCGATCGATTGAGAAAACGATTGAGAAGCGGCGATCGATTGAGAAGCAGCCGATTGAAGATTGGATCGTGACAAAGGGATTGAAGATGGAAGTGTACGGAAGTTTGTGAGGAAACGTTGGCCAACCAGTGAATTACATATGGCATTTTCAGCCAATCAAATAGCTTGAAACGGGTGATGTGTCAAACTAAAATCATATGTAGCTCCATATATAGGGGAAGATTTGGTCAATAAAATTACTCCGTAATAAGTAATAACCATCCTTCACGATTATATTTATAACCTAGTGGTAAAATACAATAAGGACCGTAATATTCTTTAATTAAAGAAAGAGTAAATTACATGGAAGGTCCCTGTGCTTTACCACTTATTGCAGCCACAGTCCCTGAATTTCATTTATTACACCAGAAGTCCCTGGTGTATACAATTTGTTACACCCATGGTCCCTACTACCCTTAACTTTTTCTAAATGACGAAAATACCCTTTTGATCTTTTGTAATAAACCGAAGATAAGGGACCGTGAGTGTAATAAGTGATAAACCACAGGGACCATCCATGAAATTTACTCTATTAATTGATTTCTTTTTCTTTTCTCTCTTTAATTGATATTCTTCCGTCACATTCAAACTCACTACCCACATCTATCTCTTTGAATTCAAACCTCAATCAATAACCATTATCGTAACGTCATCAAACCCCTAAGTAGTCGATCCATCACCAACCCATGCCTCTGGTTGTCTTCTCCAGTTGTTCCGCCACCGATGATGTTCTATCGACATGAGTATGCAAAACACCAACTCCTATGACAACGTCCATCAATTGTCTGAATCACCGCGTGTGCAAACTAACAAACTCCTCTAGCAAAGTGCATCAATTGTGTGAATTAATTCAGGTCGATAAAATGTCATAGGTGGCTGAACAACTGAAGAAGGCAACCGGAGGCAGGGGTTGGTGATGAATCCAATCTTGAGGGGGTTTGGTGGCGCGAGGATAATGGTTATTGATTGATGTTTGAATTCAAAGAGATAGATGTGGGTAGTGAGTTTGAATGCGACAGAAGAATATCAATTAAAGAGAGAAAAGAAAAAGAAATCAATTAATAGAGTAAATTTCATGGATGGTCCCTGTGGTTTATCACTTATTACACTCACGGTCCCTTATCTTCGGTTTATTACAAAAGATCAAAAGAGTATTTCCGTCATTTAGAAAAAGTTAAGGGTAGTAGGGACCATGGGTGTAATAAATTGTATACATCAGGGACGTCCAGTGTAATAATCAAAGTTCAGGGACTGTGGTTGTAATAAGTGGCAAACCACAGGGACCTTCCGTGTAATTTACTCTTAAAGAAAACCCCCCCTAAAAAACAAGTATAAATCGGCGTAATAATTTATTAATTTTAGCGATAAACAACCGTCAAAAATGTCTCCTTTCCCTGTACTTCTGCAGATTCCTTAAACGAATGGTCCATCTTCAATCATTTTGATTTCGCCATTGATATTACTCCCTTTTTCTAGGGTTTTTGACCCCCATACCGTCTATGCTTTCAGGTCTACCATTTCACTCGAGCGATTCTACGTATTTTAGGGTTTGATAAAGGTAAAAAAAATCGTTAATTTCTATATTGTATTCATACTTTAGTTTGATTGCATCTCAATTGTGAAAATCGCATAAACTTGGTGTATTTCGAGTTCTTTGGTCAAATGCTTTGCGAATTTTTAGCTTTCTTCTTCTTTTTGCTCGAACTTACAAATTTCTTTCACGATTTACAGCAAAGTCGAGCAATTGTCCAGATTTTAGGGTTTGTTTACAGTTCAATTTGCTCTTCAAGTAGGTTAATTTCGCCCGCAATATTCAATTTTATGATTAATTAAAGTTTGATTTGTGGAAAACGCATAACAATTCTCTGCTAGTTATCCAGAATCTAGGGTTCCATTAAAGGGATATGTATTCTTGTAAACGGCTAATTTCTGCTTAGAATCTTCAATGTTTGGATTGGTCATAGTCTGATTTAGGACAAATTTGTAACAATTGTGTGTTTGCCTCTGCACATCTTCAGTTAATTAATTATAGCACAATTATTAGTTAGGGCTTACAAATTAGTTCACATATCTAATCTTTAATGAAATCGATTAAAGCTCAACTGTTAGTTAGGGTTTGCAAAGTAAGTTCAAAGATCTAATCTTTTTCCTGAACAAATGTTAATTCTGATACAGGATTACAGGAAGAAGTGTAGTTAACCGATGAAAATGGGTTGAAGTTTTTGTCATATTAATAACCAAAAAAAAGCATTAAATTTAGCATCAAGATAAATCCTTAAAAGCTTATACCTGAATACAAGATGGTAATGGAGGACGGAGAACTCGATTTTTCAAACCACGAAATGTTTACAGATGCAAATATGGGTGATATTCCTAGCAACGATTCAATCGATAGTTTCTTTGATGATATATTCAAAGACACACATGCATGTACACATACACACACTTGCAACCCACCGGGCCCCGATTCTTCACACACTCACACATGTTATCATGTGCACACCAAAATCGTGCCTTCAATGAGCGGTGATGATGACAAAACTCCAACTGACGACACTGCTGAGTCAGCAGACAAAAAAAGTAAAAAACGGCCCTCGGGAAACCGTGAAGCAGTGAGAAAATACCGTGAGAAAAAGAAAGCACGGGCTGCTTCTTTGGAAGATGAAGTTGTTAGATTGAGAGCTTTAAATCAACAATTAATGAAGAGAATTCAGAGTCAAGCTGGATTGGAAGCTGAGGTGGCAAGATTGAAGTGTTTGCTTGTGGATATTAGAGGAAGAATTGAAGGTGAAATTGGATCATTTCCTTACCAGAAACAAGCGGCGGTTAATCATAATATAGTCAACCCTAGTTTGACTAATGGGTATGTGATGAATCCTTGTAATATGCAGTGTGGGGATCAAGTGTATTGTCTTCATCCTGATGTTGAGAGTGATGGGAAAAATGCATCAATTCATGATCCGAATGGTTGTGAGTTTGAGAATTTGCAGTGTTTGGGGAACCAAAATTCTTTGCTCGATGAATTTCCAAATTGTGCAACTGATGATACTTTTCTTGCAGCTAATCCTGCTGCTGGACGAACCAAAAGAAAAGGTAACAAAAGTATTCAAATTAATTTTGTTATTAATTTTTGACAATTTTGAGAGCACGGAACTTAATTATAATGGTAAAACTGTAAAAGCCCAAAGTATTGAATTTACCGCTTGTAATGCCCTGAAGAACAAGAACTGATTGAAAATGTACCTACCATGTTGGAATCTATATACTTGTTGCTGATTTTAGCAAATAATCCCAAAATAAGAGCGCATTTTCTTGTTAGCAACTAGAGAATGAATTTATAGGGAGATACCTATTTCATAATTTATGAGTCCAGTTTGGTAACAGTAAATACTTCCTTTTCATTGTCCAGCACGACTCACACATTGTTTAGTGAAATTATGTCCCACTATAATTTTATATTATTTTATTAATAATAAAAAAGAAACTAGTGGGGTCAAAGTCAGCAGCATGAATTTGCCCCCCCCCCCCCCCCCCCCCTATGAATTTAATTATTATAATTTTATAAAAAAAAATACAAAATCGCCTAGTAGTTAATATATTATATAAAAAAGGTCTAGCAACTAGATTGTAACCCTAATTGGTTGTTACTATCAGGTCTGATAATGTAAATGTTTGCTTGTATTACAGGTTCTCGTGCAGCAAAATAGCTAAATAAATTGTGAGCACCTGAATGAAGCTTTGGTGGTGTATATCTTGGTCAAGCAATCTTTTATCAGTCTGTTTTTGTGAGTTAACATCGGTTTATGTTATGTTTAGTAAAACGTAACCCGAGAGATGTTTCTTGATGTGTGTTTTTAATAATGTTTTATTGATGAGGAAGTTTTTTATGATGTTCAGATGATTAAATTTCTTCCCATCATTGGATTCTCGAATTATTTAATCTTCATGTATGAATGATGTCAGTTTTTTTATTAGACTGAAACTGAGAAATAAGAATAATGGAGAGAAAAAAAAACTGAATCGATATATAAACCGTTCTGTATTGGCTTTGGTTATAGTTGAACTTTTAAAGTACACATGCTAAAGTTTTTTAAATGTTTATAAAATTGTTATATCATGCCACATTACCAGCTTATAAATCTCCACTTTTATAAACTTGTATTTAATACGGTTCACGAAAAAATGAGCCTCTTGATATATTTTTGGATATTATTGAACCTAGCACAGGAGATGATCTAATAGAAAAGTCTAAATTTGGATAATTATATCTTAGGCCTATATGTAACTAAACAACTAGACATGTCGTTTAATATAGTTTTTTTGACTTTTCGCTTTATAATAAATAAATTTGATAATCGAAGAAGACGTGGAGTCTTGGTGGCTGATTGTAAAGTTCCTTGGAAAGAGACAAAATAATAATGCATGAGTCATGCTGGACAATGAAAGTTCCTCTTGGCGTGCAAAGGGGTGGGTGCTGATGAGTTCACACCTCCAAATATTTTTCCAATAATTTCACATTTTATACAAAGGATATTTGTTATCATTAGTATATGATCAATTTGCTAAGGTTTATGTTCAATCCAACAAATAACTTACAAAACTAATATCATTATATTATCACTAAGTAATAAGTATGGATTAAAAAGTAAAAATTATGTTATAAATACCTCATCAAATGTAAAGATCAAATGTACCTCATGATACACATTCAAAATGGATTATCTTTCTCTCTATTTTGTTCTTTGTTTTTTTATCTTTGAAGTTCTTTGATTAAATGCCAATAAAATATTAATTATAATTAATTTTATAACACATTATCACGAAGTTTTATAGTTTAATTAAAGAAGATTAAAACAAGAATAAGTCCTATCCAGACCAAGTTAAGTAATCAAGGTATGTAACTTCTTAATACGAGTAATAATTTACATTTTGGAGATAACTACCGTAATTCAAAGTAAAGGACTATTAATTATGGATATTTGACAACTTTGAGACAAACTTTTATGATCCTTTTAATTTATACAAAGTAACATTTAGTTTTATATCAAATAATTTTTACTTATGCTGACTAAAGTTTACTCTTGTGTCAACTAAGATTTATTTATACATACTAACTTTTACTCTTATTAATACTAACAAATATTTATATCTACCAACTATAAACTATATATGCTCACCGACTTTTATTTATGTAATTTAAACTTCCATTTAACCATACTAACAATTACTTATCTTGATGTTTATTATTATCATTCATGCTAACCAAGTTTAAATACTAATTTTTCTTTTTATCGATTTATATACAAAAAATAATTTTTAAAAATATATATATAACGGCTAAAAAAGATAATATCTTCCACTACAAGTTGGTGACCCCTCCCTGATCGGATACGATGTTTTACATGGTTTTTGATGGCCATTGAGAGCTACATAAATAATCTTCAACTCATAGTTCCCAATAGCTTGTTGCTCTTCTCGATCGAAATCAATGACAACCGAGTGAAACTACACTTTGAGCAACCCGTTTTCCCACAACTTTTGGCTCTTCTCCTGCTATGACAACCACTGCTAACGGTGACATTTTCAACTTTTATGGTTGAAGAGGAAAAGCAATAACCATTCAGAAGTAGTTTCATATTCAACCCTCTAAAACTCAACATCTTAGCCAAATAGTCTTAAACTATTCGGTGTTAAAGAATTACATATATGAACTTACACAACACGAGTAATTCGTCAAAAACTATATAAAAGAGTAATCACCATTCCAGCATTAAGCAATGAAAAAGTTAACTTTCTTCCCCTTTTTCATTCGTTCAGATTGTAAGAAAAGTTACAAAATCGAGCATGCTTTTTGACCCTTTCGCTTCTTTTTCTTCTTTTGCTTTGGCGGCTGCAGAACCACTTTAATGGCTGCATCAAAGACAGCCTTCACGTTCTGCAAATACAATAGTAACTTTTTGGTCAATATCATGGTTGACTTTTCTCACGAAAATTTCCATTTTGGGATTTTGTTAAAATCAACTATTTGCCTCTATTCTTTAAAAAATATCATGGATCCAACTAATGGTCAAATTGTAAGTCAAGCATTGCAATTTAAATGTTATATGTATATGTATATGCAAATTAAAATATGACCTGCTGTGTTTTTGAACTGCATTCTATGTAAGCAGGGGCACCAATTAGCTTCTTCAATTCCTCTCCCTGAACAAACATAAATATTAAATAATTTAATCATCAAAGCAGCAATATGCAATATTAAAGGTATTGCCAGTAACATTAAGGGGTACTTAAATAAACGGGACTAGAATAGAGTGTACCTGAGCGGTTGTAATTGGAACTGCACCAGGATGGTCACTCAAAAACTGTTTATCATCCCGAAGATCTACAAAAAATAATGAATTTTATTTTTTTGTAATAATCTAAATCAAAAAATCAAAGAGAGAATATGGATGGAAAGTTCTAACTAACCAAGCTTTGTTCCAACAAGGATAATTGGAACGCCCGGTGCATAGTGCCTCAATTCAGGTATCCACTAAAAAAAAATTGCATTAATTACTTCTTCATATTCATATTTATTTTATTTAAGAGATAGATAAGATTTGACTTAATGAATAAAGAAAAATGACCTTTTTAGAGACATTTTCATAGCTAGCCTTGCTAATGAGAGAAAATGCAAGTATGAAAACATCAGCACCACGATAACTCAAAGGTCTCAATCTATTGTAATCTTCTTGTCCTGTTTACAACAATAGCATAATTAATTTTATCAACAAAATCAAAAATCATAAATATTCCAACCAATTAACCTGCAGTATCCCACAATCCAAGATTAACTGTGCTCCCATCTACCACCACATTTGCACTAAAATTGTCAAAAACCGTTGGCACGTAATCCTGTTAATATACATAAATCTCTAAGATATCAATCAGATCAAATAATGCATCATATTATTGCACAATACAGTGAGAGAAAAAAAAAACCATATGTTTTTTGAAACTATTATTTATCCTAAACTAATTACAACTTGTCATTTCCATGAAACCATTTTAACTTAAGTATTGATCCTACTGAGGGTAACCTAGTAAATTCGGTACAATATGAATAAATTATTAAATTGGACCACCTTCAAAAACGTATTTGGGAGGGCAGACAAATTGTGATAGATGGCTATCTCTTACCCTGATTTATTTATTTCGAACAAGTTGCATCTAATATATATCACAATTATTCATTTTTCATGAAAATTAAGAAATACCATACTCTTTATTAATTACAACTAGACCCATGAAGTTCAGTTTAGAAATCTAACAAAAATTTGCAGAGTGATATTAGGAAAGTCTTTTTCACACAATAAAACAACAGAAGGAAAAATAACCATTTTATGACTTCTAACATAATAAATAGCTCCATAAACAAATAAAAAATTAATAACAACAAATTTAACTTCCTGGAGAAAATATTAGCAGAAAACCTCCCTCCCCTGGACCGAAATTTCACATTAGTTCGATCAATTCACACACGATGAAAATTAGGTCAAAATCTATCATAAGAAGAATCTTTTTATTGGAGTTAGATAATAATTAGGTCAACATAGAATTTGATAACGTCAATTTAGGTCAAAATTAGCTTGTTCGAAATGAAAATACAGAACAAAATTGATGAACGGAGTTGAATTGACATTACAGTGGGAAAAGTATTGCTGGTGTAGGAAATAAGCATACACGTCTTCCCAACAGCTCCATCGCCGACCGTCACGCACTTTATAAACCGTGATGCACTCATTTTGTTACTTTTTTCCTCCGGTGACCGGAGTTTGACTTTGACCTCAGTCGACCGAGTTCAACAAGTACGATCCTTCTCCTTGTTCTTGATTAATTTGTATTTCCTTTATACTTGAAGTCAAAAAGGCTGCAAAATTTCTTCCACAAAAATGAAAATCCTGGTATGTTTTCACATATGTATATCTGCACAAATCAAGACCAAAATTAACAGGAACAATCAATGTTAATTGGAATATTTCATACAAATAGTCTCTCTGTGTGTGTTTTTTGTGTGAAGAGAGAATGTGAAGAACCTTTGGAGAGACAGAGAGAGAGTTGCAGTAGCTTTAGACAGCCAGCTATATTGCTTGATATTAGTCATTTTCGAATATTTTCAATGTTTTTTAATTTTTCCAAATGCTTAAAAATTTATAATTGGGTAAATGTCAGAAATTGTCCCTATGATCTTGTATTTTCTGTTTTTTTGTACCTAAACTTTTTTTTCGGGATTTTTGTCCCTGTACTCTTTAAAATTCTATTTTTCCATCCTTCCGTCTAATTTGGGTGTTAACTAACAGAATATGCCAAAAAAATGAGGGTATTTTCGTCCCTTTCAGTTTTCCCTTTTAAATTTTCTTTTTTTTTTTCTCTTTTTTATTTCACCTAAACCAATCATCATATCGGTCCCTAGGCCCCATTGCTGGAAAGGCTCGGCTTCAAAACCGTACGTGGTCATCTTTTTCCCTAAAAACCATAAAATCATGGCATCCCCACCAGTAGGTAATCGTCTGATCATCATCTTCAGCCTAAACCAACGCCTAAACCATTTATGTGTTCCCCATTTTTATTTTCGTCATTTATGATTCCAGCCACCACCACTCAGTTCTTCTTTGCCATTGATTCCAGCCACCACCACTCAATTAAAGAAATCCAAATTTAAAAATCCTATTTCAAATCCATATCCTCAGTTGCAGATGTTCGTAAGAAAATATCAAACATACACATCATCTTCTTCTTTCCGCCGCCTCGTGACGGAAATCCCTTGCTGCGATGCCACCTTCGTCCACCGCGTCGTGACGGAAATCCCTCTCTGGTGACAAAATCGATGATTAGGGTTCTTCAAAAATCCACGATTAGGGTTCTTCACAAAACCCCAATCCACAATCTCTGTGTAATCGAGGATGATGAACAGCACCATGCCAGAAAACAACCTTATAGCATACCACCGGTGGCGGCGCGGTGGTGGTGACGAGGGTGAGAAGTTGAAGAAAAGGGATATGAAGTGTTGTAGATGGTTCACGCCATTGATGAGTATGTTGTTGATCAACTTAAAGAATTCGACAACTTTTTCAACCTTGTCCCCCAAAACATCCTTCATGACCTTGCACAAACCCTCGAATTTCCCCTACAAAGCTTCTTGTTTCTGTTTTTCATCGTCGGTTTCTTCTAGTTTCAAACCTTCTTTGGTTGCAGAAACTAACTTCTTAAGAATAACAATAGATGTCTGAAGAAAAAGAAAATATCTGGGGTATTTGCTAGGTTCATCAATTGGGGATTAGGGTTCTTGTTTTATGATGAAGAAGAAGAAATGTGCAGAAAAGACCAAAATACCCTCACATGTTTTGCATGTGGGGTTAATTAACATCCAAATTTGGACGGAAGGACATAAAAACATAATTTTAAAGAGCACGGGGACAAAAATCCCGAAAAAAAAAGTTTATGGACAAAAAAGTAGAAAATGCAAGACCACGGAGATAATTTCTGACATTTACCCTTTATACTTCGTAATTTTATAAGGAAAATGATAATGACAACCCTTAGGGCTGTCAATAAGAAGCCAAAATCAATATAAAAACTGCCCCATGAATTTTAGGATAACTACTCCATCAATAAATGTACAAGCATTATATGCATGTTAAAGACAGCCCTAAGGGCTGTCATTAAAAAAATCCATTTTATAATAGGATAATTTGTATTCCAGACTTAACATCTCAGTATCTCGATATTTTCAAAAAGTAGTACTCCCTCTGTCAAAAAAAATCCTATTTCTCTTGGGCATAAACTTTTAGAAGATAGTTAGTGATGAGGTCTTTAGTAATACTTTTGATTAAAATATAAAATTAGATTTAAGAGAAAAAGTATTCTATTAGTGGAATCTTTTGTAATAATATTATTTTATTAAGTGGACCCATCAAATTTGAGAAAATGAGAAATTTTTTGTGAGACAAAATTATAAGGAGAAATGAGAATTTTTTTGTGAGACAGAGGGGTAATACTTATAAAATACTAAAATGAAGTTATTCAGATAATAAATGTTTTTTTCAATCAATATTTTCATAGAAAGAAAATGAATATTTATGTTCAGATGTCATATGTGCTTCCGAGTTTTAAAATGATCAATTCGATTAAATTTACTTAATGTGCTAAATGGTCTTAAACTTTTTAATTTTCCAAATCATAAGTTAATTTAATAATTTGGTGTTTCGGTTGTAATTTAAATGAATTATCTGCTTATTGTATTTTAAAAATGTAAATAATATAAAATAAGTAAATTCTAAAAAAAATTATATTCGTTTTGATTCATCCAAAATGGAGTTTTGAAAAAGCATGTAGGGAGGTGATTATTACGTTTTAAAAATGATAATTTACATTTGCCTATTAACTAAATAAATAAACAGATTTGCCAAACACTAAAAATTTAATTATCTAATTATTATTCATTTTAGAAACTTATTATCTATTCTTAGTAATCAATCTCAAACACCCCGAAGTACATCTCTCTAAAAATAAAAATACATAAAACAGATGATGTAGACAAATGAAACATGAGGGGAAGACAACATAGTGTGGTATCATGTCGCCAAACACAACTCAAAATATAGATATTTTGGAGTAACCTTTTATGCCACTTTTTGTATTCTTGTACACATAGGAATAGTTTACCTTCAAATGGTTATAATTGTGATAGAATCTAACAATGATATGCCAACAAAACAAAGCATGAGCTTTGAACTTTTCTAATTACATATTCAAACCATAATATCTACTAATTATACATTTAGGTGTTAATAATATATCTACTTAGACATACATACTTAAACATATTGATTCTTTTGATGCTCTGTTTTATGATAGGGATGTGGTATGTATACTACAAAAACTAATTTACTCATCATGTTGAATAAATTTTAAAATAAAATATAGAAGCATACCAAAACATAGATTATGATACATCATATAGTTTCTATAGCATAATTTTTATTCCTTTTATGATATTAGGACTGCCTCAGGCCCGGCCCAAGCACTGTGCAGCCCGTGCACAGGCCCAGGGCAACAAGTGGTATTGGGGCATCATATTTTCAGTGTAATGTCTATATATCTAGGCCCATTTATAAGAAAATATGTAAAAATAATAAGAGGGCAGATTTCTAGAAACTGTCGATTGAAATTCCCTCGCTAGTTAACTTATGCATATTTCATCATTATATTTTGCTTTCCGAGAAGCTGAGAAAGAGGACAGCCAACAGCCTGGATTTCTTCATGGTTTCCGTCAGCCAGGATTTCTTCAGGTAAATTTCATCGTTCGAGCATCTACACATTTGATTTTAGGGTTTATAAAATTGATTATTGCTATGCTTATTTTAGACATTAGAAAGGTGCTTGATTTTATGCTTACTCAATATTAGAGGCATCTACACCTTTGATTTTTCATTTCTAATCTCATATGGAGTAAACTCTAAAAGTGAGTTATTGAGATTACTGTGAATGGACAACTAGAAGTTTAAATCTGTAAATGGTGGTTGTTTAGGTTGTTTACCTTAGCAACTTACTAATGATTTCACAATATATGTGTGGCTGATGTTAGAAATTAAGTTTCTAGATTACATGTTAAATGTCATGTTTTTACAGTTTTTTTTTTCATTAATTTAAACTTTTTAATCAACATAAGTTAATTACTTGATACTTAATTGTCATGATAGGAGTCACTAACTTGAAAAGGCAATAATTAAAAAAGGAAACAACAGTTCCTGTTTTTAGTGGCATCAAAATTTTGGGCAATGGTGAATTGGAACATGAAACCATAAGTTTAACAATTTTGAGAGATTGAACGGTTTAGCAAATTTTGAGCATCAAAAATTGGTTATTAGCAGATATTAATTTAAATAAAATTATTGATGAATTTGCATTGAGATTTCACGTAGGCATCGTTTTGGGTAATTTGTAACTTATATGCAACGCTTTGAACTTTTTAAGTAAAAATTGTGCTACTTTTTTGTTTCTACATCTATGTTACATATCTACTATGTGCATAATTAATTTCATATTTAGGGGCATTACTAGCCCACTTCGCCCGGGGCATAAAAACACATTGGACCGGTCCTGGACTGCCTATTGCATTGTCGGGACACTAGACCCTTCATATAGTTTTGTTGGCCAAATACTTACTTTTCTCACCCTATGTGTCATTTTGTCTTTAATATGTGACACACAAAAAATGATAAAAATAAGAAAATTATATAGTGGTAGCTTAATGGTAGCGGATTCACTTTCTAAAGGTCACATGTTCGATCGCTTCCTGAGTAAACATTACCAGATAGTCAATAATTAGTTCAAAAAATAGTCACGACAACGATTATGTCACATACATCGCGCACATAAACACAATCACTCCAATAAAATCCGTATTACTATTAAAAAAACAACTTCACATGATAGGGTTAGTACCACCTCCCATGTGCAAGGATGAATCTTCACATTAAATGGTTTCGTAAGTTGTCGTTTTCAAAAAGATGGCAAACTCTAGCATGTAACCAACCATCCTCAAAATCTTATCACTTCAACTACTATTGAAATAAGGGTGCATTTAGAATTAAAAACTATTGAAATATAAATTATTTATAAGAAGTGCTGTATATACATACACACATACATACGAGTACGGTATATTCACATAATTCAACGGCGGATTCCATCATTACTATATTTCGTCTTTATTTAAATGTAGGCTGGTTACATATAATTCGATTTTGAAATGTCATGATTTTCAGTATCGGTTCGACCCGGTCCTCAAATAGGGGTGAACATTTGGGCTGAAAAACTGAACAACGAACCGAAACCGAAACATATAACATGTTCGGTTTTTAATTTTGAAAATGCATCGTTATCGATTTCGGCCCTATCGATTTTGGTGCCGTTCGATGTGGTTTCTGGATCACACTCACCCCTACCTAGTAGTAAAGTGCAATAACCTCCTCACAAGAGATCATTAATTCAAATCTTACTACTGACAAGAGATGATTAATTCAAATCGTACTAGTGACAAAATTGAAGGGTGGACAAGGAGATTTTAAAAACAATTATAGAGATACTCTAGTTCATATGTGTAAATCACCATCATAGACTCGTCCTTTCCTAGTAAACTGAACATAAAAAACCTCATTCATTTATCCAATCAGAAATTCCGCATACGTTGTTTATTAGTTAACCCGTTTATTAAATACATTTTTACGAGTTGGCTAACTTCGAGTCAAGTTAACCCAAATAAGATAGTATTAAATTTTCTATAATATATCTGGTCGTTTTGTATATAGTTTGCTTTGAGCATCTCAAATAATTAACCTTTTAATAACTTATTACTTTTATCACGTCAACTTTGAACTAACTAAAAAGCTATTTATAAAAAGTCTTTTCAATGATTATCCTTTCCAAAGTTTTTTTTTCTTCATAAAAAGTGTGTCAAATAATTGAAGGATTAGTGAATGCTAAGTGTTTATTCAAATAGTAATTAAAAGCTCTGTAATTAAATGACAAAAAAATATTTAAAAACTTATTCAAATAGTAATAAGCATTTGAATAAAATCCCATTACAGATGCTCTAAAAGCATAGAGTTTTAATTGTTTGTCAGCGGCTCTATTTTGAAAAATAAAATACTACCTCCGTATTATATAATATATAAGTGATATATTTTATATTTTCAATAATTTTTCAAAATAAGTGATACATTTTAAAATGTACCTTATTTGTGCAAGAATTGTGACCTATCATTCAATAACTATTAACTTTTATATAGTGAAATAATTCATTTATTTTTACTTTTATTTTGTGAACATTATCAACTTAACTTTATTCAAAAAGAGTGGGATACATCTTCCACTAACTATCCATTATAGAAGTAATTCATCTTAACCCACATGATAATTTGTTGGATCAAAAAACATGAAATTATGATGTATTACCTATTGTGATAAGGAAGTGATAAATACACTGCAATTTTTAATAGATATTAACTATTATTTTAGAGTAAATTACATTGAAGGTCCTTGTGGTATACCACTAATTACAACCACAGTCCTTGAACTTCGTTTATTACATTGTACGTCCCTGGTGTATACATTTTGTTACACCCAAGGTCCCTGCTGCCCTTAAAATTTTTTAAATGACAAAAATACCCTTTTAGCATTTTGTAATAAAGTGAAGAAGAAGGACTGTGAATGTAATAAGTGATAAACCACAGGGACCATCCGTGAAATATTACTCTATTAATTGATTTTTTTCTCACTTTTATCCATATTCATCCACCGTATTCTGACTCGCCACTCACCTCTCTCTGTAACCATTATCCTCGCGCCATCGATCGAATTCCCTGAAAAGTCAATTCATCCTCAACTCCTACCTTCGGTTGCCTTGTCCAGTTGTTCCGCCGTTGGGGACGTTCTATCGACATGCTTGTGGAAAACACCAACTCCTCTGGCGACATGCATCAGTTGTCTTAATCAATTCAGGTCGACGTTATCGACAGTGGAATAACTGGAGAAGGCAACTAGAAGTGGTGTTTGGGAATGGATCAACTTTTCAGGGGATTCGGTGACGCGACGACAATGGTTATTGATTGGGGTTTGAATTCAAAGAGATAGAAGTGGGTGGTAAGTTTGAATATGGTGGTAGAATATGGATAAAAGAGCGACAGTGGTTATTGACTGAGGTTTGAATTCAGAGGGACCTTGGGTGTAACAAAATCTATACACCATGGACGTCTAGTGTAATAAACGAAGTTCAAGGACTGATGTTGTAATTAGTGGTATACTACAATGACCTTCTGTGTAATTTACTCATTTTTTTTATTTAATTGTACAATCAACTATAAAACGTATACACTATTCTATAGTGTAGATATCCAAAACTATAGTATAAAAATAAATTTTCATTGTGATATGGAGGTAATATGACTTTTTTGGGCCATCATCTTATTTAGGATACTATTGCTCACCTGAAACCAAGTGAAACTAATTAAGACCGAATTTTTATAAGTCGGTTAACATTGTGATTTTTGAGTGATCAAACCCCGTATAACCCAAAACCTGATCACACCCCTACGCCATATCACAATTGGGCTCAATATTAACGATACTATTTTATTTGGGCCATTTAGCATATGCGACTTTTAACAAATGATTTACGCCTTCCCCACCCACCCATACCCAAAAAGAGAGAATGCAATACCAATGTTTTAAATCTCAGTTTGGATTGGTCTCGGACCGGCTAGACTAGGAAACACGAAGTATGTCAGGTTAAACTAGTCGGGATAATAAGCAGTTTATGAACCTCTGTGAATCGGTAGGTTAACTGTGAACTAGATCGGATCGATATGGTTGAATTGGCTTTGACCCAGACTTTTATTTTTTATTTCTAATAATCTCAAACTTTTATTTTAAATTGGATATTTAGTATTATTTGTTATAGATATGAAGGTTTATTTTATTTTATATATTTTGAAGTTTTAAATATAAAAAAGTTTAATGTTAAATGTTTGGAATATTTTTGATAGATTTGGAAGCTCAAAGTTACTGAATTTTGTGAAAAACTGATTTTAAAATTTTTTGGATTTGTTATAATATTAGTTTTCTGTTATTTCTTTTTGGTTTTTTTGGCATTTATTTACCTTTTATATTTTTTTGGAAACGGCAAATGAAATAACGGAAGCCTACTCGCAATTTTTCAGCAAGCACCCCGAGTTCGAGCTCCGCATATGCGGGCAAACCCAGCTCCCAAAGGGATTTCCAAGGAAAATTCCCCATATGTGCCCGTGTGAGGTGTGAGTTAAATTACGATAATGCAACGCTCCCAAAGGGATTCGAACTCACGACCTGCAGCCCACATGGGTATAAACCCAGTGCCTCAGACCAGCTAGGCTGGCCATCATTGGCATTTACCTTTTATATGATTAACTTATCATAAATACTCAATAGAGAAACGTTCAAGGAGTTCCATTATTTTTGCGTAGTCCCGGGGAACAAATCTCAACCATTAATCAGTATGATCTAATGGTCAAGATTAATCACATGTTTTATACACGAAGGTATTTTGATCATTTGGCACTTAAAAAAAATTTCGATTTTTTTTATTTTTTATTTTTTATTTTAAATTTTTTTATTATTTTATTTATTGTAATTTCTATTATTTTTCTCGTTAAAAAACAATATTTATTTGATAATTACGTGTAGTACTTAATCACATGTGATTTTAATGTAAAATCACATGTTATTGTATATTTAATCACATTTAATGTTTTAGTACAATCACATGTGATTCAGTACGCAATTACATATGATTCAGTATGCAATCACATTATGTGTTATTAATAAAAAAATAATTTTGTTAAAAGAAATAATAAATAAATGAAAAATAAATGGAAATAATAAATAAATGAAAAATAAATGAAAAAAAATAATTCTAAAATAAAAAATAAAATAAAAAATAATATTTTTTAAATGACCAAAATACCCCTCCTTGTATGAAATATGTGATTAAACTTGATCATCTCTACTATATTATAAAGAGTTTACCCATTCTATAATTAGAAAGGCTGAAAATTCAGCCAACACACTTGCTATTTTGGGAATGATTCGAGTTCTAAAAAATTTGCGTTTGACCAGATTCGAACGCGTGACCTCTGAATTGTTAACAAACACCTCAACCAATCGAACTAAATGGCCAGATATTCTTTTCGCTAAGACTTAAAACTTTATCAATAAAACCAGTCCCCATGGGCTAAAACCCACCGCCTCAAGGGCCAATGTAAAGCCACCTCCTCCAAGCCAATGTAAACCTACCGCCTCATGGGCCAATGCATGCGCATTCTTGGTACAACCATCGAGATTTTTCTTGGGCAGTGAACGTTGCTAATTTTCAATTTAATCGATTAACAATAGCATCAGGTTTCGAGCATCATTGATTTTATACAAGTTCTAATAACATCATCATCAATTCTTCTACATCCTATAACAATGGCGGGAATGTCTTTGCTTATGAATCTATTGAAGAAAAATTCAAGCGTCAATGATCAAACCTTACATTCTACCGGATTATGAATCTATTGCTGCTTCCTCCGCCGCTGCATATGCTGCCGCCGGCACCCCCCCTTTTGAGTCTTGGGCTTTTCCTGGTATATTATTCTATCATATATCGTAATATTCTATCTGTGATCATTTATAAGAGCGAACCGAATTAGGTTTTGTAGGGTTTTCTCGAAGACAAAAACTATCGCAGCGGCTGTCGTGATTCTCAAGTATGTTTCTTTCTATCTTTTCCGTTTATTCATCTTAATTTTGATTGCTGTTTGGTCGTTTTATAGGTCATGAATATCAAGTCGTTTGATGTGAAGCTCTTGGGCTAATGAAAGTAGTTATGATTTGTATTTTGTTTAAATGTTTATGCAGAATGCTTATTTGATGGTTGTTGAAATTGACATTTTGTATCGGTAATTATAGGACTGAGCTCTGCCGATTCAGTGGAGTGAAGATTTATCAAGTAAGGGGTATTAGGTTCATTAGATCTGAATCACAGGTATATGATTAGATTATGGTGCTGTTCTTTGTTGCATTTTTTTAATATATTTGTATTGTGTGTTGTCAATTTAGGTGTTCTTATTTGCAAATTCTAAATGCAAGAGGTATTTCTACAATAAGCTGAAGCCCTCAAAGCTCACATGTACTGCGATATACCGAAAGCAGCACATTATTCACATGTTTCTTGTCACATGTTGTCTATTCATTAAATTTAACATTAATAATGTCACTAATTGTTCTCTTGCTTATTGACATTTACATGATATTGCTCAAGTGGCTGCCGAGAAGAGGTGTAGAGCCACCAATCAACCTTATTCTAGGGCTATTGTGGGGGCCACATTGGAAGTTAATTATAAGAAAAGAAGTCAAGGATTGGTCCCGAAGAAGATTCATGGGAGCCAATAGATGGTCTTGGGTATGAAATACACTTCCAATTTTTTAATTTCATTTTTTATAGGTATATATATTTAATTTTTTTAATCAGTGATTCTTAAGTGAAGATAAAGCAGTTTGTTGTACAAGGCTTTGAATTAAAGATTTTACCTTTACCTGTAAGTATATATCACCATCGAGATCATTATGTGATGATCATATTAATAAATGTTACTATGATGGTACCGTTTTAGGAATAAAGATGACCACTTAAAAGTTGAAAAAAGCAAAATGTTTGTTGTTCCAGGGACACATGTATGGATTGATGTGCTTTTAGCTGAGAAAGGTGGGCGACACTGATTGAAATGGAAATTTGGATAAATAATAATCTTATTCGTGATAGATTTGATGATAAGTGTCCTTCAATGATAAATATTTGTGTTAAATTCTTGCAGGGTCGTGATCCCAAATTTGTTGGAAGATACAGAATCACCGATTCCGATTCTCTGAAAACAAGAATAAGAATCTGTCTAATGATCGAAGCAAAACTGTCACCTTTCTTAAAGGAATTTTAAGCCCTTTAGCTAATGAAAATGAAGAAATTTATCAGCCTCCTTCAGTTGCGAATGCCCTTAATCTCTTGGGAATGTTTTTTATAACCTTTTCTTTGTATAAATAGCGTCAAATATTTAGCTTATGGTCTTAAATCGAGAGATAGTAAAGTAAATGACAATGTGGTGACTTTAATTGCAGTATCATAGTATGGCGCCATTGATTTGACATTCTATCAATTGGGTTTCATGAAAGCAATTGCAATTCCACAAATTGAGTGCTTTCAATTACGGAGGATTATGATGGATTACGTCAAAACAAACGGGGCCTAAAAATCCCAAAGGTGACCTCAAGCAGTTGAAGTTGATTAGGATCAAATGGAAAATGGAAGACTTGAGTGTATATTTCAGTCTTGTTTTAGTAATGGGTTTTTTCATCCCGTTTTTTATTAGTAATTAGGAAGGACTAGACATTCTGTAAACCCTTGCGGCGTTAGAAGATCATACATTAGACAAAAATTTTGATTAGACAAAATGGCCGTAACTCGTATGGTTATTTTGATTTTGACCCAGTGATATTTATAGGCACGTTTCATGGACTTTCTCATCAGAGATGTATGAATACATGTGTCTCATTTAATTCAGTCTTATGTTAAGCATAATATATTTAATTGGTGGTTGGTTATTACTTATTTGTATAAACTTATTGAATCCATATCAACTTCATCTTAAAAAATGACTAATTGTGCAAGTTAATTATTTTGCTTTTAAAAATGAGTGTTTTTGAGATTTTAATTTAAAAAGTAAATATAATAAATAGAAAGTTACTTTGAAATAGTTTCTAAAAAGAAACCAAAGCTTTTGGTAAACAGAATTTTGGGAATACTTTGAATTCTCACGTTCCGCTTCATTTGATCATGTATGTTAGTTTTTTATTTCAACCTAGACATTCTAGCTGCAAGTCTGCAACTATATTATCAAATACAAACAAAAATTTACAACTTATAAACACCATTGGAAAATTTCAAAAAAGACTTATTCGTTAACGTTTTCTTCATTTATTGTTCTATTTCATTTATGAGATATGATTTTTGGCTTATGTCATATATTTTTGTTTCTATCAATGAGTCAAAACCTTTTTACCCGTGGGGTCTAAATCACAAACTGAAAATCGATTTTTTTTCAAATAAAAAATATATTAAGATAAGTCATATTATCTTAGTAGGTTTGACATGCTTACACTTGTTATTTCATGACACGTTTATATTTATCAAAACTTTGATAATCCGGGACTTGAATATGAGATCTTCATGTTATTAACTACTATGATAGATGTTGATTATCAAGTACATATGTATCATACTATTTTAATTCATCGTTAACCCGTTTTATTCTATTGAGAACCACCATCACTACACCGTCCCCACCCACCAACACCACCACAATCACTAGCCGCCGTTAACAGTCACTACGTACTATCACCCATCACCATTATTATTGCTACCACCACTATTATTATTGCCACATGGTACCCGCCGCCGCATTGCGCGGGTACCAGCTAGTAACTTATAATTAATCAATGGTTGAGATTTGTTCCTTGAGACTTTATAAAAATTAAGGACTTCCTTGAACATAACTCATACCCAATAATATTATAATCTGGTTCAATTAGTTTGTTCAAACAGTCAGACCAATTCAACCGTTTTTAAAACATCAACTAATTTTATTCAAAAACCAGATTTTAAAACATTTTACAATACATTCCAGTTTCCACATCCGGCATGTACAATTATTTTCTTACTTTTAATCTCTGACGGGAATAATCTCAAAGTTTAGTGATCAAACTGATTGTGAAAACCAATGACCAAAACTACAGTTACAAATATTAATCATGTTTATAAATGAACGAAAAGTAAATTTGAGTTGAAACTTTACCTAAACTATATTCCAAAATGATACAACACTCTTCTTTACGGGTCAAGTTGATGTGCAAATTTACACGTTTACTAATGACAAAACACTATAGTAAAAAACAAGGAAGTAACGATAGTTAGGCTGTTTAGTTCGCAAAATTCCTTAGGCCTCTCCCAACAGTGGCGCGTCACTAAACCCGTCAGTAGCGTCACATCATCACATCCTTACCGACACGCTACTGACACGGTCGTGCCAACCATAACTCATCACTAACACATCACTAAACCCATCATTTCCACATCATCATTTCCACATCATCATTTTAATTAATAAAAAAAACACATTACATTAGTTTAAAAATACATTGTTTAAATTAAATAAAAATAATAGTAAATTAAAAAAAATTACATTTATTAAAATTTAAAGAACAAAAAAAATTATTTTTTTTGAAAAAAAAGTTCTATATTTTTATTATTAAAACAAATATATATATAAAAATATAAGCTTAAAAAATATATTAAAAGAAAACAGAGAAAAAGAAAAGATTTTTTATAAAAAAATACAAATGGTACAAATATTGATGCATTATGTACAAGTTAAAACCCCCTCTCCCCAATCTCTTCCTCCTTCTCTCTCTCCTCGCCCTCTCTCTCTCCGGACGACGGCTGCACACCACCGTCCTCACCAAGATGGAAACCCCACGACGCCCCGCACGACGCCTCCGTGCCAACGGCGTCGGCGGGCGACGGCCAAAAAAGCCCCACGACGGATAGCGGAGACGTGCCGTTGGCACGGGTCTTAGAAATATTTTCAGTTGGGAGTGATTAGAATTTACTTGGTAAACAATTCCATCAAATAATGAAATGTAAATTTCATCATTTGAATGAGAGTTTATAAAATTCCCATAAGAAGGGAAAGATGTAAAATAGTTAATAATCATTAAAATAACTAATCCAAATGTTCTTATCTAAAAATCCCTAAATAAATATATAAGTACAAACTTAAAAGCTCTTTCAAACGTTTATGATAATTTATTAAGCTTAAAAACTCATAAACCCAAAGGTCATTTGATCTTGCGGTTTGGTGTGTGCCTCTCGACCTTGTGGTCGGGGTTTGAATCCCGTCGTTGACATAAATGGTAATTATGAGTAGATTAGATTTGCCGTTCAAAAAAAAAAAAAAACTTATAGGCTCATACTTAAAAACTTATAAGCCGCTTACACAAGCTCTTCCAAACACATCTCAGTATTAGTTACTCCCTTCGTCCCTAAATAAAGTTCTCATTTCTCTTGGGCACGACTTTTTAGGAGATAGTTAGTGGTGAGGTATTTGGTATTACTTTTGATTAAAATATAAGGTTTGATTGGAGAGAGAAAGTGTTTTAGGAGATAGTTAGTGGTGAAAGTATTAATAATAATATTATTATTATATTAAGTAGGTCCCTTAAGTTTGAGAAATGAGAACTTTATTTAGGGACAAAACTTGAAGGGGAAATGAAAACTTTATTTAGGGACGGAGGGAGTATAATTTTTTAAAATTTGGCTTATTAAAAATATTTCAAAAAATTAATGTTCTAGTTAGTTAATTATTTTTCATTAGGTTATATTTTAAAGCAGTGTTAGTTTTTATATCAAGATTGTTTTATTAAAGAACTTTTGTAATTTTCTAAGACTAAGATACAAAAAGAATTAGTAAAATAAAATTAAGAATCCTTATCTTAACGGTCACTGAGATTACATTATTTTAAGCTAAATATTAAATTATCGCTTAAGATAATATTTTAAACCTGACACAATCAAACATTCTTTTCTAACTTATTCCTCTTATTAAATTTGTATTCATATACTTCCTCCATATCACAATAAGTGATACATTTGGAAGATTACGGAGTTTGAGGCAAAAAATTAAAGTAAGGTAAAATATATTAAATTATACTTAAAATATATTAAAATAGATAGTTAGTGGATGATGGGTCCAACCTTTCTTAAATAAAGTGATATTAATTAGTTTTAAAAGTAAAAGTAAGGGTATAAGAGTAATTTCACTTTATAAAATTGGATAGTTAGTGGATGTTGTGTAACGACCGTAATTTTATGTTTGTAATTTCATATGTTTAATTTGGGATTTATACGATTTAAGTTATTTATGTTAGAATACCTCTACCGTTATGTTATATTGAGTATGTGAACGTGCAAGACTCGTGCTAATTAGAAACGGGTCAAAAGTGGGTAAATGGTAAGTTGGAGAAGTGAAAGTTCAAACCTGCAGTTTCGTGTCACGAAGATTCGGGTTCGTGGCACGAAGTGAAACAGAAACTTGTTTTCGTGACCCACTGAACGCGAAGTTTCAGTTTCGTGTCACGAAGATATCCCCGCCAAACTTCGTGCCACGAAGAAATTATTTCGTGCCACGAAGGTGCCTGTACACATAAAACGGGAAAATTAGGGTTTTAACTCATTTAAAACCCTTAAACCTTAGCAGCCGAAATAGAGAGAAAACTTGGAGATATTGGTGATTCTTGGCTCAAATCTTCATCATCTTGGAGGATTTAAACACCAAAACTCAAGAAGACCTTGAGATTGGAAGTATTCCTTTGATTAAGGAGTAGAGATTTGTTGATTTATACAAGGTTGGGAAGCATAACTAAGGTGAGTACATGTGAACTTTCAAAACTGAGTACATAGCTAGTAAATGTTTTATGTTTAAATGTTTTATCGAGTCTATAGGTAATTTAGTCAATTATGTGATTACTAATGACTTGCTTATGTGATGAAGAATGATAATTGATTGAGAAATGATGGAGCCATAAGCTCATAGTAATAAAAGATAAGTAATGATGATGATGATATCCCTAGGGCCATGATAGATTGGAGGCATTCCGGTTATTATGGTTCCTTAAGGTTAGTGGTAGATTGGAGGCATTCCGATTACCCAATACCTATGAGTCCCGGTAGATTGGAGGCATTCTGGTTACCGTGGATATAGCGGTCTTGATAGATTGGAGGCCTTCCGATTATCTTGACATTGGCTAATGATGAAAGAAATGAAGTGACCCGAATGGAATTAATAATATTATTATAATATAAATGATATTATGTGACTAGTTGTTTATCGGGTCTAAAACCCATGTATCTCACGAGGCAATTTTGTCTCACGTACTATGTTTGTGTTTTTGCTATGTACTCAGGTTCGGGATCGAAGATTTAGGAGGCCCTTTTAGAGAGGAGGCCTTGTTGAGATTAGCTCGGTGTTCATAGTTGGAGTCCTTATCCTATGGCTTAGATATATTTGTAACACCGTTTTTGTAAACTCTAATAATCTCAAACAAGAAACCTTTTAGTTTTTGTAACTCGGTATTTGACACCGATACATTATTACTTATTTTCGGATGAAATGTTATTTAAATATTGTTTTGAAAAAAATGAGGTGTTACATGTTGGGTCCCACATTTTATCAGATAAGATAACTTTTGAAGTGTATCACTTATTGTGAAACACCCATAAATGGAAAGTGTATCACTTATTGTGATACGGAGGAAGTACTTGGTTGAAGAGTTACGAGGATCGAGTAGTCCTGTTTATAGTCCAAGAACCGGCCCGAACTGACTAGAACTGAAAATTGAAAAAATGATTTTGGTCGGACCGAGGACCAGACTAATGGTGCTTGGAACCGAACTGAGAACCGGTCGGGATCGAACCGAACCGGACCGGACCGAAAACCGGTCGGAACCGAGAACCGAGGTAATTCTTAGATTTTTTCGGTTTTTTCTCGGTTTTGGACCGAATTGAACCCTTGAAACCGAGAACCGACTTTTCATAAAAATTAGAACCGGAACCAAGCCGATGTATCTCCGTCCGGTCCGGTTCAATCTGATCCGACTCTACGGTTTTAGTCGGTTCACACTTCACAGTTCAATTTGCACATGCCTAGGATTGAGGAAGTTCATAAACTCATCCGAATATATTTATAAAAAAATATATTTAGAATGACTAATTTTGTATCATCATCAGTGTATATTACAGACTTAAAGCCTATATAAAAAGGTTGAGATATTGGATCCCTATATTTATAGAAACATTTACCTTTTTTCATTTTCATTTTTATTGAGTATTGTTTATAGTTTTTAGTTTTACTAGTTTTTTTTCTTTTATAATTAAATATTTAGCAAAACATTGACACTTTCATTGATTTATTTTAGTTTGAAGTGTTTTATTGAAGAGGATAAATGACAAAGTGACCCACATGGAAACATGTAAAAGTTTGGGAATCAAATTGTAAATCCACCGCACTAGCGGCCTAGCGGGTATGAGAATACCTTGTTTGGTGGATTTCATTCCAATTCCTTTAACCCATATCTTAAAACCAAACTTTTTGATACCATTTTTATTCTCATTCCCAATCCCATAATCTAAATATATCCTTACGGACCGTTTGACATATCGTCTTCCGTAATGGAATTCAATTATGAAAAATTGAATTCATTCAGAATTCAATTCATTTGTAATTGAATATCGTTGCGCGTTTAGTTACAAATGTTTTAGCTGTAACTTAAATCTATATTTATGCATTTATTTTTATTTTTTTATTTTGTTTACCTTTTAATTTTTTAATCTTTTTACTTTTTTTTTTATTTTCATATTTTTTTTGAACAATTTAAAATCCTAAACATACAAAAAATTCAAGTTTTTTAGTTCACTAAAGGAGCGTAATTAAATTCATAGTGTTTCACGAAGGATTTCAATTACCACAACTAACGTGTTTCGGAATAACGTAGGATTTGAATTACGAAAGAAAATTTCATCCAAATAACCCTCTTTAATGGAATTGAATTCTAATTACGAAGGATTACGAATGATTACATAAAAACAAATGGCCCGTTAGTATATCACACAATATCATTCCATGTTTTAAGGGAATCATTTTGTAGTTAGAGCTTAGGGTACGGTGGCGCAAACCCCCAGCGCCAAACCAAACTTTGAACATGTGGCCATCAGTTTGGCGCCACCTAAGCTCGCCACCGTACCGGGTGTGACGTGAGTGATGGTATGAGCCATTTGACAGGCGGATATGATGTGAGAGGGGGTAACTTGGAGTGTTTTTTTTAATGTATTTTGTGAGTAAGAGATATTTTAGTTATGATAAATGATGTATTTGAAGTTTTAAATGTAAGTTGTGAAATGATAATATGATATTGAGGTGGACATTTAACTCAAGCCACCATACCCACCTCTCTTACTTGCGTTGCCTCCAACAAAGCAAGAAAGATGTGCCTCATCAAACTCTTTACCCGTCGAAACATTTCTAGTTTTATAGTTATTTAATATTTCAAGCATTTAGAGATGTTAAACATCCATAATAACAATTAGTTATACACGTATTCGTATCTTAAATATTTTATTTTTAAGATATCATAATTGATAATCCAACAACGACAATGTTACTGAATCCCTATAAATAAAGGGTATATAGTAAGTAAGATGTAGATAGTCATACCCCTATCAGAGGTATAAAGACTGCTTATAGGGTTGAGCATAAAAACCGAAACCAATCCGTTAAAACCGACAAAACCAAACCGATAAAATCGAAACCATTTCAAAACCGATGGTTTGGTTTTAGATTTTTGAAAAAACCGATGGATTCGGTTTTAACCAAAAATCACCCCATTAAGAAACCGCCCCACTAATATTTAATATATTATATATATATATATATATATATATATATATATATATATATATATATATATATATATATATATATATTTTAATTATATATATATTAAATAAAAGTTGACCTATTTAAATATTTGAAAGTCCATCTATTACGGTTCATTAATGTTTATATCGTGATTATATGTTACAAAATACATTTATAGTTTGAATTTTGGGTTGAAAAAGGTATTCATTGTAAAAATATGTTATTAGACATTGAACTTAATATTGTAAATTACTCCGTATATATTATTATTGAATTTTGTATGTAATTTTGGTAAAATGAATATTAGTGCATGAAATTATATATCCATGATTAAAACGAGGTGGATTCGGTTTTAAAACCGAAACCGAACTGTTAAAGGCTAAAAACCGATAAAATCAAAACCGTTAGAAACCGAAACCATTGGGTTTGAAAGTCCTAAAACCGAAATTAGCGGATCAGGTTCGGTTTGAGCCTAAAACCGCCCCAAACCGCCCCATGCGCACCCTAACTGCTTCTAAGAAGGCCTCTAGAAAAAAAAACGAGTATGTGTATATGTGTGTGTGTGAAATGTGTGTGCATACTTATAAAAACATATACAAGTAAATACATATAAATATAAAAATGTGTAAAAAATATATGTTAGTCTATGTGTGATGTTGTGGAGTGTATGCATAAAATGTAAATATGTGTGTTTTTGCGTGTGGCTCGTGTGTGAGGAAGTATTAAGTTAAAGTTTTATTTTTCTAAATAGTTTATCAATGCGTAACGTTAAAGTAATAATTTAAATATATACGTAGTATTAAGTTAAAGCCTTACTTTTCTTAATAGTGGATTATTTTGTATTAAAAAAACCCAAAGCATATTATTTGTATTATAACAATGGATTAATATTACTCCTGGAAAACGAACACTTTTATTTGGAGGTTAGCATTGAGACGCCTGCCTTTTTGTTATAAACTCTTAAAAAGAGAAGTGCGGTTAAATTCAGCAGTGTGTCGTTTTTGTAATCGTGTTGTCGAAGATGAGGAGCATTTGTGTTTGGAATTGTGGAGTTACTCGGCTGATTTGGGTAGAGTTTGGTTGCTGGTGGGGTCTCGAGATAGGTTACATTCATTGCCTTGAAGATATATTAAATTGGGGGGAAGCAATAAACCTAAGCAGCAAAGCACAAATGGTGTTTCGGGCGATTGTTTTTTCGATTCTAGGTGCATTTGGGAAAGGAGATATGACTTGATTTTCAATAATCAATTTTCTGCTGCTTCATCGCTTAATTCGGAGGCCCAAGCTCGGTGTTTTTTTTGGATTAGGCATAGATCGAATTTTGGTTGGTCTAGTTCATCTTGGTGTTGTAATCCTTTGTCGTTGTGTTGATGTGCTTGTTTTTTTTTTTCTTTTAACGACAACTAACCTACTCTACTTTGCTCTTATCGGAACTTACACCCACCATGACCTTTAGGTCATAGCAGTAGCGGACCCAGAAAACAAGTTGATGGATGGCACTGGTTGCATATTTTTTTAGGGGTGTCACCTACACTAACAAAAGAAAAATAAATTTTTTTAACACTATTTAAATACTATTCGAAAAAATTCCAGGGGTTGCAGGATAACTTCGTACACTATACTAGGTCCACCCTTAAGTCTTGGGTTGATGTGCTTGTAATTTGTATGTTTTTCTAGCTCTGTTTTTTAGTTTAAAAGTTTTTGCTGTTTCAGAAAAAAATTAAAAATATAAAAAATACAAAATTAATAAAATCCACCAGTCTTTATTGTGTTTATAAGCACACACTCCAATACACACAGTCACACTTCACTCTCCCAAAGAGTCTACCATGGCTTTGCTCCTCTGTTCCCTCTTCTTCATTCTCGCCGCCGGCAAAGCAATATCTACAGATCCAACGGTCAAAACTTACATTTTCCGAGTAGATGGGACATCGAAGCCGTCGATTTTTCCCACTCATTACCACTGGTACACTTCCGAGTTCACTGAATCAACCAGTATCCTTCATGTATACGACACCGTTTTCGGAGGCTTTTCTGCTTCTCTCACTCCTTCGCAAGCTTCGGCTTTGGAAAAACATCCATCCGTGTTAACGATGTTTGAAGATCGCCGGAGAGAGCTTCACACTACTCGTTCCCCGCAGTTTGTTGGGCTGAGAAACCAGAGGGGTTTGTGGTCCGAATCAGATTACGGTTCTGATGTAATTATTGGCGTATTTGATACAGGAATATGGCCAGAAAGACGGAGCTTTTCCGATCTGAATCTCGGACCTGTTCCGAAGCGGTGGAAAGGCGTTTGCCAAACCGGAGTTAAATTCACGGCGAGAAACTGTAACCGCAAGATTGTTGGAGCTCGATTCTTCTCTAAAGGACACGAATCCGCTGGAGGATTAGGCGGCGGTATTGGATTCGGTGGCGCAATTAACGATACGGTTGAGTTTAGGTCTCCGAGGGATGCCGATGGCCACGGCACACACACGGCGTCAACCGCTGCCGGAAGGTATGTCTTTAAAGCTAGTATGGCTGGTTACGCTGCCGGAATTGCTAAAGGTGTTGCTCCAAAAGCCAGGTTGGCTGTTTACAAAGTTTGCTGGAAAAATTCTGGTTGTTTCGATTCAGATATTCTAGCGGCGTTCAACGCCGCCGTGAACGACGGAGTCGATGTTATCTCAATCTCAATCGGAGGCGGCGATGGCATTTCGTCACCGTATTATCTCGATCCAATTGCAATTGGAGCGTACGGCGCTTCTTCTCGAGGTGTTTTTGTTTCATCCTCCGCCGGCAACGACGGTCCTAACGGAATGTCGGTGACTAACCTCGCGCCGTGGCTTACAACCGTCGGAGCAGGTACAATTGATAGAAACTTTCCGGCTGAAGTTATCCTCGGTGATGGTAGGAAGCTTGCAGGTGTATCGCTGTACGCTGGTCCCGCAATCAGCGGGAAAAAATATCCCCTAATTTATCCCGGGAAATCCGGAATTCTATCTGCTTCGTCGTGTATGGAAAATGCTTTGGATCCTAACCTTGTGAGGGGTAAAATAGTAATTTGCGACAGAGGTAGTAGTCCTAGAGTAGCCAAGGGTTTGGTAGTGAAGAAAGCCGGCGGTGTCGGAATGATTCTATCAAACGGAGTTTCCAACGGCGAAGGTCTCGTCGGCGATGCTCATTTGATTCCGGCGTGCTCTGTTGGTTCCGACGAAGGAGATGCAATTAAGGCTTACGCCGCCACCGGCCGTGCTACCGCAACCATTAATTTCCAAGGTACAGTGCTCGGAATTAAACCTGCTCCGGTGGTAGCTTCATTTTCCGGTAGAGGACCTAACGGAATGAATCCAGAGATTCTAAAACCAGATTTAATCGCTCCGGGAGTCAACATTCTAGCTGCATGGACCGACGCCGTCGGTCCCACCGGATTAGATTCCGATGCTCGCAAAATGGAGTTCAACATCCTTTCCGGTACTTCAATGTCATGTCCTCACGTTAGTGGGGCTGCCGCATTGTTAAAATCCGCTCATCCCGATTGGTCTCCGGCGGCAATTAAGTCGGCAATCATGACAACCGCTAACACCGTCAACAGACAGCTTCAACCCATGACTGATGAATCCACAGGAAACGCAACAACACCGTACGATTTTGGTGCTGGTCATTTGAACCTCGATCTCGCAATGGATCCTGGACTTGTTTACGATCTCACAAACGAAGATTATGTTAGCTTTTTATGCTCAATTGGGTATGGTGCGAAAACAATCCAGGTGATCACTCGATCACCGGCGGCTTGTCCGATGAGAGATAAACCTGTGCCTGAGAATTTGAATTACCCGTCAATTGCGGCCTTGTTTTCCACTGTGAAAAGGGGGGTTTTGAAGAAGACTTTGATTCGTAGAGTGAGGAATGTTGGTGATGTGAATTCGGTTTACACGGTGAAAGTGATGGCACCGAAGGGTGTTACGGTGGTGGTGAGGCCTGAAAAATTGGTTTTTAGTGATGGGGTTCGGGAATTGAGTTATTATGTGACGGTGAAGATTGACGGGTCGAGTGTGGTGATGGGTGATTCAGGTGCGTTATTCGGGTCACTTTCATGGGTTGATGGAAAACATGTGGTTCGAAGCCCTATTGTGGTGACACAGTTAGACCCATTGTAATTTTCTTTTTCTTTTTCTAAGTTATCTTGATCGAGTGGTCGTGTGGTGGTGTTTTCGCCGGTAAATTAGTTTGTTTTAGGCGAATAGGGGTGGCAATTAAGTTGCCGGAGTGTATTGCCGGAGAAAATAGATTCTCCACTAGGGGCAATGTGTTTCGCTTTAAGGTTAACTTTTTTCTTTCTTTTTTTTGGTTTGTTTTTATTTTTCTTTGTTTATCAAAAAGTATGTATAATATAATCATATGGTTTAATGTTGTTGCAAAATTCTTATAAGCAAAAATACGAGGAAGGTTACAGTATATGTATGGCATTTAGATTATCACCGAATTGTATATATTTATTAACAATATGATTAATAGTATTTAATGCAAAATGTTGTTAAAGCGTTAAGCCTAACATGTCTAGAGCTGTTAACGATTCGAGTCAAGTCGAATATCAGGAAATTTGGGCTCGGCTCGTTTAATAATTACTCGGCTCGAACTCGAATAAGTTTTTAAAGTTGTGCTCGAGCTCGAATATTTATTTAGTGTTCGAGCTCGAGCTCGATACTCGTTTATGTGTTCATATTTTTTTAATGAACTAATTTACAAACTCGAAAAACTCGTTAATTACTCGACTCGTTAACAATATATGTATATTCTTGTACTTATTGTATCAACACTTGTACTTATTGTATACAACACTTGTTCGGCTCGTTAAGATCGGCTCGTTAGGATCGGCTCGTTAAGATCGTCTGGCTCGAGACTAAACGGGCTATCGAACGAGTCGAGTATTAAATTATTATGTTCGGCTCGTGAGATTAATTGAGTATTATTTTATGTTCGAGCTCGACTTGAGATCGAATTAGTATAGGCTCGAACTCAATATAAACGAGTTCGAGCTCGAGTAGCTCGTTAAAAGCGTAAACATCCCTAAATTATTCATGCCACATATTAATACGTAAATAACAATTTCGTAACATCAATTTAGAAAAATTGAAACTAACACTAATATGAAAAGTTAACAAGACTATAGATGCATCAAGAGACTTACGAAACAATTCAATGTAGAATATTATCAAGTTTTGTCTTTTCATTAGTAAAATAGTAAGGAAGATGTATGTAACAATACTTCAAACTCATCATCAAGTGAACATAACTTGTTAAAAGTATATATAAGAAACAATAACCGTCATTCTAACAAAATAAGAAACAATAAATATTTGCATACTTTCGATATTAGTTAAAACTAAGGGACATTATTAGCATGATCAACTATATCCAAGAATCGACAATTCGACATTGGTCAAACCAAGTCTTAAATGAAATTATTTCATGATAAAAAAATGTATAAGAAATCATTTTTCCAAAAAGAGTCACGTGTAGATTGTAGAGCAAGATATACAGTAAAAACTCTTTAAATTAATATGATCGGTACTTAAAAAAATTATTGATTTAGAGAGTTATTAATTTATCGATGAGAAATCTTTTATAATGGCCCAAGTCGGGACCAAATAAATTTATTATTTTAGAGAGTTTATTAATTTACCGATTATTAATTTAAAGAGATTTTACTGAAATTGTCCGCTTCTCCTAATTTCATGTTTACAAATATTTTTGATCAATATAAATTTGTTATACTCTCGTAAATTTGTTACAAGTAGTTTGTTTCTCTATTCTTGTAAAAAGTAAATAAATTTAAATTTTTGTCGAAACATTATTATTTTATATCAATAATTTACATGCACATATACGTATCTGAGAACCATAAAACATGTTACCTAAGTATTTGACTATTACATGTCATTTAGGGCTTATTATTATGAGGTTTCATAGACCTTAGTAAATTTGATATTTCTAATTGGCTACCCTTAGCTTTTAGACACTACACTTTAGCCATTTATACTGAACAAGCCTATAAAACTGTTTCTTAGTCAAATAAAATACAAAGAAGCTTCATATAATTCATATGTGCATTTGGGTCAAAAGTGGGGTTTTGTTTTCTCATTAAATATTTTGTAGTTCTCAGGGAACAAAATTTCTGGCATATTTCCTTTTTTATGTCGTTTTGCTTTAAGAAATGTATTGTTTTTAATGATTCCCTCAACTTTTCCTTTTCTTTTCCTCTTTTGTAATAACACTACTATATACTTCCATATATTTCAATTTTCAACATTTAAAAGTATGATTCAAATGTTTAATCCATAAGAAATTAAATAATATTACCACTAGGCTACCTTGGCGATGTTTTTTTTTTTACGAATTCTCATTGTTTGATCTACTTATACACATATTTAATTAGACACTTATATAATATTCTTTTAATGTATTTAAACTTCATTATAAAATCATTTTATTGATGCGTATAGCAATATTTTCGTGATCGGGCCGGACCGGGTAAAATCACATCATATATGCACGATTGTAATGTATAAATCTATAAATTGAATGGCAAAAACTGAATCATGCACCACTAAAACTTTTTAAAATTAATATTCGGCCCTTAATTAACTTTTTTATGGAAAATCATATATATTAACTTAAAAAGGGTTTCAGTGACTTATCAATTAGTTAAGAAAATCAAAGAATTTGTAAAATAATGTGGAAAAACTAGTATTTTAAGACGTTATTTACTTTAGCAAGTATGATATAAATTGACATGTTATATGAGATATCCACCTAACTACAAATAATAGGATTTCCATGTAGTAAACATGCATATAAGAGCGTACAGTTCTAGGAGCAAAATTATTATCTCATGACCAATGACCATAGTTTTTTTAGTAAGTATTTATTTGATTAAAGATAAAAATTAATCCTTTTCTTTTATTTTTGTGAGAAATCGAATATTCTAATCAAAATTTGTTGGCAGTTAAAGAAGCTAAAAATTCTATAACCAAAACTAATGTTATTAATCTTTTGTGATTGAAAACAAGACTTGTATCCAAAGTCATTAAAAAATAACAAGCGAGAACAGTGAAGAAGGCCCATAAGCAAAGATGGGCCCATGCTTAGAGACCCAAAGAAGATGCAAGAAGCCTCAAACAAAATACTATCTCCGTATCAAAATAACTGATAGACTTGAAGAATTGCGGTTTTCGAGGAAAAGATTAAAAAGTGATTTAAAATAGATTAAAATGGATAATTAGTGGATAATGAGTCCCACTTCTTTTGAATGAAGTGATACGAAGTATTAGACCGGTGCCAATGGTGACGCAAACTGACGCCGTCAGTTTCTGCCAACTCAGCGCCACGTCAGCATACAAACTAACTAACACTAAACTGACGTACTCATGCCAACAGCACTCCGTCACTTCACCAAATTTGGGCCCCACCACTTACTTTTCTTTATCTAATAAAAATATATAAACTAATTAAAACATATAACTAATAAAAATACATTTCATTAATTAAAAAAAAATATACATAAAAAGACATTAAAATAATTAAAAAAAAGACATTAATTAAAAAAAAAGCCATTAATAAATAAAAAAAAGACATTCAAACTAAAAAAACTACTAATCAAGAGATTCATTGTCGTCTTCGTCTTCGTCTTCGCCAACCGGTCCTTGTGCTCCCGAACCCTCACCGTCACCCTCCTCGTCAACGTCTTTAAAAATCGCCAAAACCTAGCGATGGTGTCGGGTTGCTTGTTTGACCCGACGAAGAACCGGCCGGTGAGGGTGGGGCGTCAACCGGTGATCCAGTAAGGTAATCCCACATGTCGTTGGATACCGATGATTGACGTCTTTTGGACATTTTTTAAAAGTTTGGGAGGAGGTATGATTTTTTTGAGATAGAAAGAAGGTGATTGTGGTGTAAAAAATATAAGAAATGAGTGGGTATTTATAGATGTAAATGAGGGGGAATTTTTTTTGAATTTTTTTGAATTTTTTTGAATTTTTTCGGATTTTTTTGGAATTATTACCGTTTTTTTTAATTTATTACCGTTTATATTCGAATTTATTACCGTTTAAAAAAAAAAAGAAAAAAAAATGCTTTTTTTTCATTGGCTGGAGGGTACGGCTGGGCCCCACATCACGCTCCCCTTCTCTCGCCGCTTAAGCGACCCGCGGTCCAACCGGCGGCCAACCGGCGGACCGTGCCAACGGCGCCGGTTCCGGCGGTGGCCAACCGGCGGCCAACCGATCGCCCATTGGCACCGGTCTTAAAGATGTTTAAAAGTTAAAGTAAGGGTAAAAGATTAATTTCACGTTATTAAAGTAGATAGTTAGTGGAGAATGAGTCCCACTTTTTTACCAAATAAGGTAAGTTTTGAAAGTGTATCACTTATTTTGTTCCACCCCTAAATAGAAAGTGTATCACTTATTTTGATACGGAGGTAGTAACAATGATCCAACATATATGCCTTCCAGGTTTGATTCGAATCTGAAGATATCTTTCACATTTCTATATCTTTCATATTTACAAACTAATTGATTCAAGTCATGTAACATTAGGTTGTGATTTAGATAATGGAAAATTATATTGGTTCCTACTAATTGTTTATATTTTATTCTCTTACCCATAAAATATTTGACATGTGGATTATTCTAATTATCTTTCCTAATTTCATTATTTGATTTGGACACTTGTATTTATCAAATGAGTAACTGAGTTTAGTAAGAAATAATAACATCTTTCTTAAATAATTATTAGGTTGCTAATTGCAGTCGTTGTTAGAAACTCATATTCATTGCTTGCCATATGTATAGCCATAGCCTGTTCAAGAATTTTAAATTATTGTGAAACAATCCGTTACTTAACTATGTTACAAAGCAAATATATGTCGTGGAAAGTAGAGCGATTTTATTATTATTATTATTATTATTATTATTATTATTATTATTATTATTATTATTATTATTATTATTATTATTATTTTTAATTTTTTTTTGCGTTTGCTTCACTTTGGTATGTTTTATGTACAAAACTAGTAGAGTGTACCCCGCACGATGTTGCGAGGGTTTTTATACTATATCCTAAAGGTTGTTTACATCAATAAATATTTCAGTTGTACTATGATTGGTTATATGCGTGACATGTAAAATCAGAAAGTTTATTGTAAAAATAAGAGCACATTTTGTTATTTTGGAAATTTAGGATTCGTTGAAATCAATGTTGTAAACTACTCCCTACGTCCCACAAAAAAATTTACATTTCTCTTGGCCATAAATTTTTAGAAATGGTTAGTGGTGGGGTCAATGCTAATAATTTAGATTAAAATATAAGGTTAGATTGGATAGAGAATGTACTTTTAGGTAATAGTTAGTGGTGAGATAATTGGTAATAATATTATTTTATTAAGTGGACCTCTTAAATTGGAGAAATGTAAACTTTTTTGTGGGACCAAATTTTGAAGAGAAATGTAAACTTTTTTGTGGGACGGATGGAGTATTATATATAAGAATAATAAGAGCACGATGTTGATGTTCTATATATATTAGTAATAGTTTTCGGTCACCCTCACTAATTTGCAAGTAATAAAATTAGATAAGTGGTTCAAAATATTCCAAACTATTATAGTTTCAAATAAGTTAATTTAGAGTAGTAACTGTAAAAAAAAACAAAAATTGAAATATAAAAAAGTAATTGTATTTGTTAAATTAGAAAAAAAAAATATATCAAGGGAAAAAAAGTCATTAAGGACAAAAAAAAAATAGTGGGACCCTCACCACTATCTACTTTAATAAAATGAAATGACATCTTTACTCTTACTTTTTACTTTTAAACATCATTAAACTCACTTTATTCAAAATGTGTGGGACACCTTCCCTACTAACCATCCAATTAATCTAATTTAATCATCATTATAATGTTTTACCTCAAAATCTGTGAAACTCAAAGTGTATCATTTATTTTGAATAAGAGGAAGTACTTCGTATATATAATAGCCACTATCTATAAGTCTCAACTGAGATTTAGTACAACCATTATGAATAAAGGTGAAAGGCTTGGGAAGTTTGAAGATATGAATAACCACCATAAGTATTTCTTTTGAAGTTCTGATGTCTATCCAAATTTTGCCACCATAAGTTTGAGGGTAAATTTTATGGCCCGAAAAGTGCCCAAATTTTGCCAGCCCTTACCAAAACGATGGTTTTGACTTGGATACGATTTGGTTGGGTTGATAGACCCAATGGCAAATATCATGGGCTACATCATTTAATTTATGCATATAAAAGTTTCTCATAGTTTGCAACCAAAACTTACTAACATGTTGACTAAGCCCATCAAGAGAGCAGAAATTTTGATTATTTCAAAGAGAAACCCATCTAGCTCGAAATGAACATTATGTCCATTTTCGAACTTGATAGATTTCTCTTTAAAATAATTTAATTTCCGATTTCTTTACGGGCTTAGAAGTTCATTTCGTAATAAACATTAGAAATTCGGTTATATCATGTTACATTACAAACAAGTCATTGTAACATAATTGTTACCAAAAAGAGACTTCTATCCATATGAAAGATGCCAAAAACATGATTGATACGAATGGGGATATGATTATTAGACGATATATATTATGGTGGGTGGGTTGGGGTGGGCAGGGGAAGGTGGGGTATTAGGGGATATGATGTTTGATATTATTTGGCTCTATCTTGAATAATATCAAACCCCATCTCACTTGGATCAGTTGCTTGGACTTCATAGTGAATGCCATCTAATACTCTTCTTAATCCATCTTTCGATGTTGCATACAACATTTTTGCTCTTATTTTTGATGAACTTGGAGCCCTAAAACAATATTTATCATCACATTATTTAAAACGGTTTAATCAATGTTATGCGTATGGAAATAATTAGTAACTACCAAATATTTCATATTCGATGTAATTATAATTATGTTACGTAATTAATTATATGATCAAAATGAAAATAATTTGAGTAGCATATCATATCACTTTGTCACTTGTTGCAATAAAGTCAATTGTCTTTTTTCCTAATCCAAACACTTGCACTCCTATATCTAAAGTCAAATGTCTGACCCTAATCACTAAAGTGTTTGTCTTGTAGTATTTTTTCTATAGTGAGGAATTGTAGTTCTAAGAAGTTAAAATAAAACTTCACATACTACATTGTATTCCCTCCCTCCCAAAAAAAATTCTCATTAAACGTTGATCGGCAGCTGCAGGATCACGAAAGATTAGCACTTGGGTCTGTTGATGTTTGAGCTTCTTGTTATTGCATGTACTGATACGCTTGATTAATAAAAAAAAATCCGAGTCATCGTCGACATCAGATGAATAACTTTGGGGATTCATATACATTTTGGAAGAAGGGTTGTGTTGAAAATGTTGTGTGAAAAGGTTTAGATTGGGAAATGTTGTGTGAAAAGGTTTAGATTGGGAAATGTCGTGTGAAAATGAGTATAAAATGGTGTGGTATTTATTTAAAAAAAACAAAAAAAAACAATTTTTTTTCGAAATACAGTCGTTGCCAACGGCTAGTACACGTGGCAACCCATGATTGGCTCGTTGGCCTCGTGGGTGGCTCGGCGTACGCCCTCACTAGCGTAACGAGCGGTGTTGTGGCGGACGCCGGACTTCGACGTGGCGAATGGCGTGAGTGGGGGTTCGTTACCAAACCGTGCCCTCTTATAATATTCTAGTGTTATCTTTAAAGAAGACATTATATAGACTTAATGACTAAAATTTAAAAGAAAAATAATTAATTTATAAACCTAAAGTTGAAATCCCATGATAACTTTTCTTCCTTTTTCTTTATGGTGAATTCATCTTTTCATTATTACTACTTCACTTTTTTGGTAAAAAGATCATATTTTGAAATACTTCTATGTTTTATAATTTATAGAAATGATTTGACGAGTTGTCGAGTTTATGCCTACTAAAAATGCAACTTTAAAGCTTCCTTAGTCCTAAAGCAATAAATTATAGAGGTGATCATAACTATATTGTCGATCATTTGTCAATATATTCGATATAAGTAATCAAATTTATTTTTACCGTATTTGATTTTCTACTAATATTTTAGCTAGAGTATTAAAAAACAAACGAGTTATCTATATACAATACTTTTAGTTTGATTCCAAACTAATTAATCATATATATTGAAATGCAATATAAAAATGTTAATGTATGACTAGCTTAATCCTTTTAGCTATGTTTGGTTGGAGGATATAGAGACTGTGAAATGATAACTACTTCTTATATTATATTCTATTTGGCTTTTTTAATTTTAATTTTAACTTAAATAATAAATATAGAAGATGGGTGACTAACCATGCAATAAAGAAAATCTTGCTTTTCCGGCAATTATCAACGGTGACGAAATCAAAATCAAAGACGGCGTAGCGACAGTCATCGTCCGGCAGAGACGCGGTGAGATCAGAATACCCTTCTCCGGCACTACCAACTTTATCGACAGTCACCAGCTTGGATTTCTCGTCGATTTTAAAGACGATATACCGATGAACTTTCTTCCATTTCATTTCCATGAAAGAGTTTTTGCATTCATCCGCCACCCACATCCCCGTCGTTGCCTAGTGATTTCGGCCGCCGGTTAGAAAATAAATTTCACACATTAAATTTTAATTATATATATTTGATTAAATCATAAATGGAAATTAAGATAAATTTGAATTAAGGATGGAGTTATGGATACCATCTTGAAAGCCATAGCCATGGTGGAGGATTGTATTTTCCGGCCGCCGGTGATGTTGGTGCGAGAGAGAAGCGTGTGGTTGACGGTAATGTTAGCGTGTGGATAAAAAGTGAGGGGAAGACTCGAATTATGGAGTGCGGTTTTGTGTATGTGTATGTGTATGTGGGGTTTATATAACTTTTTCATTATTAGAATGCCACTGCAGTTGAAGTTATTTACCAGTTTGCTTTGCGAGAGATAAAGATAAAAACATAGACATAGAACATCGAGAAAATTGCGTAATAATACAACGTAATTATATATACCAGAAAAAGAAAATATTTTTTAGAAAAATTAATTAACATTAGATCGTACATTCAAATCCATATATAGTTGATGAAACAAGTAAATAAATATCCACTAGATATCAAGAAAAATATTTTGGTAAAGAAAACAACAAATTCTAAATGTATTTGAAATACTCTTATTACGTATACATATACAATGAAACATGAAATTAATTACTCCCTGTCTCAAAAAAAACTTTCCATTTTGACTTTTGCAGAAGTTTTTATGTGATAGTTAATGGTGGGATCATTGATAATACTTTTAATTAAAATATAAGGTTGAGTTGGAGAGAGAAAGATAGTTAGTGGATATTAGTGATAGGCTTTTTAGTAATAATAGTTTTTTATTGTGTGGATCCCATCAAATATGGGTAATGAGAAATTTTTTATGGGACAAAAATTTAAAATGAAAAGAGAAGTTTTTTGTGTGACGGAGAGAATATGTAGTTGTCGTCCCATAAAAAAGTTTCTTGACTCGTGAAATCTCTCAAGCTAATATGGTTGAGAGAATGTGAAAGTAGAAATGTAGCTCGTGAGATTGTGAGAGGATGGTGGCTGTCAGAGAAGCCGGTGGTCGTCGAAATGAATATAGTTATAATAATTAATATTGTTTTTAGTTAACATTTTTTTCTACAAGACTTGTGTGGGTTAAGAAAAGGTTTTCGCATTTAAGTTTAACTAGGTGTTGAGGACATATCCAAAGTAAATGGGCTTCAAAGTATTGCCCTACAATCTTAATCTTATAAATTAATTAATTAAAACGAGTTGTTTGGTTGTACAATAACAAAAACGACAACGTTACCTGATATTTTCAAATAAGGAGTATGCGGATGTAAGATATAAACAACTTGCATCTATCTGAATGTAGAGAAACTTCTTCGAATGAGATCTCCAACAAAAGTACTAGTTACAGTATATGAGATTATATGTTGTGTACTAAGCTTTGATTACTTTAATCAACGCTAACTTAGGGGCTATTCGATTCGTTTTAAACAAGGGAAATACAAGATGGAATATAATAGAATGTACTATGGTATTATTAGAGGCTTAGGTATGGTAACGGAAGTGCTTCGCCAAACACACGTGGCAACCTTTTTGGTGAGAAATTGCATGCGCCACCATACCCCAAGTGGGGTGAGTCAAGGGGTTCGCCAGTGGTCCGGTGAGAGGAGAGAGAGAGAGATTTTAATTTTTTTTAAGTGTATTTTGTGAGCGAGAGGTATTTTGGTGGTTTTCAAAGGAGTATTATTGGTTAGTGATGGTAGAGGGAGTATTTGGGATTTTGAATGTGAAATGTGAAATAATGATGTGGCGCAGAGGTGGCGCTGATTTAACGTTTTGGTTTGAGCCACCATACCTGATGCTCTTAGACAGCTTCCAACGGTTAACTCATGTCTAACTCATCAATTTTATCACATTAACATTTAATCATCATCTTCCCCATTAACAAGAAACTAACAAGTCAATGCCAACAATATCTTATTCCTTCCTCCCTCCCATCTCTTCCATTTCTCCCTCCGCTCTACCTTTCCCCACTCCTTTCCCTCTCTCATCAAATTCGTTGCCAAAATTGTCATAAGTCTGATGAGAAGAATGAAGAGAAAGGAAAGACGAGTTATTGACATGTTGATGCCAACGGTGGAAATGAAGTGATATATTACTAACGCTTTTCTCTATATTGTTGGCATGATCGAGTCTTATCATTACATTATACTTGGAGCCGTTTTCCTAATGACTTGGTTTCTATTGGGGAACTTGTATAACCAATGGTATACAAATATCAACATTAGATTTTTAAAGAAAAAAAATAAAATAAAATTGAATCAACCCAATTGAAATTGTAGTTTGTTTTATTAACTTTTCATGTAAATGCGCAGAATGAACATAAATAGGGGGTCGTTCGTATTATATTAACCGAACAACCAAACGGGCACGGACACTTAATAGAATAGATTTTTGCGTTCAATTTGTTTATTCAGAAAATTAATATGTTTATTAACTATTCGTGAATTGATTTAATAAAAGTTCAACGAATATAAAGGAACAAACATGTATGAACTAATACAAAAGTTCTAGTCCCGTTGTGAATAAGTGGAATAATTTACACGTTCACACAAAAAAAACTAATACAAAAATTTATATATTTATATACAATCAAACTTTCATTTTTCCAACTACTCACTTCTTTCAGCAGTCTCTCTTTCCCATTTATATACAATCAAAATTGGATGTGGTGGCAATGGTTAGACAATTTGAAAAATCCGGTTCTTTTTCCAACGGGTGTAACTCGTGTTTCATTGCTATGTTCCCAAAGGTAAGTGACCCTCTTTCTTTAAAAGACTATAGACCTATTAGTCTTATTGGATTCATTTACACGGAATTTCTGGTAGATGTGCAAATGAAATGGGTAATCGAAAATACTCGGGTCCTTGGCAAAACATTGTTAAGGCAGTTCCTAAAATCTGCATTTGGATGACTTTTTCATTCTAAAAGTATGTAATAGTGAAAATACTCTTTTCTGGACGGATCGTTGGTTGGGACAGTTCCAACTATGCAATTTATTTCCCGATCTTTTCTTCTTAGAAATTGATAAAAACTCCACGGTGAAATCAAAATTTGTTGGGAATTTTAATGGTATTGCCCGCTGGAATTGGTCATGGGCGTCTACAAATACATCGACGATTTATTCTCACAGAATTCTTCTACTCGGTGACATTCTAAAACATGTGGTTCTTGATGAAGGGTCTGATGTTTGGTGTTGGATTGGCGATTCAAGCAGAACATTTTCAGTGAAATCCATGAAAAATATCATTGATAACTCTGTCTTTTCTAACCCTAATTTTGTTTGTTCTTGGAATAGTTGGATACCTCCAAAGATCAACTGCTTTATGTGGAAGATGTTGCAAGATAGAATCCCGACAAAATCAAATTTAAGTGTTAGGGGGGTCATTCTCCCTTCGGTTTGCTGTAGCCACTGTGATCATATTACCGAAGAAACAGAGCACATTTTTTACTCATGCCCTTTTGCAATAGAAATATGGAGTTGGTTATCAAGATGGTGCCAGTTAAATGTCAAACAACACAATTCGTTAAAACAATTCATATTCAATTTCATTGATGCAGGTCGCTCTAAAAAGGCTAAATATTTTTTACAAGTTGTTATAAATGCAATGGTGTGGTGTATATGGATATCAAGGAACAATCGAATTTTCAAAAGCGACAGCTTATCGGTTATAAGAATTCAAGAGGACATAAAGTCAACGGTTTTCACTTGGTTGAAATTTAGAGCAAACAAAATTAATCTTTCATGGTCCATTTGGTGTTTTTGCCCTTTATTAGCTTTGTAGTTCTTTTGTTGTTCATGTACTTTGCTAGCTTCTTGCTAGTCTTTTATTTATATATATTGCTCTCTTTGGTTGGGGTTGAGGGGTGATGGCCATGCTGTTGCTCCCTTGTCCCCTTCCTTTTGCCGTTCAAAAAAAAAAAATGTATTAGTATTTAAATCTCACATTTTTTTACTATATTTCAGATTTGACGAGATTAAAGGTCATTGTTATTATTGTTCTTATTAAATAACAATTTTTTTCACGAAAGTAAATAGCCAATTCTTTCGGCTGTAATGAATGTTATGTTTTATTTCTTTCTACCGCCAGCAAATGATTTTTTCTGCTTTTTTAAAAAAGTTTAATAAATTATTGTATTGGATTTAAATTACAAATTTTCATAATATCGTACTATGAAATGGTATAGGTACACGATTAATCAATTACTCATTAAACAACATGCCACTTTAACAAAAGGTGTAAGTATCTGGTTTTTGATAATTGTTTATAAAATAAAATTTTGTAAATAAGTATATTCTGTTATTGTTTATTTGTTTGTACTAATACACATTTAATCATTTTTTATAAATTATAATGGTAAATAGTATTTTAGTTAGAAAAGTGATATTTACACTATTATTATAGGTTTTTAATAATGACAGCTATAAAGACTGTCAATAAAAGAAGAATATTCTTTTAAAAAAAAATAATAATGAATTAAATTATAAACTATTAATTCATATTTATCTTCATTAGTCAAAAAAATTTCTATTTTTAAAGAATATTCATTACTCATTTTACTAACTCAACCAAAAACTTATTTTTAAAATAGAATATTCCCCTTTTATTGACGGCCCTAAGGACTGTAATTATCAAAACTAATAATAATATTATAATTTTTATTTTAATATATTTGTACAAAGTATTTTAAAATTTATACGTACAATATTGGAAAATAATGTTTATGTGTCTTAATCATATCAACATGAATCCCCAAAACAGCAATATTACAATCCCAACGTTACCATTTGTTTTCCCATAAAAATGTCTACGAATTTGTCGAATTGAGCAAATATCTTAATGTTCATCCCTTGAATCATGCATGCATGTAGTCATTCTCCACTATTGTTTATAGGAGGATAGATGCGCAACACGCCCGCGAATTCTCTATAATTATATTTTGCGGTGACGATAGTTATAGTAGTGGTGGCAGTATTGATAGTGGTGGGTGATGATAATGCGAAGCGACAACGAGTGATGACAGTAGTGATAGTGATTGATGGTGATGCATAGTGATGGTGAGTTGTGACAATAGCGATGGTGGTGCATGATAGTCAACAAAATTATATGAGTTGAGACAGAAAAAATGTTAGACAAAAACTTGTAATTACATGTCATTATTTGTTTTTAAAAAAAAATCAAATTTTTATAGCCAGTTACAAAAAACCTCGTCATAACGTATTATCGCTTCTTATGTTATGCCACGCCTGACACAACCCTCATGGTCTTTTTTTTAAGTTTTCTTAATGTGGCTGTCGTGCCTCATGTATTGGCGTCGCTATGACGCACCTTTTAGAACATTAGTTAAAGTCGTTGCTAATAACCTGAAGGTTGCAAGCTCAAATCTTAGGATTGTCAAATTTTCAAAATACAAATATATCTCAAAATATCTATTGTTTTAGCTGAAAATTAAATGTTGCGTAAAGGTAATAAATATCTTTACTATATAAGTAAAAATACTCCGTATTACATAAGCACTTACCTCATTTATGGCGTTTTTCAAGTCTATCATATCTTACAATCTTACATTCAGATTCAAGGTAATGATTAATGCTTTTGATTTGTACTATTCTAGGTAATCTTTGGTAAAACTATTAGACCAAAAACTAGAGTTGGAGTATATGAGTATAAAATGGCAAATAAATATCAAATGATACATAAATAAAAAGGATAATCATACGTGTTGTTGACGGCACCCAAATTATTATTTTTGAAACAATTATTTTAAAAAGTTAATGCACTTAGGTCCCTGTAATCCGTCACAACATCTGCAGATCGGTGGCAGGGACCTTAGTGGTTATCATATTTTTTATTTAAACTTCACTTTGATTTTTTTTATTTTTTTTTTGTTTATTTAGGTCATTGTAATTGTAAAAATCGGTCATTTAAGTCAATATGATTGTTCTGGGAGTCCCCTTTTGCCGTTCAAAAAAAAAAAAAAGTCACTATGCACCCCAAGACCGTTCCCAACAGTGAATGTAACTAACAACTTCAGTTTTTGCCAAATCAGCGTCACGTTAGCTCAAACTCCAACCGACATTAAACTGACATACTCATGCCAACAATACTCATTCTCTTCAGTTTTTTGGGCCCCGCTATTATAAAAATATACACACACAAAATACAAATACCCTATTAAATTACATTAGGCCCCACCAGATTCAGCCTTTCACTCGTTGGCTTGGGGAAGAATTTAGCAGAAGGCATCTAATCGACTTACGGTGCCAATGGTAAAGAAGTCGTCGCTTCAACTGAAGGCAAGAGAAGACCTCCCATTAGCGTGTGGTTGTGTTTCGAGGGTTAAAGGTGTCCACTATCCATATTCTTCAAACACTAAAGTCTAAATCACCAAGAGACATGTAACAGATAAAAGAGACATCCCTCGTGGAGATGAACCACCATCACCTAAAATCAACACAGATACCATACCGTAAATGCTTATCTCATTGGTCATTGTTAACTTCTTTCTAATGGAACTACTTACAACTCCCACAAGGTGACTCCTAGTGGTTTGGACATTTGTGGTTACGGTGTGATTCAAACAAAGAAGTTCAAGTTTGTCGGGAGAACATGAACAATGTAAACAGATGTAGTACTAACTTGCCCCATCGTGATCACATGACAACTTAATCATAACTCTTTCCTGGATAAAACCCCAATGTATTGACCCATTAAAGGAGTGGAAAATGGGCCACTTAATTAACAATTCTAACCATGTTGGGTTCAAAACTCGGCCATTTGTCATAAAGTTTACAAACGCCTTTTCTAAATTTGGTTACAAATAACGAAATATTGTTAGGAATATTTTGATTAATATTCATTAAAGATTTGATATGTCAAAACTATTAAACTACAAGGACCTAAGTCGGTGATATGAAGTTCAAGATTTGAATAAGATTTAGGAGATAATGATAATTGTAAAAGATATAATATATCTTGTTTGAATTTAAAAGATTTAGTATTATCTTTTCCTTGTAAGTCTTGGGTTTTCTAGTATATAAAGAAACCTAATGACATAGAATTAGAGGTTCTTAGAACCCACGTTTTAACGTGTTTGTGTGTAAAACCTAAGCCTCAAGGTCGTTTGATCCTGTTTAACAAAGAACCGTTCTATGTATTTATATATAGAATTGAGGCTTTTAATGATGAAAACTTGTTTAGCTATACATATATGTTCAACTAATTCCGCAATTTTATGTTTTGTATATGCTTATTCCAGATAAGAACTAACTATTCTTGAGCCTAAAGATCTATGTTTATGAAGAGTTGTTCAGATCTTCACAATTGGTATGAGAGCCCGGTGGCTCAAATCTGGAATGAAAGAAGGATGGTTCGATAATCACAAGAAGAATCAAGCATATTGTTTAAAATATCACCGTTTTCTATTAAGTCACAGAAATCTATATATCACGCTTCATGAATCAACACGAAACAAAAACCCCTAAACACTGAAATACTCAATCAGCTTCTTAATTCCTTCAACACACACAAACTTCAAAAACAAAAAAAAAAGTTGCAACCTTTTTAAACCTAAAAACACAATCGATTTTGTTTCTGTTTTCGATTATGTGAAGAACCCTTAAAACCCATTGAAAATCGACTGCAAAATCTTCTCTCTACTATCACATTAATCGCTGCTTCATATTCCCCTAATTTACTGTTTCAGCCTATCGATGGTCTGAAATCCAGCTTCGTTTAAACTTTTATCTGATTTTCACCTCGTCTTCAGGGTTTGTAGCGATGCGATTAAGGTCAAGCAAGCTATCAAAATCGGAGAAACCAGAATCTGATTACTGTATGGAGAACCATGATGTCGTTGAATGTGTTACCGTTGATATTAAAGAGGAATTAAAATCATCAGTTCCCAATTCACCAAATAAATTAGTAGCGGAATGTGAAAGTCGGTCTGATGATGTAGAAACTAAAATCATCTTTGATGAAGATGCTGACATTAAGTTTGTGATTTGGCGATGAGAAGAGAACTCTTTGGTAGCTGCAATGGATGAAATTATTGAGGCAATTGGATCCTCTCAATTTACTACTGGTAACATGTTCCGATTTACTACTGACCTCAATTCCAATTTTATTACTGATCCCTTTCAACATGATTTACTACTGCTCTTGGGCTGAAGCTTGTTACTGATACTACTGATAAGTACTAATACTTGCAACTTGTTACTGCTCCTAATATACTATTGATCAGTAGACTGACCCGATGCTTAATTTTTACTACTGATCAACATCAGTAATAATTTCGATACTGATTTCTTATTTAAACGATACATCATACTTTGGAAAGCATGACACACACCATGCTCATTCCATACCACGGTTTATTGATCGTATCTGATAATAATGTGAAACGAATCACATTATTCACACACACAGGTTGAAGGCATGATGAAGATAAAGGAAAATTTTATTTGTTACATATTTGATCTTTATCAATTGATTACAGAAGATAATTGATTATATTTTATTTGAAGAAGAAGTGGAAAGTCTTACTACATAAGATGTTATGTATTGTTGTAACTGCAATTTAACCGAATCTTAACGAAAAGATCTGTTGAAGACCAAGATGTCCTTCATACAAGATATGATGTTGCTGATTACTATATTTAGACGGAATGTGATGCTTAGTTTGAGTTTCTACTTCAACTTCAAATAGAAGATAGTTGGTTTTCAATGTAATAGCCTTGAAGAACACAAGAATGATATCACACTTTTAGGGGAAGAAAAAGTGTTGATCATTCAAGGGGAAGTTCAAGTTTCTTGGATTTATTTGATTATGTCAAAAAGGGGAAGAGACTTGAAGATTCCTAGCTAATTCTACAAGTTTTGTCAAATCAAATAGGAGTAGATTGTTAGGAATATTTTGATTAATATTCATTAAAGATTTGATATGTCAAAACTATTAAACTACAAGGACCTAAGTCGGTGATATGAAGTTCAAGATTTGAATAAGATTTAGGAGATAATGATAATTGTAAAAGATATAGTATATCTTGTTTGAATTTAAAAGATTTAGTATTATCTTTTCCTTGTAAGTCTTGGATTTTCTAGTATATAAAGAAACCTAATGACATAGAATTAGATGTTCTTAGAACCCACGTTTTAACGTGTTTGTGTGTCACTACTACAGATCGCATTTGTTGTTGCGGACGTATAAATTTATATATTGCGGTGGTATGATATAACCGCAACAACAAATGCAGTTCGCACCGCATAAGAAACAACCGCAACAACAATTCATTTTGTTGTTGCGGCCATGCTAAACCCGCAGTAACAAATCCTTTTGTTGTTGCGGTCAAATATTACCCGCATTAACAAATCCATTTGTTGTTGCGGCCATATGTTACCCGCAACAACTACAAAATTTGTTGTTGCGGCCATTTTAAACCCGCAATAACAATTCAATTTGTTGTTGCGGCCATACATTACCCGCAATAACAATCTAAATTTTCAGTTTAAAGATACAACGATAACATTACATATATCATGTTGAATTCATATTGACAAACATCAAAACCTAAACAAGGACAACCAAAACCTAAACACAAAATTCAAAGAAGAGTAACGTTGAAGATAACTCCAGCACCTCTGTTTTTTGTTTCGAGATCAAGCGTGAACATCACATTTTGGTTCGTGCGGATGCCCATCTTCTGTTTGAAGTCGACCATATCACCATTGATAGTCATATGGTCTATAAAACGATCATTGGGCCTCCTTCGATCACCGTGGCGTTGTAAATTCAAAAACCATGTATGGGGGACTCATCTCAAGGTTTGACAAAGCACACAAATGACGATCTTTAGGCTCATTCCAAAGTTGGTGATCCCTAACAAATTTTGCTGGAATAGTCTGATGAAAGAAAAGAAAATTAATTAAATTTATACTGCAAATTATAATAGCAAGAAATTAAAAAGAAAAATCATACAATTTTTCTTGTCATGGACGCACACCATTTTAAGATGAAGAAATTATTAACTTGTACTTCGTGATCACCAATATGCAGACTGCTAGAACTCATATTAGAAACTTAAAAGATCGATTAATCTTACTTTGAAAAGTTTTTCTTTGAAACGTTCTTGTATGTTTAAAAATGAAACGTTTTTTGATATAACAAATTAAAGGAATGAATGAAAGTCTGCTTATACATATACTTAATTTTTGGCGGGATTGGGGATTGGCGCGCATCACAACTGTACAACCGCATCTCCAAACAAGTGAATAGTCATTTTGATCCCTGCTGCAGCATCATCAAGATTCGCTTGAGAACAAAATCTGCTGCAACATGTGAATCTTGATGATGCAGCACCAGTAAGCAATGACTTAATAATTAAACCTTCATATATATCAAAAATTAAGTTTGATCCATCACGTATGGTACAATATATAGAGCTGATATTAATTAATTAGTTGTCTTTTAATTTCAAAGAAACTATCATCACGTATATTTTAGAATCTCAAGAAAATATTTGATTCTACTGCAACACTACCTTATGATGTGGTAAAAATCGAGGAAAAACATTTGTTGTTGCGGTTTATCCATTTGTTATTGCGGTTAAAAGGATAAGTTTAGAAAAGTAGCTGCAACACTAGCTGTAACTTGATGGTAAAAATCGAGGAAAAACATTTGTTGTTGCGGTTTCCATATTTGTTATTGCGGTTATAAGGATAAGTTTAGAAAAGTAGCTGCATCACTAGCTGTAACTTCCATCTAACTTGATGTGTATTTACTCGATGCATTAAATTAATATAAATCCCAAAATATTAATTCAAATATTATTATATAGGGTTTAGGTATTTGTTATTGCGGTTTTCCGTATTTGTTACCGCGGTTTCACTGTTGCTACGCGCTTGAATTCTAGATGACGGTCAATTTTCCCTCTTCAATTTCGACGCCCTTGGTTATTATATATATAGTTAACCAATATTATTCTGAAATGCAGTTACAAGAAAACTATTAATCAAAAACTTTTTTTTGTTATTAACATCATGAGTTCCCAAAACGAAAATCTTCCACAAGAGATTATTGATATCGAGTCTTCTACCGACGACGATATCAACAACTACAGAAGTGAGTATCCTCTAGAGCACAGCCATTACTTTGCTGTGAAATTGACCTCGCAAGTTATACAACGGAGGGAAATTGTATGCATTCTATATTGTGGTTCTTTTTTCTTTCTGTTTACTGTTTATGATGATGAAATATTTTTTTGATTTCTTAATTTCAGACTATACCAGCAAAGCTGGTTCAGGATCTCAAGCTCTTCAACTATAACACATGTTGTGTCTTCGAGATGGGGGAAATGAGTCAGAGGTTCGTGTTGGTGGATACCTTTCGTAATCGAAAGAAACCAATGGAAGAAAGACCCTATGGCCCGATCACCATTCATGGTGATTTTGACGAGTTGAGAATGAAATGGGGCATCCATTGGAACCGATGGGTTGTTTTCACCATTGATCTTGAGAAAATGAAGCCCGGAGGCCGAGTTTACATGAAATTAACTTTGTTTTGATTTTTTTTTCGTTGTAAATATTGTGACTTTTTAATTTCCCTTGTAATGCATCCCCTTTTCTTAATATTATCTTAAAGTTTTTTTTGTTAACAATATCTTCAAAGTCTCCGATAAAATAATTAATTTATCTTCAAATTTATAATGTCAAATATCAAAATAATTATTTAAAAATATAAATATTTTAATTTATTAATTTATAATTTTAGCAAATAATTACTGAAAATATTTAAACAAGTTTTACTTGTTTCAAGTTATTTATTGTAACGGCTAGAATATATTTGTTATTGCGGGTTTTCTTCCTTTGTTATTGCGGTTTTCGATTTTGTTATTGCGGTTTGACCGCAATAACAAAACAAATCTCATTGTCATCTAATATCCAACGGACATATTTTGAAATAGTTGTCTTTCTTCTTCGTTGAGATCCTGTTTTCGTTCTGCTACTCTTTTTAAGGTAATTTCGTTTTCTTTTTTTTTCTTTTTAAATTCATGCTTTGAAGTAGACTTAGAAATATAATCATCTTCCAATTAGTTGCCAAAATAGACACATTACATTCATAAAATAGAGAATACAGTAGATTATGCAAACATTGCATATCCTATGAAAACTATGCAAATCCCTATCAAATACAATTTCATTTTCCTTAGCATTAAGTCACGTTCCTCCAGCTTCATTTCAAGATTATTCTTCGAGTTTATTAATCCTGGAATGATTTGTTTGGATCTTTCACACATAACAGGATCAAACCACACAAAAAATCTACATGTAGAACCCTATAAAAAAGAATATTATACAATAGTTAATAATAATTAGTTGAATTCTAAAATTAAAGGCCTTACCTTTGTTGGACATGTATAAAACCTTCGTCCAGGGTTTCTGGCTGTCCATGAAGTGCGAATCACTGCTTGTTTGCCACATGATGAACAGAAAACCATCTTGTAGCTAGAAAGATAATGTGTTCGTTTTTTTTAGGTTGATAAATGGCTGAATATGTGACTTACTTATATATCCTTCAATTACCATTTAAATATATAATATTAATTAACTTTTATTGTCGCTTAATTTATTAATTTTTAGATGGAGCGTAATTATTGGATGTATCATGCTATACGTTCGTCCGCCGATTATGTCATCGGTGTTGGAAATTTTATTCGGTTTGCTGAATCGAATCGCGTTAAGAACGCAAGTCCTTCGATCTTATGTCCTTGCAACGTTTGTAAAAACTCTAAAAGTTTCACAAACACCGGTGATATAGAGCACCATTTGTTTCGCCATGGTTTTATGTATAATTACACTTGTTGGTCGAGTCATGGAGAATCACGACTTAATTGTAACACATCTTCCATCAATGTAAATAGTAGTAGTGCATATACAACATTGAACAATGACTCATACCACGATAACGATCAATACACTTCAAATTACCGTTTCGATGAAAGTATTAATGAATTGGATACTAATATGAGTGGTGACGTTGGTGAACAAGATGAATTACATCGCTTATTTGATGAAGCCGAAACACCGTTATATAAAGGTTCTAAATTAATGAAACTTGATGCTGTGTTGAAGTTAATTAACTTAAAGATGAAAAACGGATGGAGTGATGCAAGTTTCACAACCCTATTAGAGCTTTTACATCATGAGTTGCTTCCGGAAGAAAATGGATTACCAATTTCTACATATCGAGCAAAAAAATTAATGTGTCCAATGGGATTGGAAGTAGAAAGAATACATGCATGTCCCAATAATTGTATGTTGTTTCGGAACGAGTTCGCAAATTTGCATAACTGTCCTCATTGCAAGGCATCGAGGTATAAACGAAAAAAAGATACGGATGAAGTTGTCGATGATGTGACAAAGAATGGACCACCGGCTAAAATGTTGTGGTATCTTCCTATTATACCAAGACTGAAAAGGTTATATTCAAACGAGAAAGAAGCCAAGTTACTTTGTTGGCATTCAGAAGAACGTGTGATTGACGGGAAAATTAGACATGTTGCGGATTCACCGCAGTGGAGAAACATTGATAAAAGGTATGTTGAGTTTGGGAAGGAGATCAGAAACATACGGTTTGGGCTTAGTTCAGATGGGATAAATCCTTTCGGTAACATGAGTAGTCGTCATAGTACGTGGCCAGTTCTCTTATGCATTTACAATCTCCCACCATGGTTATGCATGAAACGGAAATACATTATGATGTCCTTGTTGATTCAAGGTCCGAAACAACCGGGTAATGATATTGATGTTTATTTATCCCCTTTGATTGATGACTTAAAAACTCTTTGGAGTGATGGTGTAGATGTATACGATGCTTATAGAAAAGAACAATTTAAATTGCGGGCCATGGTTTTTTGTACTATCAATGACTTTCCAGCATACGGTAACTTGTCAGGGTACAAAACGAAGGGTAAGAAAGCTTGTCCTGTTTGTGAAGATGAGACAAGCTCAGTGTGGTTACGAAATTGTAAAAAAACTGTATACATGGGACATCGAAGATTCCTTACCAAGAGTCACCCGTTTAGGAAGAAGACGATTGAGTTTGACGGAACTGTCGAGGTCAGGACGGTGAAGAAACGATTTGATACATTTTCACGAGTTGAAAATATTAATGTTGTGTTGGGTAAGAGATTCCGTATTGATAATGATGCCATATGGAAAAAGAAGTCCATATTTTTTCAATTGCCTTACTGGAGACATTTAGATGTTAGACATTGTCTTGATGTTATGCACATAGAAAAAAACGTATGTGAGAGCTTGATAGGCTTATTATTGGATATTAAGTACAAAACTAAAGATGGTATTAAGGTTCGAAATGACATGGTCGAGATGGGAATACGTAAAGATCTTGCTCCCGTACAACGAGGCACTCGTACTTATCTTCCACCCGCATGTTATAATACAACGAAAGAAGAAAAAAAAAGTTATGCCAATGTTTGCACGATATTAAGGTTCCGTCATCTTATTCAGCAAACATTCAAAGATTTGTATCAATGAAAGATTATAAATTGCTTGGGATGAAGTCTCACGATTGTCATGTTTTGATGACACATATGATTCCAATCGCAATTCGTGGAATTTTACAAGATGATATCCGACATACAATCACAAAGCTTTGTTTGTTTTTCAACAATATTCATACGAAAGTTATTGATGTCGAAGATTTGGACAAATGGGAGAAAGACGTTTATGTTATCCTTTGTGAACTAGAGATGCACTTTCCACCATCATTTTTTGATATAATGGTTCACCTAATATCTCATATCGTACAAGAGATTAAGGCATGTGGTCCTGTATTTCTACGTTACATGTACCCTTTTGAAAGATACATGGGAATATTGAAAGGTTATGTAAGAAACCGTAATCGACCAGAGGGAAGTATTATTGAAGGGTATACTACTGAAGAGGTGATTGAGTTCTGCCAAGGTACGTATGTAATATATATGATCAACTATAGCAAAAATTAATTAATTATATATTTTGTTTTTGTTAGGCTATATGGAAGGTGTCAAAAGTGTTGGCGTTCCTAAAAGTCGCCATTCAGGTCGACTTGAAGGAAAGGGAGGAGTAGGTTTTAAGATAATAGTGCCAATGCACGGAGAACTACAAGTTGCTCATTTAGTAATCTTAAAGCACATGACATGCCTCACTCCATATGTTGATGAACATATGGATATGTTAAAGTCGACGAACCCGGGTAAACAAGAAGTGTGGTACATAAACAACCAACACAAGGATTTGGCAAGTTGGTTGAAAGAGAGGGTGACAAGTGACGACGTTGATGACACTGTCAAAAAATTGGGACAAGGTCCAGATGCTAGAGTAAGAACTTACCAAGGATATGATATTAATGGTTATATATTTTACACCAAAGATCAAGATAGAAAAAGTACAGTGCAAAATAGTGGAGTTACAGTAATAGCATCAACAACCGAAATCGATAGGCGTGATCAAGATACATTGATAAGCATCGCAAAAGATTCTTATTACGGTGTGATAGAAGAAATTTGGGAATTGCAGTATTCTGATTTCATAATCCCAGTGTTCAAGTGTAAGTGGGTAAATAACCGTACGGGTGTTAAAGTTGACGAATATGGTTTTACACTTGTCGATCTTGAAACTAATGGCTACAAATCCGAGCCATTCGTTCTCGCAACACATGTATCACAAATTTTTTTCGTCAAAGATCCAAGCAAAGCAAAATACCACATTGTGTTGCAAGGTAAAAGACGTATTCTTGGGGTTGATAATGTTGTGGATGAAGAAGAACACGACAACTTCGATGATTTACCACCATTTTCCGTCGGTATCGAACCCGGGAATTTTGAAAACATGAATAGAAGCTCATATGTACGAATTGACGGAGAAGGAACATACATTTAATAACTCGATCTATTATATATTATTGAACATTAATATTTGTATTATATATGTTTTTTAGTACTATGCAAATTTATAATTAACTTACTGTTTTATTCATGTGTAACATTTTTTATCAATTTGAATTTCTTACTATGCAACGTTCTTGTGTGCGAAAAAAAATGAAACTCAAAACCGCATTAACAAATCAACAAAACCGCAACAACTAATCCACCAAACCGCAACAACAAACAAACCGCAATAACTAATGGACAATAACCACGGTAACAAATAGAATAAAATAACCCGCTAATACGTAGTAAAGACCCGCTAAAACGAAATTGTTTATTCCAAAATTTTCAAATCCCAAAACATTAGTTATCCAAACATCGAATCCTTTAATCACTTTTGCACAAAACCTTCTTCGACCAAACCCTCCGTTTTCTTCACCAAAATCACTCTGCACTAGTTCGCCGGAGTTTGGATTCACCGTCGTTTTCTTCACCTTGGATAGTAACCGACGTTGCTTTCACCACGTCGTATCCTTAATCACTTTTCCAAAAACCTTAATCACTCGATCTCGTCGACCTAAACCCTAGTTTACCGTTACATCGCCGATTTTCCTTACCAAGATAGGTATTAAAGTATTATGTTAATGATTTCTTGTACGTGTTTGTTATGCATTCGTTCTTAATCATCTTTTTCTGTTAACGTATTATGTTCACGCATTTGTGTCGTAATTCTGCAGAAATGGCCGATAATCAAGAGCGTAAGAGACGTAGAGGCGAACGTGGTCCTGCATCTTTTGGGAAGAAATATAAAGAAGATGTATATAAAACTGAATTTGATGAAAATAATATCCCTCTAAGTAAAGAACTGACGTCATGGTTTGGGATGACGGTTGCACATCGTTTCCCGCTAGCAACTGATATGGGCAAAATGGACAAAGACATATATGAAAAACTATGGCTGGATACCAAGGTATATATTTATTAGAAAATGAAATATTTGTGACGTGATGATAGCTTATAATTTATTTACTCTAAATTGTAGAATATGTGGAATATCGAGAACGATGATGCAAAAGAGTTAATGAGGAAAAAGGCTGTGAAAATGGGTACTAATTTTAAATCTAGGCTTGTTAAAAATTTCGTCCTTACAGGTAAGGATACTTGTGAGAAGTATAAGTTTCTTAAAAGGAATGATTGGGAAGCATTTAAGGCACAAAGAAGCACCCCAGAATTTATGGTATCTCTTAATTATATTATATGTTTAGTGTTGTACAATATTTTATTATTAACAACTTGTTAATTTGTGTAGCTAAAAAGGGAGAAAGCATTGGCAAGCAATAAAAGCAGACAATTCAAGGTCCGCGTGGGCCGAAGCGGGTGGACCCGTTTTAAAAAAAATAAAAAGGATGCAGTTTGGTCTGAACTTCTACAAAACCATAGTGTTCTTTCGGAGATTCAAAATGAACGGTCTAAGTTGTTTTTGATGGGTTGTGCAGTTAAGAATAGTGAAGGAAAGTTTGAACTTCCTAACGAAGCGATGGACAATTTCCAAGTTTTGGTAAACTAAGTTTTATTTAATTGAATATTTTTATCTTTTTGGTAAACAAATATTTTTTGTAGCTCGCGGAAGAGAAAAAGATGATAGCGGATGGTACTTATGCAGAAAATAAGAAGGATCCTTTAATTGTTCTCTTAGGACCCGAGCACGGGGGACGATCTCGGACCGTATCCGAGGTAATTGGATACACAAAGGTTAAAGGTGGATTGATTAGAAATGTGATCCCGCAAAGTACCCCCGCGGTCAACACAAGCCACCATGATTCATGTGGGTCCCGTGGAACGGTGGAACACTATCCACCTATTGAGGTAACAATTTAAAAGTTTTGCAGCCTATACTATCCAACCTTATAATTGTATCTGTTTTCACAGGTGATGTCACCGTGTGAGTTGCTAGTTCGGGTGGCGGATGCCCATCTAGTCAAAGTTGGTTATGGACGAGTATGGCCAACTGTGGTATTCCAACTGTTACATCATAAACAGATTGCCGATGGTTGTGTAAAAGTCCAAGTGGATTCCATCGTGGCAGGAAAGGAGGATTTGCCTGTACATCCTCTTACAAAAACAGATGATGTTCAACTGGTTGAGAATTTGCCATATTGTATAGTACAGTGGCCAAGATATGCAGTGAAGGTATATTTTAGTTTATTTTTATTGTTTGTGAACGCTTTTATCTAACGTTGTAGAGATGTTTTAGCTTATCGGTGATGGACTTGTCAATTCCCCGGAAAGGGACTTGAGAGAATCCTCTCCATTTGATTTATCAACCAACAATGTTTATATACCAGAAATGCCCGAAACTTCAACATTCCCTTTAGACCAAGAGTTTGTTAGTTATGCACAAATGGTTAGTCTTATCATTATCATTATTTTAATCATTATATTTAAATACTAATGTTTTTATGATTACTTGTGGTAGTTGCAATCGGAGGATCCAACATTACCCGCAGCCCAAACCGTCCCCGCAGCCCAAACCGTAACCGCAACCCAACCCATTAACCCAGCCCAAACAGCCCCCATAGCACAAACCATTATCCCAGCCCAAACAGTCCCCATAGCCCAAACAGTCCCAGAAGCCCAACCCGACAGCCCAGCCCGAACAGACCCTATACCCCAAACACCCACCGCAGCCCAAACCGTCACCACACCTCAACCCGACAGCCCAGCCCGAACCATCCCCGAATCCCAAACAGAACCCGAAGCCCAAACAGAATCTGAACCCGAGGATGTTCCTCTAGATCCTCAGTACGACGAGCATTATGCGATGGTAATGGCCGATGCTCCCCAATTTCTCCCAATACTTGATGCATTCTTCAAATATAACAAATATGGTCTTAGTGTTCCTTCCCCTCCGGGTATGTATCCGGAGATATATTCAGAAGGCATCCCAGCCACCGAGGTTTTACAATTTGCTCGATTCCATTGGGTTGATAGCAGCATGATACATTGTTTGTCAATGTAAGCTTAATATTTTAATATTTGGGTATAATTGTATTTATTAACTTTATGTTGTATATTTAAGGTATTATTATGCAATGGCCGGCAGCAATTCACGATGTGCATTTTTCAATGCACACTATATTACCGAGCCAGAATGTCGCACCAACAAGAACCATGTCATCCAACATATCAGGGATGTTTTAAATCATCATCCAAGCAAGTCATACATTCTTGCACCATACTATCAACAGTAATATTCGATTTTCCATAATACATGCAACACTGGATGTTCTAAATCATCATACAAGCAAGTAACTTTGATTAATTGCTTGTGTTTACTTGCAGGCAACACTGGATGCTTTTTATCCTCTGTCCTAAAACGAATATTGCATATATTGTTGATTCTTTAAAGCGTGAAGTCGAAGCTGGTGCCAATTACTACACTCTTGTAGGAGTAATCAATCATATTTTTCCCCGTAGATTTAAATGGATAAACACAACTGTATGTTTTCTATTTCCATTTTTTACCAATTTATTTAAGATGTATAAAATATTCAATATATTGAAATATTACAGTGCTGGAAACAAGACCAAAGCTGGGAGTGTGGTTACATTGTTAGTCGACATATTGAAGAATTTTTACAGACCATACAGTTTAACATCAACCAATCTGTAAGTTTATGTTATAATTTTAAAATATTACTCATTTAGATGTAAAAATTATTGATATTAATTGTTTTTCATGAGCAGATGTGGAAGAGTAATAAGTGTTTTGATGCTTCTATGATTCATGAATACATAGAAAGGTTGTTGCCACTGTATCTCGAATGGATGAAGGAGTGCAAGCAAAGTGATGCCACTTTTTAAAGGTTAGCAATTAATTAGCAAGTGTAAATTCTTGAACATATAGTTGTAAATTTATGAAACACGGTCCATTACAATGATCACAACCCTTTAGACATTAAGTTAGCAAGTGTAAATTCTTGAACATATAGCAAGTGTAAATTAAGTTACTGTGCGGTTGTATATATGTTTTTGGGTGCTATCTTTAAATATAGAATATAATATATATATATATATATATATATATATATATATATATATATATATATATATATATATATATATATATATATATATATATATATATATATATATATATATATTGTGGAATGATTTTTTTTTTGTTTATTTTGAATAACAAATATTGCGGTTACTTTATCATGTGTGCGAATAACTAATATTGCGGGTATGTGTAGTGTGCGAAAAACTAATAGCGCGTTTTTGCTTTAATGTTGCGGTTTCTGTCTTATTGCGGTCTCAGCGTTTGATATTGCGGTTTCTCTTTTGTTGCGGTGCTGGATTTAATACGGCGGTCTCTCTTTTGTTGCGGTGTTGGCTTTAATATTGCGGTTTCTTTCTTGTTGCGGTCTCTGTGTTTGATATTGCGGTTTCTCTTTTGTTGCGGTTTGTGTTGTTTGATAGTGCGTAGTTTGTTAGTGCGTTCCTTTCCCCGCAACAACAAATCGTTTTCCCCGCAACAACAAATCGTTTCTGTAGTAGTGTGTAAAACCTAAGCCTCAAGGTCGTTTGATCATGTTTAACAAAGAACCGTTCTATGTATTTATATATAGAATTGAGGATTTTAATGATGAAAACTTGTTTAGCTATACATATATGTTCAACTAATTCCGCAATTTTATGTTTTGTATATGCTTATTCCAGATAAGAACTAACTATTCTTGAGCCTAAAGATCTATGTTTATGAAGAGTTGTTCAGATCTTCACAAATATGTTAGAATACGAGAATTGCGTTCAAGGAGTCCACTATTTTTAGGAAGTCCCGATGAACAAATTTCAACCATCGATCAATAAGATTAAATGGTCAAGATTAATCACCTATTTTATATATTGATGGTATTTTGGTCATTTTTTAAAAATAAAAATATTTTTTTATTATTTTTTATTATTTATTTTATTTTAGAATTTTTATTTGTTTAAATTTTTATTATTTTTATTATGACGGGGTATTCTGGTCATTTGGCACTTAAAAACATTTTCGTTTTTTTTTATTTTTTTAAATTTTTAAATTTTTTATTTTTTTTATTAATTTTTTCATTAAAAAATAACATTTATTTGATAATTACTTGTATGACTTAATCACATTCGATGTTTTAGTTCAATCACATGTGATTTAGTATGCAATCACATTATATGTATTAATGAAAAAATAATAATTTTTAAAAAATAATAATAATTTTTTTAAAAAAAAATAATAAAAGTTAAAATAAAAAATAAAAAAAATATTTTTTCAAAATGACCAAAATACCCTTCAATTAAAAATTAGAAAAATAAAAAAAAAAATATATATATAAATTTTTTGAAGTGCCAAATGACCAAAATACATCTTTATGTATAAAATATGTGATTAATCTTGACCATTAGATCTTATTAATCAATGGTTGAGATTTGTTTCTCAGCACTTGAAAAAATAATGGATCTTCTTGAACGTTTCTCTAGAATACGATTACAAAACGATATCATTATAAAGTTTTATGCATTTTTGGATTATCAGGCATTTGAAAATTGGTATAATATCAATTTTCTAAGAACATCTTTTAACTTGGGCTGGCAATCCATGACGGGTCGGGTTGGTGGGTTTGTAACTATTTTGTATCACCCAACTCAAACATAACCCATTTAGTTAATTAGGTTGCCACCTAATCCATCTCTTTAAACATGCCCAAACCAACCCGAGCCAAAAACTCACCACTATGTCTTTACTATAATGATAAAGAACTGTGAGCCATTAGAATCCGGTTCCGAATTCACCATTGTCATACCTGAAACAAAATTATATGTTAAGAAAACAATAGGAGTGTTCAAATTGTCAACCCCAAACAACAACAATATGCAATCAATGAATTAAAAAATTAATAGTAAAAACAGAAACCAGGATGTGAGTGTTTAGTTTTGAAATTTTCATCCCTAAATATGGCACCATATATGGATTCATTCCCTTTTCCATCACGAGAAACAATATCTCTACTTTGAATCATGAATCCGGGAATAATACGATGAAACAGTATTCCTTTATAGTGTAACGTTTTACCACTCGACGAATTTCCCAATTCCTCTAATTTTAAAAGAAAAACTTATAATTATGATTATGATTATGATTTTCTAATTAGTTACAATCAATATAATAGAATAGGCAGATCTGTAACTACATGTGCATAGAGCACGGAAATTTTATGCAAGGATGAAAAATGAAGAATTAGTTTTTTTTTTTTTTAGTTAACATATAATTATCATATCATAAGTTTACTTAAAATGTGCGTTAATGTTAAACAAATTAAAGGGCATATTTAAAGCTTATCTACCTTTCTTCCTTACCGCTCTGTTCCAGAAATATTTTAGTTTTATTATATTTCTGGATGAAAAGAAAGGAAGAAGAAAAATAAAAGAATGAGAAAGAAAATAATTTTCTCTCCAAATCTTCCTTACTTTGGGAAGAAATTTTAGAAGGAAAATTGATAAAAATGTTCCTTTCATTTATCTTCTCTTCTCTCCATTAAAAGATTCAGGAACACAATTTTCTTTATATTTCTCTCCAATCCCTTTCTTTTCCTTTCGAAATTTTATTCTGGAATACAATGGTACAAGTTACAACACACAACACAAATCATCACCAATTAATAGGGGTGTCAAATTTGTACCGAACAAAACCAACCAACATGCTACCAACCGTACCAAGAATAGTTGGTAGCCAGTATGTTGGTAGCCAACATGTTTGGTTATTACAAGTTTTTCTACTAGTTTTTTGGCAATCTATCCATCCAACGGCTTTGACGACCCAACTAATTTTAAGACAATCATCCGTTTTATCGGTAGCTCGTAGTCAGCGCAGGTGAAACTTCATAACAAAGTCACAAACGCATAGTTTGGATGTAAGAGCATCCACAATGGTTGACCTCTCCAATCACTTATTATTATTATCACATCATCTAATAACCTATTAATTAAAAACCTCTCCAGTTGTTAACTTTTTCAAAGATTTTTTCTTATTAATATTACTAATTTACCTTTATCTATATCAAATGTTTTATAAATGCCCCTCAATTTATATACAACTAAAACCATATCTCATTTTATATACATAATATATCCAAAAAAAGTAAAATTAATTATCATGTGTGATATTTCTTAAAAAATATTGAATATAATAAAGTTATAGTTATAGAAATAATAAATGATTCATATATAAATATATAAGGGTTTAAAATGTAGCGTTTTTAAATATAGAGACTAAAAGAATTAAACATTAAAAGATTATTAAGTGGTTAAGGAAGAATAAGGGGTTGAAATGACCTCCTAAAAAAAATCATCTATTTCAATAATAAAAAGTTATTTTAAAAATTATTCAAATATTAATAAGCTTCTAAAAAAAATCTCCGAGTGATGCTCTAATAACAAAAAAGTAGGTGTAGACAAATACACAGTAATAAAGAGTCAGTCGTACCCCATGCATCGATGGTTGTACTTTTCAAGATCAAACGTCATCTACACCCCAAGTTGCAATCGACATTAAAATGCTCGACGAGTGGTTTTCTGTTGTCATCGTCGCCGGTTAAAACACACAATTATTTTATTCAAGAAATCGCGATCGCACTTTGTATAAATTCTTCATCATTTCCAACAATTTCTTCGTTCAAACCATCAACAAAAATCTAGATCTTTAAATTTCTTCAACAGATTCTCATTTTCAAATTTAATATCGCTTATCTCTTCTGACGGATTCTCATTTTCAAATTTCCCCAAAAAGACACCCCAAAATGGGTTTCAAATTATCTCCGACGTCCGCTGCCGGAAAATGGATGGGCTTTGTCACCGCCGTTTGGGTCCAAGCTATTTCCGGCAATAATTACACTTTCTCCAATTATTCCGACGCTCTTAAGTCGTTAATGGCGCTCACTCAGCTCCAACTCAATAACCTCTCAGTCGCTAAAGACGTCGGAAAGGCGTTCGGTATCCTCGCCGGACTCGCTTCCGACCGTATCTCACCTTCTGCCTTACTCCTCATTGGTTCCATCGAGGGCTTTATTGGTTATGGTGTCCAATGGCTGGTCGTTAGCCAGAAAATCCAACCTCTTCCTTACTGGCAGGTAAAGAACTTTTGAAGTTTCCCTTCATGCATTTCGTGCATTTGATTTTCACCTTTATTCTTGAATTAAAGAACCAGGTTGGTGTAAACTTTAGTAAATTTTGTATTTTGAAAAAAAAGATGCCCATACCCTCGAATAATAGTAACATAATTCTTCAATTCAAGCATTTTGTGGAACAGTTGGTGTGATCAATTTGTTTTTTCTTTCACATGTACAGATGTGCATATTTCTGTGTTTGGGAGGAAACAGCACGACATGGATGAACACTGCAATATTAGTAACTTGCATACGCAATTTCCGGAAGAACAGAGGCCCGGTCTCCGGGATCCTAAAAGGCTACGTCGGATTAAGCACAGCCATTTTTACCGATATCGGTACAGCTCTCTTCAATAACGATCCAGCACGTTTTCTACTCATGCTAGCAATCGTTCCGGTCGTTATCTGTTTCTTCGCGATCGTATTCCTCCGTGAAATTCCTCCGTCATCTACCGTCGCAGAAGAAAAATCCGAATCACGTTACTTCGCTATATTCAACGCTCTCGCCGTTATCATCGCCGTTTACTTGCTAATTTTTGACATCACCGGAGAACACGGCCGTACGCTTTCACAAGCATTTTGTATAATTCTGATCATACTATTAGCTACTCCGTTAGCAGTTCCGGTGTACCTCGCTATTCAAAACCTAATCCGATCAGATCTAAAAACCGTAGACGTTGAGGCAACCACACACGACGTAACAGAGCCTTTACTTATACAACAAGAAGAAGAGAGTAACGAAACGGAGGCCGTGACGGTGACGGGGGACGAAAAGGAAGCATCATCGGTGGTCGAAAAGATGCCGCCAGTGATCGGAGAAGAACACACGGTGTTTGAGGCGTTGAAGACCGTGGATTTTTGGATTTTGTTCATATCGTTTCTATGTGGGGTTGGTACGGGTTTGGCGGTTCAGAATAATATGGGTCAAATGGGTCTTGCTCTCGGGTATGCTGACGTATCCATATTCGTTTCTTTAACAAGTATTTGGGGCTTTTTTGGACGCATTGGATCCGGGTCGGTTTCAGAGTATTTCATCAAGTAAGTTTCTTAATCCTACTCTCAAACATACCTAAATATTTAGGTGTTTGTTTGGTACTATCTGAACCTTGTGATTTTGACCTACTACCTTCCTATTTTCTGATTTAACTAAATTTTTAATACATTGAAAATATGCAAGCTCAATATTTAATTGTGTTTTATATCAGGAAAATTGTTATTATAATATAATATAAAAAAGAGAAATGATATATCTTCATATTATATGTATCTATTTTATTTTGCTATACAACACAAAATAATATGTAATTTATTAACTTATTTTCCTCCTATCATCTTTTAATTTTGATAATTATATTAATCAAGTAGGTAAAAAGATAAATACAGGAATATATACCCTTTCTCAATTTAAAATTTTGTAACTTATTAACATGTTTTGAATACTTCTAAACTATTCATCCTTCTATTTTTAGCTAAATGTTTTTATATTGTATATTTGATCCCTTATCGAATCATAAGTTGCCTTTTAGTCTCATATATTTTAAGATTTTAATGGAATTGATCATTTTTGGTACAAAAACGATACAAGTAGGGTAGGTTCTTTCAAAGATTTGACTTCAAAATCTTTATTTCTTTTTTAAACATTATGGGTTCACAACTTCCTACGGCCGAATAATCAACGAATTTCATTTATTATTTACTGAAAAGGTTTTCTTTGTTTATAATTTTATATTTCTTTCTAGTGCATTTTTTGAAAAGTCATGTGTATATAATATGGAGTATAATAGTAGAAAGGTATCGTTTTCCAGATTTATTAATTGATTTTATTTGTATTTTCATAATATTCAAAATTAGATGTTGAGAAACTAATAAATTGTCGCCTAATTTAAGTGATACTTCCTCCGTCCCACAAAAAACTTCTTATTTGGCTTTTGCACAAGTTTTTAGGTGATAGTTAGTGGTGGGTCATTGATAATACTTTTGATTAAAATATAAGATTGGGTTGGAGAGAGAAAGATAATTAGTGGATATTAGTGGTGGGGTCTTTAGTAATAATAGTTTTTTATTGTGTGGAGCCCATCAAATATGAGAAATGAGAAGTTTTTTGTGGAACAAAAATTTAGAGTGAAATGATAAGTTTTTTGTGGGACGGAGGGAGTATTATTTAAAATATTTTTAGCCACATTATGCAAATAAATATAAAATTTTGAATGTCAATTCAATTATGCAAAGATTTATAATACAATAAAAATAAGCAAATTACTTAAAATAAGACTATTAAATTGAGAGGCTAAAATAATAAAATCAACTTATTTAAATTTAAAAATTTAAAACTAATTATTAAATGCTGTATATATAATTGAGATTATGAAGTGCTCATCACAAGTGGGTAGAGTATATGGATATTTTTTATGTGCATGTGGCTCATTTCGTATATGCCCACCACTAAAAAAGGGTTTTTGTCCACACTAGCTTTATAAGTCACGTCGATTGTGACTAGCAAAAAATCTCGATCACCTACGTTTTAACTTTATTTCATGGAAGGCATGATGGCCAATAATATCAGTTTGTAAAGACTAAATTTTTACTAATTGTTCATCTTGATAAATTTTTAACAAAATATATCCTTGATCGGGACTTTAAGGCACGAAACAAGTCACATTAGCTCGAAGGCTCACATTAACTGTGCTCAATGTCACATGGCCCGCTACTAGTTGTCCTTGCCACATGTCTTCTTTTTATAGGGCTAGCTTTTATCGTGTGGGCTCTGTTAAATTTAGTCAAAAATAGTATTTTTGTAAAAGACTATCTATGGGGTCAACAGGGTACGATATCACGAAACAAATGCATGTGGTATCTTCTAAATATCTTATAAACTTGAAACATACATTTTTGAGTGAGTGTGACGGGTTACTCGGACAAACAGTGTCACGTCACGTATCAAGGATGCTAATCTTTCGTAAGCAAACAAGCAACCCCGGCCTTTCGTGTTCTGGAAAGCATGCTGCCGTTAATGAGATATATCTACTATAAAAGGTCAATAATGTTTGGTTTTTGAATGCCTTTTCTTAGAAGTTGTTTGGGTTGCTTGCAAGTCTCATGAAAGTTGGCATCTTTGAAACTTCCTTCCTTTCATACCAGAAAAAGGCATGTCTTGCTTTCCTTGCAAGGTTGAACATGTCATTTTTTCTCATTTGCATGTCTAATGTCTTATTAGTTTTCGTTGTCACCAAAAGCGTGATATATACAAACTTGTTATAGTCTTTATATGGGCTATATCAATTTTGGTTATTTTACTTTGTATAAAAATTCCTTCATCATGATGGTAAATTGTTGTTAACAGGTTGTAGGTCACTCGGGTGACCTTAGTCTATATTGTTAAAAAAACTGGTATCCAGTAATTAATACCCGTGTAGCACAACTACCTTAATAAACAAAAAAGTAGAATGAACAAGTTGAACTTTTTCGAAAAATGCGATAACAACTAGTTACTAGATGCATTAATCATTTTTTTAGTGCAAATATTCTTCAATTTTTATAGGTCCATTAGACATAAGCGTACGGTTAAAAAAAACGTTCAATTAAGATAGTTTTTTTAGTTAGATGAATAATAAAATGGGTCTTTTTAACATATGCCCCAAGGGCATATGATAATGTGTAATTAATGAACTTATAATTTACATTTGAATCAAAAATCACATTTAATACATCCACTAAAAAGGCAATGCATAAACTTCATTAATGTTCATCGATACATATTTAGGAAAATTAAGTTACTTAAATATATCTTACTGTATGCCCCTGGGGCACAAGGTAGAAAAACCCTAATAAAATTACCATTTAAAGAATATACTCTAGAATTATTGCGGATTTTTTAAATGTTCTTGCGATAGAATGGAAACTTGAAAATAGTTTTGACTGTGGACAAAAAAATTGAGGCGAATTAGATGTGATCAAAGTTCGAAAATATGCATATTAGCCATTAAACAAACGTAATTTAAATACATATTTCTAAAATTAATATTAATTTGTATGCTTAGATTAAATGTTTGTTTTCTTTCAGGAAAGCTGGAACTCCAAGACCTCTATGGAACGCAGCATCCCAAATCCTAATGGCGGTGGGCTATGTTCTAATGGCCATAGCAATGCCCGGGTCACTCTACATCGGGTCAATAGTAGTCGGAATATGCTATGGGGTCCGCCTGGCCATCACGGTCCCCACCGCCTCAGAACTATTTGGTCTTAAATATTATGGTCTCATTTACAACATCTTAATCCTTAACCTCCCTCTAGGTTCATTCCTCTTCTCCGGTCTACTCGCCGGATTCTTGTACGACCATGAGGCCACCGCCACCACTGGCGGCGGCAATACCTGCATTGGCGCCCATTGTTATCGGAATGTGTTTATTGTAATGACGGTTGCGTGTGTGGTTGGGTTTGTTTTGGATGTGTGGTTGGCTATTAGAACAAAAGGTTTGTATTCAAAGATTTATACTAGCCGTAGAGCTAAGAAATCTATGGCGGCTTCTAATAGTCAATGATGGCAGCCGGAGGTCGAGGGTTGATGGGAAACTTTCCCGGTTTAGAAAAGAAAGGGCTGGTTTTATGGGTCCGGTTTATGGATTTTTAAGTTGTATCAATCCATCTTTTTGTTTGTATGCAATTTTTTGTTTGCAAATGTAAAACTAAATTGGTAGAAATTATTGATTATGGGCCTTATAGCTATTCTTTTGATTTCTAAGCCCAGGGAGGCAGGGATAAGACCATGTATCCAAGTCTTGGGCCGTCTATGGATTTATATTATGTACTCCCTCCGACCTACAAAGAAGTTTACATTTTTGTTGGACATAAGATTTTAGGTGATAATTAGTGATGTGGTCAATAGTAATACTCTTGATTAAAATATGAGGTTAGATTGAAGAGATAAAGACAATTAGTGGATATTAATGGTGAGGTTCTTAGTAATAATAATATTTTATTATGTGGGGTCTATCAAATGTGAGAAATGTGAAAATTTTTTTGGAATAAAAGTTTAGTAAGAAATGTGAACTTTTTTGTGGGACTGAGGAAGTATTAGACAATGATCAATGAAATCTAGAACTTTCCAGAGCTTTATTTCTATAATTTCTTAGTATAAAAAGTTGGTAAAAAAAAAAAAAAATCTGACTTCTCATGCGTCAATATATGAAAAATTGGTAAAATTTAATTCTTTCTAGAAGTTCTCGTGGTCAATTTATAACTATACCACTAAAGGCTTTTTAGGCTAAATTTACATGAGAAATTCATTGTCTTATTAGTGAATCGTGATGTTTGGCATTTTTGAAACTTACTAAATAAGATAAATCATGAAAGTGTATCATTTTTTATTGTGAAATGAATGAATTATTTGATGATCATAAACACAACGAAAACAATTATATTTACACATCGTTCTAAGCTATATTCTAGGTATGCTCCTAACCTAATGCACAGATAATCTAAAGATATGAATTGCAATTTGATTACATGCGTATCTTGATATTTATCACAATGTTTGTTGTGATAAGATGCTATCGGCTAATAGTCCCTCGCAATCTTAGCGGGAGGATAACGCCTTCTGAGATTGGGTCCAATTTCATGAAATAAAACACAGGTAATCCTTTGTCCTGTATTTGATACCATGATGAGACATGTAAAAGTAAATCACGAATTTGACTAAGAGCTACCTTCTCCCAAACAAAAGAGTAATGGTATTTAGTCATACTATTTGGTCCTACTCATTAAATGTAACGACTCGAATTTTTGTGATAAATAAATTCTAAGAAAATATGATAAACAAGGATAAATCGTTTAAAGAACGTATGAATTGGTTTCGTGTCATTTGGACGCCGTATGAGAAAGTTATGGACGAAACCGGGTCGAAACAAGGAACAAAAACTGCAGCCCGTCTGGTGCCAGCGAGTTCGTGGCGCGAACTAGGTCCTCGCGATCGCGAGGATCAGGCAGAGACTTGGGGTTTTCAGAGATCGGAGTTCGCGGCTGGTTCACGAACGCGAACTGTTCACGACACGCGAAGTTCGCGGCGCGAACATGGGCTTCGCGGCGCGAAGTCTGTCAGACACAGCATTAAAGTCGGGTTTTGGCTCATTTCATGCCATCTCAAACCCTAGTTTCTCTCCCAACGATTTTGTATACGTTTTTGAGTGGAAAACATCATTTTAGCCGATTTCTTCATCAAATCTCGTGAATTGTCACTCCTAGTTGAAGATTAAATGTATATCTTCACTCCTTTGTAGTTGTAGCTCTAGATCTATGGATCTTGAAGCTTGGGTTTGAAACCCTAGTTCTTGGGTGTATGTGTTATGGTGAAATAAATGATGTATACACTTAATAGATGGTATTTCAACAAAGAAAACAAGTGTATGCTTAAGATTTGTAAGAACCTTAAGATTGGTCAAACCTAGGGTTTTTAATGTCACCAAAATTTGGGGAAAAGGGTGTTGGTGACTAATTAGTGTTATGAGACTAATATTGGAGACTAATGATGTCGACCTTGGGTTATGGTTGGGTTCGGGTTTTGTTGGTGAAACCTTGGAACTAAGATTTTGAGATTTCCACCAAGTTGGATGAACTTGGTGGTTAAAGATGATAATAGAAATTATGTGTTGTCTAGTTATGGATGATAACTAGAAGTGTGATGATTATGTTGATAGGTTGCAAAGACCTATATGTTGGAGTTATTCAAAAGGCGGGAAGCAAGGATTCGTGCTGATAAACGCGAACTGGAAAGCATTGCTAAGGTGAGTACATGAGACTTTTAAACTGGGTACATAGCAAGAGTTTTGAAAATACATATGATATTTTTATGGGTCTTTATTAATAAATGTTTGGTAAAGATAGTGATTGAAAATGGTAAGAAAGTATGTTTAATGTGATACTAGAATATGTCTAGTATAGTTGATGAATTTTGGAAGTGAGTAGGATAAACTTAAGTGATTATGGAGTCTGTAATAATGAACCATAATAATAAAGTTATGAAGTAAAAGAGTGTGTATTGAGTCTTTATTAATAATTATGTATAAGTAAATTGGAAATGATTTGATAATTAATGAGCATCTATTGGTAAGAATTACTAATAAAAGAAAAGAACGAATATACATATGAAAATGATTATGATGTGACTTGTAATAATTTTGTATTATGGTCAACGAAGAGATGAAAGTATATGAAATAGATAAATAGGAAATGTATCTTATGAAATAAGTGAGTATGGACCTCTTAGGGTTCATAGATGTAGAAGTATGTGTGAGATGTTAAAGATCGGGTCCACGGGACCATACATGTACGTTCACTCTATGTTGAACTTGTTACATATATATAGTTATTATTAGATAACTAATTTGTTTGATGATTGATGTGATAGCCGAGAGCTACATTGACATAACTGTTGAGTTATGGTAAGATTGAGATGATGTGATGTCACGGGCGACTCACGGTCATGAGGTGTGGAGTGAGGGGCAGTTGGGTGGATTCCCATCGACTCATCCACATTAGTAGTCTTGCTAACTGGACGTATTCCGGCGAGTAAGGCAGGTATCGGTAGATTGGGCGATTCCCTCTTGCCGGTATCTTGAGCTTCTAATTAGTTCGGGGGCAACCCGATAACTAGATATATTGGAGTTCTAGCTAGTTCGGGGGCAACCCGATAGTTAGATATGTTGAGCTTCTAGTTAGTTCGGGGGCAACCCGATAACTAGATTTGATTGCTAGGAAAGCATTGGAACAATATGGTCGCTATAGGGTGACTAGCCTACATTGATGTCGTATATATATGCGTTTATATATTTATGAAATGATTATTATTATTGGGGTCTAAAACTCATGTATCTCACGAGACTATTTTGTCTCACGTACTACGTTTGTTTTATGGCTGTGTACTCAGGTACAAGTTTGAAGTGGTAGAAGGTTGCACTAGAATGTAACAACCCAAAAATCAGGAGAAATTTAAAATTTTTTAAAACATTTAATTAATAAAATTTCCCCAAGTACAAGTAATGAAAAGGTCCCAACTCAGATAAAAATATAAACCGTCTCATGGTCTTTAATGCGGAAATAAATAAAAAGGTTAAAAATTATGTTTGACTCAAAACAAACTTTTAAAAACTCCAAATCCAATAAATAAAGATGCAGCCCATCAACCGTTGACCTTCTCTTTGCCCTTACTAGTACCTAAAAAATGGGGGAGTGATTGGGGTCAGCCACCGCTGAGTGAATAATATCAAAATAAACAAATAAATACAAACAACTCAAACCACATAAGTGATCCCTAGAGACTCTACTCAATTCTCAATTACTCAAGTTTATTTTCTCAGATTTTAAATTTATATAGCGCGCTTGTGTGACTTGGGACGAGAGATCAACCTCGACCCGCCTCACACAACTCAAGGCTCAACACATGTACTCTTCGGTGTTGTGTCAAAACGTCTGGCACCAGTACTCTTCGGTGCCAAGACAACTCAAGTATATTATGTTTAATGTTTTAACTCAAGAACTCAAAACTCAGATAACTCAGGCTCCAGATAACTCAAATTACAGATAACTGAAATAAATCACCCAATCAATACTCAAGCTCAATCAACAAGACAATTCACAACACATAGCACAAAATCATGAATCGAAAGTAAGTACAAGTTTATAGTGAGATTACCCACTTCGAATAACCGTAAGCTCCTAAATATCCTCGGTACTGAAGAGCGTCTCTAACCGGTCCTATAAGGTCCTACAATGTACAAGGAAGCTCGGGTTAGGATTAGACTCAAAGGTTGTTTCAGCAGAAACTAAACAGCACTCAGCACTATCGCGGGAACGGCTATAACTCTCAAACCGCTCACTAGATATTAATCAAATTTTTATGATAGTTAAATGACTCAAAGGACTACAATTTTACAGAAGACTTCGGAAGCTAGATCCAAACGTAAAAGGCTCAAAACAGGCTCACGAGACAAAATAGCTGAAAAGAAAACTATCCAGCGAAGGTTTACTAAATCAGCAATAACCTTTAAACCGTGAATCAGATTAACGATCCGCCAGCGTCGTTGGAAAGAGGACTCAGAAACCTAGAGACCAACACATGCCAAAAATCCAAAAACGTATTTTAAGTGTGGTAAAAACAGTCCCGAAGTCAGCAAACAGATTCTGTTAAAATTCAGCATATTAAAATAGAACCCGTTTTAAATTCCCGACATCAACTCGTTTATTCCCGAGACTTCCCGACAGCCCCAAAAATCTCTTTTTACCACAGAAGATTACATTTACATAATCTAGTTAATTCGTTTAAGAAAACTATTCGGTTTAGGAACCCAAGAACCTTACGGGTTCGGTTTCCGGTTTTTCGATTAATAAACGTGTAGCTCATTTGAGCAAAAGGTGTTAACAAAACCCGCAACCTCCAAACTACTCTAGACAAACAGGTTAGACCTCAAAAACGGAAATGATCAATGAATCGAAAATAAATAACAGAATAAGGAAGGTAAAAATCATATACCCTTTGGACAAGCTGCAGTCAATCAGTCACGGTGCGCACTCGGACCCAACACCGACACCAATCTGCTCCACAAATCCTCCTGCTCCGATCTGCACAATCCGTCACGCGAACGACCCTCGATCATTCCCTTTTATTTGATGTAGCAAGCAGCCTCCTCTAATTAAATAGAGGAGCTTGCCGTCCTTGACTTCTACCATAGCAACCAAGCAGCCTCCTCTAATTAATTAGAGGAGCTTACCGTCCCATGTTAGCATACAACCATCGACAATCACAAGCAATATTCACGTGACGTGCTTGCCGTCCAAATAATCAAGATAGCCACCATTTACGTTCAAAGCCTGCTCTCTTTACTTTCCGTCACAAATAATAATATACAACAACAATCAAGCTTGCTTCCACCGCTGCAATTTACTTCCTTGTACCACTAATCAATTTTATAAACTCCCACCGTCAACCATGAGAGCTTATACACGTGACTTGCTTCTACTTCTGTTCGAACACGCAAAGATAAGAAGAAGAAACAGGGATTAAAACCCCAACACATGGAACGAATAAGGAATGAAAAAGATTGGAGAAAACAATACTGAAACAATGCCTACACAACTCCTTCTTCGATCAGCGGTAGGGTTCTTCTTTTCTTCGAACACATAAGGAGAAGAGGGGAGGAGGTAGCGGCCGTTTTAGGGTACAAGTGAGGGAATAATTCGGTAATGGAAAGGAGTAAAAGAGAGGATTACGTCCAAAAATAAGGGAAAACTTCTTCACTAAGGAAACTAGACGTACAAGGCCTCAACTCTCTTTGCTTGGGCCATAGAAACCGTAACAATATTTAACTCGGGCCAAAGGAAGTATGGTGGACTGGACCAGGAGATGTGCAAAGGTTTAATACTCGTGACCGAATCATCATAAGGAAAGTGGGCTCGGTCCCATTCTTTTGGTCGACACACAAAGCCACAAGGCCGAACTAGAATTATTAGCTTGGTCCGGTTAAATCGAAAGGAAACGGAATCAAAGCCTTGGCCAATCGGAATCTAATAACGTCTAAGACAAATATAAGAAACTCACAATCATTGAGAAATCTCGAAACAACTAACACATAAAATCACTGGAATTAAACGACACCATTGTCATTAAATGAAACACTACGCATTTAACTCACTCAAAATAAATGCACATAAAATCGCATAACACATAATCTCATAATTAATTAAATACCACATACTTTATTTAATAAAATGTAAATAATTTAAATACAAGAAAATTTAGGGCGTTACATAGAAGTGGCCTAGATTTGTTTAGCTCGGGAGCTCGTAGGTAGATCCCTTGCCTATGGTTTTGATATACTTGGTGACACTGTATTTTTGTATACTCTGATAAAAGTTTTAAAGTTTTTGTTAAACTGTATTTTGGATATCATGTCTATTATTGAGAAAAGCATATTTAAATGATTTTAAACGATGTTATAAAAATACGGGTGTTACAACTTGGTATCAAAGCTATAGTTTAAGTGAATTAGGTTGGATGTCCATCCTATTCTTGCACTGTAGCAATATAAATGTAAGATTCCTTGAGATCGATAGGTTGACCTTGAGACTTTATGTTAAGTTTAGGGTTGGACCTATGGGACCTATAGAAGTTGTTATGAATTGTGCAATGTGAGTCTTTTGGGCATTTGTTTGATAGGGCCAACCCCTATGAGAAATGTCATGATTGGATCTAACGGTGTTGTTTTCGACTGTTGAGTTGACCGTTTGGATCTTGTTGATGGATACGTTGGTATGGCGAAAGAATGTGTGAAAAGTGGGCGAGCTCCACTAAATTGGGAAGAGTTATGTATGAGGATATGTACCAGGTTTTGGATAACCGAATGAATGGGGGTAGACGAAATGATTCGAATACCCGAATGAAGGAAGAGTCATCGAATGGCGAATACCGTAGTGGGAAGTATCTACATAAAAAGGTAGTAAGCCCTAGTCGGAAGAAATGGAAGGATGTTGTATAAGGCATTCATAGCGTGTAAAACTGTTGGGTAATTTGGAAGTTCTGGGCCGGAGGTCACGATGTAGTGGATTCGGTAGTTTGAGCAAGTGCTAAAGAGTAGCGAACGAAGGAAAAAATTATATGGTGACTTTGGGGTCACGATTATTGAAGGATGAGACGCTGGCACGGTGGAATGTTGTATGAAACTTTGGGAAAGATAGCACGGTATACGATGTTGTGAAAGGAATTCACGAACGAGTTGAAAGGGAAAGTTGTCCGGAAGGAACCTAGGGGAGTATTCATGATACAAACTCGGAAATATTAGGTAAAATGGATGTTATGTGATTATGGCTTAATCGTCTGGTTGTTGCACGAATTGATGCTTATAGAAATTGGAGATAAGTCGTATGACGTGAAGATTTATTTTTGGGAATAGTCTTCCCGGTTAGTTATGTGTAAGGAAATATGTATTTGAAAGGATTATAGACAAGTGTGTCGCATGTAGTAAGGATATAAGAGTTAATGCTATTATGAAGTATCAAAGGACGAACCACGAGGATGGTAAATGTGTTTCAACAAAAGGATGGCAGTACAAGGAAGTACTAGGTCCTTGTAAGAAATGTTAGTGTGGATGAGAATTCTAGAAATAGAAATATTGGAGACTGGAATTTGGATGTCCGGCGAGAATTCGGATAAATAATGTAATAAGATTATACGTGAACGGTAAAGAAAAGAATGACTAAGGTATAGTTATGTTTTAGAACTCATAGATGGGAAATATGTGGAAAAGAATAAGTGTCGGGAATGACGAATTTTGATTGTCGAAAGTGGTTGGGTAAAAAGGTGGCATATAGCCATGTCGAGCTTTGTGACAATGATGATGAATTCGATATTAAGGGTAAAAAAAATAATTGTTAGTTACGTGTTATATTAATGGTATGACGGTATATGACGCAGAGTAGTGTGAGACTACGGTTGAGGAAGGAATAATTCTAAGTCTCACGATGTATAAAATTGGAACATCGACTGTTAGAGCTATTGGATGCTAAGTCATGGGTCACGAGTGTAGACCGGAGTCGGTTGGTTGACTCAAAGATTACCGGGTTAGCAGGTGAAATATGGTTAATGTAATAGATTGGTGGTTACCCGTTGGTGACAAAAGTTTTGGGAAATGTGGTAAGAAAGAAATGAACCAGTTAAAGGTGGTCAATGTGTAATTGAAACGTTAAATAGTAATCGGAGATTTTAATAGTTACCCGCGGGGTACAATGCATGCGATAGTCGTTGAAAGCATATGATAATGAAAAGGTAATGTTATATGCAACGTGATAAGTAATATGTCCAATGGGAAATGTGTTAAATATGAAAGAAAATGTAACGTGATGTTATGAGAAATGTGCTAGATTGCATGGCGAATAAATACACGATTAAATGAGTAAGATAGTGGTAAAGTATGTGATGTGAAAAGGTGTATACTAGTGAAGTATGCATGACAAGATTAGAAAGAAAGGATGTGATTAGGTCGGGGGATCCCCGGCTACTATGATGTTTGGGGGTGGAATCGCTTGGGCGAATCCTAATGGTTACATTCCGTGATTGGAGATGTTCCAATCACTGTGACAGCTTGAATCTTGATGGATTGGAGGCTTTCCAATCATCTTGATGTGATAGTTAAATTATGGATTGTTGTGTCTGTATGATAATATTTATTTATATATGTGATGAATGTAGAACCATGTGGTTAATGTGTATTGTTATGATTTTATGGTAAATGAGAATTTGGTGTAAAATACGGGTTGCATTTAGGCCATGTATGGGTAGGAGATGCCTACGAATTTTAGATTTTGAGAAAAGAGATGCTTTTAGCAAGAAGGTTGTTATTGATAACCGAGATGTGGTAAAATTTGTAGAGAAATGTGGAATTTGTTGCGGTAGAGAATCTAATACCGATAGTTGAGAATGAAAAGCTATGAAAATGACCGATGTGATACAAAGATGATTGAAAGAATATGAGGTAACGGTATAAGTAACCAAATGAAGGTTAAGAAACGGTAAATGTTAGTGTGACCTTAAGTAAAGGCGCGACTTTCTAATTGTTTGGAGAGAAATTTAAAAGTTGGAAGAACGAGAATTGTTAAGGAAACAATAATGAGTATAACCGGAAGTGGTAAGTCGGGAATGATATCCCCTGAGTAGGGAATTTGTTGATTTGGGAAAGTATGGTTGACTTTATGCAAAAGTCAATGTTAGTCAAATTGTGATTTGGTTGGCTTGGTTAATGATGAGCTTTGACTCTCGTTTCGAATGAATAGTGAATGATGAGAGCATGATGTATCGGTTGTGTGTATGTGCGGGGATTAATGGAATAATTAAAAGAATGATAGTCGAATTATGTGACTTTGACCCCTTGGGTGTTTAGAGTTGAATTTGGGAATCGAGTATATGATTATTGTTGGATCATTAATTAAAGTCGATTGTAATGGAAAAGTTGATTAATGGAATCTCTAATGAATAAAGAAATTGTTAAGCTTCTACTTAAGTCAAGGGTTAGACGATGTTGGATTATATCGACTTGGTCGAAGTTAGATTTTAATGTTTGTGTGGATCGATTAGATGACTGTAATGATTGGGTCATATAGTTTCTATGTGTATGGCGGGTCTGATTAAAGGATTTAATGTGTCACGGTCAAATTGTTCAATTTTTGACCCGTTTAGGTATTAGAAGCTTAAGATTGATTTTCTGACCCGCTTGGACCTATCGGGGTCAAGCAAATGTTTAAATATATATGGTGAATGTGTGAACACATATTGTTGACTAAATTGGTATGGGAAAAGTTGATGGTAATAACCACAAGGGAACGAGAACGGAATGCTCGGTCAAATATGGGTTGAAAATTCTTGGTGATTCCGAGGACGAAATCCTTTTAAGGGGTGGATAGTTGTAACGACCCGAATTTTTGTGATAAATAAATTCTAAGAAAATATGATAAACAAGGATAAATCGTTTAAAGAACGTATGAATTGGTTTCGTGTCATTTGTACGCCGTATGAGAAAGTTATGGATGAAACCGGGTCGAAACAAGGAACAAAAACTGCAGCCCGTCTGGTGCAGCGAGTTCGCGGCGCGAACTACGTCCTCGCGATCGCGAGGATCAAGCAGATACTTGGGGTTTTCAGAGATCGGAGTTCGCGGCTGGTTCACGAACGCGTACTGTTCACGACACGCGAAGTTCGCGGCGCGAACATGGGCTTCGCGGCGCGAAGTCTGTCAGACACAACATTAAAGTCGGGTTTTGGCTCATTTCATGCCATCTCAAACCCTAGTTTCTCTCCCAACGATTTTGTATACGTTTTTGAGTGGAAAACATCATTTTAGCCGATTTCTTCATCAAATCTCGTGAATTGTCACTCCTAGTTGAAGATTAAATGTATATCTTCACTCCTTTGTAGTTGTAGCTCTAGATCTATGGATCTTGAAGCTTGGGTTTGAAACCCTAGTTCTTGGGTGTATGTGTTATGGTGAAATAAATGATGTATACACTTAATAGATGGTATTTCAACAAAGAAAACAAGTGTATGCTTAAGATTTGTAAGAACATTAAGATTGGTCAAACCTAGGGTTTTTAATGTCACCAAAATTTGGGGAAAAGGGTGTTGGTGACTAATTAGTGTTATGAGACTAATATTGGAGACTAATGATGTCGACCTTGGGTTATGGTTGGGTTCGGGTTTTGTTGGTGAAACCTTGGAACTAAGATTTTGAGATTTCCACCAAGTTGGATGAACTTGGTGGTTAAAGATGATAATAGAAATTATGTGTTGTCTAGTTATGGATGATAACTAGAAGTGTGATGATTATGTTGATAGGTTGCAAAGACCTATATGTTGGAGTTATTCAAAAGGCGGGAAGCAAGGATTCGTGCTGATAAACGCGAACTGGAAAGCATTGCTAAGGTGAGTACATGAGACTTTTAAACTGGGTACATAGAAAGAGTTTTGAAAATACATATGATATTTTTATGGGTCTTTATTAATAAATGTTTGGTAAAGACAGTGATTGAAAATGGTAAGAAAGTAGGTTTAATGTAATACTAGAATATGTCTAGTATAGTTGATGAATTTTGGAAGTGAGTAGGATAAACTTAAGTGATTATGGAGTCTGTAATAATGAACCATAATAATAAAGTTATGAAGTAAAAGAGTGTGTATTTAGTCTTTATTAATAATTATGTATAAGTAATTGGAAATGATTTGATAAGTAATGAGCATCTATTGGTAAGAATTACTAATAAAAGAAAAGAACGAATATACATATGAAAATGATTATGATGTGACTAGTAATAATTATGTATTATGGTCAACGAAGAGATGAAAGTATATGAAATAGATAAATAGGAAATGTATCTTATGAAATAAGTGAGTATGGACCTCCTAGGGTTCATAGATGTAGAAGTATGTGTAAGATGTTAAAGATCGGGTCCACGGGACCATACAGGTACGTTCACTCTATGTTGAACTTGTTACATATATATAGTTATTATTAGACAACTAACTTGTTTGATGATTGATTTGATAGCCGAGAGCTACATTGACATAACTGTTGAGTTATGGTAAGATTGAGATGATGTGATGTCACGGGCGACTCCCGGTCATGAGGTGTGGAGTGAGGGGCAGTTGGGTGGATTCCCATCGACTCATCCACGTTAGTAGTCTTGCTAACTGGACGTATTCCGGCGAGTAAGGCAGATATCGGTAGATTGGGCGATTCCCTCTTGCCGGTATCTTGAGCTTCTAGTTAGTTCGGGGGCAACCCGATAACTAGATATATTGGAGTTCTAGCTAGTTCGGGGGCAACCCGATAGTTAGATATGTTGAGCTTCTAGTTAGTTTGGGGGCAACCCGATAACTAGATTTGATTGCTAGGAAAGCATTGGAACAATAGGGTCGCTATAAGGTGACTAGCCTACATTGATGTCGTATATATATGCGTTTATATATTTATAAAATGATTATTATTATTGGGGTCTAAAACCCATGTATCTCACGAGACTATTTTGTCTCACGTACTACGTTTATTTTATGGCTGTGTACTCAGGTACAGGTTTGAAGTGGTAGAAGGTTGCAATAGAAGTGGCCTAGAGATGTTTAGCTCGGGAGCTCGTAGGTAGATCCCTTGCCTATGGTTTTGATATACTTGGTGACACCGTATTTTTGTATACTCTGATAAAGGTTTTAAAGTTTTTGTTAAACTGTATTTTGGACATCATGTATATTATTGAGAAAAGCGTATTTAAATGATTTTAAACGATGTTATAAAAATACGGGTGTTACATTAAATGTAAACATGTGTCAAAATCAAAGGATAATATTAAGAGAGAAAATTAGTGGAGTAAACATTTAATCATATCAAGTGGATAGTAATATGAGTAAGACCAAATGGTAAGACTAAATATCATTTTTCCGAACAAAATGATATCTATTTTGATATGCATTGTACTTTGGTGTTGAAAGGAATTACCGGAAAGCTAGATAGCACTTACGTTGTCACAAAATACAAGTGTTGCCTTCGTAAGTTCGAGTAGGAATACAAGTGTTGCCTTCGTAAGTTCGAGTAGGAGATTTCGTAACCAACATGATTCAGAAACCACACAACAGTGGGTATTTGCAAGCAACGGACTGACGGAGTGTTAATTTTCATATTAGGCCTTTAAATTAGGGAATGCAACATATTGATTGAACAATTAATGGGCACTGTTAGAGTCATGGGCTTTTAGCCCAATGACATCAAAAAAGTATCGACAACTTATTATCGTTCAGGGCGAGACTTCACCTCAAGTATTGTAAAACATATGAAGTTAGGACCGTGTGATTTTTATCACAAGAACAGAAAAACAAAAAAGTGTGCATAACATAAAACTTAACTTCATATGTCTTGTTTCTCCGGGTGGAGAGGCGGGTACTAGGAAAATATATAAAGAATTAAAGGTAGACAAAATTTTAGGGTGCAATTGAGTAGGGTTTTCTTTAAGAATAAATCATAAAACAAATCTAACTAATTTTAGTTAGAAATATCTAATCTAAAATAAATCATTCAAAATCTAAATTCACATTGTTAGTTATTTCGAGAAAAAAAAATCTAAAAGTTTACAGTATGAAAAATTGATTACTAGTTTTTATTGTAGAAGATTTCGTATTGTATTCTTAATCTATATCCGTATTCAGTTTTGTTATAAAGTTCAAATATTTTTTTTAAATATTTATATAGATTATGTGAACCGAACCCGAAAGCCTGATGTACACCCTAAACACCCCTCAAGCATGTGGAACAATGCAAACCACCAACCCTCAATGATTCTGGAATTTTAAACTGGAGCGATGGCCCCACATAGATGAAATTGGCGTGATCCGAAATCTCGACTCTTCGTAGAATCTCATTTTCTCACCACTCATGAGTTAATGTAATGAGTGTCAGATAAAATGGATACTACAAGTGATCAGAATATACACTCAAATTTTGACGACGATTATAACATAAAAAGCATGAACTTCTATTTGTCAAGACCAGATTAGATTCACTTGTTTTAAATATTATAATAACCAAATTTCATATTTCCCTTACTCTTGTAAGGTTGCACATTGACATCTAATACTCTAAGATGATTTATAAGAAAATGGAGTTTAGAAATACGTACAATGAATCACACTGATCACAATTAGTTTGGAATATAAATCAATATTCACTACAAGAAAAAGGACTTTCTGGGACCAACTTTTTTGGAAGAGTGAAAAAACAGTGCCAAATACGTCTGTTTGGCACTCTTTTTTTCATTGTGCCAAATAACTAATTATTTGGAACCGTTTAAAAATGTAGTGCCAAAAATGGTCGTATTTGGCACTGTTGCCAAATGCGGTCCCAAATGAATATGTTTTTGGCACACATTTTAAATGTTGTGCCAAAAATTTACGTATTTGGTACGGATTTCAGATGTTGTACCAAATATTGAAGTATTTGGCACCGTCTATAAAAAGTTATGACAAATAATAAATTATTTGGGACGGATGTGTAATTTTGTGCCAAATATCCGAGTATTTGGCACTGTATTTAAACTTGTATGCCAAATAATCAAGAATTTGGGACGGAGTTTAAACACCGTGCCAAATGATCACGTATTTGGCACGCTTATAAAAAAAATGTGCCAAATATTCTAGTATTTGGAACCCTTTTCTAATAACCATGCCAAATAACTAAGAATGCACATGATTCATTTTACTTATTTATATTATTGTTTACATCTTCTTATTATAGTAAGCGAACATTACACGCGGACGGGCCAATTCATATGGGTGGGAAATCCATAAACTCGACAAAAGTGTATAAATTAGCGAGCTAGCGTGTTAACTTGTTTCAAATAATCTAGTGTTGGTAATTTTATTGTCATGAATTTTTTTAAATATATGTGTGTTACATATACCGGTACGATTTAAAAGTGAGACGAACAAAAACTGGGGTCAAGGAAGGCGCTCCCCCTTGCGAGGTCCTAGGGGCAGCGCCTCTAGCGATGTCCAAGGTGCAGGCCCTGGTGGTGAAATTCTTAATCTATAATCTATCTATAATTATAATAAAGTAAAACCATTTAGATGCCATATGGGTCCCTTTAGAGCACAACTGGACGTAGGGGTGGCAATTCAGGTAGGGTTCGGTTTGACGGGTTTGGGTTCGTGGGTCGGAAACGCTCAACCCGAAACTTACCTGTTTATATGAACGGGTCATATATCACAACCCTAACTTGTTTACCTTCAACCTGAACCTGACCATATAACCCATTTAATTAAACGGGTTAAACATGTTAGCATGTTAAACGGGTCAAACAAGTCAAAATGTTGTTTTTGTTCCACATATTATAACAAAATAGCAAAACACCAAATTGTTAGGTCGCCCTTTTAGTTTTATCAAACTTTTTAGTTTCATTTAAACTAGTAAACTATAAACTAAGTATACATATATATTTTTAAATATATTTTAATAATTAAACAGGTTGGCGGGTCAACCCATTAATATTATCATTGACCTAAACATAACTCGTTTAATAAACGGGTCAGTTGAGTCGACCCGAGACTGACCTAAATTTTTTTTGCCTCAACATCAACCTATTTATTTTCGTATCGATTTCAGGTTGGGTTTCATATCAGATCATAAATTGCCACCCCTAGCTGAACACATGACAACACCACATTAACTCATGCAATTTTAATCTTTTTTCCTACATTTTTATTTCAGCAATTAATTCAAAAATAAAAAAAAAAAAAAAAAAAAAACTGTAAGCCTTGATTTTCGTCAATCATGACTCAAATCAATTTAGTTTTCCCTCGCACTCTATTTTCTCACGTTCGTTTAACCTCTCCACCAATAAGCCTTAATTTTTGGTAAGAACCTACTATGTTCTACCTCCGTCTTCAACCTTTTACTCTCCATCACGGTTCCTTCCATCACCAGCATCTACACCGCAAGTGGTTAAAAACATACCCCTTCCCTATTTTGATTATTAGCTTCATTTGCTAAAAACCTAAATTGGTCTGTAAACCTACTCACAGATTTCTGGTACGCTTCTGAAACTTGATCACATTATTCAATTAAATTCTATGTCAATTTTGGTTTTAGACAATTTTTTACGGTTTTTGATCGATCTGTTTTAAGAGTCTGATTTGTAACTTAATTGCATTATTCAATTCTATGTGAATTTTGTTTTTTTAGGGTTTTTGATCGATTTGTCTTTAAACACTCATATGCATGTAATCTTTGGGATTTGCGCATAAATTTTGTTATTTGGGGTTTATGAAGCTAAAATTGTTGATTTTGTGAAGATTACTTGCATACAAGTGTTTACATAAACACCCGATTTCCCTTTCATGTGTGTTCTGGTGCATGTGATTGAAATCAACAAACTATAGTGATTTTTTAATTATGCTCTGATCATGAAAGTTTAACATGACTGACTTATTTATTTTTAACATATTCCTAATGAACATATAATACAAATATTCGATACATAGCCTGAAACTTGAACATACAAATAAACATTTAGCAAAAGTGGAATGAATTCTGTAAAAGTATAGATCAAAATTTCATAACTAAATTAATCTTAACTGCATATACAAATGCAGATTGAAAAGTTGGACTTTTGGCATCATATGACCAAATCCGTAGGTTTTTGCTGGACCTATTGGTTTTACACAATTTTGCTGAATGGCAATTATGGTTACAATTTTAATTATTTTTGCAATGCATAATGGTGCTTGGAGGGTTGTGTCCAGAGTCGTCTCCATCTGATGACACCTAAATCCGGATTAAGTGTTAGGTAGGTACATCTAATTCATATATATTTAAATGTATTAATATTATCACGCATTTCCATGTATGTGTATGCCATTTTTTATGATTTTATATTGTAGGTCCAAACTCCTTCATCCAAGTTAAACTAATATTATATGCGGAGGAAGTTTAGATAATTTTACAAAGTAAGTGACTATTTCTTTCCAAATAAATATTTCATTCAACACTTTAGATACTTTTAATCCATTTGACCCGTTTCGTTGGCATTACTAATACATAAATCTTTGTGTGTATAGGGCATCCAAGACATTTGTTGAATTGAAGTGGACATTTATTTAATCCATTTGACCCGTTTATTTTTTTTATTGTAGTGATATTTCTTAGTACGATATGTTGTTATCGCAATGTTGATTTCATCTTTATTTGAAAGAACATGTATTTACAATTATGTTTAACTTTTTTTTGTGAAATGGATTTATTTTGCTTTTACAAGTAGTATTATGTTATGTATATTTCATAATATTAGTGGCAATTCATTTACAAAACTGTACAAATTGTGCCAAATAAATTTAGAAGGGGATGCCAAATATGTCGCACACGTTAACAAAATTGTGCCAAATGTCTAATTGGCACTTCTTTTTCTAAGCGTTCCAAATACGTATATGGGACTGCTACTCTCATTCAGTGCCAAATACCCTTTTGGCACGTCGATTTATCAACAATGCCAAATAAGCTTTTGGCACGACTCCTAACTCGTCATGCCAAATAAGCTTTTGGCACGACTCCTAACTAGTCGTGCCAAATGCGCTTTTGGGACGCTTTATAAATACTCGTTCCAATTGCACAGTTGGCACACACAATTCATAAACCGTGCCAAATACTCATATTATGGCACAAAAGTGTAAACCGTCCCAAGCAACGTGCCAAATACTATTTGGCACCGTTTTGCACCGACCCAAATATATTTGGCACCCTCATATTTAGGACGGAACAAAACCGTCCCAACCCCGTGCCAAATACTATTTGGCATGGTTTTTTGAGTATTTGGGACCGTTTTGCGCCTTCACAAATACTCATTTTTCTTGTAGTGATTGAAGAGGCATGAATTCTTGATTTGATATTGATATCCCCCATAGACCAAAACATTTTAAGTGCTCAAGGATCACCCGGCCAGCATTTGGTTCCCATAGTGGAGGGCAAAAAGGGAATTTCAAATCATGTTGTTTGTTTGACAAATGTCTTGCAAACTCAATAACTTCTACATTTGATAATGCAGTTGACAATCATACAAGTTAATATGTGTAGGGTAAAAAGACTCTTTATTGGCATGCTAAAACCTACAAGATTCTTGATTTCATGCGTATACGAAAATGTGATCATACGAAAAGAACGACAAGCAATCGAAAAGCATGTTGGCTAAAAGCAGATAAAAGAAGTCGATGCAATTTAACGAGGGTTGACATGATCATGTTGGTAACAAACTACAACTTTTACTTTACACTCGATCTACAAAATGTTACAATGTTATCATTTGTATTTGATCATTGTAGCTCCAAAGAAAGTGTTTTGACTCCCTCTACTTTATAACTTGTAATAAGATACTCCAAACTTCGAATAATTCTTCATATTCATTAATTTGTACTTTGATATTAAGGGCGATATGCACACAATACGTTTGATTCAGTGAACCCCAAAGGATCAAGTTGAAATATTATTTCGGAAAGATTTAAACTTTGTGTGTCAAGTATCAAATATGAAAACTGAAGGTTTAAAAGTGTGTTTGATGGTGTAAATAAAGGTACCAAAGTGGAAAAAGATAAAAAAAAATGAGTAATAGATGACACACACAAAGCAAAGTATGATGATAGAGGATCCAAAGGAAAGTAATCATGTATTGTATTTTTCAATATAGATGAAAATATTATTGAATTTTCATTTTTTATATTTATTAAGTGTCCATCATTTTGTATTTATATTAGAATCCTTTAATTTAAATTATAAAATGTGAATACGTGTGAATAATAATCTTTTCACTCAAATGTGTGAAAAAAATATTACTAAAATGCAGTGAAGTTTGTTGTTTATTACGTGACGTGGACTACTAAAGAGTTTTTTTAATGTTTAGTTAAGAGGACAACCTCTTAATCAGACAGATTTAAAGCGTTTGGTAAGACCTCTTAATCAGCATCTTAATCAAAAAGTGAACATGTTTTGTCTCTTAATCAGACAAATGTAGAGGGAAGTCTAAATCATTCAGACATCTGCATCATTCAGATATTAATCATTCAGATGTTACCAAACAGCACATAAGTATGGTAAGGTTAAAGTCATGTCAAAGCTAATTTATCTGCACCAAAGCTGGTCAAACTACAACTGTGGTGGCGCTAAATACCTCGGCTCTATCGGTTTAACGCACGTTAAAGGCGATCTTTAAAAATATTGTGATTAATTTGGGGTATTTTTTGTGTGTCTCAAAAGAATGTTATAGTAATTTTAAACGAGGAATGATAATTTTGAGATATCTATTAAAACTATGTTGAATAGGTAAAATACATTTAACATGAGTTTAATACTTGGCTACACCTCTGCTTTTAGATACAAAACCATATTGCAATGTTAATTTGTATGTCATGCACTATAACATGTCGCCCCTTGCAGGCTTCAGAGTCCGGCTCATCTTTATCAACGCAGATGATCATCGTTGTTTCTCAATTGTTTCGGTTTAATGATCGACTGTTTTGGACTGCCTCGTTACCGGGGGGTTTAAAAAAAATCAACTTTGCATTGGCTGGTTGGGCAATTTTAATATTGCTGTAAAAGAAATTATATTTTTCGCTTCTTTCCTTTGTTCCAGTCTCCATGCTTCCCATTTTTCTTTATCTTGTTTATGCTGTGATGTTGGTTTTTATATCATAGATTGCCTGATAGACGAATTCGTCGACCGCCAATGCTCTAATCATCGGTCTGCATTAGAAAACAAAAGTCACTACCATTTTTAGATGTTATAAAACAACTCTTGTTAAAACCATCATTAATCTCAGTGTACCATTGTTCATCATTAGATGCTCAATCTTGATGTTAGCAAGTTTATAATCTCTTCCATGCCAAAGCGTTTCTTGCTTAATTACGTCAATTCATTGTATTTTAACTTTTAAGACATAATTAATCAATATGACGTGATTATGATATCATCTAGCTAGTTTCAATGATCATAACCTGTCTTTGATTCCCTCAAAGTTGAACTCCTAATCTAAACAATTATTAAACTATAACCAAATGCATCAAAACAAAATAAAAAGTGCCAATAAATAAAAATCATGACTTATGATTAGACTATATAAAGTTGAGATGAGAATGGAAATTGCTAAAAATAATTAAATGTCTCTATCCTTGAAATTCAATGAATAATTTAATAACTTTCTAAACAAACAATATATTGAATGTTTTTCTTTCTTTTCTTTTTGTTTACCAAATAAAAAAACATGAATCTTGTGTTCTCGGGTTTTTTTCCAGCTGGAATTAAAAAAATTTTATCGTGTTGTCGAGTTTTTATCAGATGAGAATGATGTAAAGGGAAGAAATTGTATAGAAATTATATTTGAATGTGTATTTTTTCTTGTAAATGTCTGAAGTTATATAAATAAAACGTAAAAAGGAACTCTTCGTGAGCATGATTAGGCAAGAATAAATTGAAATATCTTTTAGTCAAAGGGGACAGAGTGCTCAGGGGAATGTTTGTGGACTCAATAACTAGAAAAGCATGACATAACTATGACTAATTGACTATTACCCATTTTTTTGTCCAACATATTATTGTCTTCTTTTCAAAACAAAAAAAAATTATTAAACTTTACAAATTCATAAGAATTATATCGATTGAGATCCAGATCTCATGTTGGAGATAGTTTATTATCAAAATGAGATTTATACATAGGTACAAGGCAAATGAGCAACAAACAGCACCGTTAGTACTTTTTGGATTAAACAAATTAATTTGAAAATAATATTGTTATTCTAAGTGTCATAACAATAATACACATAACTTGTTGGACTTTGGTGAGAACCTCCACCACCTCAGGTCTAAAAAAACCAAAGATATCAAACACGGAAATAATAAACATATTTTTATCATAAATGTTAGGTATATATTGAATACACCCATCTTCTATGTTAATATGGTATGAGAAACGAATTACGTTTTGTAAAAATGTGATATTGAGCATCTCAACAGTTTATTCATATGGTTTTCATTTTTCTAGTCATATCCTTACACGAAAAGTAACAATATTACATTTTCAAATAGTTGATTCTTTAAGTTAGGCACAATGTCCGTCAATTTAATAGTACGTGGTTGCGATTTTGACCTGAGCATGTTTTTGTGAACATCTCAAACCCTGAAGTACGGTTATTATTAAAGAACAAACTAAGTTTTTCCTTCAAATTTTGAAAGTCGAACAAAATTTCGAGTGTTTGAGGTTAATAGTGTACAACATTTTTATTTTTATAAATGACGGTTTTCTTAGCTATGATGTTTGTAGGCGTGACTTCATTATTTTAATTTAATTTCTTTGTTTTTAGGATGAGATAAATCATAATATAATAATTGTACCTAATGTTCGTCATTAATAATAATACGGTAATTGGTTTCAATTATTTGTGTAAATGTCTTGAGACATTTCTTAAAGAAATCAGTAGCAAGCGATTGAAAGACACAATTATCGTTGGTATATTTGATACTTGTTAGATAACCTAGTAGTAAATGCTCATGAATGACTTCTATAGGTCACAAATTCAATCCATCTCCAAACAAACATTTATTAGATGATAAATGTAAGGTTCGAAAACAACCACAGAAACGGTTAAATCCGCATACATTACGAGCAAACTTGCATACAAATATTTGACACCTTAAACTTTATTAGGATAAACTATTCTTTAAAAGAAGTCACTTTGGTTCATCATCATATTGATATCAAAGATAACCAATGATAGCTCAAGGTGACATGTTAGTTAATTTTATTTAATTTGAGCACTCAAATACACTCACTAATCTACTTTTATTTCACATTCGACCCCTCTTTTTCGGGATCTTTACAGCCTACGTCAATTTAATTTTAATTCCATTTTTTCTTATTCCTATAAAATTGTTGAGCTTTTGAACCACTCGCACAAGCTGCCGTCTTGTTAAATCACAAGATATGAGCTAACAACAAATTATCCGTGCTTGTATTCACTTTTTAAACAATAGTTCTTTACCGGGTTGAAACGAATTGAGCATTTTTATTAACTGTTAATGGTTCAAGTAATGTAGTGACATTCAAGCGTACAATATATCTTCCTTGAACCTATCTCTTTATAGGGAATAAACTCCACATCTTTTTTTATCTTCTAAGAAACCCCCCAGCAAAATTTGAACCCAAAAGGTCAAAACCTTTTGAAAGAAAACCTATGACTATCTTTTTGACCAATTGATCTAGACCAATTAGTACAAATTGAATAGTTAATGATTATATTTATCAAGCATGGAGAATATAACAGTTTCGGAAAGAATCACAACTTTAAACTTTAATTCCAACCGATAACAATTAATAGAGCTCACAAACAATCAATAATTGAAAGGTCTTAACATGTCAAATTCGGGACGTTAGGAGTTAGGACTCTCCAAAGTCCAAACCCTTTGATTATTTTTTTAATGGCAAATCTTAATATACTCTTAAATACTCATCTATGTCCACAACAGGACTTAAACTCTGACCATAAGGATGAAAGGCAAAAATGATACCGCTAGGCCAAACCTTTTGATTAGGGATCAAAACATAGCATTCTTTTTATTTCCTTTCTATATGGTTATTAGGTAAAATAACAAAGGTAAAGGGATAGTGTCTTTTGGTTGTGTAAGAGGTTAAAAGGGAATCTCAATGATGGTACAAACTACCAAATACTAAAAACTTAATGTCTAGAAAATAAAAGTATTTGTCATTTGCCCCCACCATTTTTCTTTTGGAACCAAGATTATGAAGGCAATTTTTTCTAAAGAAAAAAAAATGTGATGTACCGATGTGCTTTTTTTTCCCGATGCCCACATGATCCTAACAACTCTCCATCCCTACATAAATTTTAGATTTTTTCGTAAAAAGTTGACCAAAAATATTAGGGGATGGTACAGAGAAACTAACTAATTATTTCATTTTTTCGTAATATTAGGACTATGCTATCATCTAAATATGTATTCAAATCGTCATGTTTGAATTGAAATAGAGATATTGATATAAATTCTTCCCTTCATAATCAAATATATTCATATTTGAAAGAGGTTATAATAAGTGTAGCTTATTGTCTACTTAGCTAATTTAACTTAGTGATTTGATAGACAAAATAACTAATAGTTGATAGCTGGTCAAGTATGAAAAATAAAAGAAAACATCAGCTAAATGTAAATCACCAGCTTGTTTCTATACTTATTTGATATCAACTGATACAAGAAAAAAAAGACATTCTAGACGATTATCAAAGATTGAAGATTATGAGAAAGACTTTATCAGCTTATGTAGAACCAACTGATAAACTTTGCACCAAATATGGTTAACTTTGGTGTCTTCTTCTATCCTCCTACGGCCACAAACAATAAAAAAATGGGCCGTCGCCATAGATAATGGTAATATTGAAAGTCTTGTTTAGTGTATAATGTACACTTTTCTATTAATCAAAATTTCCTTTTTTTCGTTAAATGATATTTTAACTAATTCAAAAAAAAAAAAAAAATTACCATCGTATTGACAGGAAATCAAACACGCATTCTTTTCATGAAAAGAAAATGTATTAATAGCTACCAGTCTACCACTTGTTTTTTTTTATAACAAAAACACACACTTCCTTATCTATATCATTTTTTTCACATCATGACTTAAACCAACAATCATATGGGACACCTAATCACTTTGATACCGCAAGACTATAAACCCTTCACTTGTTAGGTGAGAGATATTAATTTATCCATCTTTAAGAAAAAATGAATTAGTTTTTTTTTTGAAACGACAAATGAAACAATGGAAGCCTACTCATAATATTATAGCGAGAACCCTATGTTTGAGTTTTTTTACAGGGTAAACACATCCCTCATAGGGATCTTCAGAGAAAAATCCATCATATTTGGCACCACAAAGAAATGTTTACATGATTTAAATTCTAGACCTCATACATCATATGAAAATAAAACTCATGTATCAATCTAGCTAAGTTACACATTATTTGCAAAGGTTCAATATTCTAAGTTGCAATCCAATTTAATCATTATAGTCTTTCAGAAGACGTATGATGTACGTAGTATCAAATCAAAGTCACACATAGGTAAATCATATTAGAAGTTTAGGTGATAACAAATGATTTAAGATAATTCTTAATTTTAATTCAATATTAGAAGTTTATCCTTTAAATTAAAAAAAAAATAAAGACTAAGTTAAACACATATCTTATGTGATAATATTAAATCTTCAAAAATAAGAGAGTGAGAGACGAAGAATAAGAAAGAACATGGGAATAATTAGGGGTAAGCATTTGGACCGAAAAAACCGAATCGAACCGAAACCGAACCAAACCGAAACCGATAACATGTAATCGGTTCGGTTTTGGTTTGAAAAATTCATCGTTTTCGGTTTCGGTTCTATCGGTTTCCGGAAAATGATGAACATTTGGCCTAAAAAACCGAACCGGACCGACACCGAACCGAACCAAAACCGATAACATGTTATCGGTTCGGTTTTGGTTTTGAAAATTTACCGTTTTCGGTTTCGCTTTTATCGGTTTCGGTTCGGTTCGGTTCGGTTTTTTAACCGAGCTCACCCCTAGGAATAATAAGAGCCTTTTGGGTTATTGTGCCTTTTTGGAAAGTGGGAGGGGGTAATTGAAAAAATAAAAAGCCATGTGATAAAAGCGGCTTTCCTCTCTTGTAAAGCGACCACGCCCGTTTGGCTTTCAATCATGTGGTCTACTATGTTATAATTTCCCCCTTCACTCTTCCCCATACTTTTGCTTATTTGCTTTGTCCCCCCTCAAACAATTTTTTAACATACTTCTTTGAAATTCTTAAGGGGTGTTTGGGAAAGCTTATTTAAAAGGGTTTGTGCCTATTAGCTTATAAGTTTATAAACTTATTTAAGTTAATAAGATTTTGTTAAATGAAGTGTTTAGAAGAGTTTATATAATTTTATTATAAAATGACTAAAAAGACATTTTTAAATAAGCTAATAAGCTTAAATGTTTAGTTAGTTGAAGTGAAATAGGTTTACGATGTGAGAGTAAAGAGGTAAAGAGCATAAATAAGCTTATAATCACTTTCAAAACAACTTATTTAAAATCATCTAAATAAGCATACACGCTAATAAACATAAGCTTATCAAATTTAAATAAGCTTAAAAGCTTATAACCTTCATAAATAAGCCCTCCCAAACACCCCTTACTCTTTTCTTTCAAATACCTTTTTATTAGAGGAAAGGTCCATCAATTGCGTTTCAAGCACGATCTTAAGAAATGCATATTGTTTGGTTTCTATGCACGTTATAGTATTATACATTAGTAACTTTAACCAGTAAGATCAGTACATGGTTTCATGCTCACCAAACCTATTTAACATCATCAACATTACACCGTCTTTTGTGTTATAAACATGTCAAAATGTATACGTCAAACCTATAACCGGATGTTATATAAATTTTCTTTTTTCTTTTTATGAAATATGATTGGTTTGGTATCTTTTATGGGCCTCAAAGGCTTGTTATTTGAACGTTAAAAAAGGGAAAATAATTTTTCCCGTTTAAAAAAAAAAGGGTAAAATTGTAAAACATCCTCTTTAATATATAGTAATTAAAATATAATAAATGTATTTATGATATCTTAGAGAAAAGGACCCGCTCGTGCGGACAGACTATCAGGAGTAGGGGTGTTCATTAAACGGTTTGACCCGAAAAACCAACCAATCCAAATAATGCTGGGTGAAATGGTTTGGATTATTTGGGTTTGGTTCGGATTTATGGATGTACCCGAAATAATATACTGGTTTATGGATTGGATTTATGTTCAAAAATCCTTATTTGGTTTACACCCGAATAACCGAATAGTAAAAAGAACTTACATATTAAAGATATCTAAATCCAATATACATCGACTTTATTTAACTATTCTTATAATATGCTTTTATGTCTATTGTTTTTATATAAATGAGTTTGACTCATTGTTGCTCTGAGTTTGTTTCGCAGTTAATAGAAATTTTTAGGGTGGGTGATTAATTAAGTTATAATAATACTAAAGACAATTACTTATTATAGATAATTTTTTATTTTGTTTTATAGTAGACCGAACCGAATAACCCGATTACTTATTTGGTTGGTTTGGTTTGGTTTTAATTAATTTGGTTTGGATATTGGTTGGCCAAAAATATTTTTGAAAACCGAATAACTCAAACCGAATAACCCTACTAAACCGTAAACCGTCCGAACGTACACTCCTAATCAAGAGATATAATTGTTTAAACATAATTAATTAGGCTTAACTAGTTTTACTAATGGGCTAAAAAACAAAACATTATGAAAAGGACTATATAGCCCATGTAGTTTCACAAATGTATATAAATCCCTTTAAATTTGAGGTTTTATTCATTTGGTCCATCATCTTTCTTTCTTGTAACTTTTAAACCTATTAAAACAAATTAAGTGTGTATCTATAATGTACAGTAACCAACCGGTCTAGATCAATTGGCCACCAAGACACCAAGGATTGCCTTGGGGGTTTGCCTTTAAGAGGTTTTGGGTTCAAGACTTGTTGGGGGCATTCCTTTGCAGAAAAAGGTGGTGTGGTTTATTCCCCGAAAAAGGAGATGTGTTCGAGGAATGCATATTATCCGCTTGAATGTCACTGCATATGTCGAACCACTAACTTATTAACTTGTTGTTCAAATAAAATCTATAATGTACAAGCATAACACTACTTAGGGGCTGTTTGTTTGTTTGTTTGTTTTTTTTTTTTTTTTTTTTTTTTTTGGTTTTCAATTTTGTGGTTTGATTAGTGTTTTATGGCTTTAAGTTTCTTTTAGTGAATTTATGTATGGATTTGTATGAATTTTAAGTGTTACTGGGATTTGTATGGATTATTGTTGAGTTTATGTATTTTCAGATGGATTTGTGTACAAATTTGGTAGATTGTGGTGGTGGTGGATATGGTGGTTGTGGTGGAGATGGACCAATGGTGGGGATGTTGCGTTGTGGAGGTTGTTTGGGTGAAGACATGGCAGTGGTGGTGATGGTGTCGAGGGTATCTCAAGAACAATAATCAACAAAGAATGCAAAAATCCTCCTTATGGTAAGATATGAAAAGACAAAAATGCCCTCAACTAATGGAGACCCACTAACATCATCAAAGTGGAATGACCGAAACGGACGAAATGTTTCAAAATAGGGATGTCGCCTGTAGCGCCTTAGAGCACTCCCAACGGTTCAATCACTCTCTCGTGGCTTTGAAAGTGGTGGGGTTATACCGTTGGCACGGCCCCGTCAGTTTTCAATTTCCTTGAGTTCCGCCAGTGTAGAGACGAGAGAAAGAGACGCGTGAGTTGGGTAGGTGGGGCCAAATGGGTATTTTGTGTGTGTGTATTTTGTAATGGTGGGCCCCAAAAAATTAAAGAGAAGAGGTATTGTTGACATGTGTACCTCAGTTTCATGTCGGTTGGAGGGTGAGCTGACGTGACGCTGATTTGGCAACAACTGACGGTATCAGTTTGTGTAATGGTTGGGAGTGGTCTTATATAGGAATGACAACGGGGCTGGTTCGGGGGCGGGTTTTGGCATACCCGAACCCGACCCGATACCCGACGGGTTTATTTCGGGTTTTCCCCATCGGGGATTTTATAAAACCCGAACCCGAACTTTGCCCCCGAAACCCGAACCGAATCACTATATCCTTTATAAATTATATATATAATATATATTTTATATATGAAATAATTAATAAACATAATTTATATATATATCGGGGCGGGGCGGGGATACCTTGCCCCGAACCCGAACCTGAAAATAACCCCCGAACCCGACCCGAAATATGTTGACCCGAACCCGACCCGAAAACAAAAAATTTTGTATAATACGCACCATGAACTAACTACCTTACGTATTCGTGGTCACAAAACCTCGATACTGAAAATATATAAATAAATTTACAGTTAAACCTACAAAATGAGAATCATGTACCATCAATATGGATAGCATATTTAATTTTATCTCATGTGTTTGATGATATGTATCAAGAATCAATTATGATGGTAAAAAAATCAAACTATAAAAATATCTATCACTATCCTCATTTATTGAAAGAATAAATTTTGGTATAAAGTAATCCCAACATCCAACATGTAGACATACTTACACCTCTTCTCTTTTATGTCTTTTTTGATCTATAAATACACACACCACCCACCATCTCTTGCATAATTCTCCTGATGTTTCATTAAACCGCAACACATTCTATACATATAGAGAGAGAAAGTAATCAGAGTGTAACCGCCATGGATGAAGGTCATGAGAAGGTGGTGGAGACTGTGTTAGCAGGAAACTATGTGGAAATGGAGGTTGAAGGGAAACCAAAAAATGTGAAATCCACAATTTCTAACTTCTTTTGGCATGGTGGCTCTGCTTATGATGCTTGGTTTAGTTGTTCTTCAAATCAGGTATTTTATAAGTCCATAGCGTTTCCTTTATGGATTAGGTTGCATTTTATGTTGATTTATTAGGTCAGTATATCATTTGGAATGATAATAATAGGAAGTTCAACTAAAATAGCAAGTATAACATAACTTTTGTTATCTAACATGGGTAGGTTTGACCTAGGCCCGACCCTTCTAATTTCTACAATATATATTTGTCGTAGAAATTTACAAACCCGTCTAATGTTTTTCCGTACCCCCTAAATAGTTTTGATATGTTACACGATTTGTATGTTGCAGAAGTTGTACTGATACGTTCTTTTTAAATGTTCTTCCTTGAACACCATTTTGTAAAGAAACAAAACTTGGTTATGTTTATCCATAATTCCGTACGTTTGATGACGTATCGAATAATAAACAGGTGGCACAAGTGTTGCTTACACTACCATACTCATTTTCACAATTGGGAATGCTGTCAGGGATCTTGTTTCAAATTTTCTATGGTTTGATGGGAAGTTGGACTGCTTACCTCATTAGCATTCTCTATGTTGAATATAGAACTAGGAAAGAAAGAGAAAAGGCTGATTTCAGAAACCATGTCATCCAGGTACAACTCCTACAAAAGACATACACAATAATCATGTTTTAAGGGATTGTGCCGCTTGCTGTAAAATTTGTACCTATTGGACTTTGTCCTTTTTAATGTTTGCAGTGGTTTGAAGTTCTTGATGGATTGCTTGGAAAACACTGGAGAAATGTTGGCTTGGGATTTAATTGCACATTTCTTCTGTTTGGATCAGTGATTCAACTCATTGCTTGTGCTAGGTACAACTCTTAATGTACAAGCTGATTATAAAGATATCAGCACAACTTCTTTTCAAAGTTAAATGATATGTGGTTTTGACAGCAATATATATTACATAAACGACAATTTAGACAAGAGGACATGGACATACATATTCGGTGCATGTTGCGCAACAACCGTATTTATCCCGTCATTTCACAACTACCGAATTTGGTCATTTCTAGGGTTGATTATGACCACTTACACAGCATGGTACCTAACCATCGCATCGATCCTCCATGGCCAGGTACGTAGACTGCACTAATATATATATAAGTTTGTGGTGAATTAAATAGTTTTAATTGAAAGTATGAGGTGTAAATTGTTAATTGTGTAGGTTGAAGGGGTGAAACATACAGGTCCAGCAAAGATGGTTCTTTACTTCACGGGGGCAACAAACATTCTCTACACGTTCGGGGGACATGCCGTTACTGTGTAAGACATACCCCCCTGTATTTTACCAAAACACACTCTGCTTTTTTTTATTTAATTCAAACTGTCATTTAACATCACTTGTATTTTGTATGTGGGTGTTTTCGACTTATCATCATAGTAACTTGAGATTGTTTGCTTTTCCGTTATATTTTTTTTACTCCATTTCACCATTTTTTTAATGCAAAGTTTTAATGATGGTTAAAAAAGTAATTTATGTATTGTAAACTTTCTTTGTACACCATATATAGTAGTATTATCTTTAAAGGACATAGTAGATTAGTAGTAAGTTGTGATCTGAATTATTTTAGCCTTTTTAGGGACATGATCTAGGATAGGGACTTTTTAAAGATTAGTATGGACGCATGTCTAGAGAGATTGGTAGTTTCTCGGTTGTAGCCGTTGTAGGGTAGAGACTTAAAAGGTATGTGTTATCCCTAGACAAAAGGAATAGCATTAGTGGTTTTAAGACTCTAATATATGATATGCTTTTTAAACATTACTCATTTAATCAACATTTAATTTATTATTTTTCACTATTGATGTATATAAAGAGTTTTTTATTATTGTAAAAAGTAAAAATTGAAAACGACTTGAGTTTTGTTTGTTTGAGACATGATCTGACCATTTGATCCAATGAATTTACTATATATATTCAAATATTCCTTAGATTTTGACTAGTCCTTATCAAAAATCACTATGCACTCACCCACAATATAGCAAAACTCTTTCTGAAGCATGACAGATTAAACATGTTAAATTACAATAATGCCCCTTTTATTAGGCATGGGTGGCAAAAAGTCATTGCTTTCTTGGGACACTCTTTCTGTCTTTGTACACTTTATGGTATTTTTCATTCTAGAAAGCAACCTCTCTTTTATAAACACTTCCTAGATGTTTACATTTCGATATAAGGTTCTAAGTATAAAATACCATATGTTATGTTTGGAAAAGGCTAAAATCATATAACCAATGGTGATAAGTAGTTAGCAGTAAATCCTCCCAAAATAAATTCCTTGAAACATTGGTTCTATCTCTTCTTAGTTAAACATTTAATTAATTGGATCAAAACCAAATACACAATTAGAAAATTCGTCTATAATTATATTGTGCTATCTTTTTGATCAATCAGAACAAGCCCCTATGGTTCTAAAGCTTATACCTAAATATAGACAAACAAATATCTAAACCGTATCACATGATTATTGTTGTAGTTTGTATGGTTGATTACATGAATGCATACTAATTTTCTTCTTCTTTGTGTTAAACAGTGAAATTATGCATGCAATGTGGAAGCCACAAAAATTCAAAGCGATTTACTTATGGGCTACTGCGTACGTGTTAACGCTTACACTTCCATCTGCTGCAGCGGTTTATTGGGCATTTGGGGACTCGTTGCTTAATCACTCAAATGCCTTTGCTCTCCTTCCAAGATCCCCGTGGAGAAACATGGCCGTTATCCTTATGCTGATTCACCAAGTATGTCAAACTTTTTATACCATGACCAAGTTTTATAAACATATGACGTTATCGAGTTTTAAAAGTTGATAATCGATTTTTGTTGCAGTTTATAACATTTGGATTCGCTTGCACTCCATTATATTTTGTGTGGGAGAAAGCAATCGGTATGCACGAGTGTAAGAGCATGTGCAAGCGTGCTGCAGCACGATTGCCCGTGGTTGTCCCCATATGGTTTCTTGCTATTATTTTCCCGTTCTTTGGACCTATCAATTCAACCGTCGGATCTCTTCTCGTTAGCTTCACTGTCTACATCATCCCTGCTCTTGCACACATGTTCACCTTTCGATCACCTGCTTCAAGGGAGGTAATAATCCGATATCCTACTTCTATAATATAGCATATGACACTTAACATTAGTTGCAAGGCATGTTGGGTTGACTCACCAACCTTCTCGTCTCTTTTCTTTATTTAGATCAACATAGTTTTACATTATCTAGTTGAATTTGCTATCCCAAATACATTCATCTACAACTTTAAACTCTATATTAAAGATAGGAAAATGATAATGACAGTTCTAAAGGCTGTTAATAAAAAGACAAAATTAATAAAAAGACAACCCCTGAATCTTAAGATCGCTAATTCATCAACGAATGTACAAACTTTTTATGCATGTTAAAGACATCTCTTTGGGATGTCATTAACAAAACCATTAAATATAACATATATGACTAATTATATTTCCACGGTGCAGAACGCGGTGGAGCCGCCACCAAGGTTCCTTGGACGATGGGCTGGAACATACACAATCAACGTCTTTGTAGTTGTGTGGGTATTCATCGTTGGATTTGGATTTGGAGGTTGGGCAAGTATGACAAACTTCATTCATCAAATTGACACATTTGGTATCTTTACAAAGTGTTATCAATGCCCACCGCAACTCCCTCCGCCACCACCGTTGTTGAATGCAACCACTCCCATTCCTTCTCCGGCGAACATCCACCACCTTCAAGTCTTGGGGAGCACACGCTTTCACAACCCTTAAATCGAGCTTCTATCCCACCAAGATTGTTAATTGCATCAGTGTGGTCGCTTAATCGCTTCATTTTTATTGTAGCATAGAAAATATTTTGAATTAATTTATGAGAATTTCGTATTCCTTATAATATTTGTGTGATTTTGCTTTTGGTACATTTTGTAGCATACCACGCACCTTATTTGTTTAATGATGAATGTGAATTTACAAACGAAATATTTATTTAACGAATTATTAAATTTCATATGACAGAATAAAGTAATTTTATTAATAAGTGATGCTCGAATTCTTTTTGTAGGAATTTATTTAAGGAGTTGTTATGTATCACAAGATATTAAGGTTCAAACTTCACTCAGCAAGACTTTAAAATTACCAAGGGAAAAATTTGAAAATAGTCATGAGAAATACAAGTTATGTCTCATACATCAGAGTTTGAGACTCGAGACATCGTAATACCTGAACAAGGATCCCTATTCATTTACCCAGAAGTAATTTTGTTAAAAAAATACTATTTTACTGTTAACAAGATGTACAATGACACAATAGAGAGAAAATGTACGCAAATGTATTTCTCTTTAAAATCCATGGATACCGAGCTTCTATCTTTCAGCATCTTCACCCAAATTCCATCTTCTCCAAGACCATTATCATTGTCATGATTTTGACCATTTTCATTCCGGTAGCTATGATTTGAGTTTGAAGCACTTTTGCTAAATATTCTAGGTTTATCCCTTCATATTCATTATCGTTATCTTCCTCCTGTGGAGGATCATAATGCGAAGCCCTAAAATTGATTGATTATAGTAACCAAATTGTTATCAGCTGCAGCCGGTTTAAATCTAATACGTACCATAACCCCCATAAACAGAGTCAATATTTGTATTCGATTGATGATTAATTTTCGAATTGATAATTTTCATATTACCATTTTTTCCTATGGAATCCATGGCTTCAAAGTAGAACGGCCGTTTTTGTACCAACAAGTGGGTATGCTAAAAATTCAGCCTACTTATTTGGTAAATTCGGTGTTCTGAAAATTAACAATTGGCTTTATTTAAAGATAGGTAGTAAAGAAACAGCAATGTAGGATTTATGTTCATAATCTGATTTGTCAAAATTTACTTCACGCTACTTCTACAAAGTAATTAGAACTTCCCCTAAACTATATTTACACAAATTGATATGTAACAACTAGCTTTACTTCTAACACACATTATACCCTACAAAAAAACAAAACCTTGTAATGTCAAAATATTCGAAAACTTATATTATGATACGTTACATGTTAACGTATCAATGGTCCTCTTGTATTTCTAGATTGATAGATCTCCACTCGTTGTTTGGCTTCTACGATGAGAGTTTCTAGAGACGATTCTTGCGTAAAATAGCCTTGTTTCAATGCCCATTCGAGCACTACAAGCACTTCGTCTTGAGCTAATGTTTCACTATCGGGCACATGCATTGCGAGATAACAAAGGAGGATTAATGCGGGTACTTGAACCGCCTGTTCCCCAAAATATGTTAATTGATTCAGGAGTTTAGACCCTCCGAGTTCTATGATCGTTTTGCAATGGTTTACGTGTAGGAAATTATCGGTGCACGCAAACTTGATGAGTGTGACGATTGCTTCAGTCGTCACATCCGGTTCCGTGTTGTCGAGGAGTCTCACTATAGGCGGAATGATTCTCGTTTCGGTTGCACGAAACGTTCTCGCCAAGTGTCCGATCGACCGGATACTTGGGACGAGAAAGTCTGAGTTTGCGTTTTTGATGATTTTAAGGAATTGGTCAACTACGGCCCGAGCAGCGGGAGATGTTGGCTTGAACCCCGAATGTCTTAACTCGAGGTGTTGTTCAGCCACTGCGGTGATTTCTGCCAATGCCATAGCTGAATTGTATTGTATTTCATACTTGTTCGAACAACGATTGTCAAACACAAAGACCAGGCGACGTCAACCTTGAATCTCCTGGATGATCACAGTGCAAACCCAACAAGCTCTTGGCGAACCTAGGGTGATCGAGGTTGAGTGCGAAGGTGAAAGTGAGAGTATGTTATCTCTGTGTTTTAGGCTTCTTTTATCTGTCTGAGTATGTCCTCGACAATGAGTTAGGCCAGGTATTTATATGGCCAGGTACATGGAACGTTGGCCCATTATGACTGTAATAAAGCAGTCATGAAGCGCCATTATGACAACGTCAATGATCGTGTAACGCCTTGCAATAAAGCAGTCATGAAGCGCCATTATGACGGCCAATAAGACACACGCTGACCATCCTGACAGGCGGTGATGACCTGACCTGATAACTTGACAGGCGTTCATGACTTTGACATGCGGTCATGACTTTGACAGGCGAGCATGACTTTGACAGGCAGTCATGACTTTGACAGGCGAGCATGACTTTGACAGGCGGTCATGACTTTGACAGGCGGGCATGACTTTGACAGGTGACTTTGACAGGCGAGCATGACTTTGACAGGCAGTCATGACTTTGACAGGCGAGCATGACTTTGACAGGCGGTCATGACTTTGACAGGCGGTCATGACTTTGACAGGCGAGCATGACTTTGACAGGCGGTCATGACTTTGACAGGCGGTCATGACTTTATCATTATTTAGGTTTTGGGGAATTAGCCTATATATACATAGGTAATTCCTACTAACCTCATCATGCCCCCGAGTTAGGATTTGCCAAAAAGTCGATTTGCAAGTCGTAACTATCAAGTAAGTCTTCTTCCGGTTTTTCGCTTTTTTTTTTTTTTTTTTTTTTTTTTTTTTTTTTGGGCTGCTCTTGACCGGCTGTCCTTGACCATGACCGGCTGTCCTTGACCGGTTTTTTGTTCGACTCGTAACTATGACCGGCTGTCCTTGACCGGCAGAGGTAACGACCGGCGGTTCGTGCAATCCGCACACCGGTCCGCAAGGCTAGGTTTAATTCGATGATCTACAGAGCTTCTTTATTATCGCAAAACAGGGAGAGCTTCAACACTTTATGTGAGGTTTGTTGCGGTCCGCAGACGATCGCTAACCGGCTGTCAGAAGCCTAAGACCGGCGGTCATTTGATTTCGATCTTAGGGTTCGTTGGGAACCGGCGGTCAATTTAGGGTTTGACCGGCTGCCGGTTTAGTTGGACCGGCGGTACAAGTTGCGCAAGGTGATCGAAGGGCAGGCGGTACAGACCGGCGATCAAGCGAGACCGGCGATTACCATTCATGCAGACCGGCGGTCACCATTCATGCAGAACCGGCGGTCACATTCATGCAGGCTTTCCTAGTTCACGCAGACCGGCAAGCAGTCGAGACCGGGGGTTCGTCAAGCAGTCGAGACCGGCGGTCGTCAAGCAGTCGAGACCGGCTGTCGTCAAGCAGTCGAGACCGGCGGTCGTAGGGGGCAAGCAGAGACCGGCGGTCGTAGGGTTAGGGTTGGTGTTGATCGACGGCGGTTTAAAGGTCCCGACCGGCGGTTTTGAGTTTCGTCCGCCGGCATTGGGTTTCGTCCGAACCGGCGGTTTAAAAGTCCCGACCGGTGGTAGCCATTGCGCAGCCATGGACCGGCGGTAGGTGGTGACCGGCGGTGTTAGGCCGAGAGTTTTAGCCAACTTTTTTGCACGCTTAAATAATTAACTCCTTGTTAATTGTAAGTGTATGTCTTGATGCAGGTTTAACTAAGTTGCTCCTACGTTACACGTACTTGCTTGTCCATTGCTTTGCTTTGAAAAATAATGTTTTATTGGATGATCAAGCCAATAACACATTTTTTTATCTTTTTATTATGGATGTTGTGTCCATGACACCGTCTTGGGTGTGCATGACGGTGTATGCCAATGACCTGGGTAGATTTGGGTATCTCTGATGTATGCTTTATATTGTGCCTGTGACACTGTACCAATGGCACTTTTGTTGGTTAACCGTTACTTTGTTTACTCGCGAGGATTGTCGCTTCCCAGTGAGAAGTGCTTATCTTTTATCAAGTAGATTAAAAGACGAGTATGATTGTATGTTATTTGGCCAGACAAGGTTGTCTTTTTTGGCTTCATACATGTTGTATTGAACTATGTTCTTAGTTGTGTACATGCACATGCATGCTCAAGTTGTAACATTGTACGTAATGAAAGTGCATGTTTGGCTTTAGACTGAGATGTCTATTGTGGCCTTATGCTTTTTGTATTGAATCCTTACTTCAATATTTATTTGTTTATGCAAAAACCACAGAAAAATGATATTGTGAGATAATATTGGGATACAAAATCAGACCAAATGTTATTATCGCCAGTTTCATGCATGACCATGACATTCCATGTGCTTGGAAACATGTATTGAAAACATAAAGGAAGAAATGACAGTAAAGAGTATCGCACCTTGATAGGTCAGTTAATATTGGCTCCCTCATGTATCATGAGGATATGACCATCAGGTGGTCCGGGATGTTCTGTGTCTTCCCCCTTCTTTTGCCAGGCATAACTCTTCTTAAATGGAAGTTTATTTGCTTGCTGCTTAGCGCCAGGGACAAGGTGTTCTAGTTTGCCTTCTTCCAAAGCCCGCCTGATTTCCCTTTTTAGCTCTCTACAGGCATTCGTGTCGTGTCCATGATCTTCATGGAAATCACAGTATTTATTCATGTTTTTCGTACCCGACCTATGCTCCATCTGGGGTGGAGGTGTGAAGGTAGCGCACACCTGCTCTGTTATCAAGATTTCTTTTGGTGTTCTGCTAAGAGCACGCTCAGACGGATGTTTATCGTATGGGCCAAACCTCCGGTTGCTCCTTTCATCTCGTTGATGATCACCAGTGAGAGCATCATGCCTGCGATCTGACGTGTCAGTCCATGACTTGCCGCCTACCTCTCTTGTCAGTGAGACAGTTTCTTTTGACCTTAGATAGTCATATGCCCTGTCCGTGGCTTCTTTGAAAGTAATTGGAGTTCTCTTGATTAACTTTTCTTGCAGTTGTCCTGGAAGCAAGGAGAGGGTAAAACCCGAAATTTGCTGACTTTCGGGTAAGGCGACAATTTTCTGGCACTCCTGCGTGTAACGCTGAATGAAGTCGCGTAACCCCTCGCCTTCCCTTTGTCGCAGCAAATGTGCTTCTATATGAGTTCTCTGCTGCTTCTTTTGCTGGATAAAGTGAGTCACAAATTTGGCCTTTAGATCTGCAAAGTCTTGAATACTCCTCTCCGGTAAGTCAGCAAACCAATCACGAGCGAAACCCTGTAACGTGCCAGGGAACATGTGACAAGCGACTGGGTCTAGCCATTTCTCTGTCATAATGGCCTGTTCAAAAAGAGCAAGGTGGTCATCAGGATCTCGTGTACCGTCGTAAGTACCAACTATGGTTGGAACTTTTTGTTTATCTGGGAGAGGGAATCTGGCCACCCAGTCACAAAACTTCGAACTAACCACCGACAAAGGCATAGTGGCCGCTCGGGGTGGTGCAGCTGCTGCCACGAGTGCTTGTAACACTCGCAACATATCATTAGATGTATCCTGTGGTGGAGGTGGTGGTGGGGTGATGTGAATGGGTGGTTGTCGTAACTGCTCCAGTAATTGTGACAACGGATCGACTGGTTGAACAACCGGTGGCTGCGGTGCTGGGCGCAACGCCGCTACCAACTGAGACAACAAGTCCGATGAAGTAGGTGGTGGAGGAGGTGGTGGTGGTTGGGCACTCTGAGCCAACCTTCGGAGTAACTCCACAATTGGATCCTCCCGAACTCCTGGCGTAGCGGCTTGTGGAAAGGTGGAAACAGGCTGTCTGAGCGGATCCGTGCCATCCTCCTGAGAGCTTGTCCCGTGGGACAAAAGAGGCTGAAATGAAGGGATGGGCGTCACTGGCTGTGGTGAGGTAAACGAACTTGATCCAACAAGCCTTGTGGAGAAAAGTGGACTTGTTAAAGAGGGATACCCTTGTGTCCTGACATCCGACACCGTCCACTCAGAATCGACGTATGGTTCCATGATACGACTGGGCGAGGTTATCACCGCCTCGGGTATAGTGGTAATCACGGTAGTGGTTATTAATGGTGATGAAGAAGTGATCAGCGATGGCTGTGTATCCGCCATAGGAAAGGTGTGATTATTGAGGAAGAAAAAAAAAAGTTTGGAAAAGTGAAACGCCGTTGAAAAACGTGTCCCACGGATGGCGCCAATGTTCGAACAACGATTGTCAAACACAAAGACCAGGCGACGTCAACCTTGAATCTCCTGGATGATCACAGTGCAAACCCAACAAGCTCTTGGCGAACCTAGGGTGATCGAGGTTGAGTGCGAAGGTGAAAGTGAGAGTATGTTATCTCTGTGTTTTAGGCTTCTTTTATCTGTCTGAGTATGTCCTCGACAATGAGTTAGGCCAGGTATTTATATGGCCAGGTACATGGAACGTTGGCCCATTATGACTGTAATAAAGCAGTCATGAAGCGCCATTATGACAACGTCAATGATCGTGTAACGCCTTGCAATAAAGCAGTCATGAAGCGCCATTATGACGGCCAATAAGACACACGCTGACCATCCTGACAGGCGGTGATGACCTGACCTGATAACTTGACAGGCGTTCATGACTTTGACATGCGGTCATGACTTTGACAGGCGAGCATGACTTTGACAGGCAGTCATGACTTTGACAGGCGAGCATGACTTTGACAGGCGGTCATGACTTTGACAGGCGGGCATGACTTTGACAGGTGACTTTGACAGGCGAGCATGACTTTGACAGGCAGTCATGACTTTGACAGGCGAGCATGACTTTGACAGGCGGTCATGACTTTGACAGGCGGTCATGACTTTGACAGGCGAGCATGACTTTGACAGGCGGTCATGACTTTGACAGGCGGTCATGACTTTATCATTATTTAGGTTTTGGGGAATTAGCCTATATATACATAGGTAATTCCTACTAACCTCATCAATACTCGCCTTTTTCCAAAAGTACCGCGAAACAAAGAAGTGCTCGTGACTCGGTAATGCTTTTACATATTGCAACATTATTCGCACAAAGATGCCATAAAGCTCGAGCGGCCATCGCCTTCATTTGAGCTTTCGTACTTGGATCTTCTAATCCCCTTGCTTTAATGCTTGCCCCGATTAATGAAAATTGTTTTCGATTGTTTCTATAAGTTTGAGAACGATCATTACGACTTTTACTGGATTTCTCAACTATGGTGTTGGCAACCACATTGTGCATATCACTTGCTTTCGGATACCCAGGATGCATAACGTGACACTTTTCGCTAATTTCCTCGTTCCCGATTTTATCTTTTTTTCTAGGGGTTGTGTCTGTATTCGCCATAACGACCGAATGAATCGACATATTTTGCTTGCTAGGAATCGTGTAGCGGCTATGTTCTCGTATCGTTTCAAACGCTAAATGACCAACAAGCAGCCGAATCACATTGTTTTGCAAAAAATGTTCTTGACATTTCGGGTAGTTCGCAGCTAACTCCGATACTGACCACGCCACAACCAACTGTACTTTCATGTGTGACAATTTCAATATTTTCGCAAATATAGCACAAACACCCGCGTTTATAATATGTTCCACACTTTCGGGATCACGACCAAGTAACCCGATGGCCCGAGCCGCATTTTCTTGACCATCATCATTTCCTTCTTTTGCAAGTTTTAAAAGTGGCGGTACACCACCTTCCTCGATAATCAACTTCCCGTATCTCTCGTTGTCTCGTGCTAAAGAAACAAGTGAAGTCACCCCATCGGCTCGTTCCTCAAGCGTACCCGAATATAGGATTGCAATTTGCTCCCAAATTAAACCCAATGTGGGCTCGTTAGATGCAATTGGAGGCAATCCAAGATACTCATCGTCGCGATCAGCGGATGGCGTGGATACGCGAAGGAGCCATGACACGTCACCGATTGAATTCTCGAGATGTTGTAATGTTCTATGAAAAACGGCGTTTGGGATGATTTTAAACACACGCCGTAAACCGTTGCGGCTGCATTTTAATATAAGATGTAATGTTCTTTGTAGAACCTGTTCGGTTTCATCGATGATTCGACGTGTGGGTCGTTCGTAGAGATTGTTGCTAATACGAGCGGCTTGTCTAAGAAGGCCAACCAGCTTTTCGATTTTTGTTTTGATCTCGCTGCAATTTTCTTTGAACGAACAAACGTATTCGGTTGCTTTTATTACTTGGTCTGCTAATTGTATCGCCTTTCCAAGGATCTGTGTTACAATTTCGGCCATGGCCAACGGCAGACCGCCTCCGCCTTCCGCGGTGGTCCACCGTTAATTCTTGGAATTTAAATAGTTAACAAAGTAAAAGTGATCGGTGATTCCAAAAAATTGGTGTCGACCTGCCTATTAAATCTTAAAATGGGGCTCGAAATCACGGATTCCCTACAATAATACGGCGGTGTGGTGGCGGAGGCGATGCATGATGGTGATCGGAAAAGTTATTGGTGATCTAAGATTGTGGCAGAAATCATTTTGGTGTGCCAAAAATGGCAATTAGTAAACCACGTTTATAGGGAGTGCAATGGACGGTATGATAATATATTATGACCGATATCTTACAAGAAAATACAACAATATCAAATAATTCGAATCTTCTAGTGCTTAGTTGATATTCGTATCACTATGACAAAAAATAGTAAAAGATAAAAAGTAAATAAAGTGACTATTAGGATCAATCTTATTAAACTAGGGTAATGATGTTCACACTTCATTACGAGTTTATGTAGTGTTGATCTATTTTTCATTCATCTAATTGTTAGAAACTAAAAACTATCATTAGTCTAATCAAAATTAGAAATTTTTTTAACACGCATCATTTTATAGGAAAAACATTGTTACAGTATATCATTTTTTTATTTTTTATCCTACTATATAATCTTAATTCTTAAGATATCCCTCCATTTAAGTGTATTTAATTATAAATTTACTTTATTGGGCATAAAATGTACTTCCTCCGATTCAAAATAAGTGATACACTTGGGGTTTCACGGTTTTTGAGGCAAAATATTATAATAATAGTTAAATTAGATTAATTTGATGGTTAGTAGGGAATGGGTCCCACACCTTTTGAATAAAGTAAGGTTAATGATGTTTAAAAGTAAAAAGTAAGGGTAAATGAGTCATTTCATTTTGTTAAAGTAGATAGTTAGTGGGTGTGTGTCCCATTTTTTTTTGCCAAATAAGGAAACTTTTCAAAGTGTATCACTTATTTTGAATCACCCCAAAAAGGAAAGTGTATCACTTATTTTGAATCGGAGGAAGTAAATAGCAATAAATTTGAGGGACCTAAATGAAAATGTTTATAAACAGGAAATTTTTATTGGAAAATGCATATATATAGAGTAATTTACTTATGAAAATTCATTTATTAATTGATAGAAATATAATAAATTGGTTAACTGACAAACATAATTCGACGCCGTCATCAATAAAAAAACCCAATAAATTTCACTTACGCGGACCTAAGACCGCTGCCATCCATACCGCCGGTTGGCAATTCCTCTAAACTGGCGGTATCCAAACCGTTGGCACGTCCCGTTCTTTCACCCGCCAGTTTGGCTTCCACCGCTTTGGAGACGAGAGGGAAAGCTTGTGCCGGTTTGGTTGGTGGGCCCAAATGGGTATTTTGTGTGTGTGTTTTGTAATGGTAGGTCCCAAAAAATTAAAGGGAGGTGGTATTATTGGCATGTGTGTGTCAGTTTATTGTCGCTTGTAGGGTGAGCTGACGTGTCACTGATTTAGCAACAACTGATGACGTCAGTTGGGTGCACTGTTGGGAGCGATCTAATTGACAGGTAACACAGATTGGGTTTGACTGGAGCCCAAATGAGCACGCCATACACCATTGGCGGTAAAAACTTAAAACCGTCAGTTGTTTTTAATTGTTTTTGTTACACCGCGAAATCTATAGCATGAACCGAATGATGAGTTGAAGCCAAAAATGATTAACAATAAAAGTAGGGGTAATACTATATGAGTCAAGTACATGTCAATACGTTTACCCGATGTTTTAAAACCCGAAATTTGAACCGGATCGGGCGATACTCTAAAAATGATCGAACCGGTCGGACCGGTTCAACCAGATTACAATTACTATTGAATATATATGTTAAATTAGTTATGTAAAAAGTATATAATGCAAAAAATCCTAAAAAATTACAAAACAAATATTATAAAAATCTAAAAAATTACAAAAATTATTTTCCAACAAAATTCAACACTTTGAGTTCGTAATCTATAATAAAAAAGAGACATAACACTTAACATTCAATTAAAAACTTGGTGTTTCAAACTTCAATACATATAAGCTTCAAACATATAAAAAATAATACAGAATATTCACTTTAATTTTAAAAAAATGAGATTAAAATAAAACAATACGGTTCAAATTCGGGCAAATCATCCCGGTCCGATCGGGGTTCATAGTTAACCCGGCCGGTTCGAAACGGTTCATAAATGGACTTTAAACCGGTCGATTCGGCCCGACATATTTCCATTTTCCGGTCGGACCGGCCGGTCGAACTCAGGTTTTAAAACAGTGAGTCTACCGTCACGCATATGAAAGATTAGGGGTTTTTGTAACGACCGGAATTTTCATAATTTGTATTTGAATTATTATTCGGTTTGTATGAATTTAAGATATTGTGATTAGACCATATTACCGTTATATTATATTAAGTGTTTTGGATGTTTGGGACTTGTGATAATGAAAAATGGGTCAAGATTGGGGTAAATCAAGTTGGAAAATTGACTTTTAGCTGGAACAGGGAGATCGCGGCGCGATCTCCGAATTCGCGGCGCGATCGTTGTGAGGGTCGAACAGCGACCCGAAATAGCGAAGTCTCATGAACGCGATTTTGAGATAGCGTCAAGGATAGCGACGGGATAGCGTCGCTAAAGGGTAACGCGATTTATCGCGGGGCACGGTTCGCGAAGCGATCTTGGAGATCGCGACGCGATCTCTGTATGGGCTATATAAAATCGTGAAAATCAGGGTTTTAGCTCATTTAACACCCCTAAAACCCTAGTGGCCGTTTTTAGAGATAGAGAGAGAGAGTTCGTTTTTGGTGATATTTGGCTCAAATCTTCATTAATCTTGGAGATTTTAACATCAAAGGTAAAGATTCTTGATCCTTCATGCTTGGTTATTAGTTTTTCAAGCTTTTCTTGGGCATCAATGGTGGTTTGGGGAACCAACCATGTCATCTTTGGGGAAGATGACCAATTTTGGGTGTAAACCATTCCTTGTATACTTGTGATCAATGTGTACAAGTTAGATTTGGGATTTTTGGATAGAAATCTTGAACTAGCGTTTGAGATTTCACCAAGTTGTGTGAACTTGGTGATTTGGGGATATTATTATGAATTAAGTAGTGCTAGTGATGGATAATAACTAGTATTTGTGATGATATTGATATTAGGTCAAGAAGACCTTGTGATTGGGAGTACTTCTTTGACTAAGAAGTAAGGGTTTGTGTTGATTAACACAAGTATTGGATAGCATTGCTAAGGTGAGTACATGTGATCTTTTCTGAGTACATAGTAAACCATGTTACATAGTTTGAAATGAGTTCGTAGAGTCCTTATTAGATAATTGTTCTTAATAAGGAAGATATTGAATTGAATTGCATTGAATTGAATAGACTTGAATTGACTAGACTTGAATTGACTTGACTTGAATTAACTTGAGTTGAATTGACTTGAATTGTTCATTATGTGTTTAGTTACCACTAGTAGACATGAGTTGTGATATGGGGTTTTGACCCAAGTTGATGATTTGTTATGTGGTAGCTAATCAACTGGATCCTAGATAACCCACACAAGTTGGGGGAGTTAGTGGCTACTACTTGGGGCGGTACCACCCTGCGCAAGAGTAGTATGTCAAGAAATAGATAACCCGGAAAGCGGGGGAGTTTGAGATAACCCTGAAATCGGGGGAGCAAATAGATAACCCGGAAACGGGGGAGTTTACCTAGATAACCCATATCGGGAGAGTTTGTTTCGGGGAGTCCCGTTACGTATGTGTTTGGCTTATGGCAAGCCTTAGAGTATGATTGACTATGTGCAATGTGATAATTATTTAATTATTATTTTATTGCAATTACTTCTAACCGGGTCTAAAACTCATGTTTCTCACGAGACAATTTTGTCTCACGTACTACATTTCTTTTGACTATGTACCCAGGTTCGGGAGCTAAGGATTAGGCGGCCCGTAGTGATAGCATTGGATGATTAGCTCGGTGTACCATTTGATTCCCTAAGACTTTAGTTTTGATATGATTGTAACACCGATTTTTGGCACTTGTAGTCATTCCAAATGTTTGGTTTAAATTACTTTTGGATTTTTATGGATTTTTAATTACCAAACTTGTTTATTTAAAAAGTTTAAATTTGGTTGGAAAAATTGGTGTGTTACAGTGTTTGGGAGTGAATGTTTTCAGTCTTCTTATTTTGAACATATTTGTGAAATAAGCACTCGTATATAAATAATTGATTATTTTAATACAAAATGAGAATAACCACTTTTTTTTGTTTTTTTTACTTTACAAACACTCAAAATTGCATATTACGTTTGTAAAACACAATAACCAATTATAAAGCCTATAAAGACTCTCCAAATACTCCCAAAAGAGGTAGAACTCCATAAATTTTCTAATAATATTGAGTATCCTAATATTATACGAGTCTAGCTAGTAGTTACCATACACATATTTTAACTGAATAGTATGTTGGGGTTAAACAAGTTATGCTTAGGTTATAAGATTAGTATAATATTGTACAGACCTTTCACCGAAATTTTTAAATAAGATTAGTATCGTGTATCATATTGTATAATATTTTGGTTCAATATCACTCTGATACGTATATCAAATTGGTTCGTTCCCAAACAGTAATGTAAACCAAACTTAATAGTGATTTTAGGCTAATTTTTAATACAATCAACCGAGGTGTAACTAAAATTAAAGGAAAAATCTTACTTCAAACCCATACAGGGGCGTCTGCGATATTTTAAATGTCCTGTGCGAAAATACGAAAATGGGCCCCCTGAATACACGGATTTTATAAAATTTTGGACTTTCTAATTTTTTTTCTATTAAATTATTAAGTTGACTTAAATTTTAATATTATATATATAAATATACATAAAATTTGGACCCCTATAAAATATGGGCCCTCTGCGACTGCACCTCCTCAAAGACACCCCTGAACCCATATTATACCGGAACCTTGTTTATTATTATGGTGTATCTTACCGGGGGTGTAAATGAGTTACGAATTTAACTAGGTGCATCTTATCCTATATAACCTTGTTATTTGCTATGGTGTATCTTACCCTATAACCCGATGTCATAGTGTTCCAAATTTCCAATATAGTTTGTTTGTATAACGGTTTTGACTAGAATATGACAGAAAATAATTGACGTTTGTAAATGATATAAAATTATTAGTTGTATAATGAATTGAGAAATGATGTTTAGTCTAGTATTTGATTTTACTTATAATACTACATATTTGATAATATAATATATGTAATTCACTAATTTTTTCTTTTAATATTATAATTTACTTTATCTATTCATTTAATTTATTGAGTAAGATCAAATGTAGACTAAATACCATTGCTTTAATGAATTACATATCAAATTATTAGTAGGGTGTTGAAATGAATTAGGGGGGTTTTCCAAAATGGGGAAGAAGAGGAGGAGAGAGCCGGAGAAACGGAGCATACATCCCCGGAACAAATACGCCGACAACCCACCGGACTTCGGTGTTTGGGCATCTCTCTATCCTTCATTTCAATCCTACGTTTTCTACTCTCGTGAAGGCAAGCCGAAGATCGATTGGAAAGACTTCAATGCCACTCGTGAGCTCTCTAGGGTTTTACTTCTGCATGATCACTCAATCACATGGTATGTATCATACCACCAAATTAGGTCTAAATTGTCGTTGTATATGTGCTTATGTACGTCTTTTGCGATCAATTATTGATCGGCATATGGTTAGTGACAGTGGGAACTTTATGAATTTAAGGGTTTTCAGTAATACGCTACTTAGCAGTAAGATCCTATGTTAATGGTACATTTACTTGGAAAATCATAGCTTTTACCTCAGAAGTAGTAACATCTATCTGGAATATAGAAAAAGGTGTAGTTAAAAATCGGTGTTTGTGAGTGTACATGTCAATTGGTAATCTAAAAATCCCTTTTTTCACCGTAATTTAGAAAAAAGTTTCAGTCTTTTAGTTTAAAGATATCACCAAATTTATTTCCAAGTGATCTATTTACATCAAATTTGTGGTAAACAACTGAATTTTATAAATGTAGACTGTGTAGGTGCTTGTGCTGCAATTAAGTAGATTGCAATTTATATGATATAAACTTGTAAGTGTAGGTGGATTCCCGACGGACAGCTTTGTCCAACTGTACCCAACAGATCAAATTACATCCATTGGATCGAAGACCTTTTATCATCTGACATAATTCCCAGTTTTAAGGAAGACAACAACAATGTTGTTAAAGGACTTGATATTGGCACTGGAGCCAATTGCATTTATCCTCTTCTTGGTGCATCCCTTCTTGGTTGGAGCTTTGTTGGGACCGGTACTTGACCTTTTCATTTCTGTATTTTTTTATTTAATTATATTTTTAGAGTAAATTACATAAATAGTCATTGTAGTTTGTATGAAATTGTCCTTCGAATTCCTTTATTATACGGATAGTCTCTAATTTTATTTAACTTGTAACACCAGTAGTCACTAAAGCAAAAAAGAATTGTCAATTTTTAGGGATCGTTGATGTTACTAGTTTCAAATTTAGGGACAACGGATGTTACAAACTTCAAAATTAGGGACTGTTGATATCATAAAAAAGTCGAGGGACGAACTCCATAATTTCATACAAACTACAGGAACAATTTATGTAATTAACTTTTTATTTTTTTGTTATCTTTTTACAGTTTTTAGAGTGAGAATCTTGGACATGTTATAGAAATTCTAATAGTTATGAATGTTGCTTAATTGACAACAGATGTGACAGATGTAGCATTAGAATGGGCCGAAAAGAACGTAAAAAATAACCCACAAATTTCCAAACTAATCGAGATCCGTAAGGTTGACTTTGACCAAGAGTTGACTAATCCAAACACACCATCATTAGAAAATGCAAACAAGAGCTACAATGGGCCACCCATACTTGTAGGTGTGGTGAAACCGAATGAAAAGTTTGACTTTTGTATGTGTAATCCTCCTTTCTTTGAAACAATGGAGGAATCAGGGCTTAATCCAAACACGGCTTGTGGTGGGACCCCAGCAGAGATGGTTTGTACAGGTGGAGAACAAGCTTTTATTAGTCGCATGATTGATGATAGTGTTCAACTTAATCAATCTTTCAGGTACTACGTGTTTGGAATTAGGGTTAATTATGTTTTAATCCTTAATCTTTCACTCATTTGACTTAGGTGGTACACATCAATGGTTGGAAAAAAGTCAAATTTAAATAAGTTGATTACAAAAGCTCGTGAGGTGGGAGTTAGTGTGGTTAAGACAACTGAATTTGTTCAAGGTCAAACATGTCGATGGGGAATTGCATGGTCTTTTATTCCTCCAACAAAAAACATAATATCCTCTCATGTGGCCTCCAAGAATATCCTTACTTTTATGCTTCAGGTTAGGATTTTTTTTTTTATTATTATTATTATTATTATTATTATTATTATTATTATTATTATTATTATTATTATTATTATTATTATTATTAATGACTCGATTAAGAAAGATAATATTTTATTTCTGGGTTTTCTTTTTTTCAGGGAATCCAACGGCAATACAGTGCATTTCATGTTCTCCAATCAGTTGAATCCTTCTTCCAAGCGAGTGGTGCATTTTGTAAATTAAATGCTGCCTTATTTTATATTGATGTATGTATATACACATAGCTTCAGACTATTATTGTTTTATTTTTTTTTACTTTTTAATATGGGCTTGACATAATAATAATGTTGCGAAGATCAGATACACGCATCCATGTCTCACTGCAAAAATATCTTGAAGGATAACTATGAGTGGGGTGATCATTCAGATGATTTAAATTTTCGTGTAACGGTAAGAACATTAGAACACTATAGTTATTGATTTTATACTTTTCTATATAATATACTCGTTTGTGATTATATTTTATTTTTTTATAGGTCTTTGAACAGATTCCGGGTACTCTATTAATCAAAGGATCTTTAAAACCCGGAGAAAACTCCGTCCCAGGTTTTACCTCGTTCTTGAATTATAGACACTTGAACTAATAATATCAACAACCAAATATACCTAAGAAACATGAAATAGAGGTGAGATCAAAAAAATGTCTAAAATATTCTTTTTGATGCAAAGAATCCTATGTTAGGCCCAAAGCTTCAGAACCTATTATCAGTCCTCATATGCCGTTTTTCCTCATTCTACATATGAATGCACAAGCAAAGATGGCACGGGTTGGGTAACGGGTCAAAATGGGTGAATTTTGGTTTGGTCGAAAAGGGTTTAACTTTTAAGTGATATATAATTGTTATATGCGGTGATTTTGGTTGATGAAAATAGTTATGGAGCCCTTTTTGTGTGATTTATTTGCAGGGTTACTCTCTTCGATACTTGTGCAGTTGGAAGATTCTTTGAGAAAACAATTTTGCCCAGAAAGGGTTTCTACATGTACGAATCATGCATAGTTTTAACATTTAAGTCCTCATCTTTTATTTGATTAATATATACATCTCTTTTGGTCTCTATATTAGCTTATCTACCAACTAATGCTCATGTGTCAGCTTTCTGAAGTATATTGTGGGAAATCAAACAACAATTTCGACCCATTTGCTTATAAATGGGTTGATTTGAGTTATGTTTTCAAATTAAAAAAGTTGGTTCATACGGAAAAGGGTCAAGCAAAATAGTTTATGAAATTTGCAATTATATTACCCTTTTAAAAAGTAAAATGTAATACACACTTGATGAAAACGTGTAACTCTGTTAAAAAGCTCTATAAGAGCACCAGATGTGAGAGCATATTAAAAGTAAAATGTCTCTTTTGACACCAACCTTAAGATTAGACTTACTCGTTTAACATTCTTATAATATCTATTTGACAAAAAATAATAGAAAGATGATTTTATTTCTGCGAGGAAACGAATTCGATCCCTTTCATGAAAATTTAGGTCATCAATCACAGACGCGATAATACTTGCACAAAAAATGAAAAATCAATCACAATATTTACACGGTTTAAGTTTCCTACATCCATTGTTAGCATTCTGACAATATCATGAATCTTCATTAACATTAGAAAGAAACAAGAGTGCTGTCAGTCTGTCACCACTTATAACAAAAGAACTCAGACAAAAAATCTGTCATCTTAACTACCTTAATTATCATTGTAACCAGTTATAGGGCACCTTAACGTGAACTCGTGCACGCTATCAAAATTTTCTTTTAAATCGGGCCACAATTATTAAATAATAAATTTCATTCTTCATATCTAAAACAAGGCAAAAAGGAACATTAACATCAAGAATCATGAAAGGCCTCATCATCTTCTTCCATTTGAGTACCTAAAATCTCCAAAACCGACTCGATTTTATCTTTTGAAGTGTGTGATTTATCCCCAACCGTAAACGCATGCAACTTTGTCTCGTTTTCTAACCAACTAACACCTTGTTCTTTTTTCACACCTTTTTCATTCATACGTTTTCTAACTTCTCCAACCAATTCCCATTTTCCAAATGCTGCATAAATACCCGAAAGCAACACGTATCCAACCGAAGATCTCGGTTCCAACTCAATCAACCGTTCACCCGCTTTTATTCCCAATTCCAAATTCCCATGAATTCTACAAATCCCTAATAACGCTTTCCAAACACGAGCATCGGGTTTAATGGGCATTGTTCTCAAATAATCTACCACCTCATCAAAACGGCCTGCTCGTCCCAAAAGATCGATTAAACACGCGTAATGTTCTTGATCCGGAACGATATTATGCTCACACATTACCGTGTTGAAAAAATGCAACCCCTTTTCAACAAGTCCCGAATGACTACATGCGTTTAGAATTATTACAAATGTAATTCGATCTAGCTTTACTTGTGAATTCACCATTTTGGAAAAAAGATCGATTGCTGTGTTTCCATGACCGTGTTGTGCTAAAGCAGATATCATGGTGTTCCACAGTATCGTGTTATAGTTATGAATCGTGTGTTTAAAAACCAACTGCCCGAGTTCAAGATTCCCGCATTTGGAATACATGTCGATTAGAGAGCTAACTACTATCGTGTTTGGTGTAAAATGTGTTCTAATTATAAATCCATGAATTTGCTTACCATTTTTTAATGAAGCGATACTAGCACACGCACATAATGCACTACTGAAAGTAAATTGATCTGGTTTAACTCGATGAATCATCATTTTCGTGAAGAGTTCAAGAGCTTCATACCCAAAACCGTTTCTTGAATATCCAGAAATTAGTACGTTCCAAGATACGGGATTTTTTACGGGCATGTTGTTAAATAACTCTTTAGCCGATTTCATGTCACCCCATTTCGCGTATCCAGAAACAATAGTGGTCCAAGCGAGAACATCTCTCTGAGGCATTTCATCGAACAGCTTCCTTGCGTCATTCATGTCACCACATTTTGCATAAGAATCTATAATCGAGCTATAAATTACCATATTCGACAAGAAACCGACATTGAGAACCTGACAATGAACTTGTTTCGTGAGTTTTAAGTCTTTTGCTTTCACACAAACTGTCAAAACTCCAGAGAAACTGAACTCGTTTAATCCAATGTTCAACATTTTCAGCACTTTATAGAATTTTAATGCTTCGTCACAATTCCCATCATGTGCATAACCGATAAGCATTGTATTCCATGTCACAACATCTTTCTCCTGCATTTGATCAAACAAACTCCGAGCTGGTTTCATCATTCTTAACTTAGCATACCCTGAGATCATATTGTTCCAAGAATACAAGTTTCTCACAGACATTTTATCAAACACCGTCCGTGCACCAACAGATTCCCCACATTCCGTATACATATATATCAATTGATTCGACAAGAACGTACCTGGTCTTTTCCGACCCGTAACCTTCATGTGTAAATGAATCCATTTTCCTTCTTTAATTGATCTGTAATTCGCACACTCTTGTAATAAAATTGATAAAGATTTCGTGTCTAAACGTAGGCCTTTACTTGCTAAACCGTCAAGCGATTTAACAGCTTCTGTCAGGAGCCCTTTGGAGCATAGATTGAGTATTGATTGGATCACACAAGGACGTTTAGTTTGATTATAGTTGGAGGGTTTAAATGAGGGCATTGCAAAAAGAAAGACACCATGTTAGGAGGATGGTGTTTTCTTGTTTCCGGTTAACTTCATTTGGGGTTTTGCTCGCTTGTTTGTTTTGTAGTTATAGGTGGTAATGGACGGTGGCGGTAGGTTTTAGCTCCGACAATAGCCGCCGGTGATAATGGATTTTGAGTAGACCTGTCAAAATCAGACACGACACGAGAACTCGACACGAACCCGATACGAAATTAGTGGGTTTGGGTTAGAGGTTTCGACACGTTTAAGTAAACGGGTTGACACGACACGACACGAAAGTTAAACGGGTTGGGTTAGTGTCAACATTTTCAACTCGAAGGTAACCCGAATAACCCGTTTATGTACGAATATGTCTTAATAAATTTAATATTTAATATATTTAAATATATTATATGTAAATATTATATCTTATTAGTGGTAGTAGAAACACCTGGGTTCTTATAATATTTTGGGCTTAATCTTATTAGATTTGAAATTATTAATATTGTTTATCCTAATTTCATAGGTACAATTTTATTAAGTTTTTGTTGGGTTTTTATTATGTTTTTTGGTTGGATTTGTATTATATTTTTGTTGAATTTTTATTATGTTTAATCGTTATATGCGGATTTTCATGGCTTAAACGGGTTAATCGGGTTGGGTTGGGTTGACACGAAAATAACCGTGTCGGGTTTGGGTTAACATTTTGAACCCGTTTATTAAACGTGTCGGGTTTGGGTTTAGGGGTCTCAACACGTTTAAAGTCTCGACACGACACGAACCCGACACGACACGACCCATTTGCCACGTGTAATTTTGAGAGACTACATATCGAGCGTATTGTGGCATAGTGGCGATCCCTACTAATTTGCTTTTGGCCAATCGAATGTTGCCACGTCATAGTTATCCAAAATTTGACTAAAGATTTTCGTTGATGTTTATAAAATATTAAAATTACATATGTCGACCCATATGATATATATTCCCTCCGTCTCACTTTTTTTATTTTATTTCTCTCCCATAAATTTTTTTTCATTTCTCAAATTCGAAGAACTCACTTAATAAAATAATATTATTACTAATAAATCCACCACTAATACAATTTCTCTCCAATTTAATCATATATTTTAATCAAAAGTATTATCAAGGACACCACCACTAATTATTTCCTAAAAACTTGTGCCCATAAGAAATGAGAACTTTTTTGTGGAAAGTTCTCATTTCTCAAATTTGAAGAACTCACTTAACAAAATAATATTATTACCAATAAATCCACCACTAATGCACTTTCTCTCTCCAATCTAATCATATATTTTAAACAAAAGTATTACCAAGAACCCCACCACTAATTATTTCTTAAAAACTTGTGACCATGAGAAATGATAACTTTTTTGTGGAAAGTTCTCATTTCTCAAATTTGAAGAACTCACTTAATAAAATAATATTATTACCAATAAATCCACCACTAATACACTTTCTCTCTCTAATCTAATCATATATTTTAATCAAAAGTATTACCAAGGACCCCACCACTAACTATTTCCTAAAAACTTGTGCCCATGAGAAATGATAATTTTTTTTGTGGGACGGAGAGAGTAAAATATAACTGAACAATATAACCCATTTCATTGTATACGTGACCTAGTTTGAATCGCTACAAATTGTAACTTCTGATATACTAATAAAAATATATCAATAAATACAAAGTAAATTAACAAACATAAAATCATGAATCACGACATTCACATTCTAACTCACATACCCCAAACACTAATACAAAGCATTAACAAAAAGAGATTCCAACTTAAATATAAGTAGCAATAGTAACATTGTACCCTACAATTGCATCACCAGTACTAGCGTCAATCCAATATGTTTGAGCCAATGCATACCCACGTGCTAAACGAAAAAGTCCAGTACCACCAACTATCGTCATCTCACGAACAGTCTGCATAGCAGGGTTTAAACTTAAAAGACTGAATGAGCTATCTTTATATATCCCGTCAATGAAACCATAGTTTAAGACCATAATCAACCCGAGTTCATTTTGGGCTGCTTGACCATACATCCCACGGGCATGTCCAATGAGTTTGGATTTTTTATCTGGCCCCTCGGTCAATGGGTCATCGATCATCATGAGTTGGCCGAACCCTCCAAGTGAGTTAGAGGATGACTGCGGTTGAGCCACCCTAACCGCACTTGGGTTGCTACCGCTCAAGGTATCATGGAAGTAGAATTGCATGGTCGTTACGACTTGTGAACCCGTGTCTACCCGTTTGGCCCAATTCACGTCATCAGAGGTTTGGGCCTGGGTTCCAATGGCTATGGCAAAGAGGAGGAAGATGGTTACCATGAACTTGACCATTGTGTGTGTTTGTGTCTTTGAGCTGCACCACTTCTTTTATTTATAGTGTATAATGCTCGAGGGGTGGGTGTGTTCAATATATTCAAGAGTGGTTTAGCTACAATAAAGATTAAACAAACATAAAAGTGAGTCGTGGATGCAATATGGGACCCACCTAAGCATGAAGTAGGTGTATTTGAAAAAAATAATAATTTTGATAATATTTTATTTATAGTATAGCCAATAAATAAATTTAAAACATTTCTCTATATATGAAATTTTCAAGTCTCGTACGAAATTGTAGTAATTAGTCTTTTAAATAATTGTTATTAATAATATATTATCATAATTAATCTTTTAAATATCGCAATTTTAATAAAAGAGCAAAAAAATTGTTAAGATCGGGTATAGTTTGGTCACCCCTGACACATCAGTGTCACGTCAGTTTTTCCTCTTGCGACTAAATATATGAAAAATCTCGACCAAACCTTTACCCTTACTTTTCATTGCGAAACGCTTAAAGACACGTCTCAGGTTTCGGGCAAAATGAGGATGGACGCGTTCCCTTAGGGCGACCAAATAAGGGACTCGCCAACTCGACATATTTTAAACCTTTTACTCAGAAGTCAAACATGATTCAAGTAGGTCAACAGGAACAAATCTAGAAAGAGAAAACCGTGCTTTGTTGTTTGGTTACCTACTCCCCTAACTAAATTAATAAGTAGTTAAAAATATTATCATTTTGATTCGTTATTTGTATCATTAAATATAATATCGTACTATTTTAATTATAACAAACACCGATGATATCATTCATCATGTGTATAAATGAAAACCAATAACATGTGGTCGACAAGAACTCTAAGTTGACGTATTATTATAAAAATATTAATAAAGAGTAATTTATTTCTCGTCAACTCGAACAACGTATGTTTCTTGCGTATCGATCAGTGGTTGATTTATGGTACACATTAAACATTGTTTTTCTTATTTCGAGTTTTAAGAACTTCCTGATAGTGTTTTCTAAGTGTATATTTACATATGTTATATAACGAACTAAATATTTACTAGAAGAAGTTTTTGAAATTGAACAAAGTTACAACGCTTCATAATTAAGGCAGAAATGTAGGAATTTTTCTTACATTTGTTACTTTTTCAAACCCATAACTGGTTTCAATCAATGTAGGTTCATACCCTTTCAATCCACTAAAACATATTCCAACTGGTACACCCTTCTTGTCAAATCCAACTGGAACACTAATTTCTGCGAATATTAACGGTCGTTAGTATTAGGGACCAAAAACGTGACAAAGTATCAACCATAATGACAATCCGTATAATTACTGAGACTTAGGGATTAAATCCCAAACTTTTGACAAACCACAGACTATCCTTGTAATTTACTCTTTTGTTTATTATTTTCGTTTTGGTATGTTTATGGATGCTACAGCTAATCTACAGACTACACGAATCTGAAAATTTGGTTTACACTATATATAGTACTACTAGCTACAAAACCCACCCGATGGGCGGGTATGCTGTAAATTTTAGTATGTAGAAAAATGTCCAAAAACTTTATATACTTCTAAATGACATAATAATCGATAGATGTGATGATGATTTTGTACAAAAAAACGGTAATGAAGAAATGTTACATATAGTTATTTGTTTCCTTCGCTGATTGATCTTTTAAATATTTATTTGTTTCCTTGTATGTAGGATCTTTTAAATAGTTATTTGTATGTACGATCTTTTAAATAGTTATTTGTTTCCTTGTATGTAGAAAGCCGTATATGGAGCATATGAATATAGACCGTAAGCCGTACCAGATTCGTTTGCCGTATATGGAGCATATGAATATGAATGTAGACCGTAAGCCGTACCAGATTCGTTTGTATTAGTGCAAATGACGTGGACCAATCAGGGAATTCCAAGTGGCATTATGGACGAATAGGAATGCTTGGAATTGCCATGGTGTCAAACCCTCTTCAAATTTAGGCCTCATATATAGGGTAGGATATGGAAAATGAATGTTTAGCTTATACGGAGTATGTACGAGACTTAATTAATCGGTATATTTTTATGATCGTTTTCAAATCCAATATCAATTATCTATTACTAATAACAAAGTATTTTGGACTTCTAAACATGGAATGTCTTAATCCTTGCTTTCTATTCTAGGAAAGTCTTAGGGGCTATTTGGTTCGCTGGAATATTTCTGATGGAATTGGAATCTAGGAAGCAATTGGAATCTGTCAGGAATTGGATTCCAATTCCTTGTACTGTTTGGTTGGCAGGAATTGGAATTGAAATGCAATTCAGTATTCTGTTTGGTTGACATGAAATGGAATTGGAATGCTATAAAATGACGAATTTACCCCTATTGATTTTTTTTGCTTAAAACCATTCTAATACACATCCAACATAAATTATATTAATAACTAAGCAATATATATATGTAACACAACAAAATTATATTAATATCTAAATAAGCAACACATTTCACAGTAAAATAGAAATTGCCAATAGGAAAAATAAGAGCTTAAAAATCAGCAGCTTAACAAAAAGGAAAACCAGTAGCTTAACAATAATGTGATAAATTGAAAATCAGCAACAACATGGAAATCGAGGTGTGTAATCGATAAAAAAAAATTGTAAGTTGCAACATGTAAATCAATAGCTCAACGATAACTAGTAGCTTAAATTGTGTTCTAATCGATTAACAGGACAAAAAAATTAGAGGTGTTGTAATTGATTAATAAGAGGGAATGATGTGTTTGATTACTCGGAAGGTGTTTGATTTTGTTCTGTGGAACACGATATTGTCGCCGGAGAAGAAGAAGTCTACTAGCCGGAGAAGAACACGATATCGTCTCCGGAGAAGATGAAGCTTGCTCGCCAGAGAAGAACACGATATCGTCGCCGGAGAAGATGAAACCTGCTCGATGGAGAATAATACTTTATCTTCGTCGGAGAAGATGAGTTGTATGGCTGGTTAATGGAGTGATGAATGACGGCGTTTTATTCTAGGCTAGATTATTTAGGTTAAAGATAAAAGGGTAAAAATGGAATAATCACTTTCCATCCATCATATGATTTTAATTCCATCTAAAGTTGGATGGAATGAAGAATAATGTTAATCTCATTTAGGAATCCAATTCCTTCATTTATTTTGAACCAAACATTGGAATATGATAGAATTAGATTCCAATTCCCACCAATTCCAACCAACCAAAGAGCCCCTTAAATATTCAACCTCAAAATAAAATGGAGGCGCTAGGAATCGAACCCAGATGGTATCGTACACAAAGCAAGGGTCAAGCGATCTCCTCTACAATGCATATTTTGCTACATTTTCGTCCTTTCTTACTATATTCTTTTTGGACACTACCTATGTCACCCAATGAATTTGTAACCGTCAGAGCAGTTATTGCTCCTCATTTTAACAGGCCATCCATAATAACACCCATGGCATCAATAATATCCTTAAGAACGGCCCAACCATTTCCTCACTAACATTTTGCGTCTCTCTAAAATCTCTGAAATCTCCCATTTGTCTCAAAGGACTAGCTTAATAGATTTGAAACAACATTCAGGTTTAGAGTCCATTAAAAATCTCGATGTCGGACAAAGTCTTTATCAATCTTGTAAACCTTAAAAGGTTAAAATTACCATCATCATCCCACCACCCAACAATTGGTCGCCGCAAAATATAGACACAAGGTACTCGCCGCCGCATTGCGAGTACCCTGCTAGTTATTTATAATTATAGTTGAAAACTGACAATAACTAAATAAGAACACTAATTATTATGTGACAAAAAAAACTTCTTTTTATTGCGTAGCAAAGTCTTAAATATTAGAAAGAGTTATCAGTTATGTGAACTTCCTTTACTCCTTTAGGCTCATGGGTATGGGACCACGTCATAGGGCGTGGGGGTATGAGTTGGCTATGCACGCCGTGGCCAAATGAAGGAACACCGCCCCGCCCCAATGCCGTGGGGTTGCTTTTTGACAGATGGTTGCTTCTGATTGGATGATGGGTATTTATTTATTTTTAATTTATTTATAATTTGGTGGAATAAAATGGTGTGGTGTGGTGTGGTGGGTATTTCCTAGAGATGATGTGGTGTGGTGGTGGTATGGTTGCTGAGGTGGCGATGATGTGGCAGGAAAATTGGGTACCACATGTGGTACCCATACCGGATAGCCTTAGTAACAAACTGCAATGAACAATAAATGTTTACATGACTAATTAATATTTTTCAATATTTAATATTAAATCAATTCTAGAATACAAATTTAAAAACACCAAAATATTATGCCTTTGAAAATTAAATTAGAAAATTAAATTGTAAATTTCTAAAAAGTTAAAATTATTATGCAAATAATATGAATCAAATCCGATTAAATTATTTATGTCATCCTCTCATGAAATTCGAGCGATTTAAATATCGTATTTATTAATCAAACAAACACTTTAATTCGTAAATAAAAAAGGGAAAATATATAGATTTCAATGAATACAATATCAACCGTAACTAATAATATCGTGATCTTTCCCATAGATTATAAACTTCAAAATAGTATACGAACAATAGTCTGTTTTGACTTTCAAAAGTCAAAATATACATCTCGTTAACATAAATAACATTGACTAATTAAACTTTTACTTGCACGTTGTAAACTTGCACGCAACATTTCCCGGCTTTCCCGAATTCGCCCTCAAGAACCGAAGGGCAGTGATAAGAACTTGTCGTGTGGACCCGTTGATTAATGCCGAGTTTAGATGTAGCACAACGTCGAGTGGATGATATGGAAACTGGATACTGTTGTAGGAATTGAGAAGTGCGGTTGTACCTTCCCTTAGAAGTGTTTTGTAAGGGTCTCCTCTGCCCGTCATGCTTCCTTCAAGTGTAATATCGGTCCCGTATTTCCGGGCAGCTAGTGGTCCGAACACGACTGCAACTTTTAAGTCGGGAGATAGCACCCTCCAGTAGCATTCGTGTTCGGGCATCGTCCACATGCTAAATAAGATGGTATATTAAAAAAGTTACTTTATAAGTAAAATAAGAGGTATATATATGTATGATTTTTGAATTATCGTACTTTGACTCTTATGTCATGGACAACTTTTATATATGACTCATTAATGAAATGTTCATTTCCAAATATGGTACAACTTTTATGTGCATAAAAGTACAAGTCATTGTAGCATCAATAGAAGGTTGAAGATTACACTTACTGGTATGGGCAAGCCGAAGCTTCCAAGAAGGGCACTGACGGCATGGGCGGCAAAGGCGGCAATGGTGGTAGTTGTGGTGGAGGAGGAATATGTGCTCGCTTAGACGGAGGTGGCAATGTCGGATTCACCGGTTTGGGCGAAGGGGTAACCGAAGCCGGAGGTGGCAATGTCGGTGTCACCGGTTTGGGCACAGGGGAAGCTGACCGTGGACACATGGACATTGGTTGGGCAGGTTGGGAAATCAAATGATCAACCCTATAAACTTCGGTTTGAAATAATTGAAACACGAGATTTATGTTTTGGGATGGACCAGCAACGGCCTGACACCCCTGCCCGTCGACAGAAAGTTGTGCCCGACAGCCACTCATGTCTGGTACTGCACCATCAAACCGCATTACGTAGCTCCCTAACCAATTTGTTGTTTCTTTGCTGATCACCCTAGATTGCCCGTCCTTCCCCGGGCAAACCATGGATACTATTATTCCTTCAAAAACAATTGGAAGACATTTTTCAAACTCAAATATATTGACTAAAACATATCTCAAATGATTTCATTTAGTATTTAATGTTCTAAACACTAAATTATTACATGCAAAAGTATAGTATAAAAAATCAGCATAAGAGATGTAAAAGCTTGAATAATACTGTATTAAAACATTGTTAAACACGATAGTTTAAAATATAAAATTTTACTAACCAGTTAAAGGGTAATCAAAGAGGGAAACTTGGCCATCTTTGCATTGGTCACAGAAGACTGAGCCACTGACAATGGCATCTCCATTGGCTCCACCAATGACTGCACCCACTATGAGAATGGTTGTAACCAGACCCAGACCCATGATTGTCCAACCCATGAACCCGGTTCACAGAAGCTAACAGTGAGATTGTAGAGAGAGAGTGTGTTTGTGTAGATCTAGAGAGAGAGAAAAGAGTTAGTGTAAATATGAATTTGAGGGTAGAAGGAGGTTAATAAATGGACAATTGGTGTGATGATACTCTCCCAACTGTCTAATAATAAATGAAATCTTGAAAACTCATGTACATGTTGACCCTTTTTCACATATAAAAGGGATGGAGCAATAATGTACAAGTTTTATTGCATAAAGTACAACAAGATAAGATTCCACGAATTTCTGGAATAGAAGCGACCAACGTCTTCTAAAGCTAGGGTTGTCTTGGGGAGTTTGCTTTCAAGAGATTTTGAGTTCAAGACTTGTTGGGGGCATTCTTTAGGAACAAAAAGGTGGTGGGTTTATTCTCCAAAAAAATGAGATATGTTCGGGGCATGCATGTTATTCGTTTGGATGTCTATGCGTATGTGAACTACTAACTTACTAAATTTTCGTTTAAAAAAAAAAAAAGTCTACTAAGTCTATCATGTGACGTTAACAATATTTACGTGTAGCTAATTGGACAGATTTTTTTTTTTTTTTTTGGAAACGGCAAATGAAATAACGGAAGTCTACTCGCAATTTTTCAGCGAGCACTCCGAGTTCGAGCTCCGCATAAGCGGGCAAACCCAGCCCCCAAAGGGATTTCCAAAGAAAATTCCCCATATGTACCCGTGTGAGGTATGAGTTAAATTACGCTAATGCAACGCTCCCAAAGGTATTCGAACTCACGACCTGCAGCCCACATGAGTATAAACAGGGCCGTCTCAAGCCGATTAAGGGCCCAGGGCGAAATATAAAATGAGGTCATTAACATGCTCCAAACCATGCTCCGAACCATAATATAAAATGGGGCCCTTAACAACTAAATAAAACTCTAAATAAACTTGCAATTTCGAAATATAAAAGGGAGCTCTTCCCTAATATCAATCAACTTTTATTTTAGGCTAAGTTTGGGTTTTTCAAACAAGATATGCTATTTTTTTTAGCTAAATATATAGAGAACTACTAAAATACGGGACCCTTTGGCATTTGGGGCCCCGGGACGGTCGCCCAGCTTGTCCAGCCAATTGAGCCGGCCCTGGGTATAAACTCAGTGCCTCAGACCAGCTAGGCTGGCCATCATTGACAATTGGACGGATGTTAACCTCTTAAAATTAATTATTTTTTTAAGCAAAAAGCGCTCTAGATATATAATATTTGTTGCATGGACATAAAAGGCTACTTCTCTGGGTTACCATTTTTGCTCGAAGAAAGAAAATGGAAAATACCATTTTTTCCTCGTAGAAGTTATTAAACCGGGAATCATTTTATAAGTAGTTACGATATTAAGTATAACGTGTAGCAGTATAATTGTTGGTTCAAATTTATACTATGATTAAGAAATGGTAAAACCATTGTAACCCAAGGCCAAAATCATACAAAATATGATATCAATCAATGAATATATTCTTTTCAAGTTAAAACAATTTAAAAAGTTGTCAATATTTAACCAGATTACAAAAGGAAAGTTAGGAAACGCCCGACAACGGTTATGTCATGTATATAACGATTCACGAGCAAATCTCAGGGGTGAGGAAGCCCATCATTAAAGCCTAAATGGAAATACCTTTAAAAATAAATCTTTTGATGTACATGTAACCATAGAGTTGCAACAATTAACCATATACCATATACCACATGAAATTTTTGAATATATGAATCAGTAGTACGGAGTACTATAAAATTTCAATATCTCATTGAATAGTTTGAAGATGTTTGTTGAGATTGAAAGATTAATGATTTTGAGCCAAAAAGTTTGGTGGTAGAATTAAAAGGAATACCATTTGAAATAAATTTGGTGACGAAAAAGTAGTGAACTTGTTGACATTTGTTATAAAATCATTTATTGTTATTGTAACCAATCAAAAGCGTGCATTAAGTGCAAATAGGAAACCTCCTTTCTTAGCCAGACAACACACCATAAACTTATTTATATATGTATTCATTTATCTTTACTATAATATAAAAAAGTATTTATCCCTTCCACCAGGGCTAAAAATTCAGCCAACACATTTACTAATTTTGGACACAGCCGCCTTTATTAAAAAAATGAGTCTGACATGATTCGAACTCCCCACCTCGGTATTGCGAACAAGCCCTCTATCCAGTTGGGCTAACGTAACACATGCTTTTCTTTTTTCATTTGAGTCCCCTTTATTTAATTATAATGTCATATTTCAAAATATTATTTTGAATTTATCACGCGTACCCTAAAAGTTGAAAAAGCAATTCATCCTTTCCAACACATAAGAAAACGAAACGTTTGCGCTCCTCCTGCTACTTCTCCAAAAATCTATATGCAATTGATCTACCATTTCTACTTGATCATTCGAATCGATCTATAGAGGGACAACAACGTAGACCTCTAAGGGCGGTGGAATCTCCGTCGTATAACTTATTTTAAAATGGAGGAAGTATTATATTAGCATCTCTGCGAGTCTCGTTGTAGATGAAATGATACTCATAAGTTTATGAGTATTTTATAGAAGAAGTATATTCTATTATTAAAAACACATATTTTCATTTTGTGTTATTATTTTACTATAATTACCAACATTATTTTGTTGGGAACTCATTCATTTGCAGGCAACATATTTTTTTAAAAAGTATTCATATTATAAGGGTCTCAAAGGTGGTTGTTAGTTTGGGTATTTATTTTGTCGATTTCAGTATTCTCGTAATGTACTGAGTACTAAATTATTGTTACTTGTATATTTAATTGCGTATGATGTTTTATACGTTATTTTTCGTACTAGATGATTTGGTTAAGCACATGCTACATTTTGATTACTATATATTTGGTTTGGTTCAAACTTTACATTAGTCACCAACTCGCTAAACGTATACTTCTAACTGTATGAGACACAGATAAATTGGTATATGTATATTGATGATGTGAACTACTTACAAATGATATAAATATTTTGTTAGACTCAAATGCTAACAAATGCTTTCATTAATAATGAAAAATGTTTATAAAGAAATTGAGTTATAATAGTTGTTGGGTCAAGTACCCGATTTCGAAGGTTGTCACAATTATGGATGCTCTAGCATTGAGCTTTTTTTAAAAGGTTACTTTAACTACTTATTTTTTCATAAAATCTTAATACTGTTTTAATCTTTGATTACTTTATTCCTTATATTTAATAATTTTACATTTTAAACCCTATATATGTGAATCATTTATTATTTACAATATAATATTTCTATCTATCTCAATGTTAATGGCAAGTATTTTACTATTTTTGTACACATTCTAGAAAATGTTAAATTTTATAAAGTGCTATAAAAATTGTCGAATTGGATATATATGAGGAGAATTTATAAAATAATTGTAATTTATAAAGATAAATTAGTTATATAAATAAGAAAACTTCTAGAAAGATTAACGAGATATTTTTTATAAATATATTTTTATTTAGTGGGAAATTGATGTGACAAAAATAATAAATTACTATAAGGTCTCTCCCAACAGTGACGCGTCACTAAACTCTTCTCTATCGACAGGTTACTGACGAGGTAATGCCAACAGCAACACATCACGAACCCATCACTAACGTGTAATCCATCCCTACTTAAAAAATTATTAAAAATATTACCCAAATTAAAACCCCCTCGATGCCATCTCCCCCACCCCCTGACGCCGTCGCCTAGAGGATGCCTTTCTACCGATGGGTGGCAATAGTGGGGTGTTAACGAGTCGAGCTTTTAACGAGCTACTCGAGCTCGAGCTCGTTTATATCGAGCTCGAGCCTATACTAATTCGATCTCGAGTTGAGCTCGAACATAAAACAATACTCGATTAATCTCACGAGCCGAGCCTAATAATTTAATACTCGCCTTGTTCGATAGCTCGTTTAATCTCGAGCCGAACGATCCAACGATCTTAACAAGCCAATCCTAACGAGCCGAACAAGTATTGTATACAATTAGTACAAGTGTTGATACAAGAATATACATATATTAATAGGTGTGTTAACGAGTCGAGTAATTAACGAGCTTTTCTAGTTTGTAAATTAGTTCATTTCAAAAAATATGGAATCATAAACGAGTTTCGAGCTCGAGCTCGAACACTGTATATATATTCGAGCTCGACCCAGTTTTATAAACTTATTCGAGCTCAAGTCGAGCTCGAGCCGCATAATTATTAAACAAGCCGATCCAAATTTCCTGATATTTAACTCAACTCGAATCGTTAACACCCCAAGGTGGTACGATGGTGCAGTGCCAATAGTGTCGTGCACTAATGTGCATTGACGGATGGTTAGTGACGTGGGTTGGGACTTGGGAGGGACCTAAGTTTGTAATTAAATCAAAATAACTAATAAAAACCCGATCATGTTTCAATTAAACGAAGTTAAAACAAGAACACGAAAATGATTCAAGATGAAAACACTAAATTCTAATCTTATTTCATACGGATCACTTACTGGTTACTTTCATCAACAAAACTCATTGATGAAATTAATGAAATACAGAAAGAAAAACACCTCACTCAATCACTAAGGGGGCGTTTGGCTCAACGTAATCCTCCGTAATGTAATTGAAATCGGTTGTAATTGAATTCGGTTGTAATTGAATTAGGTTGTAATTGAATACGGTTACGCGTTTGGTTACCAAAATTTTGAGTTGTAATTCAAATCAATACTTATGATTTTTTTTTAAACTTTTTTAATATTTTATTTTTTTTTATTTTTTATATTATTATTTTATATTTTTTTATTTTTTTATAATTTGTTTACTTTAAAAAAAATTAAATAGTTTTTATTTTTTTAATTTTTTTCTTATTTTTTAAAAATTTTTAAATTTTTTAAATTGTTAAATTTTTATAATTTATTAAAAAAAATTTAATTTTTTTTAAGTTTTTTAAAATTTTTTTTTAAATTTTTAAAATTTTTAAATTTTTTTTTAAATTTTTAAAATTTTATAAAATTTTAAAATTTTAAAATTTTTTTATTTTTTTTTATTTTTTCAATTTTTTTTAAATTTTTAAATTTTTTTTAATATTTTTAAATGATTTTAAAATCTGAAACATATAAAATATTCAAATTTGTTAGTTTACTAAAGGACCGTAATTGAATTCGTGGGGTATTGGGACGGATTTCAATTACAACGAATATGGGAATTCGAAATTACGTCGTAATTGAATAACGAAAAAATAAGTTCATCCAAACGTCCTTCGTAATGTAATTGAATTACAATTACGGAATATTACGGAGGATTACATCAAAACAAACAGGGCCTAAACCCCTAGATCATTGACAATGACATTAACGACACGGTCAAAGACGAATTAAAATCATCAGGATATAGATCTAAGAAAGTTGACCACAATCGGCAATAACAACCGGCTTGGAGCAACTACCGCTGCCAGATCCAAGAATTTTTTTTCAAAAATAGGCCTAATCGGCGTTCAATTTTCACAAATAGGCTCGATTCTTTTTCGTTCTCAAAAATAGGCTTTCCGCCGTCCCCGAGGCCGGCTTCCAATTAAACCCGGACTCCCCGAGGCCGGCTTCTGCTTGTTGATATGACCACTGGGAAGAAGGCCTCCCCGAGGCCGGCTTCTAAAAGAAGGCCTCCCCGAGGCCGGCTTCTAAAGCTGCTAAATGTTACCTTTAACCATTCAAGTAGGAGGTGAAGCTTTGCTTCTTCACAGCTTCCCATGGCTGCAATTTTTTAACTCGTTTTCTGCTACGGGGTTTTGGGTTTTTTCTCTCAATTTTTCAGTTTGTAGATCAGACCCTTGTACTTTTTCAAATGACGAATCAGTCCTTGATTTTTTGATTACACGCTATAAATCAACCGTGTAATTGTAGTTATGATGAATCTAATTATCTAAAACAATGACACAATGTTACAATTATTTTTCCCTTTTTGTACTCAAATCGTATAAAACGTGTATATTTAATTAGTAACTAAATAATTGCATATAATAATCCAAAATGTAAGGTATTTTAATTTAACAGAATTAACTGAAATTATTACAATCTTAAAAGATATATGTTCAGTGTAACACTGTGACATTAACCAAGTTTATACAACTTTGAGAGATGTATTGAATGTAACATCCTAAAACCGGCCTAGTAGTTTTAATAATAATTGGTAAGTGATAAATATTTAATTGAATAAATGCGAAATTATTTGCTTAGTTAATTACCTTAATGTGATATTTTAACCATGGGGTTAAAATATGTAATTACTAAAATGTTTAAATTAATTATGTGACTTTATGCTGACGCGGCCGCGTGAGTTTTTTCTCATGCCCGCGTGAATGAATTTGCCATAATCCACAAAGTGTTACAGTAAAGTCTGCGCGCCCGCGTGAAAAGTTGACGCGCCCGCGTGAATGGAGTTGGAGAAGAATTTCGTCAGGTCTGCGCGCCCGCGTGAGTTTTGACGCGCCCGCGTGGGATGCATCAGTAAGTTGCCCAAATTCCAGAATGTTTGACGCGGCCGCGCAACCCCCCGACGCGCCCGCGCGAGTCTGCCAGATTTTAAATGAAATAAGCTTTCCCTTTTGTAAAATCATATAAGTTAGAGATGAGGGGATAATGTTAGTCATTTTCTCTGCACTCTCTCTCTCTAGCTCGTCCCAAACCCCCACCCATGAACCCTTGCTCTATTTTTGGTGATTTCTTGAAGATCCTAGCTCAAATCTCTTCCTTGGTTGCTTAGATCTCGATTTTGTGCAGGTTTTTGGGTAAGCTTTAATTCCTCCTTTGCTTGTTCTTGAAGTTCATGTTTTGTTGAAGTTAGGGTTTGTGATTCTTGGTGATTTGTTAGTGAATCTTGTTATAGATATTTTATTACATGTGTATGCAAGCTTTTACATGTAGTGTGTGATTATTTGGTGGAAGAAGCAAGGTTTTGGTGAAGCTCACCTTCAAACTCCATTAATGGAGGTTTGAAGAAGATGGGTTTTGTCAAACCTTGGATTTCTTGATGTTTTAATGGTTGTTGTTGTTTATAATATTAAGAAAACATGTTTGGTAAGTTATGTATGTTTAAAACCAAGTATTGGTGGGTTTTGAGAAGTAAACTAACTAGTGTTTGGCTATTTGGGCGAAAAGATGAACTAGGAATTTTAGAAGTAAAATACTTGGGTTTTTGGTTGTCATGAACTTGATGAATTGTTTAATTGGTTATGACTTGTTAGTTGTGATGAATGTGTGCTAAATGATGGAGCTTGGGTAGTGTTTGGATGGTTATTGGGAGATTTCATGAACTAGTGAAATTGGTGGTTAATATTGGTCTAGGATGGAGGTTGATCTTGTTAAAATAACTAGTTAGTTATTAATTGTTAAATGGTATAATTATAGCATTTATAGTTGTGCTTGAAAGTGTTGAAGTTAAAATATTCGGATTTGACCCGTTCGGGTATATAAAGTGAAAGTTGGTTAAATGTATTTTATTATAGCTTGAATTTGCCTAAGAATGGAAATAACATGGTAAGCTACATATAGATTGGTGATTTGTAAGTGCTTAACATGTTGTAGAAGTAGAAGATATGGTTGATTCAATAATTCGGTCTTGACCCGTTTGGTTGTTAAATTGTGCAATTTGACTTAAATAAAGTCAAAGTTAGTTAAGCTTGTATATGGATGCAAGTAGTATGTCAATAACTTAAATTAGTGATAAATGGATAACTTGACAATGTGGTATTAGTAAATTGCAAGTTTGACTTGATTAAGTGTCCCGACCCGTTTGGGCCGATTATGTGCAACTTGGATAAAAATGCATGATGAATTGCTTGGAAGTGACTTAATGGAATTCTAGACATTGTCAATTAATATATTTTGAAATGCAAGTGTTAAGTTGTCAATTGGTTGTACACATATAATGGTTTGACTTATAATTTGTACTTGTTGCAAAGTTAATGATTTCGGGTAACTAATTCGATATTCGTTTTGTTACAGGAAAAGGAAAAGAAACTCAGTGATATAAGACTACTGAGTTCTTCACAAGGGAAGCTAAGGTGAGTGGACTTAACCTTCTTTCTTGTGTGATGTACAAAATTAGGGAATGGTGGAGTTTTGAGGAAAAAAGTGCAGGATTTGGTATCTGGGGGAGTTCGCGTCGCGAACTCGTGTTCGCGATCGGTAACTCGGGTCAGAGAAATGGGGTCTTGGTCGTGAAGAAGTTCGCGGATCGTGAACTCTTAGTTCGCGACGCGAACTCTGAGTTCACGACGCGAACTTGGTCATGAGCAGATTTCTTGGTTGATTTGGGAAAATTCATTTTTCTTAGTTTTCATTGATTTTCCAGTGGTACCATTAATTGTGGGATTGTTAATGGTAGTATGTGCACATGTTTTTTAGAGGTTAGCTATGGTGGTTTTCGGCTACGCTTCGTTACTATTGGATGGGGTGCTCGGACTCCTACGAATGTGTTCCGTCAGGGGTGAGTACCGTGCTAATATGTAAAGGAGCCATCGGTTGACTGTTGTTGGGCCGACAACAGTCGAAGGTCCTCGCCCGACCGCCGATCCTCTCATAACGTCCAATTGCTTGTGGAAGTTTGGACGGATTTTCCCTATTGATTTCTAATTTGTTGTGGTTATGCAGATTGATGTTTATTTCTATTCACTTAGCTTTGTGCTAATCCCTCATTTGTTGACTCTTTTCAGGTTGTGGATTTGGCTTGACTAGAGTCGGGTTTTGGAAGTCTGACCGTACTCTGATTTTGTAAACCGGATCGAGCCTGTTTTTAGTAACACCTTTAAACGTTTTATATATTTTGGTTAATATGTAAATGGCCTTTATAATATGTAATAAATAGGGTTTATAGTTTGTAACACCTCAATTTTCAAAACACATTTAAATATCATTTAATCCAAAAATACATAATATTGTATCAACATCAAATGCCGGTTTTACAAAAACGAAAAGGTTTCTTGTTCGAGATTATCAGAGTTTACAAAAACGGTGTTACAAATTATATCTTAACCATAGGATAAGGACTCTAATCATCAACACCGAGCTAATCTCAACAAGGCCTCTTCTAAACGGGCCTCCTAGATCTTCGATCCCGAACCTGAGTACATAGCAAAAACACAAACATTGTACGTGAGACAAAATTGCCTCGTGAGATACATGGGTTTTAGACCCGATAAACAAATAGTCAAATAATATCATTTAATCTTAAAATAATATTACTAAGTTTGTTTTGGGTCACTTTATCACTTTCATCATTGGCCAATGTCAAGATAATCGGAATGCCTCCAATCTATCAAGACCATCATTTCCACGGTAATCGGAATGCCTCCAATCTACCGGGACTCATAGGTATTGGGTAATCGGAATGCCTCCAATCTACCACTAACCTTAAGGTACCGTAATAACCGGAATGCCTCCAATCTACTACGGCCCTAGGGATATCATCATCGTCATCATTTCTTATCTTTTATCGTTATGAGCTTATAACTCCATCTTTCCTTATTCAATCAATCATGTAACCATCATACAAGCAATTCATCATATATCACATAAATGACTAAATTACTTAAAGACTCGATAAAAATCATTTAATCATAAAAACATTTACTAGCTATGTACCCAGTTTGTAAGTTCACATGTACTCACCTTAGCCAAGCTTAACCAGTTGTTGCGTTCTTTAATCACCAATATCACTTCTCGAGATTTGAATTCCTCAAATCTTCCGACCGACAATCTATTATCAAAACCAATACAACGGTTTGCATTAATCATCTATACTAACTACATAATCCATTGCTAGTTAACTACTAGCACCATTTTCCCCAAAATTACCAAACCCTAGGTTCATAAATCACCACATTTTCGCGTATCCATAACATGACCACGTTTTCCTTGTCAAATTACCATAGATCTAAATTATATTACTTCTATTTAACCATTCTTGAACAAATCCATAACTAGGGTTTATGATTCAAGTCTCCCTACTCAAATCTAAGACTTATAACACGATAGAGATGAAGATTTACCTTAGATCTTCAACTAGGAGCAAGAATCACCAAGATTTGATGAAGAAATCAGCTCCAAATGGTGGTTTACACCCAAAATCGTTCACAAACTCGAGTGGGAGAAAAACTAGGGTTTTGGATGCATTAAATGACATGAAACCCGACTTTAATGCTTTCAACGACGGAGATCGCGTCGCTATCCACAAGATAGCGGCGCTATCTCGATGCCCGTCATAAATCGCGACCGGTTTTAGCGTCGCGATCTCCATGCGATCTCAAATTCGCGTTTCCCCTTCAAACACTATTTCGGGTCGCTGCTTAAAGATCGCGTCGCGATCTCCCAGATAGCGGCGCTATCTGGGCAATGCAGCTGGGCTGCAGTTTTTGTTCCCCCCTTCGATCTAGTTTCGCTCATAGCTTTCTCATACGGTGTCCAAACGACACGAAACCAATTCCTACGTTCTTTAAACGATTTATCCTTATTTAACATATTTTTGTACAATTTATTTATTTACAAAAATTCGGGTCGTCACATAGTTTTTCTAAAATCGCTTCCGTATGCATATTAAAAAAAAATGGCTCTAAGATTGTGGTGTTACAATTTGGTATCAGAGCCTCGGTTTGGCGATGGTTGCACATTTAGGTGTGCCATTCCCAAATCTTGGCTCGAGTTGGTCAAACTTCCTTAATTTTGGAGTGGATTAGTAGAGTGAATATGAATTGTGGTTTAGTAGTAGTTAGTCTGATAGGTACTAACGAATTAAACTAAGAGTTTGTGAGATGTTGTGTTTGTCACAGGTATGGCCGATAACGATCCCAACCCGTTGGTAATCCCGTCGAACCCCGAACCGGAAATCATTGGTACATCTAGAAATGCAAATGCAGACAGAGAAGATTATATTTTGAGAATGGAAAGTCGATTGGAACACCTCCAAAATCTTGTGGATAGCATGAATCAGAATCAGAATAACCAACCACCAAACATCCCTCACATGTTTACCCCTATATTATCCGCCCCTACCATGCAAATTCCCACAACTCCAGCCTTTACAATGACGGTTCCCTTGATGTCAACCTCATCCGAACCTCATCCTGTAACGTCACAGCCACAATACTACTATGTTAACCCAAGTCAAGGTATACCTCAATATCAATTCACGAACCAACCTTATCCATTAGGTATGAAACGACTTGCACCTTCAAATAATTCCTAGATTGTAAACCCCCTGAATTTAGTGGAAGTAGAGACCCCAATGTCACAATGAACTGGTTGAGGGAAATGGAGAGAACTTTAGATGCTTGCGGTTGTGATGATAAATATCGGGTGATGTATGCTACACGAAAATTAACAGGGCCGGTGCTTGTCCTTCAGTGAGGAAATTGGGTTCAGGGTTGGGGTCGATGAGTGGATCGTTATCTTCAACGGGCCAGAAGAGGAAGAATCACCCTCCACCCGAGGGTAGGTCATTTCAGATGATTGTCCAAGATACCACCTCCACTGATGATGATATCACAGGTATGTCTTTGACAATCTATATATTTATATGTATGTTAATTGAATTGAAGTAAATTGCTTAATTAAGATTTGCGAAATGTTGTGATGAACTGAACTGTTTACCTTCGGTGTGTTAGGTCACTTGAATTAGAATAATTGATTGCTTTTTGATTTGGGACACCTCATATGTGTCGGGAGTTGTGTAGATATAAGTGATGCATGCTTACATGTCCCTTTTATTGAAACTTGGACTAAGATTAGTGTGTTATGATGTATGGATTAGTCTAGTTTAATCAAAGTTATGAATAATGTTTTAAACGATTGAATCTTTTCTGGTTTGTCTGGACACACATAGTGTCTCGGTGGTTAAAGTTGCTTGTGTTTCCGTATTGTGCAAATTGGTGATAAGTTGATTGTAACTGTTTGTTTGTTCCTTCACTTTAGGAGAAGCGAAGAGAATCGGTTGTATGTCGGTTTCGGTCACAACATATGTGACCATGGATCAAATTGAGTATAATAGTAATTATTGTAGACTTCTTGAATGTGATGCTTGTATTTAAAATGGAAGGAATTGTATACGTGAATTGAATAGTCCAAGTAGGACTAGTGTTTGTTATGTGAAAAAGTTGAAACTTTTGTTGTGACCCGTCGGGTCACATGTAGTGACTTGTATGGTGAAAATCGGAAATGTCTGTCCAATGTGAATAAATTGATGCTTGCTTTTGTTATAGACAGTAATCGTGACAGATAGTCAGTGATAATTATTTGAATGGCCTGAAATGTTTATGATGCAATCCTGATTGGTTTCCTATTTTGAATATGGAGTCTGAAAAGTGACTAATGAACTGTATGTGTAGACTATTTTGAGTTGACGTGTGATAGTAATAATTGAAGAGAAAAGAGGTTGTAAGTGATTGCATTGATTATGAAATTATTTGAGAAAAGTGTTGAAATTGTGATTTATACTTAAATCTATGTTTAGATTTAAGGATTGTATTGAAATGATTTATGTTGATAAAATTGATCATAGTTTAAATTGCTAATTTTAAAAAAAAAATTACTCAAAGTGATGATGATGTTTTATTGATTGTAATAAAAAGTTGTCGAATTGAGATTTTGAGCTTTTATGTCTTAAGAGATATGTTTCTAGATCAAATATCATGACAGAAATGATAGAAGTTGTTTATGCTTAATTGCGAATCGAATAGATGAAATTATCTTGCTATTTGGATGTTTAATAAGTAAGAGTCAAGAACTAGTTGTATGGTAATTGGTTGACTTGAGTCTAAGTAAAAGTGGACATTAAATTGAAAGGGCCCTAACATGAGTTTGACATGTTTAATGAACCGTTAGTTGTATGTTGGAATTGTTACGATAAATTTCCCAATGTTGACCGTTAAAGGTAGCTAGCGTCAAGACTTGGTTGGATGCAATTATTTTTAGTTGCTAGACCTTGATTTTGATGATAATCGTCTGATAATTGCATGAGTTGGTTTTGGTAAATAGTTTAACATGTTATGGAAGTAGTAAAACAATTTTGTCTTTAAGACTTGTTTGATCTGTTTGGCCATAAGGTGTTAAAAATTTGATAAATGCCTAATTGATTAGTGACTTTGACCTTCGTAGAGGTTGAAAGGTCGTGAGTATGACTAATTGAGTATAAAAGATATTGTTATGTATATTGACATGTTTGTAATGAGATATGTGGTTTAGACTTGAATTGTGTAACCTTGACTAGTTTCGTCAAAATGTGCAACTTGACTTTGTAGAATCTTGACATCTTTATAATATGGTCAACTATGCATGAAATAGTATATGATTGTTAGAAGTATGATTAACTAAGGATTTTGATAAGTGTCACGATGAATTGCTCGATTTTGACCCATTTGTGCTTAGTATGCAAAATTGATGTGACTTTATCTCATGAAAGTGTAATTTTCGAAATTAATTGATTAAGACCAGAAATTTTGATTATAAATTCTTAAAATTGCGGGTCGTTTAATGAGTTAAACTGTGCAAGATTGCAAATTTTGTTAGAATAAAGAAAAACAAGTAGGTATTTGAGACTTGAAATAATGATCACGACCAGATATATGGAAATTATATTGCAACTTATGCTAGTTGATTATCTTTTTACGTCATGTGGAGTGCTAACTGAACCATGAATGGTGATTGCTATATGAGTATTGAGATTAATATGAATGTGTATAGACTAAAGAAATGAATTGATTGTTAATTGAAATGACGATGTTTTGCGGGAACATATTATGAAATTGGTTGGAATAGAGCCGTAGACTTATTGTGATGAATTCTTGTTAATTGAATATTTTTGTTGGATTCCGAGGACGGAATCCTTTTAAGGAGGGGAGAGTTGTAACATCCTAAAACCGGCCTAGTAGTTTTAATAATAATTGGTAAGTGATAAATATTTAATTGAATAAATGCGAAATTATTTGCTTAGTTAATTACCTTAATGTGATATTTTAACCATGGGGTTAAAATATGTAATTACTAAAATGTTTAAATTAATTATGTGACTTTATGCTGACGCGGCCGCGTGAGTTTTCCTCATGCCCGCGTGAATGAATTTGCCATAATCCACAAAGTGTTACAGTCAAGTCTGCGCGCCCGCGTGAAAAGTTGACGCGCCCGCGTGAATGGAGTTGGAGAAGAATTTCGTCAGGTCTGCGCGCCCGCGTGAGTTTTGACGCGCCCGCGTGGGATGCATCAGTAAGTTGCCCAAATTCCAGAATGTTTGACGCGGCCGCGCAACCCCCCGACGCGCCCGCGCGAGTCTGCCAGATTTTAAATGAAATAAGCTTTCCCTTTTGTAAAATCATATAAGTTAGAGATGAGGGGATAATGTTAGTCATTTTCTCTGCACTATCTCTCTCTAGCTCGTCCCAAACCTCCACCCATGAACCCTTGCTCTATTTTTGGTGATTTCTTGAAGATCCTAGCTCAAATCTCTTCCTTGGTTGCTTAGATCTCGATTTTGTGCAGGTTTTTGGGTAAGCTTTAATTCCTCCTTTGCTTGTTCTTGAAGTTCATGTTTTGTTGAAGTTAGGGTTTGTGATTCTTGGTGATTTGTTAGTGAATCTTGTTATAGATATTTTATTACATGTGTATGCAAGCTTTTACATGTAGTGTGTGATTATTTGGTGGAAGAAGCAAGGTTTTGGTGAAGCTCACCTTCAAACTCCATTAATGGAGGTTTGAAGAAGATGGGTTTTGTCAAACCTTGGATTTCTTGATGTTTTAATGGTTGTTGTTGTTTATAATATTAAGAAAACATGTTTGGTAAGTTATGTATGTTTAAAACCAAGTATTGGTGGGTTTTGAGAAGTAAACTAACTAGTGTTTGGCTATTTGGGCGAAAAGATGAACTAGGAATTTTAGAAGTAAAATACTTGGGTTTTTGGTTGTCATGAACTTGATGAATTGTTTAATTGGTTATGACTTATTAGTTGTGATGAATGTGTGCTAAATGATGGAGCTTGGGTAGTGTTTGGATGGTTATTGGGAGATTTCATGAACTAGTGAAATTGGTGGTTAATATTGGTCTAGGATGGAGGTTGATCTTGTTAAAATAACTAGTTAGTTATTAATTGTTAAATGGTATAATTATAGCATTTATAGTTGTGCTTGAAAGTGTTGAAGTTAAAATATTCGGATTTGACCCGTTCGGGTATATAAAGTGAAAGTTGGTTAAATGTATTTTATTATAGCTTGAATTTGCCTAAGAATAGAAATAACATGGTAAGCTATATATAGATTGGTGATTTGTAAGTGCTTAACATGTTGTAGAAGTAGAAGATATGGTTGATTCAATAATTCGGTCTTGACCCGTTTGGTTGTTAAATTGTGCAATTTGACTTAAATAAAGGCAAAGTTAGTTAAGCTTGTATATGGATGCAAGTAGTATGTCAATAACTTAAATTAGTGATAAATGGATAACTTGACAATGTGGTATTAGTAAATTGCAAGTTTGACTTGATTAAGTGTCCCGACCCGTTTGGGCCGATTATGTGCAACTTGGATAAAAATGCATGATGAATTGCTTGGAAGTGACTTAATGGAATTCTAGACATTGTCAATTAATATGTTTTGAAATGCAAGTGTTAAGTTGTCAATTGGTTGTACACATATAATGGTTTGACTTATAATTTGTACTTGTTGCAAAGTTAATGATTTCGGGTAACTAATTCGATATTCGTTTTGTTACAGGAAAAGGAAAAGAAACTCAGTGATATAAGACTACTGAGTTCTTCACAAGGGAAGCTAAGGTGAGTGGACTTAACCTTCTTTCTTGTGTGATGTACAAAATTAGGGAATGGTGGAGTTTTGAGGAAAAAAGTGCAGGATTTGGTATCTGGGGGAGTTCGCGTCGCGAACTCGTGTTCGCGATCGGTAACTCGGGTCAGAGAAATGGGGTCTTGGTCGTGAAGAAGTTCGCGGATCGTGAAATTTTAGTTCGCGACGCGAACTCTGAGTTCACGACGCGAACTTGGTCATGAGCAGATTTCTTGGTTGATTTGGGAAAATTCATTTTTCTTGGTTTTCATTGATTTTCCAGTGGTACCATTAATTGTGGGATTGTTAATGGTAGTATGTGCACATGTTTTTTAGAGGTTAGCTATGGTGGTTTTCGGCTACGCTTCGTTACTATTGGATGGGGTGCTCGGACTCCTACGAATGTGTTCCGTCAGGGGTGAGTACCGTGCTAATAAGTAAAGGAGCCATCGGTTGACTGTTGTTGGGCCGACAACAGTCGAAAGTCCTCGCCCGACCGCCGATCCTCTCATAACGTCCAATTGCTTGTGGAAGTTTGGACGGATTTTCCCTATTGATTTCTCTTGATTTCTAATTTGTTGTGGTTATGCAGATTGATGTTTATTTCTATTCACTTAGCTTTGTGCTAATCCCTCATTTGTTGACTCTTTTCAGGTTGTGGATTTGGCTTGACTAGAGTCGGGTTTTGGAAGTCTGACCGTACTCTGATTTTGTAAACCGGATCGAGCCTGTTTTTAGTAACACCTTTAAACGTTTTATATATTTTGGTTAATATGTAAATGGCCTTTATAATATGTAATAAATAGGGTTTATAGTTTTTCTAAAATCGCTTCCGTATGCATATTAAAAAAAATGGCTCTAAGATTGTGGTGTTACATTGAAGGAATATTACATTGTTTCATCCTTTATTTAATAAAAGAATTGGATTATTATTATTGTGAACATACATTCAATTGTAAAAACCTACTAAAACTTATTGTAATTTACAATATAACGTCAAATTTATCGACGAATACTATACTACATATCATGATCTGATAATCATATATTCGCTAATTAAAACGCAACCTATCTAAAAGCCATTGGCATTCCTTCTCATCGACATTGCATGGATTCATTCAAATCAACTACCGATTGTTTCCAAAACAACGCCAAGGTAGATATCTAAAACTCCGATTATCATCTTTCTTTCACGTTCTAAACGTTAATAAGATCGATTAATAACTGGTCTAACAAATAATTAAGCATGATTTTCTCGATTTCAATTCCAATCTCTTGTTTTTCATCTTCGAGTTCTTTCCAATTCCCACTCTTTTCCATTTCTCGAATACACATTTCTGATCCATCATATTCGTCTTTCACCCATGATTTTGCCACCCTCAAAACCTCGGATTCAAATTCGCTCTCGTTTTTCACGTTCTTACTCGTTATCAATTCATTTCTAAAGTAATCTAGTAACATATACTCCATGTTAATGTCCCAATCGTTAATAAAGCTTGTTGTTTTGACGTGATCCGTTAGTTGGATTGCCTTTTCTTCGATTTTAAATGATTCAGTGTCATTTATATCAATGTTTTTGTTTATGTTTGCTAAACAATGATCCTCAACTTCGATTAGATTCTCAAAGTCTTTAATTCGTTGCTTGAGCATCAAGTTTCGTCCTATAAAATGAGGAATTCATCAGTCAGTTTTGATTTATAAACGAAATTAATTACTTCTAAGAGATGAATAATAATGGATTTAGAACACATACTCTCCATATTAGCAAGGCTTTGATGGAATGAAGAAAACGTTTCTTCATGTTGTTGTGTATAATCAAGGACTGAAATCGGACTAAATTGTTCGTCATCTTCTTCATGTACGATTGGATTCTGTATTATAATTTAGGGTAAATTCCATGAATTGTCCCTGTGGTCTCTGGTTTTCTGGCTTTATGTCCCTAAACTTTTTTTTTCAAATTTTTTGTCCCTCAACTTTTTAAAAATCGGGTTTATCGTCCTTCCGTCCAAATTTAGCTGTTATTAACAGAATATGCCAAAAAAGTGAGGGTAATTTCGACCTTTTCATTTATTCCTTTTAATTTTTCTTTTATCACTTTCTTTTTCATCTTCTTCTTTTATCTTCTTCATCAATTCTCCCCTAAAAACCCCTAATTAAACCCAAAAATTAATCAATCAAGGCAAACTTGAGATGAAATTACATCGATTTGGCCTAGAGAAGCTTGAAACAAAGCTTTTTCCCAAATTGATTTTGTTAGTATACCAAACAGATCGATCAATAAAAAACCAGAACTTTACACCAGATCGAACCATCGTAACGTCTCTGCTCACCCCTTACACCAGATCGAGATCGAACTTTACACCAGATCGAGATCGAACTTTTCACCGGGTGGAGGACGTGAATTCGCCGGAGGTTTGGTCCGCCGTCGCCGCCGCTGCACCATGTGCTTCTTTGATTTGTTCAACAGCCTCCGCTTCCAGTAACATCCGGCAACGCCTCCTCCAGCCCTAATATCCGGCAACGCCTCCGGCACCACCGCCGCCACCTCGCCGGAGTCGCAACAACACAGATCTTCGTAGATCTGCTTCCGTAAATCTTCATCAACGCCAATAGTGGCCCTAATTTGAGCGTCAATAATAAATAGATCTCAGATCTGCCGTCGATTTTGAAGAACTCGACTCTAAGGGATTCAGATCTGTCGAAAGGATGTTTCTTGATGATTCTGATTCAAATAAACAACGGATGGAACTCCTTTATGTTCTTGCATCCAATACTTAGCTGGACATTTGATTAGTGTAATCGATTTGAACAAATGGTTTTCCACCATTACAAAAACAAACACTTCATGGAACTCCTTTTGGTGTCTTCGTAATCTTCTTGTTCTTCTTTTGATTTAAGTATTTTTATGTGAACTTGTATGTGTATGAAATCTAGAATAGATGATGGTGTTCTTCATGATGATGATGATAGAGAAGATGAATAAAAAATACAAGTTTTGAATCATTAAGTACAAGTAATTCACGAAAAAGGACTAAAATGCCCTCATGTGCTTGGCACAAGAGGGGATTTAACGGCTGAATTCAAACAGAATTGGACGGAAGGACGATAAACCCGATTTTTAAAAAGTTGAGGGACAAAAAATTTGAAAAAAAAAGTTTAGGGATAAAAAGCCAGAAAACCAGAGACCACAGGGACAATTCATGGAATTTACCCTATAATTTAAACATGATCAGAATTCAGAATTGACCCCCTAAATTCATATAACAAAATCTCATCGGAAATTATGAACAATCTACAATCGCATTTTTTACCTTTAGATCTCCGGTGTTCTGGTGAAGCCTTTGGCCGCCGGCTGACTGTAAAATCACTATCGCTCCAGCTACTCCTCGGCGTACCGGCGGAAGTAGTGGTGGCGGAAGTAGTGGTACGTCGAGAAGGAGATTCAACGGCGTCATCCGATGTCGGAAGAGCAGTATCCTCCACCGGATCTGCCAAGTCACGAAATGATTTCCACCGTAGTATATCCTTCACCGTCACTGACGTCGTTCTCGATATCGTAGGCTCCGGCAAACGTGACAATGCTCTGCTTTTGCTTGAGAGACGGCGGGAGATGCTCCGGCGTAATTTGGAGGACGATTTGACGGAGGAGACGGCGGCACGGATGAAGACGGAGAATGTGGATTTGCGGTGGCGAGGGAATTGTAGGTTTTGGTCTTGGAGGAAGTCTTTGAGCCTGCGAGGTTGAATTGCACATTGTGGTTCCATGAATGGAGCAGAAGATTGATTGTTCTAGAACTGTGTGTTTTTAGTGTGTGTGATTGTTAGGATGATAATTGGGAGGGAGGAGGGTGATGCCATTGAAGGAGTCAACTGGTGGCTGCAAAGGATCTCCGGAGGAAGCAGCTTTAGAAGCCGGCCTCGGGGAGGCCTTCTTCCCAGTGGTCACATCAACAAGCAGAAGCCGGCCTCGGGGAGTCCCGGTTTAATTGGAAGCCGGCCTCGGGGACGGCGGAAAGCCTATTTTTGAAAACGAAAAAGAATTGAGCCTATTTGTGAAAATTGAACGCCGATTAGGCCTATTTTTGAAAAAAAATTCCAGATCCAACCTTCTCAATCGCCGTAACGACGTCCATTCCTTCAACAACTTTACCGAACACACCGTGCTTGCCGTCGAGCCATTCAGTCTTAGCGGTACAGATGAAAAATTGTGAACCATTGGTGTTCGTACCGGCATTAGCCATGGACAGAATTCCAGGACCAGTGTGCTTCTTAATGAAATTCTCATCGGCGAATTTGTTGCCGTAGATCGACTCACCTCCGGTACCGTTTCCTTTGGTGAAATCGCCTCCCTGACACATGAAATTAGGGATCACACGGTGGAACGACGATCCTTTGTAATGCAACGGCTTTCCGGAACTGCCGACTCCTTTCTCACCGGTGCAAAGTGCACGGAAGTTCTCAGCGGTCCTCGGGGTGGTGTCGGCGTACAGTTCCATCACTATCCGGCCGGCCGGCCGGTGCACCGCCGACGGTCATGTCGAAGAAAACCTTAGGGTTTGCCATCTTTTAATCACGATTTTGAATTTTTCACACGGTTTAGAGAAAATTTAGGTTTGTTCAGCGAGTCGTGTTAGGTTTATATAGTGGCAGGTGATGTAGGGCTGTCAAATCGTGTTATCGTTTCGTGTTTCTGGATAACACGACACGACACGAAAACATTTAACACGAAAACGACACGACACGAAGTCGCGTTTTATTTTGCTGACACGAACACGACACGATTAAAAAAACGATAACACGATAAACACGACAGCACAAAATGAATAACAAATTTCTTACTTATTACATGCTAAAAACACGATAAACACGACAAAATCATAACTATCATGTCAATTTCGTGTTAATCTCTGAACACGAACACGACACGACACGACTTGGTGTTTGTTTTACACAACACGAACACGATACGAACACGAATTCAAATTTTAATTTCGTCCCAATTTCTTTTCGTTTCGTGTATTTTTGTCGTGTCGTGTCAGGTTTTGACAGCCCTAAGGTGATGGTCGATTATTTACGTGGTTTGATCTCAGCAGTTGACAGTGACAGCTGTTGGCATCCTAAGGTGTTCTGGATGGTACTAGAGTTGGGTGATATTCAACTGTGGGTTTATGTAGGGTTAAGTGTCACGAACGAATCACGTGGTATATTTGTTCGTAAAAGTGTATGAGATTTTAAAGAGAATAAAATACCCAAATAAATATAGAATTCGATCCCACTAAAGAATATGAAGTAGTACTTTTATTAAAATAGATAAAATATTTGATTAAAATATCATACTGATTCAAATATATTCTAGTGAAAGTATAAAATAACAAAAGGTTCCAAAGTGGAACTAAAACAGTAAAAAATAGCAAACAAAAAAAATCATATTTGTAATTTACTCAACCTTTTATTGCCTTATGAAAGCTTTAAATGCATTTAATTAGGAGTCTAAAATAATTAAAATAGAATTGGAGAATTGCTACACGATATTCTTAATTTTCAATCTCTACGTAAGTGTAGCACCAATAAATAAAACTGAACATATATATTTTTATGATAAATCTTAATTTACTTTAAAATACGACCCGTTAGTGACTTAACTCTAGGCTAACAGAAACAAAGGCAAATATCTTACCACTAGAACAAAGACATGAGTGATGTTCTCAAATATTATACTATCTCCATATCAAAATAAGTGATACATTTGAAGAAAAAAAAAATAATTTTTGAAGCAAAAGATTAAAAGATATTTTAAGATAGATTAAAGTGGATGGTTAGTGGAGAAAAAGTCTCACTTCTTTTGAATAAAGTGATATTAATAATGTTTAAAAGTAAAAGTAAGGGTAAATGGGTAATTTCACTTTATTAAAATAGATAGTTAGCGGATAAAGGATCCCACTTTTTTTTACCAAATAAGGTAAATTTCAGAAGTATATCACTTATTTTATTCCACCCCTAAATAAAAAGTGCATCACTTATTTTGATACGGAGGTAGTATACATTTTAAATTTTTAAAAATACAAAGGCTTAGGCTATGGGGTATGGGCATCACCACCACACCAATTTTTCTGCCACATCATCTGTCACCTCAACAACCACATCACACCACTTTATCCAGGAAATACCCACCACACTACATCACACCATTTTAATTTCCATATCACCATTTCTTTTTCATTTATTTTCAAAACATAGAATAATTTTTTTCTTTAAAAATACAAATATTTATTTTAAAACCCAACATTTTTTTTACATACATGCTTTCATCTTTTTAAAAGTCTAACTTTTTTCACACACATAACCCAAAACTTTTAAAACTAAACTTTAAAGAGCCCAACGTAATTTTAAAAGCCCACAAGGAAAATAAAAAACCTAATTCTAACTCTCAAGTCTCGAGTCATCTTCTCCCTACAGCCGCAAAACACACAAGCAACCAAGTTTTTGCAGGTAAGCTTTTTTTTCTACTTTCCTATATAACTTTTGCTTCCAAAAACCATTGCAACGGTCAAAATATAATCGAAATTCTCCCTCCCACGCACGTTAAGCCCCGTTCCCGTGGCCACAGCTCTCCACCACCGCACCCCTCGCCGTGTAGGGGGGCGGTGTTCCCCCTTGCCTCCACGCCGTGGCTCGTTGCCACCTCAGCCCCACGGTAACGCCTGATGGCCCATACCGTTCAGCCTTAAGATAACTCAAATAGTTGTGGGTGGACAGTTGACAAGAGTCCATAAAACAGCACCACCAAGAGAAAAATAGCTACCAACTATTAAAAATTTTAAAAATAGTAAAAGACTTTTAACTCTATTTTGCACGACCAATTAGTGGATAATAATGATGGTAGTGATGATGGTGGTGGTCACATATGGTAGGTGATGATGGCAAGGTTGTAAAAACCGTTCGGCGGTACCTAGGCGGTCGACCACCTTCAAGCGATTAATCGGTCTCAGCGGCGATTAATCGGTTTCTAGGCGTATTAAATACAATGAAAATTATTATTTTTTTAAAAATATATATAATATCTTAACAAAATAATTAAATTAGTCTATAAAAATATACAAAATACGAATCCTAAGTTTGAATATTGGGTTTTAGAAACCTAAGTTGGATCAGAACTTTTGAAATATAACAAAAAGAAGCCCAATAATTAGCCCAACCAATCTATCATTCAAAAAACAGGCCCACTTCAACCTATTTATCAGTTAATATGTCAATAAAACCCTAATTTTTCATCGCCGTCTCAAACCTCACGACTGAAACAAAACAAAAATGCTGAGCTGCGACGGTTATTGAAAGATCGTCGATGTAAACATCAAAACAGGTACGTAATCATCAAAATAACAATGTTCGAATGAAGAAGCTGCGTGCGGCTGATGATATGGAACCCTAAAATCGATTTCAAAAGTTTATAAGTACGTTTTACTTTTGTTGATTTTGGACCGATTTAGACCGATTAGGGCCGATTAGGGCCGATTAGGACCGAGTTTGACCAAAACCTTCAAGCTCCTCCAATTAGCTAATTTCTCACTCGGTGGCCGGCCGACTAGCGCCTAGGCGGCCGCCTAGACCGATTTTTACAACACTGTCATGATGGTGTAAGTGATGGTGGATGGTGGGTGGTGGTGGTGAAAGTGATGGTGGTTGTTACGGTGAAAGTTTTAAAGTTTAAGAGATTAATAAAGATAATTATAATTAAGTAATGAACATTGGTCTTGTAGCTTAGTTTGTTAGGGTATTGTGTTAATAACGCAGAAGTCGCAAGTTCAAATCATGCATTGTGAGTATTTTTTATATACACAAATATGTCTTAAAATAGCAACCGTGATGTCTAAAAATTAAGACTTGTTAATTTAAAAATGTGTCAAATGAATTATGTACCGTAAAACTTAGTCAAAAAAACATATCAATCGAAAATATTGAAAATTTTTAACATTTAAAGAGTACCTTTTTCACTTGTAACACTTGTAATAAAGTAATAGATTTACCTTACGCGATGTTGCGTGAAATTTTCATGAAACCTAAAAGACTATCTATTGATATTAATATAATACTAAAAAGACAAAAGAATACTTCCTTCATCTTAATTTTATTGTCCACTTTTCCTTATTAGTTTATCTTAAAATTATTGTCAAAATGAAAATTTCACTAATAAAAAAATAATTAAGTGGTAAAGATATAATTTTATAGTATTAGTTAGATAGTACTCCCTCCGTCCCACAAAAAACTTCTCATTTCACTCTAAACTTTTGTCCCACAAAAAACTTCTCATTTCTCATATTTGGTGGGCTCCACCCAATAAAAAACTATTATTATTAAAACCCCACCACTAATATCCACTAACTATCTTTCTCTCTCCAATCTAACCTTATATTTTAATCAAAAGTATTATCAATTACCCCACCACTAACTATTACCTAAAAACATGTGCAAAAGCCAAATGGGAAGTTTTTTGTGGGACGGAGGGAGTATAATACATTTATTTTTCCTAAAATATATATACTTCCTCCGTATCAAAATAAGTGACACAAATTGGCTTACACGTTTTTTGAGATAAAATATTAAAGTAGAGGTTAAAATAGATTAAAGTACATAGTTAGTGGAGAATGAGTCCCATTTTTCTTGAATAAAGTGATATTAATGAGTTTTAAAAGTAAAAGTAAGGGTATAAGAGTAATTTTACTTTATTAAAGTGGATAGTTAGTGGGTATGGGTCCCACTATTTTTACCAAATAAGGAAAATTTTCAAAGTGTGTCATTTATTTTGATACATCTCAAAATAAAAAGTGTGTCACTTATTTTGATACGGAGGAAGTATATTTTATATGTGGATAATATAATTGGGATGAAAGGAGTAGTTTTTAAAATGTTTCATTTTCAAGATATTTTTGATAGTGTAAGGTGCTGTTTGTTTTTTTAAACCAAAAAGATCTTCAGTCTGCGGACCGCATCTGCCAAAATCTATACTAAAATGCTGGACCAAAGATCTGCAAAATAAAAAGATTCTTTTGTTTGTTTTTTTGATTTGCATAAGTTCTTCCTCCAAAAAAAAGTTCTGTGTCAAACCCAAAAAGAAGTTCTTTTGTTTCTTCTCTCTCTAAAACTTTTTCCCTCTCAAACGCAACACAGTCGATCTCAAGAAAAACAAAAGCTTTGTTTGTTCCTCTCTCTCCAAAGTTCTTCCTCTCTCTCTCCCCAAAGTAACACAGTCAAGTCCGGAGAAGACTCGCCGGAGAAGGAGATCGGATTTTCCGGAGACTGATTTGGATGTAGAAACGGTCGGAGACTGTGCCGGGGTTTTCTTCAACAGTCAGATTTTTGCCCGCAATCAGGGCGAGAAGACGAGCCGGAGAACGAGACCGGCTTCGCCGGAGAACGAGACTTACGCCGGAGAAGAGAGAGCCCGCCGGAGAAAAGCATTCGCCGGAGAAGACGGAGCTCGCCGGAGGGGCTGACCAACAGAAGCTGCGGGAGAAGACTTGCGGAGGGGATGGGTTCAAATGGGGTTTCAGGCTTTTGTTTTGATTTTTTGCCCTAGAAGCTACAAAAAGCTAATTTCCAAGTCTGCTTGGTACAGACCTTGTGCAGACATTTTTAAATGTGCGGGCTTCCAAAAAACAAACACCTGCATGAGTGCTTTTCTGTCTGTGATCTGCATGGGACAGACAAAAGACCCGCGCAGATCTTTTGCTAAAAAACAAACAACACCTGACTTTCTTCATGCTACTCGCAAACTATTTTGATAGAGTAAAGTAAAAATCGGAAATTTTATAAAATCACGTTTTCTTTGTGCCTTGGTGGTTCGGATAACGGATAAACACCAACAATCACACCTACCAAATACCAGTTTCCACATACAAATTGGTATAACTTCATAATGGATGATCGATTACCTCCAAAATCAGACAATTCTCAAGGCATTCCGTATGATAATCGGTCGCCCCCAAATCAATTCAACACTGAATCAAGGTATGACTTCGTAACTTCAAACCCTAGTTATAAACGTTACCTATATACCGAGTTCATACAGTTGATTAAAAGAGCTCAGTTATGTAAAGCAAGTGTTGCATGATCTTGTTGCAAAAGGTTTAGATTCTATGCTTGGCTGTTTTACTTGTATAGTTTTGAAGGATGAATTTTAATTGATTTGCTTAATTATGTTGACAATTTTAATAGGTAATGTCAAGTGTAAGCTTGAGCAAATAGTTGTTTGTGAGATGAAATTCAATGATTTTTAGGTGTTTGGGATTTGCATATTTTCAAGTGTTTATGGCTTCACAAGCTAAATTGAGCAGGTATCCAAACACTTTAAATAGTGTTTTGGCCTTTAAAAAAGCAATAAGCCATAAGCACTTGAAATATGCTATCCCAAACACCCTTAGTTACACATTTTCACAAAAGGGTAAAATAGACATTTGACTATTTAAAAGTGTAATAATATTTGTTTATTGTTGCTAAAAAGGCCTGCATCAGACCCAAAAGACAGAAAGCTTCAAAAGGCTGGCCGTGAGAAATTAAGGAGAGATCGTCTAAATGAGCAGTTTACCGAATTGGGAAAAACACTCGGTATAGTTTTTAATCATTACTATTATTGTTATTGAAAATAATAATGTTTTATGAGTTTATGTAATTGGTATAAATGAAAATAGGATGTTGAATAACAGATCCTGAAAGACCTAAATTTGATAAGGCAACACTACTTGGTGATACAATTCAGATGCTAAATGGTTCGACTGCTCAAGTCAGCAGATTAAAATCTGACTACACGACACTCACTGAAGAATCCCGTGAGTTGACTCAAGAGAAGCATGACTTGAGAGAAGAAAAAGCATCCTTAAAATCAGACATTGAAAACCTAACCCTTCAATACCAACAACGGGTCAACACAATGTACCCATGGGCGGGTCACATGGACCAACCGTCATACCCATACCCAATACCAATGCCAATGCATCCATACCCGTTTTTCGGGACCCAAAATCCGGTTTCAAACCCGTATTTGCAACCGAGTAGTAGGTCCCACGTTTCTAGAAATAAATCGTTCGAAAGTGGAAGTGGGAAAAACAGGGATTCTAATGATGTTGCTACTCAATTAGAGCTCAAGACTCCTATTCCTACCAGAGATCAGGCTACTTTTCTATATTGTTAACTTATTTATAAATAAATAAATAAAATACTATATTGGACCAATAATGTTTCGGGTCAACCCTGACCTGTGGTGTGGATGACCCATTTTGACTTCTTGAGCACCTGACCTCTAGTCATGAGAAATAAGTTAAGATTTGTACATACTACTGATTTATTTTTGAATCGTTTTATTTGATTTTGAGTAAAATGGTACTGTGCAGGATGGTGAATCAAAATCAAAGAAATTGCATAGGAAGGAAAATAGCATTTCAGATGAAAGTGGCTGTTCATCAAATAGTGTCATTGGTGGTTCTTGAATTTTGATCATTAAAATTAACCACCACACCAACATTTAATTGCATAGATTGCTAACTTCATATAAAGACACATGCTTGAGCTTGACATAATATTAGAAAATGTAATTATCGTTTTACTAAAGGATCCATCAACCAAACACTTGAGCAAGGTAGTTATTGTTGTTAATGGTAGGGGCATTCATCTTTACAGTTGAGATTTTGTCTTGTAAAGTTACAGTTAGTTATGACTCCAAATGACAGAAAGTATGTATTTGACTAAGTTACACTTTACCACCTTCTACCTTCACAACCTGCATAGTAACCACTTGATAATTGAAATACTTACCTGTTAGTCCTTGACAAAGACTAGCTTTACACTTAAGCCCTCAAATCCTCTATGATCATGCAAATACTGTAAACAACGTGAACAACCAAAATCAATTACAAAATTCATCAAACTGTTTATGAATATATTTTTTTTCCTCATGAATAGTATTTTTTTAATAAAAAGTAGTGCTATGAATATGTCATTTGACATGTATCTTTACAAATTCGTCCGTTTCACAATTAGACTACCCGTAATGGGTGACCGTTCAAAGTTTGGTCACTCCTGTCACCTCTGCGTCACATCAGCTTTCTCTCTCCTGATCAAACACATGACCACACAGCGACCATTAGCCCGTAATGGGTGACCGATCGGATTTTTTTTTATTTTTTAAATTTCATTAATAATTAAAACATTACATTAAAATAATTAAAAACATTACATTGAAAAAAACATTACGTAAATAAAAAAAACTAGTGGTGGGTTTGTCGATTCCAAATGTGTTCCACCAAATCAGATCTAAGATTTAGATGAGTTTGTTGATTATGGATCTCCCTGATAACTTGCAATACTTCTTCATATGATCGTACGGGGTCAAGTTCACTATGTCGCTCTTCCGGATGAAAGTCGGGACATATCGCTCTGCCTTTGTCTTTGATAATCATATTATGTAATATGATACAAGTGTACATTATATCCCTTATTCTGTTAACATTTGGGGACCTTGCAGCCGTTTTTATTATACCCCATTTTTTCTTTAGAACGCCAAATGCTCGTTCTACGTCTTTCCTTGCAGCCTCGTGTGCTTTCTTGTAGTTCACCCGCTTAACATCATTCGCATTTGGGTGTGAAATAGACTTAACAAGAACATACCAATCCGGATATATCCCGTCAGTAAGTGTAACACCTCAATTTTTAAAACAATATTTAAATTCATTTAATCCAAAAATATATAATATTGTATCAACATCAAATGCCGGTTTTACAAAAACGAAAAGGTTTCTTGTTCGAGATTATCAGAGTTTACAAAAACGGTGTTACAAATTATATCTTAACCATAGGATAAGGACTCTAATCATCAACACCGAGCTAATCTCAACAAGGCCTCTTCTAAACGGGCCTCCTAGATCTTCGATCCTGAGTACATAGCAAAACACAAACATAGTACGTGAGACAAAATTGTCTCGTGAGATACATGGGTTTAAAACCCGATAAACAACTAGTCACGTAATATCATTTAAACTTAAAATAATATTACTAGGTTCATTTGAGTCACTTCATTACTTTCATCATTTGGCCACTGTCAAGATAATCGGAATGCCTCCAATCTATCAAGACCGTCATATCCACAGTAACCGGAATGCCTCCAATCTACCGGGACTCATAGGTATTGGGTAATCGGAATGCCTCCAAACTACCACGAACCTTAAGGTACCGTAATAACCGGAATGCCTCCAATCTACTACGGCCCTAGGGACATCAACATCATCGTCATCACTTATCTTTTATCATAGTGAGCCTATAGCTCTATCATTTCTCATTCAACTAGTCAATTCATCATCACATAAGCAACTCATTAAAAATCACATAATTGACTAAATTACTCAAAGACTCGATAAAAGCATTTAATTATAAACATTTACCAACTATGTACTCAGTTTTGAAAGTTCACATAGCTTAACCAATTGTTGTGTCTCTTGAATACAATTAACACTTCTCAAGACTTGGAATCTCAAGTTCTTCCACCAGATGACCTAATACCAAAACCAATACAATGGTTTACATCAAACATCAATAACAATCACATATTCCATGGCTAGTTAACTACTAGCATCAATTTCCCCCAAGTTACCAAACCCTAATTCCATAAACCTTCATATTTTCATAGATCTATATCATGAACACATTTTTCTTGTTAAAATACCATAGATCTAAATCATACAACTTCTATTTAACCATTAAAGCACAAACCCATAGTTAGGGTTTGAGATTCAAGCTTTCCCTACTTGAATCCAAGGCTTTAAACTCAAGAGAAGTAAGGATTTACCTTTGATCTTCAAGTAGGAGTGAAATTTCACAAGATTTGATGAAGAAATCGGTTCCAAATGATCCTTTCCACTCAAAAACGTATACTCACTTGTAGAGAGAAGAACTTGGGTTTGTATTGGCATTAAATGAGCCAAATCTCGCATTTAATACCAGATCTGACAGAATCGCGTCGCTAAAGTCAGAATCGCGTCGCTAAAGTCGTCCCCGCCATAATTCGCGACGAAGATAGCGACGCTATCTTCGTCGCTATCTCATTTTCGCGACCAAACCCCAAACGCTATTTCAGGGCGCTGTTTGGTCCGTCGCTAATCGCGTCGCTATCGCCCAGATGGCGTCGCTGATTTCGGCTGCAACTTTTATTGTTTCCTTCGACACGGTTTCGTCCATAACTTTCTCGTACGATGTCCGAATGACACGAAACCAATTTCTACGTTCTCTAAATGATTTATCCTTATTTATCATATTTTTTATAAATTTATTTATTTACAAAATTCGGGTCGTTACAGTAAGATAATATCCTCATTTGTAAGACACTCCGTTTGCCAAAAAAGGTACCTCAGGTGCTTTCCCGTCTTTGAGATCATTGAAAATATGGGATGCTCGTAACACGTTGATGTCGTTGTTCGACCCGGCGACACCAAAGAACGCGTGCCAAATCCACAAATCTTGTGAGGCAACCGCTTCAAGTAAAATGAATGGTTCGTTCCCGTGATCTCCTCTAACATATTGCCCACGGTAAGCATTTGGACATTGAGCCCAAGGCCAATCAGTACAATCAATGCTTCCTAGCATACCGGGAAACCCATGTTTCTCCTCATGAAAAGCGTATAGCTTCGCCACATCAGTATGAGTAGGCTTTCGCAAAAACTCATCTCCATACAAGTGCATAACCCCTTTACAGAACTCTGCGAGACTATCACGGCTAGTTTTCTCACCAATTTGTAAGTATTCGTCTAGAGCGTTCGGTACGGTGCCGTATGCTAACTGACGAATTGCTGACGTGCACCTCATTAGCGGAGAAGTACCTGCGTTTCCAAGTGCATCATAACGTTGCGCAAATAATGGAACGGTATTAGTGAGATCGCGAACAATGCGTGTGAAAAGATCACGGCTCATCCTAAAACGTTTACGAAAATCTTGCTCGTTATATGTCGGATTTTCAGCGAAGTAAGCTGCCACGAGACGGTCATTCGCACCGCCACGGTCCCTATGCACGTATCTTCTAGGAGTTCTAGGGATACTAGAACTGGAACCTTCAAGAAACTCGGCCGCCATTTCACTACAAGAAAAATCCGGTATAGCTACGGAAATTGCGACGGAACTCATTTGCGAGGAAGAAATTTGCTACGTAATTTTGCTGATTAGCTACGGAAAATCCTGATTAGCTACGGAAAATCAGTTTTTGCTACGGAAAATCAGCTTTTTGCTACGGAATGTGTCCGTAGCTATTTAAGAATTTTTTTGTAGTGTTTGTAAAAAAACCAAGATGTATACTCTTGTCCTCCTCCTCGTCGCCAAAAATGAAATTAGCGACATTCATTTCATCGTCGGAACTCATTTTTAAGATAGTGTGTGTGATTGAGTAAGTATGAAGAAAAGAAATGAGAAGTATGAATTTTTTTAGAAAAAGATTGGGTATTTATAAGGTAAAAAAAGGGGTAAAATTTGAAGAGGTGTGGGGCAAACTAGCCGTTTATAGCCGTTGCCCCATTAAAATTCGTTCGTTTCCAGCCGTTCACCACCGGTCGACTTCCCGACCATTCAAGGGGGTCGACGCGTCGAGCAAGGGGGCGTGTAACGGGGGCGACGCGTCGAGCAAGTCGATGTGGCCGGTCGCGACCCCCTTTCGGTCGTGCATTACGCATGATCTTAAGGTTACTTAATTTTAACAAGATACATAAGAAGATTTTGAGGAATTAATAAAGTGGCTGCAATATATAAAAATCATCATTCTATTTTGTGTCGGAATTAGTATAAGTTGGTTTAGATAATTAGATTAGATCATGGCTTAGCTCATGCAACGTCAAACGCTCGTGCCTCAAGCTTTTTATTTTCATAAAAGACACGATTTTTTGAATTGCTTGTATAAATTTAATTAAGGTCTATAAGTTTTAGTCCATTTTTTTCCATGCTTGGCTTTTCTAAGACTACTTTTTAAATTGTAATGGTCCGTTTGATTTGCTTTTGACTTAGTTCAAGTTCGAACTCGATCCGAGTTAGGATGTTTGATTTTCTTAATTTCATCTAACTCGGTTCGCATATCAGACTCAGCCCAAACAATTTTACTGATGCGGTCAAAATGAAAAATAAAAAAGACAATTAACTCAATCATAAGTTCTAATTCAGTCAGTATCTAACTTAACTAGTAATTAACTCAACCATTACTAATTCAATCATACCTATCAATGACCCTTTAGCTTTTTACTCGATTTAGATACAATATGTCAATATCCAATGAAATATCTAAAATATCTTTCTTAATCGAGAGTATCTAAATTGTTTGGGCTAAGGTTGGTTCGTATGTTATTGATTTTAAGCATTGTTATTTGTTAGCCACTCCCAAGTTATCTAGTTTATATCCATGTGTAAACTTTAAAATGTAAGTGACCCCACGTTTATTATTTTTGTCCCTTGCAACATAAATACCAATAACTTCTTATTTGTCTCCAACGATCTCTTTTTCTGTTGATCAATTGTAAAAAACAGTTGAACTGCAATTTAAATGTTTTTAACGTCTAAACTTTAAATATCATACACTTTTTGTATAATAATACTAAAGACAAATGTTGACAAACATAATGTTTTTTTATGAAAACTGGAAAACTAATTTCTGTTGAATAAATTAGAAGAAGCTAAATTAACAATTGTTAAATAAAGAATTAAAATAAAAAGAGAAACTGACACATATTGGAAAGACTAATTTTGATGACATGTGAATATGCGACAAAGAGTTCTAATTAATTTTAGTAATTTATCAGTAAAGTAAAGGTACAGAACACTTTGTTATGAAGTAAAATTCCGATATTACTAATCGTCATAAATAAATCATAGAAATATCAACGCTATATTCCATTTAATTACAAAGCAGATTAACATGTGTTAATTGTCTTTTCTCTCTCTTCAACTAGACCTTTCATCTTGTCATATGTTAAAATCGCTCGAGTACACGTAAAACATAACCCATTTGATTTGGTTATTGGATTATAAATGGAAAAGAATCATGGATTAACATTTTTATGCTTATTTTAAAAAAAATCATTGTCAGATTGACAGTTTTTATTGAAATTTATATACTTATATAGACTTATAACACATGATTCAAACATTAACTTTATTAAAGTTGAACTAAAAGTTTGATGGAGACTAATTATCCAACCATCAATTGCCAACATAAGGTCCGATCCATTTGAAACCACTGCTATACATAATCGTCAATCCATCATACTACCCTCACTTCACAGGCACAATAAAAAGGTTCCTACCAATCAAATAATTTTGGTGTATAAAATCATATATTTAATCTCATTTTACCTTTTAGAGCAGAATATATGGTTTAGAGTTAAAGTCATATTAAATGTATTTTTTATCTTTTAAATATGATTTTAACATATAGCCCAAAATTACACAATCTCATATACTTCATCCGTCCCATAAAAAAGTTTACATTTCTCACTAAACTTTTGTCCCACAAAAAAGTTTACATTTTTCACATTTAATGGACCCCACATAATAAAATATTACTCCCTCCGTCCCACAAAAAAGTTCTCATTTCCTTTGGGCACAGGTATTTAGGAGATAGTTGATAGTGGGGTCTTTGGTACTATTTTTGATTAAAATATAAGGTTAATTGGAGAGAGAAAGTGTTTTTAAGAGATAGTTGGTGGTGGGGTCCATAATAATAATATTATTTAATAGAAATGAGAACTTTTTTGTGGGACAAAATTTATGATAGAAATGGGAACTTTTTTGTGGGACGGAGGGAGTATTATTACTAAAACCCCACCATTAATATCCACTAACTATCTTTCTCTCTCCAATCCAATCTTATATTCTAATCAAAAGTATTAATAGTGACCTTACCACTAACTATCACCTAAAATCTTATGACCAAGAGAAATGTAAACTTCTTTGTGGGACGGAGGGAGTAATATTTTTTTGTTACCTACAAAAAATACTCTAAATCAATCACAAATTTATTTAAAAAAATAAAAAGAAAAGATATTTAACTCGATGTTGAACTGATAACATAGGACATTTAATGCGAGTTTGACACAAAGACCAGAGGTTTTTCTAACATGTGTCCCCTAGGCACATGTTAGAACTCATTAATTCATTATAAGTTTCCTTATAAAACCAAATTATACATTAATAAAGTTTGAATTTTACATTTTCAAAGAGATGATTAAATGCTTTTTATAGTTTTAATAGAAAGTCAATGATAATTAATGAGTTATAATACGTGTCTAGGGTACATGTTAAAAAAAACTCTTTTTACAAACTATACCCAATTTTAAACCCTTCATTTACAAACCAAACTTGACTTTATTTTTTGTAATTAACTAGCATGATGTTACCCGCGCGATGCTGCCGGTATTTTCATACGACGTCAAAAAGATTGTTTAAATCAATAAACGTTTAAGTTGTACAACGTTTAGTTATATCATGTGTTATCTACCTAAAAGTATACAATTAGTCAGAAGATTCTTTACGCATTTAACTACCTCTCAATAAGATTAATAATAAAAGTACAAACGTTTGTATGAAAATTCAGGCCTCGTTGAAACCAACTTTGTATATAAATTACAAATAATAATATTAATAATAAAAACGAAAGTATTATTAACATTTGTCTTATGCAAAAAAAATACATTTAATAATAATTGTTCAAGAAAAACCAGCATTTTTGTTATATAAGAATTTTTTAGTTATATAGAAACATGGAAAAATTGTGGGTAAACAATAATTTTTTGAAGAAATGTAGATGTCAAATATTAAAGTTCATGATAGTAATTTGTTATTTAAGAAAAGTTTAAGTTGAGATGAGTAATTATAATAGATGTTGAATGTTAAAGTTCATAATAGATGTTGAATATTAAAGTTCAGGGTAATAATTGTTATTTAAGAAAAGTTAAGGTTCAAGGGACTAAAGTGTAATATCATGAAAGTTGATTAAAAAAAAGAAAAGGACAGTGCAAGATTTGAACACCAGCGGAACAGGTCAACAACAAATGGCTTAGCCACTCCGGTAGATTGCTATTTAAGCTTTTATTCACCTACAAGAGATATATAGTTAAACGAAAATGATGTGCTGTCACAATTTGATTCGTCCAGTAACTATTCACCCGATGGTGAATGTTAGGTATATAATATTCAACATCGAGGGGTTTGAAGTTGGAACTCCCGACGATCAAAAGATTATAGGTACGGTTATTTCCACGCGCCTAAAATGCGCGTAAGAATACCCTTTATCAACGGTCATCATTAAACTCATCGATCACCTTTAACCACAGTATCCCTAGCAGCAGCCGTTGGCACCTTCACCAAATCTCCCACCATTTTCCTCAAGCTCCAAAGTAGGGTTTCTTACAACAATGGCGATGGTTTCAACTTCCTTAACTCCAGCATCTCAACTCTCCGGCCCTAAATCCGCGGCTGCTTCTCCGCCTCTCTTCTCCGGTCTCCGCCGTTCTTCGAAGCTTGAATCTGCTTCAGTATCCACAACTCAGTCGTTATTTCAATCTGTCAATTTAACTTTCTCTTCTGCTTCTAATCGACCTTGCAAAGGCATCGTCGCTATGGCCGGCACCGGGAAGGTATAATTGCTTTTTATTTCAGCTAATCATTTTTGTGATAAATAGATCTATTGCTTGTTAGATGATCGTTAAATTTGTTCTATGAATCACACACTCAATGCTAATTACAGGAGTCTATTTTTTATAAACAAATGAAAACGGTATTTTTGGTGGTTTAGCAATCTGTAGAGCTGTTCGGACTTATTTCAAAATTCCAGACACAAAAAAAGGATTAAAAATACTCAACTTCTAATTGATAAGCTTGTTAAAAGTCAAAATGAATTTTAGGTATAATGCATTCTTAGGTTTTGTATGTTAGTGAAGTCTTGACTTAAAGTTAGCTAGATGAGTTTGTTGACAAAAACAAATCTTATGAACACTAAATGCTCTTGCTCTGAAATTGTTCCAAATATATACATACTGTGTTATGATTTTTGACCATGAATTAAAAGTCAAAATGAATTTTTATTTCACTCTGGAACAATAAAGTGAATTTCTCAACAAACAAAAAAAAAAAGATTGTTATTGGGCTTTTGGAAAGTGACTAGGTGGGAACAGGCTAAAGGTTGCATCAACTGATTTAATCAGTTTTAGATTGAATTTAATCAACTGGTAACAGTTGAAACTAATTTACTGACGAAATGTAGATAAAAATGTCATTTGAAGTTTGCTTTAAAATGTTTTCTCAATATTAGTGACTGACAATTGATATTATTTTCTTTTGTTACAGTTCTTTGTTGGCGGCAACTGGAAGTGTGTAAGTAACCAAAACTTCTTTTCATATGTTGTGATCAACAAACATTTATGTTTTGATGATTAAGGTTGTAATTTTTTGTTGTAGAATGGAACAAAAGACTCTATCAAGCAGCTAGTCTCAGACTTGAACAGTGCAACTTTGGAGCCTGATGTTGGTTAGTTGTTCATCTCTGTTTCATTAAAGTGGAACATAATCATATCATGAAATTGGTTAAAGTTGTTTGACAAAATAATTTATTTTCTGTTCTGTCTGCAGATGTTGTTGTGGGTCCTCCTTTTGTTTATATTGATCAAGTAAAAAGCTCTTTAACTGATCGCATTGAGATTGCTGCTCAAAATTCCTGGATTGGGAAAGGTGGAGCATTTACTGGAGAGATCAGGTCTTCAGTTAGCATAATCCATCCATATTTTACTCTGAATTTATCATAAATTTGGAATTTAATTACAGTGTGGAACAATTGAAAGATATTGGATGTAAATGGGTGATTCTTGGGCATTCTGAAAGGAGACATGTGATTGGTGAAGATGATCAGTTTATAGGTAAAAAGGCTGCTTATGCATTGGGGCAGAATGTTGGTGTAATTGCTTGCATTGGAGAATTGTTGGAAGAAAGAGAAGCTGGAAAGACTTTTGATGTTTGTTTCAAGCAATTGAAAGCTTATGCAGGCATGCTTTCTTAAACTCTAAATCTTCATTTTTTTCTTCAAAGAGATTGTTGTATGGTTTTAAAGAAATAGATTTTTTATTACTTATGTTTTTCCTTGTGTAATTAAAAATATTGGTTTTCCCTTTTTAAAATTAAATAATGTGCAGATGCTGTGCCTAGTTGGGATAATGTTGTGATTGCATACGAGCCTGTATGGGCAATTGGAACGGGTAAAGTGGCTTCACCAGAGCAGGCTCAAGAAGTACACGTGGCGGTTCGTGATTGGCTTGCTAAGAATGTATCGCCTGAAGTTGCCTCTAAAACACGCATCATCTATGGAGGTATTTTCCAACAATTTCCTAATCATACAATTGCACCAGTGACTTATTTTGGTAATTATGAATTTAATTACTTACCCAGGATCTGTAAACGCGGGCAACTCAGCTGAGCTGGCGAAAAAGGAAGACATCGATGGATTTCTTGTGGGGGGTGCTTCTCTAAAGGTATTATTATTTTATGATTATGATATTAAAGAATCATGAATCTAAAAATGGATGTTTATGCAGGGTGGGGATTTTGCAACCATAATTAATTCGGTGACAGCCAAGAAAGTTGCTGCTTGATCATGGATAGAGAGAGTATCATGATGTTAGTTTAAGATTGTTCGCTTTCAGAAAACAGATAAAAATAACACACTTGAATGTGCCTTTTCTTCTACACAGGTTTTGTAATACTTATTGTCTACAAGTCATTACTCTTGACAAAAACAAGAACACAAAATTTTCAATTAAGTATTTGTTATGTGTTGATCGCCTTGTTTTTCTTCATTTCTTTAAGTTTTGTATGCATTTTTGTAAGAAAAATAAACTTCTTTTAATTAAAATGATTTGAAACGCCATAAAACCCATGTAAACCTTTTGACCATTGTTTTAAGTTTTTTTAGCCCGTTTGGTATTTTAATTAAAAGAGGTTCATGCGATTAGACTATTTAATGATTCAAATTACCCATTATTAACGAAGAAAACAAGTAATAATGATTCAGGAAAACCCATTAAACAAATACGACCTGAATTGACCTGCGCCGGTATCTCTTAAACATAGACACTGGGCGTTCGGTAAATAACTGAAATCTCGTACCGTACTAAATCCGGAAAGAATTGTTTTAGTAAAAAAAACCTGAACATTTGAACTGCCAAATCGAATTCACAAGTAGCTTTTTTAAATGAATTATCTTTTAATACTTATTTCAAGAAGTGAATAAGTACCTTTTGATAAGCACTCCCAAACATGCCCTAAATTGGGTTTCAACTCACTCGAGTTTGAACTTTGGACATATCTAACACTTCAATTCATATGCGTTTTAAACAAATTCGAACCAATTCAAATATTTGAATTTGAGTCGAGTTTGAATTCAAATTTGTTCTATCTGGACCAGGCTAAAATTACCAAATATGATTCGAATAATCTGAAAAGCCTGAAATTTGACCCGATGAACAACCCTAAAACAACCTAGCTGTATTGGGCTCTTTGACCATTGTTGTAGCTCTCAATATGCCATGACTCGTATACATGTCTAGATACCAACTATAGTACACAACTAGGGGTGTTAAAGGGGTATGGTCGAGGTCTATTATTGTGTTTTAACCCCAATCGAAGAACCTATTATTTTGCATGTTGCAATGTAAAAGTTTTATCACATCCCTTTTATATGTATTTTTCAAGGATAGAATTTTGTATCATGCAATATAATATGTTTAACACTAAAGATTCGGCGAATTTAAATCGTAATATTCACTGTATATAATATTGTTCACTTCATTACATGCCAAATATGATCCCGTTGAAAAAATCATAGGGGAAGACAGGAAGTCTTGCAAATTCTTTCAATTGAACAAAGACTTGCATAAAAAGCAGAAATTAGATAAAAACGTCTAACATAAAAAGAAGTACAACATACATAGCTCAATGTACAACAAGGCATAGCACGATATCCAATTACACAGTCAATCTAGATAAACACAAACACTTTTATCTTTCAAAATACAAAATTTATTTTCTAACCAAAAGTTCAAAACAAGCTTTTAAGAATAGTAGAACGAAATTGCATCAAAACTAACACCATCAAGATCAAGGCAGCCACACCCCACGGCGAACTTCCTTCCGCCGGCAGCTGATACGCCTGACGCCGGCGGCGTTCCCACGGTGACAACCCAAACCCAAAAAACTTTTCTGGGTTCTCCATATTTGACAGCCATTTAACAGCAAAAAGTAGTAATAATGGAGTCACTAAAAGAACCCAATTGAAGCTTTCTTCAGTGGCTTCAATGGCTTCTTCATATGAAGAATACCATTGGAATCCGAGAAAGAAAAATATGAGTGTCAAGATTAAAAGAACTGGATACGGGAGTGGGTTTAGAGAGAAAGCTTCAAAAATTGAAGAATTTGTGTTTGTGCGTGTCATTTCGCCTTCAGTGTGTGTGATAGAAAAACTGTCCTTTGGGATAGATTTTTAATCAGTTGGGTTTCTACTGATTTTGAGGGATTCCTATGCTGTTGGTCCAAGTGTTGATAGCTTTTTGGTAAGATAAATGTACAAGTTTTCAGGCGTAGGGTACAACTAATTACTTGGTCCTTATATGGTAAAAGACTGAATTACCCCTTACCCACTTTTATAAAAGTTTTGGTGTAATCACAATTCATACTTGCCATCATTTTCATTTCGTGTAAAGAAAATAATTATGGTTTTTGATGGAACTTGTATACTTATCTTTTAGTACGTGGCCATTTTGAGTGGTTTCAAAGATATTTGATCAAAGAATGATGTGAAGTTTTCAACTATTGTATTATATTTTATCAGGAATTAATCATTATTTATGGGAAAATGACAATGACAGCCTTAGGACTGTCAATAAGAAGACAAAAATAATATAAAAATCACACCCTGAATTTTAAAACATTACTACATCAATAAATGTACAAACATTTTATACACATTAGAGACAAACCTAAGGGTTGTCATTAACAAAACCCTTATTTTAAGGTAAATTGTACAAATAGCAACACTAATTTTCTAATTTTCAAACTCTAGCAACTCTATTATAGCGACTTCGAAAACCTTGCATTTTGTAATGTTGACCGAAACCGGGCATTTGAGGAGGTGGGTGTTGATGGGTTTGGAAATGATGAACCGATTTAGTTTTTTGAATAGAAAGAAATAAAAACTCGAAAGCGGCCTATTTCCCTCGACGGGTGTCTGGAACGGCGATGCAAAGTTGTAAAACACCGTGAAGTTAGCGTTCTCAAGTAGGAATGACGAAAAGTTTCGTATATAATTGGAACCCCAAACAAATCATGCTTTTAAAAAGTTTAGTATATTTTTATTTTTAGTAAGGTTTTGCTTAATATGATGGGTACAACTTCGGTACCAATCCAAATCTTTCATGTTTGATTTGCTCAAATTTCATCTAACTTTGTTCAAACTTGTGTCCTGCTATCCGAATAAAAAAAAGTGTGGACTCGGTCTAAAGTTATCTTGAAACTTATTATTCATCATTCATCACATTCAGTTAGAAATATAATCAAGCATCATGTTTTTAGTCGGCAATTAACTCAGTCAACACTACTCAATCAACAAATATCAAACGATCCCTTACTCAGTCAACACTACTCAATCAATAAATATCACACGATCTCTCCCTGAAACATACAAAAATGTAATCAAAATTTCATTTAAAAAATTACCCATGATCCAGACCCATTTGTACATCATCTTTAAAGTTAATGCATAAGCAAAAACTCAGTCATAAATAGGATAGGACCCATAAGAAACATGTAAAACAACCACAATCAGTAACATCTCAACTACATTACCAGAAATCACATTCTTTGTAATATTTTTTACCACCATACATGACCTAAACATTGACCGACAGTTTGTGTCAAAGGAAAATATAACAACAAATGTTGGAAAAATATTTGTTTTAAGATGTAACAAAACTTAAAAATCTTAGTAGTTTTCAGTCATTCATTCATGTCATCATCTGCAGAAGCTGAAGTGTGAGCTGGATATTTCTTCAAAATATCAGCCCATGTGGTTCGCCCCTCGGACACTTGTTTGACAACAGCTGCAACTTCCTCCACATTCACACGGATTTGATCTTTGCTGTCCCGTTCACGAATTGTAACTGATTCTGTTGAATCCACTGTAACAGCAAACGGCACACCCAGCTCATCTGTTCTTGCATATTTTTTCCCATTTGAGTTACCTATAATAAATAATAATAAATCGACATATTAGTTTACTTTCTTATTTATTGAAATTGATGTCATACCGGTAATATCTTTCATGTTTGAAATACCAGCAGCAGTCAAAGATCTGGAAATCTGTTTGGCAACTTGCTCATACTGGTGGTTTTGGACCAATGGGAAGACAGAACATTTGATGGGGGCCACAAGTGGTGGAAAACGGAAGACATTCAACTGTTCATCACCGGCTTTACTTGGTCTCATGTAGAATGAATGTTCAAACAGACAGTAAATGATTCTTCCAATACCGAAAGATGGTTCGATTACAGAAGGTGTGAAGACTCTCTGGTGTTCTTTTTTCTTTTCTTTTGAAATTAATAACATGCTTTTCTTTATTGTAACTGTTTTTTGAAGGGTGCACACTTCAAACTCAACTTCCCCTTTGGATTCTAAAGCTGCCTTCATTTCCATTGCCTCTTTTTCCTCCATTGCCTGATAAAAAAACATTTTAGGTCATTTTTAATATTTGAAATGTTTAATTCAAAATACAACCCAAATTCAAAAAAATTGCATTTTAGGATGTCACGTGATGATTGCAACATTGACTTTTTCTGAGAGTTTCTAAGTAAACTATGATTGTCTGCCAAGTGTCATCATTATAAAAAATTAATGTATGGGTTAAAAAAAGACCACATGATTCCTTTGTTATCATCAACCGAAGGTAATTTACTAAAAGTTTATGTGATGTCTTAAATTCGAGATAGTAAATTCATTATATGTCCAACTTGAGATATATGATACTGTTTAATTGTACACAAAACTTTTTTTGTGAAAAAAAACATGATAACTAGGAAAGGCTTAGGTTAATTTAAGGATAGGATATTTGAACTGAAAGGAAGAAATTAAAATCTGCAAATTCGCTAGTGGACAAAAAGAAACCCAAAAAAATGGGAATGGAAAATATGCACCAAAGATTGAAAGTGGAATATGGATAAGATAGCAACTTATGCAAGTTGAAAGATGAGTCAGATACAACTACCAATCTTAAGTATCAGGAGAAGAAATAATATACTATATTATGATATCATAATGTGCCATTAAACAATAATAATTCAACAAGAAATTTACAGATCAAATGTTGTTGATTGATGTAAGAGAGAAAATGATTTACCTCAAGTGCTTCAACTACCATTTTCTGGTTACCCTTGAATGCAAGACCAAGCTCCTTCTTAACCGGTGTTATAACCACTTTCTGTAAAATTAAACTACAATTAATATTTGAACCAACTAAAAACTCAAAAAATAACTTGACAACTAAAACATCAAAAAATAACTTGACAACTAAAACAGTTACCTCAACTTCTTTAGGTTCTGCAAATTTCTCCTGAGCTACAAGAGCAACACCACTTTTATCCTGCAACAAAACATCCCAAACTATATAAGAAACACAATCAACTGACACCAAAATCTGGAATATAAAAGCTTACTGTGTGTGCACGCAAATCATATGCAGATCTATCAGCAATCCCAACACATTCAATCCACCCATAAGAAGACTCAATTTCAGCATCCCAACAATCTGCAGCATAATGGGCCATTTCATTTGGGAGATGTTGTCTGAACCGTAATCGTTCTTCATCTATTCCCAAACGGGTCAAAAATAGATAGACCCGCCCGATAAAGTAGGCAAGTGTTTGATTGTTAACAATTCCCTGCAGAAAACAATGTTTGATTAATACAAATATAATTCACATAAATTTTAATAAAATAAAACGAACCTTGGAAACTGCATCACCCAGACAAAGTCTTTTTGCAGATTGTCCAGACATTTGTTCGTCTCTCGGGAACATGAGAAATTCTAAGTTTGAAACTTCAGAATATTTTGGGTGTGATTTGTCATCGGGGTCCACAAAATGCTCAATTTCGGCAAGTGTGAACTCACGGACTCTTAGAAGACCTTGTCTAGGGGATATCTGGAGATACGAGAGTCCACATTTCAATTGCTAAACAAAAGCATTAAATCAATCTCAAATTTTCAAACAATTGACCTCGTTTCTGAAAGCTTGACCAATTTGAGCAGCAGCAAACGGGAGCTTGTTCCCATTGTAATAGTACAGGTCCTTAAAGTTCACAAAAATGCCTTGTGCTGTTTCAGGGCGCATGAACCTGGATAATATCAGATAAAAAAATTAACTTTCACAAAAATGTATAATCAAAATCTGGGAATACATTTTTTTTTTGTTTTGTAAATAACAGGTTACTAACCCAGGGCTCACACCAGATGGACCAATCGAGGTCTGAAACATAAGATTAAAGGGATAAGGATCAGATAAAGGGTTCTTGGTATCTGGTGCTACTATACCATATTCCTTAATTTTTGCACCGAGTTCTTCAGCAGAAAGATCATCAAGAACTGCAAGAATGTGTTTCAACTCTGCAGCCTTTTCAGCGGTTATAGCAAGATCCTTTTCAAGCTTATCCTTACAAAAATCCTTCAGTAAATGATCAGCTCTGTAACAAGTTCCAGTTTTCTCATCTTTAACCATGAGGTCTGTGAATTTATCAACGTGCCCAGAAGCTTTCAAGACCACTTCTGGGGTCACACATGGACAATCAACTTCTAGCATATCTTCCTCAAGAACAAAATGCTGTATAATGTTTGAGCATAAGTATAAGAATCCTATACTTAACATCTATTAACTGAACCTATAAGCATTAAGTGGCAAAATTTTAACTTTGAAAAAAAGCATAAAATGAATTAGAATTCTTCTCAAGTACCGACACATTTGGGATATAAGTTTTGAATTGATTCATGTTGTGGAACTAAAAACTTTTAGATGCGAAATTGATATGAAATTTGCTGCAAAATTCAAATCTATTAGATAATCCAATTAGTTTCGTGATTCAATTATTCAAATCAATTTTGAAGTTGATATGTAACAGGTCTGACATCAAAGGAAAACCTTAATAGTCACTTAGAGCAGATGAGTGAAGTAAGTAATTTCAATTATCAATTATAGATCATAATTACAAACTGAATCGAGCATACCTGCCGCCAGAACGCAAGGACGTTGGACTTGACGGCGCAACCAGGAGGTCCGTAATCATACAAACCAGCAACACCTCTGTAAATTTTGAAAGATGGAATGTAAAACAATCGTCGTTCGAGAGTGTTACCGACAGCCTGCCGGAACGCCTCTTTGCTAATAACGGAGCCGTTAGTATCGCCGGAAATGGAAGCTTTCAGTTCATTCTCAATCACGGTCTTTTCGAGCTTCAAAGCGTTGAGTGCTTTAACGGCCTCATCAATCTCCGACTTCGATGCACCGGAAGAATTCAATTGACGTATTGCGTTGCCACGCGCGTCGATGGTTGATTGCTTGTCGGAAAGTGCTTGTCGGAGTGAATCCTCGGTGGCCATTGGTGCGGTGACGGCGGCCAGAGGTTGTGTAGAAATTGTGTGGCGGAATCGGGAGAAGATGCGGTGATGAAAGAGCGATGATAATATAGCGGGATAAGAACGCACGCGGTTCCGATCAATGGACCCACTACTCCGGTGGGTTTGCCAATTTAGGGTTTTATCATCATTTAGGATTCTGGGCTTTAGTTGGGCTTTACTTCAGTTCACTCTTTTGAGATATTTTGATTTCTGATATTCTAAAATTAGAAAATGGTAACATCTAAAATGACATGTATTTAAGAATTATTTTCTTTCTCAAAAGGTTATTTCCGTTTTAAGAATGTATATACCAATCAATAATTATTTTAGAGAAATAATATTTTTTCTTATTATAAACTTATTCACTTCTAAACTTGACATATGTCATCAACTAATTCTCTTTCCTCATATCATCTCTTGATTTTGACACTTTATAATCAAAATGGTAGGAATATATAATACAGTGGAAAGAAATGGTAGGAAAAAAAATACCTTTACTCATTACTTTTGAAGCTTAGGCATAAGTGAGCATAACCCTCCCTTAACGAAGATATACTGTTAACAAAATTCTATATATATACATGCAACAAGGTCGAGAAATAGACCATTTTTATAAGTAAACCAGTTGAATCAAACTACAAAAACTGAAATATGTTTGTTACAACATTACAAAAAATTGTATTATGTCGTCATCTGGCGGTGCTTGGAGCTATCAAAAAATGAATCAAACTACAAAACTGAAAATTCCGATACAAGTAGTAAACAAGTTCTGTGGGTGTAATTTGACTATAAAGTTCTAATTTAAACTTTTCCTTGGTATTGGAAATTCAATTTGTAATCGTGTTGTAGATTTGCCAATGTGTTTCTGCAAGGACCCTCTGAAACAAGAGCAAATGATGAGTCAACAGGAGGATGTTGTATAATTATTAATTAATTAACATTGTATAAGTTATATTTTTATTATCTACATATTAAGGGATTAATTAATTACCTCCTAGTACAGTATGAAGATATTGGAGATCGTCAGGTGAGCAAGCATCTATTAAAGCATAAACACCTCCTCTCAATGCTTCATCTATTTCCCTGTTATATACATTTCAAATTTTATTAAACTTGTACAAATAAAAATATAAATAAAGGCAAGATTACGAAATTGACCTTGCGATGCCAGAATAGACAACTATATAACTGGATAAAAACAGGCGACAATCCGGCCCAATAACATCTTTCTGTTGCCGTATCTGAAATTAAAATTTAAATGTGAAAAACATGTAATATAATTTAATCTAATATTTATAACAATTAGTCCTAATTTAGGCACCTCTTCATAAATTCTTCTAAGAAAAGAAGCACAATTAATTCCCTCTTGTAACCCCCATGCAAAACTGCTTTTGTTAACCAATTCCAAACAATGAAGAAGAACTGAAACAGAAGCTTGAAGCAGTGCAATGTGCTCTACACTTTCCCTGCAAATTGCAACCTTTTATTACTATCATTCCTCTATATAGATGCTTCTAAACCATTTTTTCAAATGGGCGGGTCAACCCTTTCTGTCCAGATTTCATAAATAAGTAGTGGATCAAATATGATTACAGGGGAGTATATTGTATAAACGAAAATATAACTTTTTGATAAAATTATTTAGGAGATTTTATGGATAATGGGTCAGAATAGAGTTGACCCAGAAAACTTCTGTCCAGATATTTTGATTTTCTATAACTAAAAATAGTGGATCAAACATGATTACACAAAAATTTATATGTTCCCAATAAAAATATAACTTATTGAATAAAGTAATTTAAGAGATTGATAGGATAATGGCACATATTTTTATTTTTTTTTAATAAATAGTGTATTAAACTTGATTACAAAAAAATACAGTATTTCAATAAAAAAGCTAACTTTCTGAAGGAAAAATAATTTAGGAGATTTTATAAATTAAAAACTAAATTTTGTAACCTATATAATTTTACTACCCATATGACCCGTTAAAGACAAAACATAACCTGAAAGGCCAAAACACTTTATGTCCTGATATTTAGATTTTTAATAAATAAAAAGTGCATTAAATATTTTTTTCAAAAAAATCCAACTTTTACGGATTAAAGATTATATTTTTGGCAACTTTCAACCCATTAGAGACAAAAAAAAAAACATAACCCGGTTCAAAAGGGATTTCGAAGTAACCTTTTGTGATGCCTAAGAAAAGTATACAACATCCTGCAACAAGCTGCATATAATTCAAGTGAATATTCTCCATCAAATAATAATATGCTCTCATTATTATCTTGAATATTATTAATCCGGATAATATTTTGGAAAACTGTAGCAGGAATACTAAGAGCTTGTGCCACATAACATGCATCCATTTGATAAAGCGCATGTTTTCCCGACACTTTTGTAAGTACCTCAATACACATAAGAATAACAGATCCTGAATCAGGATTAGTATAATTATGTGTATTAGAAATGGGGGTTTTGTAGAAGATTTGTGGGCCCTGCAAATGTGTAATAATGTTGAAGAGGCAAGACACTGAGCTTAAAATATCCGTTTTCACCATGCTCAACCCTTTTCGCCCTATTAAAATAGTACTAATTGTGGTTAGTATACGTTATATATATATATATATATATATATATATATATATATATATATATATATATATATATATATATATATATATATATATATATATGTGTGTGTGTGTGTGTTTGTGTATAATAGCGTTGTGCAATATAATTTTTCACCTGTAATGGCTTCAAGAAGTAAATCTAAACAATCAACACCAGCTGCAACAACCGAGGATACTTTTCCCATATTTATTTCATAATTCACCAAACAACGTTCTTGCAGCCCAATTAGGGCTTTTTTGATAGACTGCACAGCCAACAATACGCAAGATTCTGACGCTTTTCTGACAAAGTTCTTAAACGAAGTCCTTAATCTCCTTTTAAGCTCATCTAAACTAGAAAACACACATTCAGATTTCGCAAATGAACTATTCATACTTTTTCTACTTGATTCAGTCTCGTGAGATTCTAAAGTAGCTCCTTTTTGTTGTAAAGAAATACATTTTCCAATAGCTTTTAAATGCAAATCAACCAATTTTGTATAAATTTCTGACGGAAAATTAGGGTTAGTTACCGAAAGATGGTTTCCCAATTCTTCTAGAAACTTCCCAATTCCATCTAAGAACACAAATGTAAACTTTGTTGGTGTTTTGGTGTTGTTTGAGAATTCCAGTAACAAAGTTTCTGAAGCTTTTAGATATATATTAACCATATTTAAAGACAACAATGTTTTGATCTGTAAATTCAGTTTAAGGATGGCTGAATAAGCAATAAATAACTGTCTGATAAAAAAAGCTGCTTCAATGTTTTCTCCAGATAAAAGGCTGCATAAAAATTCGGTATTTATACCCACGCTTTCGGTATCCAAATTTTCTAAATTAAAGGTTTTCTCAACAGTTATAACTAACTTATCATCTTGAAGAAGAACCAACTCACACAAAAACTTGCTTACGAAATTTGTGTAAGTATCTATGCAAAGTTTCAATTTGTCAACTGGTTCAAAATTTCTTCTCATAAATATCGCTTTTAGATTAGTATTCTGTGTATCCATATAAGATAGTGTAGACGATAGGCCCCACAAAAATCCCTGAAAACAAGCGATAACAGAAGAAATCTTTTGAAGTTGACCTTTTGAAGTTGTTTGACCAATAATTTGCAAGTGATCGGTTAATGTTTCGGCTACATGAATCATAAAACTGCATGCTTTCATGCTCTCTGACTGATCAGTATCTTCTTTATCATTTATAGATACAGATTTCTGTATATAAGTTTTTCTAGAGGATATAAGAAAGTGACTTGCATGAACGAAGGTACTCTTGATGAGTGTTGAAAACACGTATAATGTGTAATCAGTTAGTGAAAACATGAGATCGTTTGTAGGGGTATTTTCGTCTTTTGAGAATGCATTTTGCACTGAGAGTAATGATTTTAAAAGCCATAAAGCGGGAAAGTTGCCTTCAAAGTGTATGGCAGATAGTGAGTTTTGATTGGAATTTATATTTTCTTCACAAAATGTAACCATTAAATTTTTAACGGTTTTACGACAGTAAAGAAGGAGCTGTAAAAGACGGTTATGGTCATGCAATGACGAACCCAACAAAGTGCCGACTATAAGCCTGAAACAAAAAAAAAAAAAAAAAAAAAAAATCATGTAAGTTTATTTTAATAATGGGCAAACTGCATAAGAAATTAAGAATCTACTCAACTTTTCAAACAAAATAATCAGGTATTAAATATTACCTTTTTCGACCAAAATCAGGATTTTTTTACCTTTTTAGAAAGTTTTTGGGGTTAAACACCAGGTCAACCAATGTTTCAGACAAAACTATTACCAAAAAAAAAGTTGAAAGGGTAAAAAATTAAAATGCTAAATCATTGAAAGTTGGAGGACTAAAACATAATTAACCCTTTCTTCATCTATCTAAAAGCTACAATACACAAACAAGTAGATAATTTACAAAATTACATTAATAAGAAAAAAAAATTACCTCTCAAGATTTAATATGCATGTTGCATATAAAGAGAACGATTTAGAACTCTTACACCTTTTTGGCATCCATGAGAGAAAATTGAGTGAATTTTCACAAACTGTATAAATCATTTTAACTGATAAATCAACTTCTTGCTCACTGCTGATAGAAAAATCAGATGGGATTTCAATGGTAGTTAGAACGTCTGGCCAATTAGGTTGATCTTGCAATTTAATATCAAATCCGTTATTAAATAATGGTGACACCAATTCCTCGAGAAACCGACAAAATGTTGATGCCATATGCTTCCGAACAAACTAATTATTAAAAAAAAAGGATGTAATTATTTTGTGAAATTTAGTAGAAATGTATAATATGTCTTATTTCAAACGGGTCAAACAAAAAAAGTTGCTGAAAACAGAATAAGTTAAATGGATTAAAAAGTATCAATGCACCAAAAAGTTAGAAGAATGAAATTTATCTTACTTTTTGCTCATAAAACATTGTGTTGCTAAGAAGCTCCAATGATACATCTTGTCTTGTAACTGTCTTCAATTTCCCAACAATAACATTATTATTATTATTCTCCTCAAAATCATTTCTTGCATATGGAATAGAATTTTCAAGAGCAAGTAAAAGAAACATTTTCAACTTCTTCTTGCTTGCATGCATGCTCCAAATGTCAATATTATGACAAAGAATACACCAAAAAGCACAACAAAACGACTTTTTATCAATATCAGCAACCGAAATATTCCATCCATCTTCTGATAACAAACAATTTGATTTCAATAAAGAAAAATGTTCTGTAATATAATTAGTAAGACCAGTTGCTTCTTCTGATAATTTCAAAACACGTTTTCTCAACCGTTTATTCTTTTTATCGTTTTCGTTTAATTCATTCCTTTTGATCACAAACTCAAAGGAATTTATCAGCCGGTTTATGTCAACAAGTCTTTGAATAGCCATGCAATTCAATACATAACTAAAAGTGGAAAATTTATCAACCTTTTCTATTAAATAAATGTCTGAAATTGTTTCTATAATGAGAAGAAGAGAGATTGATGGTTGAAAAATCCAAGAAAAATATCCTTCATCTTTTTCAGTTTTTTCCAACCAATCATTTCCCGAAGAAGATGTGAACGGGTCCCACATAATTTCTGACATTCTTTTTGATGTGGTTGGATTTGCAAGACTGATTGCTTGACGATACACACTTCTAGAAGACATATACAACCGAAAAAAGAAAATAAAAAACCAATTTGCGGGAAATATTTTGTCTTTAGTGGACTTTCTTCCAGAAACAGTAGACAAAAACTCATAAACTCCATCCGTTTTTTCAGAAATTAAAACGGACATAATCGGACGAATTACCGTTATTAAATCATTTAATGAAACACCAACAAGATTACTGTTACCACAAGTAAGCAACAGTGAGTCAAGAATTAGGGCATAAACTTCAGATAAACCGATACCAAAAACCTCTGATTTCAAATTAACGCATGAATCTTTTGAGTCATCATCATGAATCCATTCAAGTGATTCAGTTAAATCGGTTACTAATTCTTGAATACATAAACTCACTTGTCCTTCTGGTATGGACTTTATAGCATTATGAACTGAAAGCCTTAAATCTGGTGAACATAATATTAATCTCAATGATTTTGTAGATGATTCCAAACGCCTGAGTGCTTTACAGAGTGCAAAAACAGAGGTACCCACCTGAGTGATATATATGAATAATTCAGGTCAAAAAGTCAAACTTCAAAAGAAAATTTCAAAGAAAATATAAACTCAAATCAAAGAATAATTAACTAACCTGACGAAGCTCACTATAAAGGTTAACCATGAAGCATCCAAGATTGACAATTTCTGAAATTATGGAGGACTGATTCTGCAAATTGTGTCCAATTGTCCCATATGAAAACATCAAAAGCCATAAACTTTCTAAATCATTCCCAAAAACCTCATAATCTATTTCCAATAAATAACGTACGCATAAAACAACCTCTTTCGCTACACTCGCCAACAAATCATTGCACGTTTCAATATTTAAATTAATAGCTGACGTCACTATTTTAGCAGAAATTAATGTTATTTTATCACAAATTAATTTCAAGAAATTAGCACAAGCGCCTTCAGAAATATCGTCTACTTTTAAATACACTTTCTCTTGCATTAAACTGATAAGAATCAAATTAATCAATTTGAGTGTGCAATGAATATCTTGTAACAAATATCCAATGTCCGTTTTATATTGAATGTAAGCATCAACTTGACCTATAAAAGGCTCCATAATCTGTACAAAAAAATCAAATAATGATTTTCGGATTTCTGCAGATACATTTTCTTGTTTTTTGATACAATCGATATACAACCGGAAAAATTCTCCTTCACCAAATAGTGCAAATGATTTCTTTTCCACTGTTAATTTTGCTAATTTATCAAATAAGTGTCTGTGATAACTTTTAATAACTGTTTTTGACTCTTTTTGCTTTTCATCATTGGAATTTTTGTACTTGACTAGGCTTTGTAAGCTTGAAAATCCATCAATATGTGATGGATGAAACAATCCCTGAAACAAAACGTCTTTAACTAACTTCAATAATTTACTAATTGAAGTGTTGTTACTGGAAATAGCAGAATCTTGTAGCATGTGCAACAAGGATAACAAAGGTTCCAAAAGTCGATCTACAAAATCATGAAAACCGTTTTTTCGATTTGGGTGTAATCTCAAAAACTTTGTGAATGGATCAAGAACTAAGCATGTCAGATTCATGACGATAATTCTCAATCTGCTATCATTAATTTTGTCGGTTATGGTTTTCAGAACCAGCTCAAGAACAGTACCAATCAGCAAAATCCACAAATCTAGATTTTCATTGGAAACACCACCGTGTGATGTAAAAATTGATGAAATGCAATCAAGCATTGTATTATATAACATTAATTCATCATCATTCAATTCTTTGATTTCTGTATTTGTAGCAATGCAATGAATAACTTTCAAAATATCTTTAGGAAAACTCATTGAAACATTTCGTTTTGTACCTTCCTCGAGACAGAATTTGAAAATTTCCCAGGATCTATAATCTAAACAAGACCCAAATGCACCAAATTGACCTGTAACGCCTTCAACCCTTATTTTCTTCTCTGAAGAAATTAGTGTTGACTGAACCCAATTGCTGAGGGAAATTATTACTCTTTCGAAGCTAACAACCTCTGAAATTTGAGTTGTGTCATCTTCTACTTGATTAAAACTCAGTTTCACAAACTTATATGCCAGTTCCACCTTGCTGCAGGAAAAAAAAAATCAATCAAATATCAGAAAATTTGGACCGTCAATTAGAACTATCCTCTAGTTTACAATCCATTTCACCTCTATTTTGCCCTAAAAATTTGTAATTAAGCAAATTAATAAACTAACCATTACAGAAAGACTTACTTTTCAATATCGAGATTTTTATTTTGTAGTGACAAAATTAACTGCAAATTTCTCCACGGAATTGCATCTTCGAGCAATTTCATTGACGTGCTCTTATTTTCTTCTATTGATTCGTTTACAAATTCGTTTGAAGGATCGATGCGAGATGATTTTGCAGCTTTTTCATCGTGATTCTTCTCCAAATCCTGGAGCTTTCTCTTCTTCTTCCTCTTCATTGAGCTGGTACTGCTTGTTTCGGCTCGTGGCGACTGGTAATCCGCCATTTTTGAAGTTTACAGCTTCGAAGGGTTTTGCGCTTTCAAGGGTTTAACTGCAGGTCTTAAACCAAATTAATGTTACACATACCATCCATTGATATTAATAAAATTACATTTAAATCCCTCTTCTTTACATAGAATGTTACAAAAGAAAACTTGAATGTAGCGAAACCATTGGAATATCTCAAACATTTTACTATTTTTAAGACATAATAATTACTATTTTTTGTTCAGTTTAAATCATTATATTCCAATTTAGTGTAGATAAATGATATTTATTCGACATTTTCTTCCCATCTATATTTACACTCACTTCTAAACTTGACATGTGTAATTCATTTATTCTTTTTTCTCATATTATCCTTTGATTTTAACACTTGTCATTATCAAATTGATAGACACATAAGTAGGCACAAATGTTAAGAATCAATACCAATTATCTTTAATATATTACGGAGTATTTATAAGTAGGGGTTAGTTTATTGGTTTATAAAAGGTATTTGCGTTGAATTATGGCTCAAATATAATGTGTGATCATATTTCGTACATGTTGAAGAGCATGTTGATGAACTTGTGGAGATAAAGATCAAAGTGAAACTCATCTATTTGTAGGCCTTTGGACTTTTGACTTTCACATCTCAAACACACAAACATTCTCATTTAATTAAGCCCAAAATAATGAAAATCGTATTGATGTCATACCCTAAAATATGGATAAAACTAGATCTATCAAACTAGCCAATACTTACCAATGCTTCTCCTCAAACAATTGTTAATTTTTCAAAACACGTTTTGGCACAATCTAACAAGACTAGAGTACACGAGCTAAAAATAAAGGCGACGACTCATAACCTCCGGTAAAAATTAGTTTAGACTCGTTTAAGTAAGTAGTATGTCACCTATTACCGCCAAGTACATAAATACATGGATAGACACATACGAGAAGAGTAGTGTATCATTCACTCAACTATAAAGTGTTTGTGTCAATATATAGAATCACATTCTAATCTACATGATGTAATAATTAGCATAAGGTTGAAAATAAATATCATATACACCGCAAACACAATATGATTATTTTGGCGATCAACTTAATGAGGTGTTATGTTATGTTGAGGTTAAATGTAAGATTAGTGACGACATTTAGGTAACACATGTAGCAAATAACCTAAATAACACATTTAACAAATAAATATCAACACTAAAAAGCAAAAACTACTTCTAAACATCAAAACGGGTAACAATATTCAACTTCGTTTCATCCCATCACTACATAAACCGCCCCTAATTGTCAGAAGAAGTTCACTTTCCCGGTCTTTTGATTCCTAAATCCTTAAGTTAAGTCCCAAACTTTAGAATGCATATACCAACTGTATTCATCCAACTAATCTTATTTAAATTATATTAATTAAACAAGCTAACTTGTCAGTTAAAAGAAAAAGAAAAAATAATTATTTTAAATAAGAAATATACGAGGTAAAATACTAAAATGTATTAATCACAAGCATTTAATCATATTAAACCTTATTGACTCACATGAACTCAAAATACTTTTTCTTTAGAGGTATTTCTATTTCTGTGTGACCAATTTTATTCGTGATGTACTTAACTAGTCGATTTAACTGTTTATGTGGCCGCATTTGAACATTTCCCTACCTATCTAGTAAATATTTATCCCGTGAATGAATCAAATTTATGACTTAAATAATTTCGGACGACCTTCACGATTAAACACATAAGTACTCAATTTTTATTGTTAAATGTTAAACATGATATATCCATTTTATATCAAAATCCATGAATTATTCACCGTTTTACACGTTACATTTTATATTGGGAAAATTGGTTATATGTCCTTACAAATATCATAAATTATTTATATATCCTTGCAAAATTTCAAAATTGTCTTTATATCATTCTAAGAGTGTGCTTGGTTGGATGTATTAAAGGATAGGGGGTGATTTTTCTACCACAACTTTTAAGGTATGTACCACTTCTAATGCTTAATATACTTGTACAGTTAGCTGTAAAATCTGTACTATGTGGTATAAGCATTAAAAGTTGTGGTAGCAATATCAATTCTCTGGATGGGTAATGAGATTGATTATCATTGAATATGCTTGATTTATTGAAAGGTAATCAATCATTGCTCATTACTAGGTAATACATCATTACCTAGGGGTGATTATCGGGCCAAAACCGAACCGAACCGATAGAACCGATAGAACCGATAACCGATTAAGCATAAAATTCGAAACCGAAAACCGAACCGTTAATACTTATCGGTTTCGGTTATAGTTCGGTTTTGGTTCCGGTTTTCGGTCTAAAAACCGATATGGTCCAAAAAGCTCCAAAACCATTTTTTTGCTTACATCAATTTGAGTTTCTGAAGTAAACAACCTTAAATTATAATAGGATATTAACAAAAAAACTTATATCAATTTGAGTTTCAACTCAATTCTTATTCTCCATTGAAAAATCGTGATGTAGAAGGGATGAAGGATGAACGTGATGTACAATCGACAATGAAGTTTAGAAGTAGGAACGGTCGTATGTAAACCAAAGGATTTTAGGAAACAAAATAATTAAATTAGGTAAAAGAGATATGGAGTTATGGGACCAGTTATTCGAGGCTATCAAGGGGAGATAGTTGAGAAGTTTCCTAGTTTTTTGTCGGACTCCCTTATCGGTGCGGTTCGGTTAAAAACCGATAAAAAATGGACCGAAACCGATAAAGCCAATTTTCATAAACCGAAAACCGAACCGAATTCTGTTATCGGTTCGGTTTCGGTTCGGTTTCGGGTAATTTTCGGTTCGGTTCGGTTTTTTCGGCCCTAATGCTCACCTCTATCATTACCAACTAGATTGGGGGTAATGAACTAGGTAATGCCATAACACATAATTTATTACTTATTATTATTATATTTTATGTAATATTATTATATATATTATTAATATATAAATATATAATATAATATAATATAATATAATATAATATAATATAATATAATATAATATAATATAATATAATATAATATAATATAATATAATATAATATAATATAATAATATTATATTATATATTTATTTATTACATATATATATATTATATTATATAATATATTATTTAAATATTATATACAATATAATATAATAATATTTATTTATTATATAATATTATATAATATATTATTTAAATATTATATATATATATATATATTAATTATATAATTATGATTAATAATATTTAAATAATTATTTAGTTATTATTAATATTATTCATATATATATATATATATATATATATATATATATATATATATATATATATATATAATACATTATTTAAATATTTTTAATAGTTAAATATTACATATATATATATATTATTTAAATATTATATACATATTATTAATATTATTTTAATATATATTATATAATACATTATTATATATAATTCTATAAACTCCTTAATAACCAAGCAACACCAATGATCAAATGAATACTAAGGAAGGACCATTGCATTCCTTAGTATTCCTATTATCCATCCCTTTCTCATTACCCACTTTGAACAAAGCGCCCCTTAAATCTTCTAATTACCTTCATATCCTCCTAAACTTTTAAAACTCACTTTTATATCCAGAACCTTATTTTATAATTTATTAAATCATTATAATATCAATAACTATTATCATTAAATGTGTTTATTTAAAGAATTACTACATTACCCTTATTCTATCTTCACTTAAACCTAATCCTAAATTACATGAATGATCCACATATGAAATTGATGGCCGACTAGCCGTACAGAGGTAATTCTAGAAAACTGGTATCTAAATGAATTAATGAACTTACTTTTGATTTCTAGAAAATTGGTATCTAAATGCAAATCCATTGGTATATTGAAAATGTACAAAGGCGAACTATGTGTCCAGTATCGTGATTCCCTTAAGAGTGTAGATGTACTTTATATAATTTTGTGGGGTGTAAAATTAAATCTTACAATTAAGTTATGTATGGTGATCCTATGTTGTCATACAATAATAATTAGTTTTAGAGTATTAGTGAATATTGAAGTCAAACACCACTGGCCAATTTTCAAGAATTGTAAGGTTGATTTACATGACGATTATAAACGGTTGCTCCTTCATTTGAACACATTTATCGCTTCTGTACGGCTAGTCGCCACTCTCAATTTCATACGTGGATCATTCATTTAATTTAGGGTTAGGTTTAAGTGTTCATAGGATAAGGGTAATATAGTAATTCTTTAAATAAACACATTTAATGATAATAGTTGTTAATATTATAATAATTAATAAATTATAAAATAGATTTTTGGACATAAAAGTGAGTTCTAAAAGTTTGGGAGGATATGAAGGTAATTAAAAGATTTAGGAGGATATAAAGATAATTTTGAAATTTTACAAAGATATACAAATAATTTATGATATTTACAAGGACGATATAACCAATTTTCCCTTTTATATTTATGTGACAAAATTACTCTCTTAACCCCTTTATATATGATATGGATCTGTCGGAGTCGGACATAGCCTGTTTGGCTACCGAAATTGGCCACCGTTTTCCTCATTTCTCTCATCAACGCCATAACTCAAGAACTCAAAACAACCTCTTGATTCTTCAAAGTCCTCTTCACTTCAACGATCCGTCAACCCACAATTATTCAATTCTACGATTTCCATCTTTCAAGTAAGAATCTTTATATTCTTAGATATTTAATTTCGATTTTAGGGTATTGTTTCTTATCGAATTTTGCTATAATCAGAGATAGGGTTTTTCTTCTGGTAAGATTTCTCAACTGACGTCTTCATCGACTTTTGATTTCATTAATTCCCCCAATTCCCCTAATTTGTGCGTGTTTATTTGCTTGATCTGGGATTTCATTTTGAGAACCTTAATTTTGATATATGGTTTTGAGTTTGCGTTTGGAGATCTGGCAGTTCATACTTCTCTAATTGATTTGATGATTTTCACAATGCACATGTTCGATCATCTGAATTTTGGGAGACAGTTTAGCTGTTACTGGCCCCCTTTGACGATATTTTTGCCCTGATTATTCATGCGTTAACTTACAATAGTGAAATAGTTCACTTTTAGCATGATGCTGTCGGCAGTAATGGAGCCCAAATAACAAAATGGGGATCCATAAATTGATTATATGTTTTATTTTTTGGGTTCAAATTCCTTTAATTTATGATCCTTTACTATAGTTTGCATCACATAATTGTAGTTATAACTTATAATAAGTTGATGCACCACATTGTGCACACATAGTGTTAGTTTTCTTGGATTTCCATCAATCAAGCTTAATGGCAATACATGGTGTTTTAAGTTGTAATTAAGATGCATACAGTGACAACTTTATGTGTTTGTTCATAGTTAACTGCTTAAATTCCAGAGTTACGTTCTGAAAATGATCATATATTTGTTAATTTTTCAGTTAAATCTCTTATTTTTTTTATAAATATTAATTAAAATTTATTAAACAGGTCCCAAGTTTCACTATCTCAAGAAATCTTGATTGTAAGGCCTAGGTTCACATATGAGCTTTAATGGCCGACCAACCTAATTTTCCAACTGGATACCCAATCACTCCCTCAACCCCCGACCCAAAATCCCATAGGCCCGAAATAAGCCCGCCACCTTTTACCCCACCTACGGGCCCGAGATTTGTACCACCCAATTTACAACCCAACCTGCTTCTTTCTCCATTATCTGCAAATGGAGCTAGAACAGGAAGCCCTGTTCCCCGCCTGAGTACACCGCCAGGGCCGCCGGTGTTTTCTTCGCCGGTGAAACCTGCCGCCGTGCCGGTTAGAACATCTCCGGCGACCCCACAACCGGTTGCGTTTTCACAATCAGCACCTTCAAATTATGCAGATGGTGGGAATGAATTTCAACGCCAGGTGTCAAGTGATGCAGAGGACATGGTGTCGATTACTGATGCACCAAATGTTCTACTTTCAGCACGTAAGGTATTTAGTTAGTTATTAACTCATTGTACTATTGTCTTGTTATAATTTATTTGTAGTATGTAATGGGTTAAAACCGTTAAATGGGTAATTTTAAAATGTAGGTACTGAAGCAAAAGAAACTAATGAATGTAGCCAGTTTGGGTTTTGGGGCATTAGTTTCTCCTGGGCGTGAAGTCCTACACGGGCCCCAAATAATCCAACACGACCCGCATCGTTGCCAAAACTGTGGAGCTTATGCAAATCTTTACTGCAACATTTTACTCGGGTCGGGTCAATGGCAATGTGTAATTTGCAGAAACCTAAACGGGAGTGAAGGTCAATACATAGCTTCAACAAAACAAGACCTTTTACACCTACCCGAATTAGCATTCCCGATGGTCGATTTCGTTCAAACCGGGAATCGAAGACCCGGTTTCATTCCCGCTTCTGATTCCCGTATGTCAGCACCAATTGTTCTTGTTGTTGATGATTGTTTAGACGAGCCACATTTACAACATTTACAAAGCTCGTTACACGCGTTTTTGGATTCACTTTCTCCAACAACGAGAATCGGGATTGTTACTTACGGGCGTACGGTTTCGGTTTATGATTTTTGTGAAGGATCGATTGCTTCTGCTGATTTGTTACCGGGTAGCGTTTCACCAAATCAAGAATCGTTGAAACAGTTGGTTTATGGAACAGGTGTTTACTTGTCTCCAATTCATGTTTCGTTACCGGTTGCGCACTCGATTTTTTCGTCTTTGAGACCGTATAAAATGAACGTTCCGGAAGCTTCTAGAGACCGTTGCATGGGTGCTGCAATTGAGGTCGCGTTAGCCGTCGTTCAAGGCCCGTCTGCCGAAATGCCACACCCTAAAAAAGCGGGTGGTAGCAGTAGGATAATCATCTGTGCGGGCGGGCCCAACACATACGGGCCCGGGTCCGTCCCGCACTCGTTTAACCATCCAAACTATCCCCATATGGAAAAAACCGCGATAAAATGGATGGAGAATTTGGGCCGTGAAGCTCATAAACGTAACACGGTAATCGACATTTTATGTGCGGGAACGTGTCCCGTTAGGGTTCCAATTTTACAACCGATTGTGAAGTCTTCTGGCGGGATTTTGATCTTGCATGATGATTTTGGTGAAGCGTTTGGTGTGAATCTTCAACGGGCTTCGAATCGTGCTGCGGGCTCTCACGGGCTGATGGAAATCCGGTGTTCTGATGATATAAATGTGACCCAAGTTATCGGGCCGGGTGAAGAAGCACATACGGATAACCATGAAAGTTTCAAGAACGATAATTCGGTTTCCATACAAATGCTAAGTGTAGAAGAAACACAATGTTTTGCAGTATCGATGGAGACACCTGGAGATTTAAAAAGTGATTATGTTTATCTTCAATTTGGAATTCTTTTTTCAAATTTATATCAAGCGGATGTTACACGTGTCATTACGGTTAGATTAGCGACAATTGATAGTGTAACAGATTATCTAAATAGTGTTGAAGATGAAGTAGCTGCAGTTATTATTGGTAAACGAAGTTTATTAAGAGCTAAAAACATGTCAGATGCAGTCGATGTAAGAAAAACAGTTGATGAAAGGATTAAAGATATAACAAACAAATTTGGATCAGAAATGCCAAAATCAAAAGTATATCAATTTCCAAAGGAATTATCGTATTTACCAGAGATATTATTTCATCTTAAACGGGGCCCGCTTTTGGGTAGTATTTTAGGGCATGAAGATGAAAGATTGGTTTTAAGGGATATTTTCTTAAATGCAAGCTTTGATTTGTCTTTAAGAATGGTTGCTCCAAGATGCCTTATGCATCGTGAAGGAGGGACTTTTGAGGAATTGCCAGCTCATGATCTTGCAATGCAATCTGATGCTGCTGTTGTTCTTGATCATGGGACAGATGTCTTCATTTGGTTGGTAAGTGTGTGTGTGTGTGTGCAACTATGACCCATTTTTGAATAATTAGAATTTATTATCTAATTATTGTTTTTGGTTGGGGTTTTCAGGGTGCAGAACTTGCTGCGCAAGATGGAAGAAGTGCAGCAGCATTAGCAGCCTGCAGAACATTGGCTGAAGAACTCACTGAACTGAGGTTTCCAGCTCCTAGGATTCTTGCATTTAAAGTAAATATTTCTTCAATCCAATTAAATTATTTTTAATAAACAATTATATTATGATAATATAAATGTTTTAATTAAAACTTGTTTGTAACAGGAGGGAAGCTCTCAAGCAAGGTATTTCGTGTCCCGGCTAATTCCTGCACACAAGGACCCTCCTTATGAGCAAGTGAGTTGACCATAAAAGTTGACCAATTTTGACCCATCACCCAAACATACCCGAATTACCTGTTTTTGTCACCTATGAAATAATCTAACACATAAGTGAAAACTTGTATTGACAGGAAGCAAGATTTCCTCAGCTTAGAACATTGAGTGCAGAACAAAGAAGAAAGTTGAAAAGCAGTTTTATTCATTTTGATGAACCAAGTTTTAGCGAATGGATGCGTAGTCTCAAAGTATTGGCTCCCGAACCCACTTAAACATTCGGGTTTTCAAATCGAGTCAACAACAAACATCGTAATAATTTTTATTTTTTCTTTTTCTTTTTGAAAGTTGAACGCAGTGTTTAGATTTTGTTTTTGTTTTGTTTACATTGGGATTTGGATGCCAAAATGCAGCAATGAGGAAATAAGTTGGAATATAGAAGGAAAAGAAAAAACTAGTTACTTTAGATGGTTCAGTTTTATGGCTTTCCCTTAGTTTTGTTGGTCGTTTTATAGACAAAAGTGCATGGGGGTGTATATATGTTGTGTGTACATGCATAGTATATATACGCGTGCGCATGTGCGGTACCAGAGAAAATATGAAGGTTGGCAAAGTTCTTTTACAACAAATCAAATTGAAGCAATTGAGGTTCTAACTAGTTTTAAAAGACAACGAATTTGGAGAGTTTAACTCTACTTGTAAATTACAAGCTTGAATGACACTTAAATCACTCACTACAACAAAAAAACATGTTTTATAGCTGGGAATATACACCAGCTGATGTTCAACCCAGAAAGAAATTGTAAAAACTAAATTTGGCAGATGTTTCACACTTCAAAAAATGTAATTATTACCATATTTATAGACTTCAAATATTCTTTCACTAGCCTATAACGTCAAATATTGTAATGCATTATCTACCATATTTATAGACTTCAATTATTCATTCTTCATCGTTATGAACCACATGTCAACACATTACACGCATTACTAGTTTATAGAATTCTTCAATTGGGTGGCATCCTTTTTGTCTTTTAGTGTGATGGCCTAGGATGAGGCGGTACTTGTGATATTTAGGCTTGAGACACATTTTATTTTCTTTTTTCTTTTTCATGATATACGAAATCTAATAATTATTATTATTGTTTTTGAACAGTCTTGTAATTATGATGTAAAATGTTTACCTAATAAATAAAGGGAATTATTTTAGACACCATTTTCTCTAGTTATCACCAAATGATTTCGAGTTCTGCGTAATTGAAATGTTTATATAATAAATAATCTTAATGAAAAAAATCAAATAGTTAAAAGAAATCAAAACATTCAAGATCCTAACTGGATGTGATTTTAAATAAATTAAGTATTTAGCAACTTTAAATGATGACACATCAACACGTGCATTCCATGACAATTGTCTTTAACACAAACATCGCCATTTTGTCCTTGTCCATCTTTGACCTCTACTTTTTAACAACTACTTTCACGCCTCCCCATGCACCCCTTCGGCCACACAAGCCCTTTAAAATGTATTGGTGTATATTGTAATCCGATGGAGGAAAAGACTTCTAATCTAGTGGTATTAGTGAAAAAGATAAGTTGTTGTCCACGACCTATTCAAGTTTTGTCGTGGATAAATGGTGGGGTTTATTCCCCATAGGTGGAGTGTTCGAGGTAAGGTATACTGCTGCTTGTGAATGTCACTATCTAGTCTCGAACAACTAACTTACTAACTAACCGTTAAAAAAAATGGTAATCCGTTGGGATAAATAAAAATGATGTAGATTATATACCATTAAGTAAAACCAAATACTTACTTCCTCCGATTCAAAATAAGTGATACACTTTCCTTTTTGGGGTGATTCAAAATAAGTGATACACTTTAAAAAGTTTCCTTATTTGGCAAAAAGAATGGGACCCACACCCACTAACTATCTACTTTAACAAAGTGAAATGACCCCTTTACCTTTACTTTTTACTTTTAAACATCATTAATATTACTTTATTCAAAAAGTGTGGGACCCATTCCCCACTAACCATCCAATTAATCTAATTTAAGCATCATTATAATCTTTTGCCTCAAAAACCGTGAAACTTCAAGTGTATCACTTATTTTGAATCGGAGGAAGTACTAAAGAAGTAAGGCGTGGTTGTTGAGGTGTATCACTCTTTTCCCGGTGAGGACTGCGAGGACTCCAAAAAAACCCTAAAAATGATCCAAAACAAACTTTTTTCAAAAAAAAATTCTTTTTTATTTATCAAAATCACAGCATATAACATCCAAAAAAAATAAAAAAAATTCAAAAATGATCCAAAAAAATAAAAATGGATCTTAATAATGATACACAAAAAAATATGGATCATTATTATGATCCACAAAAAAAGTGGATCATAATTTTTTTTTCAATTTTTTTTTTTGTCAAATGTAGTAATAATCATGTGGAGTTATATATATTTTTTTCGGAATTTTTTGAAATTTTTTTGAGGTATCCTCGCGAGTCCTCACCGGATCCCACTTCTATATATATATATATATATATATATATATATATATATATATATATATATATATATATATATATATATATATATTAAATTCATAAAAAAATTATAAATTTACTGATTTATATAATAATTCATATATGAAGTTTACAAAAATTATTATATCTAAATTTATAATTATATTTTTAATCGTAAGAGAACCCGAATTTATAATTATACAAAAACCCCACGATAAATTGTCATGCATCTTGTCGCTAATTATTCTATTTTGTAATGGTATTGTCTAGGGGTGTTCATTAAACGGTTTGACCCGAAAAACCAGCCAAACCAAATGACATTGGGTGAAACGGGTCTGGCTTATATGGGTTTGGTTCGGATTTCGGGTGTAACCAAATTCACATTCGGTTTTACGATTTGGATTTGGATTCAAAAATTCTTATTCGGTGTGCACCCGAATAACCCAAATAAAAGTAAATGACTTAATTTATTTATATATTTTATCCCATACCATAGAAAATTAGAAACCATTCATTCATTCATTTGGAAATTTCAACTAAAATCACGGTAGAATTATTCATTTTATTGCTATTATTTTATAACATTTGTTGCAACCTTAGTGTGGATGATTTATTAACTTTTAAAAATATTAAGGACAATTATCTTTTATAGATCATTCTCTTATTTGGTTTTATGGAGAACCGACCCGAATAAACCGAAGACTTATTTGGTTGGTTTGGTTTGGTTTTAATTAATTTGGTTTGGGTATTGGTTGGTCAAAAATAATTTTAAAAACCGAATAACCCAAACCCGATTAACCCTACTAAACCAAAAACCGCCCAAACGTACACCCCTAGCATTGTCGTTCTCACATCTAGTTGGTTTTTTAAAATTCTTAGTTTGTCAATAAAAAAGATGCAAATGATTACTTTAACTTATCTATAACAAACTCGTCCAAAGCAAATTTCCATACAACTTACACAACTGGCCTTTGATGCAGGAGAGAATTCATTTGATAATCAAGTTGATGACGTTATTAAAAAAAAACATATTTTGTTATTCTCCGTATGCTGACCAACTTGATTTAAGTGTCAGAATTTATAATTAAAAAGTTTTTGATCACGGAGTTTGAGTTTTTAAATTGGGTTTAAACCCACGAATATAGACATTCTATTAACCCAAGGTGTTCGGTCTAGGAATATTATTTCATTTTTTTTCACTTTATTACTGAATTCATAACAAATAAGAACCCGACTTGATTGCGTTTGCTTATTTAGCTTTAACAGATTTTCGTGATTATGTTTGTTCACTGCGAAAATTTGTTAACCTTGTTCTGTTCTTCATGGTTGTTTATATTGTTAAGATGGTAAAGTAAATGAAACAATACAAACAAATAAACACTATATAATAAAAACACACGCACAACGCCCTCAAAGATTGATGAACCTTACTAAACACAATACCCAATGTTCAAGATTATATACATGTGCCCAACATTTTCCAGCTTTTCAAGTTCAGTACACAAAAACGTGTATTATTGTGTCCAAGGTTGGTTAATGTATCATGTCATTTAAAATTCTTAATTATAAAAGATTTCATATCTTTTATTCGAGCAAATAAATTATTATTTGTGGGAAGGCATTACACACAGAAGGTCATATGACAAATCTTTAGAGTACGGAGAATAACAAAATATTATATTTAATAAAATCTCAAAAAAATTGTCAAATTATATATAGGGGTATTTATAAATATTTGAGATAGATAAAGGTAAATTAGAAATATTGTAAAAGAAAAAGCTTTTGTAAAGGTTAATCATTGGAGATGCTATTTATGAAAAGGTTTTAGGTTAGTGGAATGTTGATGTGGCAAAAGTAATAAGTCTTTGTGAGGTTAACCATTGGGGATGCTCTAAAACACTTTCTCTCTCCAATCAAACTTTATATTTTAATCAAAAGTAATACCAAATACCCCACCACTAACTATCTCCTAAAAAGTTGTACCCATGAGAAATGAGAACTTTATTTAGGGACGGAGGGAGTATAAAATAATATTTTTCTACGACTAAAAATGTCAGATTGCACAACTTAGTCACCAATTTTGACATCATTACGCCATCCAACAATTATCGCTTTTCTAACTTAAAAGTTTTGTCACATTAATAATACATTATTTTTTTTTATTCTGAAACTTACAAGTTTATACAAGAACGTCTCTTCATTTATTATTAAGCTTTGCCACATTGCTACTTTTTAATTAAATACAAGTTTTAATATATTTCTAAATATAAAAACAAAATAAAAAGATAAAACAGAAAATTAAAAATAGTAATTTTAAAGACAATATTATAAAAATTACTAAAAAAACACTTTGTTTTGCGCACACTCTCCCCTCTCTATTTTTTTTCTCTTTTATTCCTTCTCTTTTATATTTTCTCGTTAGTTAACTTAAAAGAGAGATGAGATTCAATTTTGTTTGAACGAAGTTATGCAGTGATATCTAAACGGTGAATATAACTTTCTCGAACCTATCTTATTTTCCTGGGAGATAAACTTAGCAATTTTTTTATCTCTTGAGTAATAGACTCAATAGATGAGATGAGTTGATTCGGTGGAAAAAAGTGATGATACCAAGTGGGAGAGGTCTTGACTAATGGGAAATTGAAAGACCGGAAATTATTGCTACGAAGTTAGGGCTCTGACAAGTAAGCAATTTACCAAAAAGCACATTAAAAGTTAGTTTAGAGTGTTTATGTGTCTGCTGTTAAAAAAAATACTCAATATATTATTTTCATGACAAACCCCACCCCCCTACACATATGATTCTCGTGCAATTTGCCTTCATCTTTCACCCTTGGCGTGCTCAGCTCCAGCTCTAGCTCTAGCTCTAGCTCGTATAATAATAATCACATAACGGCACACTATATATGCAAACAAATCTGTATCTATAATTGCTTTATGTATATATACCTCCATTTTCATTTGATATTGATGTGACCTACCTGCTCGTTCTGCTGGTCCCTGTCTCTCGCTCGCTGTTCATAGTAAGTTTAAATTATTAATTACCTTACTTTCTATCGTGTTTTTTATAGTTTGTTTATTTTCTCGACTTGATTTCAATGGAATTTAAAGTTTCGTGATCTGGATTTTGTGTTTTCTCTGTTTATCGATTGTAAAAAAGAGAATGTTGAAGTTTTGTTTGTGCTGAAATGCTGAATTCATTAGGTACTTGTACGGAACTTATTGATATGGTCAAATTCTCGATAACTTTCTCTGTTTTGACGTAATTTAGGATGGATTGTAAGCTATCTGATCTGAATTTTGTGTGTTATCTGTTGATTTTACCTGTTATTGATAACGCACTAGTTATTTGTACGGTACTCATTACTGATTGATGTTTGATATGATCAAATTGTCAACGATTTTTCAAGTTTTGAAGTAATTTTCGACGGATTTGAAGCTACATGATCTGAATTTTGTGTTTGATGATTTGATTTTCTCTGTTGACGATTGTAAAAGGAGAACGTTAAAGGTTTTGTACTGAATGCATTAGTTACTTTTAGTCTCTTATGGTACTCATTACTCGTTATGTTTAATATCATCAAAGTTTCAATAGTTTTTCTCCTGATCTGAAATTCGTGTTTTGTTGTGCGTTTCGTATTTTTCTTTCGATCGTAAGTTCGTCTTTTCAACATGTAAGCTTGAAGGTTCTGTCTGAAGTGCATTAAGAACTTGTACGGTGTCTGTTGATACTTAACATGATTAATCAAATTATTAAGAAGTTTATCATTTTGTGAAGTTAATATTGATACATTTTAAGTTTCTCGATCTAAATTTTGTGTTTAGTTGTGCGTTTGTTCATGCGTTTTCTCCTTCAGTTCTCAGGTAATCGATTGTACGGTCGTCTTTAGGTCTACTTTTTAAAATTCTCTCTATTCCTGGCTTTAATTTGATCATTATTTATTTATTTTTAAAAGATGGTACTTATCCATTATGATTATAAAAGTAATTATCCTTGCATTCATAATTATCGTCTAATAATTTCAAACAGCATTTATATCTATTTAAAATATTCTATAAAAATCTACTTCCTCCGGTTCAAAATAAATGATACACTTTCTTTTTTGGGTTGATTCTGATACACTTTGAAAAATTACCTTATTTGACAAAAAATAGTAAACTCACACCCACTAACTATCTATTTTAACAAAGTGAAATAACCTTTTTACCCTTACTTTTTACTTTTAAACATCATTAACCTCACTTTATTCAAAATATGTGGGACCCATTTCCCACTAACCATCCAATTAATTTAATTTAATTATCATTATAATCTTTTATCTTAAAAACCGTGAAACTCAAAGTGTATCACTTATTTTGAATCAGAGGAAGTATTTTAAATGTTTGGTGTAATGTTTTAAAATCTAGATTTTAAATTGAAACGATTGATGCTCTATATAAGGTTGAATCGGTTTAACCTGATTATAATATTATTAAATATTTATATTAAATTAAGAGAAATTGAATTGATGTTTACTACTTCCTCCGTATCAAAATAAGTGACACACTTTTCATTTTGGGGTGTATCAAAATAAGTGACACACTTTGAAAACTTTCCTTATTTGGTAAAAATAGTGGGACCCATTCCCACTAACTATCCACTTTAATAAATTGAAATTACCCTTATACCCTTACTTTTACTTTTAAAACTCATTAATATCACTTTATTCAAGAAAAGTGAGACCCATTCTCCACTAATTATGTACTTTAATCTATTTTAACCTCTACTTTAATCTTTTACCTCAAAAAATGTGTAAGCCAATTTGTGTCACTTATTTTGATACGGAGGAAGTATTTGTGCTTATTTCATATGCTTACTCATTATAAGATGATATGTGCAATCTACTAATTTTACTCATATCATCCTTTGATTTTGATACATGTGTTGATCACTTAGATACAAATAGGTATATAAATGGAATAAAACCTAAAAAAATACAAAACAAATATTATAATCAATTAACCCAACCCGAGTTGTAAAACTTGGGTTTGACATTATCATGCCTCAATCGCGATTTGTTCAGTTGCATATATTCTGGTACTGTGAGCTAATATGGCTGTACACTGGCGTTACTTATTTAAAATGTTGATGCCTACTCGAATCTGAATTAGGGGTTTAATTTTCGATGTGTTGCCATACTACGCAGTCAATTATCAGTGGTACTGTGAGCTAATTTTGTTGTACAATGGCATTAATGATTAATCATATAAATTATGATATACACCAAAATCTGAATTAGGGGTTTCGAATCTTGATGCGTTTTCAGCAGTTAGTAGTCTAAAGTTCTTTAATGTTAGCGCTTTTACTCATGCAGTTATATCTAATAATGCCACCTTAGTTGGGTTTCGAGTTTTGTTATAAATTATTGAATTGCCATGTGAATATTAGGGGTTTGAATCTTATATTCTTTCAGTAGTTATTAATCCCAATTTATGCTTTTAGGGATGTTATACATACGATTATGAAATGTAATAATTGCTTAGATGGTTGTACATTAAGTTTTACATGTAATGGGAAATTTTCAATAAAAAATGGTAGTACTGCCATTATTTCTGTAGAGTAACTTGGATGAAGTTTAACTTTTATGTAGTCCACATGTTTGATGAAATGTCTCGGTCAAGTTCTGAATAAAATTAAATACTTTTTTATATATTTTTTCAAGCTGCAATTATGAGCTTACCACCTGTTATTCATTTGTACATGTCCAATTCTTCGAGATGAAATGTCCCAATTATGTTTGACCTCAAATCTTGACATGTTTCCACATTATTACTACTGTTAAAACAACATTTCAAGTAACTTATAAATGATTGGTTTTTATGTTGCACAAAATGACTGAACAAAATGCAGATCATTGATACATTTGAGCGAGTATGTCTACAACATCAGCGGATTCGACACGAAACGATGGTGTGAAAAAGGATAATGATTTTGATTTCTCAAAATTAGCTGATAAACCGAAACCATTGAATATCGAGAGACAAAGATCATTAGATGAAAGATCACTTGTTGAAGCATCATCACCACATTACAGTGTATTTGGTGCAGATTTTGAGAGCATTTATTCACCAAGTAAAAGATTATCTTTTAATTCAATTGGTGGGTTTGAACCACACCCAATATTTGTTGAGGGTTGGGAGTCTTTGAGGAAAACAATGGTGTATTTTCGTGGTCAACCAGTTGGGACTATTGCAGCACTTGATAATTCTGATGACAAATTAAATTACGATCAGGTATTTACTCAGTAAAATATCATATTCTACTTTCCTACTTTCTTTAATTATATAATTTTGAACAAAAAGTACTTGTATTTTCACAGATGAATTACATTTTAACTGTTATTGATCATGTTTGTTAAATAAGTCTGTTTAAAATTTAAACTGATATAAAGTATGTGATTGAAAATATCTGAATGTGCAATGATGTTTTCATCTACTTTCCCATTTTTTAGAACTGGGAAACTATAGGGTGCGTTTAGTTACAGAAAATTATCTCTAATATTTATAGAAAATAAAAGGTGTTTTTTATCTCTAGAAAACTACTGAATATTCTACAAACATGTTTAAATGCTTTCATTTTCCAGTTTAGAAAAACAAGAGGAGCTTTCTGTTTTCTATCTTTTGAAAAAAAAAAAAGTTGACACTCAGTTTTCATAAATTAAGTTATGAATTTGGAAAATGGGTTTCTATTTTCTATGAAATTGTTTCCTCAAAAGTCGAAAAATAGTTGGACACCCTGTTTTATCGGGCCATATGTTTATTTTTTGTATTTTTGTATTTGGTGTTATTTTTCTACAACTAAATAAGTTGCATGATTTGTGTATATGCCTATATTGTAACTAGAATATTTCCATTAAATCTGACATGTTGTTAACCAATTAATTACAGGTTTTTGTGAGAGATTTTGTTCCAAGTGCATTAGCTTTCCTAATGAACGGAGAACCAGAAATCGTGAAAAACTTTCTTCTAAAAACTCTTCGACTCCAGTCATGGGAGAAAAAAATCGACCGGTTTCAACTGGGTGAAGGTGTAATGCCTGCTAGTTTCAAAGTTCTTCACGACCCCATTCGAAATACTGAAACTTTATTAGCTGATTTTGGTGAAAGTGCAATTGGTCGGGTTGCACCTGTTGATTCTGGATTTTGGTGGATTATTTTACTCAGAGCTTATACTAAATCAACTGGTGATACTTCATTGGCTGAAAGACCTGATTGTCAAAATGGCATGCGGTTGATTCTTGCCTTATGTCTTTCTGAAGGATTTGATACTTTCCCAACTCTTCTTTGTGCTGATGGTTGCTCTATGATTGATCGTAGAATGGTCAGTTTTTAATTATTTATTTTATATATTATATGACACACACTCACACATAAACATACATATATAAATGTATGCAGGGTGTGTATGGATACCCGATAGAGATACAAGCCCTATTCTTCATGGCATTAAGATGTGCATTAGTGTTACTGAAACAAGACGCGCAAGGAAAAGAACTGATTGACCGAATAGTCAAACGTCTGCACGCTCTAAGTTTCCACATGAGAAGCTACTTTTGGTTAGACTCAAAGCAACTAAACGACATCTATAGGTACAAAACTGAAGAATATTCTCATACAGCTGTCAACAAGTTCAATGTAATTCCTGATTCTCTCCCTGAATGGATTTTTGACTTTATGCCAACTACTGGTGGGTACTTTATTGGAAACGTGGGGCCCTCGAATATGGATTTCCGTTGGTTTTGTTTGGGGAATTGTATTGCCATTCTTTCGTCTTTAGCGACACCTGAACAAGCGTCGGCAATTATGGATCTTATTGAAGAAAGATGGGGAGAGTTGGTGGGTGATATGCCTGTGAAAGTTTGTTATCCGGCAATTGAAGGACATGATTGGAGGATTATTACTGGTTGTGATCCCAAAAATACTAGGTGGAGTTATCATAATGGTGGATCATGGCCAGGTATTCTATTAATTAATTTCATAAAAATTTCTCTATTTTTCATCTCCAATTTTTCTAGAAAATTAGATAGAATGCCACTCAAAATTTTCATTTTCCAATTTAGAAAACAATGGGAGTTTTCTATCTCAAAAGGAAAATAGTTGAAAAATATAAAAGTCTGTCTTCAGAAATTTAGTTACAAAATTGAAAAGTGAATTTTTACTTTTATATTAAACTAAAAATGGTTTGACTCTCAAAGTCAAATCGGTGCTCTAAATGTTCTATCCTATTTTAGAGCATCAAATAACTTGACAAGTATTTAGTTTGACATTAAAAAGTAGTCGGTTTGACTAGAGATAGTCAAACACGGGCTATTTTCTGAAATCATGTCTTCCTAGTATCAGCTACTTTAAGCTACTTGTACTATGCATTCACGTCATGCACTCGCAAGTTAAAAAAAAAGACAAAAAGTTTGATATCTATTTTGAAGTTGAAATCTGAATTGTTTGACTTTCAAAAGTCAAACAAAATCTTGTGCTTCGTAGGAACATTTTTTGTTGAAACAAATTTGTTGTGAGTGCAGTGCTGCTATGGTTGCTGACAGCTGCATGTATCAAAGTGGGCCGGCCCCATATTGCAAAACGTGCAATTGAGGTAGCGGAAAAAAGGCTGGCAATAGACGGTTGGCCGGAATATTATGACGGGAAAAGCGGTCGGTACATTGGAAAACAAGCTCGTAAGCATCAAACATGGTCAGTTGCTGGTTATTTGGTAGCAAAAATGATGCTTGAAGATCCTTCACATTTAGGTATGATAGCACTTGAAGAAGACAAGCAAATGAAACCCATGATCAAAAGATCTTCTTCGTGGACTTGTTAATGGTTTTTGTTTTTTCAAGTATTTGTTTGATTCTGGTAGGGTTTGTCTACACATTGTGATTCAGTGTTTTGGAGATAATTGATTCTTGTTTTGTAGAAAGAGATGCAGAACTCAAGAGTTTGTTATGGAGTCATTTTCTACTTTGTGAAACATTACCCATTATTTTGACTTTACCCATCTATTTTTTATATGATAATTTGGGTTCCAACTCGCTTTGTAACTCTGTGGCTACTACCCTTATGGTTCCCAACCTCTGTGGTCACAAGTCCACTACCCTTATGATAACTCGAATTCCGACTCGCTTTGTAATCAGTTTCGGGCTTTCATGAGCACCCTAAATACATTTTAAATCACGTCATAATTTTGATTCATTACAAGTTATACATAAAAACAAGAGTTAATAGCAAGAATGATCTTTGTTGGTTGGCCAAATTTCACCGTACTTCTAATAAGTGCATACGCAATACCTAACATTTGCATTTTTGGCAGTTTTTGATCCCTTGGCCTTAACGGTGATCCGTTAGTTAGGGGCATTTTGGCCATTTTACTTATTTGGTAACGTCAATTTAGCCCCTTTTCTTTTATAATTTCTTCGAAATTACACCCCAAAACACTCGTCTTATACTCTTCACCTTCTATGCAACCTCTCACAGTCACAGAGTCACTACACGTCCGGCACTGTCAACAACCACCGAATGATTTTCCGTCTGTCTTCCCCGTCGATAAATTCCGGCACAGTTTAGGTATTTTGGCAAATTATAGGTACACGCGCATTCCATATTTGATCACGATTTTAAATCTGCTTATTGATCCAATACTTGTCAATTACAAAAATTTCAACGAACATCAATTGAAACATGATATAATTTGTTCTTGTATGCGTGAAATTTAGTATGATGGGTCGGAAAAAAATATTCTTTTCAGCTATTATGTGAATGGAACTTACTATTTTGCAAGTGATTTTTTGTTTTTGTTTTTTATTGTTGATATCTAGAAACTAATGATCGATTGGGGGATTCTATACTGTTATTGGTATTCAAAGCTTGTAATATTCCAATTAGTTGATTCCATAGTCGATAGGGTTGATCACAATTCAATTTCGGATTTTATAATAGCTTTGGTTTAGAAATCAGACAGTGTTGACCTCATTTCACTGTTGATTTATCCATGTTCAGAGAAGAAGGTGTACTTCACATTATTAGAAATACATATATTTATGCTTCTTCAGTTATGATATGTTGGCAGCATTGGAACAAATTTCTGCTGCAGCTATAACAACTCAAATATTGATGAAATTAATGGCAAATTATTATAATGTTCAAATCCAAGATAAAATGGGTGGCTCTTGGAGGTCTTGTTCTATCTATCCTATTATTGCTTGTACATATGTTTCCTGCAAATACTAGTGCAGAGCTAGTACAATATCATGTGATGACGGGGTTTGTTGTGGATTTAAGCGTAAATGTTGAGGGAAAACAGGTCATGCTTGTACTTGATCTTAAGTTCTGTAAATGTATATAATTATATATTTTTTCAACCGCAATTGTGATTATTTGTTGGTCATCTTTTTTGTTATTTCTGGTTTTTTGCATCTAGAAAGTTGTGGAATAAGGTCAAACCTTTAGAAGCTTTGCAGCCCCTAGAACTAAATATCCTGGTAATGGTCAAGCCCTTTTTTAAGTTATTGAATTTATATATTTAATCAAAATTAAAGGTATTATTATTTTTGTTACAAAAATCAGGACTACTTTGATATCCTAAAGATATTAGAGTTTTTTAATAACCACAATGAGGACTTTTTTATATTAAAGTTGCTAACAATTGTTGATCGTGGAAACTGTATTTTCTCAACAGGAAATTTCTGGCTAATCTGTTCAACAGCTCTGGAGACGATTTTTATTTCCCAAACAAAAATTGGATTTTGTCAGCATGGAAACATCTAAACAAGAGCCTTGAAGAGGAAGGACTGAAAAGACAATTTCATAAATCAAAACCAAACTCATTTCTCTCACATCCAATCCCAGAATGCTCCTGTACAGTCTCTAAACCAGATAGTGACAACGAGTGTCCCAAATGGCTCAAAGACAGTTTTTTAAAATCTACAACACACGAAAGTAGTACAATATATGAAAATGAAGAATCTGATGATGAAATTGACTATGGGGGGTTTGAGTTTTGAAGATGAAAGTAGATCCAGATATTCGAATTTTGAACAAGATTTGGAAATGGATCCTAATTATTAGAGGTTAAAGTATAGATATGTGCAGGGTTTTTGTTCCTTTTTTTACGTTATTTACGGGATATTTTTTTGGATAGAGCCTAGAGGGTAATAAAAGGAGACCATAGGAACTTTGGTGAGCATTTGTTGTCAAATATTACGAACAACACATGTTAGAATATTACTTTGCATTTTGTTATATAGCGGCTTAGAATGAATATAATCATACACACACACATATCGGTATGAGAAATTGATTCAACATTGTGCTTGAAGACTAATCGGTGCAAATGTACCTTTAATTCGACTTTTATTTGGAAACTACATAAATTTCTATGCATTTTAATATATAATTTGGAGAGATTTCTATCTATTAATTACATGATTTTGTCAAGAGAGGTAAAGAAATGAAATGAACATTAATGAATGTACAATGTATGTATCATGAAACATACAAAAGGGACGTGAGCTCAAAAAATTCGTCTTCTTGGCATGAAATGGTTAGGCCTCCCATTGGATGATCAAACCCAAATTCTTCCTCTGATTGACGCAACAAGTCTTGGAATAACGGTTGTTGCAAGAAAGATAACGGGACCACAAACCGCCTCTTCTTGTTCTCCCCAACATACACTGCTAGATGACCTTTCGGTACATCGCTTTGATTATTTCTGTTGCGATTATAAGCATTCAGTTTGCTAAAACTTTTGACATTAGAAATCAACGAAGAAGATAACCGCAAACGGCCCATGTTTACTAGGACTCTAGGAAATAAAAATTTGTATAAATTCTTGGAGGAACAAAGATTGCAAATTAGTAGCTTTGAAGGTATGGAATATATCGAATAGAAGACTTGTAGGTTAAAAGATTTTTGAGGTATGTATTTATAGCTTGCTTGCTTTACAACTTGACTGGTAGGCAGCTCACCTGGCTTTTCCATTCAACATCTTTTCCTAGAATGTATTCTATTAATTTTCAGCTTATTTAATTCAAAAATTGTATTGTTTAATTTTAAATAGAAATATATATGAGGAGCCGCGTATAAGTCGGGCACACAAGCATTTATTTATGCAACTAAAGCTAAGGAATCTTCACATTTACACCTCAAATTTAGCAAAATGATTAATTATTGGTTTCACATGTACTTCCTCCGTCACTATGAGAAAGATCATACGAATTTTTCTTCTTGTTTACTATGAAAGTCAAACAATTGTAGATTTGTAGTGAAATTAGAAACTCGAGAAGTCAGCATATATTCAGATGCTCACATGCCAGGAATATTAATTGAGTTTCCAAGAAAACTTAGCTTTAATTTCTTTTTATTTTACAAATCTGACACTGTAAAGTATCTGATAGACGTCGACGAATACACCTGATGCTTACAGAAGATGTAAACAATATTTTTCTTTCCAGATATACTGACGGTGTAAAGTATCTATGATTTCGTACGGAGAAATTAAATTTATTAGTTAGATTAATTCATTGTCGATTACAACAAACTCCTTCTCAATCGAGAATGGTTTAAAACAACGCTTTGAAGTGATTATTTCACAACACTTTAAATGGCGAGTTCGGAACGAGATGGTGTAACGAGCCAACAAAGCAACAAAAAAAAAAAACACCTTATATTAATTAACACAATTCATGATACTGACTTATATAAGCATGCGACATAGCGAATTGATCGAGTGACCCATCAACCAAGATGTTGTGGATTGAAGACTGGCTTGATATATATTTGTATTAATTAAAAGGTGTGTAATGAGCCAGTGTGCGACTCTTTCCTGCTAAAAAAATAGAATTAAAAACATGGCGTATTTCAAATCTTGTTTTGACTACATATATACTACAAACATAGCTACGTTGTTTAAGATAGCTTTTAGTTACTCTTAGGATAAATGAATATGTATAAATGCTAAACTGTACCTTTTAATGTGTTCAATTATTTTACTTTCAGTTGTTAATTAAGCTAGCTAGTCGTTGTTAAGTGGTTAAGCTAATGATGTCATGATAATCAAGATTCAAAAGTGCTTAGGTTCCATCTCACACTTATATATTATCCGTTATTTAGTAAAGAGTAAATTACATGAATAGTCCGTGTGGTTTAACAAATTTTTTGGATTTAGTCCCTAAATCCCAGAATTTACATGGATATCACTAACATTGAGACTTGATCTTGCTTTTAGTCCCTAAACGTAACGAGCGTTAAATTTTGCCGTTAAAACCTATCATGTGCATTGCACGTGAGGGTAAATATGACATTTTACCTCTTTTGTTTGTCTCCCTTCCTTATCTCTCTTATGTACTTCCTCTCTCAAAGTAATGTAATTAGGAGTTGCAGCATCATCTTCCAATTGCGGGGGTGTTTGGGAAAGCTTATTTAGAGGGGTTTATAGCTTATAAGCTTATACTAGCTGGTACCCGCGCAATGCGGCGGCGGGTACCCTTCAACCATTATTACGGCGCACAAATATTGTTCAATTACATTTTCTTTTAAGCAACATTGAAACACAATATAAAACTAAGGTAATATTGTCATTTCTCACTGTCACCACCACGGAGTGATAAAGATATTAAGGTTTAAAAGATTGATAAAGATAGTATAATATCCGTACAATTTAGCAATGGCGAGGAGATTCAAATTGGTAAAAAAAAATGTTATGTTCCTGCAAAACAAAAATTAAACTTTTTTTGTGGCTGGAGTTGGGTATTAACCCTAGCAAGATTAACGGAACACATCGGCTTCCTATTCATATTTGTTTCCACAACAGATTCCAACTATAGGAAATCAAATTTGATGTCAAGTGTTCCGACAAGGGCTCTTAATGCATGTTACACAAACAGACTCCGTCTTAATGCCTTATACAAAAGTTGATTTGTCACTGTTTTTTATATTTGAATAATAATCATATGATTTTGTACGTGATGTATTTATCAAGCAACAAAACCTTAGAAATGTATTTATAATTGCACTTAGTTCTATTTTTCTTTCCTTTTTAATAGATTTTAGAAATACACTATAATTACTAATACCCATAAGGTTATCAAATGTTAAAGATAATAAAATGAATTACATCTTCAGGAACACATGCAATACATCTTTAATTAACATGATTCCCGTTTTGATGACGGATCACATGACCATCAAGCTTCAATACCATTTTTGTTTGTTGCTCAAAGTAGACTGCACCTATATCATGCATCAAGAAAAAGCCTATTAGAATATACTACGTATTAATAATTCACAAAAGGCCTTTTATCAAACACCTGGTGTGCAACCAACAACAACCACTTGTAATCACCAGAATCAATCAAAAAACAATACAATATGATGAAAATCATTATCAAATTTCAGAAGAAAGCAGCTTCTCTCAGAGGCCTTAATTAATTTCTCCATTTAAAAAAATCATAATAAAAAAATAGTTGTAACAGACATCAATTGACACACTGCATAAATGCACAATTTCCCGTACCCTTGCAACAGGCAGAGAAACCATTCTTCTAGTTTGTATCCATTGTAAGAAATTTCACCACTAATCTATTTTAATTAATGAGGAACAATTAGTAAGTTGAATCAGAAAACAATATACTGTTATCATTTGCATTGATATAATATTGTTAAGAAATCAGGCAAAATGAAAGTCGAAAACCTTGAGAGATTTGCTTAGGTTCCCAGAAAGTGCTTATCATAATGTGATTTTCCCACATCCTGGAGGACCAAGAAGCTTAGTTTATCTTGAGAAAAATATTTTTAAAAATAACTGAATAAAGAGTTGTGTAGCTGATTAAGAAATCAAAAATTGAATAAATTAAGTAAATGCAAGATTTCAACTTGTTATCTTTTAGCCCGTTAAGACTTTAAACAAGGTATCATAACAAAGTACTGTTAGAAATAACAAAAAATAAAAAATTAGAAATCTAATAGTACTATTTTAATTCATATTTATGGCTAAAAGTGTATAAAGAGAATATTGAAGATCGGATTTAGGTACTTACAGAAATCAAACCTTGCAACAAATTCGAAAAAGCAGGAAGAGGCTTTTCATGAACTACTTCAGACACACGAAGATTCTTATATCACACATCCAAAGAGGGCAATTCACACCAACTCTAACTGAGTTTGCAATATTTAACTAAGTTTTATCTACCTGCAACAACGTATTTCTCAAGCCATAATCCGAACCAGAACTAAGTCTAAATAAAGTGCACCAACAATGAATAGAATTTAATTTACAATTCTTCAATCAAATAGCATATGCTAACCTGTTATTTTGCTGTCAAAAAAATAGAGAAACACTAATTATTATTTAAAAAAAAACAATAAATAATAAGTGTACTTATTCAGGAGGTTTTGTACTATCGAAAGTAGACTTGTAAGCTTCAATAGCATATTTTAATGCCCATTACACTTTGTTTCTTCAACACTGTAATAAAATGGAAAATAGCTAACACAACTTAAAAACAAGATCACCAAAAGCAACAACTTTAAAGTCTAAAACAAGTTGCCTACATGCATTTATAAGTCTGAAACAACTTGCAAAATGAAAATACAGGAAAATGCCATGGAAAAAAAAAATATTATAAATACAGACACATGGATTTGTAAGTCTGAAACAAGTTGATGTTGAGTTTCATGGTTGAAGGTACCGAGGGTTTTGAAGAAGTGAAGTTTGAAGGAGCGTGCAATGGAATTGAGGAGGTTTTATGGAATCGAGGAGGTTGGATAATTAGGGTTACAGGGAAGTGAATCGACCGTGACTCCGTGAGGGGTATCCAATCGTCGATTTCGTTTTGCCCTATTGGCGTTCTCGTATTCTGCCTCTGCCACTGTCACCCATCCCATGAGGCGTGCGTGAGTTTCTAAGTGCAGACAAAAAACCGAGTAATACATGGGAGCCTGCTAAAGTTTTGATGCCCACTCCTTTAAGTGTTGTCCTGGGCCCAAGCCCAGATCGCAGCAAATCTACTACGGAAACAGAAGTATTTAATAGTTATAAGTTTAGCAAGACTATTATATCTCCAAGTAGCTCAGCTGGTTCGTATGTGCTAATTAAACCTTGAAGGTTGTGGGTTCGAATCTTGCTCATTGCAATTTTTTTAATAAAGGTAATGGATTCCATAATTAGCAAGTGTGTTGGCTGAATTTTCAGCCTTGCTAATTATGGCATGGGTAAACTCTTTATAATATAGTAGAGATAAGCCTTAATAATCCCTTTTTTAAAGGGATTATTAAGGCTTATATAAGCTCATAAGTCATAAGCCCCTTTAAATAAACTTTCCCAAACACCCCCTGCATTTCCCTAAATAATTCAAATGCTTCCATGAAAAACCCATTTTGTGCGTACCCAGAAATCATGGAATTCCAAGAAACCACACTTCGTTGAGGCATTTTATCGAACAGGTTGCGTGCATTTCCGAGTTCCCCAATTCTAACATACGGCCCATCCACCATCACATTCCTTAAATTGCTTCTCTCATAGTTGAATTCATATTGTTTGAATCAAAAAGCAAATAAGCATCGTTTATGGCACCACACATGACGTACATTGGAACTAGATTTCTTAACACAAACCCGTCATTTTCTAATCCGTGCATCAATAAAACACAATGAGTTTGCTTGCCTTTTTCGAGCCTACCCGATTTTGCACACGCTTTAAGAACTGAAGGAAACGTAAACTTATTGGGTTTTAAAGCCTCGAAATGATAAATAGTTCGAGAGAGGAAGTACAGAAGAAGAGAGATAAGGAAGGGAGAGAAATTAAAGAGGCAAAAAATGTCATATTCACTGTTAGGCCTCTCCCAACCCTTATCCATCACTAAACTCATCAGTAGCGTTACGTCATCACATCTTTACTGACACGCTACTGACACGGTCGTGCCAACCATATCCATCACTAAACCCATCATTTCCACATCATCCTTTCCACATCATCATTTTAATTAATAAAAAACACACTACATTAAATAAAAAAACATTACATTAAATTAAAAAAACATTACATTAAATTAAAAAAAGACATTAAAACATAAAAAAAACATTAAACTTAAAAAAAACATTAGACCTAAGAAAAAAAACATTAGACATAGAAAAAAAACATTAAACTTAAAATATAAAAAAAACTACTCGTCGTCTTCTCCGTCATCGGTTGAGTCCGGATCGGCGTATTTGTCCAATAAACTCCGGCGATATTTTAAAACCGCTTTTCGCTCTCTTCGGTTCAAATTTTCGGGAACCGAACAATGAAAGCATCTGATATCATGCGCTCCACAGTCGCTTCTTTGATAGTCTTCAAAGCGTCGTCTTGCAGTATGGCGGTCTCACATATACGGTCACGAGTTTCGTTGTAACACCTCAAATTTTAATACCAAATATTGGCCAAAATAAAATATTTTTATAAATAGAAGAACATCCTCAATTTGGATTTACAAAAACCTTGGTATGAAATCAGAGTATAAAAGTAGGTGTTACAAAATAGATCATAACCAAGCTAAGACTAAATCCAATCTAGTGTTCTTCTAATCTAGGTCCCGCATCTCTATCCATGCGTACCTAAGCCTTCGATCCCGAACCTGAGTACATAGCAAAACAAAACAAGGAGTACGTGAGACAAAACGTCTCGTGAGCTACATGGGTTTAGACCCAAAGTTAATAATAATAACCGAATGACAAACAAACAAGCACGTAAGCAATCATCCATCTATCTAGTCACCCTATTGTGACTCTAAAACCTTGCTTTCCTAGCAATCATATCTAGTTGTCGGGACGTTCCCAACCAACTAGAACCACATTAACTTATTAACCGGGAATTCCCCGCATTAACAAGCTTCAAGGTAAAGGCAAGAGGGAATCGCCCAATCTACCAATACCTGCCTTACTCGCCGGACTACTTCCAGTTAGCAAGACTACTATCATGGAATGGGCCGATGGGGATCCGCCCAAATGCTCCCCATTCCATACCTCATGACCGGGGATCCCCCGAATCATCACATCATCTCTCCATATCATAACTCGATGGTTATGTCAATCTAGCTCTCGGCTATCACGTCTATCATCAAACAAGTTAGTTCAATACAACTATCGGTATAACTAACTACTAGCTACTAGTCTATACAATTAAGCAAATAGACCATAACACAAGTAATAAAAATGTATTTCATAGGCTATGTACTCAGTAAAATTTCACACGTACTCACCTTAGTAACAAAGATGCTTTAACCGTATTCTTTCCGCCGGTTCCTTGCTCACAATTCGTCCACTTCAATACTTTACCGAATGTCTAAAACAATTATCACAACAAGATTATCATCACAAACTACTACCAATGTGTTCATCTACCTCTAGATAACACCCATCAATCCATTCCCCCAAATATGGTGATTTACCAAACCCTAGGTTTAACCAACCCTTAAGATTCTTACAAATCGAAATCATACACTTATTTTCCTTGTTAATATACCATCTATTAAGTGTTTACATCATATATTTCACCATAAATCACCAACCCAAGAACTAGGGTTTCAAACCCAAGCTTCTAAACCCATAGATCTAAAGCCATAACTACAAAGGATTGAAGATATACCTTTAATCTTCAACTAGGAGTGAAGAATCACGAGATTTGACCAAGAAATCTGCTCCAAATGATGCTTTACACTCAAAATTGTTCGCACACTTGAAGAGAGAAAAACTAGGGTTTTCAAATGCAATAAATGAGCTCAAACCCGACTTTAATGCTGTCGTCCAGAGTTCACGGCGCGAACTAAGTTCGCGTCGCTAACTCTGCATATCGCAAGCAAACTTAGTGATCGCTAACCCAACGCGAACTACTTCGCGACCAAATGCGAAACTCCCTTGGATCCGTTCGCGATCGTTATCTCGAGTTCGCGTCGCGAACTCCCTTAGGCAGCAGGGCTGCACTTTTTCATCTTTGTCTCGACCCGGTTTCGCCCATAACTTTCTCGTACGGTGTCCAAACGACACGAAACCAATTTCCACGTGTTTTATATGATTTATCCATAATTATCATATTTTTACATATTTTATTTATTTACAATTTTTGGGTCGTTACAACTATCTACCCCTTAGGAAGATTCCGTCCTCGGAATCTCATCATAGTTCACGAAATCCGGGTACCTCTTACGAATCTCGTCTTTGACTTCCCAAGTCAAATTCGGCCCAAGTGAATGCTTCCACTTGACCAATACCAAATCAATCTCCTTATTCCGAAGCTTCGTTGTTTTCATTTCTAGTATAGCCTCGGGCTCCTCAATCAACCGGTTCGGACCGTCAACCCGCAACTCTTGTAACGGAATAATATTTTCAACTTCCCCGATAAACTTTTTCAAATAACTTACGTGAAAGGTGTCATGCACACCTTGAAGCTCGGGTGGAAGTTCCAACTTAAAAGCTTGAAGCCCGACCCGTTTCAATATTTTAAACGGTCCAACATACCTTGGACTTAACTTTCCCTTCTTACCAAACCGCATCACACCTTTCCAAGGTGACACTTTCAACATGACCATATCACCGACATCCAAGTCGTATGGCCTTTTCTTCAAACTCGAATAACTTCGTTGTCTATCTTGGGCGATTTTCATGTTGGTTTGAATAATACCGATCTTTTCATTCGTCACTCTCACGATCTCGGGACCCGTGAGTTTCGTTTCTCCCGCTTCCAACCAACAAGATGGAGTTCTACATTTTCTCCCATACAACGCCTCATAAGGCGGCATCTTGATAGTCGAGTGATAACTATTATTATACGAGAACTCGACTAACGGTAAATGTTCATCTCATTTACCACCGAAATCTAACACACACGATCTCAACATGTCTTCAACCGTTTGAATCGTTCTTTCACTTTGACCGTCGGTTTGCGGGTGATAAGCCGTGCTCAACCCCAACTTTGTACCCAATTCTTCTTGTAAAGATCGCCAAAATCTCGAGGTAAACCTCGCGTCTCTATCGGACACAATCGATAACGGAACCCCGTGGAGTCGAACCACTTCATCAACATACAACTTAGCCAATTTCTCAAGTGGCAACGTTTCCCGAATTGCTAAAAATAACGCACTCTTGGTCAACCGGTCAACTATGACCCAAATGGCATCGTGACCTCTACTCGTCTTCGGTAAACCTACTATGAAATCCATAGTTATATCTTCCCATTTCCCGGCCGGTACAACCAATGATTGAGCTACCCCATACGGTACTTGATGCTCGGCTTTCACTTGTGCACACGTGGCACACTTCGAGATGTACTTGGCTACTCTCGTCTTCATTCCGGGCCACCAATAAACCCGTTTCATATCTTGGTACGTCTTTGTACTTCCCGGATGAATCGAATACTTCGATTTGTGCACATCATACAACAACTCTTTTCGGATACCCCCAAACTTAGGAACCCAAATACGACCGCCTACGGTCTTCAACCCTTGTGCATTCTCGAGAAAATGTTGGTTCTTGCCTAACCGTTCTTGTCTTAACTCGTCTTTTCCCATAACCTCTCGTTGGGCCTTCTTGATTCTTTCGATGATGCTCGAGACGACTTCTATACGTGTTAAAATTCCCCGGTTCGGGTTTTTATAAACTTTTCGGCTCAAGGCGTCGGCCACCACATTAGCCTTTCCCGCGTGATACACAATCTCACAATCATAATCGGCAATCAACTCGATCCACCTTCTTTGTCGCATATTAAGATCTTTTTGAGTAAACACGTATTGTAGACTTTTATGATCCGTGTACAACGTACACCGAGTACCATACAAATAATGCCTCCACAACTTCAAGGCAAATATAATCGCCGCCAATTCCAAGTCGTGTGTCGTGTACCTTATTTCCGCATTCTTTAATTGTCGCGAGGCATACGCGATCACTTTACCTCTTTGCATCAACACGCAACCGAGCCCTTGATTCGACGCGTCACTATAAACCACAAAATCTTCCATACCATCCGGTAACGTAAGAATCGGTGTGTTACATAACTTTTCCTTCAACAATTTAAACGCCTCTTTTTGCTTCTTCTCCCACACGAACTTCTCACTCTTTCTCATTAACTTCGTGAGTGGAATCGCGATTCTCGAGAAATCTTGTATAAATCTTCGGTAATAACCGACTAACCCAAGAAAACTTCTAACTTCGGTAGGAGTCCTCGGAGGCTCCCAATTTGACACCGCTTCAATCTTGGACGAATCAACTTTAATACCATCACACGTCACCACGTGACCTAAGAATTGTACTTCCCGCAACCAAAATTCACATTTCGAGAATTTTGCATACAACTTCTCCCGTTTTAACACATCTAACACAAGCCTCAAATGACCTTCGTGTTCTTCTTCGGTTTTCGAATAAATCAAAATGTCGTCAATGAACACGATCAAAAACTTATCAAGAAACGGTTCACAAACCCGATTCATTAAATCCATAAAAATAGTCGGCGCGTTTGTAAGACCAAACGGCATCACTAGAAACTCATAATGACCATAACGTGTACGAAAAGCCGTCTTCTCGTTGTCGCCTTCTTTCACCCGAACTTGGTGATAGCCCGACCTCAAATCAATCTTCGAGAAATAACTAGCACCTTGCAATTGGTCGAATAAGTCATCAATTCTCGGCAATGGGTAACGGTTCTTAATAGTTACCTTATTCAATTCCCGGTAGTCGATACACATTCTCATCGACCCGTCTTTCTTCTTAACAAATAACACCGGTGCACCCCACGGTGACGAACTCGGATGAATAAAACCTTTATCTAACAAATCTTGCAATTGGGTCATCAATTCCCGCATCTCGGTGGGAGCTAAACGATATGGAGCACGAGCAATCGGCGTCGCCCCCGGCACTAAATCAATTTTAAATTCGACTTGTCTCTCCGGTGGCAAACCGGGCAAGTCATCGGGAAATACCTCGGGGAAATCCCGAATAATTTTGACACTATCCATTGACTTCTTTTCCTTTCGGCCATCTAATACATATGCAATAAACGATGCACAACCCTTCGATATACTTTTCCTTGCCTTAATGGCGGTAATCACATTAGGCATGTGATGTCGTTTCTCCCCATACACATACACTTTCTCATTTTCGGGTGTCCTAATCGACACAATTTTCTTCCCACACAAAATCTTGGCTTGGTGCATACCCAACCAATCCATACCGATAACCACATCAAACGCCCTAATTCCCATGGGCAATAAATCTACCTTAAACTTTCTACCGTCTATTTCTATTTCACAATTTCTATAAACACATTCAACCATAGACGTTTTCCCGTCGGCTACTTCTGTCTCATAAACCTCATCTAACATTTCGGACGGTACATTCAATTTACAACCGAACTCATAAGACACAAACGAATAGTTAGCACCCGAATCAAACAAAATATGAGTTGGCAAGAAGTTAATGAATAAAGTACCTGACACCACATCGTGTGCCTCCTTAGCCTCCTCCCGAGTGAGTTGGAAGGATCGCCCCTTCACCTTAGCCGGTTCCACTTTCTTTTGAGCCGTGGACACCATCGACTCGTTTCCCTTCTTCGGGCACACATTGCTATAGTGCCCCTTTTCGTGGCACGAGAAACACTCAATCTCGGCCAATGATTTCGACTTGCATTCTCGGGCCATATGCCCCGGCTTCCCACAATTGTAACAAGTCTTCGACTCCCCTCGGCATACGCCGACATGAGTCTTCCCGCACTTCTTGCACGAACCAACACTACCTTGCTTAGTGAAGCTCGAAGTGAACTTCCCCTTCTTGAACGAACTAGAGCCGCTCTCGGCTTTCCTTTTCTCGCCCACATGGGCCCTTTCGGCAACACGTGCCTCATTTACTTCCTCAACACTCCGGGCGGCACTAATAGCCTCATCGAGTGAGACCGCCCTCTTCACTTCCAATTGGTAGTCCCACGGTAACCCACTAGCATACCGGACCACCCTCAACCTCTCATCCGAGTAGGTTTTAGCAACAAACGGGAGCAATCCCGTGAACTCTCTCGAATACTCTTCAATCGACATATCACCCTTCTTAAGGGTCAAGAATTTCTCGTGCATTATCTCCAAATCCCTTTCGGGACAAAATTTCTTTTTCAACCTCGTGGTAAACTCATCCCACGACATCTTCTCAATCACCTCCCTCCCGAGGGTCTCATACACGATATCCCACCATACCATAGCATCTTCTTTCAATAGTTGTGACGCATACGTCACCATGTCGGCATCCTTACACTTGCTACTACCGATAACCCTCTCGGTTTCCCGAATCCACTTCATCGTTACTTTCGGGTCCGAACTACCCGTATACACATTTGGCTTACAAGCCATGAAGGATTTAAACGAACAACCCTCTTTCACAATGGGCCTAGCCCTAGCATCACTTTGGCCACCCGTGGAGGATTTTCTCTCCCCGGTGCCACTACCCCCAGTTCTCTCATCCGATTTAGCCTCGGATTCACGGTCTCCACCTGATTTCTCCCGGTCTCCAATAATTCGGTGTACTTCCTTGGCCACCGTTCCCTTGATTTGATCAAGGAAAGTTTGGAGATCCGCCATGGTTACCGGAGTTCTATTAGCTCCGACCTCCGACTCACCCACCCGATGCATCGACGGGTGACTTTCTTGTTCAACCTCAACCTCTACAGGAGGTATCTCTTCCACCCGGCCCTCCGGGGCTTTACCACTTCTTCGTGTGGTCACCATTTCTTTCAATCAAGACTATACGAAAGACATTTAACGTTTAGTACCTTTTGTACAACCTATTAGTCACATAAGACTCAATATTCATAATCATATCAATTCTCATCGGTCCCACTAGGTTCAACCCTAAACTTAATATAAAGTCTCAAGGTCAACCTATGTTCTCAAGGAATCTTATATTCCTAATGCTACTGTCTAAGACTAGGATGGTCATCCAACCTAATTCACTTAAACTATAGCTCTGATACCAAGTTGTAACACCTCAAATTTTAATACCAAATATTGGCCAAAATAAAACATTTTTATAAATAGAAGAACATCCTCAATTTGGATTTACAAAAACCTTGGTATGAAATCAGAGTATAAAAGTAGGTGTTACAAAATAGATCATAACCAAGCTAAGACTAAATCTAATCTAGTGTTCTTCTAATCTGGGTCCCGCATCTCTATCCATGCGTACCTAAGCCTTCGATCCCGAACCTGAGTACATAGCAAAACAAAACAAGGAGTACGTGAGACAAAACGTCTCGTGAGCTACATGGGTTTAGACCCAAAGTTAATAATAATAACCGAATGACAAACAAACAAGCACGTAAGCAATCATCCATCTATCTAGTCACCCTATTGTGACTCTAAAACCTTGCTTTCCTAGCAATCATATCTAGTTGTCGGGACGTCCCCAACCAACTAGAACCACATTAACTTATTAACCGGGAATCCCCCGCATTAACAAGCTTCAAGGTAAAGGCAAGAGGGAATCGCCCAATCTACCAATACCTGCCTTACTCGCCGGACTACTTCCAGTTAGCAAGACTACTATCATGGAATGGGCCGATGGGGATCCGCCCAAATGCTCCCCATTCCATACCTCATGACCGGGGATCCCCCGAATCATCACATCATCTCTCCATATCATAACTCGATGGTTATGTCAATCTAGCTCTCGGCTATCACGTCTATCATCAAACAAGTTAGTTCAATACAACTATCGGTATAACTAACTACTAGCTACTAGTCTATACAATTAAGCAAATAGACCATAACACAAGTAATAAAAATGTATTTCATAGGCTATGTACTCAGTAAAATTCCACACGTACTCACCTTAGTAACAAAGATGCTTTAACCGTATTCTTTCCGCCGGTTCCTTGCTCACAATTCGTCCACTTCAATACTTTACCGAATGTCTAAAACAATTATCACAACAAGATTATCATCACAAACTACTACCAATGTGTTCATCTACCTCTAGATAACACCCATCAATCCATTCCCCCAAATATGGTGATTTACCAAACCCTAGGTTTAACCAACCCTTAAGATTCTTACAAATCGAAATCATACACTTGTTTTCCTTGTTAATATACCATCTATTAAGTGTTTACATCATATATTTCACCATAAATCACCAACCCAAGAACTAGGGTTTCAAACCCAAGCTTCTAAACCCATAGATCTAAAGCCATAACTACAAAGGATTGAAGATATACCTTTAATCTTCAACTAGGAGTGAAGAATCACGAGATTTGACCAAGAAATCTGCTCCAAATGATGCTTTACACTCAAAATCGTTCGCACACTTGAAGAGAGAATAACTAGGGTTTTCAAATGCAATAAATGAGCTCAAACCCGACTTTAATGCTGTCGTCCAAAGTTCACGGCGCGAACTAAGTTCGCGTCGCTAACTCTGCATATCGCAAGCAAACTTAGCGATCGCTAACCCAACGCGAACTACTTCGCGACCAAATGCGAAACTCCCTGGGATCCGTTCGCGATCGTTATCTCGAGTTCGCGTCGCGAACTCCCTTAGGCAGCAGGGCTGCACTTTTTCATCTTTGTCTCGACCCGGTTTCGCCCATAACTTTCTCGTACGGTGTCCAAACGACACGAAACCAATTTCCACGTGTTTTATATGATTTATCCATAATTATCATATTTTTACATATTTTATTTATTTACAATTTTTGGGTCGTTACATTCGTCACTTGAATACCGTGACGAAGTCGCATCCGAGGAACTTGCCGTACGCCGGCTAACGTTACGACCCAGTGGTCGACAGATCGGGTCGTCACGGAATAGACCTTCCATATTTGCGGAAGGGATCGGGTTGGTGTTGTCTTCGCCAAGGTTCACCGGGTTGGGCTCGGGAGCGGGTTGGGGATTCATCACGTTGTAATCTACCCAAAAATTGGGGTAATCTTTTAGTTCATCCCAACAATGTTCGTACAAAAAGTTCCTCTTGTTGTTGTTGTCATAAAATTGTTGTTTTGCAGCGTTGAGCACGCCTTGGTCATCGGCCCCACTTTGACGCCTTGACTCGAACCGTTTAAAGATTTCTCAAACTTCCGAACGTCCGTTTTTATCTTGTTCCATTTTCCTTGGAGTTGACTTCTGGTGCGTTTTGTATCAACTAGTGAGTTGTACTCGGCTTCAATCTGCCCCCAAAGTCGATCACCGGATTGTGAGTTCCCGCGTTCTGCGGATTGTGAAGCATTTATCCACCGCTGGCATAAAATAACGGCCTCCGGGATGGACCACTTCTGCACCGAACTAGCCTCCCTAACCGCTGGTGTAGCTCTTCTTCTTCTTCTTCTTCTTCCTGTTCCCCTGCTTGGTTCGACCGGTTCGGGTACCGCTTGTGGGCCCTCTCCTTCGTCTTCCTCTTCCACTTCGGGCGGGGATTCAGTTTGCAAATCGGGTTGATAGCCAGAACCCGACCCGGGATAATAACCGCTGCCATAGAAACCTGGTTGGTAACCGGGTTGGGAACCGTGTTGGTAACCGGGTTGGTAACCGGGTTGATAACCCGGTTGAAAACCGGGTTGAACAGCGCCTTGGTTCGGGAAACCGCCGGGAGATGAGTAGAACAGAAGAAAACCAGAACCCGAACCCGAACCAGATGCTACGTTACTCGGGCTGGGCTGGCTAGTCTGTCCAGCATTTGACGAATATGCTGGTGACGGGATACGAATGTTTAACAAATTTTGGAAGTGATCATTTGACGGAGAGGAGTTGGATCTACGACTCATGATGAAAATTTGTATGAAGGTAATGAAGAAGTGGGAGAAGTGGTATAAAATTATGAATGAGGGGGTATTGTATTTATAGGTAAAAAATAGGATAAAGAAAAAGAAAAAAAAAGTTGAATTTTGAATTCAATTTAGACGCTCCCCCTCGGCCCCACCTTCCCCCGACGCCCAATGCCATCCGTCCTCACCCCGACGTCCGCCTCACGACGGCACCCACGACGGCTCGGTGCCAACGCCGTCGTGGCGCGACGGCAAAAAAACTCCCCCGACGGGGTCCCCCGACATGCCGTTGGCACGTGTCTTATGTGCAATGCATATGACAGGTTTTAACAGCAGGATTTAACATTCGTTATGCTTAGGGACTAAAAGCAAGACGAAGTTTCAATGTTGGTGACTCTATCAGTGTAATTTAGGACTTAGGGATTAAATCCAAAAATTTTGCCAAACAACAAGGACTATTCGTGTAATTTACTCTTTAGTAAACTAGCAAAGGAAGAAAATAGTTTGCAACCTTGTGACCTAGTGATTGGATTTGGCCTTCATATGGGTAGAATTCCTATGAGTCCCCATGTTCAATTCCTGTGAGTAAAAAGATTCGCGCAGACTCTGAGCTACCCACAAAGTGGAAGGTCATCATGGAATTAGTCGGCTCGCAAAACAAATTGCGAAAAAGAAAAAAAGATAGTTAGCTTTCTTGTCTTTATTTCGTACATGCATTTTACTAAATACGGAGTATATGAGACTAGCAAAAGATCAAACATTTAAATTAACGAATGATTTCATCACTTTCAAGTTCCAACTCCATACACCATGCCTCAAGCCTTCTTTGCAATACAAATACTAAAATTATCATTTACCACTAGATGTATAAGCCGCGTATGTATGAACTATAACAATACTTCTTTTACATTACGAAAAAAAAGGTCCAAGATATGTATATGTGTACAATGGACGTGTTGTATTGAGGATTCGTCTACAATACTTACAAGATTTCATCCATGAACCTAAATACGTTCTTCCAGGAGGTAAATCAAGAAAATATCATATAAATACAAGAATCATTAAGAAGAGACTAAGTATTTCTCCAATTAAGATATACGTCATGAAGATTTCAACAAATTAGTGAGCTTGACAAATTCATCTTCTTTGCAGGAAATGGTTAAGCCTCCCATTGAGTGATCAAAACCAAATTCTTCCTCGGATTTACGCAACAAGAGTTGGAACGACGGGTTTTCCAAGTAAGATATTGGGACAACAAACCGCCTTTTCTCAACTTCACCAACATACACTGCAAGATGACCTTTTGGCACATCTCTTTCAGCATTTCTATCGTTCGATCTCCCGAGGCATTTTACATTAGAAACTATCGAAGGCAATCGAATAAGACCCATGTCTAGGAGAGGTTAAAAGAGATGTATATATATATATATATATATATATATATATATATATATATATATATATATATATATATATATATATATATATATATATATATATATATATATATATATATATATATATATATATATATATTAGAATGCAAATTCTTGATATTGGTAGTGAATGAAAGAGTTCAATTTTGAAAACGGTTTTGAGGCATGTATTTATAGCTTTGCTCGATCATTAACTTCTTTTCCAAGAATGCGCCATATTTAAATAGAAATTAATATTTTAAATTCCAGATCGATCGGAAGCAATCATTATGATTTGAGCATTAAGCCAAAAGGTTTCTGTACAACTGTATATCAGATGACCCAGTTAGCAATTAATAATTGGCCATAGTATTCTTCCTCCGTCAGGAAGAAATTTATATTCAAGTTGAGAGAGAGATCACATTTACATTTAATAATGAAAAAAGAACAATACATAAAATTATATTGACCATAAAACTTGTTTTCCTTCCATATTTCATTTTGACATATACTAAATTCAAATCCTAAGAATCCAAAGGGACATTTTAATTTTTGACATAACAACGTCAAATAACATTTGAAAAGCAATAACTTTTACTTTAATTGTTTTGATAACTAACAGCTAAATTACCAAATTCGGATACTAATTTCTTTCGAAAATTAATTATGTTGTGTTTACAATTGTCATCAAACAACCCAAACAAAAACTTTAATTTAATTAAATAAAGACGGTGGAGCATTAAAATGAAAATGGTAAAATGTAAAGAAATTCAGAACTTTGACTTATACACGTTCTTATTTGCGGTGGTCAAGTTTCTTTATTTTTCATAATAAACTATTAAATATTTATATTTTATTTAAAGTTCACACAATTAAGGATTATTTGGGAAAACTTATGTAGAAGACTTTTAAGTGTATTAGTTTATTAAGCATTAACTTTTATTTAAAAGGCTTTAAAAATTTATACTTCCTCCGATTCAAAATAAGTGATACACTTTCCTTTCAAAATAAGTGATACACTTTGAAAAGTTTCCTTATTTGGCAAAAAATAGTGGGACCCACACCTACTAACTATCTACTTTAACAAAGTGAAATGACTCATTTACCCTTACGTTTTACATTTAAACATCATTAACCCTACTTTATTCAAAAGGTGTGTGACACATTACCCATTAAGCATTTAATTAATCTAAATTAACCATCATTATAATCTTTTGTCTCAAAAAACGTGAAATCCCAAGTGTATCACTTATTTTGAATCGGAGGAAGTAATAACTTTTATTCAAATACTCTATTTTTTCATTTGTCTATCCATCGCTAAATCGAAATTTGCAAGTGACGAATTCCACTGACACTTCGTGCCTACGATGTCGATTTAATCGAAGGTGGACAAAGTTGGTATTGAAGGCAACCTAATCCGTTGGAATAATTGGGTGCCAATCAAAACTACATTTCGATCCATTTTCCCCTAGTGAATAATATGAAAATCAAATAACTGTACTTGGAGATAAATTTTGGCAGAGAAGCATCCAGAAGCATACACGCCAGGACTACGAAGCAGCAGTTTAAGATTTCAAGATGTATTACCTGGCACTATATTTGAGGTGCATTGATTATGTATTTAGTCAACCACCTCACACAGTTTCATGATTCTTTTCTCATTGATGATTAAGAGCATCTCACAATGTATTTCACCTAAAGAAAAGGACTATTAGCCTAGCAGTGTTTATCCTCAACCTTAAAGATTGAGGGTTCAAGTCTCATAGTGGACATATGTGAATTTATGAGTATATTAGGATTTGTCGTTAAAGAAATGTATTTGGTGCTATTCATGAAAAAATAAATTAAATAATTTATTGTAAATGGGATGATGAAGTTGCACAAAGTCAAATCTGCCACTAATTCAAGACGTTAGTGATGACGTACTACAGACCTCGCTTGGTACGTACATTCAGTTCGTATGAAAATAGACATTGAAGGTTAAAAGGAAAACCTTCCTTCTACAAAGTTGACGATTATTGGAAAGGCACGTTAAGCATGTCATCCTGCCAAAAGGATATCCGAAGTACATGGTACCACCACCAACAACCATCATACCGCCATCAATATCCACCAATTAATCGCTAAAAAATATAGTCACATGGTATCTAACACAATATTGTGTGAATACCATTCTAGTCTCTTATTAATTGTGAATAGTGCGGTTTTATATGAAATGGCAAGCTTCTGCCATTTGCTTCTTACTCTTCATAAATCCTCGTGGCCATTCTTTGGATAAATAAAATGGCAAAGGCCAATATCTCAATGAATCATATATGAAGCAACATCTCCAAACGTAGTTATCAATAATCATATTTTCTTTTTGTGGGTCCTCGTAAGTAATGGCTTTGCCGAAACTCCCAGGGTTCTCCCTTGCCGTTAAAAAAAAAATAAATCTCCAAACGTATATCCAAATTATTATGTAGTTATCAATAATAGATATTCAGGAGTGATATAGCTAATTATTTAATGGACGTCTTTATATTTTATCACCCTACTTAGTAATTATATTTATTCAATTATTATTTAGCTCTATCATCTCATATAACCTATAAATATACCTATTTAATGTGATTTATATTTCATTCCAATTCTTTTCTTTGCATATTTATACCACTTCTGTTAATGTGTTTAATTTTGATATACCGATAATGCCTTCAACCAAATATAAAATGAGGAATTTTAAAATAAGTTATACACTTTGATAACTTATTTCAGTTGGTAAAAAGTGTTGAACTCACACTCATTAAATATTTTCTTTAATCCAGAGATGTCTCATTTTTATCATTACTTTTGTTTTTGAACATCTTTGTATCATTATTAGAAGGTAGTGGAACTTACCACTGCTAATTATTTACTTAAATTTGTCTTAACTTTCATTATAATATTTTACATTGAAATTCACAAATTTAACATTGTGTCGCTTAAAATTATAGAAGTATATATTATTATTCTATATATAATGATCTAATGTAAAGTAGCATTGATACCTTTTTCAAGTGGAAATATTTTATACTTTTAAAGACATTTTAAAATTAAAATGTAAATAATTGTACTTATTTTTGAAGAATAAAATATATAATACGCAGCTGAAGCCTGAAGTTATTTTGGTGACTGCTATATTCCAGCAGTCGGCATTCAGAGGGTCACATGCATGCATGGATTATTAAGCATTTTAGATGTATCGTATCTTCATCCAAGATATATTGCCAGGCACACTATTTGAGGATCATTCATTATTTACGTTATTCATTTATAGATTTGACTTGGTTTTCCTGAGGATCCAAGAGACCTCAACTGTTCTTTTCCACTAATGATTGGTGTAATTAAGGTATTTTAGAATGGTTTGAATAAGTCAAATCAAATCCAAAGCTTGTAGCCTAGTGGTATTCAAGGAAGATTTAAGGTGTTACCCATTCAAGTCCCGTCGTGGACAAAAAGGTAGAAGGTTCGAGGGAAGACATACTGCCCCTGTGAATGTCACTGTCTAGGCTCGAACCACTAACTTATCAAACACAAACTTATTTACTTAGAAAAGAAGTTAAACGCTTTACTTAAAGATGACAATACTATTAATAATGGGTCTATTGTCTTTTACAAAAATATTATGAGTCTAAAAATTTATACTTTAATTTTAAAATGAAAGGGCTAATTATCATTTTCCATATGGAAAAGTCATTCTTTATAAATAAATAAAAAATGTTACATTATATGCACCTCCACTATTTTGTTGATTTAATTATTTAACGTATCTTTTTTCGTATTAGATATTTTTTTGTAAAAATTGTAATAAGTGTTCAAAGTTCAAACCGATCAAGATGGAAGACTTATAATTAGGGGTGAGCTTGGTCCAAGAACCGAACCAAACCAACCCAAAACCTTACACCTTTTACCATTAGGCTACCAACTTAACTTAACGAAATTAATAACATATTAGTTTATAAATATGATGTATTTATTTGCAACCTAGCGCTCAACTCCTCGTTAAAACCCATTTGTTGGTTTTAAATTCATATATTACATTTTACGTCAGATACAGATACTACTGGGAAAATGTAATGCCACGTCATCAAAATAAACCATATACAAGCCACATCTCACTTGGTACCATTTGAAAACTGATGCAGCCATAATGATGCAGTGTAAGTGGGTAGGAAGGAAGCCTTTTATAGAATTAAAATTGTATGAGAAAATAAGTTGTACTAATTTAAGCTATGAGTTTCTGTTTCAAGTTTATAACCATTTAAATAGAAGTTTGCAACTTGAAGTACCTTCTTACGAGCCAAAAAATCTTGTATTTTAATTAGGAGTTAGTTGCATTTGAAAGTTTTTGTCTAGTTTTTGAATTTTGTTTGTGGGCCTTGGCCCATTTATCTTTTTAGGGTCATTTAAAAATCAAGATCTATTTTAAGATTCCACTACAACAAAATTTTGATTCTGATGAAAGTTTGTTTTTTCCTCCTTTTACAGAATTTGTTTTGACTTGAAATTCACTATCATTATCGGCATTTGTTGAATCAACGATAATTGAAAGAATTATTTCTAGTATCCGTGTGAATCAACATGTTCAATCTATGTTATCTCGTTTTTTAATCTACATCAAAAACATTTTTAAGTTGCAAAACCACTTAAATCGAAACAATGTTACCAGTGAAGTACGTAGTTATTACATAGCATTAAGCGTAGTTATAAAAATTAAATATATGACATAAAAGTGTAGAAATGAGGGATTAACAAAGTTCATCAAACACAATAAACAGAACTATATTGTTTCTACAATATATTTAGAAGATTATAAACTCATAGGTACATGATCAGTTGTTCCAAGAATCATAACCCCTTAGGACAAAAAAAAGTGTTTGCAGGGGATTTTACATTGTTTAGAAGCTATTTATCTCTAAGATGGTGTTCTAAAACTTCCATCAATTTTCTGATAACCTTGGCCACCTACATTATTAGTATCATGAAACAGTCAATCTAGAGATAAGATCGGTGAAGACGTCTTCTCGGCAACGAATGGTTAGACCTCCCATAGGATGGTCAAACCCGAACTCCTCTTCTGATTTGCGAAGCAAATCTTGAAATACGGGTTGTTCAAGAAAAGATAACGGGACAACAAATCGCGTCTTTTGAATTTCTCCTATGTAGACAGCCAAATAACCTTTGGGCACGTCTAGCTTGTTTCGGTTGCAAAGTGCTTGCAATTTGCTGAAATGTTTTGTTTTGGCGTTCAAAGAAGGAAACCTAATGATGCCCATTTCTTTAGAATGCACAAACAAGGGGTTTAGAAGTTGTGTTGTAAGAATTTGATGCTTGTATTTATAGTATTTTAGCATTGGATACCGAAATGAAGCTGGAAGTATATAAATAGAAAATTATACGGAGTATATATTTTATCTAATCATCTCTATTAAACTTTACTACTTCATCATCTTATCTATAAAATAATTAACATGTGAAATCAACTAATTTTATTTCTTAATCTTATCTTTTGATTTGAAGACTTATATTGATCAAATAATTAAGAATATAAATAAGAAGATTTAGCATGAAGCAATATCATATCTCTCGCCTCATTTTGAGTATGTTGTGGGCCTTTATTTGAAAACCTAACATGGCTTTGCTGAATTTTAAAATGCTGGCCTCTTGTCATGTTGATGTACGGTGCACGTCTTCAAAGCTTTTGATTACTTAGTTTGACTTGGTTATTGCATAATTCGATGCTTAGAGTCCATTAAAAATTATTCCTCTTCATTAATTTGGTACATTTAAAGCAATATACTCCAAAAGAAATGTAACAGGGTTTGGATACAATAAAATAATATTCACAAATCAATATAATTGATTGGCTAAGCCGTAATTTGTTTCAACGGTTTTAACATGATTCCTTTGAGTTTTATTAATATGCAGTTTTTATTGAACTAATTGTTATGTGGAGTTGCATTTTTGTTCTGACATGTTGTTTGGTATAATTTTATATGAATGTTTGTAGATGTGCTAGGTTTTTTTTTGTGGTTAATCGACTAATTAAGTATATTGTATTAAATTTATAGTTAGGAGCAACAAAAAAAAATTAAAGTATAGAGGTTTATTTGCGTCAACTCCAAATTACTAGCTAAACATATGATTATCATGAAATTAATTGAGTCGCAGAAAAAGTAAGAATTTGATTACAATAAATGATAGAACATTTAAAGCCTCATAATAGAACTTCACATGGGCTAGGTCATGCTTATGATCCTTATAATATTGTATCGATCTTTATACTTATTATTATAATAATAATAATAATAATAATAATAATAATAATAATAATAATAATAATAATAATAATAATAATAATAATAATAATAATAATAATAATAATATAATAGCAGTGTAGATGCAACATTTGACTTCTTGTGAGCCTTCAAATTCCATTCTCATCTCAAGATAAAATTACAAAGAATTGGAGTCATAACTTCATTGTATTCACATTTGTTCGCAGGCTACATCACATCCCTAGACGAAGTTTCTGAACATTTACGCTAATTTGCTTATCATTTGAAATTTCAACTACTAACCAACACCCTTTCATGCGTCTTATAATACTTTAGTCTTAATAATATTAATGCTCTATTGAGATACATCTAAATACAAACATTAATTATTACACATAACATTTATGTATTTTATGAATAATAACCAATTATAAGAATAATACATATCCTGGAGAATCAGACCCTTTTGTTTATAGAAACTCAAGATTGCATGAGTAAATGATATTTACTAAATTAGGCATAATTTGTGTTACATTACTCCATTTCAGGTTCATAACCAATTAAATCGAAGCTTGGAACGAGCAGAACATCTTGAGCCCAAAAGACATTGTTTTTAAGAGTTGTTTGCATTTTGTTGGTGATTTATATCACTAATATGATTTAAGTGTAATGGGATAAACTTGTTGACCAAATGTAATCCGAATAAATATTAAACAAGCAAGGGTGGTGCGGAGTGCACGTTTCTTTGAATTTATTATGATTAAAATACACTGACTCAACGGTGGTTCAGGGGCATGCAGCGCCCTTATAACGGGTTTCTAAGGGGCAGCGCCGTGGGCGGGGTCCAAGGGGCAGAGCCCCTTGTTGGGGTCGAGCTGCCAGGTCAGCTTGGAAATTTTTTATTTCGGATAATATTCCTTTACAGAAAATGCATAGAAAATTAGAATTCTTGATTTGAACCCAGTTTTTGACCGGGAAAATTTGACCTGGATCAAACCCGATTTTTGGGCGGTTTTGGAGCAGTTTAAAGTTTAAACTGCCTTTTAGCAGTTTAAAGAGGTTTTCGTCAGTTTCAAGGATGTGGCAATATCACAGGTTTTTGGTCATATACGAAAAACATTTAACATTTCACAGTTCTCTATTCTTGATTTTCTCTCTGATTATACCGACGAAATACTTTGATCTGAAAATGACAATACACCTTCAGAGAGTTCCAACTTCCAAGCATTCGAAATTCAGTAAAATTTCTAACACATTTTAAAATTCTTGTCTAGTTTTTGAACTTTATTTTGGGTGAGATTTTGGTCAGTGTCTTTTTAATCCATTCCAAAATCTACGTTTGAGATGTAATTTTCAGTTTTGATTCTTATAAAAAATCATTTTTCTTTCATTTAATAAAATTTATGTTTGATCGATAATAATTCATCATCATTATCATTATTCGTTCTATTGTAACTCATATGACTTTGTGGTTGCCCCATATTTATGTGTAGTTAATCCATAACTCTTAGGTTACCAACATGTTGTCCTATATAAAGGAGTATTTTATTCATTCTAAGATACACACAAGTTATCAAAGAGAAAGTTTGGATTGATCTATTTATTTGAGCTAATTGGTTTACAACATATTATCATCACTTTGCTATGGATCAAGTGATCTAAACAAGTTCTTCACTTTCACTACTAGCATTCTAGTATGTAAATGAATCTCCCGTTGGTAGTTTGTAAGTGAATCTCTCCTTAACCTAACACTTTCATTGTTTGACATCATCAAATTTCTCATATTTTTTCCTTATAACAACATATGAATATGCTTTGTATTCTATAAATCAAGTTTCTTATTTTTAGTTTGATTGCAAGATCAAATTTCATAAAAAAAAGTAGAATAATATGAGAAATTCGATTAAAGGGGGGTTTGGATTGCCTTATCAATATTACTTACATTCTATATTTCTTGGACAATGGGTCTAATAAAGTCATAAAAATAGATTTTGTAGAAGAAAAAGAAAACACATTTTCCCAAAAGTATGGACATTATTTGGAAAATGTTTCTAATGCATATGAAATTTTAGTTATAAAACACAAATTTTAACCATCAACATCGTTTTCCCTACTTAATATATAAATTATATATGTAAGGTTAATGATTGCTTCAAGTGACATTTATTAATTAGTTATATTTTTTTGTTGGAAAAAAAATATTTTAGGACTAATTAACCATGTATTTTGTATTGATATGCATTGACATGTAATGGTTATATTACATTTTCTTTTATTGTGTTAAAAGATGTATTTTTGAAAAATCATGAACTATTATTTCATGTGGCGTCATATGAAAAATGTGAAAAAAGATTCAACTTTGAATTAGTGAATTGTTTAATTGCAAAAGATTTTTATTATTAGAATATCTAATGATATTAATAAAAATTATAATGTTACGCGTTCATAACAATCAAATGTTATTTTTTGAGAATACTTAATCCTTTTCATGTTTTATTTCATAATGACAATGGTTATGAAATTATATTCATGATTATTATAAATTGTATATACTAAAACCAAAACTTTAACAAATCATTTTTCATTGTACAATGATTATTCTTTATGTTTAAAAGTTGTGGTTATTTTGAAAAAAAAAAGTTTTGAGCATTGTACTTAAAATGGAAAAATTATGAATCATCCCCAAATAGGCTCACCTATTCTTAATACAATGTCTAGGAAAGATTGGCGGTTTTTCTGACTCCTAATGATGGGTGGTTACGATACGCACAAGCGCTGTCTACCCTCACCATCTTTCCTGGTTGTATTCGAATAGAGCTACCGAAAAGGGTTGACTAAATAATCTTTTTCCAGAATGTGGTTCTATAGATAGGATGAATCGTGTTTATCAATCGACCTGTCGTTCGATAATTGAGAACCCATTCGTACTTGTGTTTTTCGAACCTGCTGATTCGTCACACAATTTATGCTCATACAAACCATAAGCATATAAACTGTCATTTTATATGATAATTAAATCCAATATTTCTCCTCCCGTTGTAGGAAAGTATCGAAACAAACATGAATTCTTTGAGACCCCGATTTTGTGGCTCAAATGGAATAACAGAGCTATTGTTTAGCTCATGAATTATGTTTTCCCATTTGAATATGGTTATCTTTTGGATTATGCTTTCCCATTTGAATAATGGTGATCTTTTGGATTATGGTTTGTTTACATTGATTATATTTTCTCGGAATAATTTAAAGTTTTTTTTCTTAAGAAATTAGTCTACACGTGTGACCGACTTTAAATTATTTTTACTCTGAGGCATGCATATTGGGTTGTTGATTGTCTGGTTGATTGTGGTACCCAAGTACACTTTCATAAAACATAAGAATTACTTAATCAAAATTACGCCTCACAGTAACTTCATTGACAACCATTTCGGGCCTGTCGACCATTGGTTTTGATAAAACCCAATATATGTTATCAAATGGTACTATTTTAACCATAGATGAAGCCTTATATTGTCCAAGTTCCCGTCGTAACTGGTTGAGTTTTAAGGATATTCGAGAAAATATGTTTCATCTCGAAACTGCTCGAGAATATGGTATTGAATACCTTTATATTACCTCTGATCAAATACGACCAAAAACGTATATTGGAGAAGTTGAGATGTTTGTCAAGTGGTTTGTATCATACCACGATAAAACATATTGAAAACACTATAATCATTCGTCGAGCCTCCGTTGATGACAGAACTTATATGTTATGGCATGACCGGCTGGGACACCCGGGGTCAAAATACGGTGCTTCGAACTATGAATGCATCCCACGAGCATCCTCTTGAAGGAATTATTTTCATGATTAATTCGAAAAGCCTATGCCAAACATGCTCGATTGTAAAGACACATCTCAAACCACTTTATGTATAATCTACAAAAGTGATATCCCGTTTTCTTGAGAGAATTCATGGGGATATTTGTGGACTTATCCAACCAACATGCGGACCATTTAAAAATTTCATGATATTGGTTGATGAATCAACAAGATGGTCACACGTAACTTTGTTGTCCACAATGAATGCAACATTTCCTAAACTCCTAGCCTATATCATTAAGTTGAGGGTTAATCATCCGAATTATCCAATAAAGTCAATTAGACTTGATAATGTCGGTGAGTTTACATCGAAAATGTTCGATGATTATTGCATAACATTGGGCATTGATATTGAACACCCTGTTGTGTACGTTCATTCTCAAATTAATCTTGCGGAAGCGTTTATCAAACGAATAAAAATAATTGCAAGAACTTTGGTTATGCGCACCAAAACGCCCCATTTTTATATATGGTTATGCAATATTGCACACTGATGCATTGGTCCGTCTGAGGCCCATGGGCACCCAATAACTTCTTGCGTACCAGCTGGTAACTGGATATGAGCCCAACGTCTCATACTTACGCGTGTTTGGGTGTTTGGTTAATGTTCCAATTGAATTTCCAAAGCGTTCGAAATTTGGACCTCAGAAACGACGGGGAATATATGTTGATTATTAATCTCCATCCATCATACTCTATTTAGAGCCCTTCACAGGCGATCTCTTTAACGCTATACATGCGAATTGTGACATTGATGAGCAATCTTCCCGTCGTTAGGGGGAGATTTGCACGTTAACGTTGATAAGGAACGACGTGAAATAACGTGGCATGTACCCAATTTGTCTCATATGAATCCCCCGACTGCACATTGTGATAAGGATGTGCACAAACTTCTAAGTCTATAAAATGTTGCTAATTTGATACCAGACGCATTTAATGACTTTGCAAATGTCACGAGATCAAATATACCCGCTGCAAATGTGCCTGCAAGGAAAGACGTCCCTGTGAGAGGCCATGTTCCATTTGAACATGTTGCATCGGTCGAACCCACTGTGCAAAGGACGCTACTATTGGTTGTCCAGTCCGCCGCTCTTCCCAATAAAAGAGGAAGACCGGTTCGGTTCCAAGGATGTTCTGCCTCAAAGGAGGAGAAATTCTGTTGTATTTGTTTTGCCACACGTAATCATTAAGGATCATGGGAGTGTATTGGAGAAGCGTGTTCCCGATGAAACACCAATTTCTCATCATTCCGTTAATCTTCAAATTATGTCGAGTATGCTAGCTTAGACGATATTTTGATGCAAAACGAGACTGTCATCGATGATTTGCTCATATACCCAGTGGCCACTGACATTATGAGCAATGATGACATGGAACCAAGTACTATTGTTGAGTACAATGGACTGGTCTTAATGGAAACATACAATCCAGGTAAAATTGGATTCCTTACCGAAAAGAAGAGTGTTTGGACCTGTTGCTCCAACACCACCTAATGTTAAACCAACTTATATAAATCGGTATTCGTAAGGAAGCCTAATGAGAATAATGAGATTGTATGATACACAACTCGCCTCGTGGCGCTAGGTTTCTCTCAAACGCCCTGGTATTGATTACGAGGAGATGTAATCTCTCGTAATAGACGTTATAACGTTCCACTACTTAATCAGTTTAGTAGTTTCCGAAAAACTGAATATGCAGCCTATGGATGTGGTCACAACCTATCTCTATGGGGATCATGACACATAGATATACATGAAAGTCAACGATGGACTCAAGTTGTCTGAATCAAGTAGTTCCTGACCACGGAACATGTTCTCGATATGACTGAGACAATCACTTTTTGGATTAAAATAATCCAGACGAATGTGGTATAACCGTTTAAGTGAATACTTGATCAGACTGGGATATTTGAATATTGATATGCCCATGCGTGTTTATAAAGATATCCACTTCAGGATATGTTATTATCGCAGTCTATGTAGATGATTTGAATCTCATATGATCCTCGAAAGAGTTGTTTGAAACTGCTGAAATCCTGAAGAAGGACTTCGCTATGAAAGTTCTTGGGAAAACACGGCATTGCCTCGGCCTGCAGATCGAGGACCGTAAAGATGGGGTTTTTCCTCCATCAAGAGAATCACCCTAAAGGTGTTAAGACGCTTTAGTTATCATGACACAAAACCTCCATCTATTCCCATGGTCATTCATTCTCTAGACATTAAAAGGGACCGATTCCATCCAAATGAGGATGATGATGAGATATTGATCCATGTGTGTTCATCTCTCGGTGCAATAAACGCAATATTGTACTTGGTCCAATGTACTAGATCAGACATCTTATTTATTGTGATATGCATGACTAGGCATAGCAATGCGCCAACACGCCACCATTGAAATGTTATTAAAGACATATTCCGCTACCTTAAAGATAGTACGGATATGGGCTTATTCTATCCCTACGCGTCATCGAGTGGATCAAGTGTGATTGATACTCGAGATAACGCGACCCTTATTGGATATGCCGATGCAGTTTACTTATCAGACCTGCATAAGGGACATTCCCAATCTGGTTATGTCTTTAACCATAGGGAATGCGGCGCTATCCTAGAGGTCTTGTAAATGGAATCTAGTTGATACTTCGACAAATCACTCCGAACTATTCGCGCTCGTTGAGGCGACTAGAGAGTGTGTATGGATTTGTGATGTAAGAGGCCATAGTCGAAGTAAATGTGGTTTGACCTATGATCCCAATTAACTAGTTGTCATATAACACCATCGTTATCGATTGAGCGAAACATGGTTACATCAAAGGGGATAACACTAAACACATCTCGCCGAAATTGTTCTTTACACATGAACAACAAGCATTTCAAAGGATTGAAGTGAAACATATTGGATTAGATAAGAATCATGCAGACTTGTTCACCAAGTCACTACCAAAGTATTCTTTCCAAAGCATGTCAAAGCTATTTGACTTAGGAAAGTCTCTGAGCTACCTAAATGACATATGTCTTGCACCCTGTTGAGTGCATATAATGATTTCATCCTGACGTATGCCTTGCACCCTGTTGAGTGCATATAATGATTGCATCCTGACGTATGCCTTGCACCATGTTGAGTGCATATAATGATTGCATCTTGACGTATGCTTTGCACCCTGTTGAGTGATAATAATAATTACATCCTGACGTATGCTTTGCACCCCATTGAGTGCATGTGAGGGGGAGCATCCTAATGAATGCTTGTGTACTCTTTTTCCTTTAGTTCAAGGGTTTTGTCCCATTAGGTTTACCTTGACAAAGTTTTTTTAATGAGACACTAACAATACCCCATTCTCACTAAGAATTGTGGAATTCAGGGGGAGTATCCAGTTGAATACTTATTAACCATTGTGCACTCTTTTGTCCTTCGTTAGAGTTTTTGTCCCATTGGGTTTTCTCTAAACAAGGTTTTAATGAGGCACACCATATATGGTTTTTTTTCTTCGCTCAAGAAATCCACATCGTACTCTTTTGTCCTTCGGTTGGAGTTTTTGTCCCAAAGGGTTTTCTCCGACAAGGTTTTTAACGAGGCGAATGTTTCATGGATTGTCTGGAGATAGAGGACGAAGTACATGAATACTTCAACATAAATCTTAGCAACCAAGGGGGAGTATTGTAACTCATATGACTTTGTAGTTGCCCCATATTTATGTGTAGTTAATCCATAACTCTTAGGTTACCAACATGTTGTCCTATATAAAGGAGTATTTTGTTCATTGTAAGATACACACAAGTTATCAAGGAGAAAGTTTGGATTGATCTATTTATTTGAGCTAATCGGTTTACAACAGAATCACGATATTTAGAAAAAAATCATCACGGTGTTTTTGTAAATTTACATATTCAAATTGTATTCCATCTCATTTTTTAGCCTCCGCTGTCTTTTTATACGGCTCTTATGCTATTTGACTATCACTATCACTTAGGAATTGGAGCAAGACGTGTCGCATGCTCGATTTTCCTCTTAACTTGTTAACATATTTTCGTTATTATTTAATTGGTCAATAATTTCAATTGTAACTTCCTCTTTATTTGTAATTTCCAATATCAGTCCTTATATTTTACTATAGTTTGCAGATAGCCCCCGTTAGATATATTCTTCTCATTATATGGCTAATTTCTCTATTTTCTTAATGACAAAAATAATTCTTTATTAGGTATTATACTCTTCAAATTTGATAAAAACTGAATTTTGACTTATAATTTAACTAAAAAAATTAATTTTAAGTTAAACAAATGCGCATTTTAGAGAATTGAAATATTTTCGAATATGGCCAATTTTTTTCCTGCATTACCTTAGGTAGGTTATTATTTATTGGATTCACACCTAAATTACACATAACCGTGCATAAAATTACATGCAAGCCCTTCCCGCAATGTGTGGACAGTTGATCCTCGTTTGGACTAATGTTATACCTAAGATTGATACACCTATTTTTTCAATATTTGACACATATCTTGTCATATTCTCACTTTTTATCTTTATTTTTGATGTTGTAACTTGTGATTCATCTCAACCTTCAGGCCTATTTTTAAGCATTTTCATTAGATAAATATAAAATTATTCTAAAATATATTCAAAGTTAAATATATAAAGTTTTGAATAATCGTAACAGAACAACGGTGATTTCTGCAATCAACGAACAGCTCTAGTCAAAGGTTCCCAGGGTTGATCCCCGTAGGAACACTCTGACGCTCAAATTAGTGTTTATACGTATGGATGGTTTAAGTAATCAACGAAGGTTGAGAATTAGGTAACAGTATTTAATGCGCAGTGAGTGAATAACTGGAAGAGTGTCGAAGGGGACCCTTTATAGCCAAGCCAACTGGGCGGGAAGACGAAGGCTTCTTCCCATGGACCAAGGCTTTGGCGAGACCGCTGGACAAAAGAATCGATCACCTTTAAGAGTATGTAGGATAATAACCCAAGCTTTCGCTCAAGCCGTCCTCGAGCTCCGATCGCATTTAATGCGCTCTTGCTTCGATGTACTTTATCCAGAAAATGCGCTTAGTATGTTAACTATCGTTGGGATTCGTATGTTAAAGTCGTTCGTCGAGGTACAACCATCCATCCGGTTCCGGAAACCTTCCGGATGGTGGCTCAGTATGGATTATATCTAATTAAGTCCCTCAAGTTGAAAGGACTAAGAGGTTTGTATGGCTTAGCTTTTTAACTTTCCATCTCCTTCGTCAATCGTTTCAAACGTCTTGTCACGCGTCTTGAAAGGTTACCGTTGCCTATCCGACCGTTGAGTAACGCCTTGCGTCTTTTTAGCTTCCCTGCCTATATAAGTTTTGCTTGAACTTTCCTATATCCTCACTTTCTTTACGCAGCCTTATTAATCCTTCCTTCTTAATCCCCCTTCTATCTTTCTTTTTGTATTCGTCAATCGCCATGAGGAAAGATAGGAATCCCAAAGGTAAAGCTGAAAAATCTTCAAGGGAGAGGTTAACTGCTCTTAATACTTACACCGGCCTTACGGACGAAGATTTACCTAAAATCATTGAAGAATATCACATCGACACTCGCTTTGAACTTCGCCTTCCTGGAGAGTTGGATACTATCTTGTCAGCTCCTGAAGGCTTCGAGCCTGTCTATGTTCAGAATTTGCTAGATGGGCTTCGATTTCCAGTTGATGACTTTATTCTTACTTTACTTCAAGATCTTGGGCTCCATCTCGCTCAGCTCGCTCCGAATTCTTTCCGGAAGATTATTGCATTTATCTTGTTATGTCGTTCGTTGGGCGTTCCGCTTTCTACCAAGTTGTTTCGTCGCTTTTACGTTGTAACCGGTCGTGGCGATTGGGCTGTTTTCACACTCCGTCCCGGGCAGAATGATCGCATCACTGGCTTGAGGGATTCCATTCACGACTGGAAGTACGGCTTCCTGTATGTGAACCAAGCGGCGTTCCGTGATGTTGTTCTTCCTTGGGGTAAGATAACTGGCCGAACGTCTGAACCCGCACCAGATCTATCGAAGGAAGAAGAAGGTTTCGTTAAAAGAATGTCTGCTGTCGACATAGATTGGGAAGACCATGATGAGGTTTTTCTTGGGATGGCCGACCTGAGCCCCTATTACCTTTCTCGGGGTATCCGCCCTATCCTGACGATCAACGGTCAAAGTATTTCTTTGTTACAACGCCTCCAGATGCCTAAGGGTGGTCCGCTGAAAGGGTCCGTATCGGTGACACATGGGCCGGTGACCCCTTTTCTTCCCCCTCCAGAGGATATTTTGAGCTCAGAGGGAACCCCGGAAGGTGAGCCCGAACCTCTTCAGGAAAACCTAGCTTTCGATCCCCCAGAATTTAGTACAGAAAGCACAATGGTACATGACTCACAACAAGAGTCCCTCAAGCCTCGTAAAGTCCGCTCTGTCCGTAATCTATCGGTAATTGAAAAGGATAAACCGATTCGTCAAAAAAGGATCCGGGAGAGAACCCCGTCATCTCCGACCAAGAGGTCAAAGAGTGAAGACACGAGTATGTTTTGTTTTTATCTTGTTGTTACCACCTTCTCTTATTTTCCTAATGACTCCGTTTTGTCACTTTTGCAGGTTTGGCTAATTGCATTATTGTCTCTGATGTTTCTGCTGCTGCTGTGCCACCGTTTGTACCCGCAACTGTCAGTTCAAAAGCCTCTTCTCTTGCTGCACCTTCTGTTGTGTCTGTGAGTGCTACCGTTCCCTTATTTGCTTCGAGTATGAGCTTTCCCCCAAAGCCCGCATCCGCCTCTCCGAGCCTTTCTGCTCTTTCTACCTTTAGTAGCACATTGTTTGGTACCGGTCTGCAGTTGTCATCTGCTACAAGAAGTTCTCAATCATCACTCTCCGGAAGAAGTCAATCGTCTCTACTAAACCGTCCAATATTAGGTAATTCGTGGTTGATGTGTTGCTTATTTCAATATGTGCCTTGGTTTAACAGAGCTTGACATATCTTCGTGTTGTTTATATTTTTTACAGCTCGTCGTACCCGTCCGGTCACTCCACCTCGTTCTGCAGCTTCTGCTGGTGAGAGTATACCAGAACGGTTGAAGCCTGCAAAGCTTCCCCTTGTTCCGGACCTGCAAGCTGCCGTCACTTCCACCCCTTCAATCGTGCATGTTATTGCGGAACCTGAGTCTTCCGAACGTTTGTTATCAAAGTTTTCTGATGAAGGTCTTTTTCACAAAACTCGATCTGATTTGCTGGCTGTCGCCGATTCCTTGTCTGAACTTCAGTTTCGTGCCGTTCGTGGGCATCAAGCCTTGTTTGACCACAAACGGGAATTTTCTCGTCTTAACCATCTCATGATGACCACCAAATCACTTTATCAGAAGGAACTCCAAGAGAAAGAGAAACTTGCAGATTTGAACCGTAGCTAAGTTGATGAGAATAACGACTTATCATTCGGCATGGAGGAAATGAGGACTTCTTTGTTGGAAAAAGATGCTCATATTCTTACCCTGAATACCGATCGCAATTCTTTGGCTGCGAGGATTGCGGAGTTAGAAATGCAGATTGTTGAAAAGGATTCGAGGTTGAATGAAGCTGTCTCCCGTTATGAGAGTGTTACCGCCGAAAATGATGTGTTAAAACACGCGGCTCGTGATCATCAACAAGATTTGGAATGGGTGATACAGAAGGGAATTCCTGGGATAGTGCAAGTATTTGTTTCCTCCGACGAGTTTGTAAAGGCTAACACCGACCTTCAGAAGGAAAGCATTCGGTATGGGCAATACCAAGGGTGCCTGGACACTCATCAGGCGTATGCTGATTTACTTCAAGATGCTAAATTGGTTCACGAATACCCGGAGGCTCAGACAAACATAATGAGCTTATTCGAAGATTTGGTTTCTCCTCACTATACCTTGCTGCAATCACTGGATGCAGGACATGTTTCTTTGGACGAGGTGAGGAAGTTGGTTGCCAAGATTCCCTCCGGTCCGGAGGACGTGGGAGAGAGTTCCGTTCGGGGTCAAGGTCCAACCGCTTCTTGAGAATGTTGACGTTCATCGGTTTAAAGACCCTTTTTTTTGGTTTGGTAGCTTAATCTTTTGATGTAACCGTTTGTAATCGTTTGTAATCGCTACCTTATCTTGTCACTTTTAATGCAATCGTACTTTAAATCGTCGTGTTTTGTTCATTCGTTTTAATGAAAGTGTCGTTTGTTTATATCGTCATTTATCGTTTTTATAATTTCTTTTTGGAGTAAGGCGTCCCTCACTCAAGAAATTTATGTTATGTACATGTGTGGCCGTCCGGTTTTTATTCGTCCGGACTATGAACGATATTCTTTTCTAGAATATTATCCCTTTGTTTTTTTATTCATTCGGTCGTCGATTCGATTAGCACTTGTTTTGTCGATTCATTTTCTTTTAGAAAAAGAAGAGCGAAACGCAACGATGTTCGATAATAACCTTACAAAAGAAGGTGTAAGCTACAACCATTCGATCTAGGCCTACAATGCCCTTAGGCTACATCAGAAATAACTACCATTTTAAAAATAAAATCTTCGTAGGTTCCGTATGTTCCACGTTCGCGGTATGACCGTTCCTTCCATTGTTTCCAACACATACGATCCATTCCTTCCTGCTTCCTTGACCCTGTATGGTCCTTCCCAGTTAGGACATAGTTTTCCTGGTTTGTATCGCAAGCTAGCTTCGTTTTTCCTAAGGACCAGGTCACCCACCTTGCAAGCTACCCCTTTCACTTTTTTGTTGAAATAGCCTTCCGTCAACGATTTGTATGCTGCTTGCCGGAGGGCTGCATTCTCACGTCATTCATCCACAATATCAAGGTTGTGTCTTAATGCCTCCTCATTACCCTCGAGACTGAAGTTCTCCACTCGGTGTGAAGGCAACGCGACCTCAAGAGGGATCACCGCCTCCGAGCCATACACCAAGCTATAAGGGGTTTCATGCGTTCCTCTTCGAATGGTTCCGATATGACCACAGAACACTCTGCAATTCGTCCACCCATCCCGTATCCATTCGGCACAGACGTGTCTTGATTCCTTTTACAATAGTTCTGTTTGTCACTTCCGTCTGGCCATTCGCTTGCGGATGGGAGACAGATGTGAAGTTCTGTTTGATACTAAGATTGGAGCACCACTCCTTGAACGGATTGTTAGAAAACTGCTTTCCGTTGTCACTGATGATCGTGTGGGGTAAACCAAAACGACACACAATCTGCTGCCAGACAAACTTGATTATGTTCGTACCAGATATGCATGATATCGGTTTCGCCTCCACCCACTTGGTGAAATAGTCGACCGCAACAACCAAGAATTTAACACCACCCGGGGCCCTGGGAAATGGTCCAACGATGTCGATTCCCCACTGACAGAACGGCCAAGGGCTAAGGATGCTAGTGAGTTGCGCCGAAGGCACGCTGGGGACGTTTGAGTACACTTGGCATTTTTGACACTTCCGGACGTATTTGTGGGCATCTTTCGTCATTTGAGGCCAAAAATAACCCGTTCAGAATAGCTTTTGGGTTAGCGCCCTGGAACCTATGTGTGACCCGCACAACCCCTCATGCACTTCCTCGATTGCTTTATGTGCTTCGGCCTTTCCTACACATCTCAGCAAAGGGGTAGAGTAACCTTTTCGGTATAAGATGCCATTCTTGGAGGCATATTTCCCTGCATTTACGCGCAACTTTCTTGCTTCCAGCGTGTTTTCCGGAAGGACCCCTGTGTCAAGATAGCGTAAGATGAGAGTCGTCCAACAGCTTTCGTCAATGCTTAGTTCCATCATCTCTTCATTCGTCGTTTCGATGCTTCTTTTCTGAAGTACCTCTACTAACACTTTTTTAGTGAGGTGGCAATATAACATCGATGCTAATTTACTGAGGGCGTCTGCTTCCTTGTTCTTGGTTCGGGGTATTTGGGTTATGGTGAATTTTCCGAATTCCCCTATGCTGGTCTTGACTAACCCCAAGTATCGTTTCATATGGGTCTCTTTGGCCTCGTAAGACCCGTTTATTTGGTTGACGACCAGCATGGAATCCGCGAAAGCATCTACCTCTTTGAATTCCATTGTGCGGGCTAAGCTTAAACCTGCGAGCAGGGCCTCGTACTCGGCTTCGTTGTTCGAGCATGAGAAATCGAATCGCAATGCGTACGTTATCTTCTCTTCATTCGGGCCTGCCAATACGATTCCGGCCCCACACCCGTATGCTCCTGCGTCACCGTCCGTGTACATTTTCCATTGGGCCTTTCGTACATCTGTTTCCTTCTGCTCAACCGCCATAACACTATTTTCATCCGGCATCTCTACCAGGAAATCAGCCAAGGCTTGACCTTTGATGCTTGGTCTTGGTTTGAATGTTATGTCGTACTCTCCCAACTCAATTGCCCATTTAGTCACCCGTCCCGATCTTTCTGGTTTTAGCAGGATGCTCCGGATTGGTTGGTTAGTCAAGACCGTTACAGCATGAGCCTGGAAATACCTCTTTCGGAAATTAGAACAGAGAGTAGTTTAATTCCGCACCCTGCAGAGTTCGACTTACAAAGTAGACCGGGACCTGCTGTTTCCCTCTTTCGGAAATTAGAACAGAACTCACTGCCTCCCTGTTAGTCGACAGGTACATAATGAGGGGCTCTCCAATTACCGGACTTGCGACGAAAGGGATGGCCTGTAAGTGTTGCTTTAATTTTTCGAAAGCCTTTTCAGCCTCTTCCGACCATTCGACCTCTCCTTTCTTTGTGCACCCATGAAGGACTTTGAAGAAAGGTAATGATTTTTCCGCAGATTTTGCTAAGAACCGCCCAAGAGCCGCCAGTTTACCATTCAGACTTTGGACGTCCTTCACCGTTCGGGGAGTCTTCATTTTCAACAATGTTTCCACCTTCTCAGGGTTTGCTTGTATCCCAGACGAGGAGACAATGTGACCTAAAAACTTTCCCTTGCTCATACCGAACGAACACTTTTTCGGATTTAACTTCATGTTAATCGCATGTAAACGCAACAAAGTTTCCTCCGTGTCTTTTATGAGGTCCCCATCTTCTCTGCTTTTTATCACCATGTCATCAACATATACTTCTAAATTTCGCCCAATCTGGTTCTCGAACGCCTTATCAACCAGTCGTTGGTATGTCGCACCGGCATTGCGGAGGCCGAACGGCATTTTGATGTAGCAATACGTGCCTTTCGCCGTGTGGAAAGCCGTTTTTTCTTCGTCTTCCTTTGCCATCTGCACTTGGTGATACCCTTTGTACGCGTCTAAGAACGATTTCCATTTATACCCGCCCAGGGACTCGATCTTCTGCTCGATTTCAGGAAGGGGGTAACTGTCCTTTGGACAAGCTCTATTGAGGTCTTTGAAGTCGACGCACATACGCATGGATCCGTCTCCTTTCTTTACTAGGACCGGATTAGATATCCAATTTGGATATTGCGTGCTGCGTAAGACTCCAGCTGCGACCAGGTCTCCCACCTCCTTATTCACCACCTCGTTTCGTGCCGGAGCCATCCCTCTTTTTGACTGTTTGACCGGGATGAACGTCGGGTTAACGTTGAGCTTGTGTTCAATCACTTTCCTGGAGACGCCTGTCATGTCCTTTGGCTCCCATGCGAACACATGCTTGTTCTTTTTTAACAAGGCTTCCAGCTCAGACCTTATTTTTCCCGGAAGGTGGCGACCGATCCTAACAGGGGTTTCGGGGTAATCTGGGTTGATAATCACGTGTACTTCTTCCTGTTCCGTCCAATTGTCCTGATGTGTGATACTGCCACACTCAGGCATGGGCATTGGCGTACCGCGTACAGTGACCACCCCGTGTTCCGAAGGGAATTTAAGCAAACCGTGGATTGTGGAAGCGATTGCCTGCAACTGCCACATTCCGGTTCGTCCTAGGATCGCGTTGTACCTGGAGGGGGCTTCGATGACTATGAACTCGGTTGTAATTGTTTTGCTAACATTTGTATTCCAATCGGTCAGGATCAAAGGCAAATGGATCTTTCCCCGCGGCCACACAGATTGCCCTGAAAAACCTATTACGGAAGTAGTTGCGGGCTTAATGAAAGCTTGTACGTCCTTCGGGAACTTCTAGAAACAGTGATCGTACATGATGTTCGCGGAACTCCCTCCATCCACATAGATTCTGCGGACCATCGTACGAGCGATGGTTCCACATATGACTAGTGGCTCCACCCCTATATGTCCGTCAGGGGTTGGTTCGTTTCCTCCGAATTCCAAGGTGTCAGTCTTCCTTTTTCTTGGGTGGGGGAGAGAACTGCTCCCTTCCTCTACCGCCATGATCTCAGTATCATATGCAGCCTCCTTTCGTTTAACCAGTGGTTCCGCCACACAGACAACCTTTGCTTGGCCGGACGCTTCTTTCTCCCTTCGATAACTTTCGCATGACGCAGTCGCATGACCCATTATCTTGTGAAATTCGCAGTACGCGTTTGGATCTCTCGGGTATCTTTTTCTGACCGTCCGACTATCCTTGTCTCCCCGTGCTTCGTTTGTTGAGAATGCTTCAGGGCGATATGATCCATGCCTATCTCCCTGCAATCGACCTCCCGTCATGCGTCCTCTATAGGCATTTTTACTCTGACTGTTTTGGTGACTTGGCCTGTATACGGGTTTTGATCGTTCGTGATGCCGAGCCAACCCAGAACTGGGCGCTCCTTTCCTCTCCTAAGCTTCAAACCGAAGCTTTTCTGCACTTTCTTCTTCTTGTTTTAAGAACCTATTGACCGTACTGATCATATCATCAGCCCTCTTGAAATCTCTCTTAGACAGCTCCCGGAAGAGTTCTCCTTCCCTTAGGCCATACGTGAAAGCTGCGATGATGAGTGAGTCTTCTCTAACGGGCATCTTCATGCTTTGTTCATTAAACCTTCTGAAGTAAGATTTATTGGACTCTCCTTCCCGCTGTCGGCACGCCATGATGGATTGTGATTGTTGCTGGTATTTCTTCTGTTATATGAAGTTGTGAGTAAATTGTACAACTAATTCTTTAAAGTTAGGTATGCTTCTTTGTGGAAGGCTGGAAAACCAATATCGCGCCGAACCCTCTAAGGTTCCAGCGAAGAAAAGACACCACAGCCTCTGGTCTATGGGGATCATGCGTACGGCCCAACGAAAGCTTGCGACATGGTCGTCTGGATCCCCCGTTCCATCGTATGACTTTACGCGAGGTCCCTTCAGACCTGCGGGTACGGGCACTTCATTGATCTCGTCCGTGAACGGAGAAAGGAAAGTACGCCCACTGGCATGGGAAGTTTTCTCTGGAGCCTTCTGCCTTGTACGAGAACCTTTTCTTTCTGCAAGGGCCTTTGGAGGGGATTTCTCCGTCCTGATGCTTTTTTCTGGTTTCTTTTCGGCGTATACTTCTTCCACGGACTCGTCGTCACTGGAATACTCAAGGGTTTTGCTAACCCCTGCTTTTACCTCCGTCACCCTCGGACGGGTCTTTTCTAACTGCCTCATTCTTCTGAATTGGCAGAAAAGGTTAAATTCCTCCATTTCTTCCGGAGTTGGGCCACCTTCTGCGTTCTCCAACGGGGGAGGACATGAAGACGAGTTTAATAGCGATGGCGTCGGTGTGGGTGTGAGCAAGCCCTCGGTCGGAGATCTCGTCGGTGTTATTTGCGAGGGATCTATACCCCCTATCGACGTTTCTTGGACCATTATGTTCTAGGTCCCACGGATGGCGCCAAATGTTTGTTCCGGCTTCGGTAGTCAGGACGGTAGGATGGTTCCAACGGTGATTTCTGCAATCAACGAACAGCTCTAGTCAAAGGTTCCCAGGGTTGATCCCCGTAGGAACACTCCGACGCTCAAATTAGTGTTTATACGTATGGATGGTTTAAGTAATCAACGAAGGTTGAGAATTAGGTAACAGTATTTAATGCGCAGTGAGTGAATACCTGGAAGAGTGTCGAAGGGGACCCTTTATAGCCAAGCCAACTGGGCGGGAAGACGAAGTCTTCTTCCCATGGACCAAGGCTTCGGCGAGACCGCTGGACAAAAGAATCGATCACCTTTAAGAGTATGTAGGATAATAACCCAAGCTTTCGCTCAAGCCGTCCTCGAGCTCCGATCGCATTTAATGCGCTCTTGCTTCGATGTACTTTATCCGGAAAATGCGCTTAGTATGTTAACTATCATTGGGATTCGTATGTTAAAGTCGTTCGTCGAGGTACAACCATCCATCCGGTTCCGGAAACCTTCCAGATGGTGGCTCATTATGGATTATATCTCATTAAGTAGGAATGTTATAAACAAAATCAACGCTATAACTATGTTTTAGTTAAAAGTGGTCGAAAGTAAATCAATTAGATATGTTAATTTATAACTGAAAAACAAATTGCAATTAATTTTGGAAAGAAAAGTATCATTAAAAATACTACAACGATATCATTTCAAATAATACCCAATTAACGTTACATGTTTGTATAATTTGTATAGCTTGGCCATCCCAGGGAGCCAATATAACAAGAATATCAATTTAAAAATCAAAATTAAAGAACTAACGAGCCTTTATTTGAACGGAAAAACTCTCTTTAACCTCGTAGTTGTCTTAGGTTTTTACAAATTACTTGGTTTGCATATTACGTCTATATATGCATATATCCCTACAATACTAAGAAACAGCGATAAAAATTGAACAAAATTGTGGAGGATTATGTGACCCAAATTTATCATGAAAAATGCAATCATGAAGTGAGTTCTACAAACGCATCTTCATGGCAGGAAATGGTTAGGCCTCCCATTGGATGATCAAAGCCAAGTTCTTCTTCCGAGTGGCGCAATAAGTCTTGGAACAACGGTTCGTCCAAGTAAGATATCGGGACCACAAACCGCCGTTTCTGGATTTCACCAACATATACTGCTAAATGACCTTTTGGGACATCCGATTGACATTTTCGGCTTCGAACAGAGTTCAGTTTGCTAAAACTTCTTAGGTTAGACATCAACGATGGCAGTCGAACAAGACCCATGTCTATGAATTAATCCTTGAGTCGATTAAAGAACGAGTTATATGTTCTTGAAGAAATGGCACTATGATCTATAGATCGAGTAGTTTTCTTGAAGTCGAATGCGATTAGCTAATGAAAACTTCTACTTAAAGTTGATATATATAGCATTGTAGCCAAGTAGTTGGGTAGAAGTTATGTTGCCGCACATGGCCAGCTTTCTCAAGAATAACCGAAGTTCAATGCACCCGGCCTTCCAAGAAACGTACGTGTTACTATATGATTGGTTTCTAGTATTATTATATAGTACTCGACGTAAAGCGATGCGTATGATTAGGTATGGTACGGAATCAATTATTTGACCTACATTATACTAATATTATCTATTTGTATATGTATCCATTGGTGTATAATTTCTTAATAGTTCACATGTATGTCAGTAGTCTGAATCTCATTATATTAATGAGCAAATTACACGGATAGGTTGGTTTGGTAAAAGCTTTGAATTTGGTCCATAACGCTCAAATACTAATATGAAACTTTATCATGATTTTGGTCCATAATAGTAAGAACCATTAATTAAATATTCGTCAAAGAAGTTGTTAGAACTGCAAGCATCGGGTAAACCTTAAAATATGTTTTCTTTAATCTATTTTGCAGGTTTGATAATAAATACATTTTCTAAATTTTCCAATCACACAGATCGTAGTTACACGTACGGAAAGTAGCCCGATAGTAGTTACACGGAAAGTGTCCCACCTTAAGATGGTGATGATTCCATAACTGTGGGAATCGAGCAACTTAAAATCCCACAATCCAAAAAGGATTAACATCTTCCGTTTGGAATTCTTTCAAAATATGTGGGTATGGGCCACTAATTTTTACATGGAGAATAGTTTGTTTGATGTTGGTCATTTTCAAAATAAAAATGATACAATATCAATAAATAAATAATAAGTCACTTAAGAGCATATATAAGTCGTTATGTGTTAAACCGGTGTTAAATGTATTTTTACATATATAAATATGGTTTAACATTCACATCACAATTACTCTTTTCGTTTAAAATTCCTATAACATCCCTTTTACACAAAACTCCTCAAACCAATCACAAAAAATATCTGAAACCAAATTTACCCGCATATGTTAAAGGCTTGCATTTTAACACTCCGCCAAGATGACAAACTTATGCTGATGGTGGGTGTTTGGCGAGACCAGTGGTATGGTGGTATGGTTTGGGCCCGCCAGATACCCATTTACAGCAATTTGGCAAGCTGACACCGAGCACTCTAAACAAAAAAAAAAAAAAAAAAAAAAAAAAGTAAAACTATTTTATTTTGACGCTTCACTTTAGTTGGATCTGCCCATTTTCTCTGCTACAAAAATAATATAACATTACGTAAAGACTTAGGGCATGTTTGGGAAAGCTTATTTAAGGGAGGTTTGAGCTTAATAAGCTTGAAAATTCAAGCTTATTATCGCTTATTAAGCTAATAAGCTCAAAAGCATCTTAAATAACCTTTCCTTAACATGGCCGTAATATGAACAAAATAATATTCAATTCAAGCATAAAGAAACGAATATGAAGTAGAAAAAATCTATGTTTTCTGCAGGAGGTGGGAGATTTCTGTAAGGCGCATACACATCGGGTCAGTTTAGGGACTAAAATATAATTTATTATTTTCTTCAAAGGTATAGTTTTCTGATACTCAATACATTGATCATTTGAAAAGGAGAATTGATATTCATACCACAAAAATTACTTCCTACACCACACTGTATAATTTTTAAAACAGACTGTACAACTATGTTAAAACGCAAATGTGGTATAGGAATTAATTTATGTGGTTGCAATATCACTACCTTTTGAAAAGATCTAAAAACATAAGAAATGATGTTTGTGGGTCAGCCCACCCAATCCTGACCCGTGTGCCCCAGATCTACATCGACTCATTAACTAACGTGACCCGATCCACCCGTTTTGTCACCTCTATTTATCAAAATTTGTCGAACTAATTTTAACCTGTAAGAAACAAAGGTAAGTAAGTTGGAATTCTCGAGCTCCATAGAGACACAAAAACACATTGTAGTTGCAGTTCATGCTGTAAAATTACAATTTTACATTATATTCCTTTAGAGAGATAAAGAGGATATATGATACAGCTGGTCATTTCAGCCCTAGACTTCATTGATACATTTTCTCAAGCACCTGGTGTGCGTGTATCTGCTACAACCATACACAGAGAGACGAAACCCCTAACATTTCCATTTAAAATCTCCATAAAATTTAGAAGAATTCAACATTATACAAAGCAAGTAAACCTAAAAAAGAACTTTAAAACCTGCGAACGGTTAATCGAATACTAGAATTAAAAAAAAAGGTTTGTTAAACCTTCAAGCATTTATAATTGCATTGTCTCGTGTAATCATCACGAAATGGTGAGGACGAGTTTAAGCTTTTAACATCAAACAGCCGGAATTTGTGATTATCACAGTAATCTGTGAAGCAACAGACCATATGCCTCCAAATGAATCGTCCATGAGCTCGGCAAAAGTCTTGGATCCTCTGGCGTATGTAGAGCTTTAATGAGCTCTTTGTCTGTGAGCTCGTTTTACTCAAGTTTTTATCGACCGCCCACGAACAAAAGCTTACTTATACCCCTAACTTTTGACTAGTCGAACATCTGAAACGAATGCCCGACTCAGCTCATTACAGGATAGTCATTATTGGATTTGCAATCGCATTCGATAAATTAAAAGGTGAATTTAGGTATAAGGAATAGGCACAGTCGGACTACATCCGCGTAAGATATTTTACGAATTGTTGGTTGATGATTAACTTGATTGGAGAAGGAGATTTGCCCTCTCGGTCAAAAACATTGTTGATTTACTTGATTGGGGTATTTTTCTTCTCGGTCAAGAATATTCTAAGGTTTTTAATTACTAAAAGCATCTCAAACAATCCGCTTTTTAAAGCTCAACATATGGGACTTATATGAATTTAAAAAATAGACGTAGGTGGGAGAGTATATAGTTTAGTTTACTTGGCGTTGATACAACTAGGGGTGAGCATAACAGGGTACCATTCTGTTCCGACTGGAACTGGAACCAGAACCGGAACCGCAGGTTCCTGAGATACAGGAACCAGAACCGGAACCTGGAAGACAGATTCCTAAATTTTCAGAACCGGAACCGGAACCATCGGTTCCAGGGCAGGTTCCGGTTACCCTGTATCTAAATTCAAAAAAATTTAACATTACTTACTGAATAAACAAGACAATAAATCACACAAACTAACGATTACAAATATCGTTTAACAATTTTATATATATTTCGACAATTACAAATATTGTTCAAAACAGAAATAAGTGAATAAGAATGACAAAAACATAGTAAATGTGTGATTATGTAAAAGCCAGTCACAAAGATACGACCTCACGACGAGTGAATATCTCACTATCACCCAATTTCTGACTAAATTATAACGAGTAAGATCAATTTATATTTTTATTTGGACTAGTATTTTACATTTAGATAAATCAAAAATCTATTTAATTTAATCATGTGTAATATATTATATATTATATATTTTAATAAAAATATACCGTGTAACCGCCGGTTCCAGGGTATCCACCGGTTCCAGGTTCCTTAATTTTGAAAACCGGAACCTCTTAAGGCGGTTCCATGATTTTGGGAACCGGAACCTCTTAGCAGGTTCCGGTTCCGAGACAGTTCCGATTCCGGTTACCCTCTTTTTCTGCTCACCCCTAGATACAACCATACCTTTTGTTTCTTTTTTTTTCCTTAGGCCTCTTAGTAATCTTGTTCTTTGTCATATATATAAAAAAATCTAGCCTTATGTTTTAGCTCCTTGTATCTTTTTATTTGTAAGTTGTTCGTGAATTCAAAACACTAATTCATAAAAGGCATAAAAAATCTCGAGATGCTTTTATATGATTATATGGGAAGACTTTAAGGTGCGAAATTATCTTTTTCAAGAAAGTGAAATGAATTAATCACCAATTCATAAAAGGCATAAAAATAAAGTTAACTGGATATAATTCCTAACTAAAACTTCATATACAAATAGCACATGTATCTCTACTTCCAAGCTATAAATTAAAAGGTCCTAGTGGTTAGTTGTTAACAAAAACAGTGTTGGCAATTAATGACTGTTGCATAGATTTCATAATGCACCCAAGCGCGAAGCAAGATCCGTGAATGTATCTTCCGTGCATGGGATTGTGATGCCACCCATTGGATGGTTGTACCCAAATTCTTCCTCTGATTCGATCAGTAATTCTTGAAACGAAGGTTGACTTAACAATGAAACAGGAACCACAAATCGCTTCTTTTCTTGCTCTCCAACATAAACTGCAAAATAGCCTTTTGGGATGTCCATTGAGGTTGATGACGTGCTTCTTTCATTTGAGAATGATCTCCGAAGAATTTTTTTTACTTGAATGATACGAGGCATAAGAATGGCCATTTGTATAAAGGTTAATCCAGGAAGAATGATAATATGAGGCTGTTTTTTCTAGCTACAATGTGTTCTGCATACTAATTTGGTTTTATAGAAGAGCATAAAAGGCTAGATGCAAGGTGAGATATGGTTGAAAAAGCAATCTCACATGGGATTGTCTTCCTACTTGTACGAGTGATGTTAGAATTAAGCTGCATAAATGCAAGATCATAACGCCGACCGGTCACATTAGGTGAGAATGCACAATGTCCTACTGATGATCATAAAAGATTGGACTCAAATATCAACACAAAACCATGTGACGGTGTACTCTTCTTCAGCTTGTTGCTTTCAGAATTCTGGCCACACATCATAGCATCAATGTCTCATCCTTTATCTTTACTTGTGAAATTGTCCACAATAATACCCATAAATATATGGTTGTGATATCTGACAGTTGTTCCATCATGCTATTTTGGTAGACAAACTCATGTGAGATTGCCTTTTGTTATTTCCTTTCAGCATCAGTTAATAAATAGGCCGGGAAATTATCACACACATATCAATCAAAGATTAAATGATCAAACTGTATATAAATAAAGCAATAAGAAGTAAGACCTCAACACAAATTTCGTAATTCAGTTCTTCACTACATCTTTAATTCCTGTAGAAGAAACAGCCTCATATTATCATTCTTCCTCGATTAACATTTATGCAAATGGCCATTCGTATGCCTCGGATCATTCAAGCAAAAAAACTCCTTCGGAGATCATTCTCAAATGGAAGAAGCACATCATCAACATCAATAGATATCCCAAAAGGCTATTTTGCAGTGGAGAGCAAGAAAAAAAGCGATTTGTGGTTCCTGTTTCATTGTTAAGCCAACCTTCGTTTCAAGAATTACTAGTTGAATCAGAGGAAGAGTTTGGGTACAACCATCCAATGGGTGGCATCACAATCCCATGCACTGAAGATACTTTCACGGATCTTGCTTCACGCTTGGGTGCATTATGACTTCTATGCAGCAGTCATTGCCAACACTGTTTTTGTTAACAACTAACCACTAGAACCTTTTATATTTTGTAATTAAGCAGAGATATGCATCCTACTTGTATATTACGTTTTAGTTAGAATTATGTACAATTAACTTTATCTTTATGGCATTTTTGACTTGTGATTAATTTATTTCACTTTCTACTATTAAAGAAAAGATAATTTCGCACCTAAAGTCTGTCCTTATAATCATAAAAGCATCTCGAGATTTAGTGTTTTGAAATTAGTAACAACTTAGCGCATTGAAAAGATCCATATACGGAACTAAAAACAAGGCTAGATTTTTTTATATACGACAAAGAACAAGAATACTAATAGACTTAGGGGTGTTCATTTTCTGATATCCGGAATCTCGATATCCGAAAATTTCGGATAATGGATTTCGCTAGCAGAATCCGAAATAATAGTTTTGATCTCATATTTAGTTAAAAAGAATTTAAAATATCGTGGCTTTAGATAGCATTGTAAATTTTTGATCCGTGTTTGGTACATGAATTGGTCAAATAAGAATTCAGTTGTCAAAGTTTGACTTTACGAGACAGACATAGCAAGTTTCCATTGGCTTAGAACTATTCCTTTTATTGATTGATTATTAGTGATATATTTTAGTGACAACTTTTGATATTTGATCACTCTCAGAATTTGTGACGGACCTATAGTGACAAAAAGTGATGACTCTGTTTCGTCAATTAAAAGTGTTTGTGATAGTATAAAAAACAAATAAAGGTTATTATTGTCATTTGATATAATTACATTCTAATTTATAACATATTTACAAACCAAAAAGAAAATTTGAACTTCAACTTTAAATTCTATAGCCAAACCACAACATAATTTAATTCTTGCAGTATTCAATTTTATTCCTTAGCATTTTAGCTAACCAAAGAATTTATAAATTATTAAAAAGGAACTCTTAAACTCAGGCCCATACAACAAAAGAAAGCTTAAAGCCCAAATATTAGAACTCTACGATTCGCAACTAGCCGGCAATTTTAAAATGAGCGAATCATGACGGAGGATAATGAGTGAATCCTGAGAGAGGAATTATGATCCATGGAAGTTGTAATCAATTTGTAGATTAGTGATTAAAGCACTAAGTTAATTAAGTACGGCTTTCCTGAACTCCCATGGCATGATGACATGATTCACTAACTATCCTTTTAATTATGTGGTAATTAAGTATTCGTGTTGAATTATTCTTGTGTCGAATTAAAGCACCAGAACGAGCAATTGTTTTCTAGCATGTACAGGGTATAAATTGAAAGTAGCCTAAATGAAAGAACCTCTGTTTTTCATCCCCCACAATTACAAGTAACGGGCTATAGCAAGACCCTCCTAACACACTTGTTTTAGACACTAATCTGAATTGCAAAAAGGAAAAAACATTCCTTTTGATTCGTGTTAAATTTAAGGTCAGGCAGCACACACAATTTATCCGTTAATATAAAACCATTTTTGTGATAATCCTACCAAAAAACACAACTAATTTATACTTGTACATGGAAATTTAAATCCAAAAGAACATTGGGATAACAGGACATGTGAATACTCACCAAGCTCAATGATGCAGAATGTAGATGGGCTTGCCGATATGTGAAACATGTTGGGGACAGAAATAGGTCACATTTATGCCATCCATCAATATACAAGGTCATAAGACATTAGGTGAGAATACACAATGTCCTACACATAATTAAAGACTGGAATCAAATATATATCAACACAAAATCCTGTGACGGTGTACTCTTCTTCAACTCGTTGCTTTCATAATTCTGGCCACACAACATAACATTAATGTCTCATCCTTTATCTTTGCTTGTGAAGAATAGTTACTATCGTCCACTATAATATCTATAAATATATGGTTGTGAAATCTGATGTCGTTTCATCATGCAAGTTTGGTAGACAAACTCATGTGAGATTGCCTTTTTTTTATTTCATTTCAGCATCAGTTATTAAATAGGGCAATTATCACCCATGTATCAATCAAAGACTAAATCAACTTGCATATAAAGCACCAATAAGTAAGACCTCAACACAAATTTCATAATTAAGTTGCCAACATCTTTCCTCTAGAAGAAACACTTTCAGTTTATAATTCCCTTAATTTACCTTCAAACAAATGGCCATTCTTATGCCTCGTATCATTCAAGTAAAAAAAATTCTTCGGAGATCATTCTCAAATGAAAGAAGCACGTCATCAACCTCAATGGACATCCCAAAAGGCTATTTTGCAGTTTATGTTGGAGAGCAAGAAAAGAAGCGATTTGTGGTTCCTGTTTTATTGTTAAGCCAACCTTCATTTCAAGAATTACTAATTGAATCAGAAGAAGAATTTGGGTACAACCATCCAATGGGTGGCATCACAATCCCTTGCAGTGAAGACATTTTTATGAATCTTGCTTCGCGCTTGGGTGCATTATGACTTCTATGCAGCAGCCTTTGCTAACATTATTTGTTAACAACTAACCAGTAGGACCATTTGTAGTTTGTAAGTAGAGATACATGTCAATTTTGTACATGAGTTTTGAGTTGGGAATTATATCAAGTTAACTTTTTTATGACATGGAATAGATAATTTCGCACCTTGAAGTCTGTTCTTATACTCATAATTGCATCTCGATATTTAGTGTTTTAATGTCAGTGACAAATTTACAAATATAAAAATACAATGAGTTACATCAGTCTATTTATTTTTCTTCTGGAGGACTTAGAACAAGAATATATTATTAGAGCTTAATTGCAAGAACCTCTAGAGTAACAAAAAGTCCAAGAATTCGAATAAAGAATACAAGGTATGACTGCTTTATTGCCTACTCAACTGAATTCCACGCATATTGTTGATTAACTTGATTGGAGGAGGAGATTTGCCTTCTTGATCAAGAATATTGTTGATTTATTTGATTCGAGGAGAAAAGTTGTCTCATTGGTGAAATATAAAATAGTAGACATATGATTACTTAATTACCAACAAACCTTCGTGTTGTACTAATTTACTCATTACCCACAACTTCTCAAGAAAATCAAATTTACCAATGATAATAATACTCGTGATTTAACTAGCAGCAATGAAGGAATTTTGTTGGCGGTGTGCTGGTGCGCGGCTGTAGAACAACACCTCCGCAAATTTCTTGCCTGCCACTTTTTTATTCCTGTCAATTGACTCGATATCTCCTCCTGATGCACCCATTATTCCGACTTGAATTGCTCAAAATTGGCCTCTAATCATCGCCATGGTTGATTACAGTAAACACATGTTAGCAAGATTTTGCTTGATATGCATCAGATTTAGACATAAACTAAACTAATAAACCAGCAAAAGTCGATTGAATTTTTTTTTTTAATATTTTAAAATTTTAATTTTTTATTTTTTAAAAGAACGTAATTGAATTCATATGATTTTAGGCAAGATTTCAATTATATGGAATAATGTATTTCGGAATTAAGTATGAAATGAATTACGAAACAAAAAAATTCATCTAAACATCCCTCCGTAATGGAATTAAATTCCAGCTACGAAGAATTACGGATGATTACATCAAAACAAACTCTCCCTAAATCTCGGGATGCTTTTATAATTTTAAGGGTAGACTTTAAGTTGTGAAATTATCTTTTCAATAATCGTAAACAGTGAAACAAATTAATCACACCAAGCTCATAAAAATAACGTTAACTGTATATAATTCCTTACTAAAACTTCATATACAATTAGGACATGTATCTCCATTTACAAGCTATAAATTAAAAGGTCCTACTGGTTAGTTAGTTGTTAACAAATAATGTTTGCAAAGACTGCAACATAGAAATCATAAAGCACCCAAACGATAAGCAATATCTATGAAAGTGTCTTCACTGCATGGAATTGTGAGGCCACCCATTGGATGGTTGTACCCAAACTCTTCCTCTGATTCGATTAGTAATTCTTGAAATGAAGGTTGGCTTAACAGTGAAACAGGAACCACAAATCGCTTCTTTTCTTGCTCTCCAACATAGACCGCAAAATAGCCTTTTGGGATATCCATTGATGTTGTCGTGCTTCTTCCATTTGAAAATGATCTCCGAAGAACTTTTTTTGCTTGAATGATCCGAGGCATACGAATGGCCATTTGTATAAAGTTAATCAAGGGAAATGATAAACTGAAAGTGTTTCTTCTAGAGGAATGATCGATGTAGTGGTTAACTGAATATCAAAATTTGTGTTGAGGTCTTACTTCTTGTTGCTTTATATACAGGTTGATTAATTTAGTCTTTGATTGATATGTGGGTGATAATTGCGCTATTAATTAATAACGATGATGACATGAAATAAAAAAGGCAATCTCACATGAGTTTGTCTACCAAACTTGCATAATGGAGCAACATCAGATTTCACAACCATACATTTATAGATATTATAGTGGACGATAGTAACTATTCTTCACAAGCAAAGATAAAGGACGAGACATTGATGTTATGTTGTGTGGCCAGAATTCTGAAATCAACAAGTTGAAGAAGAGTACATTGTCACATGGTTTTGTGTAGATATTGGAGTCCAATCATAATTCATAATCCGTAGGACATTGTGCATTCTCACCTAATGTCCTTTGACCTTTTTATATATTGATGGATGGCATAAATGTGACCTATTTCTGTCCCCGATCGACAAGGCCATCTACATTATGCATCACTGATCTTGGCGAGTGATCACATGACCTGTTATCCCAATCATCTTTTTGAAGAACACGAGTTGTGGGTAAGTTTCAAACGGGAAAAAATAATTAAAGAACTCGGATGATGAATCCCAGCCCTTAATTGCTTTTATTATCTTTTGACTTTTCATAGTTTTAAAATTTTATCTTGAATTGTGATTTATTATCTATGCATTTTGACTTTGGATTGTTTCATCTGATTTGTTTTGAGACGATACGTATCTTCAGCATTAGGGATCACATATTTAAAATCTTCATTTGCCTTATTTTATAGAAATTCAAAATCAAATCGATATTCAACATGTTTCTTCATCTTCGATCTGTGTGTTGATCATCCGCAAGAGACTTTATAAGCGATATTGAATATTGATTAACAAATATTGTTGTTCGATCACTTTAAGTGTCACTCACGTTATTGCATTTAATACAAACATCCCGTGAGCGGAATTAGTATGTGGTCAAATATTGAGATTGATGTAGCAAGTTAAGTTGATGATAAATTATAAGTATAATATTTTGTTAAATGGTTAGTTTCTTAAAAAAGTATTGTTGGATTGTATATATTGTAACAATAGTTTAGAGACTGAAGTGTAATTAGTCATAATTATTTTTTTACTATAAATATATAGATGTATGACTAATTAGTCATAATGTATCATTTGTCAATTACTCAATGCAAAGCAGCTTGACTTTCTCTCTTAGCTCTCTCATCCATTTTTTCTAATTACAACTTCTAAATGCTCAATCTTACAATAATCATGGATTTATAGTATTCTTGTTAATTTCTTTAGGTTTTTCCTAGGTCTAATAGTATTCTTGTTCTTTGACCTAAATAAAAACAATCTAAACTTTATGTTTAGCTTCTAGTATCTTTTTATTTGTTAAGTCGTTTCTGAATTCAACACACTTATCGAGATGCATGCTTTTATGATTACTAGCAGGGTACCCGCGTAATGCGGCGGCGGGTACCCAGAAATCATATTTCGTGGCGAGCAAGTGTTGTTCGTTTACACGGTAATAATTGTTGCTAGAAATAAATAATTAAACGGAAATGTGGATTTTGGTAAGAGTTGATTATTTACAGCGTCGTATATTTAATGTTATTGGGTAAAATGTTTTTCGAGTAACAGACTTTTGTTATTAAGTGTGGGTGGTGTTACCAAAGTGTAATGTATAGCAAGTGGTTAACACATAGTGTTAAGTTAGGAGAGGTCTTGGGTTCGAATCTTGTTACCCGCGATTTTTTTTTTTTTTTTTAAAGTAGAGAACTAACTAACAAAAGTGGAAAGGTCCTTAAAATCAAGTTTAAGGAGCTCCTTAAACTTGCCTAATGGGGTAGGCCTAAATGCTTTATATAGTAGTAAGATAATGGCAGACTTTAAAGTGCGGAATTATCTTTACTGTAATTGTAGAAAATGAAATAAATTAATCACCAATGAAAGAAGTCAATGTGATCCTTATTCCATTCCACAATGTTCTCTATAAATAATACAAAGGTTGACTTGCCTCAAGGCTATAATTAAGCTAGACTTCAATTCCTACCATAACTCTAATATTTACTAAATATATTACAATAAATGGAAATCAATGCTAATATATTCTAATATGCTCCCGCAGTTGAAACGGGAGGATGACGAACGTTGAGACTGGTACGAAAGTCGTCAAAGAGAACCAATGGTAGACTTTTGGTGAAGATATCGGCAATTTGATAACGAGAGGGGACATGTAAAACACGAACTAAGCCCCTTGCGACCTTTTCACGAACAAAGTGGATATCCATTTCGATGTGCTTAGTGCGTTGATGTTGAACCGGATTCCCGGATAAATACATAGCACTAATGTTGTCACAATATACCAATGTAGCTTTTTGTATCGGACAATGTAATTCGAGTAATAAGTTTCGTAGCCAACATGATTCGGCTACAACATTGGCCACACCCCGGTACTCGGCCTCGGCACTAGATCGTGATAGGGTGGGTTGCCGTTTGGCGGACCATGAAATCAAGTTGTCGCCCAAATACACACAATACCCGGATGTTGACCGACGAGTGTCGGGGCATCCCCCCCAATCCGCATCGGTATACGACACAAGAGAAGAGACGGATGACTTAGTAAGTTGCAAGCCATATGTCTTTGTGCCTTGTAAGTAGCGTATGATGCGTTTGATAGCATGCATGTGAATTTCCCTCGGGGCATGCATAAATAAGCATACTTGTTGAACCGCATATGATATATCGGGTCGGGTGAAGGTGAGGTATTGTAATGCACCGGCAAGGCTTCGATATAATCCGGGATCGGAAAAAGGTGGACTCGTGGTGGCACTAAGCTTGGGCTTGGTATCAACCGGTGTGGAAGAGGGTTTGCAATTTGTCATGCCGGCACGTTCAATAATTTCCGACGCATACGATGACTGAGATAAAAATAACCCGTGTGGTTGATGCGTGACCGAAATACCCAAGAAAGAGCTTAAGGTACCCAAGTCCTTCATTGCGAATTCTTTTGCCAAGGACGAAATAATATTGTTGAGAAGGTCATCCGACGAGCCCGTGAGGATGATATCATCCACATAGAGTAAAAAATACGCCATTTGATTACCCTGTCTAAACACAAACAACGAATTATCCGAAATACTATGTTTAAAACCGAATTGTGACACATAGTTGGCAAACCGTGTGTACCATGCCCGTGGGGCTTGTTTGAGACCGTATAAGGATTTTTTTAGTAAGCAAACATAATCGGGATGAGATTGGTCGCGGAACCCCATGGGTTGATGCATGTAAACGGTTTCTTCTAAATTGCCATGAAGAAAAGCATTCTTAACATCAAGTTGTCGAATAGGCCATGATTTTGACAACGCGAGGCTAAGAACGGTCCGAATAGTAGCCGGTTTGACCACCGGACTAAATGTTTCACCACAATCTATGCCGACCCGTTGTGTTTTCCCATCCCCAACAAGTCGTGCCTTATGTCTCTCAAACGTGCCATCCGCCCTGTTTTTATGAGTCAATATCCACATACACCTCATAATATTAACATTTGGTGGTCTAGGTACCAAAACCCATGTCTCATTTTTAATAAGAGCTTGGTATTCATCATTCATGGCCATTTTCCAATTTGGGTCACGAAGGGCATCAATTGGATTTTTCGGTATGGGTGATGGGGTGTGTTGGGTATAAAGATTAAATAAAGTTTTTGGTTTAAATACCCCTGTTTGACTCCTTGTGATGGGTTTTGTACGGACTGGAGGAGGGGGTTGGGGTTGGGGCGCTGTCATTGGGATGGACTGCGGGTTTGGTGTGGAAAGGGTTGGCGATAGTTGGGCCGTAGGTGGTGAGGAAGGATTTTGTTGGGTAATTATTTGTGGGCTATGAACTAATGAATTTGGTGAGGCACTGTGGGGTCCAACCACTAGTACAAAATTAGCTTTTAGCCATGGTTTTTTTAAACAACCTCGCCACAGGTTTACATGTTTGTGTGGCTAAATATCACAAATAATATTCTAATGTTGTTTTAGCCACATTTTAACTAAATTATTGTGGCAATTGAAAATTAGATTTGAACACTTTAGCCACGATTTAACATGATAAACGTATCCATTGTTAGCCAGGGTCATGTAGTGTGGCCATATGTCACACTTTTCGCCATGATTGTTTTTGTTAAAACATGACATTATTTTGTGGTGGTTAATACGTGAGGCGAAAGACCCATATTTAGCCACATGAATCAAGTACTTGTGTGTCCAAAAATTGGTATTCATACAACTACGGTCATTACTGTGTGTCATGTGGCTATACAATAAACAATAGTCACTCAAAATTTTCTTTGTCTGTGTGGCTATATGATGGATATTTGACATACCCTAAGTCAAATCAAGATAAAACTAAAATATTGTGTGGCCATAACCTAAATAATAGAAATGGTAAAGGTAAAATTAAAATTATGTCTCTATAATTAGTTTATAATCACCATTTAATCTTATATAAATGTGTGTTTACAAGTAGCAAATTGTCACGTTAATAATGTTAAATATGACTAAATATTATCAGGGGTCTGATGTGTGAAAACTAGTTATAAAATAATAACCTAAAATACACCTTCTCTAGATTACCACACTCTTAGGCAAGTATGACTTAATCATGAGCAATATAGTTCAGGTAAGTACTTCGGGTGTTCGTTTCTGCAGGGAACAGTTAAGCCGACTAAATAGTCTAAAACTAATAATTTAATCTAAACGAATGCATAAAGTAGGGTTTTTGTTTTTTAACTAATTAATTAAAGAAACTGACTAAAAGTAAATTGAGCTTTTGAAAACTGAGAGAAGTTGACAAAGTAGTAAAAGTGTGTTAAAATATTAGAGGGAATATTCACTATGATCGATTCCATCTAGTTCTAGGTTTGGTTGGTTAAGTCCCGATTTAATTGGTGTTCTAGAAGTCAGGTAAGCAGTGATCTCTGGCTTCCTACAATGACCGTATTATCGTTCCTAAGAAATGTATTCCTAGAGAATCATACTATGGTCACACTTCGGCTTGTTAATTATATCTAGGCCCGAATTTCCGTCGCCTTCTAATCTCGAATTCGGTCGTTACTAAGATTAGACTTTCGGTTTCACCTAAGTTATTTGATGCTTAAACTCGAATCCCCAGATCTAGTGGATTGCCAACTACGTCACTGGGGTGAAAAGTTGAAGTAATGATTAACTATAAATGCTAGTGGTCACTCAACAAAATATTTAATAATCAATAGTTAAAACAATCAAAAATTCAAGAATTAACCGAAAGGGGTTTTTGATATAAATAAACAAGTGTTCAAAACCAATGTTAAAATCCTAAAAATACCAAACCTAAAGCCTAGATTTCATCTAATCATAGTGAATATAAATGACTAGCACATAGACATGCTAAACATCGCAAAACAAACGTAAGAATTCAATAGAACAAACATAATAAAGATCGATAATGATTTAAGAACTGAAATATATGAATGGAATTGAAGTTCTTGATCTTGAAACCCCTTGAATTCATGCACCACAGCTGCTCCTAGGTCAAAAATCGGCTGCCAAAAGATCCCCCAAAGAATGGCTGATTTTTGGCTTAAATACCCCTTTTTTCGAATTGCTCGAGTACTCAACCAAGGGTCTGTCGAGTACTCGACACAGGGACACTCGCGCGAGACGGGGTGCGACAGGGGTCTGCTCGCGCGCTCGAGCAGGTTTGAATTTTGGATTTTTGCTGAAAATGTACGTTTTTGGCCCTTTTCTTCTAGAATTTGGACTTTTGACCTGCATTTATCAACAACATCATAAATTAGGCATAAACACTTCTTTTTACTTATAAAACAAGCCTAAAAAATACAATATTGATGGATTTAAATATGTATAAATCCGTCGATATCAAGATGCCCACACTTGAACATTGCTTGTCCTCAAGCAAATTATCATAAGAAAAATTAATTAACTAGATAATGAGTTAACACAATTGACACTTTTCTCAATTTCATTCATAGAAACACAACAATTTTCAGAACCTAGTCCACTTTAGCGGTTAAAATTTTCACTATATTTTATGCCCAAGTTTGTGTAAGACATTAGCTAACTTTTCACAAATCTAATTAAATCTTTAACTATACTAATTATACTACTTTTAACTTAGATCCTCATCAATCCTTGCATAACCTATAAATACCGTCTTTATGAAAATTACCCAACTAGTAAGGTTAAATTAAGGAAATTTAGTTTATTTATTCATTTCATAGCTTATTTTCTTTATTTATTCATGCTTTGCATGATTATTTATTTATTCACTCATTTTTTTTTATTATTATTTTTTTTCATACATGCTTTGCATGTTTATTAATTTTTATTTTGTTTATTTATGGTTTAGTAGAAAGAACCTCAGCTTACATTGTGAATCCGCGTAGCGGACTTTCGACCAACATGTCCAGATTAGTTGACCTTGAAATGCTAGGTTTAAAGGACCCCTCGGGCGTACTCGTCCGGAGACACAAGGCCTGATGAAAGTTCTTCTAAATATTTAATTAGGTATTTATTCAAGAATCGATTTGAACCTCAGCTTACATTGTGAATCCATTGCATTCTTTTGCTGTTCAAAAAAAAACATTGTGAATCCGCGTAGCAGACTTTCGACCAACATGTCCAGATCAGTTGACCTAAGAATGCTAGGTTTAAAGGACCCCTCGGGCGTACTCGTCCGGAGACACAAGGCCGGATGAATATTCTCACCGATTCTCAAAATTTTTTTTCTTTTATATTTATTATTAGCAATTTATTCACGTAAACTAAAAGCCCTTAAATTCAACCTAATGTCATCGGGAGCTAGCTTTGCTAATCTTAATTTTCTAAAAGACAATTTTTATAGATTTTACAAGACATTTCAAATTTTCCAAGTTAGGAAGTGGTTTAATTAACGAGTTAAAAAAATATTAGATCGGTGAAAAGCCACAAAAATTGACACATAAAAGCTAGGTAAAATTTTGCCCTTTAAAGTGAACTTTATTGTCCAAAAATTGTTTTCTAAGGTTGAGATGTGTCTAAAAATTTTTTTGCTGATTAAAATAATTTTGTGTATTTAGATGATTTTCTAGAGAACTATCCAAGTGGTGAAACTCACCCCCATGCCCACACTTATAGCTTTGCATTGTCCCCAATGCAATAATATTTTAAACAAATGGGTAAACGTCACTAGTACAAAAATAGCTTTTAGCCACGGTTTTTTTTAAACAACCTCGCCACAGGTTCACATGTTCACGTGGCTAAATATCACAAATAATGTTCTAATGTTGTTTTAGCCACATTTTAACTAAATTATTGTGGCAATTGTAATTTAGATTTGAACACTTTAGCCACGATTTAACATGATAAACGTGTCCATTGCTAGCCACGGTCATGTAGCGTGGCCATATGTCACACTTTCGCCATGATTTTTTTTTGTTAAAACATGACATTATATTGTGACGGTTAATACGTGAGGCGAAAGACAAACATTTAGCCACATGAATCAACTACTTGTGTGTCCAAAAATTGGTTTTCATTTGCCACATGAAATTCATTGTTGTTGAAAAAAGTATATAGCCATGGTCGTGTGTGTTATGTGGCTATACAATAAACAATAGTCACTCAAAACTTTTCTTTGTCTGTATGGCTATATGATGGATATTTGCCATACCCTAAATCAAATCAAGATAAAACTAAAATTGTGTGTGGTCATAACCTAAATAATAGCAATGGTAAAGGTAGAATTAAAATTGTGTCTCTATAATTAGTTTATAATCACCATTTTATCGTATATAAATGTGTGTCTACAAGTAGCAAATTGTCACGTTAATAATGTTAAATGTGGCTAAATATTATCTGGGGTCACATAAATGTGATAACGACTTATGTGGCTAAAGGGCAAAAAATAGCCATGATTAAGTGTGATACTAGTATTTGTGGGCATATGTGTTTATTAGCCACATGAAGTCGTTGTTGTTGAAAGTTAGTATATAACCACGATCATTATTGTGTGTCATGTGGCTATAGGACAAAATAAAGTCACTCAATTTTTCATGTGGCTATAACAAGATTATGACTACAGTTAAATTGATTATGTGTCTAAAAGCAACCAATTGCCTCGTTAATTGGTTTAAATGTGGCTAAATGTTGTCCCACATTGCTATTTGTATGAAAGTTGGGTGAATTACTTTCACTATAAAAAGAAGTGTGCACCAACTATGTTAAAGCCATTAAAGCTTGAATCCCTTATGCCTTTCACGTTGTGTGGCCATTTGACTTAAGACTCGGTGCAGTGCAATTCTTTGGCCATTTAACGGTTTAAATCGGTTTTTTACTCGGGTTTAACTATTACCAATCGGGTTTGACAGGTCAAGAAGGAAATAATAACCATGTTAGTATATTTTTTAGTGTGGCCAAATGATATCAAAAGTCACGGATTAAAAATAATTTAATGTGGCTATAGGTTAAACTATAGCCACAATTACAAAAACCTTACGTGCCGATAAGAACTCAACGGTCACCCTCAACATAACTACACGTGACAATACACAATAGATTAGTCACATTGTATATAAAACTATGTGTCTAAAATCGGGCTTGTAGTCACCATCAATATAACGATATGTGGCTATATGGTAACCATTAGCCAAAATTTACAATAAATTGTGTCTCTAAAAGTAGGATTACAACTATTGTCGTTTTAATTACATATGACTATATGGTAACCATTAGCCACGGTTGTATGCTATCGCCACACTTTTCCATATGATATGGCCACTAAAATTTAGCGTAGCCATATATGCACTTTAAAACGCGAGAGAATAGACTACGCTTTTGATGTAAAATAAAACCGTGGCTAATTACATATGGCCACAGTTTTTTGTAGTGGCGATTGATGTTTTTTGTACTAGTGAACGAATGTGGAAGGCCCAACAGTGGGTTCGTGACTATTGGTAGGTGAGGTGTGGTCCATATTTTGTAAGTGATTTTTGATGTAAGAAGTTTGGTCACTGTCCAAAAAATCATAGGTGGAGGTAGTGGACAAACATGCAAAAGGAAATTTGGTTTCATCAAAAATCACATGACGACAAATAATTACTTTCTTAGAAAGCATGTCATAACATCGATAGCCACGGTGATTCTCCGGAAAACCCAAAAAGACGCACGGTTTAGAGCGTGCTTGAAGTTTGTGAAGTGTGGTGGATGGAAGAAGAGGATAGCATAAAGACCCGAAGACTCGTAGGTGTGACAAGTCCGGTTGTTTTTTATATAAAATAGAAAGTGGTGTTTGAAATTGAAGAATTTTACTTGGTAACACATTTTGAAGATAAGTGGCCATGTTTAAGGCATATGGCCAAAAAGTTGGTGGAACCGACGCATGAGATAAAAGAGTACGGATTACATTGTTTAGAGACCGTATCTTACGTTCGGCTTTTCAGTTTTGAGAAGAAGTATATGGACATGAAAAACGGAGGCCAACCCCTTTTTGATGACAAAAATTAAGAACATTTTGGTTGTCAAATTCCTTGCCATTATCACATTGTATATTTTTAATTTTCCTTTCAAATTGAGTGGAAATAAATGCATGAAATTTTGTTAAAATTGAAAATACATCCGATTTCCTAGCTAAGGGAAATGTCCAAACAAAATTAGTAAAATCATCTAAAAACACAATATAATAACGATAACCCGAAGTACTTAAAACAGGAGAAGTCCATAAATCACAATGTATAACATCAAATGGACATAATGTTTTGTTTGGAGAAGTATGAAAAGGTAACTTGATATGTTTACCTAACACACATGATTGGCACAAAACATTTTTATTTGGACCACACTTAATGAAATTATTGTGTCGTAATGACTCAAACACCGGAAGACCCGGATGACCTAAACGAGCATGCCACAAGGAAGAATTTAAAATAGCAAAAACGGAATGTTGAGAAGAGTTGACCGGCGGCGTGGACGTGACCGGATACAAATCACCTTGGCTATCACATCTCATTAGATGTTTCCCCGTCCGAAATTCCTTCACAGAAAATCCAAAAGGGTCAAATTCCACAGAAACAAAATTGTCAGTTGTAAATTTTCGTACCGAAATAAGATTTTTGATGATATGTGGGGCATACAAAATATTGTTTAAGGCTAACGGTGGGTAAGGGGGTTGTAATTTTGTGTGTCCGTACCCAAGAATTGGAATATGTTGGCCATTCCCGACTAATATACCATCACGTTTGCTCAAATTAAAATGGGACAAGAGTTTACCTTTATCGGCCGTGACATGCGAAGTAGCACCCGTATCCATGACCCATGGGTTGGGTTGCTGATTTATACTCATGGTATACAGTGCATGTTGGGCAGCCTCAATATCCGTAGGTGTGTACCCGTTACCTGCCAAGAAAGCTTGTTGGGCTGACCTAGGGTCACGGCCCAGAAGGCCATCCTGGAGATTTGAAGATGGCGCTGATCCAGTGGGCTGTTTGGGCCAGGGGTAAGTTGGGTAAGGACATGGGGGCACATTCCACCCGGAAGGTGTAGGCCACGCCCCAGGCATCGCGTACCATGGATTCCAAATTGAAAAAGGACTTTGATTTTGCCCTCCACCCATACGACGCTGCCCGCCTCCATTTGAGCCGCCGTTACCATTCCGACCGCCGTGAATGGAGTTTCCCCATCCGCCAGACCTTTGGCGGCGACCTTTGGCGGTTTCCATTTATTGTAAGAAGTGAAAGCAGAATAAGAACAAAAAGATGAATTCTGGTGAAACTAATCAGCCGAGAAAAAGAAGAAAAAGGTTTGAGCGGAAGAGAGGAGATGAAGATCTCTCTGATACCATGAAAGAAGTCAATGTGATCCTTATTCCATTCCACAATGTTCTCTATAAATAATACAAAGGTTGACTTGCCTCAAGGCTATAATTAAGCTAGACTTCAATTCCTACCATAACTCTAATATTTACTAAATATATTACAATAAATGGAAATCAATGCTAATATATTCTAATAACCAAGTCATATATAAATGTCATAACAATAAAATTAACTATATATTTTTCCTAACTAAAACTTCATATACAAATGGGACACAAAAATATCTCTACGTACTTAGAAGCTATAAAAAGTCCTAGTGGTTAGTTAATAACGAAAAAGAAGTCATAATACATCCAAGCGCGAAGCAAGATCCGTGAAAGTATCTTCAGTGCATGGGATTGTGGTGCCACCCATTGGATGGTTGTACCCAAATTCTTCCTCTGATTCGATTAGTAATTCTTGAAACGACGGTTGGCTCAACAATGAAATAGGAACCACAAATCGCTTCTTTTCTTGCTCACCAACATAGACCGCAAAATAGCCTTTTGGGATGTCCATTGATATTGACGTGCTTCTTCCATTAGAGAATGATCTCCGAAGAATTTTTTTTGCTTGAATGATCCGAGACATAAGAATGGCCATTTGTATAAAAGGTTAATCAAGGAAGAATGATAATATGAGACAGTTTCTTTTAGCTAGGAATGATGTAGTGGCGAACTTAATAACGAAATTTGTGTTGAGTAGTTCTTCTTGTTGCTTTATAAACAGGTTGATCTAGTCTTCAATTGATATGTGGGTTATAATTGCGCTATTTAATAATGGATGATGCATGGAAAGGAAATAAAAATCGCAATCACACATGAGTCTGTCTACCAAACTTGCATGATGGAACAACATCCTATATCACAACCATATATTTATAGATATTATTGTGGACAATAGTACGTATTCTTCACAAGCAAACATGAAGGGATGAGACATTGATGCTATGTTGTGTGGCCAGAATTCTAAAAGTAACAAGGTTGAAGAAGAGTACACCGTCACATGATTTTGTTTTGATATTAATTTGAGTCCAATCTTTTATAATTCGTAGGACATTGTGCATAAATGTGACCTATTCCTGTCCCAGACATGTTACACATACCAGCAAGGCCATCTACATGTGACCTGTTATCCCAATCTAATTTTATGTTCTTTAGAAAACTACTTGTACGTGTACGTTTTATGGTAGCGTTTTCTGAGAGATGGTTGTATTTACAGACAAATTAATTGTGACTGCTGCTGGACCTTGAGTTTTTCTGTTACCATTCAGATTAGTGACTAAAACAAGTGTGTTAGGAGGGTCTTGCTATAGCCCGTAACTTGTAATTGTGGGGGACGAAAAACAGAGATTTTTTCATTTTGTTGAAGCCTCTTAGTCTTTAGACTTTAGAGTGTATTCGTTCTAAAAGTTTGTTTGATTAGCATAATAGTTAAGAGTACGTATAGCTTCAAGTCTTCTGTGATAACCATTTTCCTGTTTATTGCTTTGGCAGTTATAAGAAGTTTCCTCTAATATTCTTGCCTTCTTGGACACGTTTACGAAGACAGTAATACACTTGTAAACAGCAATATTCTAAAACCCACGTCAAATCGGCCAGTAGGATCAGGACACATAAAGAATGCCGACCGAATCAACCGGGTTAAAAGGTTGTATATCAACCGCTTTTGACTGGGCGTGTTAACTGTAAATTGGGTTGGACCGTCATAATTTTAACCGTCTGTGAGCCAGGTTTATTATTTTCCTTTCAATCTGGTGGAAAGCCTCTTAAACAAAAATCAAGAAATTATATTTGAAGAAAAAATGAAATTTGAAGACCATATAAACAAAAATCACGAAATTAAAAAGTATAGGAAAAAAACGAAACTAAAAGTATAAGGATAAAATCGTAAAATTTGAAAGGTCATGGACAATTTTGTAATTTACTCTTAACATTTATCATTCATTTGTACAATTATTATAAGAAAAAATTATGTAACCAAACAACATTGATCTGCGCAAGATATAATTACATGATATCTGTCATCGTCTCATGCGGTACGCTATTGGTAAAAAAGTGGGGCAAACTTTAAAATTTCACATAATTTTTATCCAGAAGCATCCCCGAAATTCTTAAGACTTTGTGCGAAGAAAATGCCCCTTACATACAAGATATTTATAAAAAAGATGATTTTTTTTAAAAAAAAATTAATTAAATTATTAGGGTTGTATTCAAGGTAATTCTTAATTTTTGTGTAGTTCCAACGGACAAATCTCAACTATTGATTAATTATATATAATGGTTAACATTAATCACATATTTTATAAATGGAGGGGTATTTTGGTCATTCTAAAAAAATATTTTTATTTATTTTTTTTATTATTTTTTTTATTATTTATTTATTGTATTATAATTATTATTATTTTAAAAAAAATCATTTTTTTCGTTAGTTACAAATAATGTGATTGCATACTGAATCACATGTGATTGTATTAAAACATCAAATATGATTAAATATAGAATCACGTGTGATTAAGTATTACACATAATTATCAAATAAATATTATTTTTAACGAATAATAATAAATAATAAAAAATAAAAATATCAAAAAAGTAAAAAAAACAAAAAGAAAATCAAAAAAATCAAAAAAAAGTTTAAGTGCCAAATAACCAAAATACCCCTTCATGTATTAAATATGTAATTAATCTTGATCATTAGATCTTATTGATTAATGATTGAGATTGTCCCTTAAGACTATACAAAAATTAAGAATTACCTTCAATGTTTCTCTGTATAATTGACCTAAAATTTAAAAATTATACATATATCAAATACATATAAAATTTGTGCCTCTCTGAAGCATAATCTTTGTGCTACCATACCTCTAAAGACATCCTTGTTTGTTTGTATGTTATAAAGGGTTCCAAAAGGTCCCTAGAGATTAGAGAATTTGCAATTAAGAATTTCTGAAAAACTTAAGGGGGCGTTTGGATAAACTTTTATTTTCGTAATTCAGTTACACGACGTAATTTCAAATTATGATATTCGTTGTAATTGAATTCCGTCCTAACACCCTATGAATTCAATTACGGTCGTTTAGTGAGCTAACAAATTTGTATATTTTGTATGTTTCAGATTTTAAAATCGTTAAAAAAATTTAAAATTAAAAAAAAATAGAAAATAATTAGAAAAAATTAGAAAATAATAAAAAAAATTAAAAATTTTTAGAAAATTAAAAAATTAAAATATTATAAAAAAAATAAAAACAAAAAGAAAAAATTAAAAAAAATATATAATTTTTTTAAAAAATAATAAAAAAATAATAAATAATAAAATTAAAAAAAAAAGAATCTAAAAATTTCTAAAAAAATGCATAAGTATTGATTTGAATTCCAACTTAAAATTTTGGTAGCCAAACGCATAAACGTATTCAATATAACAGAATTAAATTCTCATCGAATTCAATTACATTTAGGTTTTTATTTTTTTTTTATTTTTTTTGCTTTAGAGAAAATTTTATACGAAGTTTATAATTTGAAGGACATTGCTCAAAATTCATCTAAAAGACACCCATCAAACCAGCAGCTAGACGTCACTAGCTCCACTCCCAAACACAGCGCACCAAAATGGTTCGATCTTCCGATGAAAATGAGAAGAAGGTATGTGTTCTTGTAATCGCATAATTTGTAAATGTAATTTAACGAAACAGCTTTTATCTCAAGTAATTTTTATGCGTTATTGTGTACAGTTTAATTTGTTAACCTAGTTATGCTGAAATTAGGGTTTTGAGTACATGATGGAACTTGTGTGTGTGTGTGTGTGCGTGTGTGTTTTCCGGTTAAGTTGTATGCTTTTTGTAGAAATTTGGTAAGTAACTTATAGATATCAAGAATTTACGATTCCTGCTTATTTATGAATCGGTTTTCACAGGGCTTAGCGCTTAGGATCCTGTAAAACAGCATCATTAGCATAGAAATAGTTAAAAACATAGATTTTTCTAATGGATAAACAAAAAACTCAGATGGAACAAAATCGACAATGAGCATCTAGTTTTTAAGATTATGTGTATTTGTTTACCAGTTTGTAACTAAATTCACTTCATAGAGATCAAAAGTACAACACCTTTGAGATTACCTCTCTTTGAAAAAAACCCGCGCTTTTTACAACACCTAATGACACACACGCACGCGCGAATGATATTATTGTTTCTGAAATGTTGAAATTATGTTTTTTCCTTTTTTGTGTTAAACGGATGAAAAATTAACGTTTCTGATTATTAGTAACTGGGAATTATCCTGCAGAATGTGGTCAAGAAGCTTAAAGATGTTGAAATTAGTGTTCCAATTGTTTATGGAAACATTGCATTCTGGCTCGGAAAGAAAGCAAGCGAGTGAGTCTTTAAAAAAAATATAATATAAATAATTATCGATACTTATATGCGTAACATTGTTGCTTTTTAGGTATCAATCCCACAAATGGACAGTTTATGTCAGGAGTGCAACTAATGAGGATTTAAGTGTAGTGGTTAAACGGGTCGTGTTTCAATTGCATTCCAGTTTTAATAATCCAATGCGGGTCGTTGAATCTCCACCATTTGAGTTATCAGAATCTGGTTGGGGTGAATTTGAAATTGCTATTACTCTTCATTTTCACGCTGATGTTTCTGATAAACCATTGCATTTGTTAGTTTTCTTACTTATTCTTTCTGCTTTACTATATTCTTTTATATGTTAACGTCTAAGATTCGGTTTTTTTCCATGAATATTGCATCTTAAATAGCATAAATCCAGTAAATGTACAAGCCTTTATAGCAACGAATAAATGCGTGATATATAAAATTTATGCTTCAAATTAGAAGTGACAATTTTGACGAAGTTACTCATGAATGGGTCGATATGGGCTATTTTTTTTTTTTTTATCTCTAAAGGGTAAAGTAAAAATCATCTAAAAGGAAAAGTGTCAATTATTATGCCTTTAATAAATTCTCTTGACTTATTTTGTTGAAAAGTTGATTATTATTGAAGTAATCTAGATTTTGTAAAAATATATATTTGACCACCTATAAAAAGTTTGACAATGTTTTTAGTTGGAGAAAACTTATTCTAATTTTTTATCTCTTGGAAAAATGAAAGGTGTTTTTGTATGGGTTTTGATAATGACAGTCCCAAAAATGCATAAAAAATTTGTACATTAATTCATGAGAGAGTAATTCTTAAAATTCTTGATGTACATGTTTCTGATGCATGTCTAATGACATCCCTTAGAGCTATCATTATCAAAACCCTTTATTTATATCTAGGAAAGTAATGAAAATTTTGAAAACATGTCAAATGTTTTCATTTTCCAGCGTAGGTGACAATGGGATTTTCTGTCCACGGGGAAGGAAAATAATTGAAAACTACAAAAGTCATTTTTCAGAAATTTAGTTAAAGATTTGAAAAGTGGGTTTCTCTTTTTTAGGGAAACTTGTCTAGAAAAGTGCCACATTTTTCTACAACTAAACAGATCCTTACAAATAAGTTTTTCAGGGTCAAACATACCTGTTTTGACCGGAAAGCAATACCTAACCCGTCTATTTTTACACGAATCCCATATAATAATTAGAATATCGTGTTTGAATCGAAATTGTTACAGATATCACCACTTGAAATTATATCCAGAGGATGATTCTGGTTCAATGTCAATGAAGAAACCTGTTGTTGTGGAATCATATGATGAAGTTGTTTTTGCTGAGCCATCTGAGGGTCTATTTGCACGTGTTCAGAATCATCCTGCTGTAGTTGTTCCTAGGCTGCCAGCTGGCATCTCCTTACCCCCTGGTGACTTTTTTATTTTATTTTTTATTTTATGGCACGTATTGTGTAATTTTTTAAAATATTTGTGGTGTTTATTTAAGTTCCAGCTGAGGATGCAGATAAAAGGAAGAGATTTGATCCGAAAGATAATCCTCTTACACAGTGGTTTACAAATTTTTCTGAAGCAGATGAACTTCTAAAACTTGCAGCAGCTCGTCAGCAGGTAAGTAATTATAAACACTTGTGTTTTTGCATAAAATTACAATATTTGCTTGCATTTAGGTTATGCATACGTTTAATATGAGAAACTGTTGACTCATTAAAAAATGGCTTTGTTTCCTAATTGGATCACTAAAAGATTTTTTTGTACATATAGGGCCTTCATTTATATCCCAACATATATATATTTATATAATGTGATGTTTGATTGTCATTTGTGAAGCCGCTATGCATGAGAGTCCTTATAAACAAGTATATAATTTTTTTTTAATACACAAATTCATGTCATGTACCATTAAAAGCTTAAATGAAGTTTTTAACGGAATTAAATAAAGGCTAAAAACATAGGCACAGGTCTTGAACTCATGTGTAGTCTACAAACACAACATGTTAAACTAGATACATATAATTTATATATAATTACAAAATAAATATAAAGATATCTTCAGCCCAAATGGCGACATGGACCTTCAAAACAGAAAGCGAACCGTATTACAATTGCTTACAAAAATTTCCTTTTTTTGGTCCTTGTACTTTTCAGTTTCGTGATTTTTGTCCTTATGGTCTTCAAAGTTCATTTTTTTGGGTCTATTTTGACCTAAAAGGACCAAAGTACCCTTAGTTTTAATTTATTTCAATTTTTTAATATTTTTCTTTTTACCGGTCATCTTCTCGAAGACTCCGGCGAACTAAAACTCTCTTTCTCTCCCGTTACAACTTCCAGTCTGTAGTAGATCTGTAGCAATCGGTAGAAAAAAAAGGAAAGAAATTGCAGATCTGAATTAAAAAAAGAAAAAGAAAAAAAAAGGGAAAGAAATCGTAGATCTGTAATAATTGGTTAATAGAGGGAAGGAATTAAGATATCGGAATTCACTCTCATAGTCTCATGGCACTTTTATCTCTCACCGCCACGTTTTGATGGTGGTCGCAGAAGGAAGACTTGGTGGTTGTTGGGTGGGCGGTGGTCGCAGAAGACGGTAAGTGGCGGTGGTTACAGTGGGTGCCGGCGGTGGTGTGATGTTGAAGATGAGCGGTGGTGGTGATGTTGAACTTGTAATTTCAACATAAGCTCACAGAATACTTGGAATTGGGTGGAAAGCTGGAAAGTCAGAGATATGGAAGAAAGAAAAAAGAAAAACAGTAAAAAGGATTAAAGATAATTAAAAAAACCAAAACATATATTTATAAGAGTATTTTGGTCATTTTAAGTCAAGAATGGACAAAAAAAAAATAAGGAATTTGTAGACCATAGGGACAAAAATCATAAAATTAAAAAATACATGGACAAAAATGAAATTAAAAGTATAGGAACAAAATTATAGAATTTAGAAGACCACAAGGACTGTAATTTAATCTACATTTAATTATGCCACATATAAAAGTCTATTAGTTCAATTTTAGTTAATGTCTTCAATTTAAAACTTTGAAATGCATCCCCTATTGGAAACCCTAATCTGCATGGTTATCAATCGTCACAGCCCCAAACTCTCCTCGGTTGTGCAAGTTACCGACTGAAGAAATGGTAAACTACGAAAATGCTTATGGAAAGATGATACTAATAGTCGATGTCATCGATCAAAACATGTTTTTTGGTTGTTCTGCACCATTTGCCTAAACAAGTTTGACCGCCTACACCCGATTTGACCGTTGTTGACCGACTTTGACCACCTAGCGCCTAAATACTCCGATTATAGAAACTAGATATTTATATGAAGAAACTATCCAGAAAATAGTGTAGCGTAGTAGTCGGTTCTCGATAGAAATTTCTTTGTTCAATTTAGGCTTTAAAAATATTGCTTGAATAGTTGAAAAACCGACCTGATCACTTAATTGCGTGACACCTGAAAAAACCAAAAAGATAACTTAATTTACATATGGAGGCTGCTCAAAGATATTTTTACCTGCAAATTTACAAGGTGTTATGCACTCTAAATATACTTTGGAAGAATTCTGACCCGTTTGACCTATTTCCTTTTAAGATAATTATATTGAATTTACCTATTAGAGAAAAAACACGACCTGAGTCTCATTCACAAGTAAACGGGTCAACATTGCCACCTTTGTTTACACCCTATAGAAAGGGTAAAGGATGACATTAATTAATAACTAATAAGTACGAAAATTTACTTTATGAACCACTTCCCTCAATTATATGTAAACTAAATTTCAAAAGTGGTGCTTAATTGCTTATGCCTAATCCACCTTAGGAAATGCATTGAATGTAAGATTGTACGGATTTAATCATTTAATCAATGGACATAGATGATGTTTGGTCAAACAGGGTACTTATGATTAGTTTGGCATTATTATTCTTAACTTTTTTAGATAAATTTGGTGTCATGGAAATTGGCTGAATTCTTTTTTGTAATGTTGTGTACAAATGGGTAGGTTCAAAGTATTAAGTTAGTTAGTTATTTGTAGCTTTACGTGGTGCGAGTGTAGCACAAATTAAACATAACTAATTGGTAAACCTTCTTTATGATGTTTGATATTCTCCCAATTTAGCATTAAGTTTTGAAAATTAATTGGAGTCATTACATGTGATATTTGATCCCATGCACATTCACCTTCTTGCTTATACGACTAGATAAAACCACATGATCTTTTAAACATTCATAACTGAAGAAAAAAGAACACATCTAAACTCGATATTTATGTGAAGAAACTATCCAGAAAATAGTGTCATGTAGCAGTCAATTCTCTATAAAATTTGCTTTGTACAATTTAAGCATGAAAAAAGATAAGCATAATATATTTTAAATAGTTGAAACCCCGAAAAGCGTTGTTGCTTAAACAAATGGAAATAGGTTATCTTTTCTTTTCTTTCAAAACAAAACGGCTTAATGTGGTTATATTTGAAGTTATCTATCTGCATCTATGTTAGATTCTTGTATTTTTCTGTACTTGTTTGACTTGTCATAGTAATGGTCCAATACATAATGACATTTTAGGTGTTCTGCAAGTTTGAAAAACAATAGCGTAATTTAGAAGGTGAAAGCTGTATTACATAATGACATTTTAGGTGGATCAAATTACCACCACCCCATAAAAAGGTAAAGGATGACATTAAATAATAAATAATAAGTAGCAAAATTCACTTTATGAACAAACCACTTTCCTCAATTATGTGTAAACTAAATATTAAAAGTGGTACTTATACCTAACCCACCTTTGGAAATGCGTTGATTGTAAGGTTGTACGGATTTTATCATTTTAATTAATGGACATAGATGATGTTTGGTCAAATGGGGTACTTATGAATTATGATCAGTTTGGCATAAGTTATTCATATAATTTTTGTGTGATGGAATTCTTTTTTGTAATGTTGTGTACAAATGGGCAGGTTCAAAGTATTTTGGTTAGTTAGTTACTTGTAGCTTTAGGTTGTGCAAGTGTAGCCGAAATTAAACATACCTAATTGTTAAACCTTGTTTATAATGTTTGATTTTCTCCCAATTTAGAATTAGGTCTTAAACTTTGATTTAAATTGAGTTTGTGTCGATAGTCAAAAAAGAACTATTCATGTACGGTAGCATTCTCCTAGTATAATGTGAGAAAAAAGAGCTAAGTGCATAAAAAGGTTACCAACTTACAAAATTTACGATAAAGCCCCTCTAAGTTTCACAATTCTCTTTCTTAGAAATTATTTTGTGACAATTTTGTAGGTACAAGCTCAAATTGCAAGAGTGAGGCGACAATTAAGCTTAATCGAAGGCCAGCATCAGCAACAATCAAAACCACCCTCCGAGTTATAAAAATGTACAATACTTCCCTTTGTATTCTGGGAACTTACTGTAATACAGATCTTAAGTGTTGTACTTTTTGCACTGTAATCTTGTACTGTCTGTAACTCTAGCGAACATTAGTTTGTTACAGTTGTGTTCCTTTCTAAATTTACATGCCTTAATATCAAAAGCCTGACTGATTCCCTAAGTTGATAAAAAGAGGATCATTATTTTATGCTATATCTTCTGCTGTACTTTTAAAATTTTTTATACCGGGTATTTTCATTGTTAACGGGCTTTGCTTGTGATGTACGTGATCTAACTGTTGTCATAGACGTTTCCGAATCTTTCTCTGGCCATTCTGGTAAATATTTTCCAGAGAGGATTTAATTCATGACCTTTAGAAAGTTATTCGGGAGCACTTATACATCCTAAGTGATCAAGATTTAAAAAAAAAAAAAAAGGTTATGGTGGATGAATTTATCCCATGAGGTAGGTTAGGTACAGTTTTTTTCGGTTGAATGTTTTGTAAAGGACAAGTCATTCTCATGTGACTTCTGTGTTATCACTTTTGATGGTTCTTTTACTTGAAATTTTTGCAGGTAGTGATTAGAGATTTTTCAGTTTATTGATTTGTCTAACATCATGCATGTGCTCTAAAAGTTAAAGGTTTATCTTCATAAATCATGATGTTTTCTTACTGCCTTTGGAAATTTTGACTGATGTGTACAATGTACCAGGTTCGTATAAGTATTTTTGTATGCTATGTGATATGGTTAAGGTTCTAAATAACATAAGACGTGTTGTGACAACATTGTCAAGCCTCAAGCTTTGACAATTACGGCGAGATCACGACGTTTCATAAGGTGTAAGGTGACATGTTTATATATAAATTATAATTATAGTAATTATATATACAATTATATAAATAAAGATAGAAAACACACATAATTATAAATTTGTAACATAGTTAATAAATTTTTTTCTTATTTTTTACGTATCCAACCATTCTTATAATTTTAAATAACTACATGTATCTGGCTAATGTCGTTTAGTACCTTTAATAAACCTAAAAACAGAGATTGTGACGGGTAAAGGTGAGTCAAATGGGACTTAACATACGTTAAGCCATGACAAGCTAAGATGATTTTTTTAGAACTATAAAAATTATATTGCATTGTGTGATATCAGCATACATATATCTAGCACTTTCCATCTTCCATTTTCCTCGTAAAAAATACTACTTTTTTGACCGGATTATATATTCTTGATGACCTCAACATCATTTTATGCTCCCAATTACCGTTTCAAAATCTATTTTTTGAACATGCGATATTTTTCAAAATCTTTGATCACCTGCCCTGTTTCCCTTTCCACACATTTCATGCATTCTACATTTGTACATATACGTGCATTATAATATGTACGTTCTCTAACTTTAGCACAAAAGTACAACTATTAATGCAATAACAATTCGTACGATTCAAGGACAAAAGGTTATACCAAGGAAGGTACAAATGGAGGTGCTGGGGTCACAAACATTAAAAACACTTGGTTAGTATGAAACTGATTTGTTGCAAAGTAGTTGATATATAATTATAGCTCTATATCTATATATGTACATATAGATGTGTAAATATAGATAATGAGAGACAAGAGTAACATGGGTTCATGTGCATTAAGAGGACGTTGTCACCATCGAAGGAAGATGGGTGTGCCCATGTCTAGCCTAAGCTCTACGATGACCGCATATTACTAAGAGCAAAAGGGACCACTCTGTTTTCACCTTCTCTTTGCTTTTTTTCTTACTCACACGGCATGTGACTTGTTGCATATATATGTACGAGAAGAAATGTTCATGAGCGTACACTTGTACGGTGTGCATAAACGATGGTACGTTTTTAATAACAATATATCAATAGATTTCACCTTGTGGTATTACTTACCATGGATGATAGATTTGTGATCGATCCCATGTCAATAGTTAACAAACACAAACACAAACACAAACACAAACACAACAAGATGAAGCTACAAAATAAGCTTTAGTTACTTGCACATGTAGATATGTGTATGGTTTGGGCGAAATGGAATAAACTAGTAAAAAGAAGAGGATATGATTTAGCATCATATAAATCACTTCAAACACTTTAATTATTATTTTTATATGTTATATAATTTGCTATAACAGATATACATTGTGGTGTTTGAAATAATTTATGTAATGTTAAAATCACATTCCTTTGGAAAATGTCAGTAATAAGTTTATTGGTTTGGCTAAAAGAAGTAGTCATAAACCGACAATCCTATTTATGCATATTGACATATATACGTATATATGTATATATAGGTGATTTCATAAAACAGACTTAAAAGTTTTAAAAAAACTCCACTTAATTTCAATTTTTTCTCAAAATAGATCATGTGATCGTGCTACTTAACTATACACAAAATTTGACAAATGTAGCTCTGATCATAGAAAAAAAATCAAATCGCACGTTCTAATTCTGAAAATTCAAATCTCACAAGTATATTTTAATTAAGAAAAAAAGTTTATTTTTATTTAAGAAAATTCAAGTCTGACGGAATATGTATTATGCGGTAAAAGTTGGGACTTGTTTAAGATTCATTTGCTAGGATCTTAATCGGAGATAGAAAGAACATTGTTAGGCAACTATATTTGCATGATAATACTAAACAAAAAAAGGAAAATGATAATGACAGTTCTTATGGCTGTCAATAAGAAGACAAAATCAAAGTAAAAACAGCCCCCTGAATTTTAGGATCACTACTCTATCAATGAATGTACAAGCCTTTTATGCATGTTAGAGACAGCCCTTAGGGCTGTCATTAACAAAACCCAACAAAAAAGGGTCTTGATAATGATGACTATAAATGCTATCACTAAAACGTTAAAACATACATAAAAAACTTATATACCTATCTATAATCAAATTCTGAATTTTAGATACTATTTCATCATAAATTAATGTACAAATTTTAATGTATTTAAATGCATCTATTTGGAATGTCATTATTAAAACAAAAAAAAAATAGTGAATATTCAATTATTTATGCATTGCTCATAGGAGTTGTACCTTGCTTTAGATTGGCTTGCCAAGTTTAGGATCTCGATCGTGCCATTATACAGAATTTTTTGATTTATAATTAGGTTATATTATATATTCATGTAAATAACTACTTAACTAGCACATTCAAAAACTCCATGAAGTGTTAATGACTTGTAGGTTGTACATCATGCATTAGGAATTGTACTTTGTTTTAAACTCACTTTACCCAAAATCTCACCTTGTGGAATCTTGATCTTGCATTGGTTACATTCCGATTAAAATAACGAGGTAGATGATTTTGCCATTGTAAGAAAACAAAGACTTGCGACTTGTACATTTTGTAGAAGAGGTTGTACCTTTCTTTGAATCCGATCGATCGCGATACAAATAACCATAGCCAAGGTCAGTCATGGGGAGGGCTCGAGGGAAGGCATACTGCCCCTTATGGATGTCACTGTCTAGGCTCAAACAACTAACTTACTAACTAGCCGTTCAAAAAAAAAAATATATATATATACAACTAACCATAGCGGTCCATAAGATGGTGAATCGTTTTCCCTTGGTTAGAATTTGAATGATGTTATAATAACTTGTATCTTATTCATCGAGGAGTGAGAAGGAAGAATGCTGCACTAGAATCTCACGGGATTGACGGAGATGTTTATGGTGATGAATTCGTACTCGAAAGGACATTATTCTACGAGTTTTCCGTTTCAAGTAAAACCAAAAGGAAGAGACCAAATGCACCCCCATCTGTCGAAACTCGAATATTTCAAAGGAGGTCACGAGTTAAAATCATGGCAATTATAATTTCTTAGTGCCACATACCTAGCCTAAAAATCTAGCAAATAAGCAAAAGTTCTTTTGAGTTTTGTCAAGTTCATCGGTTTTTTGTAAAAAGAATCACAAGGTTTTACGCCTTAACGGCATCATCAATCCTCAAGTCATGACGAGTCATGTCGGGTCATGATGTTTTTCAAAGCGTAACTTAAGTCGACAATTTTTTTATATAATTTATATATACGTATATCAAATTAAAAAAACATTATAGATCTATTGATATATGTAACAGTTCATATATAAAGTTTACAAAGAAGTGTTACATCCAAATTTATAATTATATATGTCATCATATAAAAAAAAATTAATTTTCACAGTCACGTTAAAAAAAAGCTCGTCATAAAACGCGCCTTATCACGCCTTATCAGGAGCGGTACCAGACATTCTTTAAAGGTGGGCAAAATTTTAGAGTGCAAGTCAGGTTCGTTGAGGGAAGTTTTATTTAAAGTCAAATCGTTAACCAAATCAAATCAATTTTAATTTGAAAAAAAGTCTAAAAGTAAACTAAATTAGTCAAAATCGAAATTCACGTGTTAGTTGATTCGAGAATAAAAAATCTAAAATTTAGCAATATAAAATCAGATTAAAATTTTTATATTGGTAGATTTCATATACACAGTTTATGTTCTTAACTCATATTCGTATTCAATTTTGTTATAACGTTCAAGTAAAGTTTTTAAAATGTTCATATATAGATGATGTGGATTAATATGTCACTGGTTAAAATTATATGTGTGATCAAATAAATGATAAGTATAATATTTTTAAACCAATAAACCTATGGGAAAATAAATTAAAAGAAAAGAAAATTCTAAAAGGAAATAGAGTAAAATAAACTTTAAAACGGGAAAGAAAAAAAGATTTTAAAAAATATATATGCATATGGAAGGGACTCAAACTAAATGTTATATGTTTTAAGATACATGAGTTAGTCACTGAGCTAATATATGACGTGTACTAGTATCGGTCATATATTATGTATATTTGGATGAACCAAGCCAAAAAATGAATTAACCCCTAAAAAATTTATACTAACTGGAAAAAATTTGGGGTGGGCAGATGCCCACCCTGCCCACCCCTTGGTACCGCCCTTGCGCCTTATCTCACGTTACGTCTTGTCCAACAATAGTATAAATTTCTCAAAATTTTATCAAAAGCAGATTAGAAACACAACAAAATTTTAAACAGTATGCCATGAAGTTAGGCATAATTTCTCTAAAGTGGTTATGACTAAGGGTGACAACTGACAAGCAAAATAAAGACTACTAGCATAATGTATGGTTTAGAGTTAAAATCATTTTCATCATTTTAACATGATTTTAACACATCATAAATTTACCCTTTCTCATCTAACATTTATATAACAACCCTTTGAGACCTAGCTACAAAATACCCAAACCAGTCACAATTTACAATTAAAAACAACGTTTGATTAAGCTTTTGGTGGATGTTAAATGCATGGCGATGGACCATTTGGTGCGACTTTAGCGACCCCTTTGGTGTCATTTGACGCTGCCAAACATCCTTTAGCGTGTTGGTGATTTGTATCACCAATATGACTTAAGTATAATGAGATAAACTTGTTGATCAAAGTAATTTTAATGAATATTGAACGAGTAAAGGTGGTGCGGAGTGCAAACTTGTTTGAATTCATTTTGATTAAAGCACACTGATTTGACGAGGGTCCGAGGGCATCTCCCCTAGTAACGGCGTCCAAGGGGAAGCGCCCATAGCGGGTTCCAAGGGCATCGCTCCTGGCTGAGGTCATGTTGCCAGATCAGTTTGTAAATTTTTTATTTAGGTTAATGTTCCTTTATGAAAACGCATGGAAAATTCAAATTTGAGTATCAAACCTGGTTTTCGACCCACATAATCTAACCCAGTTTTATAGAGTTTTCCAACTGCCTTTTGGCGGTTTTCGCTGGTTCAGACGACAACTTCCTAATTTTTGGTCATATACGTTTGGGTACATTGAATTATAACATATTCAATTTCTCTGTTCTTAAATCTTTGATTTCATCCAATTGAAATTTTAGATTGTTCATCGAAATACTTTAATGTGAAAATATATCACGATTTTAAATAATCTAATCAATCAAAACCCAAAATTTCTAATATAGCGGGCCTTTAACTAACGATACCCATCCACATTTTTCTTTTCTGTTTCAGGTCGGTGTATACTCGAATCAATTTACAATGAAACGGTCACGTACGGCCATTATCTTGGTTTGATGGATTGCATTTTCTTTTATTATTCACCTCAAAAAATGCATATTTATAGAGGGTTTAATGGTACATAAATATGAGGCTTCATACGAGCCTTTGAACATGCAAGAAATAACTTGTTTCTAATGGTTATTTGGTCCTAGCAGTGGAGCCTAGATTTTGAATCAATTAAGTGGTGATCCTTTGAAGTTGGATTTGTGGACCTTTAACCAATTAAAAAAGAGGACCACCTTGGATTTCAAAGCTTCTAATTTCTTGTAACTTTCACCTACTACCATCCATCATATGATAGGATTTTGCACTATGAATGTCAAAAGGCACATAAATGTGTCAAACAGATTTTTTTAATAGGAATAGTGTCAAAAGAAAGATTTTTTTAAGTGCATAAAGATCATGAGATTTTGATCACTTGATAAGCATGCATCTGTTGTGAAAGAACATATTATTTACAACCATTCTAGAATGAGTAGAATTGATGCAGGGTTATTAGAATCATACCAGGCGGTCTTTTTGATGTGGGGTTGAATTTATTCACAAATTAAGCTCCAAACGGAGAAGTGCCCGATCTATCAGCTCCCTACGAAACAAAAGTTGGATCTATTAAAGTGAATGATTCATACGTTAATTACAAAATAACACATACACATTGACTACAATGATTCATAATAATACATACATGCGGTTCTGGTCGGTTTTATGCGGTTTTCTCGATATCCGAACCAAACCGAAGCATCGCTTTTCCAAATTTTAGAACCGAGGACCGGTCCGGGGACTGGGGTTCGGGGCCGGTTCGGGGACGGTTCGGGGCCGGTTCGGTTCCGTCGATTCAATGCGGTTCCGATCGGTTTTTGGTTCTTTCTGCATACGCTAGTGAGCAGGAGTATCAGCTAACGTAACAACGATGTAGTAATAAGTGAAGTGTTAGTAGTAATAATAGTTAAGAGTAGTCTTACACGTACATCTAATGGGTACCCGGATTTCGGGTATCCGATTCCGGGTATCTGAAATCCGGGTATGCGGTATCCGAAAATAACAAAGTATTCAAATATTTTTAGGATATTTCGGGTATTTTTCGGATAATTCAGGTATTTTTCAAATATTTCGGGTACTTTTCAAATATTTCGGGTATTTTCTCAAATATTTTGGGTATTTTTCGTATATTTTTTGTATATTTTTCGGATATTTTTTATTTTTGGGTAACTTTTCGAATATCGGGTACCCGAATATATTGAAAAACACTACCCGTATTTGGTACCCGAAATTCGGATACCCGGATTTTCGGATATCCAGATTTTCGGATACCCTGATTTCGGATATCCGATAATTTTTTGGATACCCAATTTTTCGGATATTTTTGAACACCCCTACTAATGGGAATGCTTAACTATTATTCAAAGATTAATTTGCCTTTGATAAAACTACAATTAACATTTTGGTTAAATAAAAGGGTTTTGTTAATGACAGCCCTTAGGGTTGTCATTAACATGCATAAAAAGCTTGTACATTGATTAAAAAAGTGATATTTCTAAAATTCAGGGAGTTGTCTTTTGTTATTTTATCTTCGGACTGTCATTATCATTTTCCTAAATAAAATAACAGTTGTGTTCTAAAATAATAGTATCAACAAGGGGGGAAAAGAAGAAAAGCAATACACTTGTTAGAATCATTATTGGGGATCTCAAAATCCAAAGATAAATCCCGAACACAACAAAGAAAGAAAAAAGAAAAACAAGTGGAAATAATCTTAAAAGTACAAAAATGGTACGGAGTAACCTGAGATCCAAGGTGTGTTCCCTTTAAAATAAATAAAATAAAACTAATGAAAAATAATACTAGTAATTAACATTACTCAATATAATAGTTAATTACAAATTGTTAGAACTTTTAAATCCTATAAAGAATAAAAATTGTGTTGGCTTTCGTATTTGGATTACAACACATCTGTTAAAAACATATATCTATTTATTTATTAACCCCATAAATTATTTTACTCTATTTATTTAAAACATAATACTATTTTAAATATATTAAATTAATAATACTAGTCTACTCCGAATTTTTGGATTCGTTTTCATCTTCATCTCCGTCTGCTTCATCATCGTCCACTTCTTGTTATGGTATTTTTTTAGTCATTTTGTTGAAATATTTGCGGAAGAACATTGTAGGGTGAAAGAATATTATTAGAAATTACTTGAAAAAAATGTTTGAAGTGAGTATTTATATAATTGTAATAGGAGTTACATCTCATACGAAAGTTAATAGTATACCACTTCTGTGAATAACTCGTAATGTTTTGTCTCTGATTGAAAAATAAGATTTTTATTTTTAAAAATAAATTGTCACTTAGCCATTTGCATAATTTTTTTAAAATAATTAATTTTTCTATTTTTTTTCTAGCCAATGGTAAAAAATTAAAAATAAATCTTTTTTATTGATGTGGGCCATATCTTCGCCGGTCTCCTCTTCGCCAAACCGACACAGTTTCAATGCTTTGAACTGAGGGCTTCATGCAATCAGCGTCACCAAATCATTAAGCATCAGGTTCAAACTTATAAGGTCATTGGCAACAACCGTATATCATCATCAATGGAGCTATAGCGCAACCATAGCGTACCACGTCCTTTCCCTTCCCATCCCAATAGGTCCTTCTCCATCAGTATAATGAGCCGCTGACGTGATTTTCAAACTTTTTTGCTACATAAAATATAAAGGGGGAATATTTTTTGGTGGGACCAATTGGCATCTATAACATTGTTATATGAAGAATGATTTTGTAAGTATGTAATAAGGCAAAAAAACACTAACACACTTAGGTGCTGTTTGTTTTTTGACAGAAGGTTTTCCTGAGGTCTTTTGTCTTCGCGGCGTAGACCACACGCAGAAAAAGGGTTGCACAGATGTTTGTTTTTCGGAAACCCGCAGACCTTATATTGTCTGCCTAAGGTCTTCCCCAGGAAGACTTGGGCATTAGCTTCTTGGGTCTTCGAAACTTAAATTTTTTTTCCAAACTTAATTAATATTATTATATTAATATATATTATTATTATGTTAATATATAATACTCCCTCCGTCCCTAAATAAAGTTCTCATTTCACCTTCAAGTTTTGTCCCTAAATAAAGTTCTCATTTCTCAAACTTAAGGGACCCACTTAATATAATAATATTATTACCAATACTTTCACCACTAACTATCTCTTAAAACACTTTCTCTCTCCAATCAAACCTTATATTTTATTCAAAAGTAATACCAAATACCCCACTACTAACTATCTCCTAAAATGTTGTGCCCAACACAAATGGGAACTTTATTTAGGGACGGAGGGAGTATTATTATATTAATTATTATTATTATTATATTAATTAATATTACTGTTATATTAATATATTTTATTATTATGTTAATATATAGTATTATTATATTAATTAATATTATTATTATATATTAATTAATATTACTGTTATATTAATATATTTTATTATTATGTTAATATATAGTATTATTATATTAATTATTATTGTTATTATATTAATTATATATTAATTAATATTATTATTATATTAATATATAATATTATTATATTAATTAATATTATTATATTATTAGATAATAATATATATTATTAAATTTAAAATATATATATATAACTATTATATATAAATATAATATAATACTAATATATTAACTAATATTATTAATATATTAATTAATACAATTATTATTATATTAATATATAGTATTATTATATTAATGTATAATATTATTATATTAATTAATATTTCAGATTATTTAAGTAGTCTGCAGATGTTAAAAAACAAACAACAGTTTTCTTGCAGACTGCAGACCTTTGGTCCATCTCAGAAGCTGCAGCAGCTGGCAGATGTGGTCCGCAGACAGCAGATCTTTTTGCTCTAAAAAAACAAACAACACCTTATTATACCAAGCCGTTTTAGAGGTTAGTTTTTTTACGTTGATCTTATAATTTCTCGCAATATGTTAAGACTTTGTATGACTATTCGCATTGTCTCTTCCAAATAATTCTCATACTTAACAGTTCACACAGGTAAGACTTTCATTTAACACTTGTTTTAAAGAACATATGTATTTTTTGAAACATATTTATCCAACACAAAACCCAATCGTAAAGTTTAATAAGCATACCCTGATATTTCTATTTGTTAAACAGTCAATTTAACGGTAAGGACTCCCAGTCAAACAAATAGCATATCATGAGGATGCCCAATGTAAGCATTGCGCATGTAATAAATTTACTCTATAATAAACTTCTGACATTTTAAAAATCCAATAGTTACACATTTTTATATAAAAAAGAATTATATAGTCTATAAACACATATGTTGGGATGGAACCAGTGTTCTAAAAAGTGAGCTATGGTGGTGCCTTGGCGTGAAGCATGAGTTTAACGTTATGAAATAGCTCATGACGATAATATTAGGCATGGTGTTCCAACACGCGACATAAGTCACACCTTATCACAAGTTTTTTTTAGCGCATTTTGAAATTTGAATTTTTAAAAGAAATGATAAGATATAATAATAAATTTAGATGCAACACTTTTTATACATTTGATTTATATATGAATTATCATATAAATCAATTAATGTATAATTTTTTTGTGAAATTGATATACATATTAACTTACACATTAAAAAATGTGGCGACTCGCCAAGACGTGAGATTTGGTAATGATGCTACATGTTATATTTTTTTTAGAACCTTGGATGGAACACATTTACTTTCAGATTAAACTAAACCTAGTGTATATTCAGTTTACATTTTAGTTTGGTGTTGGAAACCAAAGTCAGTTGGTAACAAACTAGTTTAGATTAACCTTAAATAAACTTTTTATTAGAAAATCAATCCATAAAAATCAGGAAATAGATTTTGTTTTTAAAAGTTACGAAGGAGAGGGGTCAAACTGACAAATTGACAAAAACTGAAAAGCAACTGTCATCGAACACATAAATTATATATGAGCAGATCATGCACATGGGTTTCTGATGCACCAATATATTTTATGATTTTATTTTATTTATTTATTACTGTATTAAAAACTGTTTTTATAATATTAAAAAACATTATATATAAAAAATATTTCTTCTTATATTTTAGTCATACTTATAATCTTATTCATTTGATCATTATAACTATTAAAATTAAGGGATAATATGAGGAAAAAGAATCAGATGAGAATGACACATGTCTAATTTAAAAATAAGAAGTATGACTATTAGTAAGATCAAAAGATATAAAGAAATATTATTACTCATGCAAAAAAGTAGAAGCAGGGGGTTGCAAGCCACTACATAAAAACCAAACAAACTCTACTGTACATTTGTACCCTTTAGTACACTTTCTGTTTGTAGTTACATGTCTTTTTTGCTTTTATCTTATTACTTCAAACTGTTTTTCTTACTCTGATACTTGTACATAACGCCTTAATAAGTGCACCATGTTCTACTACTTGCACATCATGCATTAAAAACCTGCAGTAAATTGTAATAATACTTGTACATCACGCATTTAATACTTGTACATGATTGATGTAATGCACGTACTTGTAGTCTCACACCATAAATTTCCAATAAGCATTTTGGCATCCTTTCTTTTAAGCAACATCGCCATGACGTGAGATCTGGCATTATCCTATTATAAAATGAGAATTTATATCGAGATTTAGTAAAAATACGAACACACAGTAAGTGCATTAAATATTTTAGTTATTTTATTTAATTTTTTTATTGAACGGGTACCCGTCGAGGATTTTTATACCCGAACCGGACGGGGATTTGACCGGGCACGGGGCGGGTACGTGTATGGGGATAGCGGGTCGGGTATGAATACGGGTTTTACAATACCCCTACTACCCGTACCCATTTACATATCTAGTCATAAGCTAATAAGTATACACGTATACATACATACACATACACATGCACAACCTAACTGGTTTTATTGTTGATCAATAATAATTAATGGTCATGAAGGGGTATTTTGGTCATTTAATACCCACATAAATTTTAATCCAATTATTTAAAAAAAAATTGTTATTATTATTTTTTTATTGTTATTTTTATCGTTAAAAAACAATATTAAGTGATAATTATATGTGATGTTTTTATATAATCACATATGACTATATCCTTGATTACATGTGATATTTTTGTACAATCAAATGTGATCAAATATATAATCATAATTGATATAATATAATGTTTTACTCCCTCCGTCCCTTAATAAAGTTCTAATTTCTATCAAAATATTTGTCCCAAAATAAAGTTCTCATTTCTGAAATTAGAGGGACCGACTCAATAAAATAATATTATTACCATGTACTTCACCAATAACTATCTTTAAAAAACATTTTCCCTTTCAAAAATAACCTTATATTTTAATTAAATTTAATATCAAGACCCCACCACTAACTAACTCCTAACAACTTGTGCCCAATTGAAATGAGAATTTTATTAAGGGACGGAGGGAGTATTTGTTAAAAAATAAAATGAAATAAAAATATTAAAAAGAGTACTAAAATAAAAATATTTTTTTTTTAAATTATGTGAGTGTTAAATAATCAAAATATCATTTCATAGATTACATATGTGATTAATTTTAACCATTAATTATCATTGATTAATAAAAAAAATTATCCTTTGTGACCAAAAAAAGTTAAGAAATATATTAAACACATTTCTTAGTTTCTATATAAAATAAGGATTTTATTAACAAGTGCCTTTGGGGTAATGGTTAAAAATAATTTGAATGCATAAATAAAGTGTACATTAATTACATAAAAAACTACCCATTAAAATTCACTAACCACCCATGAGTGATTATGCATAAATACTTATAGGGGTGGCAATTCCTGACCCGACACGAAACCCGACCCGAAATCGACACGAAAATACACAGGTTTGGGTTGAGGTAAAAAGTAAATGGGTCCGTCTCGGGTTGAGTCAGCTGACCCGTTTATTAAACAGGTTAGGTTCGGGTCAATGATAATTTAAATGGGTTGACGTTTAATTATTAAAATATATTTTAAAAAATATATATTTATACTTAATTTATAGTTTACTAGTTAAAACGTAATTAATAGTTAGATAAAAATTAATAATGTTATCTAGTAATTTGGTGTTTAGTATTTTATTATGAATTTGTGTAATAATAACACCATTTTGACCTGATAATCTGTTTAACCCGTTTTATTAAATGAGTTATATGGGTTAGGTTTGGGCTGAAGTTAAACATGTTATGGTTGAGATATCTGACTCGTTTATATAAACATGTCGATTTCGGGTTGAACGTTTCTGACCCGCCAACTCGCGAACCCGAACCCGTCAACCCGAACCTTATACCTTAATTACTTTAATGACTCTTAACCATTGCCCTAAGGGCATGGTAAAATCCATAAAATAAATAAAATATTTCCGCTTGTAAGAGTGCAATTCTAGTGAAACCGGACATAAGTCGAGCTTGAACTAGTGTCCAATATTTTCTTTATAAATACCCTTCACACTCCCTCTATCCTCTTCCCATCACCACCACCACAATCACAACCACCGCCGGAAAAAAAAAACACATAAATCCCTAATTTCTTCACCAAAAATGGGGATTAAAAAGGCAAACAAACTCTCACAAGCAGCACTATTAAAACAGATCCTCAAAAGATGTTCAAGTTTAGGCAAAAAACATGGATACGACGAAGATGGTCTCCCGCTGGACGTCCCAAAAGGCCATTTTCCGGTATACGTCGGTGTTAAACGTACCCGATATATCGTTCCGATTTCATTTTTAACGCACCCTGAATTCCAGCAATTGCTCCGTCATGCTGAAGAAGAGTTTGGATTTCATCATGAAATGGGTCTCACGATTCCATGTGAAGAAGTGGTTTTCAGATCCCTTACTTCCATGCTCCGGTGACGTGTGTTTTCCGGTAACAAACCAGCGAGACTGAAGAAACATGACGCCTTTTTTAAGGATAGTTCATTTCCAGAGCTATAGTTTCCACATCCCGAACAACATATAAACATTGATTAATGAAATACAAGTGATCAATGTGTTCGGATTCTGAGATAGTGATTTTCGGCTCTGGGAAAATGGATTTCTTTTTTTTTTTTTTTGTCATTTTCTTTAATTTTTGCTGACTTTAACCCAAGATATACAAATTTAATATTTTTATTTATTTTGGGTTAGATTAATGAATGTGTACAAATGAAATCTTGTAATTTTCCTCATTGAGGTGTAAATTTGTCTTACACCCTTTTGAGAGTGACTAAGTATTTCTTTAATATTATGAAATATTTGGAGGTTTTGAAGAAGTTGTGATTTACATGTGATCATGTTTCTATCATTCAGTTATTTTAAGTCAGATTTAAGTGACTTGTATCTATTTGTTGTAAAGATTGTTGTCATTCTCCATGTGTTGTTTTTGGTCAGTGTGATTAATTTTTTAATTAATTTAATTGTTATATTATGTCCGTTCGTTTATATTTTTTATTAATTTTTGTTTATGTTAGTTCATTAATATTTGTTTATGTATGTTCATACATATTCATTAACATTCATGTTGGGATATATATTACTGATATGGATATATTACTGACTTGCAGAGTTATTACTGATCAGCTACTTGATGCTGCTAAAGAGTTGATACTGATTACAAAGATATTACTGATCTCGTGTTTGTTAATGATGTTCAAGATTACTACTGCTCGATGAAGATTACTACTGCTGTGCTTATTTATGGAGTTTATCGAGTCCGAGATCTTAGGAAAAGTTTGTTTAGAATTAATATCTTTTGTAATTCGATTGTAATCGTATCCTAGAATAACTAGGGTAAATAGTTAGGCTTCAAGGACTATTATATATAGTTCCTTATGAATTGTAAACATACGTGTGTATTGTAAGTTTGTAACTCATTCGAATCAATATACATTGAAGCTTTTTGTGATAACCGTGTTCTTATTTATATAATTATTTACAGTTTATCGTTCTTGATTAAATCAACATACTGTTACTCCGCTGTAACTTCTATTGTTGAGTAGATCATTGTGATAATTAACTGTTTTGGATAATCGATCTTGACAAGTGGTATCAGAGCTTTGTACTCTAGATCTACGAATCAAGAACTCACAAAAGTTTTCAATTCCTTCACAGACAAAGTTTTCATCATGTCTGAAAACAATGAAAGCACACAAGCAAACAAAATCCCCATCCTCACTCCCAATAACTTTGGGATGTGGAAAAACAGAATTAAGCAATACATGCTTATTACTGATTACTCCATGTGGGAAGTTGTGTTGGAAGGTAACAAAACCATTCCAATTGCCACAACCAGCACATCAACTGAGACTGACAAGATCAAAAGTGACAAAGAAAGGAAGGACAGAGGAACTGAATTAAAAGCTTTAAGTACCTTATTGCTTGCAATTCCTAATGACTGTCAACATCTGTTTGTTGAATTTGATGATGCAAAACTACTATGGCAAGCCTTGGAGAAAAGGTTTGTGGGTACTAAGAGCACAAAAAGAAACATTAAATCTGTGCTGAAACAAGAGTTTGAAAACTTCAAAGGACAAAAGAATGAATCATTGTCACAAGTTTTTGATAGATTCAATAAACTTATTGGTGAACTCAACCAAGTTGGAGTTCAACCAGACAAAGATGATGTCAATAGAAAGTTTCTCAGATCTCTAAGTGAAGAATGGTCTATGTATACTGTGGTATATAGACAAGGTGATGCTTTAGAAGAAAAGGAGCTTGATGAACTCTATAATGACTTAAGAGTATTCGAATCTGAGGTAAGTCAGAAAACTCCTATTTTAAATTCAAACAATGCTGCTTTTGTGTCCACTGCATGTACAAATCAAGATGCTACAACTGGAAAGGCAAAGGAATCAGAAGACATTGCCAGATAATCCTTCTTCACTAGTCATGTGCATACTGCATTAATTAGTGAAGATTTGGAGCAAATCAATCCTGATGATCTTGAAGAGATGGATATCAAATGGCAGATAGCTATGCTCAGTTTCAGAACCACGAAATTCCTAAAAAGAACTGGTAGATCAAGCTTGAGCTTCAACAAAGGTGATAGGGCAGGTTTTGACAAAACTAAAGTTAAATGCTATAACTGTAGCAATCTTGGTCACTTTACCAGAGAATGTCCTAACAAAGACAAAAGGACAAACTCATCTGCACTTGTATCCCAAGAGGGACTAGGATATGACTGGAGCTTTCAAGCTGAAGAACATGCTCAAAATCAAGCTCTTATGGCCTTCTCTGAACCTAAATCTGGGGTAAATTCTAAACCATGCTCTCCTGAATTCATTAAATTATTTAAAACTCTTGAAAAGGAAACAAAAGAAATCAATGAGGATTTGATTAAAAACAGAAAAAGAAGAATAAAATTTGATGGTGTTATAGTTGACTTAGAAAATCAAATTAAAGTTTATCAAATAACAGATCAAAAACTTAAAGAAGAATTTTTGCAAGCTGTTTATGCTAAAGAACATGCTGAATGAAAAGCAAAAGAAGCTATAACTAAATTAGAATAATATCAATTAGAATTAGAACAAAATAAACTAACAATTAAGAAATTTGAAAGAAGTTCTAAAATAATTGATTAATTAACTAGCAATCAATCCACAGAAAAGGTAATTCATGGAGTTGGATATCATGCAGTACCTCCTCCCACAAATTTTATACCATCATTAAAAGCTAGTTCAGAAAGAATTATAACTGAATTAAAAAATGAATCTAGTGAAGAATCTTCTAATGAAGAAAATTCTGTTAATTCAAATGATACAAGTTTTCATACAACACAAAGTCAAGAATCTCCAAAATACAATTCTGAAAATATTCCAACTATTTTAAAAAGGGGAAATCAAAGAAACTTGAATCAATTAAAAGAACAAAGAAAACCAGAATCCTTAAAATCAACCAAACCTAAATGCTTAATTTGCAATAAAGTAAATCATATAGCAAAGGATTGTCACTTCAATCCAACTAACTGCAAAGAATTCAAAGAATTTTAGGAAAACAAATTAAAATTAAAAGAACAAAAATTAAAAGAATCCAACTTAAAACAAAAAACTAAACCTCCACAAGTTGATACTCCAAAGTTTGGAAGAACTGCCAAAAGATTTATTCAAAATACCAGACATGGTAATCCAAAAACAAGTCACAATTTTGAAAATAAAAGAAAACATGGAAATTATTATAATTCCTCAGCAAATACGACTATAAGAAGAAACAATCAAAGATATCATACTAATCAGTATCCAAGATACAATGCAGTAAGATATAACTACATAAATACTACTGATAAGTACAAAAAATACTTTCACATAGTTACTACTGATCCATCAGTAGTAACCAAATCAAAGCAGAACAAATGGTCAACAAAACAGAAATTAGTAGTAACACCAAAGAGAAGTACTAACCAAATCACTCATAGCACATTCCTCATTAAAAAGGATGAACCCAAGACAAAACAAGCTTGGGTTCCCAAAAAGAATTAACTTAATCTCCTTTTGTGCAGAACATCCAGGTGAATACATGGCATATTGATAGTGGATGCTTTAGGCACATGACTGGGAATCTTAAAATCCCAAAAACTTTGAAAAATATGATGGTGGTTATGTTGCTTTTGGTGAAAATCCTAAAGGTGGTCGTATTACTGGTAAAGGTATTGTATCAAATGGTAAGATTACATTTGATAATGTCTTTTATGTTGCCGAACTTCAATACAATCTGGTTAGTGTCTCACAAGTATGTGATAAAAAAAACAAAATTCTTTTTACCAATACAGAGTGCATCATTTTTTCTCCTGACTTTGTTTTAGATGAAAAATTTGTTGTTTTGAGAACACCAAGGAGAAATAATGTGTATTGCCTGGATATAGGGGGAGAAATCATTTCTCCAAATGAGATCAACTGTTTTATATCCAAGGCAAACACAAATGAATCAGAATTATGGCACAGAAGGATGTGTCACACAAACTTTAAAAACATGAACAATTTGGTCAGAAAGAACTTAGTAATTGGTTTACCACTAAAACAATTCATGTGTGATCATCATTGTGTTGCATGCCTAAAAGGTAAGCAGCACAAAACTTCTCATAAGTCCAAATCAATCAACTCTATTTCTAACCCATTGCAGCTACTTCACATGGATTTATTTGGGCCTACAAATGTAATGAGTATAGGAAAGAAACAATATTGTCTAGTTATTACTGATGATTTTTCTAGATTTACTTGGGTATTTTTTCTCAGGACTAAAGATGAAACAAGTGAAATCATCAAGAACCTAATAATCAAACTGGAAAATACAAGAGATCTTAAAGTGAAAGCCATTAGATGTGACAGTGGCACAGAATTTAAAAATGAAAAACTAATCTCTTTTTGTGATCTTAAAGGTATTGACAGGCAGTATAGCTCTCCTAGAACTCCTCAACAAAATGGTGTAGCTGAAAGAAGAAATAGAACAATCATTGAAGCAGCAAGATCTATGCTTGTAGATGCCAAATTACTAATAACTTTTTGGGCTGAAGCTGTTAATACTGCTTGTTATTTTCAAAACAGAGTATTAATAGTTAAGCCTCACTTTAAAACACCATATGAACTTTTTAACAAAAGAAAACATTCAATAAGTTTTCTAAAATCATTTGGGTGTCCTTGTACTATCTTAATTACAAGAGAACAAGTTGGTAAGTTTGACTGCAAAGCAGATGATGGAATCTTTGTAGGATACTCAACTCAAAGCAAAGCATACAGAGTGTTCAACAAAAGACTAAGGATCATTGAAGAAAGTGCAGATGTATCCTTTAATGAAAATCTTATGAATAAAAAAGGAAATGGTCCAGATTGGTTGTTTAACATTGACTCACTAACAAAATCTTTTGATTTTAGTTTTAATTTTAACACAGGTGACTCAAATAATCAACCAACCAAAGAAGGTTCATCATCATTGAATGGAAGTCAAAACCCGTTACAATATATCATTGTTAATACTGATTCTCCAGTTAATACTGAGGATAGTATCAACTCTGAAAATACAAACCACACTAATGTCAGTAATAACTCAGAAAATCAAAATCCTGAAAACTCAAGCGTTAATACTGACACCAGTAGGAACTCAGAAAACCTAAATGATGATGTTGCAAGAAATGATACCGATACCAGTAATAACTCACAAACACTTAATTTCAACAATGATGTTATTGACAACAGTATCAATGAAGAAGACCAAGAAGATACAGAAACTCAAGAAGAAAACTGGACAGATGCACAAGTCCCTTAATCTAATGAATCAAATCTTGGTAGTCAATTAGTTGTTGACAAAACTTCCAACTCAAGAGCTCAAAAGAATCATCCTTTAGATCTTGTTCTAAGTGATGTCAATTCAAATATGCAGACAAGAAGCAAATTTAATTCAAGCTTAAACAACAATTCTTGTAATATAAGTCTAATATCTAATGAATGTTTGTTTGCATGTTTTCTATCACAGGATGAACCTAAAAAGATCCAACAAGCCATGAAAGATTCAAATTGGATTGAAGCAATGCAAGAAGAACTTCTTCAGTTCAAATTACAAGCTGTTTGGACACTAGTACCTCTTCCAAAAGGAAAAAGAGCCATTGGAACCAGATGGATCTTCAAAAATAAGAAAGATGAAAGAGGAATAGTGATAAAAAACAAAGCAAGACTTGTAGCTCAAGGATACACTCAAGAAGAAGGAATAGACTATGATGAAGTATATGCTCCTGTAGCACGAATTGAAGCAATCAGAATATTTTTGGCATATGCTTCATTCAAAGGGTTCAAAGTCTATCAAATGGATGTAAAGAGTGCATTCTTATATGGAAAATAGAAGAAGAAGTGTATGTTTGTCAACCTCCAGGATTTGAAGATCATGAGCATGATGATTATGTGTTCAAATTAGACAAAGCTCTCTACGGCCTACATCATGCACCAAGAGCTTGGTATGACACACTGTCATCATATCTGTTAAAGAACAAATTTCAAAGAGGTGTCATTGACAAAACTCTATTCACAAAGAAGGTCAAAGATGACATCCTACTTGTTCAAATATATGTAGATGATATCATCTTTGGATCAACAAATGATCAACTGTGCAAAGAATTTGAAGAACTTATGCAGATTAAATTCAAGATGAGCTCAATGGGTCCAATGAACTTCTTTCTTGGACTCCAAGTCAACCAAAAATCAGATGGAATTTTAATCAATCAATCAAAATATGTCAAAGACATATTAGAGAAATTTGCCATGAAAGACTGCAAAAGTGCAAGCACTCCTATGGAAACACATAAACACCTACATCCTGACATTGAGGGGGAGGATGTAGATGAACACTTATATAGATCAATGATAGGTTCTTTAATGTATTTAACTGCATCTAGACCTGATATTATGTACAATGTGTGTGTGTGTGCTAGGTATCAAGCAAAACCAAAGGAACTACATTTACAAGCAGTCAAAAGAATTTTTAGATACTTGAAAGGGAAACCATCACTAGGTCTTTGGTATCCACATGATTCACCATTTGAACTTACAGCATACACAGACACTGAGTATGGTGGTGAATGCTTGGATAGAAAGTCAACCACTGGTGGATGTCAATTCTTTGGATCAAGACTTGTGTCATGGCAATGCAAGAAGCAAACAAATGTTTCAACATCTTCTGCAGAAGCAGAGTATGTAGCCGCATCTGCATGTTGTGCTCAAGTACTTTGGATTCAAAATCAACTCATGGACTTTGGTATGTCTATTCTTAAAACTCCTATTTTTATAGATAATCAAAGTGCAATTAGTATAGTGAATAATCCAGTAAAACATTCAAAAACTAAACATATAGAAATCAGATTTCATTTTATAAGAGATTGTAATGAAAAGAAATTAATTAAAGTGGTTAAAATTCATACTAATAACCAATTAGCAGACCTCTTCACAAAGGCATTTGATGTAGGAAGGTTTAACTATTTAGTTAACAGTATTGGAATGATTTTTATAAATTAAATACATCAAAAATTTCACATGTAAAGTTCTTGTACAATATTACTTAAGTTTGTCTTATTTTACTACTGAATTTTCACTTAAACCTGATTGTAGTTATTAGTTACTACTGATCAGCCTTTAAAGTATTCAAACTTCAGTTACTACTGACGTTTTATACTACTGGTACTTAGTTACTACTGATCGGCGGTTTACACTTAAAAACGACAGATTGAATAAACTAACCCCATGAAAATAGTCGTTATGCTATGATTCGAAGGGTATTTGTGACTTTTTACAGGACAATTTCGAAAACTATAAATAACTGAAGTCGGTTAATCTTACACTATCCAAACCTCGATTTGCTAAAACCCACGATAAACCCTAAAGTCGTCAATCCAAATTGAAACCCTACAAAGGCAGTAACAACTTCAACTCGATCAACAACTCTCAGAGGAACTTAAAATCAATTCTCTCTCAATCTCAAATCACAAATCAAACAAAAATGGCAATGAGGAAAACACTAGTTGCTCAAACAGATCTTCTATACTCTGAATTTCACAACATGGTTGCATTTTTAAGAAATCCAGATGGAACAAAAAAAATTAGCCAAATAGTCATGTTTCTCAAAAATTCTCCAATAAAATTTGCCCTAACAATAAATCCCACACTATGTGAACAACATCTTGTTCAATTTTGGGAAAAAGCTGAAAGAATAGAGGAAGAATGTAACATCCCAAAACCCGGCCTAATAGTTTATTGACCTTAAGGTATCTTATTAAATGATTATCTGATTAAATGCCTAGTTAATTAAATTAACCTGCTGTCCTTTGCGGTATTTTAACCAAGGGGTTAAAATACCCGACTTGTGATATATTTGGAATGAAAATGTGATTTTTATATAATTGGATTCCTTGTTAAATATCGTTTCCAAAAATGCTTTCGTTTTTAAAATTGGAGTCCGTTTGCTATTTTAAATAAATTAATTTCGAAAGGGACTTTTCAGACATATACTGTTAATTAAATGAAAAGCCAACAAGGGGGTCCCACCCCTTGTTTTGGCCGGCCTTTAGAGAGGGAACACCCTCTTTTGCTTCCTCACTTGTTCAAATCCACCTTATCCACTATTCTATTGCAAGCTTTTCTCCCATAAACCCCATACTTGTTCTTGAGCTCATCTTGTTTATTCTTGGTGCTAGAGTCCGAATTTCACACCCAAGTTTGTGTAGAAGAGGTCTAGAAGTAAGTCTCATCCTTTCCTTGGTTTGTTCTTGGTGTTCTTGAGCTAGAGTTTGAACTAGGGTTTATGTAGCTTGATGATTTGTTGGTGAATCTTGTTATGGATGTTGTTTTATGTGTTTGTGCAAGCTTTTACATCATTTGTATGGTTTATTGTTGAAGGAAGACAAGATTTGGTGAAAATCACCTTCAACCTCCATTAATGGTGGAAGTTGAAGGTGGGTTTTGACAAATCTTGGATTTCTTGAGTTTTGGTTGGATGGAATTGTTTATTAGGTTGTGAAATCATGTTTGTTAAGTTATGGATGTTAAAAACCTAGTATTAATTAAATGGTGGAGTAATTTAGCTAGTGTTTGGATGATTTGTCAAAATGGTGATCTAGTGATTATGCAAGTAAGTTACTTGGAAATGTGATGGTTAGTATTTTGATGTAATTGTTAGATGATTGTGAATTGCTAGTTAAAGATTAATTGCTAGTTGATGGAAATGTGGAAGTGTTAGGATCATATTCGGGTTTTTGGCCCGTTTGGGTCAACTAGTGGTGAATATTTGATAAATGGCCCAAAAGGGTCAAAGTGTGTTGATGAAGGATTTGTGCTAGTTGTAAATGTCATAAATGTGCATTTTATGAGTCTTGTGTGGTTAGTTGTTGAAATTGTTGATTTTGACAATTCGGTGGATTATCACTAACTCAGTATATTGTTGACAGGAACCGGGAAGGATACTCAGTGAATCTAGCTCACTGAGTTAAGGAATCGGAAGTTGAAAGGTGAGTGGATTCGACCTACAACTCGGGTTTCGGTTATTTAGTTTGGTATTGTCTTGTTGGTGAAAAATGCAGGAAATCGCCAGATGAGGGGAGTTCACGACGCGAACTTAGTTCGCGATCGTGAAGTCGGTCCAGAGAAATTGGTTAGTCATCGCGAAGAGTTCACGACCAGAGTTCACGTCGCGAACTCTAGTTCGCGATCGTGAACTCGAATTCGCGATTGGGAACTCTGTTGTGACGTTTTTCGCGGTGTTTACTCGTAGCTAGTCTCTTTGTTATGTATGCCTAGTGTTAGGGAATACCATACATGACTATGTGCACATTCGGGATGAGGTCAGTGTCGGAAGGAGAACGGCTGGGCATCGGGTATCGACTAATCGGGTATCCGACCTTACCTGTATTTGTTGCATGGTTAAGGGGAGGGAGTTGCCCGGGTGTTGGATACGAAACGCTATCGGTTACTGTGGTTTTGGCCGACCATGGTTTAAGGCCCGCAAAGCCGCCGATCCTCTCAAATAGTGATTACCCAACCGGAGATGTTTTATAACTTCCGTGTTTAAGTGACTAGTGTAGTTGCTTGTGTAGTTGCTAGTGTTAGGAATTCATTCACTTAGCTTTTGTGCTAATCCCTCCCTTATTGACACATTTCAGGTTGGATGGCTTGAACGGGTCGGGCTTGGACGGGAAGTTTGACCATGCTTAAATTATTGTTTTGTAAAATGAGCCGTGTCTAGTAATACCGTCTTTTAAATAACTTTAGTTGTAATATTTTGTGGGACCACGTTTTGTAAACTTAACTAACTAGATGCTTCCGTACTTAGACTAAAACGTAATTGCCTTTTAAAAAAAAATGCGGTGTTACAACTTGGTATCAGAGCTTCGGTTTGGAGATGGATACATGGGGTTGGTGTTCCATTCCCAAATCGTGGCTCGTGTGTTGGTCAAACCTTCCGGTCAAAGGGGATTAGAGCAAGGGTGAATTGGGTTTAGTAGTTAGTATATGTGCACTAACGAGTTAAACTAAGCCTTGGTGAGATGTTGTGTTTTGTAGCAGGAATGGCTACAGATGGAAACACCTTGGATAATATCCCACCGAACACGAACCTTGGGAACGGTGGAGCAGCGGGCTCGGGGGGTGATGAAATACCGAATGAAGAATATATCGTGTTGTTGGAGACACGGAATATGGAACTTGAGGACACCATTAGGGTTCTTCGCCAAAGCCAATCGACTGAGTCGCGACCCGAGGCTCGGTCTACCTTGCCACCCCCAACCCAAGCAAACCCACCCCCTCACTTCACTCAAACTACTCAAAATCCCGTCTTTCCCCAAAACGACTCCTCATCTCCCAATACAAGCATACTACAACCGCCACTCACCCACACCGTACCAATTGCCAATGCCCAACACCAACAATTCTTCTACCAACCTTTCCCGATTGAGAAGAAACCGTGCACTTACAAGAACTTTCTCGATTGTAAACCAACCGAGTACCGGGGAAGTACCGACCCGGCGGAAACTCTAACTTGGCTTAGGGCCACCGAGAAGGCTCTTTTTGCTTGTAACTGTGAGGACCACTTGAAGGTCCGGTATGCGTCCCGAATGTTGGGGGGACCGGCTATGGATTGGTGGGATGGGTTGACCGCGAACTTTAGCAACGCAATGATGGATGCGGTCACATGGAAACAATTTAGGGAGCAAGTGGAGGCTCGGTATTATAGCCCGTTTGAGTTGGATAAGATCCGGAATGAGTTCATGATGTTGAAGATGACCGAGCGGATGACGGTGGATGAGCTTATCCTCCAATTTAATGGTAAGCTCCGATTTGTGACACAATGGGTGCCCGATGAGTCCATCCAAATCAAACACTTTGTCGGGGCGTTGTTGCCCGAGTATCGGAACGTAATAAGGCTTGCGGGAACTCTCTTGCAAGCTTATGATCTTGCCAAATCGGCCGAAGGTGACATTTTGGCCCAAAAGGCCGCGAATCGAGAGAAAGCCCCGTTTCATAAGGGAAGGTATGATAAGTCAAACTCGAGCAACCACAAGAAATCCCAAGGAAATCATAGGTCAAGCAATGATCGCCGAACACAAATCCTTCAAGGTTCCAACCAAAGGAACCCATGGTGCATACCGTGTAAGTCCTCCCATGCCGGTCCGTGTACGGCACAAACTCGAAGATGTATTAAATGTGGGCAACACGGGCATGAATCCTCGGAATGCAAGTTAGAGAAGAGTGTTTGTTGGACGTGTCAAAAAGAGGGTCACCGGGCCATGTATTGCCCAATGAAGAAAAGTTCAGGTTCAGGTTCGGGTTCGGGCGGGGAAGCGGCTTCGTCGGGAAGTCAAAAGAGGAAGAGTCATCCGCCACCTTCGGGTCGGGCATTCAAAATGACGGTGGAGGATGCCACCACCACCGATGATGTCATCACCGGTATGTTTCTAATAAACTCGATACCCGCTCGCGTGTTATTTGATTCGGGTGCAAATAGTTCGTTTTCCTCAAAGAGTTTTTGTAACAAATTGAAATTGCCTATTTCCTTGATCGCGACACCTCTAGAGGTAGAGGTGGCCGATGGTGAAATGGTTCCGGTCACGACATCCGTGTCCGGGGCTAGTATTGATATTGATGGCGTGAAATTTTCGATTCTTTTACTTGTTATGCCGATATCCGGCTTTGATGTGGTTTTAGGTATGGATTGGTTAAGTTCTAATAGGGCCAACATAAATTGTCACCAAAAGTTAATTACTTTCCTTTTACCCGACGGGTCACACGTCGTGGCCCGGGGAGACCGTGCGACCCCGACCATACCCATGATAACCATGATGAAAGCCCGTAAGTCCTTGACCAAGGGATGTGAATCGTTTATAGCTTATGTGATCGATGTAAAGAAAGAAAAGAAAGTGGTTGGTGATCTCCGGGTGGTTTCGGAATACCCGGAGGTGTTTCCCGAAGACTTGCCTGGGTTACCTCCCGTTCGGGAGGTAGAATTCAAAATTGATTTGGTGCCGGGTGCAAATCCCGTGGCTAGAACACTGTACCGTTTAGCACCGTCCGAGATTCGGGAAATGATGACACAAATCCAAGATTTATTGGATAAGGGTTTTATTCGGTCGAGTTCCTCACCTTGGGGAGCTCCGGTTTTATTCGTAAAGAAGAAAGATAGTGCACTTCGTATGTGTATCGACTATCGAGAATTAAATAAAAGAAAGGTAAAGAATCGGTATCCTTTGCCGCGTATTGACGATTTATTTGATCAACTCCAAGGGTCGTCTTATTTCTCAAAAATTGATTTGAGATCGGGTTATCACCAAGTTCGGGTTCATGAAAACGATGTTCACAAAACGGCGTTCCGAACTCGTTACGGACACTATGAGTTCTTGGTTATACCGTTTGGATTGACGAACGCTCCCGCGATATTTATGGATTTGATGAATCGAGTTTGTCGGCCTTATCTCGACAAATGCGTTATTGTGTTCATCGACAATATTTTAATTTACTCCAAGACCGAAGAAGAACACGAAAAACACTTAAGGCAAGTGTTAGAAACGTTGAAGCGGGAACAATTATTTGCGAAGTTCTCGAAGTGCGAATTTTGGCTTCGAGAAGTTCACTTATTGGGTCACGTTATTTGTTCGAATGGGGTCAAGGTGGACCCGACGAAGATCAAAGCGGTTATGAATTGGGTTACTCCGAAGAACCCAACCGAGATAAAGAGTTTCTTGGGTTTGACGGGTTATTACCGCCGGTTTATAAAGGACTTTTCGAAGATAGCGGGTCCTATGACGAGATTGACCCGAAAAGATGTACCGTTTCGGTGGGGTGAAAATCACGAGAAGTCATTTCAAACTCTAAAACAATTATTGTGTCAAGCACCGGTTCTCGCCCTACCCGAAGGCCCGGAGGATTTTGTTGTTTATTGTGACGCTTCACTTGCGGGTTTGGGTTGCGTGTTAATGCAACGAGATCGGGTCATTGCTTATGCTTCGAGGCAATTGAAGAATCACGAGAAGAATTACCCGACTCACGATTTAGAGTTGGCGGCGGTGGTTTTTGCACTAAAATTATGGAGACACTATTTGTACGGTACTAAGTGTGTGATTTGTACGGATCACAAAAGTTTGCAATACGTGTTCACGCAAAAGGAGTTGAATATGCGTCAACGAAGATGGTTAGAGTTGATTAAGGATTACGATTGTGAAATCCGATATCATCCCGGGAAGGCAAATGTGGTGGCCGATGCCTTAAGTAGAAAGGGAGATCCGGGACGGGTACAATTTATGCGGATGTAAATTGTGTCGGATTTGGTGTCCCGGTTGAAGATTTCACAAATGGAAGCGTTAAATGTCGAACATTTGAAGGCCGGGACTTTATAAAAGAGGAAAGATGATTTAGAAGAAGATTCTCGGGGTTTGAAGACGTATCAAACTCGGGTTTGGGTACCGTTACTCGGGGGTTTGCGGGAATTGATTTTAGCTGAGGCTCACAATTCTCGGTTATCGGTTCACCCGGGTAGCACGAAAATGTATAATGATCTCAAAGCACTTTATTGGTGGCCGACAATGAAGACCGACATTGCCCGTTTTGTGGGCCAATGTCATGTTTGTGCTCAAGTGAAGGTCGAGCACCAAAAGCCCTATGGAACTTTAACCCAATCACCGATTCCCGAGTGGAAGTGGGACCGGATTACTATGGATTTCGTGACCAAATTGCCGCGTACACAAAGGGGTCACGATATGATTTGGGTCATAGTTGATCGTTTGACGAAGAGTGCGCACTTCTTGGCTACTAGTGAGACCGCCTCACTTAGTAGATTGGCAAAATTATACATTGATGAAGTGGTGACCCGACATGGTATTCCGATTTCTATCGTGTCCGATAGGGATCCCCGCTTTGCTTCAAACTTTTGGAATATCTTGCAACGAGAATTGGGGACGCGGGTGAATTTGAGCACCGCGTACCACCCCCAAACCGATGGGCAATCGGAGAGAACGATACAAACGCTAGAAGATATGTTGCGGGCTTGTGTGTTAGAGTACGGTGGGTCATGGGATTCCCACCTACCGTTGATCGAGTTTGCTTATAATAACTCGTATCACTCAAGTATTAAAATGCCACCGTATGAGAAGTTGTATGGGCGTCGGTGCCGAACCCCGACGTGTTGGTTGGAAGCGGGTGAGAAACAATATGCGGGGCCCGATATTGTACAAATTACCGCGGATAAAGTTGCTATTGCTCGAGAAAAGTTAAAAGCCGCCCGTGACCGACAAAAGATGTATGCCGACCCAAGACGTAGACCCGCTACGTTCTCGGAGAACGAGATGGTTTATTTGAAGGTTTCACCTTGGAAGGGTGTTATTCGTTTCGGTAAACGAGGAAAGTTGGCCCCGAGGTTTATTGGGCCGTTTCGAATTAGTAAGGTGGTGAATTCTCAATCGGTAACACTCGAGTTACCCCCGGAGTTGTCGGCAATACACAACACTTTCAACATTTGTTACTTGAGAAAGTGTAACATCGAAGATCCGAGTCAAATTCTTCCGGTACAAGAGTTGCGGGTTGATACAAAGAAAAGATTAGTCGAGGAACCGGTGGAGTTATTAGACCGAAAAGTAACGAAATTGAGAAAGAAACAGATTCCTATGGTTCTGGTAAAGTGGAAGCACAGTTTGGGTGCGGATATGACGTGGGAGACCGAGGCCGATATGCGGGAACGCTACCCCTCCTTGTTTGATCGAGATGGGATTCCGGGGACGGAATCTTCCTAAGTGGGGGAGAGTTGTAACATCCCAAAACCCGGCCTAATAGTTTATTGACCTTAAGGTATCTTATTAAATGATTATCTGATTAAATGCCTAGTTAATTAAATTAACCTGCTGTCCTTTGCGGTATTTTAACCAAGGGGTTAAAATACCCGACTTGTGATATATTTGGAATGAAAATGTGATTTTTATATAATTGGATTCCTTGTTAAATATCGTTTCCAAAAATGCTTTCGTTTTTAAAATTGGAGTCCGTTTGCTATTTTAAATAAATTAATTTCGAAAGGGACTTTTCAGACATATACTGTTAATTAAATGAAAAGCCAACAAGGAGGTCCCACCCCTTGTTTTGGCCGGCCTTTAGAGAGGGAACACCCTCTTTTGCTTCCTCACTTGTTCAAATCCACCTTATCCACTATTCTATTGCAAGCTTTTCTCCCATAAACCCCATACTTGTTCTTGAGCTCATCTTGTTTATTCTTGGTGCTAGAGTCCGAATTTCACACCCAAGTTTGTGTAGAAGAGGTCTAGAAGTAAGTCTCATCCTTTCCTTGGTTTGTTCTTGGTGTTCTTGAGCTAGAGTTTGAACTAGGGTTTATGTAGCTTGATGATTTGTTGGTGAATCTTGTTATGGATGTTGTTTTATGTGTTTGTGCAAGCTTTTACATCATTTGTATGGTTGATTGTTGAAGGAAGACAAGATTTGGTGAAAATCACCTTCAACCTCCATTAATGGTGGAAGTTGAAGGTGGGTTTTGACAAATCTTGGATTTCTTGAGTTTTGGTTGGATGGAATTGTTTATTAGGTTGTGAAATCATGTTTGTTAAGTTATGGATGTTAAAAACCTAGTATTAATTAAATGGTGGAGTAATTTAGCTAGTGTTTGGATGATTTGTCAAAATGGTGATCTAGTGATTATGCAAGTAAGTTACTTGGAAATGTGATGGTTAGTATTTTGATGTAATTGTTAGATGATTGTGAATTGCTAGTTAAAGATTAATTGCTAGTTGATGGAAATGTGGAAGTGTTAGGATCATATTCGGGTTTTTGGCCCGTTTGGGTCAACTAGTGGTGAATATTTGATAAATGGTCCAAAAGGGTCAAAGTGTGTTGATGAAGGATTTGTGCTAGTTGTAAATGTCATAAATGTGCATTTTATGAGTCTTGTGTGGTTAGTTGTTGAAATTGTTGATTTTGACAATTCGGTGGATTATCACTAACTCAGTATATTGTTGACAGGAACCGGGAAGGATACTCAGTGATACTAGCTCACTGAGTTAAGGAATCGGAAGTTGAAAGGTGAGTGGATTCGACCTACAACTCGGGTTTCGGTTATTTAGTTTGGTATTGTCTTGTTGGTGAAAAATGCAGGAAATCGCCAGATGAGGGGAGTTCACGACGCGAACTTAGTTCGCGATCGTGAAGTCGGTCCAGAGAAATTGGTTAGTCATCGCGAAGAGTTCACGACCAGAGTTCACGTCGCGAACTCTAGTTCGCGATCGTGAACTGGAGTTCGCGATTGGGAACTCTGTTGTGACGTTTTTCGCGGTGTTTACTCGTAGCTAGTCTCTTTGTTATGTATGCCTAGTGTTAGGGAATACCATACATGACTATGTGCACATTCGGGATGAGGTCAGTGTCGGAAGGAGAACGGCTGGGCATCGGGTATCGACTAATCGGGTATCCGACCTTACCTGTATTTGTTGCATGGTTAAGGGGAGGGAGTTGCCCTGGTGTTGGATACGAAACGCTATCGGTTACTGTGGTTTTGGCCGACCATGGTTTAAGGCTCGCAAAGCCGCCGATCCTCTCAAATAGTGATTACCCAACCGGAGATGTTTTATAACTTCCGTGTTTAAGTGACTAGTGTAGTTGCTTGTGTAGTTGCTAGTGTTAGGAATTCATTCACTTAGCTTTTGTGCTAATCCCTCCCTTATTGACACATTTCAGTTTGGATGGCTTGAACGGGTCGGGCTTGGACGGGAAGTTTGACCATGCTTAAATTGTTGTTTTGTAAAATGAGCCGTGTCTAGTAATACCGTCTTTTAAATAACTTTAGTTGTAATATTTTGTGGGACCACGTTTTGTAAACTTAACTAACTAGCTGCTTCCGTACTTAGACTAAAACGTAATTGCCTTTAAAAAAAATGCGGTGTTACAAAGAAAATGTTGTTAAAATCAAATTAGACATAGATGGACAATATATCATCATCTCTGAACAAACAGTCAGACAACATCTACAACTCAATGATGAGTCAGGTATCTCTCTTCTCTCTAAAGAAGATTTAATTAAAAATATTTTCAAAATGGGGTATGAAGGAAGAACAGACATTCAAACTTTTCAAAAGGGTCTTCTTTCTCCCCAATAGAAATTCTTGTGCACAGACCAAGTATTTAATTTTTCAAAAATGATTTTTGATGGAATGCTTGGAAATCTATCTTCATCTAAATTTTTAATGTACCCAAGATTCCTTGCACATATTTTTGATTGTGAAATCCCAAATCTAAATAAAACAAAAAACATTTTTCCTATTCCAGAACTAAATAAAAAGGTTTTCTCAAATATGAACAAACAGTTCAAATTTTCTGGAAAGGTAACTCCTTTATTTTTAAATATGATCCATGATCATCCCTCAACTGGAGAAGGTTCAAGTCAACCACTTGAACCCCAACCCACTCCAACACCAAATATTGCAGCCCAAACAGAACCCCAAGCCACTCAAACAACTACACCTCATAATGTCCTGCATGTGTCCCAGGAACATGAAATTGAACCTCAGAGTGTTACTCTTCACTCTTTGGTAAACCTTCCTAAAATCCAAATAATATCCTCAAAATATAAAAGGAAGAGAACTTCCAAAAAGGACACCAGGGGACCAATTGAGTCAGACCCCAGACTCCAAGAGTTGACTTCCAAGGAGGAGAGAAGTCATGAGGAAAGGGCTTTCACTACTGATGCACCAAATGTTGGTGCACAGGCCAGTGAAAACATAATTAGGACCCAGACCTCGGCAACTTTGAGTGATGAATCATTTGAGGAAGCACTCAAAGGACCCCGGTTCTAAGAAACCACAAGGGGGGATACCTCTGCTTCTGCTAGGCAGAAGAGGGTATCTAAATCACCCAATGAATCACCAAGAAGTGATGAGGGCAGTATGAAACCAACTGAATTGACGGATAGGATGGAAAACCTTGAAACCACTGTACATAATTGCCAAATTTTAATCAACAATCAAGGTAGAACCATGAGCCATATGAAGCACTACATCAATGTGCTAAACAGAAGAATGCAAAGATTTGAACAAAGACTTCAAAGACAAACTTCAATAATCAGAAAGTTGAAGAAGAAAAGTGTTATTAGTGATGCACAACAAGTTGAGATCACTAAGGGGGAGAAAGATCAAATTCAAGGAATGATTGACACCTCAATTGCAGCAGCAGCAGCCTCCCTCTTAAATCTCAAAGAAGCTCATGGTGAAACAGGTCAAAGTGATGAAGACCTTGATAGAGGAGTTAGGAGTATGGATGAAGATGTATTTGTATCTGCACGCCAATCTCCAACAGCAGATCCCATACCTCCTTCAATTACTACTGAAGTACTTGAACAAACTGAAGTAATTATTACTGATACAATTGAAGAAGAAACACAAGAAGCAACATCAGTATTAACTCCTTCAGTAGCAGCCACAAATGTTCAAGTTACTACTGATGATACTCCAGTAGCAACACAGATGAAGTCACACCAGTAGCAGACTCCTCAAACCTACAAATGGTACTTTACAGACCCTTTAACATTCTAAACTTAATACCAGTAGTAACTACATTGGTTACTACTGAGTCTGTAGCAGCAAAAATGAAGTACCAATTACTACTGATTCACCAGTAGTAACCACAACAACAGCACCAACAGAAATCATTATTCCAGATTTTGATGCAAATGTAAATTGGGAAGAGGTAGATGAATGTGAATTACCTCCTCACCAAAAAATTCTGGATGATGATGAAGCTCATACCTTTGCACCAAAAATACAAATAAATGAGGTACCGGATATGAAGTATACACCTCCATCACAATACATAGGTAAAGGTAAAGAAAAATTTAATGATGACTATCCACACAGAGCACTTGGTCACTATATGGTGAACAAGATGAATTTAGTCAGGCCTCTAAAACAATCTCATTGGAAAGTCAAGAGAATGAGGTACCACATAAAATGTGCCAAAACTCTTGCACTTGAAAATAAAAGGAAAACTGAAGAAGAAAAGGCTAAGGCAAAGGCTATTCACCTAGAAGAACAATCTGCAGCTGAAGCAGTTCAAGAAATAGAAGAATTTCTTCTAGAAGGTCAACAAGCAGAACTTGATAAAATCAGGAAATATGAAGAAGAAGAAAGACTGTACCTTCTTGAAGAACAAATAAAAGAATGCAAAAGATGCAAGATTGATATGCCTGAACCATTTGATGAAGAGAAAAGCATGATGGTTGAATATCTTAAGACAAGAGGTCACAGTGCAAAATCCTTTGGTAGAATGAAAATTATCACACTAGTTGAAAGATATTGCACTGAGAAAAAGAAACAATTAAATGAAGGAATACAAGCTGTTGAACCTTCAAATGTGATAACCATTGATCCCAAGATTGTACTTAATAGAAAAACTGTAGTTGGTGAATCTTCAGAACAAGGTTCAAAGAAAAGAAAAAATATAGAAGGTGATGATTCAACTACAAAGAAACTGAAACAAACTTCCCAAATTATTGAAGATCCACAACCTATTCAACAAGACAATCCTATTCTTAACTGGAGAGAAAATCAAGGAATCCATGAAATTATTAGAGCAGACAAAAGTGTTCAGAAATTCAAAGCATGGAAACCTATGTTATTATCCTTTAACAGAAGTGATGTTCTTACAATGTTGGAAATTGGAAAACCAAGAATGTCAAATAAAAGGTGGAAAAACTCTGGAGCTGGATACTTAACTGAAATGTTTGATGCTGCATTTCATCCAGAGAAGTATAAAGAAAAGATTGCAAGTGAAGATAATTTATTTGCATGGAATGTTCTTCCTACAGTAAATATGTATTTCTTTGAAAGAACTGACAGAAGATGTGAGCTGTACTTAATGGAAAGAGACTACAATCACTCACAGAAAACTCTGTATCAAATTGTATGCTGTGCATTTGTAAGACCTAATGATCAAGGTATGTATACAGAAAAATACAGACAATTATTTCAAAAGAATAAAGCATATGTGGATGAACAAAGAAGATTAAGAGATCAAAGACAGAAGGAAGGAGATGAAAGAAGAGCAAAGGAAGAAGAAGAAAAGAAAAGAAAGAAACTTGATTAATTCAAACAGAATTAACAAGTTTAGGGGAGATTGTTGGGATATATATTACTGATATGGATATATTACTGACTTGCAGAGTTATTACTGATCAACTACTTGATGCTGCTAAAGAGTTGATACTGATTACAAAGATATTACTGATCTCGTGTTTGTTACTGATGTTCAAGATTATGACTGCTCGATGAAGATTACTACTGCTGTGCTTATTTATGGAGTTTATCGAGTCTGAGATCTTAGGAAAAGTTTGTTTAGAATTAATATCTTTTGTAATTCGATTGTAATCGTATCCTAGAATAACTAGGGTAAATAGTTAGGCTTCAAGGACTATTATATATAGTTCCTTATGAATTGTAAACATACGTGTATATTGTAACTCATTCGAATCAATATACATTGAAGCTTTTTGTGATAACTGTGTTCTTATTTATATAATTATTTACAGTTTATCGTTCTTAATTAAATCAACATAGTGTTAATCCGCTGTAACTTCTATTGTTGAGTAGATCATTGTGATAATTAACTGTTTTGGTTAATCGATCTTGACAATTCATTTATAATATATCAACAGAATTATATTTTTATAAGTTATTGTACATGTTTACTATAATAAAATGTTGGATAATTGTATTGAGGTTTTTTTTATGTTTAATTAATAGCGTTGGATATGCATTTAGTTTCTATTTACATATTCATCCATTTATATTTGTTTATATCATTTGTGTTTGTTTGTATTCATTTAGCCCTTAAGTAAACAAACATACAGGAACAAACCTATCTTTTTAACAAACGAAAATGAACGGGATAATTTGATCATTTATTTGTTCGTGTTTGATCATTTGTTCCGCTAAAGTAAACAAACAAACATGAATAAGTCACATTTGTGTTCTTCCGGTTTATTTACATCCCTAACTACATCCGGTTAACGATATTTAGTTGTTTAGGGTTAGGAATCAAAATTGGCCATGAAATTCATATATCTAAACCCATCAAAATTGGCCATGCAATTCGTAAATTATTAGTTTTGAATAAAGTGTTAAATGTAAACCATATTCGTTAGACTATTAAGGTACAAGTTTCAACGCACTTGCATACTGTTCCGTCATGTGGGTGGGTATCCTTAAAAATGTTGATTACTTTCTCAAGATTTTGAAATTTTCAAAATCTAGAATAGAGTATTTTATAACTTATAGGCTAACAGTTTGTAGTTTTTTTTTACGGCAAAAGATGAAACTAAATAGAATGAACAAATTAGCAAGGGGTTACAACACCGGGCATTTTAATTGGAACATCTCCAACCTAATCTCAGAAAAATACTTAAGATTAAATAATACATCATTCCAGTGCTTATAAATACACAATAGAACCGTGTAGACACCCGCAAGAAACACCATAGACTTACTGCTATTTAAATTTAAGATCTTATCCCAATGAAAAATATTATCCACAGTTCCACACTAACAATACATGTATTGATTGTTTAGCACTTTGCTAAATTTGATAGAATTTGCCATTAAAAAAATAAAATAATACATGTAGTTTAACATATAGGTTTTTTATACCTAACGTAAACGTACTAACAAAAACCGAGACAACGTTGGTTCTCGGTTGCGATCAGTGGCGGCGACAGGTGGCCGGCAGTAAGGGGCGGCGGTGGCACGGCAGGGTACGCTGGAAGCAGCTGGTCGACCAAAGGGCAAGGGGGGCCGCCAATTGTAGAGTATTACCAATTAATGTGATAGTTAATTCAATACACCAAGCCTTTTATTTACAAGGGCATGACCCTATTAATTAGGATCCAACACTAATTAATATTGTTTCCTACTTATTAGCCGTTTGATTAACTCCTTAATCAATTGTAATAATAATCTAGACCGTTTAGATTGACCTATTAATTAGACCTTTAAATTAATTACAATCTAGCTCGTTTATTTCTCGCGTTCAATTGCGTTTGTAAGGGCCAACCCAAATAGGATTCTAACTTACATTATACGTTTGACTAATCATTTGATGATGTTCATTATCTTATGATGTTTAACATAACGTGTTTTAAAATGTTTCTACTTACATACTTCATGACTCATGAGAACCTCGTCACCTTTGCATATACTTTCAAATTTCAGAACCAAATAAACCATTTACAAATATATATCGTTCTGTTTTTCTGCTACGAAATTATTGTTTCCTTCTGATTTCAAATAGATAAAAAGAAAATGAAATAGTTGTACGAAAGCAACTAATAATCATATTTGAGGGTCCAAATGCATGTGAAAGGAAAAGAACACAGTGAGTAAATTGGCAACTGTGCTAATACCAAAAACAGGATGGTTTGAAATATGATTTTGATTTATACTTATTTATATTTTATCGCAAGGACCGTTTTGGAGCTGAAGAGTTTTTTTCCCAAATCAGATGTCACCACAGAGTTGTTCTCATAGCATGAAAATTGTAGAGATGTTCAAAATATCAGCCGAACCGAAACTGAACTGCCAAACGCGACAAACTAAACCGAAATAGTAAATAACCTCACCATGAGGATCATATCAGGCTTAGAAAATTCGCATTATGTGGTTCATATTGACAGGATTTATGCACAACGAGCATTCCACGATGACATATCTAGACTCATAAGGCACTCAAGTTAAGGTTACATTTATGCGAACCTATAAATCGAGTAGTAATTACAACCACACTTAGAGAGGTGATTCATATAGTTATATATTACGAATCAGTTGTTGTAGTTATATTGTAGTAGTTAACTTACAACGGAAGATTTAATAATGAGTTATTAATTGATCAGTGTTTATATATTTATATGGCTAATAAATTATGTAATGTCAATTAAATAATATACGTGATTGTTTCCAAAAAAAATATATATACGTGATAAATCAATGTAAGTCCAAATCATTTTTAATATTATACGAATATCAGTATATCACCAATTTCTATTAATTAATCTAGTGGCCTGAACCTAATAGAGATTATCTATAAATAGATTAAATGTGTTAGGGTTTGTAATTCTTGTTAATTAGTTTTTTTCATTTGTTTGACTTGCTAACGTGTTTAATATGTTTAACTCATTTAATTAAAATGATTATATGGGTTGTGTTCGGGTTGAAGATAAACAGGTTAGGGTTGAGATATCTAACCCGTTTATATAAACATGTCGATTTTAGATTGAACGTTTCTGACCTGACAACCCACGAACTCAAACCGTAAACCCGACCCCTACCTGAATTCCCAACCTAAAAAATCTTATATGCACATGGCAACCCCAGCTATGTTGATAAAAACAGGCAATGACATGAAAATGACTTATGAATCTTCCTTTATCAATTAACTATTCCAAGTTTGTCTATAATTGTACACCAATCAAATATTACATAATTGTGCACCTTTTATTTATATAATAGAGTATATATAGTATATAAAAAGGTGATGCAGTGATGGTGTGCAATTTTACTGTATCGCTTGTTAATGTCAGTTGTTGTTGGAGTTTCATACTTTTTATACGATAATTCTTTCTATACCGGAACTATAAGATCGGTGCCAACGGTACCGCCGGTTGGCACCGCCGGTACCCGCACCGTTGGCACGGTCTGCCGGTTGTGGCGTCGGTTTGGGGTGAGCCGGTTTGAAGACGAGCGAAGAGACGGAGATGGTGGGGAGATGGTGGGACCCGCCTGTACTTTTTACCCTTTTAATAATGAAGAAAAACCTTTTTTTCTTTTTTTTAAACGGTAATAAATACAAAAAACGGTAATATTTCAAAAAAATTCAAAAAAATTCCCACTCATTTTTACATCCATAAATACCCACTCATTTCTTCTATTTTTTACACCACATTCACCTTCTTTATCTCTCAAAAAATCCATACTTCCTCCCAAACTTGAAAAAATGTCCAAAAGACGTCAATCATCGATATCCAACGACGTGTGGGAGCTATTTCAATCAACCCCCATTGATCCCCCACGTCAATCATCGGTGTCCAAAAGATGTCTTTTTTTTTTTTTTGAATTAATGTCTTTTTCTTTTAATTAATGTCTTTTTTTATGTAATTTTTTTTAATTAATGAAATTTATTTTTATTAGTTATATGTTTTAATTAGTTGTATATTTTTGTAACGACCCGAATTTTGTAAATAAATAAATTGTACAAAAATATGATAAATAAGGATAAATCGTTTAAAAGGCGTAGGAATTGGTTTCGTGTCATTTGGACACCGTTTGATATGGTTAAGGTCGAAACCGGGATAAATTGGACAACAAAAAGTTGCAGCCTAGCTGCCTGGAAGAGTTCGCGGCGCGAACCATAGTTCGCGGTCGCGAGGATGGAACAAAGAGTTTGGGGTTTTGAGGCTTGGAGTTCGCGGCTCGTTCCCGATCGCGAGGAGTTCACGGTATGGGAAGTTCGCGACGCGAACTCGAGTTCGCGAACGCGAACTCTGTCAGGTTTATAAAAACGGGTTTTAGGCTAGGGTTTAGGCATAAACGACCCTACTAGTAGCTCATCCGTTATTTTGAAGAGAAGAGGCGATTTTGCTGATCTTGAGCTCAAATCTTCATCATCTTTGAAGATTTAAACATCAAAGGTAAAGATTATTGATTCTTATCATCTTCTACCTTAGTTTCAAGCTTTTCATGGGTATCAATGGTGGTTTTGGGAACCAACCATACCATCTTGGGGGAAGATGGTCAATCTTGGGTGAAAAACACTCATTGTAAGCTTGTAATCATTGTGTACAAGCTAGATTTGGGTTTATGGATAAGAATCTTGAACTAGGGTTTGAGATTCCACCAAGTTGTATGAACTTGGTGATTTAGGGATGTTAACATGAAATAATTAGTAGCAAGTTATGGATTTTAACTAGGTTTTGTGGTGGTAATGATGTTAGGTCAAGAAGACCTTGTGATTGGAAGTACTTCTTTGATTTGGAAGTAAAGATTGTGTTGTTGAACACAAGTGTTGGATATCATTGCTAAGGTGAGTACATGAGATCTTTCTGAGTACATAGTAAACCATGATTCATAATTTGAATTGATTTCTTAGAGTCTTTATTAGATACTTGTTTTTAATAAAGAAGATATTGAATTGAATTGACTTGAATTGAGTTTACTTGAATTGAATTGACTTGAGTTGAATTGACTTGAATTGTACACTTATGTGTTTAGTTACCACTTGTATGACATGAGTTGTTATATGGGGTTTTGACCCAAGTTGATGATTTGTATGTGGTAGCTAATCAATTGGATCCTAGATAACCCACACAAGTTGGGGGAGTTAGTGGCTACTACTTGGGGCGGTACCACCCTGCGTAAGAGTAGTATGTCGAGAAATAGATAACCCGGAAAGTGGGGGAGTTTGAGATAACCCGGAAATCGGTGGAGCAAATAGATAACCCGGAAACGGGGGAGTTTACCTAGATAACCCATATCGGGGGAGTTGTTTCGGGGAGGTCCGTTACGTATGTGTTGGGCTTATGGCAAGTCTTAGTGTATGATTGACTATGTGCAATGTGATAATTATTTAATTATTATTTTATTGCAATTATTTTCTAACCGGGTCTAAAACCCATGTTTCTCACGAGGCAATTTTGTCTCACGTACTACATTTCTTTTGACTAGGTACTCAGGTTCGGGAGCTAAGGATTAGGCGGCCCGTAGTTAGCATTGGATGTGATTAGCTCGGTGTACTTATTTAATTCCCTAGACTTTGGTTTTGATATTATTGTAACACCGGTTTTTGAGACTTGTAATCCTTACAAATGTTTTAACTAAACTATGTTTTTGGATTTTATGGATTTTTGGATGTTGAACTTATTTATTTAAAAGTTTAAATTGTTTTAAAAAAATTGGTGTGTTACAATTTTTATTAGAAAAAGAAAAGTAAATGGCGGGGCCCAAATTTGGTGAAGTGACGGAGTGTTGTTGGCATGGCTACGTCAGTTTAGTGTTAGTTAGTTTGTCTGATGACGTGTCACTGAGTTGGCAGCAACTGACGGCGTCAGTTGCTTATACCATTGCGAGTGTTCTAATACATAGTTCCACTATATGCAGTTCATCTATTGGGTAATACGTTTTTAAATTTAATTAATTATTCGTGTCATATGCACTTAACAATTTTAAATTTGTGTGTTTAGTTATACATATTTGATAAATCCCAATTATACTAAGGTGTTGTTTGGTAAGCCTCTTAATGATTCAGATAAAAGGACAACCTCTTAATCAGACATATTCAGAGTGTTTGGTAAGACCTCTTAATCAGAAATTGAACATGTTCTGTCTCTTAATCGGACAGATATAAGGGTAAGTCTGAATCATTCAGACCTCTGCATCATTCAGATCTTAATCATTTAAATACTACCAAACAGCACCTAAGTGTTGTATTAAGTAGACGCGGCAAATGGGTCGTGACGTGTCGGGTTCGTGTCGTGTCTAGACCTTAAACGTGTTGAGACCCCTAAACCCAAACTCGACACGTTTAATAAACGGGTTCAAAACATTGACTCAACCCGACACGGTTAATTTCGTGTCAACCCGACCCAACTCATTTTACCCATTTAAGTCGTTACAATTCGCATATAGCGATTCAATATACTTCCTCCGTATCAAAATAAGTGACACACTTTTCATTTTGGGGTGTATCAAAATAAGTGACACACTTTGAAAACTTTTCTTATTTGGTAAAAATAGTGGGACCCATACCCACTAACTATCCACTTTAATAAAGTGAAATTACCCTTATACCCTTACTTTTACTTTTAAAACTCATTAATATCACTTTATTCAAGAAAAGTGGGACCCATTCTCCACTAAATATGTACTTTAATCTTTTACCTCAAAAAACGTGTAAGCCAATTTGTGTCACTTATTTTGATACGGAGGAAGTAATAGAAATCGAGCAAAAATATAATAAAAATTCAAAAAAACATACTAAAAATCCAACAAAAACGTATTATAATAAGATATTAAGCTTAATATGAAATAAGAGCCCAATCTGTCTATTAGAACTACTAAATTACAATATTTACATATAATATATTTAAAAATATAAAATTTATTAAAATATATACATACTTAAATGGGTAATTCGGGTTACCTTCGAGTTGAAAATATTGACACTAACCCAACCCGTTTAACTTTCGTATCGTGTCGAGTCAACCCAGTTACTTAAATGTGTCGAAACCTCTAACCCAAACGCACTATTTTCGTGTCAGGTTCGTATCGAGTTATCGTGTCGTGTCTAATTTTGTCAGGTCTAGTATTAAGGCAACACAATCAATTAATAACTAAGGGATTTAATCAATGAAATATGTTTAAAAGAAAATAATGCACGTAAGCACGACACACGATTTTTAAATTACAAGTTTGGAAATATAAAGAGAAACCAACTCTTGTAAATTACAAGTTTGAATAAAATTTGTTAAGCTCACAAACAACACAAAAACGCTAAGTATGAGATTTTAGTTAACCTGAATTCTGACTCACTTTACGAGCCGACTAATCATAATTATAGGGCGAACATCCGATTTATAAGTAGCCTGGAGTCGACAGAGTAAACCTCCATGGCCACACGAGGGTATTCTTTTGCTCCTAGGGCCAGTCTGTGATTTCCTGGGAATTTCACCCTTATGAAGACTAAATCCAACTAGCTGGTAACTAAAACCTGTTGGTTTTTAATCTACGAAGAGTACTAGACAGTATTTTCGGCAAAGTTTACATACACTAAAGCTCGTTGTTAGTGCGATGCATTTACTCCAGTATTGATAGACTCTAAGGGGGCGTTTGGTTCACTGGAATCCTTGGGAATTTGAAGGAATTTGAATCCAATTCTTATGGATTCCTATGTTTGGTTGGACGGAATTGGAATCCTTAGTTGGAAAACATTCCGTCAAACAAAGGGAATGTGAATTCCATCCAGAGATGGAAGGATTTTGAAATCACATGAATGAATGAATGTGTAGATTACCATATTACCCTTAAAAATTTTGAACCTTAAACCAACCACCACCTACCACCACCCACCCTCACCCGCTGGCGACCACCACACACCCTCACCACCCGCCGCCCACCAACACCCACCGACTACCACCGCCACCCATCATCGCTACAACCACCCTCTACGACCACCGCCACCCACGACCACCACCACCACCAACCGCCACCACCACCATCGCCACCCACCGGTACAACCACCCTCCACCACCACCCGCCACTACCGCCACCACCCACCCACCACTACCGCCACCCACCGCCTCCACCATTACCATTGTCGCCGCCACCACCACCACCGTCATCCACCACCCACTGCCACGACCACCCTCCACCACCACCCCCGCCACCGCCTCCACCACGCACCCACCACTACCGCCACCCACCACCGCCACCCACTGCCTCCACCAATACCATTGTCGCCACCACCTCCACCTACACGAATAAGGGCAAATTCGTCTTTTTACAAAATTCCAATTTCATTTCCTGGTAACCAAACATAATATTGAATTGAATTTCAATTCCATTTCCTGCCAACCAAATAGAGTACGGAATTGGAATCCAATTCCTGACAATTCCAATTCCAACATAGATTCCAATTACATCAGAAACATTCCAGCGAACCAAACGCCCATAAGACTTCATTCTTTCTTTATATTCTTAGATCGCATGTCACCACATTAAACGCGGCTAAGATGTTTCTAGAATTCATCTAAGAGGGCATAACTCATTTTTATCTTATAGTTTGTTTCTCTTTTTCACTTGATCTAAATGCATAGACATAGTGGTTGTCCTCGTACTATTGTCATGACTGCAAATAGCTCCATCGTGCAAGGTCATTCACGTTTTATGTTATACAAATCTTTTTGTCTTTTTTGAAATCTTCATCGGGAGTGGGAAAGGAGAACTAAGTCGACTGTCAAAAGTTTGTCTCCAAGTAATCCATGTCTGCCGTTAATGATACTTATTAGTTGGTCCCACCCCAGCTTATGAGTCTTTCTTCAATTTTTATCTAAAACGTTTACATTCAAGTATCAATTGCCAAAGATTGAATGAAGCATCCAATGGTGACTAACTTCTAGCTTATGATTATTCTATTCTTTGTACTTGTGTCAGCCACCATATGTTAGCTAATTTATCCATCAAATCATTAAGTTAATTTTGGGGACTAACAATCTCCCCTATATATATATATGATGGAAGCAATCAAACAAATAGGATGATATGATTGTATACTAGAAGCTAAGATCGATCTAGAAGAAAGAAGTTGAGGTGGATAATATATACATGGTTCTTTTCATTCATACACAAGTAATTTCAAAAGTAGATGAATTTATATATGATAAACATTGATTATAAAAGAAACCATCTAGTCTGTTACCAGAGTTAATAGAATATTACTATGTCTTACCATCGTTAGCAGAAGAAGAGTTAATAGAGGAGTATCATCTCTCTATTTAAAACAACCTTTGAAATGATACCCAGTCGCTCATGATAAGTATCCCAAAACAACATCCGCACCAGAGTTATCAACAAATATCACACCCTGTTTGTTATATGTAACAGAGTTAGTTAGTTAATAAAAAACAACGAGTTTGGTTTGAGGGTGGAACAACACAAGTTGCCTTTTTCCAAAAAGTATCCAAATCATGAATAACAGATGATGAATTCCAAGTTGCCATTTTAAATAAATTGACATCACCTAACTGCCAATGAAATCAATCTCCAAATCCATCCCTGGCTGCAAACAATTCACTACCACATCAAAGCTTTGACCTCCATGCAAAAACACCAAATTTGTGTAACATATTCCAAGCTCATCAAGTGCTGTGGGGCCATCCAAGAAGCCAAACTAGTCCCCATTCTATGATGCCCAAAACTTTCTTGATTAATATGTAGGTCAAGTTTAACCTATGCACGAGCACTGTTCGATGAGAGACCAGCTGCTTTCTCTAATGCAAGACTAGTTGAATTCCTATTCTTATGCTAAGAAATGGTGTCCAACCTAACTAACATGTTTTGGTAGCCTACCCATCCTCAGACAGTACCATTGCAGTATAACCAAAATATATTCATTTATGTTGCAGGTCATGGCACTTTAAAGTGGTTTTTTGTGCAGGTCATTTATATGCTTTTCTGTTGCTGTGTAAGAAATAGAAATAGAAATCCCTGAAGCAAAATATGATACATCTTACAAAAAGTGTTTTTATTCTACTTACTAATACTATCCATCATATGGTATTATTGCAAACAAATAGAACCAATGCGCATACGATAATTTCAATTCCATAAGAATCATACATCTTTTTACAGCTCATCTCTGGCAGGTGCAGGATCTTGGAAAGATGCAAAAGCTTTGATTATCGACTCATAAACCTCAATCCCTTTCAAGTACTCTTCCTTGTTCAAAAACTACAACCAAACACAACTCAATTACCAACCAATTGTTTGGGTTCAGTAGAAAGATCAATGGTTACCTCATTATGGTCATGAAGAAGAATGGGAGTGTTTGCCATTGGAGAGAAGCTGGCACCCCCTTCAACCGAAAGTAACGAGCATCAGTTGATATTTCTGGTTTTCCAAATTTCCCACTCTATTGCTCCCTCTAGTAGGGCCCACCATGGATTTGAACCTGTCATTCCATTCTCATCATTCACAGACACCTTCTGCTTAAACTGCCCCAAGCTAACGTTACAACTTAAAACAAACGAAATCCAAAATTAATTCATCACCTCAAATGTCTGGGGGCCCATTCTTCTGCAATTCGTCTCTCCAATGAAGCTTGATCAGCAATTGGCGAATGTCAAAACCAGCCTGCGCTTCAGATTCATCACAAAACCCTACAAAAAACTTCATTATATCCTCATTTCTTTACAGTTTACATATACACTGTTTCAATTCAAACATAACATACAGTGGGAGAAGGTGTTCCGGCTTTGAGGAAGACCATGTTGACTGAGACAACCTCGCCTTCAGCCTTGAGACCAAGTCAAACTGAGATGCCCTAAACCTCCTCACACTCTCGATACTCTTCAGCAAATTTTCCATTGCCGTATTATCATACAGCTTAGCTCCATGCCCCGGTGGCTTTTATCACCAACCACATCGGACACCTCTCCGCGTAGAACAGCCTGTAATAGTCATCCGGTGACTTCGTCCAACACAATCCCCACGTTCATCTCGTCGAATATTTTGGAGCTCCCTGCGCCATCGTTTCCACCTCATCCGGAACAAACGAGATGTAGATTGTTCTAAGAGGTTGGAAATTGGAAGCTTTGAGTTTGCGAATGGCTTCTGCAACCCAACGCACTTCATATCCTCTGGCGCTGTTTGTATCGTCGATTGCGGCGTCGAATGGAGGGAGGGTGTGACCATTTGTGGGGTTCCACCGGGACGACGTCGGTGTGGGTTTTTTCCGGTCCATTTGAGAAGGATCAAGGGCTTGTGTTTTACGAATTCGATGGTTTGGGATTCGAGGGAGAGGGTTTTAGCTTGGGAGAGAATGAAATCTGCAGCTTGATGGTAGTTGGGTGAAGGATGAGATGTATCGATCTGAAGGTATTGTTGGAACCTTTGATGAATCTTGGGCGACAGCAGATGAGATGATGATGATGATGATGGTAAGGGCGAGCAGATGGGAGAACCTCATCACCATCTTCATAGATGCTGAGTCAATATCATCTCTAGTCCTCGCTTGGGAGTTGACTATTGCTGTTTAGGTGGGCTCCATCTTTAATTTTATAAACTTTTTATTTATTTATTTAACAAAACTCATAAAATAAAGGGCCCCCGAAATTAATTTAATTTCACGTCGGTGGGGCCAGAACTGCTCTTTTCAACGCCAGGTTTCAATTTACCTTGAACAATTAATTTAATTTAAAGATTGACTGCAATTGAATCGATGAATTAGGTCTAAAGGCGGCAAATTCATTCTGAGAATAGAGGACACGGATTTGGAGAGATCAACCAAGGAATCAGAGGAAGCTGTGTTGCGAGATCTTTCCTGGAGTGGGCGGTGATTATGGTCCATATCGCCAGTCAGAAAGGAATGACTTGTACAAACAACATGCTGACAAACTTCTAAGTTTATCGTTGTTTTTGCTCAAATCAGGTAAGTTTATGCTGGTAATTGGATGAAGTATATAAGTGGCAAGTAGCTTGATAATGAGTTTTGGTTGATGTTTTAGGAACTGGAGCAAATGAAGGAGATTGCAAAAGAGAAACAGCTACCTCCTGTATATACTGGAAAGTGGGCCACTGCTACAGATGAGGAGGTTCAACAAGAGTTAGCAAAGGGAACCCCGTGTACTTACAGATTCCGGGTGCCTAAGGAAGGAACTTTGAAAATTAATGACCTCATTAGAGGAGAGGTAAATTGCCATTCACCTCATTCATTGTAGTGCAGTTAGAGTGTTGGTATCATATGATAATGGTGTGTAGGTTAGCTGGAATCTAGACACACTTGGGGATTTTGTAGTTATGAGGAGTAATGGACAACCTGTATATAATTTTTGTGTCACTGTTGATGATGCTACTATGGCTATTACACATGTTATAAGGTAATCTAGTACAAAATTGCTGTTTCTTTTCATTAATGATTTATATTATGTGTTGAACTCCAGAGCAGAAGAGCACTTACCAAATACACTAAGGCAAGCATTGATATATAAGGTATATTTACATCTTTGACCCGTTAGAGAAATTCATAAGTAAATATGTATGTTATATTGTGATAGGCTCTGGGGTTCCCGATGCCTTGTTTTGCACACGTTTCGTTGATTCTTGCCCCTGATCGGAGCAAACTGTCAAAAAGACATGGTGCAACTTCAGTAGGGCAGGTAGTTTTTTCTTCATTTTATTTTGAGAGGACGGTTTAAGGGACTAACACTAACTAACATGTTATGAATAATTTTTGGTTTGAGGATGAAGTTTAGGGAAATGGGGTATTTGCCTCAAGCAATTGTCAATTATCTAGCATTGTTGGGTTGGAGTGACGGGACTAATGCTGAATTTTTTACCCTCCAACAGCTAGGTTGGTACACGTAATTTAATCTGGTGTTATGCAACATTATATGACTCGAATTGAACGCTCATCTTTCTTTTTTCTTATTTTGTGTGTTACAGTTGAAAAGTTCTCGATTAACCGTGTCAACAAAAGTGGAGCCATATTTGATTCAACCAAATTGAGGTGAATTTTGATAGAAATCATTATTTATATATTGGTTTGTTGTTATTTCATCATATGATGTTGATTTATCCAGGTTGAGATTCTTTAAAATATTCTTAGGTATTTGATTTTGTTGTGAAAAAACAATAACATTAGGTGGATGAACGGGCAGCATTTGAAAGCTGTTCCCAAGGAAGAGTTAGTAAAAAGCATTGGTGAGCAATGGAGGAGTGCAGGCATTCTCAATGAATCAGAAGGCCTCTTTATACAAGTAAGTTGTGATTACACCATACATTAATTTGTATATTTTTTTGTGATTTTTGGTGTATACAATTACAGGATGCTTTTGAGCTCCTGGAAGGTGGGATTGATGTGATCACAGATGCAGAAAAATTACTTTCAGACTTGTTATCTTATCCATTCCATGCTACTCTTTCAAGGTAACCCTTACTTTACTTAATCTCATTCAGAATCTTCTTTTTTATGCATTTCACTTTATTCACTATCAACATAAGTTGATGCAGTCTCTTAATAATGCGTACCTTCTAAATGGAATCATCATGAAAGCTATCATTTTTCTTTGTATTTTCTGTGTTAATTAGCTTCAACAAGAATAAAAACAATTGTAAATACACATGCTTGCACGTATTCAAGACATCAGATATAGAGTAGCAACTTCCTAGTCAAATGGGTCAAAAGTCAACAGGCTAGTAGTGTCCTAAGTTGTTCTTTTTCAAGCAAAATTATCCCAAAATTTAAGTAGTGTTATTTTTGTAATTGTATTTAACACAATATGGGTATTGGCAGTTCAGAAGGTAGGGAAATGTTAGAAGATGGGCTTAGTGTGGTTGCAGAGAGCTTGTTAGCTGCATATGACAGTGGTGAGCTTCTTGGCGCCCTTGAACAAGGAAAATCCGGGTGGCAGACGTGGGTCAAAGCCTTTGGGAAGTCATTAAAACGAAAGGTTAGATTATTTATTATAGCAAATGACTTTAATTGTTAATAACTTAATTAATGTATTGTATGGTGGGGTGCAGGGAAAATCTCTATTCATGCCCCTGCGAGTTTTGCTGACAGGGAAACTTCATGGGCCTGACATGGGAGAGACCATACTTTTGATCCATAGAGCTGGCACTAGTGGCATTGTGGGCCCACACGTTGACTTTCTCACATTGGAACAACGACTCCAATCATTGAAACAAGTTAATTGGGAAGCATTTTCCAAGGTTGCTTCTCACTAAGTAACACATATCTCTTTTTTTTTCTGAATTATAATGACGGTGTTTGCGTAAGATTTTGTAGAATATAGTTGTCATTTAATTATGTTTGATAGTTGATAGTATATTGGATTATTTGGGTACACACCCGATTACATTGCATATGGCTAATATACACACTCTAATATAATTGAAGTCAGTCAATATTTGCATATATGATAGCATGTGTGTTCTACATGCAACATATACATAATACATATCATTTTATACGCAATGAAGTGAAGAAAGCGTGTGGTGTATATAGTTGGAGGGAAGGAGGGATCAAGGGGAAGGAAATAGTTGGAGGGAGGATGATGTTTAACTGTTTAAGTATTAGGTTAATGGGTATGGGTACCACTAGCCACATTATTTTTTTTTCCACATCATCCACTTCAGCAATAATACCACATTATCTTTTAAGAAATAGTTAAAAAGAAAAATTATATTAATAAGCCCATGAATAACTTAAAATCAACCAAGACCCATGAAATTACTAAACCTTATTTCTATAAACAAAAACACCCGCTCCATCTTGCCGGTCTTCTCCCGCGGAGGTTTCATCGGAGGTTTCCAGGGTAGTTTAGGGAAGTTTCTAGGTCTACATCGGCGTCTTCATCGATCGTTTCCAGGCCTTCATCGGCGTCCTCATTCGGTGGAAGTTTCATCGGTCATCTTCATTGGAGGTATGGTTTATGTTTTCTGGATTCAACGGTCGAATTTAACTCGAAAATGTCGAACCCCATATGCGAGACAGCGGTCCAGCCCCCTTCACGATCCCCCCACACACACACACACACCGGACAACCTCAAGGGAATGAATCTAAGACTATCCATAAGTGTGTCACATCAATGCCATATCAGTTATCTCAATTTAGAAGGAAAAAACAAACACCGTGACTAACTTTTAAATTTTATCTTATTAATACATGTACCACATACATGCATAATCTAATTTTTATACTTTAATTAAGGTATATAACATAAATGAATCCATAAACTTTCGTTACAAAACCAAATGAGAATTGATATTGGTATCACAACTTTTAATGGTTATACCACACTGTACAGATTTTACAACTAACTATACAAGTATGTTATGCATTGGATGTGGTACATACATTAAAAGTTGTGGTAGAAAAATCACCCCCTAAACCAATTAAATGAATAAAATCTAATACTCCCTTTCTATCAAAATAAGTGATACACTTTCCATTTAGGGGTGGAACAAAATAAGTGATACACTTCTAAAAGTTTCCATATTTGGTAAAAAAAGTGGGACCCAACATCCACTAACTATCTACTTTAATAAAGTAAAATTACCTTTATACTTTTACTTTTAAACATCATTAATATCACCATTTTCAAAAGAAGTGAGACTAATTCTCCACTAACTATGTATTTTAATCCATCTTAACGTACATTTTAATCTTTTTACCTCAAAAACCGTGAAATCTCAAATGTATCACTTATTTTTATACGGAGGTAGTATAAAAACGAAGGCTTTTACGCTAATGTAGAATTAAACGTACTAATATTCCGTTGCAACGTACGGATAAAACGTTTAATATATCATTAACGTTTTAATATTGACTACACAAATCATTATACGTCTATAAGCATAACTAATATATGTGAATTTACAAATGTTTTATGCGTACAACAAATTAAAAAACAAAGTTACATCTAATATATAAAGGATTTCGACCATTTGGCAAATATATGTACCGCTGGATCCCAACAACACTAACGTAACACTAACGTGTTGCGTTATGGCTAAGTAAAGACAAGAAAGTAAAGAACACACCATCTTTTTCAATGATTAAGAGTTTATTAAAATAGCTTAATGCGGTACAAAGTTTGTGGAATATAGAGAGTACAGACTCACTAAAACTTTATACTTGAAGTGACACTTTTGAATGCTCAAACTAAGATCCTATGCTAAGAGAGATCAGCTGATACAGACGACTATATTTATTGCTTGAGTATTAACTATGAAGAAGTTAATATCAAACAATAACAAACTCTCAGAGAATGTTCTTGTGCTATGAATACTAAAAGTTGTGTGTAAATGCAAGCTTTTACGTCTCTATTTATAGCCCAAGAACTATGTTTCCTTCTTCACAAGTTAATCCACGTGTAGACATATTACTCATTGATGTGGACTCGTCCACGTAAACATTAAATGCATTAGCATATGTCAAAGTCCCGAATGTACTTTTTGTAAACTTCTTTTTCAACATTTTCATGCTTGGAGGGACAAACGATGAAGTTCTGAAAAGTATCTTCTATTCTAAAATATAAGATCTTCATCGTTTTATTCTTCTTTGAGCGGGAAAGGAAAGTGTTCAAAGTGCCAAGAACATTTTCCACTAAATCCTAATCTGCAGCATGTAGCATCAGCTGATTCCACTTTCAGCTGGATGGTCTTCTTCGGGTTTCTGTCATTCGGCCATAAACTCGAATGATTACTCTTGTATCGGTGCTGATTTGGACTTGATTCCTTGAGCTAAGTACGTACTCAGCTGAAGGTTTATGACTATACTTGTACTTCAGCTGAGACACGTACTTTAGCTGATTTAATCTTCTTGGCTGTTTGATCATCAAATTTTATTTACCTAGTCTGGGGACTAACATATACGTTTTAACATACCCATGGCAACGTCGGGGCATACACGTTTCACATATATTATAGAGCATTTACTAATCACGAGTTCATTGATTGTTTCATTAGTTAGGGAATGATTACTTTTAAATGTTTGACATATGATGCAGTTTAGAATTATTTTTGAATGATTTGAGGGTGATTTATTTATGTTGAAAGAGAGTTTTTAGTTAAATTGTATATTAACTTATGAAGAAGTTATTCTTAAAATTAAATGAAAATAGATTAATGTATAAATTTTAAATACATATATTTGACATTTTAAGAAGTTAATATGCCCATATTGTTATCACATTTTGATTGAGAAAATGGATTATCCGATATCCGAAAATTCAGATTTGGATAGTGAAATCTACTATCCGAAATTTTGGATATTTGAAAATCGGAAATTCGGATAATCCGAAATGAACATCCCTAATTTGTGTCTACTCACTTGATAAAGACAAATGTCAAAATCAAGAATAATATAAGAATTTTTTTTTAATGAACTATACATGTCATCTTTCAATAAATAGTACATGAAGTAGTCACAAATTATAATCATCAATATCATTTTTCTTTTAATTTTATATAGCAAGCGGGTTTTGTTTTCCGACGATGGAAGTGATGTGCGTAACCGACTGAAAAGTCCAATTGTTTAATTTGATTATTAGGCCTCTCCCAACAGTGACGCGTCACTAAACACATCACTAAACCCTTCCCTACCGACGGGTTACTGACGAGGTCGTGCCAACAGCAACACATCAATAACCCATCACTAACTCATCCCCACTTAAAATAATATTAAAATACTACATTTAAACATCCCTCCCCCACACAGCAGCTACGACGCCACCATCTCCCACGTCCTCTACACGACGTTCCGCTACCGACGCGAAGCACGATGGCTCCGTGCCAATGGCGTCAAGCATCGACGGGTAAAAATGGTTGTTGACGGATGCCACGACGCACCGTTGGCAGCCACCTTAGGACGACAAAAGCAAGGAGGCGTTAGTTAAGAAAGAAAGAGTAGGTTGGAAATCAAGTAATTTGGTCCTCTGCTGTGTTAAATGTACAGAAAGTGTTTGAATTTCCGAGTAGAACTATGAATTCGATTCATTTAATCTCGATGAAATTAATTCCCAACATGGGCATATTTATCAATCTCTCGTCATCAAGATCAAGATCAAAATCAAGATCTTTAGCTCATATCATTTGAATCCTTTTTTCCCTAAACAGCAACAGCAGCATCACCATCAATGTCGTCAACCCTAGGCGGCCAATCCCGGGCTACTAGGGCCATCACTGGACAAGATCATCAAGAATGCTGCCTGGCGCAAGCACTCTCACATCGAGCAAATCCGCCATCGACAAGCTCGAAACCCTGACCGACGATTCTTCATCCTCCTCAACCCCTCTCTACGGCGTTTCATCTGTCTCCGACGCCGACTCCCTCATCCTGCCCCTAATCCTAGCCATTGATTCATCTTCCCCTAAAGTCGTCGAACCAGCCGTGCCTACCGTCTGTTCTCCCTGCGGCTCATCCGCTGTGAGATCTCACCAACCACCGTCACTCATATTCCGTCTCATTGATTCCATCTGCAAGTGCGGTGGTGAAGAGATTGTGGAACTGGCAGTCCTCAAAACTCTGCTCTCAGCCGTCCGATCTTCCACAGTTGTCATCAGGGCCGATTGCATCAACCAGATTGTCAAGACATGTTATAACATCTATCTCGGTGGGGTCACCGGAACTAACCAGATCTGCGCCAAGGCTGTGTTGGCTCAGATGATGACTATCATTTTCGCTAGGGTGGAAGCTGATTCTCAGCTGCCTACATTCAAGACTGTATCTGTTGCCCTACTGTTAGAGTTCAGTGACAGGAATCTTAATGAAGGGAGCTCTGTGCACTTTACTCAGAACTTGATTAATGAGGTTGTTTTCACCAATGTAGTCGACGCCTTGCCTGAGCTGCAAGCCAATGAAAAACCTGATGCTGAATCGGGTGATAAGGATGATTTGAGCAGTTATTCTAAGATTAGGGATGATGGGGTCATTGTTTTTAAGAATTTGTGTAAGCTGTCCATGAAATTCTCTTCTCAGGAGCAGTCTGATGATCATATTCTGTTGAGGGGAAAGATGCTGTCTTTGGAGCTGTTGAAGGTAATTATGGAAAATGCAGGTTCATTATGGCGTACAAATGACAGGCAAGTGTATCTCATCACCTTTGATTTAATGTATATTATATGTTATTTTAAATTATGTTGAATGTAATATATATTACTGTGCAGATTCCAAAATGTGGTCAAACAGTTTCTTTGCTTGTCTGTGTTAAAGAACAGTGCACTGTCAGTTATGTCAATCTTTCAGCTTCTGTGCTCAATATTTCAGAGCTTGTTAGTCAAGTACAGACCCGTGTTAAAATCAGAAATTGGGATATTTTTCCCCATGCTCATTCTTCGTGTGCTTGAAAATGTGAATCAGCCAAGTTTCATACAGAAGATGACAATCCTTAATCTACTGGATAATATATCTCAGGATTCACAGATTATGGTGGACATTTTTGTCAACTATGACTGTGATGTTGATTCTCCCAACATATTTGAAAGGTAAATATTAAATACTCTTTGAAAGATAAAATATGTGAGTTAGTTAGTTGTTGTTAATTTGTTGCAGGACTATGAACGGGCTTCTGAAAACTGCTATGGGCCCACCTCCTGGTTCTACAACCACTTTATCTCCGGTGCATGATCTAACATTTAGGCTTGAGTCAGTTAAGTGTTTGGTTGTAATCATAAAATCAATGGGCGGTTGGATGGACCAACAGCTTAGAATTGGTGAATTTGTTGTACCTGATAACAACGAGAATAGTGTGGTTGAGAGTAGTAGTAATACAAGTCTTGGAGGAGATGAAATAAGTCTTCCTGATATTGAGTTGCACCAAGAACCAATCTCTGACCATTCCACTGCTACTCTAGAGCAACGCCGAGCTTATAAGTTAGAACTCCAGGTAGTACTTTACATAATAATGTAATTTTACTAGATTATATTATATTATTATTTCTATTAAATGAACTTTTACATTTGGATTGTAGAAAGGTATAGCCCTGTTTAATAGAAAACCTTCCAAGGGTATCGAGTTCCTGATAAGTAACAAAAAAGTAGAAGGAACACCAGAAGCAGTTGCATTGTTTTTGAAGAACACATCTGGTCTGAATGAGACTGTGATTGGTGACTATTTGGGTGAACGAGAGGAATTCCCGTTAAAAGTGATGCATGCTTACGTGGAAGCGTTTGTATTTGATGGAATTGATTTTGGTGAGGCGATTAGGTATCTTCTAAGGGGTTTCAGATTACCGGGTGAGGCACAGAAGATAGACAGAATAATGGAGAAATTTGCAGAGCGGTATTGCAAGTGTAACCCTAATTCTTTTACTAGTGCTGATACAGCCTATGTGCTTGCCTATTCTGTCATCATGCTCAACACGGATGCCCATAACAACATGGTCAAAGATAAGGTCAGATTCAGTTACATTGATTTTATTATACTGTTTTGATTTTATTATGCTGACTTTGATTTGTATGTAAGATGAGCAAAATGGATTTCATCCGGAACAACCGCGGGATTGATGATGGGAAGGACTTGCCTGAAGAGTATTTGGGTGCTCTTTATGATCAGATTGTCAGGAATGAAATCAAGATGAAAGCGGATACTTCAGTGCCTCAAAGCAAGCAGACAAACAGTGTTAACAGATTACTTGGATTGGATGGTATACTTAACCTTGTCTGGAAACAAACTGAGGAAAAACCGTTGGGTGCAAATGGAGCCCTTATAAGACACATCCAAGAGCAATTCAAGGCAAAATCAGAGTAATATAAATGGACTTCAATTCTTCATAATTTATTTATGCTTAAAAGAAATAGATGATTATGAGTTGTGTTTTGTTTTGTTGCAGGTCTACTTACTATGCTGTTGCAGATGCAGCCATATTGAGGTTTATGGTGGAAGTGTGTTGGGGCCCAATGTTGGCTGCCTTCAGTGTGACCATAGATCAGAGTGATGATAAATCAGCCACAAATCACTGCTTGCAAGGGTTTAGGCATGCTGTTCATGTGACTGCAGTTATGGGAATGCAGACTCAAAGAGATGCATTTGTCACTACTGTTGCAAAGTTCACATACCTTCATTGTGCTGCAGATATGAAGCAGAAAAATGTTGATGCTGTCAAGGTTTGCATCATCATTATTATTACTGTTTGTAAATATTAAATAAGCAAGCAATTATTTTGTATATAATTAATAGGCAATAATAGCTATTGCAATAGAAGATGGAAACTTTCTTCAGGATTCCTGGGAACATATATTGACTTGTTTATCTCGATTTGAACATTTGCAACTATTGGGAGAGGGTGCTCCATCTTTTCTAAGTGGATCAAACATTGAAACAGAAGACAAATCATCGAGGTCCAGTATGAAGAAAAAAGGAACCCTACAAAATCCAGTTGTAATGGCGGTTGTTCGAGGCAGTTCATATGACAGCACATCTCTAGGAGCCAATACCTCAGGATTAGTCACTCCAGATCAGATTAACAACTTCATTTCAAATTTAAACCTGCTTGAACAGATTGGAAATTTTGAACTTAATCACATATTTGCTCATAGCCAAAGGTTAGACAGTGAAGCAATTGTGGCCTTTGTGAAAGCACTTTGTAAAGTTTCCATGACAGAGTTGCAGTCCCCAACTGATCCTCGAGTATTCAGTCTCACAAAAATAGTTGAAGTTGCGTAAGATCCTATCCCTCTTCTTTTTTCATTTTCTTTTTTTAGGTATTTTCACACATGATTTGGATTAAATTTTGTTTTCTTCAGGCACTACAACATGAGCCGTATCAGATTAGTGTGGTCCCGCATATGGAGTGTTCTTTCAGATTTCTTTGTGTCAGTTGGTTTGTCAGAAAACCTGTCGGTTGCCATTTTTGTCATGGATTCGTTGCGTCAGTTGTCTATGAAATTCCTTGAGAGAGAGGAGCTGGCAAATTACAACTTCCAGAATGAGTTTTTGAGACCGTTTGTGATCGTCATGCAGAAAAGCAATTCTGTTGAAATTAGGGAACTAATAGTTCGTTGCCTGTCACAAATGATTCTCAGTCGAGTTGATAATGTAAAATCTGGGTGGAAAAGTGTCTTCATGGTATGATTTTTTTTTTTTTTTCAAGTTATAAATGTGGAATCCATTTTTATTGATTTATTATTGTTGGCAGGCGTTGACAGCTGCTGCTGCTGATGAAAGGAAGAATGTTGTATTGTTGGCATTTGAGACAATGGAGAAAATAGTACGCGAATATTTCCCTTATATAACTGAGACAGAAACTGTCACTTTTACTGACTGTGTCAGATGCCTCATCACCTTCACCAATAGCAGATTCAACACTGATGTCAGCCTTAATGCCATTGCTTTTCTTCGCTTTTGTGCTTTTAAACTTGCCGAAGGGGGCCTTATTTGCAATACAGAAAACCCTAACCCTAATCCTGATGATAATGATGATTCGAGCATTCTGGAAGCTGCTGATACACAAGCTTTAATGGATATAGATGAGAGTGCATCCTATTGGATTCCTTTGCTGAGTGGTAATCCATTCATTCTATTTAATAATGTTAATCATTATCTACTTACAAAATAGACAGCTGAGGTTATACTTATTGATGTTTCAGGGTTATCTTTGTTGACATCTGATCCCAGATTAGCCATCAGAAAGAGTTCTTTGGAAGTGCTTTTCAATATTTTGAAAGACCATGGCCATCTTTTTTCTCGTACATTTTGGATTACTGTTATCAATTCTGTAATTTTTCCAGTTTTCCAAAACGTGAACGGGAAAGAAAACGAGAAAGAGAAGCCGAGTAGGTGGGATTCTGAGACTTGTTCTGTGGCAACTCGGTGTTTAGTGGATTTATTTGTGAATTTTTTTGGTGTGATGAGAGCTCATTTAGGTGCAGTAGTATCATTACTAGCAGGTTTGTTCAGAAACCCAGGTCAAGGCTCTGCTAGCACTGGAGTATCCGGGTTGATGCGTTTGGTTGGAGATTTAGGAAGCATGCTGAGTGAAGATGAATGGGCATGCATCTTTCTTGCTTTGAAAGAAACTGCATCTTCAATGCTGCCAGGATTCCTTAAACTTATAAGAATCATGGATAGGATTGAGATTGACACGCCCAATGTTTCTCAATCCGTATCCTTTGATGATGATGGGGAAACATTGACCAGCAGTAATGCTACTACTGTTGAAGACTATGAGGATGACAACTTGCAGACTGCAGGGTATATTATTTCAAGAATGAAAACCCATATATCAACACAGTTACTCATCATGCAGGTTCTCTTTCTCTCTCTATATATATATAATTAATAAATAGATTTTGTTACAAATCTATATTGTTGGTGCAGGTGACTACTGATCTGTACAACATGCAGCAGAAGTTGCTGAAAGCCTCGAGTGTGAGGATTGTGCTTGAGATATTTTCACAGACGGTGTCTCATGCTCATGAATTGAGCTTAGAAACAGGGCTGCATCTGAAGCTGCAGAGAGCATGTTCCATCCTTGAGATTCCTGATCCACCTGTAGTACATTTTGATAATGAATCTTATCAGAACATACTCAACTTACTGCACCATTTACTGACAAGCGAACCATGTTTGTCGGGTATAGAAGCACAACTATTCTCAATATGTGAAGAAGTTATAAAAATATACCTAAACTGTTCCAGATTGGAACCACAGCAGCAGAAAACACATTGGATCCTTCCATTGAATTCAGCTGTGAAGGAGGAGTTAGGGGCAAGAACGTCATTGCTGGTGTCAGCATTGAGGGTTTTAAGTGAAGTAGAGAAAGGGTGCTTTAAGAGGTATGTGTGTAGGCTGTTTCCACTGCTTGTGGAGTTGGTGCGTTGTGACGTGAAGTCCAGCCCGTTCTAAGCCTCTTGTTCCAAACATGTATAGGCCCAATAATAATAATTTAACAAATTGATTGCTTGTGTAACTAGGTATATAATACGTACATTAGCCTCTGGCAATGGCATGATGTAACTCGTGCTCTGTTGTATTTCTACTGACTGTATGGTGGGTGATTCTTTTTATTGGTTAATATATTAACATCTTTTTTTATGTTTATAGTTTTGCTTTCTATTTCTATTATGTATAAGGGTGTGGATTGTTTTATGTCTTCACACTCAATGGAGGAGCAATAGATTGGAGGAGTTCCAAACATTATGTGTTTGTGTTATCTACTACTGAATCGGAATACATAGCTGCATCGGAGGCAGCTCAAGAAGTGGATTGATGGAAAAAGATCATCGGTGATCTAGTTGACCCTATAGCATCCACAATCCCATTGAAATGATAAAAATTCACATGTCTACTTTGTTTATCTATTTTTTTCTAGAAAATCAGGTTCTTCTAGTTCTACCGGTAAGTTCAACCGGGCTTTATGTCCAACTAGCCATAACCGACTCACTCTGTACGCCTACCTTCCTGTTTTCCGGTTTATCAGATCTGATAGGCCAGTTCAACCAGATTTTTAAAAGTTTTCTTATGTCATATATTTATATAGATTAATAAAAAGTTGACCAATCGAGTAATCAATGTAGCAATTACTCCACCCTTTCTGATAATTTTTATATTGTATTGAAAAGGCAATACTCTATTTTATTATATAATTTTGTTTGCTTTCTACTTATGAATCAACAACCACTATATAAAGTAAGTTCGAAAAAATATATTAATTGTATTATTTGAATAGATGTAAAAATAGTCCTAATAATATAGTGACAGAACAAGTGTCAAAATTTCTATGTAAGTATATGTACTATTTATATATTGCCATTTCGTATTTTACAAAACGAAAACAGAAATAACAACATAGATTTGATAGACTTTTTAGTTCTGCCCCTGTATAGGATACTAAAATTCATTTTACCCAAAATAAATTAGGCCCAATCGATAGATGATAATCTTTAAAGTTAAAAAGTATAAAAGGTAAACCATAAAAAGTCGAAATTGTTGACTTTGTTATTTCCACTGAAATTGGTGGGACCGATTTTGCCTTTGAATTGACCATTTAGCAAATGCTTTAGTGAATCCAACCCAATCCAAGGGAGAATCCAACCCTTCCTTCTGTCAAAAAGACATTTATTTAGGAATCTTCTATTTAAACACCCCTCTCTACTAACTACACACCCTTAATCAAATTCCACATACTTTTTACTTTGAAAATTGTGTTCAAGACCAATGAAAGTTGAGAGATGACATAGTGGTTATCAATTTTACTTTTTACTTTTATTATTTTTATTTTTAATTTTTTTTACCAACTACTCTTATATCTTTATTTTTTTAATTTTTTTAAAATATTTGAATAGCTACGAATTTTACTTCTTTTTTATCTTTTATTTAAAATTAAATATTATATTTTTATTTACAGTGATTACTAAAAAAAAATTATTTTTTTGATGAAAAGTCGTCACCATTTTTAAAAATGAAAACTTGTCATATTTATTTAACTTTTTTTTATTATTATAAAATATAAAATAAAAATTATAAATAAAAAAATAAAAGTATAATATAGAATAAAAATTAGAAGTTAGAAGTTATAAGATTAAATATTTAATAAAACAAATAATTACTTAAATTAATAAATATTTAATTGTTATCATTTATTAGGGGTGTTTGGATAGATTTGGAGGGTGTCTAAATAGGTAACCCTTTATTTAACATGTTACCCCTATCGCATATCAACACTAGTGTCCTTTCCTATTGTACTTCATATACTGTACTTTTTTACTCTCTTTTTTGCAGTTTAGGAGCGGGCGCTGTTTTTTCTTTTTTACTTTTTCCAAATTTAGTTCTAAGGCTTTCACGGTGCGGTAATAATGTGACAAGGCTTTCATGGTATGTTATTCGTGTATTTATTATACATAGGTGTTATTTGTGTTAATTCTAGCATAAGTGTTATTCGTGCATTTTTTATATATAGGTGTTACCGTTTGGATGTGTAAATATTATTCTTGCATTTCTTTATACATGGATGTTTTCTGTTACATCTTTCTTATTGGTAAACTCATTTCGACTTTAGGGATAATCAAACTAATACATCTATGTTCTCTCAAAACACATATTCTCAACTGGTTTATAACGCTAATGTACATTAATTACCGAAAAATAACATGTATGCACAACCGGCTCGACAAATATGCACAATCTACTTGTAACACTAATTACCAAAAAAACATATATGCACAGCCAAATCAACAAAAATTACAAAATAAAAATAAATTTCCAAAAATAATTCCTAAATTTTAGGATTTTTTCCAAATAGAAAACAAAAAAATTGTAAAATGTTATAAATACCTCTGAATAATAAATATAAATTAAATAATTTATAATTAATTTATTAAATTTTAATGGGCTTAAACAGATTCAGCTGAGTTCTACCCTAAAAATTGATTATGCAAATAACTCACCCTTATACAATAAAAACTTTTTAAATTAATACTCGATAAATTAATAAACTCTTTAAAATAATAAATTTGTTCGGTCTCGACTTGAGCCAATGTAAAAAATTGAAAAACTCGATAAAATAATAAAATACTAATTTGTTTGGCGATCTCTTTATAAATTTTTGATCTCAAGAAAATCATAAATTAATAATTCATAGAAACTAAAAAAAAAAATATTACACTCTATTAATTTTCAATGCGTATGAACACAATAGTTTCTATTTTACGTTGAGTCTCAACGTTCGCTGCAATGTAATTCTAAGAGACATATATTAATTTGCCTTTTTTGTTTGGTACGTACAGTATAATTACTTAAAAACTTTTAAATTAATAATTATTAATTTGTCGATAAATTAATAACTCTTTAAATTAATATATTTGTCCGTTCGTGATATTATTAATTTAAAGAGGTTTTACTGTATACAGTTAGTGGAATATAAGTCTCACTTTTTTAAATAAAATATTGTTAATGATGTCTAAAAATAAAATTAAGGATAAAATAATTATTTCATTATATTATAATAACTTTATTACTTTTTACAAAATAAACGAAATGATCCAAATGCGTCATTAGTTTGAACGGAGACAAAAATATAAAGTGTATTACATGTGGAAGTAATAGAAATAGGAATCACAATTTAATATTTTAATGTGCAATTGTTTTTTTTGTTTTTTTTTTTCTTCATTTCTTTCAACTCGGATGACTCGGTCTGAGTCTAGTTACAACTCATCTTTGCCATCTCCAAGCAAAAACCTCATACACAACGACCACTACACTAACCATTCACCAACTCAACTACTTCAAAGCAAAAAAACTAACTACTTCTACTCATGAAAATTTTTAAGAATAGTAGTTAGATTATCAAACTCGGACTGAGTTGACCCAGTTACTAACTCGCTACTTAGAGTATGTCTATATTTTAACAGACAGATCCATGAAGGAGCGGCTTAGATTCACCGACGTAATCCACGTGGCAGCATCTCTGAAAATCCTCGAGATTGACGTGACGGTGACGGTTCCTGTTCGTATGTTTGCTGTTATCAATTTCCGGTCGAGAAACGAACCGGAGGATCTCTTCAAACTCCGATTCTTCACACGGAATCGTTAATGGACCTGCGTTTGTGAAACCGTATTCTTCTTCGGCATCCATTAGAAGTTTCTGGAAAATCGGATGATTCAAATACGTTGCTCTCACAATAAATCGTCGGTAATTGCTTCCGACGCAGATCGCTACGTGTCCGGCCGGCACATCGGTTGCGATGAATCTCCGAGAAGTGGAGGAGGTTGAGGATCTGTGACGCCAACGACGAAGCATCTGTCGGACTCTGACAATGTGCTGGATCCTGCTTGATTTTTCGATGGCCGGTGACATCTTCCCGTCGTAATCGGAGTCGGAGGGAGCGTTTAGTGTGGGAATCTGTGTTTGTTTTCAGTCTGGTGTTTACGTTAAAAAAGAGAGGCGTTATTTATATAGCGTTCTTATAGTGTTAAAATACCAGATTACCCCTAGGGTTTACGATTTTTACGTAGATTTTGGTGTTTCACCACCATGTGACAGAAGGGTACTGGTCCAGTATTTGTTTTTTCCTTTTCCTTGATTTTCAAATATCACATTAACGTAAAGTGATTTTTCTTTTTCTTCACTTAGTATAAATTAATGCACATACATGCTTCATTTATACCAATGTTTTAAAATTCGGATTTTAAATCAAACCGGCCCGTGGCTAAAAAATGATCAGACCGGTCGGACCGGCTGAACCGGGTGGTTGAACCGGATTACATAAAAAGCATAAAAAATACTAAACAATCATTATAATATATACTAAACACTTAACTACTACAAAAAAGTAATCAATTACATCAATATAATCTAATATTTTTGCATAAATACTAACATATATCTTCAAATTTGAGCTGTAGATATTGCAACTAAAAATGGATTCATAATAAAATGCAAATTTTAAGGAATTAAAAATAAAGTTTTTGCACTGCTATTCTCTTCCCACGTCGTGATTATATTACAATTGAAAAAGAAGAAAAAAACAATATCCTTTAGTTCTTCCAGCTTTGTCCCACATCGCTTGAGAGGAAGAACTGAAGAAGCTACCAGCTAGGAGGAGAGTATATATACCACATGCATGTAAAGGATATTGACTATTACTGCCTTTATGGGCCTAAACCCGGTTTTGAAGCCGGTTTAGTAAAAACCGCCGGTTCTTTCCGGTTCATTCCGGTTCATTTTTGGTTTATTGGACCGGTTTGTCTGGCCGGTGTAGTGTCCCTTTTTCGGTCCGACCGGTCCGACACGGTCACGAAAACACTGATTTATACGTTCTTTGTCATTTGTTAATTACTATAAATATTTACTCGTAAGGGAATAAAAGATGTATCATCGTGTTAGATAACTTAGAACGTAAATAAAGCCCAATTCTTTTCGATAATATGCTATAAACCTTTTTTTTTTTATCTAAGTTATAAGTTAGAACTTAGAAGTTTGAATCAATTTGTTTAGTTACACTAAATTCTCATTGCTTAATGATCTTCAAACTCCAACTTAATTAAATAATGCATGTTATATGAATTTTATTAAACAAATAAAATTTATTATTATCCATATATTATTATATAAATGATCTTGTTAGGCCTAAGAAATACTTAATACTTAAATGCTTATAAATAAAAAATAACAATTCTTGGAGAAACATTAAATAGTTGCATAATCAATCTAGAATCGGACTTTTGATTGGGCTTTTAACCGGGTTAGGCTTTGTCGAAGCTTTACGAAATATTTTGCATCTACAGTCTTTTAACCAGACTTTCATTATAATTTTATGTTAAAAAATTACATGGACAGTTTTTTTGAATTACAACGGTAGTTGTTTTTTCTGTTAAAATATTTATCGAAAGTTAGATTAAAGGACTGTAAGTACAAAATGTTTTAACAAAAGACTACCGGTATGTAGATGAAATTTAAAGTAAACCTCAAAAATCATTTTTATAAATTATTCTAAATATTAGAAATTTAACAATCATCTTTATCTATATTAAATGAAAGTTTTTTTGAAATGCATGCCACCTCATGTTGTCCATGTCAGCTATGTTGACTGGACTAATCCTAATCAGCTAATCAAGTTTAAATTTAAACCGTAGGAATCACGAGAATGCAGAAATACCCATGTTTCCTAATTAATTGGCCACACACCCACTCCTGCAAAATAATAGGGATTCCAGTTATCGACTTGTGATGGTATATACGCATGTTTTTGCACTCACTTTTCACATATTTATCCCCACCGAATTACACATAATGATTCATTAATTTTTCCTACCTGCGAAGAATCTCTGCTCTTTCTTCTTTTTAAAACGAAAGCCATATTAAGATCTACCATTCTAGACAATGTAGTCAACATTAATTTTGGACCGAAAACTGTTGTGAGGACATGTGATGATTTTAGTGGTTCCCGTACGCATTTCGTTTTAAAAGTTTTATTGACATATTGGATTCGAAAATTGATTCTCCTGTATCATACGGTATGTATACATTTCATGTACTGCATAATTTTTTTTATTTTTTTTGACCCATTTAGTTATTAATGAGTCAATACGGTTTATGTATCAAAAAATATTAAAAAATATTATAACATGTGCAGAAATAAAAAGAGCTTATTTTGGGGATATTTTTTATTTTTTTAGATTTTTTTTACCCATTTAGTTATTAATGAGTCAATATGGGTTATGTTAAAAAAAATTCAATAAAATCTGTAGAAATTAAAAAATCAGATTTTGGGGATGTTTTTTATTTTGTAAAATAACCGTCATTTGGTTTTATAATACTTCACATTTTCACAATTATAATATATTTGTTCTGATTTTTATAGTGGCAACATGCTCAACGATGAATGTTTATAGGGCGAGTATGCGGTCAATTTTAACCATGCTCTAGGTGAAAGGACGAATCTCGGGCTTACTATTATAGTGCTGCAATTTGTCAGGCACAATATCAAGAAGTACAACGGTAAAAAAACACTTAGCATCACCATTTCCCCGTTTTTCCTTTAAACACGTTTTCAGATTTAACCAAATCACTAATTACTATTGTAAAACAGGAAAACCTTCAGTTTCAAATACGTCCTGCACAAGGGTATACATAAATGAGGAGATACCTGATATTCAGAGTTTTAAAGAAAAGTACAATTTTTTTGATAATTTCAGTTTAGATATAATTTTATGTTAAAATGTATTCAAAATTTATTAAATAACAGTAATATGTTTACAATAGATTGCTTAGTATTCGTTCCAATGACACACACGAGCATACAGTTACACGGACGTCCTCGAGGTCAAAAAACTCATTAAAATATGACCTCCTCAGGTTGGAACTGTTTGATTGTGCAAACGTTCAAAAGCAAACCCGGGTAATTATTTTTTGAACCATTTAATTATTAATGAGTCAATATGGTTGATTTATTAAAAAATATTCAAAAAAATCTGTAAAAATATGTAGAAATAAAAAAAAAAAGATAATTTTCGGGATACTTTTTATTTTTTCAGATTTTTTTGGAATTTTTTCAGTATTTTTTGACCCATATAGTTATTAATTAATCAATATGATTTATGTAAAAAAAATTCAAAAGCATCTGTAAAAATATGCTGAAATTAAAAAACCTCATTCACGGGATATTTTTTATTTTTTCATATTTTTTTAATTTTTTTTTGACCCATTTAGATATTAAAGAGACACTACGGGTATGTTTAAAGAAAATCAAAAAAATCTGTAAAAACATGCAAAAATAAAAAAAAGTTCATTTTGGGTTATTTTTTTATTTTTTCAGATTTTTTTGAATTATTTCTACACTATTACCATATTGTTTGTTTTACCGGTTTGTAACGGTTTTATAATGTACTACTACAAGTCCAGCCAAATCGAGGGTAATCACTGTTATAATAGTTGATGAGTATGTTTCGACCTCTTCAACCAAGAAGCTGCTAATTACCAAGATTGAGAAGGACGACACTTGACTGTCGTTTAAGTTGAACTATTTTTATGGTTTTAAGTTTTTTAGGACTGCTTTTTATTTCAGTTGAACAATTTAATTTTCTTTTAATATGAGACATTGTTTCTTAGGGTTTTAAGTTTCTCTATTTTCAATATTATGATTTCCAAATGATTCTGCTTATGGTTTATGATATTAGATGCATGTTTTAATGTTATGTAAGCTAGCAACTTTATATTATTAATTTAACCATTAACTGTTTTCAGTCTCTATGCGTTTTTATATTTTTTAGATTTGTTTGAATTTTGGAGAATATTGTTCGACCAATTTAGTTATTAATGAGTCAATATGATTTTTGTTAAAAAAATTTAAAAAAATCCGGACAAAAACTGCATAAATTAAAAAAGCTCACTTTGGGGATATTTTCAATTTTTTCGGATTTTTTTGAATATTGTTTGACCCATTTAGTTATTAATGAGTCAATATGGTTTTTTTTTTTAAAAAAATTCAAAAAAATCCGTAAAAAACTGCATAAATAAAAAAAGCTCATTTTGTGGATATTTTTAATTTTCCAGATTTTTTTGAATTTTGTTTGACCCATTTAAGTTATTAGTGAGTCAAAATGGTTTTTTTTAAATCAAAAAAATCTGAAAAAAACTGCGTAAATGAAAAAAAATCTAATTTTGAGGATATTTTTTAATTTTCCAGATTTTTTTGAATTTTTTTTAATTTGTTTGACCCATTTAAGTTATTAATGAGTCAATATGGTTTTTTTTTTTTTTAAATTCAAGAAAAATCCGAAAACAAACTGTTACCACTAAAATAGCATAACTACCTTTACATTTTCTTAACTGCTCCATCTTATGACAACATCACTCCCTAATAAACTTCAAGAGTGTTAAAATCGTAATTTGGTATATACACATTGTACACGCATACAACAATTATCCAGCACCTGCATCAGTAAATAAGTGATGGTCTTTTAGGTGGTCATAATGATGGTGAGGCCATAATCGAGATTCCTAATGATTTACTTATAACTGATGTTGTTAACCCTATTGAGTCTCTCATGGAATTTGTTTATCCCGAGTTTCTTCGAAATTTAACGGTTCCGACGTATTTTCAAGAAAGGGCGATTCTTGTGCCGACGCACGAAGTAGTAGAACTTATTAATGAGTATTTATTGTCAAAGATTCTTGGTCAGCACACGGATTATTTTAGTTCCAATAGTATATGTAAATCTGAAGGACTGGATGATAAGTACACCGAATCTTACTACTCACCCGATATGTTGAACAGTCTTAAACTATCGGGGATTCCTAACCATATGTTACGACATAAAGTCGGTGCACCTATTATGTATCTACGAAATATTGACCAGACAACTGGATTATGTAATGGAACAAGATTGAGAGTCCTTAGTCTCGGTCAACATGTAATTTAAGCACAAATAATAATAGGAACAAATATTGGGCATGAAACTTTAATACCACGTATGACAATCAATTTCCATTGTCCATTTGTTTTTCCATGACAATCAATAAAAGTCAAGGGCTGTCGTTATCAAATGTGGGGATTTTCTTACCCAAACCTGTCTTCACTCATGGTCAGCTATACGTTGCGATTTCTAGGGTCAAAAGTCGTAAAGGATTAAAGATAATGATATACGACAAAGATGGAAAGGTAACGAACAACACCTTGAATGTGGTCTACCATGAAGTACTACAAAAAATTTGAAAAAATAGTAGCTTCTCGGTAATTTATTATAATTTATGTTCTTTCGTTACGTTTTGTTTTAGTCAAGTTTTGTAAACATTGCAATATTATAGTGGATTGACTCTCGGCTTCATTAGCCCGTGGTGTTTTTCCAGAATTGGATTTCCACGTAAATCCCTGTGTTTTTTTAAACTTACCGTTTTTATATACATTTAATTGTGTGATTGATTATATAATATTTACTGAGAAATTTGATCTCGACGCCCGTGATTTATCACGGGTTATCATCTAGTAAAAGAATATAAGAGCACTTAAAATATATATTCTTTAGCAGAACTTGAGTCGTACACGTACCAATATGTACTCGTTCATGGAATAACACACTTGCAATTATTATAACGATTATAAATTGTAGGAATCCCAATGAGTCAGGAAATCACTACTTTGTTCATAACCAAATTAATGGTTGTGATCGATAGTCAAACGGGGGTTCTCGATCTAATCTTGATATTGATTACTATAACGTATAAGTGAGTCACTTAATTACGGATGCCCTTCTTTCTTGATCACGAGGCAGCATGGCCCGTGCGATGCACGGGCTTTGTTTATGATAAGAAATTATTGGTATCAACTGCAAAGTATGAACATAACAAACTGCGTCGGAGGAAAATGCATAGAAAGAAAACATGAGTGCTTATATTAGCATAACACAAAGCATGTTATTCATTACACAGAACTTCGTACTTTTTCTTTTATTAGCACAACTATATGGATAAACGATGATGTATCTTCAATCAACACCGGTAAATTAGTTGTGCCTGAAAAGTAAGATGTAAAATTTTCATTAAAAATAAATAATTATAACTTATGTATAGAATGGTATAATGTAACCTTTTAGAATCAATCTTTTTAGATGAGTTGCATTTGTTTAGATGAGTTGCATTTGCATTTGCATATTATTACAAAAAAATTTGTTTATTAATGAGTTTTAAAAGTAAAAGTAAGGGTATAAGGGTAATTTCACTTTATTAAAGTGGATAGTTAGTGGGTATGGGTCCCACTATTTTTATCAAAAAAGGAAAGTTTTCAAAGTGTGTCACTTATTTTGATACACCCCAAAAAGGAAAGTGTGTCACTTATTTTGATACGGAGGAAGTATAAAACTTGTAATAGAATATTAAATGATTTGTTTAATTGATTTTAATTAATTAAAATTGATCTCTGGGCTTCTATAATGTTGGCGGATCGAACTTTAAGTTCCTGGACCGTTAACTTAATATAAACAATATTTGGGCTTGACTGAAATGACCATTAGCCTAACATAAGTGGGCTTAAGCAGTTAAAGCTTGGCATTTCAATTAGGGTTTTCGACTTCCTTCTCGTCATATTCGATGTACACTCTGAACGAATGAAAATTGGACGACGGCATGGGCGGCTATACGCACACGTACACCTAGGGTCGACCCTGGGCCACCAGGGCAACCGCCCAAGACCCACAAAGTTTAAGTGCCCACTCCCGTTCTTGATTTCGTTCCTGATATAAGTTGTAAGCTTATATTGAAAATGATGGAAGCCGGTAGTTGAAGGGGGCCAAAAGAAACCTTGCTGAGAGAAAGGAAAGCCAGCGTTAATCAATGGGGTGTGCATAGAAGTTCTCATCTTCATCTCTTTCTCTTAAATAAAAAATTCACTTGTATGGCCCAGACTCCTAAATTGACTCCCGAATCTTATTTGGTTCTAAATTGATTATGGATTTCTCGACTTCAGGCTCCTAAATCATTATATCGTGATCGGCTAGGCAGGTTACAAATGAATCTTACTTGATTCTAAATTCACGAAATTATGATGTTGTCCGATACTAATGCATATTAGTTTAAAGTTTTGAGTTAGAAATATAGTATTGTAAGGCACTAATGCATACGAATTCTGATGTTGGTTTTATAGATATTTAATTGTAAGGCACTAAAATATCACCTTTAAAAAATATTAACTTTTGCAGGAATTATTTCATTTCACCTTTATCCACCAAACAATACATTCCAATCATATAACTTAGGTCAAAATACATTTGTAGTAATCTTAACTTGACTCTCTATGTTTTCTACTACCTAAAACTATTAAAAATGTGCAACATGTTACCTTGAACTTGACACAATTGTCGATTTAGTATCATGGCTCATTAATTTGATCGCGTTTTCTTTTTTAACTTACATTCGCTTGAGCTTTTGACAACATAAAAAAATATACGCTCATTTAAATATTTTGATATTAAAAGCAAAACACTTGAGAAAATACGACAAAATTAGTGAGCTATGATACTAAATTAATCATTTTATCAAGTTTAGGTACTACATTACATCTTTAATAATTCATGATTATAAAAAACCTACTCAGTAAAGTTCATGGTACATTTTGACTATAATTTACAACCCATACCTTTATATAATCGCATGGTCAAATAAAAAGTTGAATTTTATATTAATGTAAAATATAAATATTTTTTTTGCAAGAGGAAAAAACTTAACATGATTACCAATTGGGCCGAATTTTTCTCATAAAAATGAAAATAACAAAAAGGCCTCTTATTTTTTGCTAAATCCCGCCCAAACATACCTTCCATAAATTTGCCACTTTTTGTTGCCCTATCTTTCAACTTCTCCCACACGAACGAACCCTAACCTTAAATATCTCATTTTCACCAAGTACGTTTTGCTTTGTTCTAGTTCGAATTTATAAGTATATACGCGTTATATATATTGATTTTGATCTAGTTATTTGTTTATTTTTTCAGATCCCACAATGAAAGGAGGAAAATCAACCAAAAGGCCGACGCAAAGTATGGTTTGATCTGTTATTTAGTTATATTTTGCAATTGATTCAACATGTTCCGATTTGTTAGGTTTGTTAATATCAATTTCTGTTCCAATTTTCCTTCCCAAAAATTTGAACTTTCTGCTCTAGATTGTTCAAACTATTCTACTAAAGCTAGCTTTCGGAGAAATATTTTACAACAGATTGAGCATGTTTCGATGTTATTATGCTTTTGATTTTGTATTAAAATAGTAAAATTTTAATCACGAATTTGACTCATGGTTAGGGTTAGTGATATGGTAAAGGAATGGACAAACTATAGGAATAAATTTTTAAAAATTATAAGAATATATAAATCTATATTTAAATATAGGATTGGGCTCACGATTTCTGCTTTTTTTAAATGCCAGTACCTGTTTGTGCAGTAAAAATATTTAAGGAATATATGGTTCATAATTTTTTTTATTGAAATAATGAGAATCATACATGTTTATCTTAATGTTGAGGGTTCGAAACAGGAGTAGGAAGAACAGGCTTATAAATGTACCTGCATTAATAAGGTTCATTTTAGATTTACAAACAGAGATCGATTCAAATTATGGTTAAACCCTAATTAGAAAAATTAGGGTTAAATCAACCACATTGTTAGATCGATTCTAAGGACTACCAAGAAAACAATTTAGTAAAATTAGAACATGTTAATAAGGTTAGTGGTATGGTAAAGGCATGGAAAAATATAGGAAAAATTAGAACATGTTAGTATGCAGAAAAATTAAAACACCTAAAATAATTGGAAAATTAAAATAGGTTAGTATGCAGAAAAATATTTTAAGAAGATATGGTTGTGCAGAAAAATATTTGTTTACTGAAATAATGAGAATTATACCTGTTTATCTTGATGGCGAGGTTTCAATCATAAACCCCCGATCTTAGAAAGTTGGGTTTTATATAAGGGTATGTCATGATATAAATGTTTTACATTCTGGAATAGTTCTTTCAGCTTCTGAAACGGCTGAATTTAAGGCTGCAAGGGCAGCTTCTGGAAGGGCACTTTAAGAGCTGGAATAAAGGCTGCTTGGATGGTTTTTAGGACACTGAAATGGCTGGATTAAAAGCTACCGAAACAGGTTGCTTGGGCAGTTTTGTTGCTAGAGCTGGAGAGTTTGATCCTATAAATGTTGGGTTAAATGAATATTGAATGTAGGCTTAAATGCATAGTTATTAAATGCAACTTTAAAATGAGTTTCAAAATTTTTATGTCATAGAGTCGTTCCATTGGTTTCAATTTGTATTGTTTTTTTTTTTATAACAGCCGTATGTTAATGCATTTAACAACATTAACGTTTTTTAATACATGATTAATGTTGTATGTTTACATCTTTCGTTTGTTGATAGATAAGTCTTGGTATTTAATTCTTGGTATTTACTATGGTATTTAAGTCTTGGTATTTAATTCAACATCAAAACTGAAACTCGATTTTTTATTATATATAGATTTATTCATATTCTTCCTCTTATTTGTTTATTTATTAATTATTATATTATATAGGGGTATAATAGTCTTTCAGTTGTTACTAGAGTACGTAAGTCATTCTTATGAGACCAGACAGAAGAAGGAAACTAAAATCTGCTTTTTGTTTTACAATATATTAGAGGTTCTAAAAAACATAAGTAGTGGTGTGGTGGCGCACAGTCTCTAATATAGTTCTAAAATGCTTGTCTTAACTTTTGTCATGATTCGTCAAAGTTTGAAGTTTGACATCGCCACTACATGCTCCAAGACTTGTATATGCTTAGATCCAACTTGACTCATATTTACCCGTAATAAATTATTTTTTAGACGTATTAAAACAATTGAGTTATATGAGCCAAATATGTATTATTAATTAATAATTAATTATATGTTTTTTTCTATCTGTTTGTATAATTATATATATATAACTATATTTATATACAAAATTATAATTTTACATCATGCTTAGAAAACGTCATGACTTCTAAAACTTGAGGTTAGATCATGTCTCACTTTATTTAGAACCTTGAGCTATAGTAAGCCATAGCGAGACATGACGTTTATCAAACCGTGAATTAAGGCGACAATTTTTTTATATAAAATTTATAAATATGTGTATATCAAATTCATAAAAAAATTTATATATTTACTGATTTATATAAGAATTTATATATTAAGTTCAAAAAATTTTACATTCAAATTTATAATTATATGCCTATCATTTTTTCAAAAAAATTATTTTCATACTTATCTACAAAAAAGTTCGTCGTACTGAGCGCTTTATTGCGTCTTATCTTACGTCACGTCTTTCACCACCACCATAAGCTATTCCGTAACGTTGGTGTCGCGCCTTGGCGCCACCATGGCGTATGGGTGGCATTTTAGGCCAGGTTCGGGTTCGTGGGTTGGCAAGTCATAAATATCGGTGACAATTTCTGACTTGATACGAAACCCGACTTAAAACCGAAGTGAAAATAAATAGGTTTGGGTTGAGGTAAAGAAGTTTCGGGTTAGTCTTGAGTCGGTTCAATTGACGCGTTTAATAAACGAGTTAGGTTCATGTCGATGATAATTTAAATAGTTTACCCGCTAACCCGTTTAGTTATTAATATATACACCTATATATAAGGGAGAGTTCTTTTCAAAATTAAAAAAATCATGAGAATATGAGAATTTTTATACCTATAAGTCATATGCCTCCATTTTCAAAGATAAAAGATGATGAATAGCTTCAGGGTTTGAAGATCATGAAAAAGTAGTTTTATTTCTAGAGGTGGAATTTTGTTAAAATATAATAGTACTACAAATAAGTTATTTAGCGATCAAATAACACTTTCAATTCTAAATATCATTTTGAAAAAAACAACCTAAACCACGCTCGGGGATGGGGAGTCTGGGACAACTAAGAAGGAAGACCGAAGTCGAGCCTGAGAAGGGAGTGCTGCGACTCCTTGGCAATGTTGAGTCTCGACCGAGAAGCGCCCTATTTCGGATGTTCTAAGGCTGCATGGTATGGGCACCACACAGGGGCGGACCTTAGTGGTGCCCGGAGGGTCCCGTGCTACCCCTTAATTTTCGACTAGAAGTATAACATTTTCACACTAAAATAAACTATATGTCGGTACTACCCATAAAAAAGCGTTCAGCTACCCTTCACTTATAGTTTCAGCAATAAAGTAGCCCAAACTTGAAAGTCCTAAATTGGTTTAGATTATTAAGTAGCTCAAACTTCAGTTTAATATAATAAATTTAGTTCATTTTCAAACTTTATGATAATTTGAACAAAAAAACTCAATACCCTTTTTGTCTCTCTATTGGAATCATCAAAAACACATGTCGAACAATAAAAACAAACTGATTTGTAGTGTAAGAAAGAAACAACTTATGGTGGTTACGGATGTAAATATAATGACTCGTTTTCGGAAAACAGGTCAACGAAGAAGACAACATTACAATGTTGTATCTAGTTTGTCGTTTTGTAATGTTTAATTAACCTGTGTTTTAATATTTACGTTGAAAAAAAATGTGCTACCCCTAAACATTCGGTCTGGGTCCGCCACTAGCACCACATGTGGTGGTGATTTTTTCTGCCACATCATCGCAACCTCAGCAACCACACCACCACCACACCACATCATTTGGTGGAAATACCCACCACACCACACCACACCATTTTATTTTCCATCTCATCATTTCATTTCCATTTATTTTACACACAACTAATATTTTATATAATTTAAAATTACATTACATGATATAAAATTAAAATGACAATACTTTAAATTAAAATGAAAATACTAGAAATTAAACATTAAATTAAAAATAACAATAATTAAAATAAATTATTACTCTTCATCGTCGGCATGTGCGTTGTTGTAGAGATGGTCCGCCAAGTTCCGTCGAAGTCGTTCGTGTGTTGTTTCGTCTCGAATGTCGACAACCCTGTGCAAATATTCTGCACTTCCCGGTACATACAAAGCATGTCGGGGACCGTCCGGCACATATGGAGAAATCATCCGACCTTTATCTTCGACAACCATATTATGCATTACAACACATGCATACAAAATATATCTTAATCTTTCAAGGTCATATGAACGGGCCGCGTTTTTTACAATGTGTCACTTCGCCTTTAAAACTCCGAAAAGCCCGTTCCACATCTTTACGTGCGGATTCTTGTTTTTTGGTAAACAAGACCTCTTTTGGATCAACTAGATGTCGGTAGGCTTTGACAAACGTCGCATGACGAAGATATATACCATCGGTAAGTAAATAACCGAATCTATATGGATTGTCATTCACCATAAAAGGAGCATCGGGTGCCTTTCCTGATAACAAGTCGTTGAATATTGGTGATTGATCAAGCACGTTAATATCATTATTAGAACCCGCAACCCCAAAGTAAGCATGCCAAAATCATAAATCTTGGGAAGCAACAGCTTCTAATATCAACGACGGTACTCCATGATTTCCACCAGTGTACTCACCTCTCCACGATTGTGGACAGTTCCTCCAATCCCAGTGCATACAATCAATGCTACCAAGCATTCCAGGAAAACCGTGTCTTTCTTCGTGTGCCTCATATAATTTTTGAACATCGGTTATCGTTGGCTTTCGCAAATAAATAGGTCCGAATATTTCCAAAACACCTTGTGAAAATCTATACATACTTTCCATAGCAGTTCTTTCAGACATGCGTAGGTACTCGTCAAGAGAATCAGGGGATGACCCGTAAGCCATAGCTCGAATTGCTGCAGTACATTTTTGCAAAGCAGTGAATCCCCGCCTACCTCTAGCATCATATCTCAATTGAAAAAAAGGATACTTGTTTTCTAATGCGCTACATATGCGCATAAATAAATTTTTGCTCAGGCGAAACCTTCGTTTGAAATCGTTGTCGTCATAAATAGAATCATCCGCAAAATAATCTCGATATAGCCTGTCGTGTCCAGCTTCTCGATTTCTATTTAGCTTCGCGGTTCTAGTGTCAAAGACTTCACTTTCATCATCGTCGGATAAATCATCGAGGAGTTCTGCGTATATTGTTAGCATAAACGCATCATCGTCGTCAGATGAGGAACCAAGATAATTCATTATTTGTGAGTTGGGGTATTTTGGTAGAGTTGTGGTGTGTTTTGGTAGTGATTTGGTAGTGTTTTGGTAGTGTTTTGATAATATTTGAGTGTGTTTATATAGGAAATAAATAAATTAAATTAATTAATTAATTTTTTTTTAAAAACAAATCCCCAACGGCTCTTTTAGCCGTTCAACGGCTATATCCGAGCGAAAAATGCAAAAGCCACGCCCGTTGTTCGTCGTGGAGCGTTTCCCGGTCCTCCCACGCCAACCCCCACGCCGTTTGGGGGGGGGGGGGGAGGGGGGGGTGTTCCAACGTCAACCCGACGCCGTGCCCTCCACCTCACACCCCCACGCCCAACTTCCTCCGTCCCATACCTAGCAGCCTAAGCTACACCACACGTACCTAATCTACCAACTAATTACTTCACTTATTAATAACTCTTGGTTTCAAAATTATAATATTTAAAATATTGTTTTATCTGTTTTTTCGTATATAAAAATAACTAACATGGAGCAGAAGACATAGAGAATATTTAATTAACTTAATATAATTTATCTTTACAGCAAAATTATTTGCAGTTATGTTGACCACTTTGACTTCAATGGAGCTTATTTAGATCATCAATATCTGAAGTCCCGACATGTGATCTTCTCTTGCTTATTTATGTTCGATTTGATTAATATTTATTTACAAACATGTTTTTAGAATCTTTTGAAAATGAGAATTGATATTGGTACCAAAAATTTTAATGGTTATACCACACTGTACATATTTTACAGCTAACTGTACAAATATGTTATGCATTTAATGTGGTACATACATTAAAAGTTGTGGTAGAAAAATCACCTTCCTTTAGAAATTATATAAAAATTCGATAGTTTGTTATTAAGTCATCTATTTTCTTAAACTAAAAATGATTTATTTGAATTATTCACTTAAACTTAAGTATGTAATTTTAGAAGTTTCTTTTGACTGAGGCATTTTTGTTTCTTGACATTTTTATTTAAAGAAATAACCATGCATAACTAGTTAACTTTGATTGAAGTTTATATAAAAATACATCTTATCTACATATACTCTATATGGGTCCGGATTCCGGTGAGGACTCAAAAACCGGTGAGTACTCCAAAAAAAACTCTAAAAATGATCCAAAACAAACTTTTTTCTAAAAAATTTCTTTTATAAACATAAAAATCACAGCCTATAAGATCCAAAAAAAGACAAAATATTTCAAAAATGATCAAAAAAAATATTATGGATCATAATTTTGATCTACAAAAAAAATATGGATCATTATTATGATCCACAAAAAAAAGTAGATCATAATTTTTTTTTCAAATTTTTTTTTTGGTCAAATGTAGTAATAATCATAGGTAGTTATATATATTTATTTTGAAATTTTTTTGAGGTGTACTCGCGAGTCCTCACCGTTTTTTTAGTACTCACCGGATCCCACTTCTAGTCTATATAATCTTATAGATATTAAGCCCACTAAATAATTTAATAAAAGTCTGATTTGTTTATATAAAAAAATTTATAATGATAGTAGACTATTGGTTGGATTTAATCTTCAAAATGATGAAATTTTCAAAAGCTTAATTACAGGTTCACTCCCTATAAGCAAAAAAAATTATCTCACTGTGGTCACAGAGAAAGTATACTTGTACTTTTAAGTCTTTAACAATCGATCATCAGTCACTTAATATATTTATTATATATAACTATAAATTATAATTATTTAAAATATTAAATTTATTTTTAAAGACAATTGAAACGATGTAGTTACAAAAATATATATATCAAAGTGTAAACATGGTATATATTAAATAGTTAAAAAGTACTTTATATCTTTTTATTTAACCATCCTAAATAAAGCAAGCATTTTATTACTAAATAAAGCATGCATTATTTACTATAAATCACAAGATAGAACTCTGTTAAATCACGATCCCACAATCTTGGCTTATTTACTTTATTTATATTTCACTTTGAACTTTTCCTATTCTTCCATGATCTTTTGTCCCCCAAAACGTTGAAAATGATTTAAAATGATTAAGTAAGAAAATACTCATATGAAAAGATTTAGAGAATAATATGATTGAGTGTGTCTCTATTAACTGAATTTAAATGAGTGATGCAAAATTAGGTTGAATTTAAGTAATTGATTTTCAATTATTATGGTATTTTTAAGTTTTGGTAATTTGAAAATGTTCAAAATGCATTATATATATAGTGAAAATATAAATATATATGGGAATTTTGTAGCCATGTATATTCACGTAATCACGTCCTAATGTTGTTAACTTTAAATAAAGAGAAATGTATTTTGTTTATTAACGGTCTAATAATGTTTGTAGACAAATGAAGTAGATTAGGTTCCGGTAAAAAAAATGATGTTAGGTTTAAATTGTAAATCTTGTATTGCTTAAAATTGTAACAAGAATCTAACCGCTCATCTTGACTCGACTTCATTTGACATACAACAAGTTAAACCTAGTTCAAAAGTTGATATTTTCCGGATCTGTGTAAAATCGCCAATATCCAGCTATTAGCCACCACATGTTTTGCCACATCTACTCAAGCTTAATTTTGCAATAAAAACTTTTTTTACGATAAAAAATCAATTTTATTTTATTCTTCATCTTTCTATTTTAAATTATTCCAAAATAATTATTCACTTCTAAATTATCAATCAATCAAATGGCTTTTAATTGGTAAAAATGAAATATATTTAGTGACAAAGTATAATAAATGTATTTTCTTTAAATTACATATTTTTGTCTTGTAGACAATAAGTTTCTAACAAGGCTAAATACCATCAAGTTTGTAGAGATAATGTTTGTTATATGAAATACCTAAATTTTTTGGCTCCCATGAAAGACTTATAACAAATCATTTTACCGTAATCCTTAAGTTTCTTTCATAATCTTTATAAGGATTGATTTTAGTAACACTAATCTAATTTGTTTAACTTATGAGTAATGATATTGTAATTTTATCATTTATTCCTACTAATTAAATCAAGACATGTGTCAAAATCAAATGACAATATTATGAAAGAATATTAGTACATTACACATGTCATCTTATCAAGTGAGTAGGAAGACGAATAAAAACAAACGGTAGAATAAATATCATTTCTCTTAACTTATACATTCATGGCATATAATTAGAACAATTAAATTAAATAAAAACTACTATTTATATTGAAAAATACATTTAATACATGTTATAAATAGAGTTCATTAATAAGTAAAAAATGTAATTTTCAGTATGCATCATTGCATTGTATGTATTTAAGGGGAATAAAGTAGTATTACAAAAAGATTCATATCTAAAAAAGGAGCAAAGTATTTAACATGGGGGCAAATCTTCAGATGAGTGTAGATTCTGATATTGCTTTGTTCATGTCTCGACATTAAATTTGTTAGAGAACATGCCACCGGTACATAATTATTCGTATGGTTGTGCTAAACAACTACGATGTAATTTAATAAAATAGTAATAATCTTTTATTGACAAATTTAACCTCTGGTACCACTAGGCCAATTGATTCGTGACTTAATTTTTTCAAATATTTTTATTAGCTTGTACTGCAATTTTTTTCGTTTTGATTCAATCTATCATAATTAGTGCCACATGATATAATTATCATTGATCGTGTGAATGGTAATCATTACATTAAATTGAAATCACGCGAAGGTTGTCATTTGCCGATAAGTCATGCACTTTCAAAGATATACATAAGAAAATGATATTTCATTTGGATGAGAAGACTCATATATAAGTCTTTAGGAGAAGTTTCCTAAATATTATTATCGTATTCCTGAAATTTGTAACCTATCTAAATAATTATGTATCGTTCTATTTATCGTAATTGTAATTTAGTTTACTTACTTTAATTATTATATATGTATATATAATTATTGGGTTTTGATAATGACAGTCCTTAGAGCTGTCTTTAAGTGCATCAAAGTTGTACAATAAGGGTAGTTCCTGAAATTCAAGAGTCAGTTACGAATGAATATATAATTTTTTTATGCATGTATTATGATAGTCCTTAGGACTGTCATTATCAAAACCCATAATTATTAGTTAAAAATATCAAAATTAAAAATGATTAAAATATAATACTTGTATAATGACTGAGATAATGATTAAATTATAATAATTAAATAATTAAAGCATAATGATTTGGTAATGATTTTTGTATAATAGGTAGAAGTCTTTTGTACATTTAGACATATTCGTATTTTAGTAGTTCGTTGTTTTTGTAATAATAGGCTTTTAATGTTTGTATTCTTAACAAGTATTGTTACGCACGAGTTTATTTTTTTACATTTTTCCATGTTATAATAAAAGAATAAAATTATACAATATAAATACCTAACGTGGTTTTCATATATATATATATATATAGAGAGAGAAAAAGTGAGTGTGTGGCTGTCATATACCTAATCTTAGGTGTGAGATCACTTAAAAGTACATAATTTTGTTTAAAAAATCTTATAACTCATTACATAAACTCCTTAGTATATCAAACCTCATCTAAAACTCATCAATTATCATAAATCTTAATTGTGTTTTTGTTGAATTGGTGTTTCAAGTTTCATATTCTTGAAATGGTGTTTATATTGAACACATGTCATATTCTTGAAATGATGTTGAATTGGTGTTTTTTTATTGTCTAAGTGTTCTAATATGGTGGGAAAGTGACAAGATATTGTAAAAATAATCATTTTGGGTTTTTCAACCAAACCTATGTAGTTATAGGTGGTTCCACCACACCTAACCAAAACTATATGTATACACATCCTTAAATATATATTTTATTCATATCTATCAAATACTCCATCCGTCCCACAAAAAAATTATCATTTCTCTTAGGCACAAGCTTTTAGCAGATAATTAGTGATGGAGTCCTTGGTAATACTTTTGATTAAAATATAATATTAGATTGGAGAGAGAAAGTATTTTATTGGTGGAATAATTGATAATAATATTATTTTATTAAGTAGACCCTTCACATTTGAGAAATGAGAACTTTTTTGTGTGATAAAATTTAGAGGAGAAATGAGAACTTTTTTGTGGGACGGATGGAGTATTAACTATTTCACTTAATATTTAAATGTACGAAGTATAAAAGCTTAACACATTGTGGTGCCATTTGAAGTGTATATTCTTATAAGAAATAAACATATATAAGTCGACATATTAAGTAATATTTTTTTAAATACGTAAAGTCAATAAATAATTAGTAGAAATTGATTATTTTTTTTAAGTAAACATTTCATTTCGTAACGTATGGAAATGGCTGTGACTTTTTTCCATCGAAATGCCTTTTTTATATAAATATGTTATCGTAATTTATAAAATAATGCAAAGATAAAACTGTTGTAATATTAACATACTAGCTACAAAACCCGCCCGATGGGCGAGTATGCTGTAAATTTTAGTATGTAGAAAAATGTCTAAAAACTTTATATATTTCTAAATGGCATAATAATCGATAGATGTGATGATGATTTTGTACAAAAAAACGGTAAATGAAGAAATGTTACACGGGCATTTTATTAAATGAAAAATCCAGCTTTTTATGCCGTAATCCGTAATATCTGAAGTCTAGTTCCGTTGCACAATCCAGCTTTTTATGCCGTAATCATAAAATGCCGGTTTTATGGAAATTATATTGAGTCGTGTATCACTTCTGAATAAATACGATTGAGTCGCTGATTGATCTTTTAAATATTTATTTGTTTCCTTGTATGTAGGATATTTTAAATAGTTATTTATTTGTTTCCTTGTATGTAGGAAGCCGTATATGGAGCATATGAATGTAGACCGTAAGCCGTACCAGATTCGTTTGTCGTATATGGAGCGTATGAATGTAGACCGTAAGTTGTACCAGATTCGTTTGTATTAGTGCAAATGACGTGGACCAATCAGGGAATTTCAAGTGGCATTATGGACGAATAGGAATGCTTGGAATTGCCATGGTGTCAAACCCTCTTCAAATTTAGGCCTCATATATATGGTAGGATGGTATTTCAATAATCTTTTTATTGGTTGAGCTTTTAAAAACCATATATTTCATTTTGTTTAAATAAAGAGAAATGATATATATTGGTGTCTACTATTTATGTATATTTATATGCATACTCACTTGATCAAGATAAGTGTAAGAATCAAGGGATAATATGATTAAAACAATTACTGGATTACACATGTCATTTTATGATGAGTATCAACATGAAGTTGACACAAATAATAAACATCAATAATAATTATAAGTTTTGACCCGTGTAAGTTTGATAATTAAAGTGCTAAAAAATATAGAGATAATTGCTTTTATATCCTTGTAAACTCGGAAATTATTTCTATATCCTTCTCAGATTCATAAATTATCTCTATATCCTTCTAAACTTTGTAATTGCCTCTATATCCTTCCAAATCTTTAAAAATCTCTTTTATGTCCAAAAACATATTTTAATATTTATTAAATCATTATAATATCAATAATTATCAAATAATTATGTAATATATCAGTTGATTATGTATTAGAAATCATGTTTATTTGGCTGTATTATTGATATTATCACGATTTAATAAACAATAAAATAGGTTTTTGGACATAAAAAAGAGTTTTAAAGATTTGGAAGGATATGAAAGTAATTATATAATTTAGAAGGACATAAATATAATTTATGAATTTGAGAAGGATATAGAAATAATTTCTGAGTTTTACAAGGATATAAAAGCAATTATCCCAAAAATATAAGTTGAAGGTGTAACTAGTGATAATTAAAGTGCTAAAAAAATATATGTTGAATGTGTAACTAGTGATTTTTTTTTATTATTTTTTTTGAATAGTTAATAAACTCTAAATTTATACTTCATTTTTTAGAGTTTTTGAAGATGAGAATGAGTGTTGAATTGTTTTTTGATTTGTGTGTTGAAGTATTGTATTATCATATATATATACAATTACCATACAATAGCTACTGTTCATAAGTTTTTTTTCATTTTGCATAAATTATAATATATAGTAATAAGTGAGTTGTAGATCAGGTAAGTCAATGTGTCCAACTGGTTAAAGCTTTGTTTGTGAGCATAAGGTCCTGAGTTCGAACCACAATGGCACTTTTCCTTTTTTTTTTAATTTATGTTATCAATTTTCTTCTTCAAATCGTGTTTTTATCAATTTTTTCAATAAAACATGTATATATCCTTATCTAAATTATCTTATATCAAATTAATTAAAGATTACTTCTGTTAATATTTTTCTAACAACTATAAAATTTTAAAAAATATTATTTTATTAAAAAAAACCTTTTTTATTTAAAAGTAACATTTTAAAAGAGTATTACATTAGGGCTATGCTTAATAGATAAATGTACTATTATAACCATAAAATTCTCAATATTAAAAATAATTTATTATTTTGAGGTGTTTATACTTGAAAATTTATATTTTATCGATAATAATAAACTTTAACATAATGTAAAAAAAAAAATTTTCCTTTATTTTTAAGTCTATGTTTTTCTACAATCTAGATGATAAATTTTATAACCCTTAGCGACGAAGATTAAAACATTTTAAAAAACAAAAGGTTCAAACTTATATAAATTAAATGTTGATAAAATCACCGTTGCTTTTTTTCATTTCTTAAGGTTATATGGGTTTCATATGATTATATGTACTATTTTCTCAACCATATGTGTTATTCGACAATATCATCATTGTGTTTTTTGTCCATGAATATAAAATAATAAATCTGATAAATGAAATGTAGATCTTAACGTAAAAAAATGTATATTTAAAATCCCGCAGCATCGCGCGGTAAGCATAGTCCTCGTCTATATACAATTACGGTTCAAAGGATACTGTTCACAATCAATTTTCATAATACCCCTCTAAAATCATTAATAACTACATTATGGCCCCTCAAGATTATTTTAATTGTGAAATAAAATTTGTTTCATAGAAATAAAATTTGTTGCGTCAAGATTACTTTAATAATCTAATTTCACAATGGCCCCCTAAAACCATTAATAATTACATTATGCCCCTTAAGATTACTTTGATTGTGAAATAAGATTTGCTGCATCTGAAATAAAATGCTGCATCAAGACTTGAAATGTGACGGAGTGACGGATAAAAAGATTTGTTTATTTTTATAAGATATCATCCTAGAAAATTTTCTTTGTAAATAAAAAGATTAAATCCGATATAAATTAAATCTTAGTTTCTGCTTAAGAAAAAAATGCTTTAAATTTCCGTTGCAACGCGCATACTAAATTTCGCTCGTTGTTTATACAAAAGTTAAAGAAAATATATATAAAAAAAAATGGATACTTTCTAAAAATTTTGTAAACTAGCCATTGGGTGTTTTAAAAAAGGAAAAAACGTCCGGTTAATAGTGTCTAGAAATACCGTTCCGTGACTGAACCATAGTCACATAGGACGTGGTACGCTCTGGTACGGGTACGCGGTATGGATACGTGATTCACTAGTTTAGGTGTATCGGGCACACAGGGGTAGGTTCATTTCGGTACGTGTCCGGTACGGTGTACCTTACGTTTTGGAACGATGTACCATACGATGTACCCTTAAAATTAAGTTTCTTTTGCATATACTTCGTATATAATTATATTTAAAAGTTCAAAGTTCAAAATTCAAAATTTCAAATAACAAAAACATAGCATAAAATCCATAAAACTTAAAAGAGATAACGTGATTGTGAATTTTGAAGGCCAAAATCGATCTAATATATTGATAAAAAAAATACAGAGGTAATGATCTTTTTTAAAACTATAGGGATGATTTGATTTGAATCATTCCTATAATAAAAAGATATACGCAATCGATCCTGAAATTTAAAAATTATGCCAATACATTCCTGACTTAGTGGGAAACGCGTTCCATATTAATTGGGTACGAGGTTCCCACCTATTGGGAACGCGAATTACGACTTACCAATTCGTTTACCTTCTTTTATCGGGAACTCCAAATTGGTGTACCAAAGAGCGATCTCGGTAGCGTTCGGTACACCAACGTATCGCGTTCCGGTACGCGACGTCCGGTACGCAGTACACACTCTAACCAGAGTATCGTGTGACTATGGACTGAACACTATCCGATAGTGTTCTTGAAAGAAAATGCTACTCTCTCTGACCCATTTTTATTGTCCATGTTTTCTTTTTTAAATATCCAAAATGACTGTCCACTTGAAAATTCAAGCAATAAAAAAACACTTAGGTAGTAAAGATAAAATTCTATTGGTTGCACAGTGTAATAAATGTACTTTTCTTAAACTGTGTGACATTCAAATGTGGATAATAATTTTGGAAGGAGGGAGTACTTTTTTTTACCCACTATGTATGCTTTTAGCCTTTAAGGACCTGTAATTGCTTCAATGTTCATTAATCTTCTAACTTATTTCTCCGGTCTCAGTCTATTAACTTGCCCACCCCACTCACCTTCATGCTCATTTCATTGTCTTACAAGTCACAACCCTCCATTACCACTTTAACACTCACATTTGACTTCGCATCTCTCTATCTCTCATATTTGCTTTACCAATTTCAATATACTCATTATTCTTCTTGCACTTTTCATTGTGATTTTCTTGGCTATGGTTGGTCAACGACACCTATCAAAATAACATGGTTTATATCGACACGGTTTGTGAAATTTTATGAACAAACACCCGTTACTCATCATTGTTATCGATTGGTCGATCGTTGACTCAATTAGTGGATGCCGATATGTTCATTGTCAACCACGACCATAGGCTTTCTTGTGTGGGTCTTAAATATCAATAATGGGCTCATCTTTTTTGAATACCACGAAAGACTATACAGTACATGTATTCTCTTCGTGTACGTCAAATTAACCACCACCATTTGTGAGGTAAAATGCTTTATTTTTCTCATAGATCAAAGACAAGTCAAGAGAACTACATACACCTTGTAAACGTATCTATGGTCTATAAATATCTTGAATACAGTAATATTTAGAGCATTTAAGTTAGTTTATGTTTTAGTTATTTCTTATGCTATGCTCATTGCCATATATATCTATACTAATTTATAATACAAATTAGACATTTCTAAATAAGGAAGTTCTGAATTCAAACCTGCCATATTTAGCAATGTTCAATTTGCCTGAAAAATAATTAAAAAACTGCTTTGTACGAGGCTCGAACCCGGGTGGGAGTGCTCCATAGGTGGAGCTCTTACCACTAGCCAAAGTAATAGCTTTGGTTACAACTTCGTAACACTTTATACCTAAGGTGTTTACCAAGTATATTTAAACCGGCGTATCATAAATAATTATAAAAACTGCTTTGGACGAGGCTCGAACCCAGGTGGGAGTGCTACATAGGTGAAGCTCTTACCACTGGTCAAAGTCACAGCTTTGGTTACAAATTCGTAACACTTACACACTTTGCTTTCATGTGGGGACGAATTTCAATATAGCCATTAAAATTTTACGTTTTTTTAACTTTTATTTATAGAAACCATAATCACTTAATGTAAATAGAGAAATATATTAAATTTGAACATGCGTTTTAAATTACTTGGTTTTATTGGCGTGGATTTTCAAAACATCAATTAAATATATTTCAGTTAATTTGTAATAGTGAGTTGTAAAAGAAGTATCTCTTCATATTATTTGTCAAATTAATATGACGTCAAAAATTAATGCTTTTATTCCATCCCTAATTTATATAAGATTTCAGAAAAACAGTCAATTACTGCTTTCATTCAATAATTAAAGGAGTGTTAATATGACGATTAATATTAATATGAAGAGATGCTTACATTTCGTCAGATTTATACGTTTTTAGTCCACAATTAAATGAGTGTTAATATGACAATGAATATGAATTAATATATACGTTTTTAAAGTGTTAATTTGTCATTTAATGGTTTGACTAAAAATTAGTTTTCCTGCTCAAATAATTACGTTTTTATTAATTGTCATTTAATGTGTTAATTACGTTTTATTACAATTAATACTAATATGTAGAGATGTAAATCCCTATGAGTTATACGTTTTTAGTACACAATTCAAAGAGTGTTAATATTACAATTAATATGAATTAATATATACATTTTTAGAGTGTTAATTTATCATTTAATGGTTTGACTTACAATTACTTTGGGTGCTCAAATAATTACGTTTTTATTAAGCTCCTAAAAACCCGAATCAAATCTGAAAATCCTCCCTCTTTAAATCTTTTAATAACGTTAAAAACTGTCGATATTTAATTGGTTGACTCGTTTTTATTGTAGAACCATTTAATGGTTTGACTTACAGTAGTTGTACTTTAACCGTTTTTATTGTATCAAAAGTTTTAAAACATTTCTTAAATTGATTTGTCATTTAATGTGTTAATTATGTTTTATTACGGTTAATATATACGTTTTTAATATATACGTTTTTCATGTTAATATGACGTCAATTAAAAGTAATATGAAGAGATGCTTACATTCCGTCAGATTTATACGTTTTTAGTCCACAATTAAATGTGTATTAATATGACAATGAATATGAATTAATATATACGTTTTTAGAGTGTTAATTTGTCATTCTATGGTTTGAATTATAATTATTTTTGTTGCTCAGATACTTATTTTTTTTATTTGTCATTTAATGTGTTAATTACGTTTTATTATAATTACTATTAATATCTAGAGGTGTAAATCCGTAAGAGTTATACGTTTTAGAAAACAATTAAAGGAGTGTTAATATGACAATTAATATGAATTAATATAAACGTTTTTAGATTGTTAATTTGTCATTTAATGGTTTGACTAACAGTTATTTTCGCTACTCATTAAGTGACGGTTTTATTGTGGTTGACTCGTTTTTATACTAAGACCATTTAATGGTTTAACTTACAATAGTTGTACTTTAAACGTTTTGATTGTATCAAGAGTATTAAAAAACGTTTCTTAAATTTATTTGTCATTAAATTTGTTTATTACGTTTTATTACAGTTAATATATATACGTTTTTTATGTATATAAATTGACGACTCAACCAGTTAACCTTTGCATTCACGATACGAAACACATACCACCTTACCATCACTCGATTAACCAACAAGGTTACTTTTCAATCCATTCCTCGGTTCATTTCTTAAACTTTTGATACAAATTTTATTCCTATTGTGTATGACTTTCGTAATCTTTTTATGCAAGGATTTCTTAACATGTCAACAATCGGATTGCCCTTTATAAGAAACATTCATGTTTTCAAGGACAAAATTCACCTCAAGGTCAGGGTTCTAAGAATGTGGCCCCACAAGAACTTCAACTATAAAAATGAGATAATATCACTTGAGATGTTGTTAATTGACGAAGAGGTATTACACTTAATCATATTCGATAAATGATCTTTAGGTATAGATATTATTTTTACTAAATTAACTATTAATTAAATCATATTTATTATCCATTTTTTGTAGGGAGCCAAGATTCAAGCTTCTATTTACGTTAAATTGATGAGTAGATTTCAAAAAATATTGAAGGACGACGGTGTTTACTATATCAGAGGAGGTAAGTTGTGGGAGACCAAGTCATTTGTATAATAATCGTCATTTGTATAATAGTCTTTATCTATATTTCATTCCCAACTATCAGTCATTTGTATATTAATCGTTATAAAATAACATGTAAACGAACACCATCAACATCGTCGCGGAAAAGATGCATCAGGGTACCTGCCGCCTCATTGCGCGGGTACCCTACTATATATCAAAACATGTAATATAACAACATTTCAACGCCAATGCTAATTATTGCCTTTTTCCTCTATTTTATACATAGTTTTCATGCTTATGTATTATATTCATTATAAATATATGTAACCAATGGACTTTTAATCGTCATAAATATATACTTTGCAGCCGCCGCATCGCGCGGGTATTAGCCTAGTAAAGTATAAATGAATGTTATGAAAACCAAACCAGCCATTCAATCGGCCATCTTAGCAGTTTACTTGTTGGATACTAGGATTGAATCAAAAAATCAAAAACGTTCCAAAATCCAAACAAATGACACTTTAATTTTTTCTTTGTTGGATTTTAGGGTTGATACAGATCGACAACATGAGTGTACAAGAAAGACTTGAGCGAAGATTGTTAAGGCATATATGCTTGATGAACACTTGAAGTCAAAATGATACGTGCCATTACAAACGAAATGTATAACAATTATTATTCTAGCAGAAAGTGACTTCAAAATTATGTTTAAAACTCATGAAAAAAACATTGTCTCAACAAAATCGAAGAGTTACAAGCAAAAGATATGATACCATTCACTTTGGATCAAGAATTATTCAAAACATGAATCACTCATTCACTTCACCTTCTAATGGTGTGCTTTAGCTGCAGCTTTTCTTTGCGAGTTAGCCTTTGACTGCAAAAGAGTCAACAACAAATCATTTCCAGTACACAGAACATAAAATAATTTCTAACGGCCTCATTTACTGTGAAATGGTTACAACTAAGAAACCAAACTCATCCAGTATAGATCCATTCATATGTAAAAATCAAATATACAGTTTGAAACATTAAATTTACAGGTAAGAAACAATGCAGTACCTGAAGGTATTTGAGCTTCAGACTTCCGTAAACTAGTCCAACAGAGAAAGCAGACACACGCGCCACCTGCAGGTATGAAAAACAAACAACATATGAGCATAAAAAGAAACAATAAAATAAGCACAAAACATTTATGTGCATTTGGAGATGACATTTCAGTTTTTGAAAAAAAAATGGAAGATCCCTCAATTTAGTATTTCAAACCTATTCAAATTGGCAATTTGTACTCAACATGCTAGCAGATATCCCAAATATAACACATTGTTACACACAACATCGATGGTAGAGTAAGCTCTCATTGTGCTCAAATTTCACATCAAAAGGAAATAAGTGCAGAATCACATAGGTTCATCTATATAAGTTAGTCAAATATAAGTTCATCTATATAACTTCTCATTCAATCAGTGTAACGAATATACAGAAGATTGATTGAAAAGCATATCTGTTTTCTAATTGTGTAGTAATATGTTGAGCATTAAATGTACCTACATCCAAATTCTGGTTTCAGGTTAAGAATCATCTACAAAACATACATGATACATCACCAACTAGCTATAAAATGGAAAACATTAAACCTATAAAAAATAAATTGATTGATTAATCATTCATAATGCTACACTTACTTGCATACAATATAAACTAAGAATCAAACATAAACGATACGATCGATCAATTTGTATGAATACAAACAATTTATGCATCAAATAGCTATTTAACGGAAAACGCTAAACCTATTATATGCAATCAGAAAATAAATCATCCAAATTGTTACATTTAATTGCATATCACATAAACTAAGAATCTAAAAAAACGACAGATCGATCCATTTGTACGAAAACAAACATTTTATACATCAAAATCGATTTAGATGAAATCATTGTTACCAGAGCGAGCGTGCTGGTACCGGAGTAAGGACCGGGAGGTGGCGCCATCGGAGAAATGTGTATAAGCTGTTGTTGACCGTCGAATTGAGAAGAAGAGCGCAACCTTGTGTAGATCTGATACAATAAATCCCTAAAATCTGGTACCGTCAAGAGGGTTTAGCTTTTCGCTGAGAATAGCTTTAATCGTCTGTGGTCTTGCGAATGGTAACTAACATACGGGCCATTGGGCTAACAATTTCTCAGGCCCAAGCCCATCTAAATGTTTGGCTATATAATGATGCAGCAATCATATAAAAAAGCATAAATTACAGAAATTGTCCCGATCATTTTTCCATGGGAATTAATTTCTACACCACATATTTTGATGTATGAGAAACGTTCAAGGAGGTCCATCATTTTTTGGAAGTCCCAAGGAACAAATCTCCACCATTGATTAATAGGATCTAATGGTCAACATTAATCACATATTTTATACATTGAGGGGTATTTTGGTCATTTTTTAAAAAATAAAAATATTTTTTTTTATTTTTTATTTTAAAATTTTTATTTTTTTTATTTTTTACTATGAAGGGGTATTTTGGTCATTTGGCACTTCAAAAAATTTTCGATTTTTTTTTATTTTTTATTTTAAAATTTTAAAATTTTTTTTATTTTTTTTATTTTTTTTATTTTTTATTAATTTTTTAATTAAAAAATAATATTTATTTGATAATTACGTGTACAACTTAATCACATGTGATTTTAGTGTAAAATCAGGTTTTAGTTAAATCACATGTGATTCAGAATGCAATCACATGTGATTCACTAAGCAATCACATGTGATTCACTTTGCAATCACAAGTGATTCACTATGCAATAACATTATGTGTTATTAATGAAAAATTAATAATTTTAAAAAAAATTAATAATAAAAAATAATTTTTTTTTTAATTTTTTTTTTAAAAAAAATTTAAAAATTTAAAAAAAAAATAAAAAAAAATTCAAAATGACCAAAATACCCCTCAACTAAAAATTAAAAAATAAAAAAAATAAAAAAAATTTAAAATAAAAAATAAAATAAAATAAATTTTTTTTAGTGCCAAATGACCAAAATACCCTCCATGTATAAAGTATGTGATTAATCTTGACCATTAGATCATATTGATCAATGGTTGAGATTTGTTCCTCGGGACTTTGTAAAAATCATGGACCTCCTTGAACGCAACTCTTTGATGTATATACCATACTTTACAAGTATTATTGCAGACGGTACAAATATGTAAAACAACAATTGTGGTACATAGCTCAAAATATTTGTAAAGTCACCACCTTTTTTCCGTGTATGTACCAGACACTTGAATCAAGGTTTTATTTTTATTAATTTTGAGATTTAAATTTCTAGGGTTTATGTTTTTTAATCTATTTATTTAACTTTTTAAGAAGATGTTTTGTGGTGGAAAGGGATGGAAATGATGGAGGAAAATGCAAAGAAGAAAGAAGGTTTTGAAAAATGACCAAAATACTTTCACGTACTTGGTACATGAGGAGGTTTATAGGACTAATTTAGACGGTCGGAAGGGCAAAAATCTAAGAAATTGAAAATCATAGGGACAAATATAATAAAAAAATAGGATAAAATTGTAGAATTTGAAAGAACAAATTTATAATTTCTGTAATTTACTTTATTAAAAATTTGAAGTTAGTGAGAATTTTGAATATATAAAAATAATAGGGATTTAAAATGTAAATTTTTAAAAGAAATTAAGTCATGATTGCACCTAGATGAGTACTTATTATATCTGGCCTGACCTGAAATCCAACTTGAGATCAACATTATAATAAACATGTTAGGGTTGAGGCGAACAAGATTTAGCCAATTTTGGTTTGAATCAAATGATCGTTTATTAAATGGGTTAGGTTTAGGTTTTTTTTTTTTGTTTTTTTTTTTTTTTTGAAACGGCAAATCTAATTTACTCATATCATAATTACCACATATGTCCACGACGGAACTCGAACTCCTGACCTCAAGGTTGAGAGGCAGACATCATACCGCTAGGCTAAAGGCCTTTTGGTGGGTTAGGTTTAGGTTGATGATAAAAATATATGTAAATTACACGGATAGTCCCTGTGGTTTGACAATTGTTTTGGATTTAGTCCCTAAGTATTAGAAATTACACTCATGGTCACCGTGGTTTGGACTTCATATTGGTTTTGGTCCCTAATACTAACAGCCATTAAAATTTACTGTTAAACTTTTTTAATTGACAATTTTACCCTCACCATCTCATCACAATGACAAACTAATCCATAATAAAATCAATATCATTTGCTACAGATTAAGACTTGAAACAGATCCAAACAATAATCTTAGAAAGAACAAATGAATAGACTAATGAAAAGTTCAAATCGGAAATCAGAAAGAAAATTATAATCTGCAATTTAGGACTTACTACTCGGGATTCATGATGAAAAAAGAGAGAGAGTCCTTCCAACTGCCGCTAATATGACCGTTAAATTGGATATTCGCCGAGTGATTGAATACCTTAATAAAGAATTGTGAGATGGAGGGGATACGAAACAAAGAACGGTCGGAGAATGTGAAATTCAGATCTTAAATCTTTGACCTGCTCTTGGTCTTCGATGTAGCCTACCACTGCAATCGATGGTAGCTGCAACAATCACCACCACAGGCAACCCACTCCGACACAGTCACACTTCAAGGTACCGTAACCGACTTGAAACCCTATCGAGTTAGGAGAGAGACAAATGTGAAGTGGGTAATTGGTGAAATGGGTTCCCTTTCCGATTAGTTCGTATTTCATCATATTCTGTATATAAATTCATCAAAATCATAATTATATATCTCCATTTAAGTGATTGCTGCCCTTCTGAAACATTCTCCATTAAAGTTAATTTTGAATGATTAATCAGTCTGAAATTAGGGGTTAGGATTTTGATTTGGGTATGTTTTTGTATGCAGAGATGAAGGAAAGAGGAAGGAAATGGTGAGGGTGAGGGTTAAATCGTCAATTAAAAAAGTTGAACAGGAAATTTTAGCGTCTATTAGTATTAGGGACCAAAATCAATACGAAGTCCAAACCACGGTGACCATGAGTGTAATTTCTAATACTTAGGGACCAAATCCAAAACAATTGTCAAACCACAGGGACTATCCGTGTAATTTACTCTTTAAATTTGCAATAAAAAGGAGATTGCTTATATACATAAATAAATTACTTACTAAATCTATATATATAACATAAAAAATTGAGTTCCATGTTTGATGTTACATTAATTATCATGATTTAATTACCATATATTAAAGTTTTCATACAAAAAGTTTTTTTTTTTAATTAAAACTAACATTACTTGATGAATACATTAAAAGCGAAGAAAAAAAACCCAAAAATTATTAAGTCTTATAAATATGGTAGAAGTTCAAACAATTTGATGTTACCTTTAAAGTTTATTATATAAACATATGTTTCAAAGTTCACACTCACAACTTCACTAACAAACTAACAATATACTTATTGATTTGTCTTCAATATAAACAAGTTGTCAACACTCCTTACAATATGGATCAAGGTTTGAATGAACAAATTATCAACGGTTTTCTCAAGTCGCCAAAGGCATGAATGTAGCATTTAGTAATTATTTTTTTGATTACTAATATGAACGGTTTGTTTTGATTTAGTTATTGTTCTTATGATTTGTTAAAGTTTATGATTCATTTGTGTTCTTATGTTATTGTTTCTACATGAATGTAGCATTTAGTAATTACTTTTTTAATTACTAATATGACTAATTTGTTTTGATTTAGTTATTGTTCTTATGATTTGTTAAAGTTTATGATTCATTTGTGTTCTTATGTTATTGTTTCTAGAGTTTAGTTTTATGAAGTTGACTATGATTTTTATTAGTGGGTTTATGTTTTTAAATTTTTTATTGATTATGTATGTTTATAATAAAAACTAATAAACACATATTAAGACTTTTAAAATAATTATTAGTAAATAATTATGAGTAATAGATTTATGTATGGTTTTTTTATATATATGATTAATAAATTAATATAATGAAAAATATAATAAAAACCAAATTCGCCAAATTGTTATATCAAAGGATTCCTAACGTAACAAATTGTTATATATAAAAAAAAACTCAAAATAATTAAGTCAAATAAATGGTGAAGTTCAAATACATTTGACGTTACCTTTTAACTTTACTGTATAAACATATGTTTCGAAGTTCAAACTCACTACTCAACTAACAATATACTTACTGATTTGTCTTCAATATAAACAAGTTGTCAACAACTCCACATATTCACTTTTAAGCCACCTCACTTTTATTGACCTTTATAGGAACCAACTCCTATATTTTACTAAATGTAAACGTAAATACGTGTAGATCTTTTCTATTTCATGTTATACGATATAACACTTAGTTATATTTTTTGGTTATATCTTTTCTAAATGCAATGCAATGGAATATTAAGGTTGTAACTATCCACATAAACAATCTTAAATGTAAATATGTGTAGATCTTTTCTATTTCATGTTATACGATAGAACAATTGGTTATATTTTTTGATGATTGTTATTGTTAAAACCGACGGTTACATTAAGTTTTAATTTATAATAATCAGTGTCAAAAAAGATTCTTTATCTTTATATATATTAAACTAAAGTTTTTTTGAAATCTTGACATGTCATGTTAGTTATATCACAATAGCACATCATTCCTTATGCCATATATGAAGCTTATGTGTACGCTCAATATCTATGTGTCATCACGCTTATGTGTATACGTATAATCAATGTGATATTTACTTATGTGTACAAGCATCTTGTAACGTTATGTCCTAATAAAATTGCATTAATACACCAAATAAAAGCTTACTTATGTCTACCCGTTATGGTGTATGTGAAATTAATGACATATTAAAAGCCATGTAACTTGTGCGTGTCTACTCTATATATTTCGTTCTAACAAATAGTCTTTTTGTATGTTCAAATGTGTAAATTATCATTATGAATAACTTACCAGATATTAATCAGTTTTATAATAACATTAATTACAATATAATGTGTCCAAAATTGATTTATTATGAGCTTCTAATTATAATATATTGTGTCTAAAACTATTAAAGGTGCGATGTTATTATGATAAGTCGTTATTCCACACCTGCATTTTACTTCCGGCTGGATACCTCCACTTTTTTAAAATCAAATTACTATACGATATGATTTAATTCCCGTGAAATGTGGCACATTACATAGCTGATTTGCTTAAATTTAAACATCATGGCATAGTACTAAAGTCGGTTTCCTTTTTCTATGTAACCCGTACATAGTGATTTTGATCCCTAATTATTAGCATATTCGGTTTAATTCTTAGCTGATTGTCATTCCTATTTATTTTCAATCCACCCTTCACAGCTTCACTGACTCTGCTTCTACCATCGTCGCCAACGCCAATATTATTGGTAGTAGGAGTTATTGGTAAAGTGTCATCACTGGCTCTGTAGCCTGTATATCTAATTGCAATACCAAGTGGCCCCTGAATAGACATTGTTAACCAGCTAAATGAAGCCAAATTCTTTTCCATTTCGGTTGGGAGAATTTCTAATAATACCATAATAATATTGTTGGGAGTAGGAGTTATTGGTAAAGTGTCGTCACTTGCTCTGTAGCCTGTATATCTAATTGCAATACCAAGTGGCCCCTGAATAGACATTGTTAACCAGCCAAATGAAGCCAAATTCTTTTCCATTTTGGTTGGGAGAATTTCTAATAATACCATAATAATGTTAGCAAAGTGATTACCACAAATATTTTCACGTTTCAGTCGGATTGATTTTCGTCTGTTACCACATGTTGCAGGTTGGAGAAAACTTTTATGCAATGATTGGAAGCAAACGATGCTAATATTTTTTGAGTTTCATGAGAGAAATCAGTCACAACAGCCCTGTGGGCCCTACTTATTTAGCCCAACATCCACTGTTTGATCAGGTATGTGTGGTTACGTGTTATTTTTACTCGGGCGGGGTTGACCCATTTGAGTAAATGATTGCCGTAGATGAAATCGGTTAATGCTTGGTTTGGTTCAGCTGGCAATATGACACTATTACACCATGATCCTCACCATAATATTCAGTTGGCAAGATGGTTCATCTTTTGTAACGCAACTACTATTCGAATGCAGTTTATGTGAATTTTATGCATTTTACACTATATCCCTTTTGAGCCATGTAACTCAATTAAATACACTACTGTCCCTTCGGGGACATCCGATAAAATTGGAACGATACAGAGAAGATTAGCATGGCCCCTGCGCAAGGATGACACACACAAATCGAGAAATGGTCCAAAATTAAATACACTACTCTATTTGACCAATTTGGTGTTGCATATAACATAAAGGTCATGGGTTCAAGCCCTGGTGGGGGCAAAGTGGAGTAGATTAGGTATCGTTCAAAAAAAAAAGATGTTCAATTTTCATCTGCAATTTTGTAGTTATTTATGTTCAGATGAATTAGGGTTTATGTGTTTGCTTTAATTTTCAAGTACGGATTGTATATTTGATGATAACGAGACAAATTTCACACATGTTTACTTGATTTGTTGTTAGAGCTTATAATCATGGGCATTTTCAGATCAAGATCATGGATGGCAAGTTTCTAGATTGTATTGTTGAAGGACTAAAGAATAATTGGGATCGTCCGGGGTTTGACTCCGACCTTGCTCATCTTTTCTAAGACTGTCAGAAGAATTTTTAATTATTTAAACTAAATTTTATAATTACAAAATTCAAAAATTAAAAAAACCCCCTTATTATGATATAATTACTTTATATTCCACCTTTGTTTTGCATCATATTTTCAACCATGCCACACTAGAAATTTTTGGTAAGAAAATAAAAACCGAGTAGCTAGATGATGTTGTCAACATAATACTTTCCTTACTGGTTAGTAAGTGTACACGTTAGTAAATTAATTTATCAAAATCTTTTCTTTTAAATTTTTTGTTTCAGACTTCGTCTCAACGTATGCAACTCTTGCAAGTTATGTGGATTTATGTTTAATACACAAATCACCATTCTTCATAGAAGGTGAGACGTTTGAGTTTGTTGAAAAACAACTAAAAGAAAACGGGCACATGCTTACTATTGTAGTTGAAGGAACGGGTGAAGGGTTTCTTGCACAAAATAAATTACTAAAAGATGGTGGAATGTTGCTTTCCTATTAAGGTGTAATCACTCAAAATCTGTAATCATAGTATAAAGTTTTGGTTTTTGAGTGCGCGCATTTGATTCTCACGAAGGTTGAACAATTTTGAGAGAGAATTTATATGTGTGAACCTCCATTCTTGTGATTTTTATGCATCAACAGAAAATGTATCTTTGATTTCAGCTAACTAATCATGGGGCCGGGTAGGCATATGCTCTGAAATTTTTTATAAAAATATTGTGATACATACGAAATTATTTCAAATTAAGGTACATAATTTCCAATGAATTAAATATTCTTAACTAAGTAAAAGATTATAAAAAATTTTATAAGCCGCCCGTGATTCATCGCGGGTTATAGGCTAGTGTTTATAATAAAAACTAATAAACACATATTAAGAATTTTTAAATAATTATTATGTATAGTTTGTTATAAATATGATTAATAAATAAATATAATAAAAACCAAATCCACCAAATTGTTATATCAAAGGATTCCAAACGTAACAAATTGTTATATATTATAGGCAAAAAAAAAAAAACCCAAAATAATTAAGTCAAATAAATGGTAGAAGTTCAAACAATTTGACGTTACCTTTTAAGTTTAATGTATAAACATATATTTCGAAGTTCACCCTCACAACTTCACTAACAATATACTTACTGATTTATCTTCAATATAAACAAGTTGTCAACACTCCTTACAATATGGATCAAGATTTGAATGAACAAGTTATCAACGGTTTTCTCAAGTCGCCAAAGGCATAAATGTAGCATTTAGTAATTACCTTTTTAATTACTAATATGAATTATTTGCTTTGATTTAGTTATTGTTCTTATGATTTGTTAAAGTGTATGATTCAATTGTGTTCCTATGTTGTTGTTTCTAGAGTTTAGTATTATGAAGTTGATTATGATTTTTATTAGTGGTTTTATGTTTTTGAATTTTTCATTTATTATGTATGTTTATAATAAAAACTAATAAATACATATTAAGACTTTTAAAATAATTATTAGTAAATGATTATGATAAGGCGATTTTATCATTAAAATATATCGTTAAATGTTATATTCAGAAAATTTCATTGTGTGTCAATTATAATTCTATATGCAAATGAATAGAGGTGTTAAATTATGAGGGTCTAACTTATATTTTATGAATAACGTGTTTTGTGTTACGTTAATAAAAACAATGATGTTTTGTTACTTTGACATTTCCTCCGACACAATTTTCTTTTTTATTAGCGTACCCGCAATCAAAGCCAAATATTTTAACGATCATGTTTTAGGTACTTTGTTCGTAACACCAATACAATGTGTAATATTACGTTAAAAAAACTATTTATCATGAACAAAGCGCGTGCATCGCACGGGCCATGTTGCTTTGTATTATATAATAAATACTAAAATCGAAGATAATGGCAACAAACCTTTTAAATTATCAAAATTGTAAAGAACTTCAAGTCCTCTGTACCTAGGAAACCAACAAACAACAACAAACCTGTTGGTAGATAAACGAAGGCCACTTTTGTCCATATATCTACTTAGCCACTTTGATTGGCCTTTAAGATTTTAGTTCTCATTTTCACTCTTAAAACTTGTTAAGTTTAGTATTCTAATATTCTTTATGACTTTATGCATATAGTATTTTCTTTTAACTTGTCGAATCTAATGCCATATTGATTTTGTTCTTGACCGTCCATTGATGAGTTAAAGAAATATGAGAAAGTTATTCAAGTATTCAGTTTTGTTTATAAAGGATATTTATTTATATTTATATTTATTTATATGTTAAAAAAGTTTTATATGTTTTCCAAGTATATTTTGTTTTTATTTATACCAAATCTGTTCAAATCTATGTCGAATAATTATTAGATGATCAAAACGATGTTAATTATAACAAATTAAATTAAAATAATAAATATAACAATAAATTTGAAATGTCAAATTTTACCATCTTTTACTTGCATTTTTATTTTGTTAAAAGTCATTTTGAAGAATATAACTAATATTCCATGCATAACTATACATTTGTTTTCTTTGTATATGTTAAAGTTAAGTTATTCTATATAATTGCATAATTATGCAGTATGACTTTTGTCGGAATTGGTTTAAACGAAAATAAATGGATACTTTAGTAGCCTATAAAATTGCTTTGTTATATTACTGATTTTAATAAAATAACAAATTGAATACTTGGGGAGTTGGGGTTATCAGAATAATCAGTTAAATCAAATATAGTGAATTATAATTTTCTAGTGCTGATTCATGTCAAAAGCACTACTTAAATTCTTAGATGTGACATTGGTAAAGACCAAAAAGATCCAAAAAATGAAAAAAATACAAGGGCCACATGAAATTGGCAACCAAAAGATTTAAATATTCTATTTTCCTTATCTTAATCATCTCAAACCAAACATAAAAGATTCTATGATGATACAAGTTGGATAAGTTTGGTAATGGTGTTTGATGATACAAGTTGGATAAGTTCGGTAATGGTGTTTGAGACTTTAACAAGTTAATAGCTATAGTGGGTTGTTTAAATTTTAAATGGTAATAAAATTTGCCGTCAGAGTTTTTTGGTTGCCACCGATTGCTCGTCGGTTGGTGACGTATACGGCACCCTACGTCAGGTGGAGCTTCCGTATGCTGAAGGAAGATGAGACAAAAGGTGTGAGGCCCACTTGTATTACTTCTCTCCCTTTTTATTTTTTTTTTTCTTTTATTTAAAAAGTGTGGAATACATTGTTACCCATTTTCTTCTATTTTTTTCCACCTCCTATGAATATCCACTTCAAACATTTCATTTTTCACATAATTTCTACTACTTTATTTCACCTTACAATCTTCTTTCACACTACTTTTTTTTCACCATACAACCTTCACACAAAACTTCTTTCACTCTACAATTATCATATCATAAATAGATTCTAATTCCAATATACTAGTAGATTTTGTTAAACAAATGACCCTTTTTGATCTATCGAAGGGCAAGGTAACCACCGAAGCACAAAAACGCAATAGGTAGGTAAACTTACCGAGTTTTCAAGAAAAAAAAATTAGTTTTGAAAGATAGGAACTTTCTTGCAAAATACATATCAAGAAGTATTAAAGACCAAGAATATAGATTACTAAATAACCTTTATATTCATTTATGAGTAATGATAAACCTACGTAATTTACATAATGGTTTAACTTTGAATTTTTGCATGCCTCAAGTGAGTGAATGAGATAATAAGCATTAATTTAACACAATATTGTCTAGTTTATTAAAAATAATTAAATGAAGTATAATTTTGACAATTATTAAATACTTCGTATAAACTTTAATACTACCTCCGTATCAAAATAAGTGATACACTTTCTATTTAGGGGTGGAACAAAATAAGTGATACACTTCTAAAACTTACCTTATTTGGTAAAAAAGTGGGACACATTCTCCACTAACTATTTACTTTAATAAAGTGAAATTACCCTTTTACCCTTACTTTTACTTTTAAACATCATTAATATCACTACATTCCAAAGAAGTGGGACTCATTATCTACTAACTATCCACTTTAATATAATTTAAACCACTTTTTAGTCTTTTGCCTCAAAAACCGCAATTCTTCAAATGTATCACTTATTTTGATACGAAGGTAGTATAATTATAAATTCAATCTGAGAAAAACCTTTTACTTTTAAGCAAGTTTCACTCATGTAAGGCCCACTTGAAAACGTCATTCACGTAACGACATTACCATCCGTAACTCTAACGAAAAAATATCATTCATCTCAAAAACATAAAACCCCCAAAACCTAGCTGTTTCACTTTGGCTACTCATAGTCCACACACCCCTTTCTCCACCGTCCTTCTAGAATGGCCGCCGCCACCGCTACCGCCTCCGTCGCCACCTCCATCACCACCAACACCACCACCCGCCTCTCCAAACACTCCCTTTTCAAACCCTTACAGAAAACCTTGCCCCTCACTCTAACCCACAAAAGAGGTTCAACAATTTCATCAAAAAACCCACTCCCCGACGTTATTTCATCATCCGAATCATACCCGGATGATAAAAATTCAATCTTGTACGATGATGACGATAAACCCCGTGAAGAGTGCGGTGTTGTCGGAATCTACGGCGACCCAGAAGCTTCACGTCTCTGTTATTTAGCACTCCACGCGCTTCAACACCGCGGTCAAGAAGGCGCCGGAATCGTCGCCGCCACACCCGACGGTGTTCTCAAATCCGTCACCGGCGTCGGCCTAGTCTCAGAAGTTTTCAACCAATCAAAACTCGACCAACTCCCTGGTGACAACGCAATCGGACACGTCAGATACTCCACCGCCGGTCAGTCTATGTTAAAAAACGTTCAACCTTTTGTCGCCGGTTACCGGTTTGGCCGTGTGGGCGTTGCTCATAATGGCAATTTGGTAAATTATCAAACTTTAAGAGCTGAATTAGAAGAAAATGGCTCAATATTTGGTACTAGTTCTGATACTGAAGTTGTGTTACATTTAATTGCTATTAGTAAACAAAGACCATTTTTTCTAAGAATTGTCGAAGCTTGTGAGAAACTAAAAGGTGCTTATTCAATGGTGTTTTTAACTGAAGATAAGTTAGTTGCTGTTAGAGACCCTTTTGGATTTAGACCGTTAGTTATGGGTAAACGAAGTAACGGTGCTATTGTTTTTGCATCTGAAACTTGTGCTCTTGACCTAATTGAAGCAACTTATGAAAGAGAAGTAAACCCAGGTGAAGTTTTAATAGTCGATAAAGATGGTATTCAATCCCTTTGTTTAATGCCACACCCAGAACCCAAATCGTGTATCTTCGAACACATTTACTTTTCATTACCCAATTCGGTCGTTTTCGGGCGGTCCGTTTACGAGTCTCGCCGGAGATTCGGCGAGATTCTTGCCACCGAGTCGCCGGTGGACTGTGATGTGGTGATCGCCGTCCCGGATTCCGGTGTAGTGGCGGCAATCGGGTATGCCAATAAAGCGGGTGTCCCGTTTCAACAAGGGTTGATTCGGTCACATTATGTGGGTAGAACGTTTATTGAACCGTCACAAAGGATTAGGGATTTTGGGGTTAAATTGAAACTATCACCCGTTCGGGCAGTTTTGGAGGGAAAACGGGTTGTTGTTGTTGATGATTCGATTGTTAGAGGTACAACTTCTTCAAAGATTGTTCGGCTGTTGAAAGAAGCGGGAGCAAAAGAAGTTCATATGAGAATTGCAAGCCCGCCGATTATTGCATCATGTTATTATGGTGTTGATACACCGAGTCCAACTGAGTTGATATCGAATCAAATGAGTGTGGAGGAAATTAGGGATTTTATTGGGTCGGATTCACTTGCGTTTCTTGAAATCGATAGCTTGAAGAAGATGTTGGCTTCCGATTCACCGAATTTTTGTTACGCGTGTTTTTCGGGGAATTATCCGGTTTTGCCGAGTGGTATTGTGAAACGGGTTGGTGATTTTGTTGATGATGGATTGAATGGGAGTATTGATTCGATTGATGGTGGTTGGCTTCAAGGATCAAAAGATCAGAAAGGGGAAGAAAAGGAAGAAGATTTAGATGTGAATTATGAAGAACAAGATGGTAAAGTTGCTGTTTAGTTGGAAAGATTTAATCTTTTTTTGTGGGGGTATTAAAGTTTCTTGATCTTGATTTTATGCAAGAAGACTTGTGTTTTAATATGTTCTTTTACTATAACCCTTTATGAATTTCTTCTTTGAATGGTTTTATCATTTATGGAAAATATGATATTATTAATAATCTTTAGTATTTACAGTTCCTTGTGGACTTTATAATCTTAAATACTCCTCCGTCCCTAAATAAAGTTCTCATTTCTCCTTCAAGTTTTATCCCTAAATAAAGTTCTCATTTCTCAAATTAAGGGACCCACTTAATATTATAATATTATTATCAATGTTTTCACCACTAACTATCTCTAAAAACACTTTTTCTCTCAAATCAAACCTTAGACTACCCGTAATGGGTGACCAAACTAAGTTTGGTCACCCCTGCCACCTCTGCGCCACATCAGCTTTCTCTCTCCTAATCAAACACATGACCAAACAGCGACCAAACCCCCGTAACGGGTGACCGAATCGGCGACCAATTTTTTTTTATTTTTTTTAAGAAATTTCGTTTTATTAATATATATATTATATAATATTTATTTTATATATAATATATTATTAAATTATTAATTATTAATATATATATATATATATATATATATATATATATATATATATATATATATATATATATATATATATATATATATATATATATATATATATATATATATATATATATATATATATATATGTGTGTGTGTATAAGAGAGAAAGAGGCAAAACCGGCGACCAAAGAAACAGCCGAACGGTCGAGTAGTCGACCTTTCAGGGTGGGGGACGCGTCGGCGGTGATCGGGTGTAACGGTGGGGGACGCGTCGGGTGGCTTATGTGGCCGGTCGCGACCGAGCTTCCGGTCGTCCAATACGCCCGGTCTTATATTTTAATAAAAAAATAATACCAAATACCCCATCACTAACTATCTCCTAAAAAGTTGTGCCCAAGAGAAATGAGAACTTTATTTAGGGACGAAGGGAGTATCTGTTTCTGAATTCCTCATTTGATACCCCAAGAAATGTACGTTCGGGTATCATGTTTGGATGATGTTATAATGTTTTAGTGTAAATGGTAACCAAATGCAACCGTCATCATCAAAGCTATCTTATATACTTCCAAAATTAAGTAATACACTTTGTATTTCACGGTTTTTGAGGTAAAAATTATAATGAGGGTTAAATTAGATTAATTGGATGGTTAGTGGGGAATGAGTCCCATAATTTTTGAATAAAGTAAGGTTAATGATATTTAAAAGTAAAAAGTAAGGGTATAAAGGTCATTTCACTTTATAAAGTAGGTAGTTAGTGGGTGTGGATCCCACTATTTTTTTACCAAATAAGGTAAAGTTTTAAAGTGTATCACTTATTTTGAATCACTCAAATATGAAAAATACATCACTTATTTTGAATCGGAGGGACTAGTAAAGATGATTGATTGGCTGTTAAGGAACCATTAGTTAAGCATAAAGGACGTTTTTAAAAGAATCATCAAGAGCCTTGTAAAAATATGTAGGTACAAAAAGTGAGTTGTATTTTGAATGTGAAACCGGTTTGGTAAATAGTAGAACCGGGGTCAAACATGGGTAGTTAATGGTTATAGGTTGGTTAGTTGGTTTTGTCAGCATTCATACCAAAAAGTTGGGTATCTTGTAGAATCAATACCATGAGGAAAGACGTTCCAAAATAGAATGAAACACATATGTGAACGCATGTACAAATAACGGCTTTGTATTGACAAATTGGAGGAATTGGATAGATTCTTGGTACATATTCACATGATTTTATATCTATTTTTAGTGACGTTGAGATTAAAGGAATACTTATTGTGGGTCCATCAAATTTGTTGACAAATTTATAAAACCAAACAATAATGAAGAAAATCCCTTCATACATCATATGAAGGCAAGATGTAGATACTCATACTTCTACCCGAAGATAGAGAGATTTTTTCCAAGAAAAATATCTAAGTGTTTGGATACTTGGTTTTGAAATCAATTATCTAAGTGTTTATTCATCACAATTTCACATCCAAAAGAAGAACACATCCAAACACGTATCATAATTTTCTAAATAATTTATGAGAAACTAACACATAATATTTTAAGATATGAATACGGACATTGAGACCTATGATGCAACCCAAACATCAACACAAAAACGAAATACCATAAACGCATTTGATGAATCAGCCATTCTCAGCTTTGTCAAAAGCATTGGATTTGTGCTTTGGTGTAAATCTGAATCCATCCGGAACCTTACCAAGTAACATCTCAGATATTTTAATCTGCACAAAAAATAATAAGAATTAAAAAAATAATTTTAGGGAGATGTAAGTTATGCAGTTAAAGTTGTACCCAGTCAGCTGCAGACTCAGAAGCCATTAAAGTCTCGAGGTCATCACGACCAAAGTATGTGGGTGGGCGTGAGTTCAACCGTTGAGGGAGGACTTCCAAAAGGCCAACGGGAACGTATCGGTATGTGTAACTAAGCCATTCTAGCAAGAAAGATCTGGTTGTCTCCACACCTGTATACCCATAATATTAGAGTAAATACCATCACAATATTAATTAAAAAAAAAAAAAAAAAAAAAATAGTTGGAAAAGAAACAAGTCAAACGGGTTGAAAGTTACCAAAAGTTTATTTTTTTAATGCATAAAACCTCCTGAATCATTTTATTCAAAATCTCAAACTATTAGCGATATATACTTTGTAATCATATGTGACATACTAACTGTTAATAAAAAGCTAAAAACTTTGGACAAAAAATATGTGCCTAAATAATCAGTTTCGACTCGCTACACAAAAGTTAGAGTCACATGAGTTAACGCACAAAGTCTCGCCTAATAATAAAACTCTATAAAACATTTAAAGTAGAATGTTTTTTATAGGTTTATCTGATTAACACAAAAGAATAACTAGCACCAAATACATACCTTTAGTGTCAGAACCCCAATGTTGGAGTCCAAAACCTACAAAATCTTTAAAAATATTCAATCGTTCTCCAGAACTAATATCCCAATCCCTCTGCTCCTTAATTTCAGTAAAAAGCCAAGGCTACACGCACAAAAAAATAAAAATCAAACAAAAAGTTCAGAATAATTTCAACAAAAAAAAAAGTCAAAGTCAAACTTTTAGTTAAAAACACACCTTCACTAAACCTCCACGAGCAATCATGCAGGAAGAAAGTTGTGGACACTCGGTTTTGTGTTTTCTCCAATCTGAAAATGAAAAAATGTCTCCATTTCCAATAACTTGTAAAGTTTCAGGGGCCTTTTTCGTACATTCATAAACATATTCCCAATTGGGTAGTTTGGTGTAACGTTGTTGGCGAGTTCTACCATGAATAGTGACTGCAGTTGCTCCCCATTCCCAAACATCACCTATTACAGAACCAATTTTACTTCTACCTTCATAGTAACTTATTCGAGCCTGAAACCAAATTAATAAATATAAATAAATAAAAATTCAGTAAATACAATGTAATTACCATTTAAAATTAGATACCTTTATAGTTATTGGGATGTTGACTAAACTAGAAACTGCCCGAATAATATTTTTCATCCTTGAAGGTTTTGCAAGGAGAGCTGACCCACCCCCTTTATTAACCACAAGATCAATCGGGCAGCCCATATTTATATCAATAAAATCAACTGAACATTCTTCTTCAATTAGTTCAACCGCCCGAGTAACTGTATCCGGATGTGCACCACATATTTGTACTCCAAATACATTTTCAGATTCATGTCGTCTTAATAACGCCCATTCTGCAGGGTGACCCTATTTATAAATAAATAATATTAAAACCTCATAAATCATTAATATTGAGAAATACGTTTACAAACCTGTAGAAGATTTGTACACATTGCCATTTCACCACAGGTTATATCTGCACCTAAGCCTTTACAAACGCGTCTAAAAGGTAGGTTTCCAACTGTAGTTAAAGGGGCGAGATATAGTTTATCCCTAAAATCAATTAATTTTCTTTCACGTGTGTGTAACTTTAAACTTTTATCTGTTTCTATATTCTCAGCAGTTGAAACTGATTCTAATTGTGTATCCACATCTTTCTCCTTCAAACATCCACCTGTCATAACATACAACGAGAATGTATTTTACCTCAAAAAGATTTTGATACCTTTAACTGACAGAAAAAAAATGATTCATAATTAAATTTCTGAAAACTGACTTTTGTAGTTTTTAACTAATTTTCATTTTTAAAAATTAGAGGAATCTACAACTAAACGCACCATTAGTTTCTTCAACAGAATCACATGGATCATTATTGCCATTTTCATTTGCGACATTAGAAACAGTTTGACTTTCTTCTTTATTATCAGCATCTGGTTTACCATTCCATTTTGCTGGGCCCTACATTTCAAATAAAATCATTAATTTCTCATTTTACAACTAATTTGGGGTGAGTAAAAATCACATTCATACCAGTAAACCAAGAGCTTTGAGTTTAGCATCTGCTTTAGGAAACTTCATTTTGTTCTTCCTCAATAACATCTGGACTTCTTTCTTCAATGCATTAACTTCAGAGTTTTTATGAATATTTGCAGTAGAAACAACATATTCACTTCTATGTGTACCTAAATATCTACAGCCCAATCCATATGGGCATGCATTTTCATCACTGTCAAACGGACACTTTCCTTCTAAATCAGCAGGTTTCTGCATTCAAAAATATTAGCATAAACGTTATAGTTTTAGGGTTAGTTAGGGTTAATCCTTAAACTTCTTTTCACTTGTTTGGCGGTTTAATTTTTAACTTGGCATTTTGTAAGTATTAACATGCTATCACAGGTCACGCTAGCTTTTTTAACAAGTCAACCAGAGTTTAGGATAAAATCACTGCGACATAATTTTTTTAAGGGTTAAAACTAGGGGTGGCAATCAGGCCGGGTTTGGGTTAGCAGGTTGGCGGGTTGGAATCAGTCAACCCAAACCTAACCTGTTTAGAATTTTGGGTCAGAGAAATCAGCCCTAGCCTGGACACAGTTAAACCATGGTAACCCACACACGACCCGTCTGACAAATATAACTTAAAAGGTTGGTGGGTTATTAAATGGGTTAGCGGGCCAGAACCAGGCTTTCAGAAATAAATAACTGGCCAAAATACAATTGTAATCGTGAGGAAAACAGAGATTCAGAGATGGTTTAGAGGATTTTATAGTATTTGCAGCCTTTTAAAAAAAAGCTTTATAAAACTAAACGGGTTGGCGGGTCGACCTGTTTATACATAAGTCAACCGAACCCGGCCTGAATTATAAACGAGTTGGGCATGGCGACCCGTTTTGACCCGGAATTGCCGAGCTACGGGTCGTGTCGGGTATTGCCGCCCCTAGTTAAAACACCATATAAGTGTGAGTTTGAGGATAAAAACATAATTAACCCTTGGTTTTATTAGCTGTCAAGTGGTAAAAGGATGTAATAATTCATAACAATGTTTACCTGAGCTAAAAATGCTTCAATATCATGGTTAAAACAACACTTATCACCGTAAGTACATGAATCTAATTTTCCTGTTTTTGTAACCTCAGAGCAGAGATAACGTGTGGATTTCTTTTCCTGCAAGTAAAGTGTCATGTATCATTAGATGATGATTTTAGAACTACCATTTACATTTCTGACTAGTAATTAAACCACCCTTACAGGCTTACATAACTTGTCATATTCCAATATTCAACTTTACATCTGCCTAAACACTCTCACATGTACATAATTTTTAAACAATATAAAATATCACTACCTTGAGAAACTTTGAGTAATATAAAAAGCACATGTGACATATCCGATCGAAATATGCACATTGCTTAATTTAAATCAAATGGATCAACAAAATCCGCCCAAAAAACAAAATATATCCCCCTGAAAAAGCACCAATTTTCTTTTTCAAATCGAGACAGCATTTTTATAATATTAATTGAAACACTGTGCAAAATTAGTCACTCAAAAACGAAATTATAAGCATATTCACAAACAGTACCTGTTGTCTTTCTCTCTTGAACTGTCTTCTCGGTATCTTCTCCTTAATAACAGGTGCGGAGGCGGTGGTGGAGGCAGCAACGGCGTCGCTTGATAATCCATTTCCGTCACTGTCGAGCCTTTTAGGTGCAAGACATAAAAATTCCTTCTTTATCGGAACTATTGCTTGCTCCACCATCTCTTCTACTGTCATTTCAATAACCGGCTTTCGAGCTTGTCGAGGCGGCTCCGTCGGAAGCTTCTCAGGTTCTCCGGCCGTAACATCCGTCTCCATTGATTCCATCGCCTCCACCGGCTCCATCGGAAGCGACTGTGGTTCTCCGGCTATAAGATCCATCGCCATTGGTTCGCTCGTCTCCACCGGCTCCGTCGGAAGCGTCTGTGGTTCTCCGTCTATAACCACCGTCGCCGTTGATTCCATCGCCGGCTGAAGCAGTTTATCTCAACGTAGAGTTAAGAACCGAAGGGTTTGTTTTAGGGTTTTTAAGCAGTCGTTGAGCGAGTGGTGGTAGTGTATATCACTGTATCATAATAAAAGGCGGAAAGATAAAGAATCAACTAAACGTCGTCGTTGCGAATATATACGGTTTATACTACCCTTTAATGTGTTTACCCAAAAGTTTAATGATCTTCCTAATTTCATACTTCCTCTGTTTCAAAATAAGCACTTTAAAGTTCACGATTTTTAAGATAAAATATGATAATGAAGATTAATTAGATTAAATTGTATACTACATTAAAGGAGATAGTTAATGGGTGTGGGCACCGCTACCTTTTACGTATCACTTATCTTGAAACATCCAAAAATGAAAAGTGCATCACTTATTTTGAAACGAAGGAAGTATTTAATAATTCGTCTCACATCGATAGGTGATGGAAACGAAACATTCTTTATAAGGAGGTCCATGCCAAAAATAAAACTATACACCTCCGGACAAAGCTGATAACATTATGCAACGAGGTTTTAGGTTGTTACATCATATATAATTAATCTATCTAATGGTTATCTTAAATATGGTTCTTGTTGTTGATGACTTACTGAATCAGGTATTGTTCGGGTTGCTTTTGAGCGAAAAGACTAAAATTCTAGCGAATCGGAGCAAAACCGAATAAGTGCAAAAAAGTCAACTCAATGACTTCGAGAAGAGGAAATGAAGATAGAGAAAGTGATTTGTGAAGAATGAAACATGTTGATTTATATGAATACTTGGAGTTTGTGTGTACTATTTTTTTTCTTCAAAAGTAGGTTAATTATAGGGATGTCGTGACTGTAAGCGTTGAAATTAACTTTCATGAGATTCTTTTAGGTCATTATGATAGTTCATTATCATGTACTTATACATCGATTCTTTGACATACATACACATGGGGCGTGCAAAACTCGATTTGGACCAACACAATCGATCTCAAACCGTATGTTTTCTTCGGTTGTCTGTTCTGATTTTGGTTCAACCACATAAACAATCAACTTATAATTCACAAAATACAACCATAACAAAAGATCTAGAAACAAAAAGCTTAAAACTTCAATCAACTCCTCATCATAAACAAAACCAAGTTCAAATACCATGAATGTTAAAGATCATATATATAGATATAAGTATAGATATATAATGAAATAAATGGCTAAAAAGCTCGATATATGTAATTAAGTTTAGTAAAAGACCCCACCTTGATCTGTACTTGCAAAAAACTAATGAACGAATGCACTTGCGATATATGTTTAGTATGCACAAACTGATCATCTCGGGGTTTAAGTGGGTCCTCCCTTTTGGTTTGAATCATGCTTAGTGGCTGAACTGCCATTTTGCTGTTGTTGCTGATTTTGATTTTGTTGTTGCATTTGATGAATTTGTTGTTGGTGTAAATGAAACATTTGTGGGCTGATTGAGAGTTGAGAAAATTTAGTTGTGTCTCCGTTTAGCTCTGCGGTTGTGATTTTTAAACGTTGAACCTCGGCAGTTAAAGCCTCATTTAGAGCTATCATAAAATCATCAAAATTAACATTAACACAGTTTCTGTTGCATTTTATTGAAAAGGGTAACTTTAAAATAGCATTAAAGGAGAACGGGTCAAATTGGTTGAAAGTTGTTTGTAAGTGTATTCAAATGCTTACAAACTCTTATACCAAAAGGCATATCATCATCAAGCATAACTTGAGCAACTACCAATCATATCTTATATTCACATAATTACCAATTGCTGTTCTTGTGTATAAATGTAAAAATGGGATTAAAATAAGAATTACATTTGTATAAAATCTTTGTTTATAAAAAGAACATAGAATCATACCATCTCGAAGCTGGGCTTGCTGTTCCATAGCTTGCAACCGAAATTTCAGCTCGTTATTTTGACTAGTGAGTCCTGCTGAATCCCTCTGCAAATTAACGAATAAATACAAAACAATAAAATGAAACTCTTTTAGTCGAAAATAAATTTGAAAGATTATGAAAAATATATCAGAAAACCCACCTGCAATAAGGTAAGTTGTGCAGACAATGTTGTCGCTTCAGTCTGTAAAGTTTGAACCTTGTGTTCCAATTCTGTGATGTAACGCATTTTCCGTTCTTTTGATCGAGCAGCAGACTGACGATTAGCCAAGATTCTAAAGAAAAACAACAAATATTATTTTTTTAGTTCAATTTTCTCACTATTTAATTTTTCAATATTTATCAGAATTAATGTGTATATGATGCAATAAAGGTTAATTTTGTCTGAAGTACCTTTTGGCTCGTTTTGGATCATTTAAAGCAATCTCAGCAAGTTTCTCGTTAGCCATAATTTTCTTAAGCTCAGCCCCAGTAAACTCACCATTCCCAAACTCTAAACTAAACGTATTTGAATTCGAGTCAATCGAATTATTAGGAGACAATTGACTAATATGCCCTCCGCCAGGTGAAGGTGGAAGCTTAGGTGATTCATCACCAAAACTCATCCTCCCCATAAAACTATCCATTGAAACACTTCGATAATGTCTAGTTGTTGGAGCAATATCTCCACCTGCACTCCTTTTAACAGATCCTGACCGTTGAATATTATGGGACCCACTTTCATTCACACTACTACTTGTTGCTTCATTATCACTACTATCACCATTATTTGTTTTTGTACCACTTGCTCTACTATCCAAATCTTCACGGTTTTCGGTTCCAGACGAATTTAAAGTATCGATATTGTCTAGATTCATATAAGCAGAGAACAAATCGTCTACAACTTCACCTTCTGATTTCTTGTCTCCCATTCCTTCGGTAATTGAATCGGTTTTTTCCGAACTCAATTCCCGTTTGACCAATTGGATCGGTTTTGACCCTTGATTGTTGTCTCGAGAAGATGGGCTTCTTAACGGAATCAACGGTGGTGATGATTGCAAGATTGTTGAGAACCCAAATGGGATATCGCTATTTGATCGTCTATGTGCTTTACGTGGTGGAAGATTTTCACCGGTTCGGGTCAAATTTCCTCTCCCGAAAGGTGAAGAAGGTGGTAATAAAGAGTGTTGATTCACATTAGCATTAGCATCACGTTCTTCCATTGAAATATCACCAATTAGTTGTTCAGATGAACGTGATGAAGGTGAATCACGATATGGTGATGGACTCAAAGGTGGGAGCGAATCGAGCGGGAAAAAAGATGGTTGTGATAATGATCGGGAATGTGATGGACTGGGATTATGATTAAATGTCGGTGAAGAACTCCCAATTTTATGATTATTTCCTGAATTTTGTGTTACTGGAATCTGTGAGTAAGGCGAGACCGGAGGAAACTGCGGGTGAGACGGTGGCATTCCGGATCGTTTACTGGTGTTATCGATGTTATTATTTGGGGAAAATTGTCGATTTTGTGAGCGAAATTGGGCTGTGTTCAATTGAGGTATATCAAGTTGGTTAAAAGTAACAGGCTTTTGTGGTTGTGGTTGTTGTTGTTGTTTAGGAAGTGATGATGACGAAGTCCCAAATGAAGATCGTACTCTTTGGATCATATCACTATTTCCTTCCTCAGTATCACCCATTTTGTTTTCAATTTCCCCAATTCTCACCCAAAAACAGTAATCAATCAATCAATCGATCAAATTGAATTAGTTTAATTTGAAAACCCTAGGCGCAGTTTTCAATTTTCAGCTCAATCGCACAGAAATGTGAAACAGATGATAAAAACACCTAATACAAACAACAGAAAGGAAATAAAAAACTTAATTCTAAACATCACCGACCAAATTCAAACCCTAATCCAACAAATTGAGACAAATTTGACCGAAAAGCAACATAGTAAAACGGAATTCAGAAACAAACATAAAAAATCAATTCTACAAACAGTTTACCGGCGAAATTTGTCGGAAATTAATGACGACCGACTGGGGCAGAATAGCAGGGGTTGGTATGCAGAAATGGTGACGGAATGGACGAGAGAGTGTGTGTGTGTGTTTTTTCTCTCTCTAAAAATTGAGCAATTTCTCTCACTAAAAATAATAATTGTGTGTTCTATATATCGATGACGAGGACTTGTACACGGATTTCATGACTGCTACTACTTGTTGATGGTAATGAATTACGCGTGAATTTTAATAAGGGTTTTGATTGAAACTGAATGTGAATTTGGGGCGAATTTCAATTTCATTCCGACCGATGTTTAACTTTGACTAGTAGACTAATCCAAAAAACAAACAATTTATCTCCCCCATCACCGCAGATCATGGAGCAATGAATCTCTCCTAGACATCTTTTTATTATTTCCTTCCAATACTTTTCTTTTAGTAAATTACAAAAGTAGCCCCTTTAGTTTATATGAAAAAAATCGAACATTTAACTCCAATATAAACGGCTAATTGGTATTTCTAGGCTGTTTCCAAACATTTTACTCTCACAGTCTCACCATTAAGTTTATATCATGTTAGTTAATGAAACTTTAAGAATGTCATACAATTATCCCACTTTATAGATGATTTATTTAAGCATGCAATTATTTATAGACAAACATATAAAACATAAAGTTACGTTTATTCATAGAAGTTGAAACCTAGAGTTGAGTGTAGCCTTCATGCGCCAATATGATGTGGCATCCTCATTTGGCGCCGCCATGTCCATGCCACGATAATGCTACCTTCATGTGCCATTTCGCACACGAGTTCTATGGCACAAGCTATAACATGATTTTAGTATGTGGTATGAGTGATGAGTATTTTAGTAGGTCTCGGAAGACGTATAGATTTAAATTATGAGTGAATGAGTATTTTTAACGTGTAATGTGTAAAAGAAGAATGGTTATGTAGCTCTTTGACTTGGAAGTTGGAACTATGCCCAATATTATAAGGGAATAATAAGTTAGTAGAAGTTTCTTTAGTATAAAGATTCAAAAGGGCATTCTTGGTATTTATTATAAAACTACGCATTCAATCTACCGTTTGTGGTATAGCGACCGCCAAATGTCATATGTCTAGTATTAGAAAGGTTTATACTTTATTATTTCTTCCATCTTAAGAGTTCCCAAAATAAATTCCAACCAACTTTTTTTAAAGGTATGAATAAGTCTTTAATTTGGTTGCTTTAGAGGACTCTAACTTATGCCGTGAATCGGTTTGGCTAGTTGATATGAGGCCTCGAATGAACAAATTCAATGAAAGGTTCACGGTTACGATTACAAAGTGAAAATGCATCGGATGAAGATATTCTTTATATACACATTTATGGTGAAAAGGGAACTGTTCATTAAGATTTAACAAAACCCCGTTTAACAAAGCATATCCGTTCCGTAATTCAACATATATTATTAAAACATATAAATTTATGTTGTATATACTACCTAATAAATCTAATCTTCTTGAGAGCCGTGGACATCTTTTATATATCCATTTTAATAAATGATAATTGAATATATGAACTTTCGCTTTTTTTAAAATGTGATACAAACGTATAATTTAAGTAGATTTATATTATTAATGGGGTTTTTTAACTCATATCTTAAGGGCGCGAGATAAGAAAGTAGTTAATATATTTCGTAGTATTAAAATAATAAGGGTTTTTCTAACATATGCCTCCTAGGCATATGTTAAGGTGAATTTAATAAAGTCAAAATTTCTTAAATTGTAGCAATGAACATCTAATAAACTCAAATTTGATAGTTTTAAGTGATGTATTAAATGATTTTTGTGGAATTCTTAGAAAGTTTAAGATCATTAATTCACCTTAACATATGCCTACGGGGCATATGTTAGAAAAACCCAAATAGTAATTTACTTTTTACATTAAAAAGATTAGATTTAAAGTCCCGCCGCAACGCGCGGGGATAGGATACCTTGTATATCTACATTAATTTAACATAAATTCAACCATCTATATTGATGGTCAACAAGATGAAACGATTAATTAAATATAAACTCGCTAGAGGTGCTTGTTTGGTTGGATCGATTTTATCCGAACCAAATTGGTTGATACTAATTAGTTTTTTTTGAATCTCAAAAATTAATCGAACCGTCCAAACTATTTTTTAAAACAAACTGATCAAAACCAGATTATAATTGCGTTGGTAGAATGTTACAATTCAATTTATTCTCGTAATATAATTTTTATCACGACGTTCATACAAAAGTATAATACGTTATTAATGATAATAAATTTGAGTTCTAGTATTATGAATTTATTAAATAGTCAATTCATCGATCAATCTAATAATTTGACAAACAAAAAGAAAGTAATATTTGAAAATGTCCCTCACATATCGATACAACGTCAAGTGTATCAACGATAATTACGAAGTTGAATGACTAACTGTTGCCGTAATATATAAACCATAAAACTTTATGGAAGGTTTGTAAAATTATAGGTAGAAAAATGAGATAAGTATCGACTAGTAAGGAAAAGTAAATGAAGATACCATCCTTATGTAAATTTTTTAGCATATATGCTAACTATATATGAAAATAAATAAACATAAAATTACTATTCAGTTTGAATAAAATTACTATTCAGTTTATTTAGACTTTTTTTTTGGTTCTTAGAAAATCAAAATCAATCCAAAACCAAAATAAAGGTTCTGTTTTTTCAAAACCAATTAAAAAATCAAAATTTTGAACCAAGTTGTCCAGTCCAAATTATCTAATTGAAAAAATCAATTATGTCTATCATGAAATGTTTTTTTAAAAAACATACCATTAAATTGCAATAACCCATATCTCTATCTCCATATCTCTCGGTGTATATGTAATACACACACTGACACACGTATAATATATAGATATATTATATTACTGTATTAAGAATTATTTCTGGTATGATGATGATTATCATGTCTAATTCTGACCATCACAATTCAAGATTGCACGTTGGGCCAGTAGATCTAACCGAATAACAGAAAAGGATATCAATTAACCTTGAACAACCATGTCGAATGTGAAATCAAATCATATTTAATTCTTCATGTTTTGTGACCTATTTTGTTATTCTAGTTTTATTGCAAAATCCAATTATTCGGTATGAGCAATAATATGTTTAGGTACAATAAAAAACAAATTAGTTGTGCTTTGCATGACCATCCTCAAAAATTTAATATAAACTATTAAAAAATTAAATTAATCACAATTTGGTCATAGGATCATATATTTAACAACAAAAACATCATTTGTAACAAACTAGTTGATAATCCAGTGCAAACACGAATATTGTTGAAGTCCAATCTCTCATTTGTTGAGCTTATGTATCGGTGATTTTTGTCACCGATATGATTTAAGTATATGGGATAAACTTATTTACCAAATGTAATCTTAATAAATATTGGACAAGTAATAGTGATGCGGAGTCACTTGTTTAAATTTATTACGATTAAAATATACTAACTCAACAGGTGTCCGGGAACGGGGTCTAAGGGGCGGAACCGCTGGCCGGGGTCGGACTTTGTAAAAACGCATGGAAAATCCGAATTCGAATTTAAAACTCGGTTTTCTAACCCGATGGATCCGACCTAGTGTTGGGTGATATTGAGCAGTTTTGGAACTGCCTTTGGTAGTTTTCGATGGTTTTGTGCAAGCATGAATTAAGGATTGTTTTTAGTCACTTCCTTTGGTGTGTTTTTCGTATCAAAGAAAATGATTAAATGTTCTTGAAAACACTGTGATTGTATGTGATTGAAGATTTTGCCATACTCACTGCCCAGGGAGTTAGAGGGTGAGTATATGACTTTTGCACAATCCTGGAGAGAAATGACGAATTTGGTGCCAAGTCTCATGTTTGTATGTTTAGTTGGGAGAGGAAGGACGGATTTTATGCCAAGTTTTATGTTTATATGTTTAGTTGTTTTTTATTCAGCTTTGCATGATTTTGAATATATCATTGATCGTATTGATGTTTTCTTTTATCTTAAGACTTATTTGTAATGTTCATGTCGAAAGTACATTGTTGTATAAGATATCACGTTATACAACTAAATTGCTATTGTATTCTTATTCAGCTTATTCTTGAACCATTCTTTATTTCTAAGAGCATGGGGTATGGACGTATGGTGGCTTAAGCCAAAGTGTCATATATGCGTCATGTCATTATTTCACATTTCAAATTCAAAAAATCTAAAATACCCCCTCTACCATCACTAAGATACCCCTTACTCACAAAATACCTTAATAAAAATACAAGATTTGATTCAACGACTAGGGATTGACGAGTGAATCTTACTTTTGGTATAGCATATGTTGTATTTTGGGTCATATGTCTATTCCGGGTAGATATGTCCCCGATTATTATTCTATTTTGGCATATTATGTAGATGTTAACTAGTATATTATGTATTCTAGATGATAAACTGATATCTTGTATTTTGAGGTTTTTTAAGTAAACTAATATTATGTTAGTTTAGTAAATGTTGGTTTTGAAACCTGGGTGTCACAAAATTGGAAAGAAAAGAAATGTATATGCGAAGGTAGTCAATAATCAAGCTTACAAAACCAATACTATACAAATTTAAGTCAAGAACCGAGCCATGGCAAACCTTCAAACAAAAAACCAACCGTGGTACCAAGCATTATCCCCGACCCGAGCAAAATCAGGTTCAACTCGGCTCAAATACAGACTAAAAATTGTCAAAAAAGTTGGGCCTCAAAGATGATATTAAACAGAAAATAGCCCATCTACAATAGTAACAATGCAGCAAAACACTTGCATACAATCCATAAAAAAAAAGAAAAACCCTGCATCATTCCTACAACTTCCACCACTAAACAGATTCACTTACCGAAAGCAAAGCATCTAAATAACTTTTTACCCGAAAACCGCTTACACAAAATGACAAGGGCAAAGCCGTCATTTTACTTGATCGTAATATACCGATTCGTCCCATGTTTGGCCCAGTAGTTTCTCAAATCAACAGGTGAAGACAAATCATGTCCTTGTGAAGCAAGCCGACTAATCAACCTAGTAAAAACCGTCCCACTCATCTTCCGACCGCCCATTCTCGAATGCCGTTTATTAGCCATTTGCGGTAACGGATAAACCGATAAAGTGGTCGTACAACACGCCGACTGCCAGCCGCCACTACCCCACTTGTAACACTGCCTTGCAACACCCGTACACGAACAAATCGGTATCGGCATCGTTGTTTCATCAAAACTAATCTGGTCCATTGATCCAAATTCCTGTGCATCCCACTCGGCTTTAGAACCGTCCGTTGTCACATTCCGGTTCAAATCTTCACCTACTTTCTTCTGCTTCTTAGACCTCGACGAACCACCACCACCACCACCACAAGATTTAACCTCTTTTTTCATCTTTCTACCGGGAACGGCGGTAACCGGGAAGGCTTCGGTTACGTGTGGGTCCCGCATGTAAGACGGTTGTTGCGTCAGGTGGCGGTTGTTGGTATGGGTTCGTTTGGTGCCTCGTTGCAGGTGGGTGTTCATGGTGGACTCTTGGAAACGTAAGGCGGCGATTGCGTTATCGCGTTCTCGGATTGCGTCGTTTCGGTCGGCGATTGCGGCGTCTCGTTGTTGGATCGCCATGTCGCGTTCTTCTGATGCTGCTTTTTTTTCGGCGAGTGCGCGGTCCCGTTCTTCGATTGCTGTATCGCGTTCGGTTATTATGTGCATGATTTTTCTGTTCATCAGCATTGCGTTTTGGTCTTTTACTTGGTATTGAGGCATCATGTTCCACTGCAATAATATATATAAAGTGTTCAAACAAAATTATTGGCGTCACTTGCCACCTCAGCAGGTTACCTATTTATCAATTATCAGGTCTCATCTACAAACTATGAAAAGTTCATTACCTGAGGATGAACTCCTTTGAAGTAATCAACTCTATGGCGCCCGTGCCCATTATCATCCATCTTGGTTTCAATTAGCAAGAGTGATTGTGAAATGACCGGTACATAAAATATTAAATCTGATTTAAATATTTATCATCATCTTGCACTGTATATCATCAACACCAAAAGTCAGATAAAAAATCAATTAGATGTAAATGATGTGAACTGATAGTGTGAAGTTGTACAAATAAACTACTAATTCGATAATCAAATCAAGCATACCATCTATGCTCTACTAATATCTGATATATAGTGGTAACTATTTATGATCATAAAAATAGTTGCTAGTTTTCCCAGATACGAGTAACATATAGAATAGAGATGATGCGGTGATGTGGTAATGATATAGATATATACGTATCTCTTAGTTACTCCTTGAGTATAGTGTATCAAATCTGAGAATCATAAAATTACTAATCATGTAAGCTTAATGTGTGGGCACTAGCAGGTTAAAGACGTCTTTACCCTTGTCCAATGAGGCAATGACACATTTTTCCAGCAATATAAGGGGAAAATAAACTTTCCTTTAGAGTGATTACATGGTAATAAACTGTTAAATATACATTCTCATTACTCAATAGAAGGGAAATTTTTAATGAGTGTCTTTCTTACTAAACTGTTTGCAACAATATAGTTATAAATCTTCAGTAATAAGATGTAAACTATCACCCACGTGTTATTTTAAATAAATTAATTTATAATTCCATTTGTTCATGGAAATGATTTTGCATAAAAAGGTGTTATCATTCATTCAATCCAATAATCGCCATAAGTGTCTTTCTAGTTTGATGGTGAGTAAAAATCAAACCATGAGGCGTAAACACCATAAATAATTTACAGTTCGAGTGATCTGTCAGGATACATATACTCTTTAGAACCTACAAAAACATTATCCGAAATAAACAAACCCTAAAAAAACAAATACCACTGCCTCTGCACCCAAATACATAAATTACTTAAATTAAGAGGTAATTTACTAATAATGCAGAGGTAAAATGCCTAAATCACCATGCAACAACAAAAAATCCCAAGTCTGAACTCCAACAGAAGACCACTTATCCAAATCTATAAGTTAAGCAGAATGTGTATACCCTAACTCAAAATACAACAAACAACACCACCAATGCACAAATTACTTAATTCAAAAGTAAATTCACTAAAAATTAACCACACAACAACCATCAAACGCCACTATAGTCTATAGATCATAGAAAAAAATCAACGAAAAATCGACGTCGTTCTGGTAAAACAAGTAGATATATTCTCCGTTTCGATTAACAAGCTTCTACAATAGATCAACGACACTGTTCCGCTAACAGTACGATAGTTGAAAGTTTTAGGGCTTTTTCAGAAATCGAAAAAGTGGCTAATTAACTTGATGCTACTGAAGTCTGTAAATCAAAAACAGCTAGTAAAATTTACAGAGATGACTTACAGATAAGGAAGAAGATGATGATGATGATGACGTAGTGTTGAAATGGCCACCGTGAGGGTATATCGCCGCCAGGTGAAAAGCCCTACTTTTTTGTTTTAAGATCAACACCGGTTGTGTGTGGATGTATGTGTGAGAGAGATATGAGAGAGAAAGAGAGTGTGTGTGTGAGATAGAGAGAGAGAGGAACCCAGTCGTTTCTAAGATTTTGTTCTCAGTATTTTAGATTTTCTTTCATAACTAATTGCACATTTTCTGTGTTATTTACATAGGCATGTCACAATTAATTTACATAGGCATGTCACAATTAGGTATGTTTGGTAAATCGAAATGAAAATTGAAATAGAACAGATCAGTTTGATAGAATGAAAAAATCTGTACCTTTTACCAAAAAGGAATGTAATACGAAGTAGGTAATTTTATCAGGATTATATGATTTATTCTGTTTTAAAGGATTTTCATTCCTTATTAGTGGATTTTTTTTCTTAATTATATTGAAGAATGAAATGCAAATTCATAATTTAATATTTTTTAAATGAGAAATGATATTTGTTGTAACGACCCGAAATTTGTAATAAATAAATCTATAAAATTTTTGATAAACACGGATAAATCGTTTAAGGAACGTAGAAATTGGTTTCGTGTCGTTTGGATACCGCATGAGAAAGTTATGGACGAAACCGGGCCGAGACAAGGATGAAAAATTGCAGCCCTAGCTGCGTTTGGAGTTCGCGACGCGAACCTATGTTCGTGATCGGGAACAGTCAACAGATATTGGGGCTATCGGGCGTGAAGAAGTTACCGATCGGATGGCGATCGCGAATTATGCGTATGGGAAATAGTTAGCGACGCGAACTTGTTCGACACCAGCATTAAAATCGGGTTTATCTCATTTGTTACACCCACAAACCCTAGTTCTCTTCCTTTGGCGATTTTAGAGTTCAAGGGCTGGTTTTGGTCGAGTTCTTCATCAATCTTTGGTAGATTTCACTCCTAGTTGAAGGTTAAAGGTATATTTTCACTCCTTGATCTTTGTAGCTTAAGATCTATGCATTTTGATGTTTGAGTTTGAAACCCTAGTTCTTGGGGGTTTTGGATTATGATGGAATAAGTGATGTATACACTTAATAGATGGTATTTTAACAAAGGGAACAAGTGTATGGTTATGATTTGTAAGAATCTTAAGGGTTAGTTAAACCTAGGGTTTGGTAAATCACCATAATTGGGGGAAAGTGTTAGTTAGTGGTATCTAGAAGTTAATGGATGCATTTGTAGTAGTATGTGATGTTGAACATCTTGTGATTGTTGTATTAGGCTCTTGGTGAAGCCTTGGAAAGTTGATTGATTGTTGGAGCAAGGAAACTGACGTAAAGAATACGGTTGGAGCACTTTATTGCTAAGGTGAGTACATGAGACTTTTAAACTGGGTACATAGCAAATAGTTTTGAAAATACATATGATATTGTATCAGTCTTTATTAACAAATATTTTGATAAAGATAGTAATTGAAAATGTATGGAAGTATGTAGAATGTGATACTAGAATGTGTCTAGTATGATTGATGAATTTGAAGTAAATTATGATAGATTCAAGTAATTAAGGAATCTATGTTAATGAACAATAATAGTAAAGCATTGGTAAATATGTATTAGTAAAGCAATTGGGAATGATTTTATAGTAATGAGTACCCATTGGTAAGATATACTAATAAAAGTAAAGAACGAATATATATATGAGAAAGAATATGATGTGACTAGTAATAATTGTCTATTATAGTCAAGGAAGAGATAAAAGTATTATGTTATCGATAAATAAGAAATGTATCTTATGTATAAGTAAGTATGGACCTCATAGGGTTCATAGATGTAGAAGTAACTGTGGTTGCTTATGATTGGGTCCATGGGACCATACAGGTACGTTCACACTGTGATGAACTAATTATATGTCGTTAGTATTAGATGACCAACTTTTTTGATGTTGGATGTGATAGCCGAAGGCTTTGACTGTCATAACTGTTAGGTTATGGTAAGAGATAGATGGTGGTGACGCGGGGGACCCCCGGTCACTGGACGGTGGTATATATGTTTATACACCGGGTGTATATATGTTTATACACTAAGCACACGGGTGCTTCTAGTACGCATATGTTTGGTACTAGGTATGTTAGGTTCTAATACATATATGTTTATGTATTAGACATGTTGGTGCTTCTGGTACATATATGTTTATGTACTAGATATGATTGGGCTTCTGGTACATATATGTTTATGTACTAGATATGATTGTGCTTCTGGTACCTATATGTTTGGGTACTAGATATGGTTGCTAGGGAAGCAAGATCGATAAGGTCGCAATAGGGCGACTAGACGGTACTATTGTAGTATATATATGTATATATATATGTTTATATATTTATGGAATTGTTATTATGATTATTGGGGTCTAAAACCCATGTATCTCACGAGACTATTTTGTCTCACGTACTACGTTTGTTTTGTGGCTATGTACTCAGGTACAAGTTGAAGTGATAGAAGGTTGCACTAGAAGTGGCCTAGAGATGCTTAGTTCGGGAGCTTATAGGTAGATCCCGTTTGCCTATGGTTTTGATATACTTGGTGACACCGTATTTTTGTAAACTCTGATAAAGGATTTTAAAGTTTTTGTTAAACTGTATTTTGGACAACTTGTCAAATGTTGGGAAATTGTATTATAAATGATTTAAATGATGTTATAAAAATACGGGTGTTACAACTTGGTATCAGAGCTATAGTTTAAGTGAATTAGGTTGGATGTCCATCCTAGTCTTAGACTGTAGCATTAGGAATGTAAGATTCCTTGAGATCATTAGGTTGACCTTGAGACTTTATGTTAAGTTTAGGGTTGAACCTAGGGGACCTATGAAAGTGATGTGATTATGGATAATCAGTATTATGAGACTTATGAATCGTACACGAGGTACTAATTGTTTAATGTCTTTCGTATAGTCGAGATCGAAAGAAATGGTTAACACTCGAAGAAGTGGGAAAGCCCCGGAGGGCCGGGAGGAGGATACACCTCATGTTGAGGTTGGGGTTGAACATGAAAGTCAATTGTCGATGCACCGGGTGGGTGAATCGGAGGTCGGAGCTAATAGAACTCCGGTGACCATGGCGGACCTCCAAACTATTATTGAACAACTCAAGGGAGTGGTGGCCGATGAAGTGCACCGCATCGTTGGGGACCGTGAGAGGTCGGATGGAGATCGTGTATCCGAGGCTAGATCGGATGAGAAAACCAGGGGTGGTGGCGCTCGAGTGGAGAAATCCTCCACAGGTGGTTGTAGTGATGCAAGGGCGAGGCCCGATGAAAATTATGGCTGTTCTTTTAAGACATTCATGGCTTGTAAGCCAAACATATATACGGGTAGTTCGGACCCGAAGGTAACTATGAGGTGGATCCGAGAGACCGAGCGAGTCATCGGAAGTAGCAAGTGCAAGAAAACCGATATGGTGTTGTATGCATCACAATTGCTAAAAGAAGATGCTATGGTCTGGTGGGACATAGTTTATGAGACTTAAATAGAACAATATTGTTGGCATGTTGCTCAAGAAACATGGAACAATTACACATTTGCTACAATAATACCAAGATGAACTATCTTGTTTCTCAAATTCTATATAAACCAGATGGTCGTCTAATGGAAATCCCCCACTCCTGTTCAAGTGGGGGATTGTCGTATGCCGGAAATCTCAAGTCTCTCTCATTCACTATAATACTTAATTTTTTGGTTGTAAAACTCTTTTTAACACAATGTTGTTATTATAAACGCAGTGATTGATATTTTTAAATTAAAACCTCGAAACCTTTTTTATTGTAGAGTTTTAACAAAATCACCACAAGTTTCAGAACTCACTAGAATTATAAAATCACGTTTTTCTAGCCACAAACATCATTATATAAAGTGCGCCTTCCAACGGTCTTCATACACTTGGTGTTCCAAGAAAATGAGGTTACATCAAGAAAAATACGAATCGGCTAACGTTTAAGCATAAAGATCGAGCCCCCAAAACTTAGCAGGGTTATTGGTTCGGTATTTCCGGTCTTTCTTCTTGATGAGCTCCATATCCTCGTTGGTCAACTCAAAGTCAAACACTTTGAAATTCTCTTCAAGTCGTTCTTGCTTTGATGATTTAGGAATGATGATGGTGTTTCTTTGTATGCCCCAACGGAGAACCACTTGAGCAACTGTCTTTTTGTACTTCTCAGCCAAACCCTAATCACAATGAAAACTAAATTTAGTCAACATACATTTTGACTTTCTGAAGTTGGCCTATGATTTCTTTGACAATTTTGAGTTATAAGGCTAAAATTGTGATTTTGTTTAAATCTTTGACTTTTGAAGTCGACCTGTTGACTACCTTATATGAAACATTTTTATATCAAATCGATGACAATTAAAAAAAAAAAAAAAAAAAAAAAAACTTACTTTGAGTTCTGGATCATCTAAGCAAGAAACCGAACCGAACCATTCTGTATTAGCAACTGAACCACCAAGTGGAGTGTGGGCAGTAACTGCAATTCCATGCTTTTGACAGAACTTAACAAGAGATTCACGCTGAAAGTAAGGATGTGTTTCAATCTGGTTTACAGCTGGCTTTATTTTTGAGTAAGCCAAACAATCTCTGGTCAAGAATATGTCATAATTACTGCATGATATAGTTTGACCAAAATTAGTTCTCCTTACTTCTATAAAAAAAACTGACTAACAAAGTCAAACTAACTGAACCTGATCCCGATGCTGCGAACCAAGCCCAACGAGACAGTTTCTTCCATAGCATGCCATGTTGACTCCAAGGAAATTGTAGTGTCGATATCCAAAACACCATCTTCATCCAATGCACTTGCAGTTGTACCAATTCCTTCAAATTTTAATAATAATAAATAATAAATACATTACATTTTTCAGGATATGTATATAGCCACATCGTTAAGAAACAAATACCAGTGTGCTTTGTTGCAATGGGGAAATGAACAAGGAAGAGATCCAAATAGTCTAATTGAAGCTTTTTCAAGCTGGCTTTACAAGCCTCGACAACATGTCCATGATCTGAGTTCCATAGCTGAATTCAACAAAATGAGTCATAAATCAATTTGATACGTTTTTATTTAACTAATTATAATTGGAATAAATATAAACTACAAACCTTTGTAGTAATGAATAGATCTTCCCTCTTCACTAATCCTGTCTTAAATGCCTCAGCTAATGCTTCCCCAACTTCCACTTCATTTTGATAATCAGCTGCAAGAAGGAAATTAGTTAGAACATTGTTCTATTAATACAAAAACCCAGAAAAACAAAGATTATTTCCAGTCTTGGGATTTTTAGACGATTAATAAAACACTTGGTCAATTAGTTGTTGGTCAAAGGGAAGGGATGCTTCACACCAAGGTGGTCAATTATGCAACCCAAACTGATCAATTTTCTCTTAGTCACTTGATTTCAAGATTAAAACTAATTTTTGGACCAAACACAGATACGAATCCTCAAAGCCCCAAAACTTAATCAACAACGAAAAATATGACAAAACAAATCATTTGATCAAAAAACTAAATGGAAAAAATAGCTACATGAATCCTCCAAAACCAACTATTTTTTACAAGTTTAAAACTCCAAACTCAAAATGGACTGTTATTCCAAGGTTTAGATGTGCACATAAACTGATGGTGCGTTTGAAGTAGCAAATATAAATTTTGTGTTGCATATAAACGATTATGATTCTAATTTTCTTATTATTTTAAACTTAGAGCTTCTAATTTTCTCATGACCACAAAGTAGTCACAAACCTTCATCGATCAGATTATTACTAAACAAATACTCTAAAGTTAACTTCTTCAGAGTTTTACATCTCCAAATCAACTCTCAACTTTTGATCGGAACCATGTAATACAGATCAAAATTTAACATAAAATCATCGCTACTAAATACGTAACAAACACAAATTGAAAACAAAACCTAAATTGCGAACAAGAGAAGTGAATCGAGATTATACCAGCACAATCGAAATGACGATAACCGATTTTGATAGCATTGATGAGTAGATCTTTGATATCTTTACCCTCCATACGCCACACGCCTAATCCGATAATTGGCATTTTGAATCCGCTGTTCAAGTCTATCGCCATTTCTTCGTTGTTGAATTCTCGCTGTGTGATCTACTTCTACTATGACTAGAGAAGAGAATATACTCTCTTGAGGTTTGACTGCCGCTACGTCTCACTGCGTTTTTATACCGTCGGGACTCACAGTATGCCCAATTGATCAACGGTCCAGATGCTTCGGAAGAAAATGACAATAATACCAAAGAAAAACTTTTTACGCAACCGAATTAAAATTTAGAGTAAATTACACTGAAGGTCCTTGTGGTTTGCCACTTATTACAGCCATAGTCTCTGGTCTTCGTTTATTACACTGGAAGTCCCTAGTGTATTCAATTTGTTACACCTGACGTCCCTCTGTCAAACGGACGTCTAAAACTTCCGTTAAGTGACTCATGTGCACCTCACATGATGGGCAAAATCGTAATTTCACTTTCCCGTTTAAAGAGTGTATTAGACAGAAGGTCCCTGTGATTTGCCACTTATTACAGCCACAGTCCCTGAACTTCGTTTATTACACTGGAAGTCCCTGGTGTATTCAATATGTTACACCCGACATCCCTCTATCAAACGAACGTATAAATGATCTGTTAAGTGACCCATGTTTCGGTAAGAAAAAAATTCAAAAAAATCATAAATACACAAAACACATACCGTACAGTTCATTGCACTAGTTTTCTGTTGGATTTTGGTGGGTTCGAAAACGCAGCGGAAACGTATATTTAAAAATTAATTTAACCACCAAGATCCACCAATGACCGAATCTCTAAACCCAAACCGTGCAACAAAGAAGAAGGAGAGAACATCATACCCTCGAAGACACCCGTAAGATAATGATGAATTCTTTGATGGATGATGGTCACGTAATCGTTCCCCTCTACCGTTGATCCACACCGAGTAAGTGATTCCTTCCAAGTTGCTAACCCGACACCGAAAAATGCTCAAGAACTTCACTTAGATTTTCGGTGACCAAACACTTGTATTTTAGAGAGAGAACCGATTTTTGCATTAGTGATTATTCAACCTCCCACATCTCTCTTATATAGATAAGATAGCAAGTGGAGGTGTCACAAAAGGCTCTACATGCATTGGACCAAAAGGTGGTCCAATAGAATTAAAGCAAGCATGTGGAAAAAGTGGTGGCAACTCTTTACATGCATTGGACCATCAAATGGTCCAATGAAATAAAAGCTCCTTTTATTTCTCCCAACATCTTTATTTATCTCTACTCTTTTAAGTGTTATCGGAAAGGAATTCCCCCGGCGTGTGACCCGATAGGCTCGTACATCATCGGCCATGATACCCGAACACGTGTGTTGGTGGGCACTAATTCTGACAGTATAATCATCAATGATTAAGCTGCCACGAATCCGACAGTTTAATCATCTATGATTAAGGTCACGATTCTGACAGTTTAATCATCCATGATTAAGGTCACGATTCCGACAGTTTAATCATCAATGATTAAAGTCACGAATCCGACAGTTTAATCATCTATGATTAAAGTTACGATTCTGACAGTTTAATCATCAATGATTAAAGTCACGATTCTGACAGTTTAATCATCAATGATTAAAGTCACGAATTCTAACAAACTCCCACTTGCACACGACGTGACGTGTTATTGGTATCACAAACAAAGAGCGGCCCTAGCTAGGCATCTTTATCCCCAAGTCAGTACGAGGTACGTCATCCTCGACTACTACCTGTCATATAAATGATGGTTCCTTTAGATAAGTGATCGTATCATCCTTTTGTACGCGATATCCTTGTGAACACGAGACATGGATTAATGTCGTCATTCTCCAGATCGTTCACGATTATGTTTCTCGATCTTTTATTTAGTGGTGACCGAAATGAGTTGTAATTGAACCATTTTCAATATAACTCGAGCATGACCATGCTTTTGGGTGTCAACGCTAAATCATCGAGGGGCCCATGGATATCTCTCTTCATCGAGGTACAAATCCTTTTGACTACATAGTCCCTCCACATAAGTTACCCTTACCCAACTAAGCCCCTTATAACAACCATTTACGAACCGCGTTAGAGCATTAATCTAAGTAAAGAAAACTTATGCTTTGGAATCTCATGAATCTCTGGTCTAAGGATGAAATGATATTATCATCCCGAGATACTTGTGACAATTTCCATGAAGTAAACTCGGGTGTGTGTAACACCCGTATTTTTATAACATCGTTTAAAACATTTAAAATACGCTTTCCAACATTTTCCATGTAATATAAAATACAGTTTAACAAAAACTTTAAAACCTTTATCAGAGTCTACAAAAATACGGTGTCACGAAGTATATCAAAACCATAGGCAAACGGGATCTACCTACAAGCTCCCGAGCTAAACATATCAAGGCCACTCTTAGTGCAACCTTCTATAGCTTCAAACCTGTACCTGAGTACATAGCCACAAAAACAAACGTAGTACGTGAGACAAAATAGTCTCGTGAGATGCATGGGTTTTAGACCCCAAGAATAATGATCATTTCATAAATAAACCGTAATCACATAACATTCATTTTACTTAAGATTTCCGAGGTTGTATCATGACCCCCTCCTCTAGGTATTCTTCCGGGCAGACTTCTGCTTTCAACTCACTCGTGAGTCCCTTTCACAACATCTTATACAATGCTCTTTTTCCCAACGTTTTATACAACACATCTCATCGTGTCAACACCTCATCCTACAATAATGGTGATGCTAAAGTCACCATATCTTTCTTCCTTTGTTTGCTACTCTCTAGCACTTGCTCAAACTACCGAATCCACTACACTGTGACCTCCGGCCCAGAACTTCCGAATTACCCAACAGTTTCACACGCTATGAAGGCCTTATACAACATCCTTTCATTTCTTCCGACTAGGTCTTGTCACCTTTTTATGTAGGTACCTCTCACCATGGACTTCGCCAATAGATGGCTCTTCCTTCATACGGGTATTGGAATCATTCCACCTACCCTCATTCATTCGATTATCCAGGACGGTTGATAAGTGAGTAAATTGGTGGAAAGCACTAGAAATGATTATGTGTATACCGTGTGGTATAAAGGTATAAGTGGGAGTAATTGTCCATGAAAAGAATATGACTTTAGAAAGTAATGTTATGTGAAGTATGGGGAAATGTAAATTGAATAGGGAATGTGACTAGTTATGAAAGAGAATGTTAGCATGATGCTAAGTGAATGATACATATATGAATTGTATGCAAGATAGGATGGTATTGTATGGATCTTGTTGGATCGGAGGCTTTCCGGTTAACGAGATTGGATGAGTCACATTGGATTGGAGGCTTTCCGATCATTGTGACAGTTTGGACCTTGATGGATTGGAGGCTTTCCGATCATCTCGGTGTGATAGTTAAAGTATAATTTGTTGTATAAGGGGATATGATGTTTGTACCTGACGTATGTAGAACCGTATGGTTAGTTATTGATATGATTTTATGGCAAATGAGAACTTGGGTTGAAAACACAGGTAGTGTTTAAGTATAAGTAGGTGTAGGAGATGCCTACAAGTTCATGGTTTATGAAAAAGGAATGCTTTTAGGAAGCAAAGTTTGTTAGTAACCAACGAGTAGTGAAAGAGGTATAATGGGTGGTTAGGCCACAATCGGATATGAATGAGGCTCTAAAGCCGGTAATCGGGAATTACAAGTATGATATAAGGACGGTGGAAGGAGATTATAAATGGTATAAGTAATTGGATGAAAGTTTAAAAGTGATAGAAATTTGGTATTGTTTTAAATGAAAATTGTTAATCGATTGTGGGAGTCGAAATCGAGGGAAAATGGAACAATTGAGAAAGGAAATTTAGATATTGAAATCGGAAATGAAAAGCTTGGGAAGCGATGCCTTAGTAATAAAGAATATGTGGAATTTAGCAAGGTAAGTTGACTTTATTCATAAGTCAAGGTTGGTCAACTAGTGGAATGTTGACTCTAGTCAAAATTGGGTTGTGACTTTCGTTTAAAATGGTTAATCAAGGATAAGGGCATACTATATCATCCGCATGTGTATGATAGTGGTTAAATGGATCGATGGAAATAATGGTAGTCAAGGGGTACGACTTTGACCGTTGGGTATTTCGAGTTGAAATTGAGGATCGAATATGATTGTTTTTGGACCATGAATGTAAGGTCGATTGTAAAGGAATTGATGGTTAATGGAACCACCAGTGGATAAAGAAATTATCAAGATATGGTTGACTTTGTGCTTAAGTCAAGGATTTGGCAATGTTGACAATTTGGTCAAAGCTAGGCATTGACTATCGTTTTGGTCAATTGGCTATTAGTAATGATTGGGTTATATCGTTCCAATGTAGATAAATGAATTGGTAAAATGATTGTAAATGTTAAGGTCAAGTTGTGAAATTTTGACCCGTTCGGGTATTAGGGACTCAAGATTGGGTTTTTGACCCGTTTGGGTATAACGGAGTCAAGTGGGCATTTAAATGCATAAGTATCGTTGGACCATGTTTTGGAAGTGGAATGAGGATTGGAAATCCTTGAGTTGATTCCGAGGACGGAATCCTTTTTAAGGGATGGATAGTTGTAACGACCGGAATTTTCGGTTAATGAATTAAATGGAGTTATTGAGGAATAAAGGTGGTGAATTATTTAATCGAGTCTTCATTGGGTTTTATCGAGTGTTTGAATGTTTGGGACTTGGGGTAACCAAGTATGGGTTAAGACATGGATGGAAACAAGTTTAAAAGGCAAGAAAATGACCCAGACAGGCCTCGCGGCGCGAGGAAGGCGCGAGACAGTCGCGAGTTCAAACAGCAAGTTCAACGTCTAAACGCGAAGTTCTCGCGTTGACTTCGCGTTGACCTCGCGTTGAGGTCGCGGCGCGAGCCAGGCGCGAGCCTGGCGCGAAATCTGGAAAATTGCGGCAACCAGCAGGCGAACCCGCGTCACCTCGCGGCGCGAGGTGGGCGCGAGCGGGGCGCGAGGAGCGTCTGGAATATATAATCTTGTGTGTGATCTAGGGTTTCATTTCTCATTCAACCCCACACATAGTGCAGCCGATTTGGGAGTGTTCTTGGTCGTTTTTGGAGCTCAAGAGCTCAGATCTACACCATCTTGAAGGATTGAAACATCAAGGGTCAAGAAGACCTAAAGTTTGGTGACATTTCACAAGTTGGAAAGCAAGGATTCGTGTTGTTAGACACGATTTGGAGTTAGCTTGGCTAAGGTGAGTACATGAGACTTTTACTGAGTACATAGCAAATGATTTTTGAAAACTATGAAGTTTTATGAGTCTTTATTAATTAATGTTTTTAATAAAGATATGATTAAAAGGATAAGAGAATGCAAGTAATAGACTATTTAAGCATGTCTGAATGCCTAATGATTTTTGAAAGAGTTTATGATAATGAAAAGTAATTAATAATTTTTATTAATATGATGTTTGACTAAGAGTAATGATTAAGAAAGTATGATGTTTGGCTTATTAATAATATGTATTAATAAAGCTAATAACAATGATTTTCAAGTATCAAGAATTGATTAGTATAATATACTATTAAAGGAAGTGATTGAATTGTTAAGAGAATAGATAGAAAGTGACTAGTAATAAATATGCATTCTAGTCAAAGAGATGTTAAAGTGATATAATTTTTATAAATGATAAATGTGTTTTATTTAATAAAGGACTTGGCAAAGTCAATATTGAAATTGAATAAGAAAAGAGAATAATATGGTGATTAGAATAGATGTATTCTAATTTGTGTTTGATTATGAATTGGTGGGGCATAGACCCGTATTTGATGATTCAATGTGTGTAATAAAAGTATCCGGATAACGATAACCCATTTATGGGGGAGTGAGATTACTACTTGGGGCGGTACCTCCCTGCGCAAGGGTAGTATATCTATGAAAATGATAACCCGACAATAGGGGGATTATGATAACCCGATAAAAAGGGGGATTACGATAACCCGCGAGACGGGGGATTTTGGTGATCTGGGTAAGTTTGGGAGAACCCCAATTACCATGTGATCTTAATGATAACCCACATCGGGGGAGTTGCTTCGGAATGATCCGGGGCGTATGTGATAAAAGAGGTAAGCTTAAGGATAGCTTACATGTATGTGATTATGTGATGGGTAAGCTTACGGTTAGCTTACTAGTAAGTATGAATAAACGATAAGATAATAAGTTGATAGTTAATAAGTGAATAAACAAAAAAGAATTGAATAGTAAGAACTTTTTATTATTTTTGAGAATGGGTCGAAAACCCATGTATCTCACGAGACTATTTTGTCTCACGTACTACTTTGTTTTTGGCTATGTACTCAGGTTCGAGATCGATGGGTTAGAGGGTCGCGATGGAAGTGGCCTAGTGTTGATTAGCTCGGGAGCTCGTAGGTAGATCCCGTTTATCCTATGGTTATGATATTATAATGTAACACCGGTTTTAATACTCTGATAAATGTTTTTAAGGTTTTTGTTAAACCGTATTTTGGGAATAATGAACTTGTAATATTTTTATTTAAAAATATGATTTAAAAAGTGTTTTAAAAATTGAGGTGTTACAACTTGGTATCAGAGCTATAGTTTAAGTGAATTAGGTAGGTTTGACCTCCCTAGTCTTAAGCTATGCTAAGTAGGACCATATGTTCCATAGGATGTCCATGATAAGTCTAATGAGACCGTAAAAGTGCGAGTATGATAGGGTCGAACCCTAAGAGAAATGTCATGTTTGATATTCAAGTATTGTATTCGACTGTGGAGTCGATCGTTGGAAATTGGAAATTGTGGAAGTAATGATATAAGGAAAAGAATAAGCGTGAAAAGTGGACAAGCTCCACTAGGTTAGGAAGAGAATTTTTAGTTGAGTTCTGACAACTCATGGTGATGATGAATAGGGTTCCGGTTTATGTGTAAACCAACCCGGTAATTTGAGAATTATTCGGGATCTATTTAATTAGATAAGAGAAATAGTAAGCGAGGATGTGAGCCAGATTGCGTATGACCGGATGAATGAGGATACGCAGGTTGATTCCGACTCAGGTATGAAGAGTAAGTCTTCAGATAGCAAGCCGATGCTGAGAAGTCCTCGACAAAAGAGAGTAGTGATTCTGAATCGAAATAAAGGGAATGAAGTTCGTTCAAGACACTTATGGCGCGTAAGCTGGATGCGTATTTGGGAAATACTCAACCAGAGGTTGTGATTCGGCAGATTCGTGATATTAGCAAGTGTTAGAAGATATTGAGCGAATGCAGAATGTTATGATGACTCGTGCCTCCCAATTGTTGAAGGCAAGACGTCATAGTGGAAGAATGTGGTGTGAAAGTTTGGAAAGAGTATATGGTACCAGATGTCGTGGAAGGAGTTCGCGAGTAGATTGATGGGGAAGTCTTGCCCCAAGAGAGTACTTGGAAAATTTCTAAGAAAATTTAATGTTGGAGATGTGGAGAATGTAGTTCAACGAAGGGTCATTGAATCGTCATCAATTGGAGGAAAGAGGAAGTTCGATGGTAGCTTAGAGTTAACAAAGAAAGAGAATCCCGTTCAAGGTTCGTGAAATCATGTTGATGTGAAAGGTTCAAAAGTGTGGTAAGTTTTCCTCGGTTATAAAATTTAAGGTATGAGGTTCGTGTTTTATTGGTGAATTGTCGCACGATTTGGTGCTAAGGCGAAATGGCATGTATAAGTATGGGTGAGTTGGCGACTGGTATGTCGCGGATAATTAGGATATTAAAAGATATATTACCGTGGAAATAGTAAATGATTTCAATGAAAGGATGATAGTACGTAGAAGTACTAAGACTTAGTGAGGATAGTATATATGGATGGGAAACCATAGAAGAGAAAAGTTCGAAAATGGTAAAATTGTAGCACTTGACGGGAATAAGGATAAGTGATGTGGTATTACCATATGATAATAGTAAAGAAGAGAATGATGAAAAATATAGTGAAGTTCCAAACTCGTGAATAGAAAATGTGTTGGAAGGGATAAGCATCGGGGATGACAGAATTTAGTATTCGAAAATGGTTGAGTGAACAAATTGACAATTAGTCATGACAAAGTTTGTATCATGGATGATGGATTTGATGCTAAGGTCAAAAGGATAATTATTGATAAAGTGTCATAAAATTGTATGCTAAGTCAAGGGTAATAATTAATTATTGGAAAAAGGACATTAGAAAAAGTGTGATAGCTTATGTTTGGTTGTGGATCGGAGTCAATTGGTTGACTTGAGTTGACCGGGTGATTCGGTAAAATATGGATAATGGAATGAAATGGTGGTTACCTAGGTGGTGAAAGAAAGATTGGGAAATTTAATAATGAGAAAGTGAATCGACTAAGGACGGTTGATAAGTGAGTAAATTGGTGGAAAGCACTAGAAATGATTATGTGTATACCGTGTGGTATAAAGGTATAAGTGGGAGTAATTGTCCATGAAAAGAATATGACTTTAGAAAGTAATGTTATGTGAAGTATGGGGAAATGTAAATTGAATAGGGAATGTGACTAGTTATGAAAGAGAATGTTAGCATGATGCTAAGTGAATGATACATATATGAATTGTATGCAAGATAGGATGGTATTGTATGGATCTTGTTGGATCGGAGGCTTTCCGGTTAACGAGATTGGATGAGTCACATTGGATTGGAGGCTTTCCGATCATTGTGACAGTTTGGACCTTGATGGATTGGAGGCTTTCCGATCATCTCGGTGTGATAGTTAAAGTATAATTTGTTGTATAAGGGGATATGATGTTTGTACCTGACGTATGTAGAACCGTATGGTTAGTTATTGATATGATTTTATGGCAAATGAGAACTTGGGTTGAAAACACAGGTAGTGTTTAAGTATAAGTAGGTGTAGGAGATGCCTACAAGTTCATGGTTTATGAAAAAGGAATGCTTTTAGGAAGCAAAGTTTGTTAGTAACCAACGAGTAGTGAAAGAGGTATAATGGGTGGTTAGGCCACAATCGGATATGAATGAGGCTCTAAAGCCGGTAATCGGGAATTACAAGTATGATATAAGGACGGTGGAAGGAGATTATAAATGGTATAAGTAATTGGATGAAAGTTTAAAAGTGATAGAAATTTGGTATTGTTTTAAATGAAAATTGTTAATCGATTGTGGGAGTCGAAATCGAGGGAAAATGGAACAATTGAGAAAGGAAATTTAGATATTGAAATCGGAAATGAAAAGCTTGGGAAGCGATGCCTTAGTAATAAAGAATATGTGGAATTTAGCAAGGTAAGTTGACTTTATTCATAAGTCAAGGTTGGTCAACTAGTGGAATGTTGACTCTAGTCAAAATTGGGTTGTGACTTTCGTTTAAAATGGTTAATCAAGGATAAGGGCATACTATATCATCCGCATGTGTATGATAGTGGTTAAATGGATCGATGGAAATAATGGTAGTCAAGGGGTACGACTTTGACCGTTGGGTATTTCGAGTTGAAATTGAGGATCGAATATGATTGTTTTTGGACCATGAATGTAAGGTCGATTGTAAAGGAATTGATGGTTAATGGAACCACCAGTGGATAAAGAAATTATCAAGATATGGTTGACTTTGTGCTTAAGTCAAGGATTTGGCAATGTTGACAATTTGGTCAAAGCTAGGCATTGACTATCGTTTTGGTCAATTGGCTATTAGTAATGATTGGGTTATATCGTTCCAATGTAGATAAATGAATTGGTAAAATGATTGTAAATGTTAAGGTCAAGTTGTGAAATTTTGACCCGTTCGGGTATTAGGGACTCAAGATTGGGTTTTTGACCCGTTTGGGTATAACGGAGTCAAGTGGGCATTTAAATGCATAAGTATCGTTGGACCATGTTTTGGAAGTGGAATGAGGATTGGAAATCCTTGAGTTGATTCCGAGGACGGAATCCTTTTTAAGGGATGGATAGTTGTAACGACCGGAATTTTCGGTTAATGAATTAAATGGAGTTATTGAGGAATAAAGGTGGTGAATTATTTAATCGAGTCTTCATTGGGTTTTATCGAGTGTTTGAATGTTTGGGACTTGGGGTAACCAAGTATGGGTTAAGACATGGATGGAAACAAGTTTAAAAGGCAAGAAAATGACCCAGACAGGCCTCGCGGCGCGAGGAAGGCGCGAGACAGTCGCGAGTTCAAACAGCAAGTTCAACGTCTAAACGCGAAGTTCTCGCGTTGACTTCGCGTTGACCTCGCGTTGAGGTCGCGGCGCGAGCCAGGCGCGAGCCTGGCGCGAAATCTGGAAAATTGCGGCAACCAGCAGGCGAACCCGCGTCACCTCGCGGCGCGAGGTGGGCGCGAGCGGGGCGCGAGGAGCGTCTGGAATATATAATCTTGTGTGTGATCTAGGGTTTCATTTCTCATTCAACCCCACACATAGTGCAGCCGATTTGGGAGTGTTCTTGGTCGTTTTTGGAGCTCAAGAGCTCAGATCTACACCATCTTGAAGGATTGAAACATCAAGGGTCAAGAAGACCTAAAGTTTGGTGACATTTCACAAGTTGGAAAGCAAGGATTCGTGTTGTTAGACACGATTTGGAGTTAGCTTGGCTAAGGTGAGTACATGAGACTTTTACTGAGTACATAGCAAATGATTTTTGAAAACTATGAAGTTTTATGAGTCTTTATTAATTAATGTTTTTAATAAAGATATGATTAAAAGGATAAGAGAATGCAAGTAATAGACTATTTAAGCATGTCTGAATGCCTAATGATTTTTGAAAGAGTTTATGATAATGAAAAGTAATTAATAATTTTTATTAATATGATGTTTGACTAAGAGTAATGATTAAGAAAGTATGATGTTTGGCTTATTAATAATATGTATTAATAAAGCTAATAACAATGATTTTCAAGTATCAAGAATTGATTAGTATAATATACTATTAAAGGAAGTGATTGAATTGTTAAGAGAATAGATAGAAAGTGACTAGTAATAAATATGCATTCTAGTCAAAGAGATGTTAAAGTGATATAATTTTTATAAATGATAAATGTGTTTTATTTAATAAAGGACTTGGCAAAGTCAATATTGAAATTGAATAAGAAAAGAGAATAATATGGTGATTAGAATAGATGTATTCTAATTTGTGTTTGATTATGAATTGGTGGGGCATAGACCCGTATTTGATGATTCAATGTGTGTAATAAAAGTATCCGGATAACGATAACCCATTTATGGGGGAGTGAGATTACTACTTGGGGCGGTACCTCCCTGCGCAAGGGTAGTATATCTATGAAAATGATAACCCGACAATAGGGGGATTATGATAACCCGATAAAAAGGGGGATTACGATAACCCGCGAGACGGGGGATTTTGGTGATCTGGGTAAGTTTGGGAGAACCCCAATTACCATGTGATCTTAATGATAACCCACATCGGGGGAGTTGCTTCGGAATGATCCGGGGCGTATGTGATAAAAGAGGTAAGCTTAAGGATAGCTTACATGTATGTGATTATGTGATGGGTAAGCTTACGGTTAGCTTACTAGTAAGTATGAATAAACGATAAGATAATAAGTTGATAGTTAATAAGTGAATAAACAAAAAAGAATTGAATAGTAAGAACTTTTTATTATTTTTGAGAATGGGTCGAAAACCCATGTATCTCACGAGACTATTTTGTCTCACGTACTACTTTGTTTTTGGCTATGTACTCAGGTTCGAGATCGATGGGTTAGAGGGTCGCGATGGAAGTGGCCTAGTGTTGATTAGCTCGGGAGCTCGTAGGTAGATCCCGTTTATCCTATGGTTATGATATTATAATGTAACACCGGTTTTAATACTCTGATAAATGTTTTTAAGGTTTTTGTTAAACCGTATTTTGGGAATAATGAACTTGTAATATTTTTATTTAAAAATATGATTTAAAAAGTGTTTTAAAAATTGAGGTGTTACAACTTGGTATCAGAGCTATAGTTTAAGTGAATTAGGTAGGTTTGACCTCCCTAGTCTTAAGCTATGCTAAGTAGGACCATATGTTCCATAGGATGTCCATGATAAGTCTAATGAGACCGTAAAAGTGCGAGTATGATAGGGTCGAACCCTAAGAGAAATGTCATGTTTGATATTCAAGTATTGTATTCGACTGTGGAGTCGATCGTTGGAAATTGGAAATTGTGGAAGTAATGATATAAGGAAAAGAATAAGCGTGAAAAGTGGACAAGCTCCACTAGGTTAGGAAGAGAATTTTTAGTTGAGTTCTGACAACTCATGGTGATGATGAATAGGGTTCCGGTTTATGTGTAAACCAACCCGGTAATTTGAGAATTATTCGGGATCTATTTAATTAGATAAGAGAAATAGTAAGCGAGGATGTGAGCCAGATTGCGTATGACCGGATGAATGAGGATACGCAGGTTGATTCCGACTCAGGTATGAAGAGTAAGTCTTCAGATAGCAAGCCGATGCTGAGAAGTCCTCGACAAAAGAGAGTAGTGATTCTGAATCGAAATAAAGGGAATGAAGTTCGTTCAAGACACTTATGGCGCGTAAGCTGGATGCGTATTTGGGAAATACTCAACCAGAGGTTGTGATTCGGCAGATTCGTGATATTAGCAAGTGTTAGAAGATATTGAGCGAATGCAGAATGTTATGATGACTCGTGCCTCCCAATTGTTGAAGGCAAGACGTCATAGTGGAAGAATGTGGTGTGAAAGTTTGGAAAGAGTATATGGTACCAGATGTCGTGGAAGGAGTTCGCGAGTAGATTGATGGGGAAGTCTTGCCCCAAGAGAGTACTTGGAAAATTTCTAAGAAAATTTAATGTTGGAGATGTGGAGAATGTAGTTCAACGAAGGGTCATTGAATCGTCATCAATTGGAGGAAAGAGGAAGTTCGATGGTAGCTTAGAGTTAACAAAGAAAGAGAATCCCGTTCAAGGTTCGTGAAATCATGTTGATGTGAAAGGTTCAAAAGTGTGGTAAGTTTTCCTCGGTTATAAAATTTAAGGTATGAGGTTCGTGTTTTATTGGTGAATTGTCGCACGATTTGGTGCTAAGGCGAAATGGCATGTATAAGTATGGGTGAGTTGGCGACTGGTATGTCGCGGATAATTAGGATATTAAAAGATATATTACCGTGGAAATAGTAAATGATTTCAATGAAAGGATGATAGTACGTAGAAGTACTAAGACTTAGTGAGGATAGTATATATGGATGGGAAACCATAGAAGAGAAAAGTTCGAAAATGGTAAAATTGTAGCACTTGACGGGAATAAGGATAAGTGATGTGGTATTACCATATGATAATAGTAAAGAAGAGAATGATGAAAAATATAGTGAAGTTCCAAACTCGTGAATAGAAAATGTGTTGGAAGGGATAAGCATCGGGGATGAAAAATATAGTGAAGTTCCCTAGCTAGGCATCTTTATCCCCAAGTCAGTACGAGGTACGTCATCCTCGACTACTACCTGTCATATAAATGATGGTTCCTTTAGATAAGTGATCGTATCATCCTTTTGTACGCGATATCCTTGTGAACACGAGACATGGATTAATGTCGTCATTCTCCAGATCGTTCACGATTATGTTTCTCGATCTTTTATTTAGTGGTGACCGAAATGAGTTGTAATTGAACCATTTTCAATATAACTCGAGCATGACCATGCTTTTGGGTGTCAACGCTAAATCATCGAGGGGCCCATGGATATCTCTCTTCATCGAGGTACAAATCCTTTTGACTACATAGTCCCTCCACATAAGTTACCCTTACCCAACTAAGCCCCTTATAACAACCATTTACGAACCGCGTTAGAGCATTAATCTAAGTAAAGAAAACTTATGCTTTGGAATCTCATGAATCTCTGGTCTAAGGATGAAATGATATTATCATCCCGAGATACTTGTGACAATTTCCATGAAGTAAACTCGGGTGTGTGTAACACCCGTATTTTTATAACATCGTTTAAAACATTTAAAATACGCTTTCCAACATTTTCCATGTAATATAAAATACAGTTTAACAAAAACTTTAAAACCTTTATCAGAGTCTACAAAAATACGGTGTCACGAAGTATATCAAAACCATAGGCAAACGGGATCTACCTACAAGCTCCCGAGCTAAACATATCAAGGCCACTCTTAGTGCAACCTTCTATAGCTTCAAACCTGTACCTGAGTACATAGCCACAAAAACAAAAATGTAGTACGTGAGACAAAATAGTCTCGTGAGATGCATGGGTTTTAGACCCCAAGAATAATGATCATTTCATAAATATATATATATATATATATATATATATATATATATATATATATATATATATATATATATATATATATATATATATATATATATATATATATATAAACTACAACAGTACCGTCTAGTCACCCTATTGTGACCCTATCGATTTCTGCTCTCCCAGCAAACATACCTAACTAACGGGTTGCCCCCGTACTAGCTAGAAACACAACATATCTAGTTATCGGGTTGCCCCCGAACTAACTAGAAGCACAAACATATCTAACTATCGGGTTGCCCCCGAACTAGTTAGAAGCACAAACTTATCTAGTTATCGGGTTGCCCCCGAACTAACTAGAAACAAGGTACCGACAATAGGAAGTCGCCCACGCTACCGATACCTGCCTTGCTCGCCAGAATACGTCCAGAAAGCAAGACTACTAACGTGAATGAGTCGATGAGAATCCACCCAACTGCCCCTCAATCCACACCTCATGACCGGGAGTCGCCAGTGACACCACATCATCTCAATCCTACCATAACTCAACAATTATGTCAATCTAGCTCTCGGCTATCACATCAATCATCAAACAAGTTAGTTATATAATAATAACTATATTTAACTAGTTCAACATAGAGAACGTACCCGTATAGTCCCATGGACCCAATCATAAGCAATCTACACATACTTCTACATCTATGAACCCTAGGAGGTTCATATTCACTTATTTCATAATATACAATTCTTGTCTATCGACACCATAATACTTTTATCTCTTCGTGACTGTAATACATAATTATTACTAGTCACATCATAGTCATTTTCATGTATATTCGTTCTTTTCTTTTATTAATAATCATTACCAATAGATATTCAATACTTATCAAATCATTTACAATTGCTTTACTAATACATAATTATTAGTAAAGACTCAATATACATTCTTTTACTCCATAACTTCATTATTATGGTTCCTTAATAAAGATTTCATAATTACTTTAGTTTATCATATTTGTTTCCAAATTCATCAATCATACTAGACTTATTGTAGTATCATATTACACATACTTCCTTATCTTTTCAGTCACTATCTTTATCAAAACATTTATTAATAAAGACCCATAACATATCATATGTATTTTCAAAAACCATTTGCTATGTACCCAGTTTTAAAAGTCTCATGTACTCACCTTAGCAATAGCTAAATCCACGTCGTGTTTATCAACACGAATCCTTGCTTCCCGCCTTTGGAATGTCTCCAACTTTTAGGTCCTTGCAACCTTAGATCTTTATCATGGTTTGAAGATCTTCAAGAATGGTGGTGTTCTATGCTCAAGAACACCCAAAATCGCTCCCACGAGCTCCCAAATCGGCTGCACACTTTGAGAAGTGAAAAATGAGAGAAAACCCTAGTTTTCCCGATTTTATTCTGTGCCTAAAGAGTTCGCGCGGCGAACCCCTAGTTCGCGCCGCGATCTTCCCGTGTCGCGAACTCTTCGCGTTCGTGAACCAGCCGTGAACTCCTATCTCTGAAAACCCGAAGTCTCTGCCCGATACTCGCGATCGCGAGGAGTAGTTCGCGCCGTGAACTCCCTTGCCCAGGCAGGCTGCAACTTTTGTTGATCGTCTCGACCCGGTTTCGCCCATAACTTTCTCATACGGTATCCAAACGACACGAAACCAAATCCTACGTTCTTTAAATGATTTATCCTTATTTATTATATTTTCACATAATTTATTTAACACAAAATTCGGGTCGTTACAGTGTGGGTCTCCAGTCACTTGAAACCTTTTCAAGTACATGTAAGTGTTGCATCCATTGTGACCAACCACTTACCTCAGTCTTCGTTAATTACTTACTTCCCTTTAAGTATGACTGACTGTGGAGATTCAGATTAAATCTGGGAAGTGTTTAAACATGCAAAGATGGAACACAATAAAGATTTTGAAAGTAACTGCAACACGCATATGTATAGACATATTTATACATCAATACAATCAAAATTACAATATTGCTTCTAGTTCCCAAAATAAACATCAAATTCAAACTAAAACAGTACTCAAGCTAAATCACTGGCAAATCTCACACCTATTCCTCTAGTGTGAGAATCATGTACAGCCTGTGACAACGGCTTAGTAAACGGATCGACAAGGTTCTCTTCCGATACTACTCTGCTAATGGTAACATCACCACATCCAATCTTATCTCGGATAACGTGGTATTTACGAGCAATATGCCTCGTTCTTTTGTGAGCTCTAGGTTCCTTAGCCAAGACTACTGCACCCTCATTGTCACAAAATATTTCAATGGGGTCAACAATGCTAGGAACAAATACCAAGTCATAGATGAATTTCTTCATCCACACAGCTTCTTTTGCAGCTTCACTTGCTGCAATGTATTCTGATTCTGTCGTCGAATCAGCAACCGTGTCTTGCTTGGAGCTCCTCCAACTCACAGCACCACCATGCAATAGGAATACATAACCCGATTGCGATCGGAAATCATCCCTATCTGTTTGGAAGCTTGCGTCTGAGTATCCAGCTACACGCAATTCTTCCATACCACCATATACCAAGAACATATCCTTCGTTCTTCGAAGATAATTCAAGATGTTCTTGACGGCTATCCAATGAGCTTCTCCGGGGTTTGCCTGATATCTACTTGTCACGCTCAACGCACATGATACATCAGGTCTTGTGCATAGCATGGCGTACATGATAGATCCAACTGCTGAAGCATAAGGGATCTTCTTCATTACGTCACGTTCTTTATCGGAACTTGGACATTGAGCCTTGCTCAAATTCACTCCATGCAACATAGGAAGATTTCCTTTCTTGGAATCCTCCATTCTAAATCGCTTTAGAACTTTGTCAATATATGCACTTTGACTCAACCCGAGAAGTCTTTTAGATCTATCTCGATAGATCTTAATTCCCAAGATGTACGCTGCATTTCCTAAGTCCTTCATTGAAAAACATTTTCCAAGGAATGTCTTGACATCACTCAAAATTGGAATGTCATTCCCAATGAGTAAGATGTCATCAACATATAGGACTAGGAATACAATTGCGCTCCCACTAGCCCTGACGTATACACAAGGTTCATCTTCACTTTTAGAAAATCCAAATTCCTTGACTTTCTCATCAAAGCAAAGATTCCAACTTCGAGATGCTTCCTTAAGACCATAAATGGACTTCTTAAGTTGACAGACTTTATTGGGATACTTTGGATGTACAAAACCCTCAGGTTGTTTCATATACACCTCTTCAGAAAGCTTCCCGTTAAGGAAGGCAGTTTTTACATCCATTTGCCAAATTTCATAATCATGAAAGGCGGCAATAGCCATAAGTATCCTGATAGATTTCAACATAGCCACTGGGAAAAGGTTTCATCATAGTCAGCACCATGGGTTTGAGTGAAGCCTTTAGCAACCAGTCGTGCTTTGAAAGTATCAGTCTGTCCATCCATGCCGGTCTTTACTTTATAGACCCATTTACACCCCACAAGCTTACAGCTGGGTGTAGGATCAACCAGTTCCCATACTTGGTTGTCCTTCATGGATTGCATCTCGACTTCCATTGCATCTCTCCATTTGTCAGACTCTGGGCCTGCCATCGCTTCCTGGTAAGTAGAGGGTTCATCATGATCCCCTAGCAACTCGCTGCCCTCAGATATGAGAAACCCATATCTCTCTGGCTCAGTGCGAGTTTTACCAGATCTACGAAGAGATAATGGTGGAACGTCAGTTTCTACCGCATCCTCTTGATCGGTACCAACCTGTTGAGGTTGTGTGCTAGTGCCAACATCAGGTAGTTCATTGGATACATCTTGAGTTTCCTCAAGATCTATATGATTTCCACTAGGTGCTGGATAATAGTTCTCTTTCTAGAAAGACCGCCCTTCGAGCAACAAATACCTTGTTCTCGGTAGGTTTGTAAAACAAATATCCAAGTCCCGTTTTAGGATATCCAATGAAATAACACTTTTCTGAACGGGGTTCTAATTTGTCATCTACCTCACGCTTCACGTAGGCTTGACAACCCCAAACTCTAAGATAAGATAGTGGAGGTTTACTCCCATGCCATATCTCGAAAGGTGTCTTTTCTACCTTCTTTGTTGGTACGAGATTAAGAAGCTTACACGCCGTTTCTAGAGCATATCCCCAAAAACTTATAGGTATTTGGGTTCTTGCCATCATTGATCGAACCATGTCAAGTAATGTTCGATTTCTCCTCTCGGCGACTCCATTCAATTGTGTAGTCCTGGGAGGTGTTAATTGTGAGACAATCCCACAATTCTTAAGATGGTCAATAAACTCTAGATTAAGATACTCTCCGCCTCTATCAGATCGAAGTATCTTAATTGATTTGCCCAATTGGTTCTCAACTTCGTTTTGGAATGTCTTGAACACCTCAATGGTTTCTGACTTTTGTTTAACCAAGTAAACATATCCATACCTACTATAATCATCTATAAAGGTTACAAAGTATCTACAATTATTCCTTGTAAGGTGTTTAAATGGACCACACACATCGGTGTGTACAATGTCTAATAAACCCTTAGCCCTCTCACTTACACCGGTGAAGGGAGCTTTAGTCATCTTTCCCAATAAGCAAGATTCACATACTTCATTTGAACCATGTTCAAACGATTCTAAGTACCCAATTGCTTGGAGCTTGGAGATGCGAGTCTTGTTTATATGGCCAAGACGACTATGCCAAAGAGATAATTTATCCAAAGTATCTTTGGATGTAGAACCAATTTGCATGATTGATCTTTTGTTGCTAACATGTGCTATCACCTCATATATGCCATGACATGGTAAAGCATTAAAATAACAAGTACCATCTTTAAAACAAGAAATAGAACCATTGTTATTAAAAGAAAATGCATAACCATCGTCATACAAAGCATGAAAAGAAATAATGTTTCTTGCCACATGAGGCGAATAACGTACATTTTTCAACAAAATAAAGGAACTGGATTTAAAGGACAACTTCATGTTTCCTTGAGCTTCAACAGGGACAACATTCTTGTTTCCCATGATTAGATCCTATTCCCCTCTCATCAACTTCTCACTTTCCAATAGCACCTGAAATTTGTTACAAATATGAGTGCCACAACCGGTGTCTAAGACCCAGTTTTACGAAGTAGAAGTTTGATAGAGTTCAATCATGTACATACCTTGCTTTGAGGTACCTCCAACTCCTTTAGCCTTTAGCTTGTTGAGTTCCTCAAGGTATGTTGGGCAACTACGGCGGAAATGCCCCTTTTTCCCGCAATAGAAGCAGTCTGCATCTTCCGGCGTCATGGCTTGAGGAACCTTTCCTTTTGCCATCTTGGCCGAAGTAAGCTTAGGCTTGGGCGCACCAACCTTTCCTTTACCCTTACCTTGAGGGGTAGGGGTGGACTTCTTCTTCTTGGAGACCTATCCTTCACGAATTGCAAGGACGGGATGTGTTGGGTTGGGCTTTCTTTTGGTCATGGTAGACTCGGCGGTCTTCAACATACCATGAAGCTCCATTATGGACTTGTCCATACCATGCATATGATAGTTCATAACAAACTGTTCATATGATGTAGGAAGAGACCTAAGGATAAAATCCACGGCCAATTCCTTCCCAATGGAGAAGCCTAACTTCTCCAAGCGTTCCACGTTTGCTTTCATACGCAACACGTGAGCGCTCACATCCCCGCCTTCGAGGAGTTTTCGATCAAGCACGTTCTTGAGACACTCGTACCGCTCTAGCTTTGCTTGTTGTTGGAACATGTCCCTCAACTGTTCAATAAGCTCGTAAGCGTACAAATGATCCATTTGCTTTTGCAAATCAGGAGTCATAGTGCTCAACATTAGGCATGTAACGTCCTCACATTCTTTCGTGAGACGTTCATGAGCATCGTGTGCTGCTTGAATCGCATCCTCCCCTGGTTCATCGGGAAGAGGTCCTTCAATGACGTGCATCTTTCCTTCATGGCAGAGAACAAGTTTTAGTTGTCTCTCCCAATCAAGGAAATTTGCACCATTGAGTTTCTCCTTCTCAAGGAAAACTCTTAAAGAAACATTGGTGGTGGTGGTGGGGTTTGAAGATGCCATCTATTAAAATAGCAAAGTAGTTTTAGTTAGTTTGATGGGTCCTTGTAAATATATTACCCAAAACTTTTATATTTAACAAGGGCTAAGAATCCGTATTTCACAATACATTATGACGGGTATGCCGCGGATCATAATGTAAAGCTATTTCCGGTGGTATCCATTGTACCAATTGTAATCACCATATTGTACCAATGCCACATTGTACCAATTGTACCAATAATCATATTGTACCAATTGTACCAATTGCATTTATTTTGTACCAATTGTGACTTACAACTCTTAGCCTTTTGCGGGATCACTTGACAACCATTGTGTCAATTGGCATGTTTGATCCCTACATGCACTAACCTCAAACCAAACTTTAAATGACTCGGTTTCGCTCGACAATCATTTAAAACCTAGTTTGAAGTTTGTAAATTGACCATCTAGATCCACGATAAGCCCATTACTAAATTGGCTCAGTTTCGCTCGACAACCAACTTAAATAAGGAACTTATACTCACCCTCATCTTGCTTCACAAGGCACGGCTCGGTTTCGCTCGACAACCGACCTTGCTCCACAAGACTCAAGTGGTGACATTCCAATGGATAGTGCAAGATTTACATTTTGTGAGAAATCATATAAATCATCCAACATGATACGCGGTGAAACATTTTGGCTACAATGGCTCAGCTAATGCACGACGACCAATCATAGAAAAACGAGTCACACTCACCTTCCACACTGTCTATTCAAAATCGGCTCGGCTAATGCACGACAACCAACTTTGTCTAGCAAGATTTGGGTGGCGTCATCATTAGGATAATAAAAATGATATTCTCTAAAAACGGGTTTTTGTTTCTTTAAAATTTTGATTAATTACTTTGTGACAAAAACATTTTTCACCTTTTAATTAATCTATAGCGAGTGATTTAATTAAACCATTTTTAATTAATTAATTTATTTATTTAACATTGCGAAAATCTAACAACCAAGCAAATAAATAATCATCACACGCATACAATGTAAAATTGGTAACCATGCCCAAACCCTATGCGTTTTTCCCGTGAGCCAACCCGGGAAAAACATGGTCAACTATGGACAAATAATGACCTTCCATGTGAGCTCCCACTAAATCCGCCGTCTCCATTAGACTTCATCGAATCCAAGGTTGCTTAGACATCACTTCATGATTCCATTCGGTTGTATCTTGATCTTCATTTTACAAGTACATAGAAAATAGAGAAATGGCAAACACGCCACGAAATCCTACTAACTAGTACAATTACAAATGAAATCAATGGTATGCAAGCCATAATTAATAAATATTACATACCAAAATTAACAAATTATTAATTACAACCCATTGTGACAAGGTCACCAAATGAATAAAATTTAATCATCTATGATTACACAAGGCAAAAATTCAGTCAGTTTAATCATTGATGATTAAGCTGTCACAAAATCTGACAGTTTAATCACTTATGATTAAGCTGTCACGAAATTGATAGTTTAATCATCAATGATTAACCAGTGACGAATTTCAACAAATCATACATGATTTACAACCAAACACACGGAAAAAGGTCAAGGGCATAATGGTTACCAATCTACTAGCTACTACATACAAGAAAGCTAAAATGGTGTGCCAACAACCATTCATAAAAATATTTTGACAAAGATTCGAAATCAAACACTCAAGGCACAAAGAATCTTTGCATGTAATAAATTACATACATCAACACAAATATATGCATGCATGCATTTCATGCCAAAATCACGACAAGCATATAAGTGTGTGAGTCAAAATATTATGGGTTTAGCAAGGCTAAAACCCGAAATCTAAAATTTGGCAAAACCGATCCTCAAATCGTTTTTCAAGCCCGAAATGTGCACGATTCGGTTAGAGTAGGCTCTGATACCACTGTTGGATTTTGGTGGGTCCGAAAACGCAGCGGAAACGTATATTTAAAAATTAATTTAACCACCAAGATCCACCAATGACCGAATCTCTAAACCCAAACCGTGCAACAAAGAAGAAGGAGAGAACATCATACCCTCGAAGACACCCGCAAGATAATGATGAACTATTTGATGGATGATGGTCACGTAATCGTTCCCCTCTACCGTTGATCCACACCGAGTAAGTGATTCCTTCCAAGTTGCTAACCCGACACCGAAAAATGCTCAAGAACTTCACTTAGATTTTCGGTGACCAAACACTTGTATTTTAGAGAGAGAACCGATTTTTGCATTAGTGATTATTCAACCTCCCACATCTCTCTTATATAGATAAGAGAGCAAGTGGAGGTGTCACAAAAGGCTCTACATGCATTGGACCAAAATGTGGTCAAATAGAATTAAAGCAAGCATGTGGAAAAAGTGGTGGCAACTCTTTACATGCATTGGACCATCAAATGGTCCAATGAAATAAAAGCTCCTTTTATTTCTCCCAACATCTTTATTTATCTCTACTCTTTTAAGTGTTATCAGAAAGGAATTCCCCCGGCGTGTGACCCGATAGGCTCGTACATCATCGGCCATGATACCCGAACACGTGTGTTGGTGGGCACTAATTCTGACAGTATAATCATCAATGATTAAGCTGCCACGAATCCGACAGTTTAATCATCTATGATTAAGGTCACGATTCTGACAGTTTAATCATCCATGATTAAGGTCACGATTCTGACAGTTTAATCATCAATGATTAAAGTCACGAATCCGACAGTTTAATCATCAATGATTAAAGTCACGAATCCGACAGTTTAATCATCTACGATTAAAGTCACGATTCTGACAGTTTAATCATCAATGATTAAAGTCACGAATTCTAACATTTTCTTTATCATTTGTACCTCTTTCACAGCTGGACTGGCCCACTATTGTTGGAAAAGAAGGGTTTTTTGAAGAACAAATATAGTGGAGAGAAGAGAGGGAAAGATGAGAAGGAATAAGTGAAGGGACGACTGGTGCAAATTGGGGAACACACGTTTGAGGGGCGAAGGAGAATTACCATTGTTCCCATCATGTAAGGTGCACATGAGTTGCTTAACAGATCTATTAGACGTCCGTTTGATAGAGGGACGTCGGGTGTAGCATATTGAATACACCAGGGACTTCCAGTGTAATAAATGAAGTTCAGGGACTGCGTCCGTAATAAGTGGCAAACCACAGGGACCTTCCGTGTAATTTACTCTTTAAAAGGGCAAGTGAAATTACGATTTTACTCATCATGTGAGGTGCACATGAGTTACTTAACGGAAGTTTTAGACGTTCATTTAACAGAGGGACGTCGGGTGTAACAAATTGAATACACCAGGGACTTCCAGTGTAATAAACGAAGACCAGGGACTGTGGCTGTAATAAGTGGCAAACCACAGGGACCTTCCGTGTAATTTACTCTAAAATTTATGAGTATACTAAAATTATTATTAAATCAAATAGTCTTTCGCCTAATGGTATGGTACTTTTCCCACAATCTTGAGGTTCGGGGTTCGAGTTCTGTCGTGAACATATGTGATAATTAGGTGTAGATTAGGATTTGCGGTTCAAAAAAATATACTAAAATTATTAGAATCGAGATTTCATTATGTATCATTTACATTTAAAATCTTAAAATTGAATTGAAATCGGAAGATCTTAATTAACATACATAGTCCGTTTCATATATGTTGTAGATCATATAAAAGACTAGTTTTACAACTTATAAAGACATATATTTGTGAAAATCTTTTTAAGGATTCAAAGTTTAGAAGTTCAAAAACTTGAAAAAGATTACTGTTATAAGTTAATTATTAGTCGTTTTTTTAGCCCATTAACTTTATTCTAATCGTTAGTTATTATTCAATTTTGTAATTCACTAATTCAAAACAAGAAAGAATGGATTGATATCTTATGATAATATGGACAATATCAAAATCATACGCCTCTAAAGATCCTATGAAGGATCAACATCTATTTATTGATTAAAATCGTAAAATCGTAATATCTTAAAGATCAATATTGGGATCTTAACAACGATAGTGTATAGCGAGCATATGATGATTCTTTCACCATTTAGAGTGTTAATTTCCCTACTAAAATATCACCCGTTTTCATTTTTCTCTACATTCCAGAATAAATGGGCTTCTAAATACGATATTTCATTAAACTATTCATCTTTATTTTTGTTTGTATATTTATATGTATAATAAAGCAAAATACTAATGATGTAATCAGCTGATAAAAAATAGATATAATGTGAACATATTTCAAAGAGAAAAAAAAAAAAGAAACTTACACATCATCTGGCTTTAAAAAAATTAAGGAATAATGAATTAAATAGTATATAGGGGTGAGCTTGATCTAAAAACTAACCGAACCGAAATTGTTAGAACCGAAATCGAGAATGATGAATGTTTATGTTAGTAGAAAAAGTTAAAAAATTAGAAAAAAATAGTTAATAGTTAAATGATCTACTATAATAGTAATTGTTTTGGTGAATTATGAAACTATGATGAGATCTAGTGTGACTTATCCATCTTTGAAAAAATCCTCCAAAAAAGTTGTACTCTCGTGATCCAAAAGGACTCACGAACAAAACAAACACCAGAGAGAGATCTATAAAACTCACTCTGTTCAACTTTCTTCGATCAAAAGTCGATCGATTTTAATCGTTAATCGATTAACAATGTCTTCAGGTTCAACATTCAGCGGTGATGAAACCGCCCCTTTCTTTGGTTTCCTCGGCGCAGCTGCTGCCCTTGTCTTTTCATGTACGCCATCAAATCTCTAGCCCTAGTTATCGATTAATCATCAATTTATGAGTTATTTATGCACAAATATGGATATGTGGTTTGATTTATTACGTTTTAAACAAATTCATACATTAAAACTGTGATTTCGATATAGTACAACGGATTGTATTCCTCGAGAATCCCAATTTGTTGATTTTTAGTATATAATTGTGATGATAACTTCCTTTAATTGCTTATTTCTATGTTCGATTTAGAATTGTGGATCTGAAAATTTCAAAATTAAGTGTGTGATTGATTGATTTGTGTAGGTATGGGGGCGGCATATGGAACAGCGAAGAGTGGTGTAGGTGTGGCTTCAATGGGCGTGATGAGGCCTGAGCTTGTGATGAAATCGATAGTTCCGGTGGTTATGGCTGGTGTGCTTGGTATTTATGGTTTGATTATTGCTGTTATCATCAGTACAGGGATTAACCCTAAGGCAAAATCATATTATCTATTTGATGGTTATGCACATCTTTCCTCTGGTTTGGCTTGTGGTCTTGCTGGTCTGTCTGCAGGAATGGCAATTGGAATTGTTGGTGATGCTGGTGTTAGGTACTGTTCTTGCTTCATAATTCTTCACTGCAAAATTGTTAATTTTGATTACTTGGGAAAACGGAAGAATGCAATTCAAGTTATTTAATATATTTTTTCTTTATTTTTGACAGAGCAAACGCACAGCAGCCAAAGCTTTTTGTGGGTATGATTCTTATCCTCATCTTTGCTGAAGCTTTAGCTTTATATGGTCTCATCGTTGGTATCATTTTATCTTCACGTGCTGGTCAATCAAGAGCAGATTAAGAAGAAGATTAAATCAATAATGAAACTGGGTTTCTTTCTTTCTTTATTTATAAATCCTGTCCTGATAAATCAAGATCTTGTTTTTGCGATTTTCCAGCTTTTGAACATCAATTATTTGCGATAGAATTCTTTGTGATATTGTTATTAGTAGAGTGTATTATGTTAGTGCAGAATAAGACCATAGTCTTTTGGTCACCACTTTTAATTTGTGTGGTTGTTACAGTCATGGTTGAATACACCATAAAACTTATACAATGAATTCCTGTGCTGTGATTTGGTTCAGTGAGTTGTCATTTGACCCAATAAAGCAGGTGCCTGGAAATATTTTCAAAGAAATTTGAGAAATCATGGGGTTTTACAAATACTTGATAATTTTCGAAAATATAAAAAATTTGCTACAGCGAGTAAGTCATGCCAAGCTAAGCACTTGGTGCGACAGCCTAGATGTGTTTGGTTGGTTTGGTTTGATTTTAATTAATTTGGTTTGGAGTAAACCGCCCGAACGTACACCTGATACATGCGGATCATGCCAAAGCTGAGTACATGCATAAATAAAAGGGTAATAAATCAGTTTAGGCCATTTATAATTAAATCATTTTTTCTTTTAAACTTGTTTTTAGATGGTAATAAATAACAATGCGAATGCCTCCCCCACAGGTATCAATAATTATCCTTAAGATGCGTTTTGGAAATCACATGTAAAAATTTCCTAGAAAAACCTATCCTTAGGATGGAATAAGTGTGTTGGATGAGGAGGAGGAGGTTCGAATAAGTGTGGTGGATAGGAGAGCCTCCGGCTAAGTCAAAAGACGTTATGTCAAGCAAACTACTTGCACCCCCTCCCAATAGGAATCCTTCTCCTAGCCTTGGTTATAAACCTTAATTGGATTTGATCTTCGCTACATTAGCTGATCAATAATGGAACCATACGACTCGAGCACAAATGGATTGCTAAGTATTTGGTCCAATTACCCTTCTCATAACCTTAGTTATAAACCTCACTTAGATTTGTTAGATCGTCTACGCAGTGTCATCACAAGCTTCAGCTAATCATGTCCTAAACCTTCAACTGACCACATACATTAAGTCGGTTGGAGTCCCCCTATGTTCAAATTCTAGTACATTTTCTCAACCGCAACAAGTAAATAAAACAACAACAAAAAACATTTACACTTCATACAAATCCTATTTCATCATATTTATACGTTACGTCAAATGAAAGGCCAAACACATCACAAATGACACATGTAGGACGAGTATAACTTCAAATGTAGCTCTTACATTTTGTTTATATTTTTACAAACATTTGGATCATGTTCTATTGTTCATCAAAAAAGTGTTTGTATATATTAACCCAGCATGGCTCAACCCCTACTATGTAATTACTCATTTTGACTCAAACCCACTTCGACCGGATGTCTCAACCCAAACATCCTTATATAATTTAAAATGTAAAATGCAAAAGAAGAAGAAGAAAAAAGAACAAACATGTAAACTAGTAATTCGTAAAAAAAACTCGTATATGTAGCAAAAGATTGTCTAGCTGACACATTCAGGCTTCACAGCTTTCAATGTTATTACATTATAATACTACCCGCTTAAAAATATTGAGGAAAACAAGCAAAATCAGAAGACTCCAAGAAATCAACCATCCATGAATAGCTCGTCACACCCGTATAAATTTGCATATCTGTTCTTATAATTAAGAAAATTAGAAAATAGATAACATAACAGAACACTAGGATCGAAAAATGCACATAAGCTAGTTATTTAAACATATAAAGTATAATAGTTGCGTTTTTTGAGATCGTTATTTAACATTTTAGTAATTCATTATCTGCATGTATTATAATTTATGTCAGACAGACATCAAACAAGAAACATGTGCAGAAGGAATCCAGATTGTCATCCAGCACCCATATCCTAATTAATACTGAAACATGTTCTGCAATGAGCATAAAAATAGAATTATGCTAATTAAATGTTTCCACTCTCAAGTAAGAGCACCATCTTACATCCAAAACAGGCATTAAGAAGCTTTTAAAAGTGTGTTTCAAAGATAATTTGAACTTGAAGAATTTGAATCACAGTCAGATAATCAGGTGCTTAAGTTAATGATAGCCAAGTAATTTTACAGTTATCTCAATAATCAGTTTGCTTATAACATTCAGGTGCTAAAAAGTTCAAGGTAACTAGGCAATTTCACATTTACATATTCATCTTAATAGCCGATTTTTCTCTCCAAATTTGGCTATTTTGACCCTAACTAATCTGAAAAACATATTTTTGAAATCATGATCACTTTTTGACAAACAATCTACACTAATTATTTAACATTTCTAATCATATGCGTTAGGGTATATATTAGCAAAACCCTTTTACAAAAGCAAAGCCAGATAAAGATACAATAATGCATTTATATAAAAACTCTGATTCAAGAAATTAATCAGCAATTATACCTTCTGGCTACGCCGTCATGCTGTGATTGAGAATTCCAGACAAAAAACCCAAAATCGCAAAAGCCAACAAAGGGCTAACATCCAAAGTATCGAAAAGTGGAGGGATGATATTCCTAAACAGATTCAAATAAGGATCACACAAGTCACGAATAGCCGATAATGGCTGTCTGTCCCACGGAATGTTCGGAAACCAACTCAACAAAACCCTAACCAGCAAAACCCCACTGTAGATATCAAGCCATTTCGCCATTCCAGCAGCCACAACCGTCAACGGCGTATGCAGACGCGCCGGCCGGCCACTCATGGCAGCGAAGAACAAAGGACCGCTTGCGGAAATTAGATTTTGTTGAAGGTTCGAATTTAGGGCAAAAGAAGAGATTTTATTCGCGAATACTTTCGCAGCAGTAACGGCAATTGCGACTAGTGTTGTGATAGTTCTAGTTGAACCGGTGAGTAGCGGTTCCGCCGTTGAATTGGGGGTTACCACCGGCGACGGTGAGGAAGACGATGAGGCAATAACTAGGGTTTTCTTAGGGTTTTTGAGAGAAAATTGAAGCGGTTTTGAAGACAATTGAGATTTAGGTTGAGAAAGAGAAATGATTGACGGTCTGTGAGGTTGAAGGAAGGTGTGTTTTTGGAGAATTAGGGTTTGGGAAGCCATTAGAGATACAGAGGAAGAAGAGGAAGTAGCCATTGCCAATGAAGTTTTTTGCAAGTTTCTTCCTTCAGCCCAATCCTAATCTTTTGTTAAACTTTTGTAATCATTCTAGAACGTTCTAAGCCGACCCTTGTAAATTGAAAGAAATGGCAATATATACCCCTCACTTTTAGTATGAATGTAAACATGTCCTTATGTTTTAGGTGTTTGCGTTTGATTAGATCAATGGTTATTCAATCAATGAGGTATGGTGTTTTTGTCAACAAGATGACAATATACTTGATATTAGTTAGAGGTGTAACTATGTAAGTAAGCCGAGTGTTCACATCTACTTGAGCTCGACTCGTTAAACATCAAGAAAAGTTAAGAGTTAAATTGAAATTAGGTAAATAATGAATTTAATATTGAAATAGAGAAAATGACACATGAAAATGGTGATGTGAACAATACGATTGATTAACAGGTGACAAAATCATGTTAGTGCTTTGTTAGGAAGTAATATATTGATAGATTATTTGATTTAGATCTAAAATTTGGAGAGACTATTTTGAAAATATTTCCAAGCACCTGCTTGTTGGGTAAAATGACAACTACCAAATCACAGCACAGGAATTCACTGAATAAGTTTTATGGAGTATTCAAGCATGACTCTAAAAAGTACACAAAATAAAAGTGGTGACCAAAAGACTATGGTCTTATTCTGCACTAACATCATACACACTACTTACTGATAACAAGATCACAAAGAATTCTATCGCAAATAATTGATGTTCGAAAGCTGGAAAATCGCAAAAACAAGATCTTGATTTATCAGGACAGGATTAATATATAAAGAAAGAAAGAAAACTAAATTCGTTATTGATTTCATCTTCTTCTTAATCTGCTCTTGATTGACCAGCACGTGAAGATAAAATGATACCAACGATGAGACCGTATAGAGCTAAAGCTTCAGCAAAGATGAGGATAAGAATCATACCCACAAAAAGCTTTGGCTGCTGTGCGTTTGCTCTGTAAAAATAAATAAAAATATATATTATATAACTTGAATTGCATTCTTCCGTTTTCCCCAAGTAATTAAAATTAAGATTTTGTAGTGAAGAATTATGAAGCAAGAACAGTACCTGACACCAGCATCACCAACAATTCCAATCGCCATTCCTGCAGACAGACCAGCAAGACCACAAGCCAAACCAGAGGAAAGATGTGCATACCCATCAAATAGATAGTATGATTTCGCCTTAGGGTTAATCCCAGTGCTGATGATAACAGCAATAATCAAACCATAAATACCAAGCACACCAGCCATAACCACCGGAACTATCGATTTCATCACAAGCTCAGGCCTCATCACGCCCATTGAAGCCACACCTACACCACTCTTCGCTGTTCCATATGCCGCCCCCATACCTACACAAATCAATCAATCACACACTTAATTTTGAAATTTTCAGATCCACAATTCTAAATCAAACATCGAAATAAGCAATTAAAAGAAGTTATCATCACAATTATATACTAAAAATCAACAAATTGGGATTCTCAAGTAATACAATCCATTGTTCTATATCAAAATCACAGTTTTAATGTATGAATTTGTTTAAAACGTATTAAATCTAGCACATACCCATATTTGTGCATAAATAACTTATAAATTGATGATTAATCGATAATTTAGGGTTAGAGATTTGATGGCGTACATGAAAAGACAAGGGCAGAAGCTGCGCCGAGGAAACCAAAGAAAGGGGCGGTTTCATCACCGCTGAATGTTGAACCTGAAGACATTGTTAATCGATTAACGATTGAAATCGATCGACTTTTGATCGAAGAAAGTAGAGATCTGTCTGTGTGTTTGTTTTGTTCGTGAACACCTGTCCGTTTGGATGACAACTTCTTTGGAGGATTTTATCAAAGATGATAATAATAAATCATCGATTTGATTTATGGAATAAACTTTATTAAAAAGTCCATTATATTTTATTTTTAAGATGATAATTACTAGATTGTACTCCCTCCGTCTCTAAATAAAGTTCTCATTTCTCCTTCAAGTTTTGTCCCTAAATAAAGTTCTCATTTCTCAAACATAAGGGGTCCACTTAATATAATAATATTATTACCAATACTTTCACCACTAACTATCTCTTAAAACATTTTCTCTCTCCAATCAAACCTTATATTTTAATCAAAAGTAATACCAAATGCCCCACCACCAACTATCTCCTAAAATGTTGTGCCCAACACAAATGGGAACTTTATTTAGGGACGGAGGGAGTATTTTATTGTATAGTTTTTTTTAACAACTATTTTTATGTATAGCTGATAAGAATTAAATAACTAAAAAGTAAAAAGTATTCCATATGTTATTTTTTTATTATCTTTTAAATTCACTTTAACTATATACGAAGTATTATGTTTGAGTATTTGTAGAATGAATTTAAAAATATCTTATTGTCTAGTAGGTAACAAAAAAAAGTTAATGAAGAATTAAAAGATAAAGATTTGGAACCTATGCAAGAGAAGCTCACAAGATTTTAAAGAAATAAAGTATAGACACTTATTTCTACCCTCTAAGAACAAAACAACAATAGGCACAAAGTCATTCTACAAAAATATGATGGATGAGGGTGGTGGTTAGAAAAAAATATTAGTCTATTAGCTCAAAGATATAAATTATAGGAGATAATTAATTATGATGAGATATTTGTACAAATAGCTCGGCTTGAAGCAATTAGACTTTATTTGACATATTGTTACAACAGATATATGGGCATGCAACGTAATGGGTAATCACCACAATCGCTTTAAGTAAACAAGACATAAAAATAGATTACCGAAAGTTAATAGTTTACAAACCTAAATATAATAATGTTTACAACGAAATCGTATTTAGAAAAAAAAAACGGTAATTTTAATTCTAAATGCATATTTTACCTATAATTTCTTCGCTGCTTAATAACTTGAGAAAACTCAAGTGACAATGTTATTTTGATAAACGAGACAGCATGGCCCGTGCGATGTACGGGCTTCATTCATAATAATGAGTTATTTTGAGTGCATATCGTGTACAATTACTTATTGGGTATCACCTGGAAAGTACGAAAAGCGTGATCCGTTACATGTTCACTTTGATTGCGGGTATTCTACTAAATGAGCAAAGCTATTCCTTATGTGTATTGATGATTAGGGTTTGTTGTTCTTTATTGAGTCATATGGATTGTGTATGTTAATTGCAATTATTTCTTTAGCTTGAAATAGATTTCGTATGCGTAAGTAGGCATGTGCAAATTGGACCAAGAAGCGATCGGGATCGCAGATTCGGATCTGACCTAACCGAGCTCCATCGATTCGGTTCTCGGTTCTAATTTTTAAGAAAAAATCAGTTCTCGGTTCCAACCGGTTCGGTTCCGAGCGGTCCGATTCGGTCGAAAATCGAGAAAAAACTGAAAAGAGTCGAAGAAATTACCTCGGTTCCCGGTTTAGTTCGGTTCCGACTAATTCATGGTCCGGTTCGGTTCGGTTCTCAGCAACATTTGTTCGGTCCTCGGTCCGTCCAAAATCATTTTTTCGTTCGGTTCTAGTTTATTTTTTAATAAATATTTGTCATCTTGCATTTTTTCATATTGATTGATTTTAATAAATATAAAAAGTTTGTTGATATGTAATTAATATTTAACCATAATCTAGATATTCAACTATTTTTATGATTCAAAAATGCATGGACATTATTTTGTTGTGTTTATTAAATATTATTTATGGTAAAACTTTTGATCCTACAATTAATTAATTTATTATTTTTATAAATGGGTTAATATTATTATTAATATTAAATGCATGGTATTAATTACAACTTTAAAGTTGGAACTCAATTTTTATAAATGGATTTGGGTAAAAGATAATATCATTTGAAAACTCAACATTATTTACATCATGATAGTGTGCTTATAATATGTTACTTCTAGTTATATGAATGGACTATTATTTAATTATATTTATTATTATTATTTTTCTATTAAATTCTTTGTGTTATTTAATTAATATGTAACTTCTAGTTAAATGAAAAGACTATTATTTAATTGAATTTACTACTATTATTTATGTTAAACACTTTGTATAATCTATTACATTTTTTATGTTTAAAGTCGACTTTGAGAAGGCTTTCGACTCCATTAATTGGGGTTATCTAGATTCCATCTTGGGCCAAATGAATTTTGGTCTCAAATGGCGGCGTTGGATTCATGGGTGCTTGTCATCTTCTTTTGCTTCGGTTCTTGTCAACGGGTCTCCGACAAAAGAATTTCAAGTAACTAAAGGGGTTCGACAAGGTGATCCTCTATCCCCCTTTTTGTTTATAATTGCAATGGAGGGGTTGAATGTTGCTATGAAGTCGGCATGTGAAAAAAGTTTATTTCGGGCTCAATCAATCGGTACAAACGGTCCAAAGATCTCACATTTTTTTACGCGGACGATGCTATATTTGTTGGTGATGGCTCTAGTTCTAATCTAGCCAACCTTGCTAGAATTCTTAGATGCTTTAATGTTTCATCCGGTTTAAATGTCAACTTTCACAAATCAAAGCTATTTGGTATTGGTGTCAACCCATCACAACTAAATAGCTGGGCCAACATTTTACATTGTGTTCCGGGTACATTTCCATTCGATTACCTTGGTGTACCGGTTGGTAATAACATGAACTTAAAAAAACATTGGGTTCCGGTTATAAATCGGTTTAACTCAAAATTATCCGGTTGGAAAGCCAAAAACTTGTCTTTTGGTGGTAGGCTTACTCTTGTGAAATCGGTTTTGAGTCGCTTGCCTCTTTATTATTTTTCTTTATTTAAAGCTCCCGTATGTGTTATTGATAAACTAGAACAAATTCGGAGAAGGTTCTTATGGAGAGATAAAAAAATAAGTTGGGTTGCTTGGTCAACTGTTTTGGCTCCTAAATCAAATGGTGGTCTTGGCATTGGATCACTTAGAGCTCAAAATTGTGCACTTTTAACTAAATGGTGGTGGAAATTGCGAGATGGCAATCAATGTATTTGGAAAAAAGTAATTTTGGCGATCCACAAATTGGGTAATAAACCAATTCATAAGATGGCAGTGGGTAGTTCGGTGGGGGTTTGGCGGAATATCACGCGCGTAGAGAATGACCTCAAAAAAATAGACTTCAGCTTTTTTGATTTATTCTCTCTTCATGTTGGTTCGGGTTCATCCCTTCTGTTCTGGAAAGATAACTGGATCGATGGCAGCTCACTTCAGTCGCGGTATCCAAGCTTATATGTTCTTGAAAGTTGTAAATCTTGTTCGGTTGCTGATCGTATTACTTCGTCGGGTTTTAGCTGGGCTTGGAAGCAAGGTTTTAATAATCCCACCATTTTTAACGAGTTTATCTCATTGGTGCATCACATCAGTAGTGTTAGATTATGCAACTCCCCGGATAAACTTAAGTGCAAGCCATCTAATGACGGTTCTTTCGCGGTTCATCATATTCGTCAATGGATCGATCAGAAAATAACTACCCCGGGTTACGTTAACATGCCATGGTTGAATAGTGTTCCCTTAAAAATCAAATGTTTTGTTTGGCGACTTGGATTGGGTCGGGTGCCGGTTGCTAAAAGCTTGGAATGTAGGGGCATTAACATCGATTCTACCATATGTAAAGTGTGCAACATTGAGGATGAGGATATCACACATGCGTTTCTCCGATGTCCGCGAGTAATGGAGGTGATATCTTGGATATTCAATTGGTGTGATCTTCCGGTTCCTAACTTAGACTTAGTTACGGATCTCATCGAGTACGGCGTTAGTTGGGGATATTGTACTAAAAAAAGGAAAGTCTTAACAACCATTATCCATTGTATGATTTGGTGCATTTGGAAGGCAAGAAACGAGGCGGTATTCAATAACATTCACAAGGCATATTCGGTTATTGCAAATGATATTGTTTCAACTTCGCATCTTTGGTTGAAATATAGGAGTAAATTTGATTGTAATTTGGTTGATTGGGGTATTTCCCCTTTTGTTTCTTGTTTGTAATTTGTACTTTGTTCCCGTCTTAGCTTCTTGCTAATCTCGGGGTTTTTTTTCTTTTTTATATATATTTGCCGTTTCCAAAAAAAAATAATCTATTACATTTATTCATGAACGTCATTTATAACACAAACTTAATTTTTTAACATAGAATTCAATACAACATAAACCATGAAACTCAATTTTTTCATAATCTATATATATAGATATAGATGTTAAGATATCAATAAGTTATACAAATCAATTAAAGAAATTAATAACGAGGAGAAATAACAAAATCACTAAATGTCATTGTTGTTTACTCCACTTGTTAGATGTTTCTTTTGGATGGACATTTAGAGTGTTAAAATTTTACAACATGAAAATAAGTATTTATAGATCTTAATGTGTGAGATTCATAAAAACTTGAAAAGTCTCTAATATTATTGAACTTATAATTATTATTATAATTATTTATATTTGTTACAAAACTATTGGTCTTACAATTTAAAGAGTTTGTCAAATTGTTATTAAAATGAGTTCATAAGTATAATTTATGTTAAAACTCTTGATTTTATAAATATGAGCTTCTCAATCTTTATTAACATATTTTATTTATTATTATAATCTATCTATATTCAAAATGAACAATAATTTACATATATACAAAAGAAGTAAGCATAAATTTAACAACCATCAAATGAACAATAATTTGTGACCATTAACATGATAAGATATCCATCTTTAATAATTGTGATAATATCATACACAATCTCATATACTATAATGATAACTATTAGATCCTTATATAATATAATTTTTTTATACAAAATGTACATAAACAACCAATATAACATCAAAATGGAACTCAATTTTTATATTTTATACATATACAAAAGAAGTAAGCATAAATCTAACAACCATCAAATGAACAACAATTTGTGACCATTAACATGATAAGATATCCATCTTAAATAATTGTGATAATATCATACACAATCTCATGTATTATAATGATAACTATTAGATCATTATATAATATAATTTTTATACAAAATGTACATAAACAACGAATAATAATTTTATACATATATAGAAAAGAGTTTGTGTAAAATTTTACAAACATTTTTTTACTCAAGTAATATTTTAAACAATAATAACTAACATACTCTCTTTAAAACAAAATCATAAAGACTTAATCTCTATGATTTTTTTTTTTCTTCAAAAAATACAAATAATAAACATTATGTTTGATTACCAATTAATAACGATGATAAATAAAAAAAAGCTCTATAGATCTTTGTTGTTGACTCCACTTGTTAGGTATTTCTTTTTGGATGCACCTTTAGAGTGTTAAAATTTGTGCAATATGAGAATGAGTATTTATAGATGCTAATGTGTAAGATTTATGTAATTTGAAAAGTCTCTTATATATTGAACTTTTAATTATTATAATTATTTATATTTATTTCAAAACTCTTGGTCTTACAATTTAATGAGTTTGTTTTCAAAATTGAGTTTATATAATATTATTATTAATATTAAATGCATGATATTAATTACAACTTCAAAATTGGAACTCAATTTATATATATATATATATATATATATATATATATATATATATATATGTAGATTCACATGTTTTATGACACAAATCTTAAATATTTCCACTTAAATGAAGTAAATATATAAATATTTTACAAATTTAAGGGTTTTGATAATGACAGCCCTAAGGTCTATCATTAGACATGACATAAATGATTTGTACATCTATTTATAATCGACTCCTGGATTATAGGAATTACTCCCTCCGTCCCTAAATAAAGTTCCCATTTCACCTTCAAGTTTTGTCCCTAAATAAAGTTCCCATTTCTAAAATTTAAGGGACCCACTTAATATAATAATATTATTACCAATACTTTCACCACTAACTATCTCTTAAAACACTTTCTCTCTCCAATCAAACCTTATATTTTATTCAAAAGTAATACCAAATACCCCACCACTAACTATCTCCTAAAATGTTGTGCCCAACACAAATGGGAACTTTATTTAGGGACGGAGGGAGTACTTATCAGCAAGGTTCCAGAAAGCGTAAGGCGTGGCGTGACGGCACTATCAAGCCTCAGCCAAGGTGAGCCATGGCGGGTCATGGCGTTTTTCAAGGCGTGACTTAAGGCGGCAAACTTTTTATATAATTTATATATATACATATATCAAATTAAATAAAAATTATAGATATATTGATTTATATAACAATTCATATATAAAGCTTACAAAAAATATTACATCTAAATTTATAACTAAATATGTTATAATTTTTTTTTAAAAAAATTCAATTTTCTCCGCCGCCTTACAAAAATCTCGTCATAAGGCGCGCCTTATCGCGCCTTGTCACGTCTTATCTCACGCCACGCCTAGCCTAGCCGCCATAGTTTGTTTCGTAACGTCGACGCCGCGCCTCACGCCTTGGCGACGCCATGACGCGTTTTTTAGAACCCTGCTTATCAGTACTATTTTAATGCCCTTAGAGATAGCCCTTAAAGCTGTCATTATCAAAACCATAAATTTAAATATTAACAAAATACGAACCGATAAACCTGAAAGATATATATTCAAACAACAATAACAATATCTCTACTATCTATAATGTATTTAGGACATTTCTTAAATTAGAAAACTGGAAATTCAGCCAAATAATTACTATTTTTAGATGTTTTATGATTTTAAAAAATGGTGTAAGCGACCAGGCTCGAACATGGGACCAATAGGTCGTCAGAAAGAGTGCTAACCAACTGCACTATATGCGAGGATGTTTACTTCTTTATAATTAAGAAATATATTCACTTTACGTGGAGCTTCCCCTTACCTTTAACCTCGATCTTCTCAAAACCCCCATCGTTTCAGAGTTTCACTTGCCCTTAACTTTAACCTCGATCCTCTCAGTTCCTTCAAACTTTACGTTATCCCAAAGCCGGCGTTTGCAATTTGCCTCCTCGATTCCATGTCCGCCCCCTTCGATAACATGTCAGCTCACTCTCTCATAAATGTCGTCTCTATCATTTAAGTCTCTCACAAAATAAGGGCTGGGGAAAGTTATAACGAGGTCATTGTGCATTGGATTTCATGTTGATTTTATAAGTGGGGGATACTATTCCCTTCAATTCCATCTTCAGAGTATTATAGAAGTCGTTAATATCCTAACCAAAGGCTCATTCATTTGCTCATTTCATCTCATATATCTCTTGCTCAATTCGGTTTTCAGGTATGGTTTTATGGTTCTTTCTACCGAAGCTACTATCCTTGACGTATTGTTCTGAAATTTTTGTTGAAATAGTAATTTAATTATGTATAATGACCGTATTATTCTAACTTCAAGCCAAAATTTTCAAGGATGCATCTGGAATCTTAAAGGATGGATTTATTAGGTTACTTGATGTTATTACATCAAACAATGTTATAGAATACAACTTCGGAAAAATTGATGAATCTCTACTTTAACATGAACCAACGTTGTTATTCTTTCACAAAACGATGATGTATTCTTGTGTTATTAATCTTCACTTTTTGGGTCTCCCTCATCGTTTTCTCGCCTGAGAATCGTCAATGTCGTCCCAAAGCTGGTTAACAAGATTATCCAGAAACGGGTCAAGAATTTCAAGAGGCTCCATAGTGTCTGGAAAATTTGTGCCAAGGCAATAGATGTTTGTTACTTGTTTTTGGATAATATATATGTCCTTTGCCTGTTGCATTAATCTATGAAATAAAAAAATTATAATCTATTTGCACTGAAATCTTGAATTTATTGTTGCAGGAAAACTAGCGTCGGCCTATAGGTATTGATTTTCGTGTGAGAAGGAAGTTTAATGGGGTCAACTCTTATGCTAAACATTGACTATGTATCTGGTAAAAAATGTTGGCATTTTCTTCTAGACAGTTTCAAGTAATTTGTTGTTCACAATCTAAAAGACCTCGGCATTTTTTTCAAAATCTCATATTTTACCGGTTGAGTTGACTCGTATATTATCAAAAGGGTCGAAGTTGTGATGTTAAAATAGTAATTCAGACGACCATCTTATTCATACTCTCCTCAACATTGATTTGTAGTTATTATCAAGACATGTTTTGCTAAAATTGGACTCAATGTACCCTACACAAAAAAGGGGGAAATAGTGGAACGAGCAGCATATTTGGATATCGTGGTCACCAACATATTAGACCGCTTGAGGACCCAAAAAGATATATAATTGTACATGTTTATGTTATTTTTTTTTTCCTAAAAACCACCTTTTGTTAGTAGTGCTTCAAGTATGAACTCGTTAAATTTTGTTTGATCCTATTTTTTTATGGAAGAAGAGTTTTCTGTATTATGTCATTTTTTTATTTGGGAATACTTGTTTTATCTAGCTTTTGCTCAAAATGATGCCAATTTGGCATATATGGGGGTGATTTTTACACCACAACTTTTGTGGTATCTACCACAACTGTAGCTTATTATACTTGTACATTCAATTGTCAAATATGTACTTTGTGGTGTAATAGTTAAAAGTTGTGGTAAAAAAATGAATTCCCTTGGCATATAGGTAGCTAGGTTGGTAGTGGATCAACATGGGTTTGGGTTAAAGCATATAGTTTTTTCAATATGAGTTAAGTCGACCTAACAAAACATTTAGTTTTTTTTTTTCCTGTAATAGTCAATGTTTTTCTAGGCAAAATGACATAAAACAAACAAAATTTCTATAAAATGGGTACTGCAATTACATATATAGGATAAGAAGTGGGATCCTGTGAGGACTCGCGAGGACACCGCATAAAAATTTCAAAAAATTCCGAAAAAATATATATATAACTCACCATGATTATTACTACATTTGACCAAAACAAAATTTCGAAAAAAAAATTATGATCCACTTTTTTTTGCGGATCATAACAATGATCCATATTTTTTTGTGGATCATTATTATGATCCATATTTTTTTTGATCATTTTTGAAAATTTTTTTTTTTTTGGATCTTATAGGCTGTGATTTAGATATTTAAAAAAGAAATTTTTTTGAAAAAAGTTTGTTTTGGATCATTATTAGTGTTTTTTTTGGAGTCCTCGCAGTCCTCACCTAGAAAAGAGTTCTCACCGGATCCGGACCCTATAAGATAATATAGTTCGGTTTGATTATCTAAGTAACTTTGGTCTAACTATATGCATTTGGGACTATTACATACAACCATGACCTATCAACCATCACCCATCATTACAATCACCAACGCCAATACTATGACCACCGCATAATATAGTTTTTGGGTACCCGCCGCCGCATTGCGTGGGTACCTCGCTAGTTTGTAGAATAGATAGATATAGTTTGCGTGTACACAACACCCGGGCGCACGTTAGTGGCTTCGACTTCCCCCAAAACCAATCTGTATTAAACTCCAACAAATAATTCCTCTTTTCCCGATTATTTATCTCTCGAAAAATTCCTGCCCAAGAAAATATCGAATCTGCAAAACTTGATTGCTCGGTAACAAAACAATACCTTTTCCCTAAATTTCTTCAATTTTCTTTTGTAGCTAATCATTTATTCTTTCCGTATCATCGTCAGCATAATTAATCAGTTACTTCGATTTTGTTTTCGATATGCTTAATTCAGTTTCAATTTTGTAATTCTGTTGTTATCTATGTGTGTTTTGCCTAATTATTGATTCCGTTTTGACTTAGGTTGCTGGATTCGTGCTGTAAGAAAAGTAAATATGGTATGTATCCGTGATCATGGTGTTGGTTGGTTGTTTATGTTACTTCTGATGCTTAATTTATGATACTAGTATGCATTCTAGAGTTTTGAGGTCAAAGCGACTAATACTAGGGTTTCAAATTGTTGAGTAAATCGAACAATGACACAGGATTTACATGATTGACCTAGATTAGGGCTTATAACTACATTAGGGTTGTGTTTTCAAGTTGCAAACTGGGTAGTGGCTAGGTTATCTTTTAACAATCAGTCTTCTACAACTTGAAGGAAATTGATAAACTTTCTTTAAGTATGCTGAATATTACTATTCCAAATTCTGGTATTGAGCTTAAAATTGGATAGATTCGGTCTCAAAGATCTCTATTTTCAGAACTGAGTGGTTAACAAGTAATGCAAAAACTAAAGAATATATGCTGAATATAGTGCCGAACTTTTAAAAACACTAATACTGGCCTGTTTTCTTTTGGAGCATTTTGTTTGAGTTGAATTTCACTCTTTAAGTGATGCAGTCTTGAACTCTTGATGGATTGAAGACTTAGTGTCAACGTTGCAATTTTTGAGTCACATAATTAATCAATTAAGCACTAGGTTATCTAGTAATAGACATGCTGTTATTGTTTTTTATTTATTAGCATGAAGATGGTATTTTTACTAATCAATATAATAATGTGAAATGCAGTATTTCGATTACAGATATCATGGAACATCCTTTGAACAAACATATCGGTGCTACCCTGCATCTTTTATTGACAAGGTTGGCAAGCTATTATTTGTTGACATTATTATATCCTTGTTTTTATTTTATATTTACCTTTTTAGAGTGTAGATCTGGTCAAAATTGTTTTGAACGACTGTATACATTTTAAAAGACTCATGATTGGTTCATTGGTTGACATATTTTGTAATGCTAGTTATAAATCTGGCTTGATTTGGATAATGGTTTAGGTTTTAAACCCAATAAAGAGTCATTACAAATCCCTAAGCCCCATTAATATATTGACACAGAAAATTTTAAATCTCATATATTATTTTCTTAAATTGGAAATTTTGTTAGTAACTTCATTGGTTTTTATATATATTTTGGAATAATCCAAGTCAAGAAAGTGGACAAAGGGAATACATATTTTAAGATTATGTATTGAAGTCATGTTTAATCACATTTATATATCATTTCTAACCCTTGATTTTTCTTACACTTTTTTTTTTTAAATTTCAGCCCCACATAGAAAATGGTGACAAAAGTGAGTGCTTTTTTTCTCTTTTAGACTTTCTATATTTTATTTTTACCTTTTAAGTTTTCCATACAAATGCTGACATTTATTTGTTTCTTACCAGTTATAATGCCTCCTTCTGCACTTGATCGTCTCGGTTAGTTTATTTGAATTATATTTCATTTAAAGAGATTTTTAGGAAGCAGTTAAAAATATAATATTTAAATGTGTGTAAAACAATACAGCTTCCCTTCACATTGATTATCCAATGTTGTTTGAGTTACGCAACGTTTCTACTGAGAGAGTGTCACATTGTGGTGTTCTTGAGTTTATTGCAGAAGAAGGCTTGATATACATGCCTTATTGGGTATATATTTTCTCATACTTTTTTGGGTTTTAATATTTCTGTTTAGAATTTAAGTATTAATGATTTATAAATATTGATTATTTTTTATTTAGATGATGGAAAATCTGCTTTTACAAGAAGGAGATGTTGTGAGAATTAAGAATGCGACCCTTCCTAAGGGTACATATGTTAAGTTGCAACCACATACATCTGACTTCTTGGATATTTCCAACCCAAAAGCCATGTACGTCTTCTAGTTAATTATTTATTTATTTTTAGTTAATTATTTATTTTCTTCACTTTTTCGTGATGCAGCTTGGAGACAACACTTAGGAACTTTTCGTGTTTAACAACGGGAGATAGTATTATGGTGGCATATAATAACAAGAAATATTACATTGATATTATTGAATCAAAGCCTGCAAATGCAATAACTATTATTGAAACTGATTGTGAGGTTGACTTTGCTCCCCCACTCGATTACAAGGAACCAGAAAGGCCCGTTTCATCCCTTCCTTCAAGCAAGGGACCCACTCAGGGTACAACTTATTTTTCCCTTTTCAATAAATAATTAATTAATACGTTAATTATTATTATTTAATGAATCAATTATTTATATGGATGCAGATGAATCAGCTCCAGCTGAGGAACCAAAATTCAACCCGTTTACAGGATCAGGAAGGCGGTTAGATGGTAAACCATTAAACTACCAGCCACCCCCTCCTTCTCAACCTAAAGATAAGCAAGCGGCGGTTACTAGCGGCAATGGGCAGCCATCTGGCGGTTCTACTTCCCGCCAAACTCAAGGAAAACTCGTGTTTGGTTCTAATGCCAACCGTAATGAAGCCCCGAAAAAGGAGAAGGTATTTGTTTGTGGTCTAGTGTTAGTTGATGATTTTGCATTCAAATTAACTTGTAATTAATGTGTTTGCAGGAAGTTGCTAAAGAGACGAAAAAAGAGGAAGATGAACCCAAGTTTCAAGCATTTACCGGGAAGAAATACTCGTTAAAGGGTTGACTGTTAACTTTGTTTATTAACTTCTCTTAAATCTTTCATGGTTTAACTTGTAATGCAACTAGATTTATTTTACAAGTTTATTACTTTATATTTATTTTTTCCGTGTATTACTTTGGGTATGTTTGGTAACGAGTCTTCTGCACTTTTAGAAGCCTAAAATTTAGTTTTGAAATTTGAGCTCCTTTTAAAATACAAGACTGAAGTTTAGATGCGAGACTTTATCTGTATTTCTAAAAGTGAAAGCTTCTTGAAGTTGCTTTTAAAAGAGTAGGAGATTTTAAAAACTGAAATTATTGTAATACCCTTGAACTTGTTGCATTTATTCTGTAATACGTCCTTTTATGTTATATAACTTATTAAACTAAGAGCAACCGTATGATTCTCTAGAGGTCTTAAGTTCTTATTGGGTAAACATTTAACGGCCATGTCTACTGTTAGGTCACGTAAATCTCAAGCATTATCTCAACTACTCCGGGAAAGTTAGTTTATAAATGCGAATACCCTTTAAAAAAACTTACTCAGCTATAACTACTTTGTCATGCACATATACATTTGTAAATAACATTTCCGGATTTAAATTCCAATGGAAACTCTAGCTACAAATCTTAGGCTAATTATTGCCAGACATACCCATCTGTGTTACAATTAGATATAGTACTATCAAACTCATAATAACTTACCATTTTAATTACATATAAAACCAACTTTATGATGTAAGTTTTCTATGGAAAGTGATTCTGTAAAACCAAATCTTTTCATCTTGTTGTAAATTATGATGTGTTGCTTCACCAGAAGTGTAAAATCACCAAATTCAGATAATATTAGTGATGGTTCCCACATTGCTTGGTGTACGATTTATAGGATCTTTTATAAACACTTGCAATAGATCATTCATCACCGGGCTTGGTAGTGCTTGCCTATAACCCAAATGGGGGTATCAAGGTGTGTTGGACATTGAGTTGATCCAGTTTGGTTGGGTCATGGTGTTGCATAATCTGGCTTGCCCATTCCAAGTTGAGAGTTGGTTCATGTGGCTTGAGTGAAGGCTTGGTTGCTTGGACCTTAGAGATGGGGAGACTGCGTTAGGCTGATTTCACAGAGCTGCGATAACCCCCCACTCCTAACAGTGGAAGGATAACGAGCTTGGGCTCATCATACCCGTCTAGCCAACTTGTCTAACTCAAATGGACACCCACTTTTTCAATTCTCACATTTGGAATATAGCATTAATGACATCTTATATCCTCTATAGAAAATAGTAAAATAGTGATATTATTAAAATAACACTAGCTGGTACCCGTGCAATGCGGCGGCAGATACCCAACAACTATACTTTGCGACAGACAAATTGTTTACGAGACAAAGAAACAAACATGAATACCTAAGTTAAAAGAGTTACATAAAACGATGATATGATCTTAATCGGATGGTTTTCGGTTCATTAGGACGAACCATCGATTAGTTTGGCCAATTAATAAATGTTTCTTTTGAATTCTTTCATAATTGCTTTTCTGTACAGATAAATTTTACAACGATACCAATATGGAGAAAGGTAACAATGAATAGATAGAATTTAACAATGAACACTTGCATTTTAAACTTCAATACATTCCACACCAAATTCCACACCAAAATACGATACAATACATTGTCAAAACTTATGAAAATTCAACACCACCAGGTAGTTTGATTTATCAATTCAGGTCCTTCTATCAGATTCTCCAATCTGTAACTTGCTCCGCTTGACCCAAAATAGATATTCGGGTATCGGCCGTAAGTAAACACAAAAGTCAACTTGATCGCGAATTTTTCCTTGTTATTATTCATGCAATCAACAGAAACAGATGAAGTATCCATGATTTGAGTAGCTCATCTTGAGAGTTAGCGTGAAAACAAAATAATATTAGAAAATTATTGTCATTGTTAAATTTTTAGTCTATGCATAAAAAGTTGTAAGTGCATAAAACTTGTATTAGGATTGCAATTTATATAATCAAATTGTTTAAGTAACCAAGAACATGATTTACCGAACCTCTTGCCACTTTGAATAAACCGACATCAATTCCAATCTACAAAAATATACAAGTCAAAAGTCTAAGTTAGACCTAGTACTTTCTAAACTCAAATTTATGCGAACTCTTTAGCAATTTTTAAAATAATATATTCCTATTAAATACGGAGAAGTATCTATTCTACATTTAAGATGTAGTTTCTAAAAATGGTAGGAAGTTAAGATAGCTTCATTTTCAAATTCGACGTTGAAAATAGTTTGTTTGACTTTAAAAGTCAACGTCAATCTGATAATCTGTAATTGCCTCCATGTCATTATCCCCTCGAAAATAAGTCACTTTGAGTGCTTGACCAACCAAACATGCTTTCTTCCCGACACTTTGCTTTACCAACCGTGATCCCTGCGCAAGAAACCACCATTCGGTCAACAAGTCAATGTGAATTTCATTATTTATACATAAAAATAATATTTTAGTAACTAATGGTCCTCAACATTGACTTAATAAAAAGTGAAACTTGTATGATGACAGAATGGAAAATCGGGACCAACTTGAGCTGCATAATTCTGCAAAAACACCCAAACCCTAATCAAATTAGATAGCCCGAATGTATAAAACGGGTTGATTTTGACCTGAACAATGCATCCAGGACGGCCAGCGAGATCATCTTCAAATTTAAACAAAAATAAAATGATGGAAAAATATAAAATGAGTAGAAATATTACCTTTTTCAAGTCATAGGTTCCTCTCTTATAATATTCTGCATTGAAAATAATAGTGAGTAGTTCTTTGATTAATGCAGATCCCCTCTAAAGCTAAGGAGAATTACAAGACAAAGTATTAACAATCGACAAAAGAAAACACACCATAGAATTGAAACGATATGTTTTGGGTTAAATTGGGTTAAATTCATCAGAGCATCATTCCCAGAAAAAAAGATACAGTTACATATTCGTGTTACCAGCGAAGCCAACTGTAGCCAAAGCTTGAAGACTAATCAAGTGGTCATTGGTCAATAAGCATGAAAAGTCAAAGCTTCAGATGAGTTATGTAGCGTATATGCATCCGTATCCAATTGTGACAAGTTATTGATCGATTGGAATGTAAACCAAGCTTTAAGGAATCGAGGAGACGTTGAAACAACCGAGGAGTTTAAAGAATCGAAGAGGCGTTGAAGCAACCGAGGAGGCTTGGAAGAATGAAGGAATCGATGGGGGAGAGATGAAGGGGTCGATGGAATCGAGAAGGCGGCATCGTTCAATGGTCAATTGGACTGTGGTTTAACAAAGCTGAAGATTTTTTGGATTTCATTTTGCCAGATGGGCCACGTAAGTGCATCATGCCCATTACTTTAGTCAGTGTTGTATTGGGCTGAAGCATACATAGCTGATCTGTTTTATGTTTAAGACAATTCGTTTTAGATGAAATAACAGATCGAATGCCAGACCAATTGGTTTGGGCGCGGACATTTATCCCGTGGGTCGCAGGTTCGAAACATGATTACTTTGTTTTTATTCACTAACTAAATTCCATAATTAGCAAGTGTGTTGGCTGAATTTTCAGCCTTGCTAATTATGGAAGGGGTAAACTCTTTATAATATAGTAGAGATAACAAATTAAAAACAAAACAAATTCAAATAAAATAAGGATTAATAATCTTGCAGTAAGGTCTTTGTTACTATCATCTTTGTTGATCTTCATGTTAGCCTTAATCTTGCAACTCTAGGATCTGCAATGAAACCATTGAATCAAATTGCAATTGACCCTTCAAATCTAGCATCATAAACCAACCTATTTGCCTACAAAAAATATAGATTAATTATTACTTAGTTATTTGATTAAAAAATACATTAACCAACATTACACTAAAACTTAAGAAGATAGTTGAACATTTGTTGATACCATAATAATAGTTGCCATAAAAAAGAACAGATGATTTTTATAGGTTTATTTTTATGTCACTACTTTTCCCTAGTTAAGATGTATTTTTGTGTCATTACTTTGCCCTTGGTTTATTTTTACTTTGTTGCTTTCATATACCAGCACACACATGTTATCACTGGTTAACACCTCACCCGTTTCAAGCTATTTGATTGGCTGATAATGCCACATGTAATTCACTGGTTGGCCAACGTTTTCCTCACAAACTTCCGCATGTAATTTAATTATTGGTTTATTAATAGTAGATTTTTAATTCGAGCATAATACTCGCATATCCCTGTAGATAATAGCTTAAATTACGAATACTTCTAGATTGACTACTTTGGGGTTCTTCCTGCAATTACAAATAAAAAAAATTAATTAAAATAAATCCTTAAGGTTCTGTTTGTTTTGAACCCAATATAATTTCCAAAAATACACATTAAGACTTAAGGCATTAACTGTCAAATTCCAAACAGAAATGCACAACAACCCCTTGCAATCATCCCTTACCTCTACTCTTTTGACCAAAAGGCAACCATTACCAAACTCACAATGAGCAAAACCATTACATAAACACATACACAAACATAGGAAGTAAGTAATACTTATCTTGAAATTGCCGGATCTGAAGTAAGTAAGTAAGTAAGTAATTTTACAATAGTAGTTTTCATATAATAAATAAATAAAATTTCAAATAAATAAAAATAATAAAAGCTATATTGTTACATGAACATAATGTCGACTAATTTGTTCCAACCAATCAATTTTCACACAGACTCTTTCATCAACAAACACATGGCTGCTTCTTTTCAAAATAGATGCAATTGTGTACCCTAATGCCATTAGACCACCAAGAAGCCTAACACTAACCTCGAATGTTATTCTTGGTGAAATTACAAATGGCAAATCCGTTACCCATTCCTAAAAAAAAAAATTAAAAAACAAAAATTTATAAATTCTCATTTTTGGAGGTCAAAACTCAAATTTGACCTGTAATTAGTCAAAGCAAACCTCAAACATGAGACTGTATCTTCCTTCTCTATTTCGCAATCTCAAATACGATTGACACGTTTCTGGATCTTCGCCAGGTGGCAGAAGATATATGCCATATGTTTCCTCCAATGTTGCAGTATGTTCTTTGTTCATGACAGATTTCACTTGATCCACAGTCAAGACTTTTGATGACTAAAAATGGTATCAAGAATATATTCAGAGGCCGAATCTTTAGAAAAAAATTATTATTTTTTAATGAAAAAGTTGAGACCTTTAGAATATAAGTTGGACTCTGAAATCCTGTGAAAGGATTAAACTTGTTCACGATTCTTATATGAGCTGTTTTCAGGTCAGGTTCTATAAATGCTTTGTACATCGGGTAAACCTGCATAAAAGAATCATTACAAAACTAAAAAAAATAAAAAAGATCTCTAGAAAATATGTGTGTAAGTTGTAATGTTCCACTGTAGAAATGGCATTTTCGACTTTCGACCCGTTTACTTACGAATGGGTCAATTTCGGTTGTGTTTTATGTCAAACGGCCCAATTCAAAAAATTTAGATATAATGGGAACGGGTCAAATAGGTTGAATTTTACCTAACTAAAATTTTGCTTTATCTAACTTATGTGCTTATCTTAATTCACCTATTAGAATAAAAGATCAACAGGTGCATTTTGCTTTATTTCCTTTCCGTAAAATATCGTTCGGTGAAGATGCTATATTATAAGGATCCACATGTATATGTATGTAAGACAGTATGTAGAAACATCTACATCATGCAAACATTATAATCTAGAATTGGAAAATTTGGTGGGTCAAAACGGGTCAAATTGATTCAAGTCAGGCTGACCTGAAAATATTGCCCAAAAACTTCAGATTTTTATATGTTTACATTGTAACTACTAATATGAAGACTTTAAAAAGTGTTGTGCAGAATTTCGACCTGATTGACCAATAAGACCCGTCTCTTCTAAGCTTCGGTTTTATTTTGTCAATTAGACCCGTTTCTTTTTAAACATTAGTTGAGTTAGTGTTCAACCATAATTGTTTCGTGTTAAGGTCTAACTTTCACCTTCAATTATCAACCTTAATAAAAACAAAATTTTGAGATTATGAACAAAGGGGCCAATTATCTATGACCCAAAAGACAATGAAAATTAAAAACGAAGGTAAATGAAGATATATATACAATAACGATTCATTTTTCTTATAGGTTGAATATGCATAACTACAAAAAAAAATGTATGAAATTATACCGTTAATTATTATTGAAATGATGAATACACGTTCTTTTATACATGAATAATTATTATTAAAAATTAAATCCGAAACAAAACTTCTTTGTATTCGACGTTTGCCTTCGACGTTTGCCTGTTGTTGTTGTGCATAATCCACATTCTGAGATTGTACATATCTGACTATTATTTCGGATTTAAATTTAAAAAACCCATAAAACATTTTTAAAAAATGTACGCATACGTTATGTTACCAGCAGTAGAAGGAAATCCATATTCATCAAACAATCGCATTAAATCCCCAAATTGCCTATGAAGATCACCAAACACTTTAATTGGAGCTTTTAACTGAAGAACAGTTGGTTCGTGCAAAAATAACTGTTCAACAACATAACAAAGCTCCCCAACTTCATATGAATCAAGAAAAAACCTCCAGGTGGTTTCCAGTTTCGAGATCTAAGCAAATTAGATATAACCTGCAAAAACACATATTATAAGCTGCCATCTATTAATAAATTTTAGATAATTATTTGGTTGGCCCATACCAAGTTGTAACACCCTATAATTTACAAGATTTTTAAAATTTTTGAAAACAAAATTATAATCAAAGGTCCCATAAATAAAGCTCCGGTATAAATATTTAACATTTAAAAATGTATTTATTGCGGAAATAGTTAAAAATAAAATGAAGTGTTTTAAAATATTAATTGCTGTCCACATCAGTAACGAAATGACACAGCGGTCAACCGTCCACCTTCTCCTTTCCCTTGCTGGTACCTGAAACAATGTGGGGGAAAGTTTGGGTCAGCTGGGGAAGCTGAGTGAATAATCTCAAAATGCAAACAATCTTAACATACAACACATGAGGGCACATCGGTGTACTCCTAGTCAGAAACTACTCGATTAATTACTCAGATTTATTTCTTAGATTTTATTACTCAGATTTTAATTTATATAGCGCGCTTGTGTGATTTGGGACGAGAGATCAACCTCGCCCCTCCTCACACCTCATATAGGCGTAAGCCAAAACTCAGACGGGAATGATCCCAAAAACAAGGCCTGGCACCAGTACTCTTCGGTGCCAAGTCAAAACGTCTGACACCAGTGCTCTTCGGTGTCAAGTCAGATATAAACTCAGACGGGAATAATCCCAAAAAACAAGGCCTGGCACCAGTACTCTTCGGTGCCAAGTCAAAACGTCTGACACCAGTGCTCTTCGGTGTCAAGTCAGATATAAACTCAGACGGGAATAATCCCAAAAACTCAGACGGGAGGTGATCCCAAAACTCAGATGTGTGTTATTATGTTTTATTATCTCTTTAACATAATTATCTCAGATTGCCCTAGCAAGTAATAGCACAGAATGACTCTGTGCCGAGCTCAGTTACCCAGGCACAATGTCTCAGATCATGAATAAGTAAACAGCTGCTCAGATACTCAGATAACAGATCAAACTCAGATAACAGATCAAGCTCAGATAACAATTAAGGTGCAAGTAATATAACACGTAAGTCATGCATGTATAACGTTAAAACTGAATACACGGTGAGAATGCTCACCTCGATAAACGTATGCTCCGAAGATATATAAGCACTCTACGCCACTGACCAGCTAACGTCTAGACGGTCCTAAGGCACGAAAGATAGCCCTAATTAGACTCCACTAAGATTTGATTTTTAAATATAAAGTTTTCCAATCGGAAAACCAACAAAATGCATAGACGACTCTAATTAGTATTTAAAAGAATATTTTTCTCATGAATGTCATAAGCCAAAAACGAAATTTCACATGATAAAACCTTGTACGGATGGACACAAAACCATTTTCGCCACTCATACAATTTAATTAAAGAAACAGAAAACGAAACCATTTTTTTTGCCCAAAAACCCTTATACTAACCCTAAACCTCTTTTTTTGACAAAACCCATGCTAGAATCATTTTCTCCTTTTGGATTAACACATAACGACATGAAAATGCAGATTCCCCCTTTTCTTTTTTAAATAAATGTTTTCTTGACATATGAAAACAGAAACTTCACCATCTCTTGGAATTATCAAAACTTTTATACTTGCTAATACACAAAGGATAAGGGCAAGATAACTACCGACAAGGACCAACTCGAGCTCGTTTTCTTATTCCTACTCCGGCGGCGAGATAGCTACTCCTCTTGGGTTGCTCGCTGCTCCAAAACGTGTCGTGCAAACATATTATTTCAACCGATTAAAACGAATCAAGAGCTCAGGGACGGAGGAGATAAGAATCAGCTTACCAGAATATCACAAGACCACCCCTCTCGAGAAGGTTGCTCGGAATCTATACTGTTAAACTCGGAGACCTCATGCTTCACCGCTTAGCGATCTGGAGAAGTTCAGAAACGTAACTGCTTTGCCGGCTGGATAGGAGTTGAACTGGACTCCACGGCAGCTGGCGGAAATCGATGAAGCTCACGGTCAAGTCATACGAATGACGTTCACCGGCGTAAAACCAAAACAGTGATGGTGGCGGTGCTATGGTGGCAAAGGAAAAATGAGAAAAGTTCACGGTGGTGGTGGTGTTTAAATGTGACAGCGGCGGAGATGGCGCTCCCGTGAAAATAGGAAGACAAACACTGTAAAAATGTCGGAGGATATTGACGTGAAGCTCCGGCGGTGGTGAGGTTTAGGTTGCGCCGAAAATATGGAAATTGAGGAGAGTAGGTAGTCGGCTAGGGCAATGAAAATAATAATATAGATATACTAGCTTCCCATGTTTTGGGATTAGGGCCCTACTTGCGTAAGGGATTGCTTTTGGGGCTTTCTTGCCGAATTCAATGGTGGTCCACCGAAGACAAATACATATGAGGCCAAAGGATGATATTTAATGGTCTATTATTACATGAATGTTTATTAATCTAATATTACTTGAATAATATATTAAAATATGAAATGTATACAAACCACCAAAAGTTAAATAGGTTATAGTTAATTCCACACTATAAGAGATTAACCCTAATTTAATTAAAGTAAAAATAATATTTAATTACTAGAAATTTCGGGGCGTTACAACTCAACTCCACTTAAAATAGACTTCGTCCCCGAAGTCATCGCTCTGAAGAAGCTCAGGGTAGCGATCTCGTATCTTACACTCAAGCTTGCCAACAAGACACACATCCGTAATAGAGGAAAAGTGGTAAGGTTACGAATAAAAGAAACTCGACAGGGTGATCAATTTGATTAGAATAAACTCTGGCTCTTACACAAATTTTCCGTCTCTAGCGGCGCAAACGATAAGGCTCAGAATTGGAATGTTTTCTTAGGGACTCGCTTTATTTCAACAAGAAAATGAATGTCGATAGAAATATAAAATAATCCACGATACTCTGTTAAAGGTGTCTTCTTGCTCTCGTAGTCAAACTCAGTTGTTGCATTCAGCGGTTAACGTTGCGTTGAATCACCGATTCAACTCCACTTGGAAATTTACTATTGATTTGTTGACGATACCAGATGCTCAGCGTAGTACCAGGTCATCCAAACCATTTGCACAATCACACTCGGATCTCTCATGACGATAACAAGTTTTTATGGAAAATTTTCTTCCCGCACAACTCCATCAAATGACCACTTACACATTTTAGCAACAGGTAAAAATTGCATTATCGACAATTTTCCACCAAAATGACTCGGAAGGTTCTCTAATCTATGGGTCAACAGTTTGTTAACAACATAATAAATAATTTAGCGGTTTACACCATTATCAATTAATATAAAAACCATGCCAATAAATCACAAGGAATATACATATCACACAGAATTCTCATATACTCAGATATATAACTCCAAAATATGATCTGGAAATATAACTCAGAAGTCCCACTCAGAAATAAACTCAAAACATATCTCCGGAGTATAACTCAAAAATGTATAACTCAGGAGCAAACTTATAAATCTTAGCTCAGAAGCAAACCCAAAACTTTAACTCAGTAACAAATCATAAGGTAATAATATTTACAAGTAATAGCATTAGGTATAAATCACATTTTTTTTTTACTCATTCTTATTACTGCTCGCGTGTTCCAATTTACCAGCTTATAATACTTGGAATGATATGCTCTCTCTCAACCGTGTTATTTGTTCTCAAAATAACTCTTCTTTAACATTATATTGTTACCTTACTCTATTAGGTTTGCATATTACCGACGTTGATAACCCTTTAAATAGTTCAAATTAACGATCTTGTCATTTAATTCCCTTTAATAGGTCCTCATCCTATTACATTTAGTGGTTTCTCGATAATATTTTAATAGATGTTTTCTCATTCATCTAGCTTAACGATCCTTTAATAGACCGTTTCACTCATTTTACACAATTTAAAATGTCTCTTAATTATTTTGACCATCTTTACTCATTAATTTCATGTTACCCACAAAAATTCCAATTAAATTTCATACTCTTATTTATAATGATTTCTCGTTACTCAAATTACGAATTAATTCCTTAGTTCTCATTTACTCAATTCGCAATTACACTTTATTCTAAATCTTACGGTTTACTCATGGTTCATCAATTCAGTACATTCTCGTCTTTTCGAAATTTCTCCTAAGTTCAATATAAATTTATTGAATAGTTGTTCTCATCTCAAATTTAATAATTATTCATAAATAGAGTTTTCTCATATAATTTTATAATACCTCAAAACTCATAACACTTTATAATACTTCGAAAATTTGAATAAAACCTCCCGTTAATTTAATACTTTTCTCTTTTGACTCATTTTATTAATTTGCTTATGTAACTCGATTTACAAATTTCTTATAACTCAAAATTACTCCATAATTAATCAAAATAAAATTTTATCATTTAGCTCGTTTTTAATAACTCATTACCAGCAAATTACCGATCTCATTTTAACTCATTTTCCTCAAAATTTCATTGTAGCAGTTTTCTCATATTCGACTCCTTAATAAGTTCTCATCACTTTAATTTAATGATTTCTCATTATCACATTTATAACCACCCAAAAATAAGTATACTGTCTTATTTTGTATATAATGGTAGTATTACTACTTCCCTTTTGTAAAATATTCATTCAACCCAATTAACTTGATTTGTTAATTTCTCCAGTAAACCCGATTTATCATTTTGTTAAAAACTCTATAATTACCCATAGAATGAATATAGTTATTCTCAACTGCTTGATTGATAGTTACTCTTATAATTTATTTGATCAATTATATGTATCTAGATTTCGCACTTTAAATTCATACCAACAAAATCTCTCTGCATAAGCATCATGCTCATAATATTTATAAATAATAATTACTGATAATTATTTCTTGATAATTTTTCCTTTTTACCCCTACTCAACTCCACTTGAAGAAAAACTCGTCCTCGAGTTTGGAACTATTATTGTCTACCAAAATAAACAAGCAAGTATGAAGTCACACCAACAATTAGGATACACATACTAAATTCACAATAACAAGCATTGGTCCATCGTTCCCTTCAAAATCTCCCCATAACCAACCAAAAATTCGGTGTGTACGATAATAGGGGCCCTCTATTACTTTCGACACCTACTTCTGTTTGGTCACGAGTAAATCCCAAAGTTTACAACTTCCCACATATAAACCCACCAACAAATCACACTCAGAAGAAAGGAATTTTAATCACACTCAGGAGAAAGGAAGTTTATTTTCAATATCTGATAAACACAGATATGCACTCAACAGTGCATGCTCAAAATCTCATAACCATTACTCAGAAAATCATGCGTACATTTAGTCTCGTACGCGATACTCGGATAACTCAGATTCATAGAAATATTTCCACTTAGTTATTTTCACAATACAAATCTCCTTTTTAAACTTTTCATTTGGACATGCCATTTATCATTCCTCATAAATATAACTCATATCCTCTTCACAGTTATATTAAATTTATTGTAATTTGTGAGCATGTCTATTAATATCTTTTTTTTTATCAGAGTTCTCAGTTATTGCGTTCCTCGATTAATTTGATTCAATTTATCGCTCTTTTAACTCGTTTTTAAATAAATCATCATCAAATTAATGACGTTAGCTTTCTCTTAATCCTCTTATATAATTACTCTTTAAGATGAGCTTTAATAATATCTGATTAATTTGACTCAGAAATTCCTCAATTAATTAGTCTATTAAACTTACATAGTTTATTTTAAGCTATCAGTGTGAACTCATTAATATGTCACTTAACTTGTCATCCACATTTAGTTTTGCACTCGGCAATTTAACCTACTTACTCGAAATATTTTTCCCATTTTATCTCAATTTAATGATTCTTAATTAAATACTAACTTGCTGACTTTAATATGGAATCTGCTTACTATTATATCTCGTGATTCGTTGTATTCACGAAAATTTTAAATTTCTCATTTAGATAACTTCTCTTTTAACCCTGATCAATAATTCTCTTTTAGATCCTGCTAATAATTCTCGTTAGCTAAATGTAATTATTTCCCATTTTATTGACTTAATAATTATTTCTTTTGCTCAACTTGGTAAATCTTCTTAAAAATATTCTCAGTCAATTTGATTTACTAATCTCTGATTTACTCGTTTTAATTGACTCAGTCTATTAAGTGTTTTCTCCCATATGAAAGATTTTAATATGCTCCCAATACGAATATTAAGTACTCCTCTTTAATGTTAATAATTTCCTCATTTCTCATTACACAGCTTATGGATCTTATATAATAAATTAATATCCCCTTATTACACTTTTGGTTCGAATTTCTCAGAATTTATAAAATTTCATCTCAACTCTATTAGGTGTTCCTCTAAACTGGAAACTTTTATTATTATTAAAATTTATAATTCCTCTAGTATGCGTATTTGTATAAGCATAACTATATTAAACACTGGGAATTAAATCCCGAATTTTACTCAGAATTATGCTCTAAATTATTCACAAAATTATGGAATCTCATAATAGTATATCTATATACATATATGTTTAGCCATACAATCACAAGTAATTCTCTCAGGATATAAACCGAAAATTCTCAGAATATGCTACTCGTCTATACTCAGAATATAGCAAAATCTCAATTAAATAATACTCTAAATATTACCGGCAGTAGGAAGCGAGAGGTCGACGTGACATGCTGTATGTTCGATGTGGAAACTTTTCTCAGAAAAATATTTGACTCTTTTCTCGTTTGAAAAACTCGATACTCGAACTTGAGTTTGAATTCGCCCCTTGCGAACCCAAATCCCTCAAGTCAGAGCTCTGATACCAACTTGTAACACCCTAAAATTTACAAGATTTTTAAAATTTTTGAAAACAAAATTATAATCAAAGGTCCCATAAATAAAGCTCCGGTATAAATATTTAACATTTAAAAATGTATTTATTGCGGAAATAGTTAAAAATAAAATGAAGTGTTTTAAAATATTAATTGCTGTCCACATCAGTAACGAAACGACACAGCGGTCAACCGTCCACCTTCTCCTTTCCCTTGCTGGTACCTGAAACAATGTGGGGGAAAGTTTGGGTCAGCTGGGGAAGCTGAGTGAATAATCTCAAAATGCAAACAATCTTAACATACAACACATGAGGGCACATCGGTGTACTCCTAGTCAGAAACTACTCGATTAATTACTCAGATTTATTTCTCAGATTTTATTACTCAGATTTTAATTTATATAGCGCGCTTGTGTGATTTGGGACGAGAGATCAACCCCGCCCCTCCTCACACCTCAGATAGGCGTAAGCCAAAACTCAGACGGGAATGATCCCAAAAACAAGGCCTGGCACCAGTACTCTTCGGTGCCAAGTCAAAACGTCTGACACCAGTGCTCTTCGGTGTCAAGTCAGATATAAACTCAGACGGGAATAATCCCAAAAAACAAGGCCTGGCACCAGTACTCTTCGGTGCCAAGTCAAAACGTCTGACACCAGTGCTCTTCGGTGTCAAGTCAGATATAAACTCAGACGGGAATAATCCCAAAAACTCAGACGGGAGGTGATCCCAAAACTCAGATGTGTGTTATTATGTTTTATTATCTCTTTAACATAATTATCTCAGATTGCCCTAGCAAGTAATAGCACAGAATGACTCTGTGCCGAGCTCAGTTACCCAGGCACAATGTCTCAGATCATGAATAAGTAAACAGCTGCTCAGATACTCAGATAACAGATCAAACTCAGATAACAGATCAAGCTCAGATAACAATTAAGGTGCAAGTAATATAACACGTAAGTCATGCATGTATAACGTTAAAACTGAATACACGGTGAGAATGCTCACCTCGATAAACGTATGCTCCGAAGATATATAAGCACTCTACGCCACTGACCAGCTAACGTCTAGACGGTCCTAAGGCACGAAAGATAGCCCTAATTAGACTCCACTAAGATTTGATTTTTAAATATAAAGTTTTCCAATCGGAAAACCAACAAAATGCATAGACGACTCTAATTAGTATTTAAAAGAATATTTTTCTCATGAATGTCATAAGCCAAAAACGAAACTTCACATGATAAAACCTTGTACGGATGGACACAAAACCATTTTCGCCACTCATACAATTTAATTAAAGAAACAGAAAACGAAACCATTTTTTTTTGCCCAAAAACCCTTATACTAACCCTAAACCTCTTTTTTTGACAAAACCCATGCTAGAATCATTTTCTCCTTTTGGATTAACACATAACGACATGAAAATGCAGATTCCCCCTTTTCTTTTTTAAATAAATGTTTTCTTGACATATGAAAACAGAAACTTCACCATCTCTTGGAATTATCAAAACTTTTATACTTGCTAATACACAAAGGATAAGGGCAAGATAACTACCGACAAGGACCAACTCGAGCTCGTTTTCTTATTCCTACTCCGGCGGCGAGATAGCTACTCCTCTTGGGTTGCTCGCTGCTCCAAAACGTGTCGTGCAAACATATTATTTCAACCGATTAAAACGAATCAAGAGCTCAGGGACGGAGGAGATAAGAATCAGCTTACCAGAATATCACAAGACCACCCCTCTCGAGAAGGTTGCTCGGAATCTATACTGTTAAACTCGGAGACCTCATGCTTCACCGCTTAGCGATCTGGAGAAGTTCAGAAACGTAACTGCTTTGCCGGCTGGATAGGAGTTGAACTGGACTCCACGGCAGCTGGCGGAAATCGATGAAGCTCACGGTCAAGTCATACGAATGACGTTCACCGGCGTAAAACCAAAACAGTGATGGTGGCGGTGCTATGGTGGCAAAGGAAAAATGAGAAAAGTTCACGGTGGTGGTGGTGTTTAAATGTGACAGCGGCGGAGATGGCGCTCCCGTGAAAATAGGAAGACAAACACTGTAAAAATGTCGGAGGATATTGACGTGAAGCTCCGGCAGTGGTGAGGTTTAGGTTGCGCCGAAAATATGGAAATTGAGGAGAGTAGGTAGTCGGCTAGGGCAATGAAAATAATAATATAGATATACTAGCTTCCCATGTTTTGGGATTAGGGCCCTACTTGCGTAAGGGATTGCTTTTGGGGCTTTCTTGCCGAATTCAATGGTGGTCCACCGAAGACAAATACATATGAGGCCAAAGGATGATATTTAATGGTCTATTATTACATGAATGTTTATTAATCTAATATTACTTGAATAATATATTAAAATATGAAATGTATACAAACCACCAAAAGTTAAATAGGTTATAGTTAATTCCACACTATAAGAGATTAACCCTAATTTAATTAAAGTAAAAATAATATTTAATTACTAGAAATTTCGGGGCGTTACACAAGTAGGACCCGTTTTTTCCATTTATCACAACATGACCACTTTTTCAAATTTATTGCGATGCAAGAACCATTTTTTCAATTTTTTTTTAATTTTTTTCTCGACTTTTGTAATATTGTTATGAACTATTTTTTAATTTTGTGATTATTTTTACAAAAAGAAAGGTAAAAATAAAAAGAAACAAAAATGAAAGAAAAGTAGGTCTTTTAGAGAAAAAATAAAATAAAATGGTTGTTTTGAGAAAATTGGTAATTTAGAGTTCAATTTGTTATAATTGTAAATATTTATAAAATAATTTATAAAAATGCATAGGGAATTTCAATATACAGAAGACTGTAGGACCAAAAGTGAAAACGGGCCTAACCTTGACCCGCCAAATGAAGGAGTGTCGGGCCTACTGTTAGGAGACATTTGATCAAACGGGCTCAAATTATTTGAGGTGCTTTCAAATGAGTCTTAAATAAAAAGCCCAAATATGTATTAAAGTTTAGCTAATAATGAAACAGGTCGAGTGGGAACATGACTTTAGACCCTGAATTTCGACACGTGGCACTAATGGTTTGGTTTATATATAAACTGAGAACTTCATGGGTGGTCAATAATTCTATTGAAGGTATCCTCTATATTATATAGAAACGGGTCAAATGGGTCTAAAATAGGGGGAAACCTAAATATGTATTAAATAATGAAACGGGTCGAACGAAATATATTATGTAAAACAAGCAGGTAGGGAAACATGTCAAAACTGGTCGGATACCTAAACACTTCTTGTCCCAAATTATGTTTGAACAAAAAAGTTATCGTGTCGAATACGATTACAAAAGCTAGATTAATTAAAACTTGTCAACAGTATTTGCTTTTGTCAAGTAATAGAACTTCATGTCAAATACATTACATATTGTATATTTAGTTACCATTGAATAAAACAAATGCAATTTAACCAAAAAGACATACCTTAGAACTAATATGTAAAGATTCATCATCAAGCTCATCATCATCAATCAAATTATTTTGATCCCTGAGATACAAATACAGTAACATGTTTCAGAAAAATAAATTGGCCTGAAGGATATTAATTTTAAAAAAAATATAACCTGAAAGATCGTTTTGATAACGGCTTCAAGCAATGAATCTCCTTAAAGAAATAAACAATAAATATGAATAATATGTGTATTTTGTATATTTGTATTTATTTATTTAAAGAGACTACATTTCTCAAGATATTTTCAAGAAGATGAACAATCTATTGAGAGCAACTATAACATAGACGGTCCTGAATTATGACCCATCAACACGTCTATTTTATAGGTTGGCACAAAACATAACTGGAGAAATTAGGATTTTTTAAAGACCATATCTCTCTCAAGCATTTTATCAAACAGTTGGCGGGGAAAGGTTAATTAGTGGACTTAGTACACAACTCTGTAGATGCAAAATCACCATTTCATTTTCAATTTCCTGTTATTATTAGAATTTATAAAGAATTGAGTTACAAATATTGAACCCTAACTAGCAGGGTACCCGCGCAATGCGGCGGCGGGTACCCTGGAACCATATTATACGGCGAGCAAATGATGTTGTCAACACATTTTTTCTAACAATAAATGTACAAATTAATGATAATTTAAATTAGATAAATGCAAACATCTGAATGTACAGTAGGATTTCCTAACAATAAATGTACAAATTAACAATAAATATTTCCATAGGGTATTGTCTTAATTTTTAAGATTTTCTAAATAGAAAAAGTCGCAAATCCATGTACAGTAGGATACCCATCAATGCAAGTATATGAAAATCACCCTGAATTGAAAAGATATTTCCCTAGAGCATGTACGCCATTTATTGAAATTAACATTTTTAGTCTAGATGTGCATATTACACAAGAATGATACCAGGTAACTTGTTTGGTTCTCACAGGGACAAATTTTGCATCAATGGGTAATGCAATTGGAGGACCGAATATGAAATCTCTTGCTTCAACCCTGCATTACTAAAACAAAAATAAGTCCATAGTGATAGATTACGGGTGAATTGGTTTAGAAAACAAAGATCGTAGCAGCAGTTCATGACTAAACTAAATGCATAATAATGCAGTTAAAATAGAACAATAATGAATCCAGAAATTTTAGATATCTATATTTACCTTAAATGGATGAGAAATCAGGGTCTTCGGGTGTAATTTCATCAAAATCAAGACCAGCAACATTCTCAATATACATTGCAGGGTATCCTTTCGATAGGTATACCAATACAAAGAATATTGAAAAAATCAACTTTATTTAATATCACATATATAAGTAAAACCCTACAAAAACTTATTTAACAAGTAAAAAAACAAAATGATATTATCTAATTTTATGTTCCTTGAAAGTGCACTGATGGCAAAAACCAACCATAGAGCATATTCACGACGACTACAAAAACCACCGGGTTCAACAAACAACATCACCTTCAAAAACCTGAAAATCATATTTATTTACATATGTTATTTACGAATGGATGGATTTGAAGTTCTTTACTTACCAAAAGAGTCAAAATTAGTAAATTTTTATGCAGGTCAATAACATAATTCTTTTATAAATATATTATATATCATAAGCAAATAATTTAAAACAAAATTCCATTTCGTACCCTAGGGACTTGTTTCATAGTGGTTGATGCCTCAGCAACCCAAGCATTTTTCACATTAGTAGCATTGTTTGCGTTGACCGTTTGACCTTCACCTTCACCTTGATGTTAACTGCCTCATTAACAACTCCATTTGGCTTAACATCATCCACATCAATATTATCATGTTTTGCATCTACCAAAGTAACAACACCATCCAGTTTAACATCATTAAAAATCAAATCTTCGGCCTAAATACCTTTATAATTGGTGCTGGATTGCCAGTCCTAGAAATTTTAAAAAAATAGGTACACAATGATATATTGTGCCAACTAAAAGTTATAATTTAAAGATAAAGAATCCTACATGTAGTCTTTATGACAATATGGTCAATTTTTCTTTTCTTTTTACTCACTGACTTTCCTATCATTCTAACAAGATCACCTCTGACAGACCAACAACCTTCCAATTTCCAACCTTTCTAGTACTTTTCTTTCGCAATTAATTCCTCTTTTGAAACGCTACTCCGGATTACAGATTTCCACCACAGCAATGAACACTTGCGGGATACGCTGACAGAACACCGGCCTCACAATGTTGATTTGATAGCATATGTACCATCACACTCCTTTTATACTCCATTGATAAAAAAAATAGACAACAGAAAACAGATTTAGTTAACAATCAAAAGCACGAATGTGTTAGTAACACGGTACAAAATACACCTTTACAAAATCCACAGTAGAGAATAGAGAAAACATCATTTGATAACCTTTGCTTCCACTGACCTGTAAAGCTTGTTACACGAGAATCAAAACAACCACCTGTACATAAATATAAAATTTTAGAACGCAATACCTCAAAAATCAACCCTATAGAGTCGAGTGGAACAGGATAAGACCCCGTTTATATATGTAATTAGGGTTTGACACGAACAGACGATTTTAGGGCTACATGATAATGAAGAAGAGAAATATTGATTCCCTAGAATCATCAATCATAGAAACCCTAAATCGACCTCATGTACGAAATGTTAGAAAAAGATCGAACAAAACACATATGAAACAACAAAAAAGTTGAAACAACAGGAAGATAATGGGTGACTGACGAACCAGAGAAGATGAAACATAGAATATGAACCGGAGAAGACGAACCCGAGCTGCGAGAGAGACTGGTGGTCACCAGAGAAGACGAAGTATGCGGCGATTTAGGGCAGTGGCAGTGTATCTGCAAGAGAGGGAGGGTTAAATTGAAGGATATCATCGACGAAGGAATCGAGGAGGCAGACGAAGGAATCGAAGAGGCCCATGCAAGTGTCTGGGTTAGGGAACCAAGGTATTGGAAAAAAAAAAGGTGTTGCGGATAGCATTTATAACTTTTGTGTTTAGAAAAAGTGTCGCAACCAAAAGCCTACCTTAGTGGTTTGGTCGTTGTTATTTAACCTGTAGGTTGCGAGTTCGAAACATGGCTTGGACTTTTTTTTTTTAATTAAAGGATTAAATTCCCAAAAATAGAAAGAAAGTGGCTGAATTTTCAAAGAATTATTTATGGAAAGAGTCTAAATGCTTTATAAGTAGTAGAGATAATTGATCTTAATAATTGAGTTACCAATTATTTAAGCAGGCACATCAAGAATTGATAAGAACTCAATTTTCCCAATTGCAAAAATAAGAATAATAATTGACTTCTCCATAAAATATCAATTAAATAGATAAGCTTACGCATATAGGTTCTGTCTCTTTGGTAGTCATTTTAGCTCCATCCTTTGTGGCATGAGCTGGTCATCATCAACCTCAACCTGTTTCGAGGAAATTAAAAAAAAAATTCACAATTTAACCACATAAAATATATGGGAACATTGCTTCACAAAATCGGAGTACAATCCATAATTCCATGCATCTGTTTATGAATCATCAGCATCCCAACAATTAAATTGATTTATGAATCACAAATCGGATTATGGTTTTAAGTAGAATAATTACCATTAGGATGTTATTTACTCTTTCACAAGATGTAATTTCTGAAAATAATTATCTTCCATCATTACCACTAACAAAACTTCTTTCTATCAAATTTCTTGATTTCAAAACTCCAAAAAATAACTTTGAAATCAGGGTTTTAATTTTTTCATCCATCATTACCAATAACAATCACCGCAAATGGAATTTGAAATCAAAACACCAAAAAAGAACTAATTGATTTCATCTACAATTAAATCTCTGCCAATTCGAAATCAGAAAAGAAAATACTTGATTTGATCCATAATTAAATCAAATTGTTACTTATTCAAAGCAAAGAGATGATATTGATTGATGGTGAAGACGGAGAAATATGGATTTTACATACCATGGATTAGACTTTCACTCGTACCGTATATACGCAAACAGTTGGTGGATGTGAAGAATTGTATATTTCAAACCAATGCATAGACAATTTACATCAACTCCCTAATTATCGTATGTATGCCCTAAAAACGATGGTATTTCAAATTCCTTCTTAGGACATGAGGGTCAATACTGATGAATTAAATTACGAATACTGAGTAGTAATTGTACCTTCAAATAACCTAAATCTGATGAAGAAAAAGATGGGTAGTTGTATTGAAGATATTATTGAGAATGTAGGTGCCGATTGAAGTAGACATGAAGGGAGAGACAGAAGGTAGATGAATCTCAAATATGGGCGGAGGATGATAGCAAGGGGCGGTGCCGGTTCAGGAGGTGGCGGAGGAGTAGGCGGCGGAGGAGTAGGCGGCGGAGGAGGAGTAGGCAGCGGCGGTGGAGGATTTCTCGTAGAAGAGCGATGGGTTGAGGCCTGAGGGCTGCGATTAGTGGAGCGATGGGTGGTAAGATATGTGGGAGACTTGTAATTTGTGCTTGACAGGTGGTACTTTGATCAATTACATGTCAGCATTAAGAACGAATAAGGGAATGACATGTGGACAAACCTAAATCAAAATTAGGCTCCATATATAGGAGGAGATTCTACAGATGAAAATTTCGCTATTTAACGAATTACATGCTTATGGTCAATTATATGATGATTCATTTGGTTGGCGTCATATATTAAGCACTATAAAGAATATCAGAGATACACTTTTTTTCTTTCTAATTGCTCTTGGTATAAAAACCAATTATGGTTCGCAAATTGAAATGTATTAGGCCCACTTAACTTGATTATTCGAAAACGTGACACTTTCCAAATGTGATTTTCTCAATCATCATTTGCGGGGGATGTTCTAGGCTTGAATGGATGGCAATGGACACAAGAATGGTTTCTTAAATATCCATCACAAACCTCGTGTAATGTTTTTACAATCATTGTGGCGTACCATAGGTCGAGAGATATGTTTATCGTAACGTCTTTTAAATAAATCCTTATAGTCACACCTTTGCTTTATCTCATCGTTAGGAACTTTAAGTTGCGTTTGAGTGAACAAGTCTTCTAGGGACGCTGGTGGTCGGGCGATAAGGTCTTTGAATAACCTCCATGTTCGATGAATTATTATTTAAACCTAATGTTTCTATTCATCATTAAATTGCATAAATCAATCCGAAAATCATTACTTTACATAGAATAATCTTCATAATCAACTAACGCTAATTACAAAAACATGCATATGTTCAATATATTTCTCAAATTATCTAAATTTTAAATTGAGACAACACCGTTTTTAATTATGGAAATTATTTGCCTTTCATCTCTACACCCATAATGCATTTAGGGGTTAAGGGTAAAAACGTCCAACCATTAATTTAAAAAACCGGCACCCTTTCCTTCGATTGAATCATACTGCTTCACGAACGGAACGTCGATTACATAATCCAGCACGCGCTCTCACACAAAACCCTTCCCCCAAAATCTTCACCAATTACCGGTAGTCTCATTCGAAGATGAATAGCAATCACGATCTATTCAATTCGTTCACATCGAAAAGAAGGTATTTCCCATTCAATTAACTCTATTTTGATCAACTCAATTCTCAGTCAAATATTCATGTATTGTGCGTAGAAACCCTAAATTTACAATTGCATTCATAATATCATCAAAATTATGAATAATGTCTCGGACTCAGGGCCTATAATCATTAAGACCGTCTTATGCTTATTCTGATATGTGGATTTATTTGCTTTCCAGTTTTATTGCCGATTTGAAGTTCTTTATTGTTTTGTTTTATTTTGCATATTTTCAGATCTGCAAACACATTATTTATTTGATAAATATATATCTGTAATTTCTATTAACAATTTTCATCTTTTGCGTGACTCATCAGAATTACAAAAACCCTTAACAAAATTCAGGTTTCTTTGGATTTGTTTTGTTTGAGAAGATTTAGGGTTTTTACTTTTTATACTTTCATATTTCAGACTAAATTTGGGTTCCATGATTGATGCTTCTGATTCTGGATTTAATTTCGATTGTATTCGACATTTTTTGCTAATTGGTGTGTTTTGTTCTCATTAAAAGCTTACTAATATAACCGCCACTTGCTTTTAACTCATGGTTGCCTTTGAAAATCAAACCATTAAGTGGAGTTTTCTTCTTTATGTGTTAGTTTGCTTGCCTATTCTTTAAAGTTCTGATATATTTAAGGGTATTGGTAAAATTGAAATGCCACATGATATGATATAACTTTTAAATCTAAGTTAATACTTTTCAAGTTTAATTATTCATCGTTGTTCAGGTTTTGATCTCAGCTTAGGGTTCTAACTAAATCTGAAATGTCCTAATTCATGTTGTCAATCTTGCAGGTTATAAAATATAGGTAAAATCTTGACTTGTTTTACAATGTCCGATTGTCCGGAATTAGTTAAAGACGATTTTGGTGCAAGCTGCAACTTAGATGAGAATGATGCAGTCCACATGTTAGATTATGGTACTTTTTATTATCTCCAATTTGATTTAAAATTACTGTGATTTTTGCCTTTATTAACTCTCATTCTATACATGAATTTTATTACTTTCTATTAGAGGTGGCTATGAGTCACTTCATGTATGTTTTAAATTTAAAGTAACCTTAAAGGAAACTTATTGAGAGTTGCATTAAAGTATATATTTAATGCATTAGGTCATCTAAATTAGACATGTAGGGTTTCTTATATTTTTATGAGAAGTTCGGTATATGAACATGTCTCTATTTGATAAATGATCAATAAAGGATATTTATTCAATAAGGTAGCAAAATGGGCGGGTCAAGTAAGTTGGTTAATGAGTGGGTCATGTGACATGTGGTTTGGGTCAAAACATGTAATATTTTGTATTGCTTGGGTTTGCCGACCCACAAATGCTTTTTAAATCTCTTTGAATTTTTTTTCAAATAATTGATTGTTTTCGAATTTCAAAATCCAACTTTGTATTCTGTTCATTGTTGTTAATTGGTGTTGCAGCTTACAACCCTTATGAAGATGATGTGTTCATCATTTTTTCCTTGCTTTTTTATTCAAGTTTAAGTCTAAATACATAAAAACTTCTTAATTGGTCTAAGCCAAAGGTTAATTCCTTTTTTATTTATTTGTAAGTCGTTTTGATTGATCATATTTATTTTTAAGTTTCTTGTGGAGTGATATCGTGTTTCTGTTTCTTATTATAGGTGTTTCTTAAAGGTGAGGGCAAAATAGGAAGAATGGTCCAGCCTTTCACATACTTGATATTATGATGTTCCTTAAATCAATAGAAAACAATGCTTCCCTGAGGTAACAAAAGATTTCTTTTTTATATTCTTGCTAGTTCGTTTGTTGCTTTTTATATCAAGATAATATAAAAAGCTGATAGGTTGGGAGGTTTCATGTAAAAGGGGGAATAAAAGATGAAGGGAAATTAAAATAATCCATTTTATTCTACATAAATCCAATCTCTACTTACAAAGCTTTTTCTTCACAACAAAAGAGTATATTGTTATGGCTTTGTTTTTTAAAACATTTTCCTAAGTACTAACAATGGGTTTTTGAAAAATATGATGAAAGTGTTTTTATACTAAACAAAAAGTAGCTTTAAAATCCAATAATTTTTTCGCAAAACTGAACGTCGCTTAAAATACTGTCGTAAAATTGAATGTCGCTTAAAGTACTGTCGCAAAACTGAATGTCGATTAAAGTACTGTCGCAAATCTAATGTCTCTTAAAGTACTGTCGCAAATCCGAATGTCCCTAAAAATACCATCGCAAAATTAAATGTTGCTTAAAATAATGTCGCAAAATTAAATGTTGCTTAAAATAATGTCGCAAATCTAAATGTCTCTGAAAATACTACCGCAAAACTGAATGTCGCTTAAAACACTGTCGCAAAACTGAATGTCTCGTAAATCTGAATGTCTCTGAAAATACCGTCGCAAAACTGAATGTCGCTTAAAGTACTGTCGCAAAACTGAATGTCGATTAAAGTACTGTCACAAATCTAATGTCGATTAAAGTACTGTCGCAAATCTGAATGTCCCTAAAAAATACCGTCGCAAAATTAAATGTTGCCTAAAATAATGTCGCAAATCTGAATGTCTCTGAAATTACTGTCACAAAACACCGTCTCTTAAAACACTGTCGCAAAACTGATTGTCGATTAAACTACTGTCGTAAATCTGAATGTCTGAAAATACCGTCGTAAATTTGAATGTCTCTGAAATTAATGTCGCAAAATTGAACGTCGCTTAAAGCACTGTCGTAAAACTGGATGTCGCTTAAACTACGGTCCCAAAAATGAATGTCGCTTAGTTAAAATATTGTTGCAAATCTGAATGTAGCTTAAAGTACGATCGCAAAATTGAATGTCGCTTAATTAAATACTATCGCGAATCTAAATGTCGCTTAAAGTACAGTTGCAAATCTGAATGACCCTGAAAGTACTGCTGAATGTCGCTTAAAGTATTGTCGCAAATCTAATCTAAATGTTGCTTAAAGTACTGTCGCAAATCTGAATGTCGCTTAAAGTAATGTTGCAAATCTGAATGTCGCTTAAAGTACTGTCGCAAATCTGAATGTCGCTTGAAGTATCGTCGTAAATTTGAATGTCCCTTCGAGGTACTGTCGTAAACTTGAATGTCGCTTAAAGTACTGTCGGAAATCTGAATGTTGCATAAAGTATTGTCGAAAATCTGAATGTGGCTTAAAGTACTTTGGAAAATCTGAATGTCCATGATAGTATTGTCGCAAATCTGAATGTCCATGTTCAGCTGCAAAACTGAATATCGCTTAAAATACTGTCCAAATCTGAATGTCGCTTAAAGTACCGACGCAAATCTAAATGTTGTTTAAAGTACTGTCGCAAATCTGAATGTCTGAATGTCCCTAAAATACTGTCGCAAAACCGAATGCCGCTTAAAATACTGTCGCAAAACTGAATGCCGCTTAAAATACTGTCGCAAAACTGAATGTCACTTAAAGTACTGTCGCAAAACTGAATGTCGCTTAAACTACTGTCGAAAATCTAAATGTTGCTTAAAGTACTTTCGCAAAACTGAACGTCCCTGAAATTACCGTCGTAAAACTGAATGTTGCTTTTAAAATAATGTCGCATATTTGAATGTCTCGGAAAATACTGACGCAAAATTGAATGTCGCTTAAACAACTGTCGTAAAACTGAATGTCGCTAAAAATGCCGTCGCAAAACTGAATGTCCCTAAAAATACAGTTGCAAAACTGATTATCGCTAAAAATACCGTCGCAAAACTAAATGTCTTTGAAAGTACTTTTGCAAAACTGAATGTCGTTCAAAATAATGTCGCGAAATTGAATGTCGCTTAAAGTATGGTCACAAAACGGAATGTCACTTAAAGTATGGTCACAAAACGGAATGTCACTTAATTAAAATATTGTCGCTTAAAGTATGGTCGCAAAATTGAATGTCATTTAAAATACTGTCGCAATCTGAATGTCGCTTAAAGTACTGTCGCAAACCTGAATGTCGCTTGAAGTACTGTTGCAAATTTGAATGTCCCTTCAAGTATAGTCGCAAATCTGAATATCGCTTAAACTACTGTCGGAAATGTGAATGTTGCATAAACTACTGTCGGAAATCTAAATGTCGCTTAAAGTAATTTGGAAAATCTGAATGTCCCTAAAAGTATTGTCGCACATCTGAATGTCTTTGAAAGTACTGTCGCAAAACTGAATTTCGCTTAAAATACCATCCGAAATCTGAATGTCGCTTAAAGTGCTGTAGCAAATCTGAATGTCACTTAAAGTACTGTCTCAAATCTAAATGTCGCTTACAATACTGTCGCAAATCTGAATGTCCCTGGAATACTGTCGCAAAACCGAATGTCGCTTACAATAGTGTCCCAAATCTGAATGTCGCTTAAAGTACTATCACAAATCTGAATGTCGCTTAAAGTACTATCACAAATCTAAATAAAGTACTGTCGCAAATCTGAATGTCCCTGGAAATACTGTCGCAAATCTGAATGTCGCAAAACCGAATGTCGCTTAAAGTACTGTCGCAAAACTAACTGTCACTTAAAGTATCGTCGCAAAACTGAATGTCACTTAAACTACTGTCGAAAATCTAAATGTCGCTTAAAGTAGTACTGTCGCAAATCTGAACGCCCCTGAAAATACCGTCGTAATACTGAATGTTGCTTAAAATAATATCGCATATCTGAATGTCTCGGAAAATAGTGTCGCAAAACTGAATGTCGCTTAAACTACTTTCGCAAAATTCAATGTCGCTGAAAATACTGTCCCAAAACAGAATGTCGCTGAAAATACTGTCGAAAAAATGATAATCGCTGAATATACTGTCACAAAACTTAATGTCCCTTAAACTACTCCGCAAAATTGATGTCGCTTAAAATAATTCCGCAAAATTGAATGTCGCTTAAAATAATTCCGCAAAATTGAATGTCGCTTAATCTTCTGCCGAAAAACTGATTGTCGCTTAAAGGTCTGCCGCAAAACTGAATATCGCTTAAACTTCTGCCGCAAAACTAAACATCGCTTAAAATGCTGTCGCAAAACTGAATGTCTCTAAAAATACTGTCGCAAAACTGAATGTCTCTAAAAAAACTGTCGCAAAACTGAATGTCATTGAAATCAGTGTCGCAAATCTAAATGTCGCTAAAAATACCGTCGTAAATTTGAATGTCCCTGAAATACCGTCGCAAAACCGAATGTCTCTGAAAAATGTCTCAAAACTGAATTTCGCTTAGAATACTATAGTAAAACTGAATTACGCTGAAAATACTATTGCAAAGCGGAATGTCCCTTAAACTACTTTCGCAAAACGGAATGTCGCTTAAAATACTGTTGCAAAACCAAATACCTCTGAAAATATTGTCGCAAAACCGAATGTCGCTTAAAATACTGTTGCAAAACCAAATACCTCTAAAAATATTGTCGCAAAACCGAATGCCTCTGAAAATAGCGTCGCAACATGACCGACGCTAAATATCCGCCGCAAAAATAAATGAAAAGGAGATAAAAATAACGTCGATAAACTGACGATCACGAATACGTTGCTAAAAATAAGTCGCTTAAAATACTGTTTCAATATAAGTCGCTTAAAATATTGTTTCAAAACTGAATGTCCGCTTAAAGTACTGCTGCAAATCTGGATGTCCCTGAAAATTATGACGCAAAACTGAATGTCGCTTAAAATACCGTCGTAAATTTGAATGTCGCTGAAAATACTGTCGCAAATTTAAATGTCCCTTAAACTACTGTCCCAAACTAAATGTCTCTGAAAATACTGTATCAAAACTGAATGTCGCTTAAAATACTGTCGCAAAACTGAATGTCGCTTAAACTTCTGTTGCAAAACTGAATGTCGCTTAAACGTCGCAAAACTGAATTTCGCTTAAAATATTGTCTCAAAACTTAATGTCTCTGAAAATACTGTCGCAAATCTGAATGTCCCTGAATTATTGTCGCAAAACTTAATGTCCCTTAAACTACTATCGCCAAACTGAATGTCGCAAAACTGAATGTCGCTTAAAATTCAACAAAATCCAGTCCAAGTTGAGAGTTGGTTCATGTGGCTTGAGTGAAGGCTCGGGTGGCTTGGACCTTACAGAATGGGAGACTCATTAGGTTGGCTTCACAGAGTTGCGATAATCCCTCTGTAACATCCCGAGACCAGAACTATTATTTTATTACTTTCGGTAAGTAATATTTCATTGTTTATTATTTTTTATTATTTTATTTGATTTATTTAAATTTAATTGTATTTTAACCATGAGATTAAAATTAGTGAAAACTGAGATGTTTAAGTATTTTAGTGATAATTATATATTTGGATTTGCTTTTGGACCAGAGTTCTGAATATATCTTCGTTGCATAAAACCAAGTTAGTTTAGACTATTTAGTTGATTTGCGTTTCGTTAGCCATACAGTCACACTGTGTTTAAATGAAAAATAAGTTTCTTTCTTTGTGTGACACATCTCAAATAGGTGTCAAAAACCCCATTTGCTTCTCTGTTACATATCGACACACACACATATACCTTTAACAACATTGCATGCTAAAATTGCAGATATTTACTTGAATCTCTCATCCTTCTTCTCCAAATCTCGAAATTAAGGCTGAATCAAGGTAAGAAATCCTCTATCTGTGTTAGGGTTCCTAGTTTATGAATGAAAAGTTAGGGTTCTTGTCTTTTTGGTGGGTTTTTCAATAACTTTGATCAAATTGTTTAGTTGTTGAATTATTTATGCTTCAGTAGGTTAGTAGAACCCATTAAATGTTTAATTGGTAGAGAAATCATGGTTGTGATTGGAATTTCATGAAATCACCATTGTTTGTGAAGTGAAGATGAGTTTTACCATAAATGATGAAATATGTAGTTTTGTACTCAAATTGTTATCTTAGGTTAAGTTGATAAGTTAATTGTTAAATTGTTATTTAAAACTGGTTTTTTTCAAGATTGATGGTATTTATCTTAGATAAATTATTGTTTGGCTAATTGTTAGTATTAGTCATAAACTTAGTTAAATTGTAAAATTCTTGGATTTGGTCAAAACTGAGATTTGACCTTAGATATCAAATTATGCATAAGATGACACATGAGAGTTGAAAGTATTGTTAACTAGGGATTTTGAAAGTGTTATAATAAAGTAGCTGATTTTGACCCGTTTGGGTCTTGTATGCTAAATTTTGACCAAGTGCATTTTATGATACTTGAATTGACTTTAAAAGTATTAATATGTTGGTTGAGAATTTATAGAATTATTAACCAAGACATAGGAGGTGTTGGAATCGGATTGCAAGTTTTGCTCATAAACTAGTCATTTTAAGAGATTTTGACTTTAGTCCAAATTTGGAGTTAGACTTTTGTTTTGAATGTCTAGTAAGTCGTAAAATTCAATAACTTGCTTATATGATGGTTAGATGAGCAATTAAAAGTGTTTAAGTTAAAATTGTAAGTTTTGACCCGTTTAGTATAAAAAGTGAAAAACTATGATTTATGCATAATTGTTGGTTGGCTTTGACTTGTGTGGAAGTCTTTGATAATATTGCCAAAAAATAGATAGTGTTTGGCTAGTTTAGGTTCAAGAAGATGTTGTAGTAAAAAAATGGGAATTTGTTGACTTCAATCCAATTGAGGTTTTGAATTATATTTCAAGTGACTAATTAGAACTAAAAAAAATGTTAATTGTATGATTGATTATAGTACTAGTGATCAATTGGGAGTGTTTTAATTAAAAAGTGGTTTTTGACCCGTTTGGGTCTTATATGCAAATTTGAGTTAAAATGCATTGTGTGATACACACTTGACTTTAGAAGTATAATTATAATAGTTGGGAGTTTTTGTGTACTTACTAGACTTGAAATAAGTACTATCGAAGTTAGTTGTCCAGTTTTGACCCATTTGTGGATTATGTGTAAAAATTGGTGAAAATGTGTCTTGTTGGTTGTTGACTTTGACCTTGGGAAGTGTTGGTATGATAATTGGTCATTATTTATGATATGGTAGCATACTATAACTAGTTGTTTAGACTTAAGGGAATTGGTTGTCGATTCGGTAATTTTGACCCATTTGAGTTATAATTAGGATAAATGCATAAAGGTTGAGAGACTTTGATTTAGAAGATGTTATGACCATATCTTAGCTTGGGCTCATCTTACCCGTCTAGCCAACTTGTCTAACTCAAATGGACACCCACTTTTTTGTGACTTTTTGAGGTGATATTCACAACTTATATATGGTCAGTTAGTTGTTACGATGATCCATTTAGGGTAGCATAATTTGTTAAATATTCGAAATAATGGTTACTTAAATATCCAATTTTTAACCTGATTTCAGCTCTTGGTTTTGGATATTAGTAAAAATGACGAAGTTTAATGGTTGGATAGATTGCATAGCAAAACTAAGTCGACAGTTAAATTCGTTTGGGCTACTATTCGTTTGGGATAGATTACGCCACAAATTAAAGACTCGAGATAGAATGAAATTTCAGGACTATAATTCGAACAATTGAAATATTCAAAGGGTAAGATTTCACAATTCATATAAAAATACAATATGAAGGTTTGTTTTCAACAAGAAACACATTGTTCTTGTGTTTTTTTGTCAAACTTCCTTTCGGCTTTTTCATGTTTTCTCATGACTCTGCAAGGTGCCTCAAAAAATAAAAATTGTGGTAATGATCTATTTTCAAACGACAACCTTTTGGGCTAAAATCGCTTTCAATGCTTCTTTGATATACGGATATTTATATTCAAACCCCAACTCTTTGGCTCTAACCGGGAGCACCCTTTGTCCTTCCAAAACCTACAAATATTCACATTTCAAGACATTTAGATCTGAAAATTTTGGTTGTACAGTATGGTACAACCTACCAATGCATAATAAGAATGTGAGATGAAATGCTTCTTACCACTATAGCACCTTCTCCAAGGACTGCTTTTAGGGCTAAATCAGGTACTGGTAGCCATGAGGGCCGGCCCAACACCGAGCCCAAGTGTTCACACATCTCGGCTAACCGAACAGGGTTTGGTGCGGTTCCATTGATAACTCCTGATATCATTTTATTAATAAAAAAATATTTGATAATAATTAAATAAAGAAGCATAAGATAAAAACCTTTATATGATGGATTTGATAATGCTTCGTATAACAGACTGACCAAGTCATCCACATGAATCCAAGAAAACCTACAATATTCCCACAACAATAACATATTAAACTTCATTGTTTTTTTTTAAATGCACATAGATTACTCGTATTTAGCATATTAATTATTTTAACTTTCTTAGAAAAAGTATATAGAAGTTACCATTGTTTCCCAGAACCTAATGGTCCTCCAGCAAACATGGTGAAAATGGGAATCATTTTGGCTGCAAAATCACAAACAAATTTGAGTTATGAAAAATTTCAATGTGCATAGTGAATTTTTAAAAAAAATATTTTATAAAGATGCGTACAGAACGAAATGTAAACAAACCTAAAGCACCACCATCTTTCCCGAGAACCACACCAATACGAATAAGTGCAAGTTTAACATCCTTATTAACTCCAAGTGCTGTTCCCTCCCATTCTCTGCAAACCTGAATATATAATAAAATATTATAATGATAAATAATAGGTACAAGTAAAAACCTAATTAATATCTGTGGTAGTTATTACCTCAGAAAGATAATCATTTCCAGAAGAGCTTTGTTCATCAAACACTTGAGTTTCACTAGTACCTAAGTCAACAAATTATAATTCGAATAATATGTCAAACGGAAACTAAATGTATGTAAATTTCCAAAAATAATTAATTAATGTATTAAATATTAAGTTATGTACCATAATAGCCCACTGCTGTTGCACTAACTAATACTGTTGGTCTTGTATCGCTTGGGGAGTTATTTATTAAATCAACAACCTTCATATTCAGTAAAACAGGCCCGTTAATTTTTCATAATTTGTGGGTCCCATCTTTGTTATTCTAATCACATCCGTTCTTAACATGACAAATTACAATATGAAAATGGTAAGTGGTTTTATCAAATAAAGCCATTATATATAATTGTTTACCTTTGAGGTGACTCTAATCCTGCTCTGCTTGATCTCTTTCTTGATCTGCAATAACACAAATAATATTAATTTATAAAAGCCTTTAAAAAATGGGGACATATTTTGTACAAGTTGTGTTGTAATCAGGTAATTAAATCCTTTTCTATGGAGAGTTGTTCAAACATATAACAAACTGAATTTATAAAGACTTAAACTTAGATCGCCAATTACAAAAAATAAATAAATAAATAAGTGGTTTTGAATAAAATCAGGAATGACCTCAGGAGACCATCTTGTACTAATAGGCAAACCAGCTAAGTTTACAACACCTGTTGACTTATCAACACAGTCTTTCCACTGGGATTCCTCTGCAATTACAATTCCTGGAAATTCCTTCACTACAAGAAATAAAGGAATATAAAAAATAAGCAAGAAACACTGTGATATGTACCATATATTTGAAAATGGAAATTATGTTAACAATGATCTTGAAACCAAGAGCCAATTACCAAATGCCCCCTCAGTAGGTTAAGTTAAAATAGGTTTAAATTTGTCCAAAAAAGTTTAATTTTTCGCGTATAATGGAGAAAAAAACGACATATTGATGCAAAGACTTGAAAACTAACGAACATGAAAATCAAAATTTAGAAAATGCAAAGAAAAAGGTTAAACATATTATATAATAATATTTCATATAGCTCAAGTAATTATTACCTTCTTACCCGGAAAAATGGATTGGGCTTTAGATCTGGATCGAGTTAAAACACAGATACTATGGTTATCTGCAATCCAGAGTTCATTACAATTCAGTTAGATTCATAAACATAAACACACACACAACTAAATGTTTAATTTCTCATCATAGTATTTTGGGAACTCTCAGAGTGTAATTTATAGTTTATTCTGCTCAGTCTATACATATTTTAAATAGAAAATTAAAATAAAATCTTTAGCAATTTCATATTTTTATTAACAGTTTCTCTTAAAACATTGTGACTTGACATGTTCTAGTTGGATAAACAGAATATATGCCCCAATAATGATAAATGATAGAAATCAGCTAAACTGATCTATGGCAGATTAGATACCTAATTCATGGTTACATATGGTAAGTTGGTAACTAGATTTAATATTTATACCTTCATAGAGCCTTTGCACCAACTTACTCCCTATAAACCCTGTTGCTCCTGTTATTGATACTGTCATCTGCTTCCCCTGCAACAAACCACACAAATACAAAATCTATGAAGTTTCAATTCTTAATAAAATTATCACTCTATAATGACAATGAAATCATGTGGACAAATTTAAATAAATACAATTGATTCACCTTTACAGATTGAGAAGAGCCATTGACGTCTGCTTTAACACACCAAACCCTAAATCTTCTGAATTCGCACACCTGCAAACAAGCAGCAAATTAAACCTAACATATTAATTACAACAACATAAAATACAATATTAATTGATTGATGGATCGAGATATATGATACCGAAGTAGGTTGATGAGAAGAGTGGAAAGAAGGCGAAATTGAGGTTCTCGAAGCCAATGCAGAAGCTCCACTGAGCTCCATTGATTTGCAGAAGAGTAATCTGTGTGGAAATTTGTGGAGTAGAGTTTGTGAAGATGGTGGTTACGGTGGACAACAAGGGTGGATCGGTCATCGTGTTTGCATTTCAGCCACACTAAATTATTGCGGTGTATAAAACTATGTTTTTGACATCATCTATATTAATTTATGAATATACTCCCTCCATTCCCTTCGTCTCACAAAAAACTTCCTATTTCACAATATATTTATGTCCCACCACTAATATCCACTAAATATATTTCTCTCTCTAATCCAACCTTATATTTTAATCAAAAGTATTATCAATGACCACACCACTAACTATCACCTAAAAACTTGTGCAAAAGCCAAATGAGAAGTTTTTTGTGGGACGGATGGAGTAATTGTTAAGGTTATGAAGTAAATAATGTTACATACTTACATATATATAGTACTAGCAGGTACCCGCGCAATGCGACGGCGGGTACCCTGTGACTACATTTGTCAGTGATCAATTGGCGAGTGATTGTGGCGATAGCGACGGTGGCTGGTGGTGGTTGTCGTGAATAGTTGGTGTTGGTTATTTCAACTTTAACTGTTTAGAAGATAAATTAAAGTAATTTTATGTCAAGTAAGAAATATATGGTGTAGTAGTTCAGTTATGGCATAATGTTATTAATGCAAGGTTACAAGTTTAAGTCCTAAATGGTACATATTTTGATAAATACAAATATGTCAACTACCTATTTTGATGTAGAACAAGTTTGGAGACGATTTGAAACAAAATTTCTAGAGCATCATCTCGTAAAGCATCACACTAATTTCCCTTGAAAAGAAAATTATTAATATTTCAAAAAAGAAAATAATAAAATCTCTAGTATTTTTATTTAATCATGTAATAACAATTAACTTTATCAAAACTTTTTACATTAAGAAAATCAAGACCACGCGCAGCAACATTTATTTACTTTATAAACAATAATACATAAGAAGAACCATATATTAAACACAAAAATAGATCGGGTCTAACAAAAACCTTGAATAGCATAAGTGTCCCACTTTCTATCAGCGATTTAAAAACTTGAAACAAAAAATTTGTGCCTGAACAATTTTTTTAACTTTTCACTGTAAATAAAAAAGTTGCATTATTGGCCACTCAACTTACAAAAGCAGAAAGATTAACTTACAGGAAGACCAAATATGACCACTTTATATGTATCTGTTATAGGAAAAACGGGCCAATCAAAGGATTCTAAAATAATCCGATTAATGTCTGCAATTTTCTTTATTAAATGTAAAAAAAATCTATAAAATATGGATGCATTTGATATAAAGAAGACCTTCACTTTTCAGAATACGCCCTTGTTCTATGTGTAGCTCTACAAACCTAAATAGCTTTTATCATCTAGAAACACCTCAGAAAAGTTACCATTTTGTGCATAACCAACACATTTTCCAGCGTCCAGAAATGATCACTACCTTCCCTGTATTGTATCGTACGATATTAGGAGAGGAACAAAGTCAACGTTATACAAAAAAAAGACAAAAAACAGTAGCTCACCACAGACCGAAAATGTTACCAACAACATCCTTTCATAAAAAATTCCATCAAGTCCCGTCAACTTTTTGATAAACCTATTATATTAATTCAGAACTATATACTACATTATTAATACAAAGGAAAAACATGAGCCAATGTTGTAGTTATCTACGAGCATGAATTAATTAAAGCATGATTCCTTTATTCCAGTAAACAAATGTTAGATTGGATCAAGTGAGCAGATATAATATACCTTCTCGCAACTACATCATTCTAACTGTACAAGATCCTTGTTGCTGAAGAAGCTGCTGCATCCGAGAAACATGATAGTTCATCAATCTACCAATACATAATTATTAACTCCCGTATCATTCATGTTTTTCCAAAAACATTAAAAAAATCAAAATACCTTACTCCTTCCCAAAAGTTTGAGATTTATAATCATATTCAGGCACAACTCTTATAGCAGAATATATAATATAACATTATAAATCGAAAAGAATGGAATGGAATTATATGACAAATTAGACATACCTACCTGCTTATGAAGATTTATAGAATATATGATGTAGGAATTAGGGATCGGGTGAATTTCTTCATGAATCAGGGTGCATCCGGAGAATTCCTACATCGTTTTGATTGAACAGAAGGTTTGCTTCAAGTATAAAAAATAAGGGGCAGTTCTTCTCGATGACAATTTAACAATTAAAGGTGGATGGCTGAATTAGGGCTTTTGTTTATAAACGACAGATGCAGACCTTTTCAACTTCTAACATTATTTGTTTGTGTATAGACGACGGTTTGTGTTTCTCCCGATGCAAATCCTTTCAACTTCTAGGATTACTTGTGTGTGTAAAAACAAAAGGTTGTGGTTCTACTGATGCAAACCCTTTCAACTTCTGTCTTTCAAGACAACCCGTGATTAAGTAAAGTTTAATTAAACAAAGATATAGATAAGTTATCAACTGTCCTTCTAACGGAGTTGGTAAGATCTCTTGGTTGCCAAACAGAGGTCGCGGGTACGAGTGTCGTATGACGCATTTTTTGATTAAACGCAACTCTCTTCCAAAATAGCAAGTGTGTTGGCTGAATTTTCAGCCTTGCTAATTATGGAAGGGATAAACTCTTTATAATATAGTAGAGATGAGAATTCATTTTTAGTACCATAATTTTTTATGCCTATACTACACTATACAAATATTTCTGCATATTGTATAAATATATAATGCAATAATAATGATACATAGATTAAAAGGTGTGGTATAAAAATCACCACCTATACTATATAGTATTAATACATAAGGATCTATATTATACATTTTAGTATTTTTCTTAGTATTTTTCTCATTTCAAACCCGGTTTTTCAACCTAACGAATTCGACGTGTTTTATGGCAATTTATATCCAGTCTTTTATTATTTCCGTTTTTACATAACAATCAATTTCTTTGTTCTAGATGAACACTCTGATTTTATCCCGTTAAAAATTTCGATTATACTATCAAAATACTTTAATTTGAAAGTGTATCACGACTTCAGAGAATCTGTACACCGGTCTTTCAACAAGGTCAACACATTAAATAGATGGGTAGGGTTAGGTTTAAGGTTGAGCTCTACTACGCATTTACATACTTCCTCCGATTCAAAATAAGTGATACACTTTGTGTTTCATTGTTTTTTAGGCAAAAAATTATAATGATGATTAAATTAGATTAATTGGATGGTTAGTGATGAATGGGTCCCACACTTTTTGAATAAATTGAGGTTAATGATGTTTAAAAATAAAAGTAAGTGTATCACTTATTTTGAATCGGATGAAGTATATAAAATGTTTGTTTTCTACGCGTTTATTACTGCAAACTCTTTTTATGCAATGAAAATGGTATGAAATTTTTATGTGGTTTCTTATGGAACCAACCTCTAATATTTAAGTCAAAACAATAGTCAACTTGTTAACTAATTTCACTAAAGGTCAAAGTTACATACTTGTGTAAAGCAAACCAATGATTCAAACCCAAAAGTCAAAGTACCAAAATCAAACATAGACAGTTACAAACAACTGTATTTCACTAAAAACAGCAAACCGAAATCAGTAAATCCGAATTCCATGTTTCTCCTACAACCACTAATAACATCCATATCCAATTTCACTCCACTACTTATACAAGCAAAACACTAAAAACAATTAAGTATGGGTTAAATGCTTCTTACTTTTTTGTCAATCAAAAGTCAACTATAAAACGTTTGACTTTACATAAGTGATGACATACTCGGTTTCCAACCCAACGATCTCCTGACCATTTTTGGAGGACTGAAACTAAGCCCAAACATTTCTTTTAGGGCTTGACCTTGTTCTGAAAACCTAATCAACTTTGCAACTATTGCAGCACTATCCTGCACGTGGTTTTGATCCTCCGTGTTGCACCACAGGCGGTGTATTAGCTGCAGCCTCCTTCTTTTTGAGTTTGGATTGATGCCCCATTTTTGGTAAAGTTTCTTTTTTTCTTCTTCAGTAAACCGTTTGTTCATCAGTCTGCTTAACATTGCTCTCTCCCTTCTTAGAGCTTTGATGCTGTTAAAAAAACAACTTTTAATTTGAACTCATAATAATCAGCTTTTAATTTTAAACAACGGTTTTGTGTCCCAATTGGTGTATTAGCTGCAGCAACGCGCAGACCTTTACTACACTTGTTAGATATAAATTTGGTATTTTATTAGAAAATTTATTAGTTTTTAAGCCATATTTTATTCTGTAAAAAAACATCTTGTAATGATCCAATTATGATACAAATCCATGTTTAAATCACACAATTGGACAAAATGACTAAACAATGATATATGTAAAATACGGTATTATTAAAGGAAAAAAAAACCATATCAGAAAGGGGCAAAAAGTGTGATTAATCGATCAACCCGGCCCGTTTCGGCCCGTTTAACCCACCCATGGTGCCAACCTTAAAGAATAAAAGTGACAAGAAGAGGGGCCCACCTTGATGCTGATGTCAGCATATGCCCGTCTTGAACAGCTGGATTTCCCTTTGAAAATGTTTCTTTAAGAAATGAAAGTCTCCTAATCTCAACTTCCATGTAAATGGAATCCATTGGATCGCCTCTAAACAACAAGAAAAAATACGTTCGATGAATTAAAGAAACATTGCAAGCTTCCCAAAGTTCAAGTATTGATTTCTGCTGTCTTGCAAATTCTTGAGGCCAATCTTCAGGGGCCAAATCCGTAATATTTGAATCTATTCCTATGCTTCTGACATCTTTCCCCAAACCGTCACCTTCAGTCCCTGAGCCATGAGCCTAACACAATAGCATTCTCATAAAAAATCCATTTTATAAAAAGTAGTACAAAAGGTCAACAATCAGAAATTAAAAAAAAGTCAAACCTGGTCATACTGAAGCTTTGCCATTTTCTTCAACCCTGCAACAAAAGTATCCACACTAGGAATATCCTCTTCACCCGACATTTTACTCTTCCCATCTTCCAACATCACACTCCCAAGTGACGACTGTGAATCACTTCTCAACAACCGCCCATTGGCGGCACCGCCATATTCCGCCGGAGGAATATCCCACATCTTCCGGCCACCGCCGCCGCCAACAACTTCCGGTCTTCCCGGAAACCTCTCAAATTCATTAGGCGGCGTGTTTTCAAATTCCGGTGGGGAAGAAGAACTAATCATAAGATTAGCTCTACAACTTCTACTTTTAGTAAGTTTAACTGAATTTGCATTCGATATTTGTGATTGTACTTCTTGTTCTTCTTCATTATCATTATATGTTGGTGTGACTAATGAGTTTATGGTGTTTTGTAAATCTTGGAAATTTTGTTCTAATGACCCGATGTTGATTGTATTTGTGTAACGGGTAGGACCCGAACCGGATTCGATTTCACCGGTTTCTTGATCAATGGTTGTGGATTCGTCTGTTTCAACACATCGGACTTCTTTGCAGTTGTCATTTGAGTCCTGTTCGATTCTTGTCGGGTAGTTAGATGTAACCGATTGTGAAGGAGAATTATTGTTTTGTTGGTTGGATGATTCAGATGCTGAATATTCATTATTTCTAACTGCTACCAACAATTCCTGGATCCGAGATTCAGCAAGATCCCTTTGCTTAATAAGATCCCGCACTTCTTTCTCCAACTACAAAATAAAAAAAATTAAAATCAAATTATCAGTTGACTTTGACTTTTAAAAGTCAACCATACCTTTTCAATTTGATGATCTTTCTTCTTGAGTAGCGCTGAATAATCAGGTGGTGCAGGTGCTCTTAGTTCATTTTCCAACCGAGCCAGTTCTTTTTGTAAATGTTTGACCAAGGCTTTATCAGACATAACAACATTGACTTGTGCATTTGTTGTTACTTCTTTTGCACAACTTGCAAATAAAAGAGTGTTTTTAGATTGTTCAACGTGTTCTCGAGCTGGACTTAAAGTACAAATTATTGCTGTTCGTGCATTGCCACCTAAGCAAGGCTGTAATATGCGAGTCAACTTTGAGTCACGGTAATTCACGTGCCCGTGCTTTCCCTTGCTGTATTTGATCATTAATGTTTAAAGTTAGTTACTTGTTCAACAAGAAACAAATTTGAAAAGAAAACTGATATGAAAAACATGCTTCCTAAACTTGACCCGTTAATTTTGAAAGGGTTGATTCTTGTTATGTTTTATATGACTATATCTGACGGTCAATCGGGTCGAAGTGTTTCAAAACTTTTATAAATAAAAAATATATTAAATTAAAAAAGTAACAAAATAATCAAACCTTAGTTTTCGAATAACAGTCGATAGTGTCAACAAGCTACGGTTTATGTGGCAGCCTTCTTTTAATCTTTGGCCAACAGATAATGCTTGAGCTGCACGCTCACTTCCAGCAAGATCAACAAAATTCTGCAATTATAAATTAATAATAATATTAAAATAGAACTATATTTACAATGTTATTTTTTCTTTATGCCAATTTTCTTGTTAATTTCACAAATTGGGAGTAAGCGACTGTACCACACTAGCTGTAAGTTTTGTTGACTTATCCTTCCCTATGAACTCACGAGCCGAACTCTCAATCGTCTGCAAAAATCAAAATTAGTCATGGTTAAGTACAGAATACAAACATATATATGTATACACATATATAGAATATAAATTACGGAAATCATCCTTGTGGTATGCAACTTTTGCAAGTTAGTCCCTAAAACGAATTAATTACAGCGGTTGCTATTTTTATCCAACTTCGTCCCTGGGGTCATTAGATTTACCAGCCCAGCTGTTAAATCACAGTAAAATGCCCATTTTACCCTTTTCAATATCACACTTTAAGCCCCTAAAGTTTGTAATAATTTCTTTTATGGTCCCTGTAGTAAACATTTATTTTAAAAATTACTTTTTAGATTTATTGATTGGATTTTTTTTTTTTTTTTTGTGTGTTTTAATTACAGAAAATAGACGGAGTAGCATACCAGCCTAAGAATCTGATGGGATCTTGAACTTGTTTCATTGAGATTAGTCTCACCCACTTTTCTTTGAGCTGCAACCAAAATTACACCAAATACCATACAATAAATTAGGAGCCATAGTGCTTAAATCTAAATAATATTTATTTTTTTATATTATAAAATAAAATTAGATTATTATTATTATTGTTCTAAATTGCAAGCTACCTTCACAGACAGATAAAAGTTGCTTAAGATGACTCCAGTCCCTTAGCGTTTCCTCTGTAAGTCTCTCTATTATCGTTCCTTTCTGATAAATAAAAAAATGAACATAAAATAAATATTGTGTAAACACTTACTCCTTACATATTTCAATGGACATTATTAATTTACCTCGGGATCATCCAAAACCCTAAGTGGAATATTTTCTGTGCTTAAAAGATCTCTTATAGCTTCATTATAGATTTCTATAGCCGAAAATTTCAAAACAAATGACCTCTCTTCATGCTACAAAAATAAATAAAACAACAAATTGTTGTTTCAAGAAGCCTTCAACAACAATTAATTATTAAATATATTAAAATAATATATACTTTCTGCATATAGTCGTATATATCTGCCACAGTGTACTCTGTTATTCCTGTCATTGTGTATGTTTTCCCACTACTTGTTTGGCCATAAGCAAAAATGCTTGCTAATAACAGGGGAGAATTCTTTAGTCAAAATCAAACTCAAAGTCAAGTCAAAGTCAAAATGGATTGGACTTACAATTGATCCCACTAACCACCGAAAGTGCAATCCCTTTAGCTCCTTCATCATAGACTTGCCTAGTGTTTGCATCACCATTAAATACTCTGTCTGTTGCCAAACAAGAACCAAACCAATGTGAGTACAAACAAATTAATTAAAAATAAAAATTGTATGATTTGCAGTTCAATGTGTTAAGCAAATTCCAGTAATTTCTATAAGTATATTTTGGTTTATACATCACTAACATATAAATTAAGAAATATCCTAAGCAAATCTTAAACTTGTTTGGATTCACAATTAAATTAAGAGTATGATTCTACTCCAGTTTAACAAAATAAGATCAAACCTGAACACTAATATAATAAATAAGTTAGTTTTATATAAAGAAAATCCACTTAATGATTAGATCTGCAAGAATCTACTAACCAACATACCGTAATATTTGCAAGATCACAAACCAATTAGATTTAGAACTTAAAAAGCATCTCAGATGGCATTTTACTTTTACTTGGAACCCTAAAAAATATCATACTAATTTTCATATGCAACAATGAATCTAAAGATCACTGATAACCAATTAGATTCAAAGCTTATAACATATCAAATGACATTTCATTTTTACCAAAAGATCAAAATCTATAAAAGAAAATGCAAATAAATTAACCTTAAAATAGAAAAAAAAAAAATACTTACCAAATGAATATGCAGTAGGAAACATAGATCTTTCCTGCAAACTGTTTCTAAACAGAATTGTTGTATCGTTAATACATTCCCAATCTGAAACATCATTTCTTGAAATTTCTTTGTCATTCAAAGGCCTCAATCTCACTAACACAAGAATCTTTTCTTCTCTTCCATTTTCCATGTTTTCCCAATTCATCATTTCCTCCCCACCAATTGCCCCCATTTTTAATAAAAATCAATATTTTAAATACCCATTTTCCCCTATAAGCCCCATAAATCTCTCATTTCAACCACTTTTTCTAACCCTAAAATATGCAATTGTCAGTTACGATGTTAACAACAGAGTAGTTGTTTCTCTGCTTTGCCCAAAAGGGAGAAAAGCACCAAATTTTTCAGACCCACATGTCAATCACACCATTTATCTGCAAAAAACACAAAAAAGCTATTTTTTTAGGATAATATAAACACTTACAATAAACACTAACACAAAGATCCAAACTTTAAAAAGGAGGTTTTAAAAGATAATCATGGGTTTGTTGGGTGATTAAGAACTTTGCTTAATTTTTATTCTCAAGCTTCGACCAAAGAAAAATAATTAATTATTTAAAAAAAAATCATTTTTTGAAGGCCACACAACAGAGATCTTTCCTTATGAGGACCCTACTATACTTGAAAACTAAGTAACTGCATCCAAATTCTTAAAAGAAAGCAGGTGAAAGCATGGAATTTTCAGAAATGGTGGGTCCCAAACAGAAAGCGAAAGACAACAAAAAAGGTAAAAATTAAAAATAAAAACTCACATTCTTGATATTTTGCTGGTGGATTCAGCTCCTGTTCTTTAAAGTAAACTGAAATTAATCAAAAAGCTAAATTATTACGCGGTGTTTCTTTTCTTAACGAAACTAAAAATATAATCAGAAAAACAGGGATTTAAGTCAAAATAAATAACTAAATTGCTTGAATCAACCAAGAAACACGGTAACTCCCCATAAATTCATCATTATCTTTACATAAAATCAAACAATAAAACAAAATTAATATCAAAAAACAAAAAACAAAAATCAAAAAACAGAAAAAAAAAACCCCCCACGATCTCCGTGATTTCATAAAAACAAACCCAGCTCTGCATTTACCTTCTTAGCAGCAACCGCTCTCTCTCTCTCTCTCTCTCTCTCTCTAAAAGAAGCTTAATCTTAATCAGATCATGAATTTTTCATCTGGGTTTGTAGTCAGGAAAATTATTTTATTTTATTTTATCAATAAAAGTTTCGCTTGGTGTACGTTTTTTACCAGAGTTGGAAACTTAGATACAGAGTTAGGTACAACTTTCAGTTCGCAAAGTACAATCTTGTAGTCTCAAGGAAACGTATTTAACTATGTACCTTTGCTTAACGTCTACTTTTTTTTTGGATTATTTATTTAATTTTTCAAGTCACGTGACTTGCAGATTTTCGGTGAATTTAATAATGTGTGTGTGCAGTATACCGTTAGACTTGAGATTTCTCGCAGGCACGAGAATTTATCCACTGATTAGTACTATTGGGGTCCATGTACAAGTCTTTAAAGCATAGCTCCACCACACCATTTGATTTATAGTACAGTAATTGTTTAGTAAAAGAAATAATGTGGTATAAACATGTCGTGTTTAAGTAAAAAGATGATGTTTGGATGTGAGAAAAAATGTCGAAATTTATATAAACCACACAATATAATAAAGCGGTTAATAGTTGGAGTTTAGAAGTTGCAATTGAAAAGTAATGACTTATGATAAGAAGATGATAGTAATTGATGCTAATTCTTGTTCAAATTGGTCCTAAATTTATAAGTTTGATGTAAATTTATAAGGGTTAAAGCACACAGTGTGGGTGTGTTGTAGACATATGGTTGTGACCATTTCTAGTTCATGGTACAAGTTACTAATTAACCACATAGTTAATGTTCATGTTTGTAACGACCCGAATTTTATGTTAAATAAATTATTTAAAAATATGATAAATAAGGATAAATCGTTTAAAGAACGTGGGAATTGGTTTCGTGCCATTTGGACACCGTATGAGAAAGTTATGGGCGAAACCGGGTTGAAGCAAGGAACGAAAAGTGCAGCCTGGGCTGCCAGACCCAGATAGCGGCGCTATCTGGTGATCGCGACGCGATCTTGTGTGGGTTTGGATCAGCGAACCGAAATAGCTTAAGGGGTAACGCGATTTTGAGTTCACGTCAAGGATAGCGACGCGAAAGGGTGTCGCGAATTATCGCGGGTTGGCAAATAGCGACGCTATCTCAAGGATAGCGACGCGATTTCGTGTCTGGACAGAATAAAGACGGGATTTCTAGGGTTTTCCCCCATTTTTCACTTCTCCTCTTAATGCAGCCGACTTGGATAAGGATGGGAGGCGATTTGGATGTTCTTGTGCATAGAACATCATCATTTTAAGAGATCTTTACCCTACATCAAAGATCTAAGGTATTTTCTTGTCTCTTAGTTAGTCATGAGTCAAGATTTGGGGGAAAATGGTAAAGTTGAAGTGTTATGTTGAAATCTTGTTAAAGATGGGTAATGGGGCTGTAGAACACCCATATGAAGTATGTAGACCATGGATCTATGGTTGGTTTGTAACTTGAAAATGGTTTATAAAATAGGGTTTATGGATCTCCACCAAATTGATCAATTTGATGGTTGGGGTTGATTGTGATGATATTAGATGATGTCTAGTTATGGATGATAACTAGAAATGTGATGATTGTGTTGATAGGTTTCAAAGACCTATATGTCGGAGTTATTCAAAATGCGGGAAGCAAGGATTCGTGCTGATAAACGCGAACTGGAAAGCATTGCTAAGGTGAGTACATGAGACTTTTAAACTGGGTACATAGCAAGAGTTTTGAAAATACATATGATATTTTTATGGATCTTTATTAATAAATGTTTGGTAAAGATAGTGACTGAAAATGGTAAGAAAGTAGGTATAATGTGATACTAGAATATGTCTAGTATGGTTGATGAATTTTGGAAGTGAGTAGGATAAACTTAAGTGATTATGGAGTCTGTAATAATGAACCATAATAATAAAGTTATGAAGTAAAAGAATGTATATTGAGTCCTTATTAATAATTGTGTATAAGTAAAGCAATTGGAAATAAATTGATAAGTAATGATCATCTATTGGTAAGAATTACTAATAAAAGAAAAGAACGAATATACATATGAAAATGATTATGATGTGACTAGTAATAATTATGTATTATGGTCAACGAAGAGATGAAAGTATATGAAATAGATAAATAAGAAATGTATCTTATGAAATAAGTGAGTATGGACCCCCTAGGGTTCATAGATGTAGAAGTATGTGTGAGATGTTAAAGATCGGGTCCACGGGACCATACAGGTACGTTCACTCTATGTTGAACTTGTTACATATATATATAGTTATTATTAGATAACTAACTTGTTTGATGATTGATGTGATAGCCGAGAGCTACATTGACATAACTGTTGAGTTATGGTAAGATTGAGATGATGTGATGTCACGGGCGACTCCTGGTCATGAGGTGTGGAGTGAGGGGCAGTTGGGTGGATTCCCATCGACTCATCCACGTTAGTAGTCTTGCTAACTGGACGTATTCCGGCGAGTAAGGCAGGTATCGGTAGATTGGGCGATTCCCTCTTGCCGGTATCTTGAGCTTCTAGTTAGTCCGGGGGCAACCCGATAACTAGATATATTGGAGTTCTAGTTAGTTCGGGGGCAACCCGATAGTTAGATATGTTGAGCTTCTAGTTAGTTCGGGGGCAACCCGATAACTAGATTTGATTGCTAGGAAAGCATTGGAACAATAGGGTCGCTATAGGGTGACTAGCCTATCTTGATGTCGTATATATATGCGTTTATATATTTATGAAATGATTATTATTATTGGGGTCTAAAACCCATGTATCTCACGAGACTATTTTGTCTCACGTACTACGTTTGTTTTGTGGCTGTGTACTCAGGTACAGGTTTGAAGTGATAGAAGGTTGCACTAGAAGTGGCCTAGAGATGTTTAGCTCGGGAGCTCGTAGGTAGATCCCTTGCCTATGGTTTTGATATACTTGGAGACCCCGTATTTTTGTATACTCTGATAAAGGTTTTAAAGTTTTTGTTAATATGTATTTTGGACATCATGTCTATATATATTGGGAAAAACGTATTTAAATGATTTTAAACGATGTATAAAAATACGGGTGTTACAATGTTAAATCATAATTATTATTATGATCAGTTCAAGGGTCAAATTAATTAGAATTAACAATTGCAAGTTAATAGTGGTTAATTATAGTGTGCAACAGGCAGGTATAATATGATACAAGTTGACTTTATTATACAAGTTATATGTTAACAGTTTATCTACCATACCAAATGTCTGTTCAAGTATGATAGTTAGACAATCTAATCATACAATTAAAAGACATAAAACATTGTTTTCAACTCAAAGGTCAAAACTATAAACAAATGCATAAAGCTTTCATTTTCTCTGTGAATATTACAAGAAAATTATGCATAAACAAATGTGAATGTCAACTAATGTTTTGATATTAAATTTGTGATACTTATTTATAACCAAAACACCTCAAATTAGTATTTTATTCGCATTAAAACATGAGACCTACCAAAGGGCAATTGGCCTAACGGTAAGGTGTTTACCCCTCATCGTTAAGATTGAGGGTTCAAGTCTCATAGTAGACATATGTGGAATTTAGGAGTAGATTAGGATTTTCCGTTAAAAAAAAACATTGAGACCTATTACTCTTTTATGAATATTGGGCCTTGTCCTCTGCTTTTCCAACTTATTTGAGTACTGGGTTTTCCTTTTATTTATGTATTTTCACAAGTGTGTACATAAGACTAAAGACCCATATTCAATAGTCTTACCTTGAAAGTGCAATTCATGTGAAGTGATGATTATAAAGCAATCAACCTTTATTATTTTGTTTTCCACCATATATTTTTATCGGAATCTTTCGACCAGTAGTCTCTCTATTTACGGGTCGTACCCTGTCTTTATTGAGATTGTGTATCATTGTTGTTATTGTAAAACTCATTTCAAATCCTCTTCTTTTTCTTGGGACAAAAGAATTAAGATATCATAAATTTCAGAAAGCTAGTAATTTTGCTTTATCAGTGAGCTCCTTCCTCAAATTCTCAACATGATATATATGTTGCAAAAATGGATAGTTTGGGTAGCGTTTAAAACGGTTTGTTTAAAATGGTTTGTAATCCGAGCGCATCAGAAGTGGTCGAGTAAATATACGATCACAAAAGTTTGTTATTAAATATGATCACAAATATGTTATTAAATACGATCACAATTACTTTGCTAAATGCTTAAGCAACTGCTTGGGTATAACCAAGAAAAATAAATTAAAGAATATGTTTGATCTCGAACAATATAAATAGCGGTAGTGATGGTAGGTGGTGGTGGATGGTGGTGGTCGCGGGTGGTGGTGACGACGGTACCGGTGGTGGGTGGTGGGTGGTAGTCGCAGGTGGTGATCGTGGATTTGTGGTAGTGATGGTGGTAGTGGTGGTTAGTGGTTGTAATTTCAACTTTTAAAATATCTGGAAATTAATAAAGAAAATTACAATTAGGTGAATCTTGAAGACAATCACAACAAGTACCAATACTTATGAAGAACATTAAAGCTAAATTAGTTAAATAAGGATATGAGTATATACCTAGATACTAAAGTTGAAGTCACTGAAAAGGAATCTTACGCGTATCTTTAACACTGTGTTCCACACATTTTCATTAAAGGAAAAGAAAGGAAGAGGAAAGAAAAGAAGAGAAAAGATGGAAAAATGAGAAGAAATATTTTAGCTTTTTGGTGTTCCTAAGTTGGAAAGAAAAGAAAAGAAACTAGGAAAGAAAAAATAGCAATTTACAAATTTAACCCTAATATGTAAATTAACAATAAAACCCTAATTAAATATGTCTGCCCATTCTCATCTCTGCCTCTAAACCTTATACACGTTCTTTCAGAATAATCGAATATTAATTTATCCATTGTTTGTTTAACATCGATTGTTGTTATACAATATAGATTTGAAATCTTGACAGCTAACGAAAACATCTAGAAGTTTTGAAAATTGGAGTCAAGAGACAGATAAAGCTTCGATTACATCTACAATGATTTTGGATTTTGGATTTATGGTCTTTAAAAATTAGAAATGAGGTGAAAATATATGAAAATGTGAAGAATTGAGGAGAAAATACATACGGGAGATGCATATAGATCTGGGTAGTTTGGTAATTGTAATTGTTATGATAGGTTTCTCTCCTAATCTTCCCAACTTTGGGAAGAAGTTTTAGAAAGAAATTTGGGACAAAATTTCTCTCCAAATCTCTTCTCTTCTCTCAATAAAAAAACTCAGGAACACAATTTTCTTTTCATTTCTCTCCAATTCTCTTCTCTTCTATCCAAATAGCAACTCTGGAACGCAGCGTAAACATCTCAGTGACATTACAAAACAAAAGTACTCCATAATAAAATTATGTTGTTGTGCCCATACCATAAAACATCCTTAACACCAATATGATTCTTACATATGGATCATTTGTACACTCACCGTCACCATCACTACTCACCAAGACCCATCATCAGTCCATTACTATCATCCATCAACCACCACCATCACTCACTACCACAATAACTACCAACGCCACCTAACATCACTATACACCACCACCCATCATCATCACTAATGTCACTAATATCATCAATGTCTACTGCAAGGTATAGATATAAGGTACCACCGCATTATGCAGATATCCTGTTAGTATGTATATACACAATGCACATGTTTTAGTTGATACTTGAATTTACAATCTCTTCAAGCTTTTCATATACTCCTTTGCCAAAGACACCTTAGTATAGTTGGCTTCTGTTTGAGTTTTATTAAATTAACTATTGAACTAAATGTGAATAAAATTAAAATATTATTGAAAAACAATTTACGTATTTTACTAAGCATGACTTAGTTGCTATATGACTTGGTTGTAAGAATTTTTATTACATTTTGGCTACCTTCATCCATCTGATGAATACCACTCATTTTATTATTTTGCTTAAGTTTTTAAGCTTTATACGATAATATGATATTTCTTCAGAAAATACAAATGGTTAGTTTGTACTTCACAAAAGACATTCACGATGATAATAAACAAATAAGTAACTATAAATTAATAATGTGTACAGGATCTTTATTTGATATCATACTTCCTCCGATTCAAAATAAGTGATACACTTTCTATATTTGGGTGTATCAAAATAAGTGATACACTTTGAAAATTTACCTTATTTGGTAAAAAATAGTGGACCCCACACCCACTAACTACCTACTTTAACAAAGTGAAATGACTCTTCTACCCTTACTTTTACTTTTAAACATCATTAACCTTACTTTATTCAAAGAATGTGGGACTCATTCCCCTCTAACCATCCAATTAATCTAATTTAACTCTCATTATAATCTTTTACCTCAAAAAATGTGAAATCAACAATGTATCACTTATTTTGAATCGGATGAAGTATATTTATTTTGGTAAATAGATTTCGATTCCTTTAAGAGTCCACTAATCTTTTTTGTCGGTAGTTCGTAGTTGACGCATGTGAAACTCTGTGGACAAAAGGAGATATTATTTTTGCTCATAAAAACTGAATCGGGAAGTTATGTATGTGAATAAACTATATTTGTAAATATAACTTCATCCTTGTATTGATGTAAAAAGTTGTGTATATGAATAAACTATATTTGTAAATATAACTTCACTAATTTTCAAGATACAAATATCATTCTATAAAGCCGGTTTTAGATATCACAAAACAAATTTGAGTCACCCGAATAATCATTTTTAGGCTACTCGGTATAAGTATCACTAATCATACTATTTTTCTACCATATCATCTTCCATCTTAACAACGACATCACATCATTTTCCAGAAAATACACATCACACCAGACCAATTAATTTTCATGTCACCCTTTGTTTTTCTTTTTTCTTTTTATAAAAAAACCCAGATTTAATTAATTTCTAAATTTTATAAAAGAAATCAAATTTAACAAATTTACAAATTTTATAAAAATAAAGTAGATTTAATTAATTTTAGAATTTTGTTTACATAGACAAACCCTAAAAAAAGTCTCAAAATAATCTTTATGTTTATAAAGATAGCCCAAGCCCAAAAAAAAAAAACATAATCACTTTCATCTTCTTTTTTTCATTTTGTTTTCTTCCAGCCTCCAACCTTCATCAATGACGTTCACAGGTAGTCTCCTCCAACATTAATCTCCTTCTTTCATTTTATTTTAATACTAGCAAGGTACCCGCGCAATGCGGCGACGGGTACCCTATGATTATATTTGACGGCGACCAATTGATGGGCCGTCGTGGTGGTCGCGAATGGTGGTAATTTTTAACTTTTTAAGGTTTAAGAGATTGATAAAAATAATTTTGTGTCAAGGAACATATGGTCTAGTGACTAAGTTAGTTAGAGCAATATTAATAACACAAAGATCGCTAGTTCAAGTCCTGCATGGTGACTCAGTTGGTTCCCTGAAAGATAAAATATATTTTATGTTATCACTAATCACCCAAATATAATTGATGATCTTGTTTCGCACATAGGCTGCAAATATTGTTACTTCAAGCACACAACCTCTTGTTAGGTTATCTATTATAGTATTATGGTCACTAAAATAATATCTTTTTCGTTTATTTATAACTCTGTCATTATCATGCCTGTCTTTTATCTATGGACAAATTATCATTTATAGCTTCTAATTGTAACCTAATGATAAGAGGAGGATCTGAATTTTTATTTCAGTTTGTTTTTCATTGAGATAGTTGACTTCTCTCTATCAAGCCATCTCTTTAATTTTAATTTAATACATAGACCGTCAAGGTAGAAACATTCAGACAAAGAAAAAGAGTTATGGGTGCAACAACCAACAATTTGTAGACCAAAAGAACACTTCTGGCCCTTAAATAAGAAAAATGACCAGATATTGAAGATATTCACAATCATCCGCACAAAAACCTTCATTAAGTTTAAAAATTCATTCGAGAAACAACATATAGCAAATTTAACATACCAAACTGGTGAGAAATAAAGAACTTCAATAATTGCTAAAAACATACATGTATAATAGTTTATGTAATAGATCATAGAATTAAAAAGTTGTTCCCTTCAATTGAATCGGTCTTTGAAAACTAAAACGGAATTAGTAGAAGGTGTATGTTGACATTGAATTCATATAAAATATAAGCAAATCAGTAATAAAATATAAGAAGGTGTTTGGTTGAATGGTGAAGTGTAACTTGATGATAAACATTCCATACAATATCAGACTATTTCGGTTGTTTTTGTAGGAGAGTATGAAACCATCGTTGATACAGAAATTGAAACAGAGCTCCAAATCTCTGATACAAAGGTGTTTCTCAGACGAATAGGATTTGTTTACACAGACATGATGAGAATCAAATATGTATATGCAACAACAATGTTTACACAAACCTGTTTACGAGACCTGAAATTGAAATTGGTGTTGCGTTGATGGTGTCAGTAATGGTAGCGAGAAAGGAGACGGTGGCGGGGAAGAGGGGTGGTGATGCGGTGGTTTCTTATCTGCTTCGTCGGTGGATGAGACCTGTAACTTCATCTCTGCCGCTAACTTTGGTGCCACTGTGAAGGCATTACCATTCCATTTTGCTTCTATCGGAATGTAATGAATCATTAATACATATTGTTTGGTAAGTAGTAATAAACGTAGGAATAGAATAAAATTAATTTATAATGACATAAATGTCCTTATATTTAAAATATGTACAACTTAAATTTTAACAACAATATCTAATGAACAAAATTTTTTGTTATAAAATTAATCACCTATTTTTAATAGAAACACCTCTTAAGATTAATTACCTATTTTAACAATAAAATTTTCTACGTTATAAGGTTAATCGAATTAATATCAAACCGGTTAATAAAAACACCTCTTAAGTTAATATATATATATATAATTGATTTTTGAGCAAATGGAGAAAGAAAATTTAATAGAATTTTAAACAATCAAAATAGTAAATTTGAATCACTTAAAAAAAAAGTAAAGTTAAAATAAAATATGTACATATATATTTAATGGGTTTATCTAACTCATACCCTAAGGGCATGAGATTAGAGGCATTTAATAAACTTTAAATTTCTTTTTATAATGAATAAATGTATTTATTAATCATTAATGAAGTCATTTTTTACATGAATTAAATGTATTTTTAGATAAAAATGTAAAGTTTGAATTCATTAATCATGCTTATCTCATGCCCTTAGGGCATGAGTTAGCCAAACTCATATTTAATTTGGAAGCATCCATGATCAGAGTTCATATGCAATTTTTATTTTCTTTAAATTTACGTGTAAATCAATTTAGATATATGGACATATTAGTCATTAGTCATTTAGTTAAAGGAATGGAATGAACTAAAAATAAGGGTAGTGGATTGAATGAAAATAGCGGTTACGGAAGGAATGTCATTCAATTAGTAATGATTTTTTCCATTCTCAAAAGCCAAACAAACATGTTCTTTTAATTGGAATGGAATAACTCTTTCCATTCTTTTCCTCATTCATGCATACCAAACGGTACCTAGATTATACTAGCAGGTACCCGCGCAATGCGGCGACGGGTACCCTACAATTATATCTTTGGGGCAAGTAAATATTATTCGATTACACGTTTTTCTAACAAGTTGATAAATAAATGATAATCTAAAGTTTGGCATCTTCTTCCAAATTAGAGCATCCCGGTGTGCGCCGTATAACTACTAAATATTAAAAATATATTAACAAGCATAGTATGTTATCCTACAACATAGGAGAGGTCAAATAATAAAAGGCCAACTTCACGCCTTAATCTTGTTGGCGCACACAATCAGGAACAAGGTACGTATATCATTTGTTTTTCTTTAACCTCACCTAAACGGTTTAATCGTGTCTTCAAGTTCAAAGATGCTCAATGACCCATCTGTCAATATGCATGATTTACATCATCATCAAATCTCATTTTTTCTTATTTGATCAAAATCTGTCATAAAATGTGTACCAATTACATTGTGCATATTTCCATGTGAAGCAGAAACAAAGTTAGCGTTATGCATGCTGAAATGATCATCAATAGCCGACGATAAAAATTTTCATCTTCAGTTTGTGCATTTTTCTTTTTTATATGTGCCAGTTCAAAAGACCATAAAAGCCCACTCTTTGTCTTCAATTTGTGGAAATAATTTGCTTAAAGCCGACATTCTTATCACCACATACCTACATCACCAAAAAAGTTAAAGCTTGACTTTTATCAACAAGGAATTTATTATTTACCTTGTGGAAAGCAAGGTATAATCAAAACCATAAAGCAGTCAACAATAAATCAATTTCTTTTGGATTAAATGGGCAACTACCCAAATTTCTTAATTCCTCAATGGTGAATCTTGAATTTATAACCTTTCCTTGCCGACTTGTTTGTCTGTAGTAAGAGCCTTTTTTCCTTCTTTACCACATTAAAAATGACATGCCGAATGGATTCCATGGACACCTAAAATTAATTGATGAAAGTTATAAAAATTAAATAAATTACATCTTTGTTTATTTTAGTTTAAGATGTGAAACATACCAGTCTAGACATATAAGAAGCAAGTTCACCATCTTTTTGTCGAAGGGCGGCTTCAAAATCATTTGGTGTTTTGCCTCTTTAATTATTTGAATTTATGGTTAATACTCCAGGATTTTTCCTTTCTAAGTGTAACAGATGAATACAAAGATGCTTGCAGGTAAAAGCTTTTCTCCAAACTGCTAGCACTCGATAGTCTTTTAGTCAAACCTGCACATGAAAAGTCAACCCTTAATTACAATTCAAATAAATGATGGGAAAAGAATAATACTACAACAGCTACTTCACCATTCTCAAATGTTGATTTTTATCTAGATATCGGATTTTGCTCAAGAACAGTAGAAGATTGAAGATGAGTGGCTTTTTCATGTTCCAAACGTTTGGTTTTAAAAAACACATGCCTGAGAAGAGGCCTAGAGAGCATAAGCCTGCAGCTGTTAATAAACAAGCAATTAATGCACATGCTCTAATGCTATACATCACATATGAAATATATCTAGTGAGCATGGTGATAACAGTTCAATCCAAATATATCATAATGTTCACTCCCATAATGCACCACACAATGCAATTACAACGAAAAGAAGGCAATTTCAATCCATTTATATGAAAATTGTCAATTTGGGTTCTTGTTTTAATGATAACAGGTAAAATGGATTAAAAAAAACATAAAGTAAGTTAAAATTACCTTCAGAAAAGAAGAAGAAGCATCAGGATTCTCTTCCAGCCCAAGTGCATTATTGAAATTCGTTTCAATTGTCTTAACGCTCTCACTGATCTTTATAACTCAGTGTAACAACACTTCACCTAAAACAACCAATTAATCAGAAAATATAAAAAGAACTAAACTTCATTACACATTCATATAATCGACGCATTACAGTTACCGTCAGAATGAGCTTCGCAACCTCGGTCATCCAGGTTCAAATCTATGGAATTCGTGGGCGAATCTGACCGGTAGCACCTCCAAAGGAGTTTCCGCCGCCGCCGGGTTCTCAACTTCAACGGCGTTAGCAGCCGCCGGAAATACCACCGCTCGTCGCACCGTTCGGAGAGAAAGAGGTGGAAAGAGATAGATGTGTAACACGAAGAAGAAGGGTGTTGCAGTTTTCCAAGCACGCCCTTTTGAATTTGTGATGGAGGCTGGCGTGTGTGATTAAGGGTGTTGTAGTTTTCGAAGCAAGCCCTTTCCGTTTCCCAAGGAAAACGATTGACATACCAGTGGAATACATAATAAATAATACTTGCGTCAAAGAATAAACGACCATCATCATAGCTCTGTTGGTTAGTGTTCATACTAATAACCTGGATTTTCCGAGTTCGAATCCCGTCAGACGCATTTATTTTAAACGCAAAAAATGACAAAAATGGCAAGTGTGTTGGCTGAATTTCCAGCCTTGCTAAGTATGGAAGGGGTAAACACTTTATAATATAGTATAGATCATGACCATTCAAAGGCCAAAAACCCCCGAAAAACCCAAAGCCACTACGGCCGTGGTCCAGGTTCATTCACGAACCCCCCTTGGCTTGGTGGGGGGCGGTTTTTTCTTGTGTTCACGATGTGGCCGGTGTGCCACATAGGAAGTCACGACATGGCCAAGGCCCCATACCGAGCAGCCGGCCTTAGTAATTTAGATATATATAAATTATAACTACTAAACATAAACAACTAATAAAGTATCATTTTAATTTTATATAACTAACCCACGTATAAGTGGCGGTATCAAAGGGTAGGCAAGGTAGATATTTGTCCACCTTGATATATAATATATAAGCAATAATTAATATAAGTTTTTAAGCGTTATTATATATATATTTTTTGCTTTTACCCACCTAAAGATATATAATATATAAGCAATAATTAATACAAGTTGCATCTTACATTACTAGTTAACATATAGATATCTTGAAACATATAACTATGAGTTCAAGTTCCTTCCATACATAGGTTTTAACACAAAAAAAAAAAAAAAATCATCTTTTTCCTTGCTTTATGTTTTATTTTCTTTTTTCTCATTCCTTCATTTCCATGTAATGTACAAAACTGTATAAATTGAGGAAGATTTTTTTACTTGTGAATTTGAATGAGTAATGAAAGTATGGTAATAAAATAAAAAAAAGGAACAGTAGAACATATATGGCACAGCCTCTATGGGATTGAAATTCATGATCATAAGTCAATGAAGAATATATTTTTTCAATACCTTGTATCGTTACACTACAAGATCTTTGATAATGGGAGTATGTTAATAATGATATTAAAAGGACTAATTATGTAATAGATTATATGGGATGTGGCATGTGGGTAAGACAGAATTGTGGTCCAGGAAGATTATGAAATTGATGGATAACAATGGATTGAGAGTCACTCTCATTCCCCACCTTTTCAATTAGTGGCTCATATTCACCAGGGCCGTCTCAAGTCGATTTGAGGCCCGGGGCGAAATATAAAATGGGGCCTTTAACATGTTCTGAACTATGCTCCGAATCATAATTTATAAAAATAACAACTAAATAAAAATCTAAATAAACTTGCATTTTCGAAATATAAAATAGGGCTCTTCCCTAATATCAATCAACTTTTATTTTGGTTTAAGTTTGGGCCTTTTTAACAAGGTATTATTTTTTTGAGCTAAATATATAGAGAACTACTAAAATATGGGGCCCTTTGGCGTTTGGGGGCCCGGGGCGGTCGTCCAGCTTGCCCAACTCATTGAGCCGGCCCTGATATTCACTAGACAAGATCATTGACTTTTACACATTTGATGAAATCTTACCATATTCGATCTCTCTACCATTTGTAATCTACATATTAACCTTTTTTTATTCAACTTTATTAACATATAAATTTCAACTGGATAACAACTTTTTAAAGTAATTAGTGTGTTTAGTAGTCATTATTAAAGTTGCAAATAAGTCCAGAGACGAGTATGTCTAGAAGACCTAAATTCGATATCTAACAAGCATAGTTGCCGTTAAAAATAAAAAAAAAACAAGCATAGTTCTAAAAAGTTCGGTTTGGCTTCACCATGCATTTGTCAAGTCTTGAGGCTTGAGCATGCCGCCACGTAATGATCCAGAGTTCGGGCGTAAGGCTTGACGTATGCTAAGGTTCAACTTGGCTCACATTTACCCGTCATAAGCTGTGTTTTTAGGCGTATTATAGGTACTGAGTCATGTGAGTCAAATATATATAATTATTTAATTATAAAAATGGTTGGTTATGTCAAGAATGAAGTAAAAATGATAAACTATGTTATAAATTTATATAATTATGTTTTTTTCTATCTTTGTTATTATAATTGTATATATATAATTATAATATAATTTATATACAAAATTGTTGCCTTATATCACGTCTTGAAAACGTCATGACCTTGTCATGGCTTGCAAAACTTGAGGCTTGATGAGCATATTATCACGCTACGTCTCACGTTATTTAAAACATTGCTACCAAGTCTTTAGGTAAAATTTGATGATTTTTTTAAACTATTTTTACGTGTCATTTTTTAATAAGCCAGCTCGACTTGTGAGCTCAATATATGAAGTCCCTCGAACAAGCTCCGATAACATGATAGAAATTTGATATATTAACAAACCAAATTACACATATTTTAGCACTTTCATATGATATACAAAATGTATTGAAACAAAGTGAAAATCATAACAATAAGGAAAAATATGTGGGGGTCGACGACACCCTATCACTATTGTCGGGTAACATAACCCTTTAAAACCCAAAACATGCAAATGAAATTGGAATTAAAGCCGACAAAACAAACTAAACACAATTTCAACCAACAAATCCTAAGGTAATACATTTTGTATGTCTTGTCGATCTAAGGGCGATGCTATGGGTACATTTTCTCGTTATATTCAAATCTACAAACTTTGTTTCACACAAGAGCACATAACTTGAACAAAAAGGTTGAAAGTGGTGGTGGTGGTGGAGCAATGGCAACGACATAGTGATTGTGGTGGTAGAGACGATGGTGCTAACGATGTCCATTGACGCCTGCAGAACATATAGTCCCGATCCAACAGGTGACAACCATGGTGGGAGTGCATACGTGTTTTGGTGTGCGTTTGGATTTTAGGGACGTTTCATTGCGAGGTTTATTAACTAAAAAAATAAATTAAATCTAAAAGCATTTTTTTTTATAATATCCACTAGGTAAAATGCAATGTTATTAACCTAGTGGTACGTGGATGACCTAAAAACTTATGGTGTAAATGTTTAATGTTAACAGAAACATATCATGTTCAATTGTTCATGCGGTGTCCAAATGTTTTTCTTTTGTTTAGTGGTGTGGACCCTAAATCCTAAATAACAACTATGCCTATATTTGGATATATCATTTTAATCCAATCAAAGACACTCAACATCATGATTCATCGTTCCTTCTACACAAATGACCTCATACTTCATTACAACCACCAGTTTTATATTTTCTTTTGTTTTATATCTTTATCTAAAATTTGAACACATACCCACTCGGGTGATACCTTATTAATTGAATTTGATCTTTAAAACTGTAAAAACTTTAGGATATCTTGCGTTCAATCACTATGAGTAAAAAGAATACCTTTTATGACAATGAAATTTTACCTACGCTGATTTCAGCCTACCTACAGACAAATGATCACCCTAAAATTAGTTGTCTGCTAGTCAAACCGATGCTAAAATAAAAATTGACCCCACGAATACAATTCCAACATTTCCCCCTGATCAAAGTTTTTGGCATCATGTGTTTAAGACTTTGTCTTCCAACTATACATATGATTAAAGGGTTTTGATAATGATAGCTTTTAGGTTGTCTCTAAACGTATAAAAGTTGTACATTAATTCATGAGATGAAGTGGTTCCTAAAATCCAGGAGGTAATTATAGATTGATGTACAAACTTCTGATGCGTGTCTATTAATAACCCTTAGGACTGTGATTATCAAAACTCATAATTAAATTGGACAAAATAGAGGGTTGAGTGACAAGTACAAGTAAATAGTCTTTACCATTAGTCAGACACGGGTCTCGTTTTGTTTCCTAAGTTTTATTATAAAGAGAGAGATATGTTTAAGGTATTGCTAATTTTCTTTAGTTTCAAATGAAAAATCTCAAATAATAATTGATAGTTAATATTAATCACATATTTTATATATAGAGTATTTTTTTGATCATTTGATACTCACATAAAAAAATTTATTTTTTTAATTTTTAATTATTATTTTTTTCGTTAAAAATATATCATGCGATTGTATAAAAACGTCACATGTGATCAATTATACAATCATATGTGATTATACAAAAAATCACATATGATTTATTATATAGTCACATGTGATAATCAAATAATATTATTTTTCTAATGAAAATAAATTAATAATAATAGTAATAATAAATAAATAAATAAATCAATATGGATTAAAATTTATGTGAGTGTCAAGTGACCAAAATACCCTTCCATGTATAAAATATGTGATTAATCTTGACGACTAATTATTATTGATCAATGGTTGAGAACTTGAGATTTGTCCATTAAGATTATAAGAAAATTAAGGATTACCTTGAACAATTACCTATAAATAAATATTATTAAATACAATGGTATTGTTCTCGGCATTAAAAGATATGTTTTGTGCTTTTAGTCGGTGTTGGGTCACTAAAATTATCCTTACTCTTTGTGGATTTAATGTTGATAAACAAATAAATATTAAAAGACAACTTGAATATTACTTTCAGACTCTCGATTTTACATAATTTAAATCAAAATGTGAGATCCCAACTATACTACCTAACACAGTAACACTTGGAACATACTAACTCTACTTATAACTCTAAGTGTGGCGTCTTAAATCCCGTTTATATTGACAAGTATCTTGATAGTTGAGAGAACAAATATGGTTTTAATGTTATAAGTAGATGATACTAGTGATTAGAAAATAAATTCCCTATAGCTATGATTTATTTTAATGATAAGTGAACTCTTAATCAATTAAATTAAGATTTATAACCCTTTATACAAATGTGTAGTTAATTTGTCAAGTACCAAGTCATATTAACTCAATAAGGGCAATTTTTTTGATTTTATTTTTTCTAATAGTACTTTGTAATTTCAATTTTCCAATGTCAAATAATTTTTTTCTTCGATAACCTATTACTGATTTCACAAAATATTATTGATTTTTATAATCTAATATAATAATTAGTGAACAACACATACATTAGATGCAATTAATAAACATCAAACTTCAGTTAAATAAAAAATCATATTTAATATATCTTCCAAAATGTTAGAATTAGAGTTCATATTATTCAAGACATATTATGAATTAACAAATTCATTAAAATCTAATATGTACCATGACGTATTAGAAAAAACTCTTCATAAATTTACTTACTCTTGTTAAATTGCAATGTTTCACAAAATGATATTAGTTTATTTTAAAATGATATAATGTAATAAGGTACTTTAACCACTAATAGTAGCCTCCCGAATTTGAATCACAAAGTACTACACCATTGTATAGGATGTTGTAGCATATGTGTAAGCATCATTTTCTTAAGGTAAAGCTTTTTAAGAGTTGTCAAGCGAAAGAAAGTCTCAAGTTGAATCACGTAAACTGCGACTCTTTAAGGCCACTTGAGTTAGCCTAATAATTCCATTCTTTGAGAGTTAATGATTTGTTGGTTTCACGGATTTGTTAGCATTCATCGACCCTTATTTATACTTGTAAGGTCAATAAAGTTGGCTAACAACTTCTGTTCATGATAGTCAAATAACTCGTTTAAAAAATACTCCCTCCGTCCCACAAAAAACTTCTCATTTCACCTTATATTTTTGTCCCACAAAAAACTTTCCATTTCATATATTTGATGGGCTCCACATAATAAAATACTATTATTATTAAGGACCCCACCACTTACTATCCACTAACTATCTTTCTCTCTCCAAATCAATCTTATATTATAATCAAAATTATTACCAATGTCCCCACCACTAACTATCACCTTAAAACTTGTGCCAAACTCAAATGAGAAGTTTTTTTGGGACGAAGGGAGTAAATATTTTCCTGTAAATCAAATCTTGAGAAAACAAGATAGGGCATAGTAATTTTTTTGTTGTATTGTGGTTCTAAATTAATGGTAAATTTTGGTTTATTTAGAGTTTCAGATAAGGATGCGAATTTGATATGCGGATTATGGCACACAACCCTAATAAGGCGGGTATTAATAATCTGTCTAAACGAATAACGAAGTGGGGCATAATTTAATTTTCATGTCCGAAACGAGAACTGGTCGCACTATATATACTTCCTCCGATTCAAAATAAGTGATACACTTTCCATATTTAGGTGATTCAAAATAAGTGATACACTTTGAAAATTTACCTTATTTGGTAAGAAATAGGTGACCCCACACCCACTAACTACCCACTTTAATAAAGTAAAATGACGCATTTACCCTTACTTTTACTTTTAAACATCATTAACCTTACTTTATTCAAAAATTGTGGGACCCATTCCCCATTAACCATCCAATTAATCTAATTAAACACTCATTATAATCTTTTGCCTCAAAAACCGTGAAACCCAAAGTGTATCACTTATTTTGAATCGGAGGAAGTATTTATTTTTGTAACAATGCTTATATTTATTTACTTTTTATTAATAGGAGCACATTAAAATAAAGAAAAATATCCTGCAAGTTTAAAGTTGTAACACCTCAATTTTCAAAACAACATTTAAATAACATTTAATCCAAAATCAAGTAATAATATATCGGTGTCAAATACCGGTTTTACAAAAAAAACTAAAAGGTTTCTCGTTTGAGATTATCAGAGTATACAAAAATTGGTGTTACAAGTTATATCATAACCATAGGATAAGGGCTCTAACTATGAACACCAAGCTAATCTCATCAAGGCCTCTTCTAATCAAGCCTCCTAATTCTTCGATCCCGAACCTGAGTACATAGCAAAACACAAACATAGTACGTGAGACAAAATTGCCTCATGAGATACATGGGTTTTAGACCCGATAAACAACTAGTCACATAATATCATTTATAAAATAATATTAAAATTTATTTCCATTCGGGTCACTTCATTTCTTTCATCATTGGCCAATGTCAAGATAATCAGAATGCCTCCAATCTATCTAGACCGTCATATCCACGGTAACCGGAATGCCTCCAATCTACCGGGACTCATAGGTATTGGGTAATCGGAATGCCTCCAATCTACCACTAACCTTAAGGAACCATAATAATCGGAATGCCTCCAATCTATCATGGCCCTAGGGACATCATAATCATCATCATCACTTATCATTTATCATCATGAGCTTATAGCTCCATCATCTTTTAATCAATTAATCAATTCATTATCACATAAGCAATTCATTAGTAATCACATAATTGACCAAATTACTTATAGACTCGATAAAGCATGGAAACATAAAACATTTACTAACTATGTACTCAGTTTTGAAAGTTCACATGTACTCACCTTAGTCAAGCTTATCCAAAAGATGTGTTTCTTGAACACAAATGTCTCTTCCCAAGACTTGAACCTCAAATCCTTCCACCAAATGACCTAATACCAAAACCAATACAATGGCTTATATCAAACATCAATACTAACTACATAATCCATGGCTAGTTAACTGCTAGCATCATATTTCCCCAAATTACCAAACCCTAATTCCAAAAATCCTCACATTTTCATGGATCCATATTATAAACACATTTTCCTTGTTAAAATACCATAGATATAAACTATTCAACCTCCATTTAACCATTTATGAACAAACCCAAAACTAGGGTTTGAGATTCAAGCTTTCCCTTCTTGAATCTATGGCTAAAAACCCAAAAGAGATGAAGATTTACCTTTGTTCTTCAACTAGGAGCAAGAATCACCAAGATTTAGTGAAGATTAAGCTCAAATCGCCACTTTATGCTCAAAAATTGTCCACACCAGCTGGTAGAAGAAAACTATGGTTTTGGATGGCATTTAATGAGCCAAACCCGACTTTAATACAGCTGGTCGGGGAAGTTCGCGCCGTGAACAAGAGTTCGCGCCGCGAACTATGCGGGTCGCGAACTCCTCGCGATCGAGAACTGCCCGCGAACTCAAGTCTCCAAAATACCAACTCACTGTTCGAAGTTCGCGATCGGGAGCCCCAACCTCGCGCCGCGAACTCCCCAGGCAGCCCAGGCTGCACTTTTTCTTCCATGTCTTGACCCGGTTTCGTCCATAACTTTGTCATATGGTGTCCAAACGACACGAAACCAATTCCTACGCGTTTTAAATGAATTATCCATATTTATCGTATTTTTGTACAATTTATTTATTTACAAATTTCGGGTCGTTACAAAAGTTACATCCTCCGGTTCAAAATAAGTGATATACTTTGGGTTTCACGGTTTTTGAGGCAAAAGATTATAATGATGCTTAAATTAGATTAATTGGATGGTTAGTAGAGAATGGGTCCCACCCCTTTTGAATTAGGGGTGATTTTCCTACCACAAGTTTTAATTTATCTACCACAACTGTTGCTTAACATGCTTGTACAGTTAGCTGTAAAACTTGTATGTTGTGGTATAAGAAGTAAAAGTTGTGGTACATAAATGAATTCCCGAATAAGGGGGGTAATAATGTTTAAAGTAAAAGTTGTGGTACAAAATTGAATTCCCTTTTGAATAGGGCAAATTGCATAAAATAGCAACATACTATTAGGTGATTCCTAATTCTAGCAATGAACTATCAAAATTTTCTAAAATAGCAACGAACTTTAAATTTTTTGCAATTGGGAAACATTTTACCTGAAATGACGGTAGCCGGTATTTTATAGTGACGTAGCCGGTTATTTAATTTTTCTTATTTTATTCCAATTAATCTTAAACTGATTTGAGCAATAATTCTTAAACGGTTCCTCCCTTCTTCCTCTTCTATAAAATACTGACTAGCGTCATTCCGGGTAAAATGTTTCCCAAATTGCAAAAAATTGAAAGTACGTTGCTATTTTTGAAAACTTTGATAGTTCGTTGCTATAATTAGGAATTACCTAATAGTATGTTGCTATTTTATGCAATTCGCCTTTTTGAATAAAATGAGGTAATAATGTTTAAAAGTAAAAAGTAAGAGTGAAGAGGTCATTTCACTTTGTTAAAGTAGATAGTTAGTGGGTGTGAGTTCCACTATTTTTTTTTACCAAATAACGTACTTTTTCAAAGTGTATCACTTATTTTGAATCACCATAAAAAGGAAAGTGTACCAATTATTTTGAATTGGAGGAAGTATAAAAGATGATGAAGCTGGCTGGAGTTTTGTGGATTTTGATATTTATGAAAATTATTATTCTTATATTTTGGTTTTTTAACAAAGACTAAGATGTCGTGCTTACTTTTTTTGCTAAATTCTTTATGAGAATGAAATAATAATTATTGAATATATTAGCTATCATGATTATTATTATATAATTTCCCGAATCATAATTTTTATTAAACGGATATTTATCAGGTTCATTATATCCTATTGTATTTTCTACCCGAACCTATCAAAGATTAAGCGGGATGGGCGAATGTGGAGATAGAGTTCAAGTACAAATACGAATATTGCAGTTTTCGTTACTTTTGCATCTCTAGTTCTAGACAATCCTTCACATGTATCTTGTAACGGATATCATTTTGGATAAAATGTTTTAATAATAGTCTGGATATAATAATCTTAAAAATCAAATAAACAACTCTTAAAAGTTTATTATTTACAAAAAATCGACTTTAAAAAGCTTCTTCTATTCCCCTCCCTCTCTCTCTCTCTCGCGCACAGATTTTGGTCGTCAATTTCTCATCTTTCCTGCTTCTTCTTCTTCTTCTTCTTCTTCGTCTTCTTTCTACCTCTCTATGATACAGACTCTATCTCTGTCTCTTAAGCAAATCAAAATTTGTTTCAAATTCCGTAGTCTGATCACATATTCATATAATAATCAAATAATCATGAGTAATTTGAAAACGGAAATGAGATAGTATCAGAAATCAGAAGAACTAGTTTGCTAGGGTTTATAATTATGCGAACATTGTGTGATGTTTGCGAAAGTGCTGCTGCGATCCTCTTTTGTGCTGCTGATGAAGCTGCTCTTTGCCGTGCTTGCGACGAAAAGGTTTTAATTGAATAATTTCTACTTTTTTCCTTTAAATCTCATTTACGTAGAAATCGACTTTATGTTTGAAATTGTTACTTTGATTTGATTGTTCTTCGTGTTTATGCGGAGTAAATGAGAGATTATTAATGAATTATTGGTGTAATTTGTAGTGGATCTAGTGCTTTATCCTCAATTTGGTAAACGTTTGCAGTAACTTATTTGAAATTGTTGGTATGAGATCTAGTTGATAAGTAATAAATCGATTAGGTTGAAGAGAAATTAATTTGATTAATTTTCAATGGGCCTATACTAATTAATTTGAATGACATATTAAGAAGTTTTGGTGAAGGATATTTGCTTGGAGATTAAATTAACTACAGGCCACATGAAAGAATTTATACACCTATTGCTTTTTATTGATTTTGAGATGTAGTTTTGAAGTGTTAGTTTAATTCTTTTGTCTTGGTTGGTTGGTTTGTTTATCGAGTTGCATGTGTTTGGGTGGCTTTATTTCTGGGGATGCAATTGCAATTGCAACAGCCACATGTTTATATTTTATGGGTCCCACCTGTATTAAGCACAATTTGTATCCAGATGTATGAATTTGGACCATGCTTTTAGTCCTTATTTTTAATTTCTTATAACTTTAAAAATGTTATGTATTTGGCTTTGCCCACTATGTGGTGCAACATGGGTGATTGACCTTTATGTTCCATTGCAAAGCTTTCATGCTATGTTTCTTTGTTACAATGAAGAAAATGGAGTTTATTTATACCAATAAATCTAATAGTTAAATAATCTACCTATAAAAGATTTGATGTGTGTGATAATATATATATTGGGCAGGTGCATATGTGTAATAAGCTAGCCAGTCGACATGTACGAGTAGGACTCGCTGATCCTAGTGATGTACCACGTTGTGACATATGTGAAAATGCACCAGGTACTCCCTTTTTACAATTTGAGTGTTTTTTTATTATATTTTTAATGGATTAAATGGGTGAAAGAACATATTGAGAGGAAAAAGGTCAAACAGGTCGAAGGTTGCCTAAAGTTTGATTTTTGTACAATTATGCACAGAACCTCCTATATTATTTTATTCAAGATTTAGATTTTTATTGGTTTTGAGATTAGTTGTACACAACAAAAGTTGATCCGCACACACCCACACAACAAATAATTGCATTTGGACAAATTTACACTTGCATCTCTAACAATTATTTAGTCTTTTCTAATAAAGTAAGGGTATATTTGTCAAGACACAGTCATTGAAGTTTACTCGAACACTTGTTCTAATTGAACTATTAATGAGAAGCTGTTATAGAAGAAAAAACATGACTTTTATAGTTTTCAACTGTTGACTTCCCCAAAGATGAAAAATTCCTCTTTCTTTTTTTAAAATGGAAAATCAAAACATTTGAACACATTTTCAAAACTTTCATTAGTTTTCTAGATATAAAAAACAACTAAACACACCTTAAAAAGTGTTTCGGGTTGACCTACTCGCACCAAAACTTCCCCCTTTTTGACCCGTTAAAAATCTGAAAGTGTAAACATGACATATTTTGATTGTTGTTTTACATATTTGTATGTAGCTTTCTTTTACTGTGGAATAGATGGAAGTTCACTATGCTTACAATGTGACATGATTGTTCATGTTGGTGGTAAACGAACTCATGAGAGATATCTTCTACTAAGGCAACTAGTCGAGGTTTCTGGTTTTGTTATTCTACCACTTTCTCTTTTTTATTAATTATTAAAATAAGGAAAATGATAATGACAGCCCTAAGGGCTGTCAATAAGACGTTAAAACACGCATCAAAAACTTGTACAATAATCAATAACCGCCCCCTGCATTATAGGAATCAACCCCCACCAATAAAAGTACAAACGATTTATTCACACAACTACCTCTTAGTGACAGCCCTAAGGGTTGTCATTAACAAAACCCTTAAAATAATAACAAATGTATAATAATAAACACAATAACTCACTCTTTATAAGATTCTTTTGTAGTTTCCAGGGGATAGAAACGGAAACGGGCATGATGAGGAATTAGGGTCACAACCACCCGTTGATCCAAATGAAGTAAGGAGAGAGCCGAATAATAACCAACATCATAGGTTATCTTCAATTGGAATGATGGAAAATAATAATAATAATAATAATAATAATAATAATAATAATAATAATAATAATAATAATAATAATAATAATATTAATAATAATAATGAGGGTGTTGGTAGGATGGAAAATAAGTTGTTTGATCTTAATGCAAGACCTCAACGGATGCATGGCCAATCGTCAAATAACCAGGTATTAATTGTACGCATGTTTTTATTTTATTATATTTTAATGGTATATTGAAGGAATTTGTGTCAATTTCCTGTGTTAGAAGTGATCTTGCATTTGAGTATTAGAGTTAGATAATGAATTGTAATTAAGTGGGATGTAGAAGATAGTGACTGAATGTAGTTATGCTGTTTAAAGTTGTATCAGTCAGACAAGCATATGTTTGCAAATTCCATTGTGTTGATTTTTTTCTGTGTAGAAATTGTCACTCATCTTAGTAATCATTCAGAATAATCAAATATGAATAAAACAATCTTGTCTTATATAATTATATACATAATCATATCGTGTTTGATATTAATATGCATAAGATGAATCATTTGTTATTATTTATTGTTCAAGGAACAAGGAATGGATATTAGTGGCGGTAATAACGATTGTGCAAGTGTAGTTCCTGTTGGATCCTTTAATAGAGACCCTGAGAAGTAACTCAGGTATTACCCAAATTCCAATTCTTTCGAATTTTCTTCACTTTCCATATTTTATTTTTTTTGTTTTCAATCAGTCTGAAAGAGTACCATTTTGTTGGTCTCATTTAAGACAAACGGCCGTTAAATAGAGTAAAATGGTCCAAAATAAATTAATTTTTTTCTAATAAAAAGATGCAAAATCACCACCTTAACATTAATTCTTCTACCGATGCAGTTGCAAGATGATCTTGGAGACAATCACAGCACGTGCTGCTTTCTTTGTTAGTCTTGTAATGAGGGCAGGACTTTTCGACTGTTTTGAAGGCTACATTAATCTCCCGCCCTCTCTTTTAATTGCAGCAAAAAAATATTAATCCTTCCTCACTGTCGAGGAAGAAGAATCCAAGATTGTTGCCCGAACTTGTAACTGTTTATAACCGCCTTATCTTATCTTTATATTTCATACAATTTTAGATTCTATTGTGTTTCGTGTTATGTTATACGTCATTACAAGTGAACCTGTACAGGTGCCAGGATTGTGTTCATTTATGTGAACATGTTTATTAGAAGCAGTTTGTTTGGTCTGACCTACAAATGTTTTTCTTTTACTTTTTTATGGAGAATCAATGTGTTGATCGTGTGACCCCAACCAACTGATTCAGTCCTACTTTTATGAAACATAACCTAAATGGGCCTTTTCATATGTCTGCAACAAAATCTCGATGTTATTGGTCTGCTTGAGTTTAAGAGAACAATATTATCATTATTTTTACATTTTGGCTTGATTAATTTAACAGTATTTAAAGTTACCGAGATGATCATAATACATGGTTACTATACATCGTAGTTACTGTTATATGGAGAATGGATCAACCTAACGTCCTACTTGTTATGTCATCGTAGGCGGTAACAAGGGGTGGACAGAGTAGACATCTACTCAAAGTCTAAGAGGGTGTTTGCGATTGCTTATTGAAAATAGATTATGCGTTTTCCCAACCTACTTTTTCAAAACTCCATTTTGAAGCCCTAAAATGCAAATAATTGATTATTTCAAATTTTGTCAACCACTCGATTTAGATTATTTACGTTTTCAAGACGCAATAATCAGATAATCTACTTCAAAACACAATCCCAAACGCCCTCTAAATATTTTCTAAAAATAATGATCTATTCTCAAAATTTTTATTTTACTATATAACTAATAATTGTTTATATAACTAAAACTGGTGTTTTTTTTTTTTTTTTCCTGTTGTCATGATAATTTTGTTTTATACTCCGTATACGGTTAATGTCATTATTATTTTTGTTTCTAGTATTATTGGTATTATTGTAAATAATTTCCTATACTAATCAATCCTAAATTTTCAAAATAACAAAGTGCTCTTATTTTTATCATAAAATTTTTAGGTTGACACGTAACACATAGAACTACATGTTAAATAATATTTTATGCATCGTATGAAAATCACTGGGTACACTCTACTAGTTACACACTATAACTAATATCCTCAACCAAACACACCCTAAAATATTCCTTATAATGACGAACTTAGTAGATTAAGAATAGTCGAGGGGCTGTTTTTGTATATCACTCTGTAATCTTGGTTCTTAAACTACCATCCCCCATTTCTCCTTGACAAACTACATGACATTCGATAGTTATATTTTGCATATAGAAAGATAAAATTAGGGTTAGGGTTCTACGGGATTTTAGCTATGGAAGTTGAAGAAGATAACACCTCAAACCACCTCGAAGAAGCAATGGCAGGAGAAACAACAACCGTAATCAATGAAACATTGTTAGAAGACACTACTAATACTGATAAAGAATCTGAAAAAGAGAGAACCAAATCGATACCTGAATCGAACAATCGAGAAGAAGAGGACGCGTCTGTTTTCGTTACCGAATCGGAGGATTCGAAAGCCGTAGCTTTGGCGGAGGTGGATGAAAAAGTGGAGGATGAGAGGGCGGAAGAGGTTGATAATCATTTCCGGAATTCGGAGTCGGTTGCGGCATTGAGCGGTGTCATTGAGAATTCGGTTGTAGTTGAGTCGGTGAACGTGGTGGAAGACTCGAAGGATGGCGGTGACGGTGCCGTGAAAGAAGTTGACGTACCTAGTGATGACGTGGCAGCGGTGGAGTGTGGTGGTAGTGAGTTGCCGTGTTCCGTTAATGTTTCCGGAGGCGATGTAGAGGAGGCTGTAGTTGATCGGAATGGTGATCTGGAGATGGTAGAGGATACAAATGTCGGTGGTGTCTCAGTGATTGAGAAAGATGAGAATGAAAGTGCTGAGGATATACTGATAGACGTTGAAGGAGATGATGCAATTGATCAATTAAAAAATGTTCAGTTCGAAGATGTTGAGAATGTTCACGAAATGGTAGGTTCTGATGCTAGGAATGATGGTGTGGATTTTGCGTCAGAAAATTTTGTGAATGTCGAAGAAGATGAAACAGAAGTTGTGAAGGAAGAAGAAATTGTTGCAGAAGCTGTTAATGAAGAAGAAATTGTTGCAGAAGTTGTGAAGGAAGAAGTAATTGTTGCAGAAGTTGTGAAGGAAGAAGAAATTGTTGCAGAAGCTGTTAATGAAGAAGAAATTGTTGCAGAAGCTGTTAATGAAGAAGAAACTGTTGCAGAAGCTGTTAATGAAGAAGAAATTGTTGCAGAAGCTGTTAAGGAAGAAATAATTGTTGCAGAAGCTGTTAATGAAGAAGAAATTGTTGCAGAAGTTAATGAAGAAGAACTTGTTGCAGAAGCTGTTAAGGAAGAAGAAATTGTTGCAGAAGCTGTTAATGAAGAAGAAATTGTTGCAGAAGCTGCTAAGGAAGAAGAAATTGTTGCAGAAGCTGTTAAGGAAGAAGAAATTGTTGCAGAAGTCGTTAAGGAAGAAGAAATTGTAGCAGAAGTTGTTAAGGAAGAAGAAGCTGTTGCAGAAGTTGTTAAGGAGGGAGTTGATGCAGAAGTTATAAAGGAAGAAGAAATTGTTACAGAAGTTGTTAGGGAAGATTTCAAGCAGGAAGAAACAATGGCCGAAAATGTGGAGAAAATTGATGGTGTTGCAGAACATGTTGAGGAAGAAACCATGATGGAAGATGAGGAGAAATCTTTAGATACTGAAAAATACTTAGATGCTGAAGCAGAGACTGAGAAATCCTTTGATAATAAAATGGAAACTGAGAAATCCTTAGAAACAGAAATGGAGAATGAGAAATCATTAGATACAGAAATGGAGACTGAGAAATCATTAGATACAAAAATGGAGAACGAGGAAGAAGAAAACTTAGCAGATGAAGAAAAGGCCCAAGAAGAAGAAGAAGAAGAGATTGAGACAGAACCAGAACCATCTAAGAAAAGCAGTGGAGCAAAACGAAAAAGAGGTGGAAAAGCTGCACCCAAAAAGCCAATTGATGAAGATGTTTGCTTCATTTGTTTTGATGGTGGCGATCTTGTGCTGTGTGATCGCAGGTGAGTGTAGTAATTAATAATAACAATTTATTTGGTTTTAATTATTTGGATACTGCTGTTAATTGTAGTTTAAACTCTGCAGGAATTGCCCTAAAGCTTATCATGCTTCTTGTGTGAACCGGGATCCCGCCTTCTTCCAATCCAAGGGTAGTTGGAATTGTGGTGAGTGGATACCTGTTAATTTTGTTATTTTAAGTCTTAATGGTTCATTATTTTTAATTCTGTTAATTTCAGGTTGGCATCTATGTAGTTACTGTGAGAAAAAAGCAGAGTACATGTGCTACACTTGCACATATTCTTTGTGCAGAGCATGTACTAAAAGCCAAGTCATATTATGTGTTAGAGAGAAAGAAAAGAAAGGCTTATGTGAGCCTTGTATGAAAACTGTCATGTCAATAGAAAAGCAAGAAGAACAGGTATGCTTCATTTATAACCATTTTTTGTGTATTTTTTCATGTCTTAGATTGTAAAGATGAACTTCATTTTATATAGTGATGTCATAAGATTAGTACAAATTTTGTAGGGGAATGTGAACCCTGAAGATAAAGATAGTTGGGAGCATCTTTTCAAGGATTATTGGGTAGAAACAAAAGAAAAGCATAATCTGTCATTAGATGAACTTGTTCAAGCTAAGAACCCTAGCAAGGGATCTGGAAAACAAAAATCTTCAATTTCACATTCTGATGATAATTCGGATAATCCTCCCGAAACCCTAAGATCGAGAAAAAGCAAAAGAAATACAAAAAAACAAAAATATACTAATAAAGAAGACGAAGGAGTACCCGAAAATGCTGACTGGGTATCAAATGAACTTTTGGAATTTGTAATGCACATGAGAAATGGTGATAGTTCAGTTATATCTCAATTTGAGGTACAGGATCTTTTACTTGAATACATAAAAAGAAACAAACTTCGTGATCCAAACCGAAAAAGTCAAATCATTTGTGATGCAAGACTCAAAAACCTGTTTGGTAAACCACGCGTTGCACATATTGAAATGCTGAAGCTTCTAGAATCTCATTTTCTTGTGAAAGAAGAAATAGATGATGTTCAGGGGAGTGTTGTGGATACTGAAGTTAGCCCACTTGATAAGAAACGAAAAGGGCGTAAGAGAGGTGATAAACGAGGGGGCCCACAATCAAACCGTGAAGATTATGCTGCAATTGATGTTCATAATATAAATCTGATATATTTAAGGAGAAAGTTGGTGGAGGATTTGCTTGATGATATGGAAACATTTCATGATAAAATTGTTGCTACTTTTGTTAGGATAAGAGTTTCTGGAGTTAATCAGAAACAGGACATATATAGACTCGTGCAAGTTAAAGGTATGGTATCTTCTTGTTATAAATTATAATAATAAAAATGAATAAACAGTGTAAAATGTTTATTTTAATGAATTTGTGTGTAGGTACAAGCGAAGGTGCACGATATACACTTAGCAAAAGGACAACATGTACCATGCTTGAAATCTTGAATCTTGATAAAACCGAGACTATATCCATTGATAGCATTTCAAATCAGGATTTCATGGAGGTGATTCAATCTAAACTTTTGTTCAATCCTATATACCATATTCTCTTTTCAGTTTTTTTTTAATGATCTTTTTCCATCTTCTAAAAATCTTCGGTTAAGCATGGATGGATGGATGGATTAAATCCTATTTATTACTGCTGATTTATGCAGAACTAGTGTAATTCTTCATGTAATTAAATGATGGCATGGGAACAGGTTTCTTAAGAGTAAATTACACATATCGTCTGTGTGGTTTTTATGAAATTATGCTTTTCACCCCACAACTTCTTTTATTACATGGATATTATCTAATTTTGTAACTTGTAAAACGGTCCCCAAATTTCGAAATTTGTAATAATGGTCCCCAATTTGAATGTTTATGTTGTGCTTAGATTGTGTTCTTGGTATGTAGGAAGAATGCAAGCGTCTGAGACAAAGTATAAAGTTTGGATTTATAAGTAGACTGACTGTGGTATGTTTTTCTAATTTCATAAAAATGTATTACTTAAAAAAAACACTAATTCTGTTGTAATTTGTTATTAGGGAGACGTTTTGGATAAAGCTATGGAACTTCAAGCAGCAAGAGTAAATGATGTAAGTATAGTTACTTCTATATATAGATACAATTAATTATAAGCAAAATGGGAATGGGCTAATTTGATATCTGTGTTTATTGTTGATTATATACAGTGGCTTGAAACAGAGGTGACACGGCTTAATCATCTTCGTGATCGAGCAAGTGATATGGGCCGTAAGAAAGAATATCCTTTTCTTATTAAACCGTAATTTATATACTTCCTGCTTACGTTCCAAACCTATTTAAAAAATAAAATAAAATTCAGAATTAGTGGTTTACTCACAAATACATGATTACAATTTTCTAGGATATATGTTTTTGTGATGGTAGGATTTAAATCCTACTTTTGATAACACAATAGTATATATGTGGCCTGAATCAAAATTAGAAGGGTAGAAATGTCTTTTCACTTATTATTGATACCCTTAACTTATGTTACGCTAAGAGAGTGTGTAGAGAAATTAAATTTATTAAAGACACCTGAGGAACGAGCCCGTAGGCTAGAAGAAATTCCATTAGTACATGATGATGCTACTATGGATCCCGAATATGAGTCTGATGATGACACTGATTCAGATGATAAAAAACAAGGTGTGTTTTTTCTTCTTTTTTTTATAATTTCAAATTTATCAGTTACCGATTATCTTCATCTTCTTGTCTTTAATTGGCTAGAAGCAGAGACAGTTGGGTCACTTGTCAAAATGGGTTAGGGTCGAAACATGGCAGGTCAGATTGGTCTGACCTGCAAAGACTTTTTGGTCCCCTTTTTTAAAACTTTAATTATAAAGATTTAATGTGTTAATTATGATCACAGAATGATATTTTTTTACTGTAGAGGTGGCAGTATGAATAGGCTTAAAATGGGTCAGGTTGAAACATGTCATTTGTAGAATGGGTCGAAACAGTTATTGTTTGGTTAGCTTCACCCACAAACACTTTCTTGTCCATTTTTTAAACTTAATATAATTATTTAATGTGCTACTTATGATAAAAAAAAGACAATATTTTTACAATACTAATCAGAAGTATTCAAGAAGATACATGCATTAAAAATAGATTCTGGGTAACTTTTGATCCGTGTGACCGATTTGACTTGTTTTTCTTATATATAAGTTTTTTTATTTGACCCATTTGAGGTTAAACACAACCATAATAAATTAATAATTGCTCTTTTTTTTTTTTGTATGAATACAGAATTATACAGGCGATCGGATAGTTATAGATTTAATAAAAGAGGAAGAGATGAGTTTTCTCCAAGAGGAGATTACAGTTCAAAAGAATCATGGAGTGGTGGGACCTCTTCATCAAAAAACTATGAATTTAGCAGAAACTTATCATTCAATAAAAATTTCTCAACCAAGTTAGAAGCTACTTCAAAACCCGAGATTCATGTACGGGATCATGAAAGAAAAACATCATTTGTGCCACAACCCCAACCACAAATCATAGTAGAGAAACCAAATGTAGTACCAGTATCTGGTCCTCCAAAAGTTGATGAAACAGAAAAAATGTGGCATTATAAAGATCCATCTGACAAAATTCAAGGCCCGTTTTCTATGGTGCAGTTGCGTAAGTGGAATAAAAACGGTTACTTTCCTGCTGGTTTGAAGATATGGAGGAAAACTGATAAGGAGGATGATGCTATTCTTTTGAGTGATGCATTAGACGGAAAGTACCCAAATTTTGACCAAAGTCAACAGCAGTTGAGAAATTTGAACCCCAACCTGAAACCCGCACCCGATAGTAGACTTGCTGTTTCTAATCTTCCTTCTCCTACAGCATATAAAGCCACGAGTGCATACCCTAGCGGGAATGAGGGGCTGCAATCACCGACACCACATTTGGCTGGCCCGTCTTTGGTTCCGTGTGTGAACAGAGATGGCGGTTCTGTGTCGGTTGCACAGCCGCTCGACACCACCGGTATGGCGGCTCCTCCTCAAATGGTTCAGGGGTGGGGTGGTGCGGTCCCCCCGTCTATGAATGTGGCAGTACCACAACAACAACAGATGGCGTATGGCCAATGGCCAAACATGGTTCAGAATCCAGTTGGAGTCGGAAATTATATGCAAATGCCCCAAGAACAATGGGGGCAGTTCCCTTTTCCTGTTAATCAACCTAACATGCCCTTTCAACCTCCTAACATGCAACAGCATATGAGCTGGGGGACAATGGCTCCAACTCCAAACATGGGATGGGTGGCACCGAACACGGGGGCTCCTATGAACTGGGGCCCACAACAACCCATGGTTCAAGGTGGTCCCCAGATGGCGGACCCTGCTTGGGTTCAAAACTGGCCCATGGTTGCTGGATACGGGAACTCTGGTTGGGTGGGGGGGACTCAAGTGGCTCCTCCGGCTAATGCTGGGTGGGTTGGTGGGCCACCTGTGAATCAAGGTGCACCACCACCAGTTGCAAACAATATGGGTTGGGTACCGCCAGCTGGAAATCAAGGAGCACCACCGCCAGCTCAGCAACCACCATCAGCAATACAGTCACAAGGGGGAAACAACAATAACAGCAACCGGAATCATGGGTGGGGTGGGAATGAAAGCCAAAGGAGGAGTAGAGGTGGTGGTTCTGGTTCTGGTTTTCGTGGTGGTGGTGGTTCTAACCGAAGAAACTACAATCAAGAACCACACCAGAAAGAGGGCGGGGAGTAAGTTTTTGTATAGCAACTTTTAGTTTTGGGATTAACGTGTTATACAATACAACTTGTAGTAATATTTCTTTTGGTACCAACATTTGTATTACTACAGGTGTTACGGATAGTTTCTTTCCCTTCACAAATAATTTAAGTGCTTGTTTCACTTTTCATACATGACATACATATTAGTCATTAAATGTTCCTGTCGATTTGGCTAGACTTTGTCTTTCTTTAGGGCAGCTTAAGACTGGATCATACTAAACCCAAAACAGTCAAACTGAACTAATCATGGCCAGTTGCTGCTTCTGGTCCCATTTGGTGCTAAACCCACATCCCTACTTTTAGTAGTTAATGCTAGAAATCATTTTGTATTTTATCAATTATTATGGCACAAAATGAATGTTTTTTTAAACGGTTAATCTACTCCCACAGTAGAACTTGAACTCGATCTATAGGTAATGGGTAATATCTTACATCAATACTATTAGGCTACAAGTGTTAGGTACAAAATGAATGTTGTGATGGGATAAATGGATTCATGTTTGAATGAAATGAGATGAAGATGATGTAATAAATATGATTTTGACGAATGTATGGAAATTAAATATATCAAGATTATTTACTTATTTACAAATGTGTCATCTACTCATCTTTTTACACATTTAATCACTAAACTTATAAAATTTGTTCGACTCTTTTAACAACCAAAGTTTTTGTTTTACTTTATTTTACTAAGATGGAAAATTCTAACAAGTTGAAGCAAAACGGAACACTTTCATTAATTCGACGTATAAATGGGAACACTTTAGAAATTAAAACCTAAGTTATACGACGCAAGTTCAACATTGCATTCTTATACAAGCCTTCTCAAATATGGACAAGGTACAACTTTCAATACACAAGGTACATATTCTTATGATGTCAAATTCAGTAAATTCTAGCCCGGATTCTAAGTTCTAACAACCTCTCATTGCGAAATTTGATTACCAACTTAAGAGAAATTGACTAAGATATTAGCACTATATTTATACAAAAAAATGTCAAACAATACAATGCTATACTGAAAAAACTTTATAGTTGGATATAACATATTCTTCAAGAATCGGGCATGCGGGTAATCAACCAACCCAAAAAATGAATCTAAAGAATAGAGTTGGAGGGTATTAATGACTTTTCACCATACTGAAGAAGTCAATTGACGATGAGGCTACATGAGTATACGAATGACAGCAAGACCAACAGCAGATATGGAAATGAGGGTTCCTATGCAATACTTTATTACATCATACTTTGCTGCTTCCAGTTGAGCCCTTAATCCATGAATTTCCTGTGTTCACATAAATAAATAAACCATATTTAACTATACAAAATTAATCATGTTTTTAATTAAGATGTTTATGAGAATTTACTCGATCAAGCTTGTTAGTGAGGCTGGTGGTTTCTGCGTTCTGATTGGCTAGCTCATCGCGTATACGCCTGCAACCATTTTCTCATGTATAAACCACCATAAATTTTGCATTAAAAGAGGGTTTGGGTAAATAAAAAACCCAGTAAATTTAACATTTTTATATAAAATTTAGCATTATATATGTATCCCGTTTTTAAATTGAACATGTTATACATCTGTTCAAGTTAAAGCTTTTCCAATGCTAATAATTAAGAGATGGACTATAATTATAATGTTGTGTTTATACAAATTATTTTCATTTGATTTTGATTTACATTTTATATTTAAGGTTGAAAATTTAAATTAGAGATTTTTTGCTTATGTAATATGTAGTTACTTAAAATTTTGGGATTAAGAGTTTGAACCATGTGCATTATGATTATAATGTAGTTAAGATAACATTTTAATGACTGATCTAGGGTTTAGCCCTGCAAATAGAGCTTATAAAATATATTTGATTATTAAAGGTGCTTACCCTCTTTCAAGATTTAAATCCAATCGTTGACCAGCAGTGACTTTGTCAATTTCATATCTATAAGGAGAGTGACGATGGTATTAATCATTTAAACAAATTAATTAACATAAAATTAAAACCCAATTAAAACAACAAACCTTAATTCGCTACGCATTTTGTCTATATCAGTCCGTAGTTTTTCAGTCTCGCGTTGCAACATAGAGAAATGATGCTCCTACAACATAACATTTGTATCAAATATATTTCAAACTTCAAAATTAGGGGTCAAAACATGATTAAAATCAAATATTTTGGAAATACCTGAGAACTTTGTACTTCGGATTTAAACTTGGAGAGATTTGCTTCTTGAAGCATTACTGTCTACATAAAATAATAAGATCAGATCAACAGAAGAACATGTTTGAAGGAAATATAGCAAAAGATATATTTTCTTACTTTTTGCATATCGGCTTTAGAAACAAATGTATCAGCAACATTTTCTAAACTATCGTTAAGAACCTCAGTGATTGCAGATGTTATTGCTTCTGCCTGTTTTGAAGGAACACCTTGTGCTTCTAAACTCCTTACCTACAAAATCATCCAACAAATATCAAACAAACCGTTTCTAATATGTTAATTATGGTTACTAATTCTTTAATCTTCACTATAATAACCAACAAAATTTTAATAGAAAGATTTGATGAGAATTTTTTGCATTTGAATACACTTTTGACCCATTGGAGATCTGATACAGTATAACCAAATCCAACTATGTACCTATAAGGCTATAAATAAGTAAAAATCGACACCTTTAACTAAAAACTTGCATCACAACTATGGATTTGGCCTTTGCAGATGTTCTACATAACATTTTGTTTACTATAATGAAGTTTCTCAGTTTAAGAACCAAAATCATCTCAAATTCGTTTGAAGAGTAACTAAAAAATATCAATGTTACTTGATTTGTTGATAAATGTATCACTATTCGAAGTAATTATTCTAACAACATCAAAAAAGCATTTTTTGTAATCATATCTATCCATTACAATCACTAATCAGACCTACTTATATAGAATTAAAATTAAACAGAATTTAAACAAAATTACTCTAGTAAACATTACCAAAGCCAATGTATCAACGAGACAGACACGAATGCCGTTAGGGTTTACAAGTTGCGAAAGATGTCTCCTGTAATTGTAATCAAATGGCATCTGTTTCGACATCATAGAAGTAGAAGCAAAACCGTACACGTTGTTCTTCATCGATCTCATTTGGAATCCTGAACTCATTCCTAATAGAGCCACACGCTTCATACCAGCAGCAGCCATTTTCAATCGTTTTGATTTCGATTTGGAGAGAATTTTAGGTTATATTACAAAAGATAACCAATTTGGATTTCGATTGATATGAGTTTTAAATTAAGTTTTTTAAGGTGGCGTAGAGAGAGCGCTCAAAAGCTGTTCGAGAATTAAAAAAAAAATTCCAGATGTTGTTTGCCGAAGAAGTTATTACATGTCTAGGTTCGTTTATTGTTACGGTTTATAATTGGATAATATATGTATGGAATTAATTTATTTAAGGCTTATTTTACTTAATTTTCCCTCTTTTTATTGATGTGGATGGCCTAACATTATTTGTCATTTGTATCCTTATAATTTTTCCCTATTTTCTTATGGATTAACCCTAATCTCACATATCTTTCTTCTTCATCTATGTCTTTATCTACCGTGTAACATTACAACGCTCATTTATCCGCTCTATTGCTTTCTTCTTCCTCACAATTAATTATTCATAATTAACGTACATTTGGTGTTTGTAAAATGTTTCAAGAAAAATTATACCAAGAATGCCAGAAACAATTTGCTGAGAAATAAGCACGTGCCAAAGTAACACTGGTGAAACATGAAGTCACGTGGTAAAAATTAATTGCGAAGAAGAAGTATATAAAGGGTGCTCGTAAAAGAATAGAGAAGAGACGGGATGAAGAAGAAATATATGTGGGATTAGAGTTTATAAGAAAATGAGGAAAATTATAAGGGTATAAATGTCAAATAAATTAATTTGCCTTAGACGAAGTAAAACATGCCTTGGAAAAATCAATTCCCATATATGTATTGTTTTGCAATTAATTTAATTCGGGTTTCAATATGACACGTCAGATTTGCAATTATTATTTACATCACCTGCAATTTCAACAATACACTTTCAAAAGTGGTCACCTCAGTTTTTTTATCTCGCTTGTTAGCATTTCCCTAAAAAAAAAATACTTCAATATCATTTAAATAAACAAAATCAGCAAAGAATCGTCTTAGCGTTAGATTTATATTTTCTCTGCTTTTATTTGAAGTATAATTAATATTTTTTTCAACTTAATTTCAGTAGCTTAACATACAGTTTACAACTTTATTGGGTGTAGTAGGACTAAAGATTCAAGAAGTAAATGTTTTTCCACTGTCGATCGTTACTCATTAGATGACTTTGTTGTTGTTGGTTGGGAACATGAGGTATATATTCCCCTTCACTTATGTTAGTAACAATTTACTGAGTGTTTGGTTATGAGAATCCGGCTCCCTGTTGGTTTAGACAGAGTATGCCAAAGTTTGATGGTTGATATCGCAGTTAAAGACTCATAGTATTGCTACTACATGAGTCATCAATTTCAATACTTAAACAAATTTGTTCATGTTTTTGAAATTTGTGCTTCATATTTTCAGGAAACCGAGCAACTGCAATTGGGAAAACAAGTTTCTAAACTTGAGGTATAGTAATTACCATTTTGAAGTTTACTAATTTAGTGTTTCAATTAATTACAAAATTAAGTTACAAATTTGACTTAACTTTAATAAGACAACCTTGGCCCATTTAAGGTTCATCTTCTTCTGTAAGTGATTTGGACCAATCAAGCACACCTAACAATACTAATGTTTGGGAATTCAATTCTTGGTTTTTAATACTTGACCATAAAGTTGCATCTGGGTCATATTGTGATATGTAAGTCTTTATAACTAAGAGTAAATTACATAAATCATTCATGTGGTTTGATGAAATTATAGATTTTTTATTTTGCTATCAAGATACTTAAACCCGAACATGTAAACACAGATTTGCAGAAAGAATTTGCCCATTAAGTTTAAATCTTGAGGTAATTAGTCAATAATCAGTTATATATTTTTAAGTGGTGTAATTCTTTCATGTATAGAAACAATAATAATAATATTTTATTATGTAGGAAAGTAAGGCATAGGAATGTTGTGCAGTTCATAAGAGCATGTACCAAGCCTCCAAGCTTTGTGCAACTTTTGACCTGTTTTAACTGAAATGGATGATGAGTTCTATCTCTGCAGGGTGTTGTAAAGTGAATTGAGTAGATGGTAAACTAATTTGGAATGATGGTTGTGTAAACACAATTGAATCAAACTATCACGGTTTTTGACATTTTGAATTCACAAAAACAATGGTCAGGTTGACCCCTTGAAGAAAGTTTTTCTTTATGGTATATCATGTGTATGTTTTCAGGTTATTACGGACCCCGTATGAGATGCTTTCGTTCTTCAAAAATCCAGACTCAACAAACGCCAATTTGCAACCTGGTTGGTGGTCCAAAGAGTAGCATTGGCCCGTTTGGAAGACATGTGGCAAGTGATTCATGGAGAAAGATATCCAACTGCTTTTCTATGAAATTTATAAACATATACTTCTTAGTATTGCAATTTTTTACTTGTATAAGAGTAGTGCCCAAATTAAAGAGCAGAGGCTGTGTAATGTGCTATTTCATGTGCTAATTGATATAAAAGTTGACTATTATTGAAAATGTTATATGATGAAGTAGTGTTGTAAAACTTTGTTTTTTTTTTTAAATGTGCTGTCTATGGTGATCTTTTAATAACCAAAATTATGGAAGGAAATCGACGGTTATGTCTTATGATGTTGTTTTGAGGGAAAATACCTACGTATTAATTATATCCTATTTCAAGAAAAAAAGACTTCAAATCTTATTAAATGCCAAAATAAATTCTTAAAAAAACCCTCTCTTTTGCTGCAGCACAAAATTATACAGAATAGGCATGTGCGCAGTCTAAGAACCGACTTGAACCGCTCCGTCGTTCCAGTTCTTTACTGTTTCTAATCGGATTTAACCGGTTTATAACTTTATACCAGTTGGAACTGCATGTTAAATTTGTTTTTTTTTTTGCTACCGTATTATCTACATTTTTAGTGAATCTTTTTGGGTTGATATCATTCATCAATAAAAAATGATTAAAGAATTAATGGGTTTTTGTAATGATATTCATTCATCAATAAAAAATGATTAAAGAATTAATGGGTTTTTGTAATGATATTTCATTTTGTAATAACAATGCCATTTACTTGTAGGAGGTGATTTATGTATCAATGAAATTACTCTGCACACCACAAGTATTTGATCACCGACAATTATTTGTTACAGGGTACCCACCGCTGCATTGCGCGGGTACCCTGGTAGTTGTAACTTGACAGGGCAATGATTAGGTTATATATATTCATAATAAAACTCGGCTACTTCGAGAGAGACCGTCATAAATTAGAATATCATTTAAAAAATATACTTGTATATTATTTATACTTGATTATCGCAACTTAAATACGTAATAATATTAATTTTTTGCAAATAAAACAAATCCGCACAAGGTTATTCTCCGATAAAACTATTCTTAATAGTACTAACAAATATTCAAACTAAGCCGACGATACTTATTACTCCATTTTAGTTATAAATGGTTGAAAATACATGTGTAAATGTTCACTGGTTCATATTACACGTTTTTCAGTTTCTCCAGTTTGTAGTATACACAATTTCACCATATTTAGAATATTGTTTCAAATATACATGTTCCTGTTGGAAACTTAATTTATATTTATTTTTTAAGGGTTTATAATCACATATGTAATGTGTAATCTATTAATCTTTTATTAAATATAATAAAAGAAACATTAGGGTGCCACGTGGCACCTTTTAGTAAGCCGGAATAACACATGGCAGCGTTTAACTGGCTGCAATTTTCGATTTCCCGCCCATTTCAAGTTTGCAAATAAGAGTGAGTAATTATGGTATGAAACTATTTTGCCAGCAGCTATTTTCGAATCATTATTAAGAAATTCACATAATTAGGAAACTATTTTGCCAGCAGCTATTTTCGAATCATTTCAAGTCTGCAAATGTTTAATTTTAGCTGTATATTTTTTCCAAAAATTCCAATTCATTATTATAAACTTTCCTAATAAACGGTTGCTATAGAATCGAAATAGAAACAATTAATATGATTTCTTAAATTATCTTAAAAAAGTCCACAATTTTGAATCGGTTACTAATTTATTATGCATACGATGAGAATTATTATGCACATTAATTGCTCCCTATATTAATTTTGGAATGATTATAAATGTGAATTTATAATTCGCAATTTATCCCAATTTAATTTTGAGCATGCTTAATTACCTATCAATCCCTAAAAATATAGCTAATTTGTAGGGGAAGTTAAACAAATTAGCTATGATTGATAAAAAGACTAGAGTTGAGAAGAGGATCCGGCAAACCACGGGCGATGTTCGAGCGTCTGGCCGGCGTATATTGAAACGGGAGGTTAGCCTGAACACCTCTCTGACATGGCGGTCGTGGCGTGCTAATAATTTCGAGAAGCTCGATAAGGTAAAATTAAAACTCTGCACCTTATCAATTATACATATACACGATTAATTTCTATACATCGTGTAACATAATACGTAGTATAATGTTGATTTAATATTGTTATTGATTAATGATTAGATTGGTCAAGGGACATATGTGAAAGATTCCAGTTTTAAGCATTATGGTTATGAAGTGGATCATATATTCTGATCTTATAATTTTTATAATTTCCAAAATTACAAATTGAAGAAACAAAAATTGAATTGCAAGATCCTTAATTGAGAATAAGAATCATGTAAGTGAACACATTGCTAATGTTGTATTTTTTTAATTAAGCATTAATCCAAGGTATGCCATTGTATTTCTATGTGTATTTTTTCAACATAATTTTTTGATGTTTAAACGCTAAAAAGATTATAACACGACATGTAGAATTGACGGTGTTGGTGATTTCTATATGAAATATATGTTTATTTTGCAGGCTACATGTTCTTTCTTTAGGCAACCTGCCAATTTTGCCCAAGTAGTTCTAACTATTCAACAGACACTTTTTTATGTCTCATGGGTCAAATAGGTAAATAAATAAAAATAGGAATTAACCGGAAGTACGGTTCAAATGGGTCGAAAGTCAACTAAACTTAATTTTTTTCCCTAATGTTTAAAATGGAAATATGCAGTATAACTTTGTTGGGAGAATTCTGGACCCGTGTATAAATTCCTCGTAAAAATAGAAGCAATAACAGAGTGTAAATGTTTAACAGAAACCTATATCTCTTCTAATTGTAGCCGAATATTTTGAAAGTAAGCTTTTGGCAATGTTCATCATCAACAGACATCAAGGTGGACCTAAAGAAAGAAATAAGCAATTTTAATTGCTATTATACTCTTTTTATTTATTTTTTTATGATTAATTTTATAAAGAAATATGAATATAATTTATAATTGTATGGTGTTTGAAATTAAAGCTTCTAGATTTGAAGGTAACGTGAGAGCCAATGTTAGAAGATTTAGCGGTGCTTACAGATGGGAGGTAATTTTGACATGTTTTGAATGAGTCCATTTGGATTATGGTTTTAGTCACATAGGTCAAATTTAAAAACTTAGCTAAAAGGCAAACGGGTCAGTGGGTCACAATATTGGGTTAATTCAGTTAGTTGAAGTGTGTATTAATGTTTGAAACAACTTAAATCGTTGTATAAACCATAATCGACACCATCAATGGAAGTGTGTATTTTTGGATCTTTTTAATATTTGTTACATGGAAAACTGAAGAGTGATAGATTAATAAAAATTATCATTTCACATATTGTAGATTATTCAACAAGAAATGATACTCATGCAAGACTGAGTATGATAAACAATGGTATATTCAAAAACGTATTTAACATGTTTTTTCCTGTAATATTGATAAATGTTTCTATTATCGCAATTTATAAACAGAGACTAATGATGTCCCTATGCAATCTATCATGGAAGATTGGAAGCAAAAGAATGGGTTGTATATAATTTAATATTGTACATGTAATAATCATATAATTAACAATTCATTTTTGTATTCTATAAATTATAGTTCAACAAAATTACCGATCATCCGTGATTTTCACGGGTTATAACCTAGTCAATGTAAATATATTAGAGAATTTGTTTCTAAATAAAGACTCCATTCAAATGTGTTATTGGTTTCCATAATAAGCATATGTGTTATATGATTTTTTTAAGACTTTCTATTTAGTGAAAGTAGCAAATTCATAAAACCATCAAACTAGTCCTAATGTAATCTTAATAACTTTATTAAACTATGATTTTATACACTTTGAACTCAAATCAGCAATCAAACATATTTGACTAAATGCTTTTAACATATTTGACTATTTGTTCTCAACTAACACTAACATATATTCTTGCCATTTCAATTAAACATCGCTAATTCTAGAATTTCCAATCCAATTCGTATAGCTTTTGAACTCGATTTATTGCATCCTCTGTACCAATAATGCCCTTTACCACTACATAGCAATGCAAAAAAGAAGAGATCTTAGAATATTGAGGGACGTAACTTCTGGGCAGTGGTTATGGTTGTTGCATTAGTGAGTAATAAGAGGAGTTGGTAGTTACTTTAATAAATGAATATGCTTACTTGTTTTGTTGGTTTGATTAGAAGATAGATAGATATGTGTACAGAATTGCAAGTATGACGATAAGAACAGCAATCTGCATAAAGATCAAGGGATATTAATTAATATAGTTAGTTATTATGAGATGGATTTGGTTGAATCACAATGGTAATTTGGGAAAATTGAATTCTCACCAGAGCTGGACCATAGCTTGGTTCTTCATTAACTATGTAAGATCTCCTGTAAAAACACAAAACAGTTAATGTATATAAAGCACAAAAAGTCAAGTTTGGATATACCTTTTGTGGAGGTTGCCAGAGTCTCTGCAAATTTTTTGTATAGCTTCTATCCGAGTAATTGTTATGTGGGCATTCGGATCCTTCATATTTACCTATTAAATGTAATTTAAAACCAAATAAATTAATTAACACAATTAGACATTTTTTGCAAATTAATAAATAATTAAATACCTTACACCTGAGCAACAATGAAAAATCATAAAATGCACCATACACATCTCCCATGGTTTTAGTCCGATCAATTATTTTTGCAGTAAGCCCTACAGGGTTTGGAGAGGAGACTACTAATAAGCAACAAATTTATACGTATAGTAGTATTCTTAAAAGAGTAAATTACAAGGATGGTCCTTGAGGTTTATATCAAATTTCACTTGTAGTTCTTTACTTTAAAAAATTACATTATTAGTCATTTTGTGGAAACTTTTGCACCTATAGTCCTTTATTATAATGTTACTATTAAAAATTACACCGGTAGTCCTTTAAAATAACACTAAATTACACCTGTATCAATTTCTGTTAAAATATTTAACGGACGTTAGGCTAAAGGACTGGTTTCCAAAAAAGGACTACCAGTGTAATTTTTGAAGTAAGGACCATGCGTAAAATTTGGTGTAAACCTCAGGGACATCCGTGTAATTTACTCCTAAAATGAAGATTTAAAAAGTGCAGTGCAGAAAGAAATAATAATAATGTTACCACGTCTCAATTTAACAACACCTCTGAAAACTTGAATATTGTTGTAACATAAAGCTAGTGTTCCAATTGCCATAATCTGATAATAACATCATTCCATTTCAGTAATATATCAACATACAATAATTTATCTGCAATTCCGATTCCGCTTATAATTGAGGAATATGCAAATACAGTAATGAATAACTAATGTTGGTTATTAAGGGAGGGAAAAACATACTTGTGGTATAGCACAAAACTTGAAGATTGCTGGATCACGTAAACTGGACATATATTTTAAACAATCTTCCATATGAATTAAAGTGTTTGTCACCATATCATTCAGACACTTGACTGCCTTCTCTGAATTCTCTTCTTGTTTCAAGTCCTGTCATCAACAACTGATTAAATTTAGTTGCAACTCATTAATTAATAAGAGAATTCCGATAAATAGCTGAACTTAGTAATATTAATTATTTGGAAAAAAGAAAGAAAGATATATACCTCTAGTTTATTAACATATTTACTCCATATTTGGCGAGGCCAAAACATACGAGAGTTAGGCGTTTCGTTCATGTCCTCAAGATAGTCTCTGATGATGTTTGTTTTCTGAAAATTAGTCCCCGTAATATAAACTGAATCAGAGTTCCAGTTGTGGTCAGAAAAAGGGCTAAATATCACAAATTATTATTATTATTGTATGTAGCGTGCTTCTATTGTATTCTAAATTGGAAAATGACAACATTTTAAAAAGTTTCAGTAGTTTTTAGAAAATTGGAAATGAAAAATTAGAGAATTTTTTCTGCAACTAAAGACACAGTTTTGGTAGTGAAATGATGAGAAAGAGAAGAGTACCTGGAGAAATAAGCCCATTGAATTAGAGAGAGAATCTGGAAACACAATTTCTTTTCCTGATGCATGAAACAGTTTTGATAATCCTAATCCAACAACTCCCGCAACAAAATGACAATATTCATCATACTCGTTAATTGTCTCAACCTAAATAACTCAACTTATTTTCTCACAATCACAACAATAATATTATATAATAAGCATGATCAATTACATAAATAATAATTTCAACCTCTTTGCAAACAAACTTTGCCATTCCTGCCCCCATTTTCATTGTAATATCCTCAATTGCCTGCTGATATCTGCAGAGTAGTTGGATATGTTACTAATTTTTGGAAATATAAAATTCTAAGGTCATGAGCACCAAAGATCCACTATAACTATTGAAATATATGATGTGCATACGCGGTATTTTAATATGTTTTAAATAGTCAATTTCTTTCTTTGTGATACACTATAAAGGCAGATAAAGATTGTATGATGATAATCTTGATTCAAGATTTTTGTTGCAAAGAATATACATTACAAGATACCTAAGAGTCCACAATCAATAGTTATATGTAACAGCAACCTTGTATTAAGCTCCAAAAAAGCAATGGAAACATGATGAAATTGGTCCATGAGAATCTTATATTCCGTTGTACCACCTTCAAAAAAACAAAAAAAATAATTAAAAAAAAATCTAAATCATATATATAATGCACACGATTAGAATTCTAAGTAGAGCGGGAAATAGCTCCAATACTCACATTGAAAATGCCAATCAGGATCATAAATATGACGATGAAATTCCATCAGAATTGGTATTTTAATCATGTAATCTATGTTTGTATCATCCTCTGGTCAAAAGTTATTACATAAAAAATGTGTAACTTGTCTAAATCTCATATAGAAAAGGAGTATTCAAAACAAAAACAATCAACCACAATACATTATTATCTAATTGAACGTACCGACAGTATCAAGGGCTCGAAGAACCAAGTAAAAAATGCATACCTGCATCAGAAGCTTGAGAATGAGGAGTGATTTATTGCAATATATTAGCAAATTTAGGTTCAACGAAAATTCTAACTTTTTTTTTTTGTTGCGAAAGAAAGGTATGTTTACTGATTTATCGAAAAATAGAACAAGCTGAAGATCACGTTACATGAATCATTTTACAAAAGAAACCTATATTCAGTGACTAATCGAAAAACAGAACAAACTGAAATCACGTTACTTAAATCAACCTGTCAAACGCAAAATTAGATGATACAACGAATCATTATAAAAACATATACAAACTCACAAATTCAAAAAGGTTTAACAAAGTTCTAACGAAATAAATGCAAATTTGGCGAATAATTGAAAAACGAAACAACAAAAATCAAATTGTCATCAAATTTAGTTGATATAGCGAAACATTACGGGAGCATATTGAAGTTGTACATTCATACACATTCGCAATCCACAAATTCGAAAAGGTTTAACGAAATAACTGCTTATTTATCGATTAATTGAAAATCAAAACAACAAACTGAAAATCACGTTATGAAATAAATAATACTTACAGCATCACGAAGGTCCGTATGAAGTTGTTGAATAACAAGAGCGAAGCTTCTAGAAACCTTATGAAGCATTGAATAACAGAATCCCCAATGTGGCACCTTTGGGATTTGTTTCTCCGCCTGTAACACAGCTATTTTCAGTTTCAACAATGGATAAAAATCGTCAGGATGCTTCAACATCGCCTTTAAACTCAACATTGTATTGTATGTATCGTGAATCAATCAATCAATCAATCAAATAGCAATCGTACGAACGAATATGAATGATATACAAATGAATTTTGCTTTTTCTCGGTTCGTTTTGGTTAGGGAGGATTATAGGCTGGCTGGTACGTCTTATAATGTAAACCTCTTCTGTTTTTTATACTTACTTTCTCTGTATCAAAATAATTGATACAAATTAGTTTTCACTAGCAGGGTACCCGCGCAATGCGATGGCGGGTACCCTGTGACTAAATTTGACGGCGACCAAGTAGTGGGTGGTGACGACGGTAGTGATAGTGGCTGCTGGTTGAATCGATAGTTAATATATATACGTTTTTAAACGGACGTCTTACCTTAACAACGGAGCATATGTCATGGGTAGTATATCGCTGGAAGTCCCAGGCGGGTAAACGTAGCCTGATTTGTAGCATCGTGTTTATTTTACGGTTGTGGTGGAGGCGTTGCAGAATCCAAGTAAGACGTTTTGTAGATATGCGTTATGTTGAAAGATGAACAAAATCATCAATTTATGAAGTAAATTAATGTAGAGTTTTGTAATGTAGAGTTTATTTTAGTAAATTAAATGGGTGGTAAGACGTTTCCGAAAAATTAGTATTGAATAAGTGTTGAATAGTCAAGACGTTTTCGAAAAATTAAATTGTATCGGATATAATAGTTTTGTACTTCGAGGGTTTGCAGTGTTATGTAGAATTTTTTTTTGGGATAAAATAAAGTGTCATTTAGAGCAATTGGTTAACACACAGTCACTACTTACAAGAGGTCTTGTGTTCGAATTCTGTAAGCAACACTTTTTTATTTTCCTTTAGTTGAAGAAGTTACTAAAAGTTGAAAACTCCTTAAACTTAAAATTAAGGAGCTCCTTAAACTTTCTTAAATTAGTAGTCCTAAATGCATTAGTAAGTCGTAAGATAAGATATTTTTTGAGGCAAAAGATTATAATGAATGTTAAATTGGGTAGTTAGTGAGTAAGGAGTCCCACATATTATGATTAAAGTGAGTTTAATGATGTTTAAAAGTAAAAGTAAGTGTAAATGAGTAATTTCACTCTATTAAAGAAGATAGTTAGTGAGTATGGATCCCACTATATTTTACCAAATAAGAAAAATTTTAAAGTGTATCACTTATTTTGAAACACCTCAAAATGAAAAATGTATCACTTATTTTGAAATGGAGGAAGTATAAAGAAAAATGATTTTTAATATGCGCACTTAGAATATATGCCAAGAATATGAAATTTTTGTTAAAATTGAAAATCGTATTGAAAAGAAATGAGATGTTAACGATCGGTAGCACCTGGAATTGATGGCTGCAAACATTCAACGAGTAACAAAAACTACTTGGTAAAACCAGGGTTTTAAAAGATGTGACATTGGCAGCGTCAAGGCGCAACCCTCATGTTACGAAACAGCATATGAGGGTAGTGTAAGATGTGATATAAATTAAGACGTGATAAGGCGGTATACGTGTTATGACAAGTTCTTTTATAAAAATTAGTTATGAAAATTGAATTTTTTATAAAAATAATGAAATATATAATTATAAATTTATATATAGTAGTTTTTGTGAACGTGATATATGATAAACATATATACTTAAAAAATGACTTTTTCTTAATCTTCATGGAAATTAATCAAAGTGGCGTTTTCGTATAAATTAACATAAAATACTTTTTAAACAGATCTAGATTTATTCAAAGTGACAACTCATTTAGCAAGCACCGGTGATTACTTTTGGACCCCAACACACTCTCAACTTCATCCTTCAAAAATCAAATTCAAAGGAGACGATGGGGGCATTGATAAAGTTAATCGATTCAATCCTGTTCTTCTTCTTCCTCATAATCGCAATTGCAGCTCCACTTCTCGATGCTCAAACATGTCTTCCGTCCAATATCTTCCCGGACACCCTCGTACAACTCAAGACCTGGTACACCCATGAATATGGAGATTACTTAGTGTCAGTAAAACCCCATTTTTTTGTTGGTCTTATTTGGGTCGAGCTTCTGTTCGCATGGCCCCTTTCGATCGCTTCACTTTATGGCATTGTTGCTGGGAAATCTTGGTTGCACACCACCTGTTTGATGTATGGTGTATCCACTTTGACTTCTATGGTATTACTTAACTTTCCCTTCTTCGATTATTTTTTTCACTTTGATATAATAAAATAACATGGAAAAATTCAACTTGAGTCCTGAATCTTTTGTAGGAATTTGCGTTTTTATCTACACACAGGATGTATGCTGATTTTTTAGTATTATAGTAATACATTGTGTTTCTTATGTTTTCATTTTTTCTAGGCTGCAATATCATCAGAACTTGTAGGATCCGGAAAAGCATCAGATAAGTTATTGAAGATGTATGCCCCTTTCATGGGGTTTGCTGTTCTAGCCATTGTGCGTGGCCTACTACCACATTCTACAAAGTCAAGCGTGATTGGCACTCGGCCTGTTATGTGCAGGAAAAAGAGAGCTTAAACGGTTTTACCAAAATCAGCATTCAAGTTTTGAGGTTTTCCGTTTTTGTACGAAATTCGTGTTAGTTTTCGTTGATCTTTAAAGCCGATGCTTATAATGTTGTTGTAACATCGGATTAAGTATCCGCATTGTGAATCTAGGTTTTTGTCTTTTCATTCTCATGTATGATCTACTGCTAACATTGTCATATAAGTATTAAAATGGGATTTTAAGATCTTTTGGCTTGTTGGATACTAAACATAAGACTACCCCATCGGTTAGATGGGGGTTGGGTTGCCTATTATTTTATTGATAAAAAATAATTGAGGGCCACCATATTGAGCAACCCGGTCTGGTAGAGAAGACCCAATCAAGTGAGGGTCACACCTAGGGCCACTCAATATGTCCTCCTTTTTTTTCAAAAATAAAAGGTGTAATTATGTGATTGGCTAAAAAAATTAAGTTGGTTGGGTTGTTAATGTGTGTGAAATATTAGGTTGGGTTGGGTTGTGTACTTGTGTAGGTGGAAGAGAGATAAATTATTATTTAATGAAAAAGTTGGGTTGAGTTGGGTTGCTAATGAGGATAGTCTAATTGAATTAGAGTTGGGTTGGGGTAAAGAGAGGTTTTCGTAGAACAGAATTGTACAACGGTCATTGCATTGAGGTTCAAGTGGTTGTACTAACATTGTTGGATAAAATGCAAATAACTCATAAAATACAGGGTTTTTGGGTACAAAAGTTATGTAAACCACTATGGGTAGTTTACCATGACGTTCTCCTCGTTGCAAGTTTCGATTTCACTGGATTTGGCCTAAAATGAAGCCCCTTAGATCAAATTATGCTCATTTTAGGAAAGACTCTTCACTCATACGATATTAAACTTTTATACATATAATCAGTCATTCCTACACTTTTGGGAAGTTGATACATAAAATAAAATTATAGGAAGTCCACATTGTGCAAATTAATGCATGTAATTCTTTTTAAATGAATATTAGTTTTATAAAAGAATAATAAAGTTACCCACTTGTTAATCCATGCTATAATATTTTACTAAGTTCAGATCTAGATTCATTCAGAGTGACAACTCATTTACAAATCACAGTTGACTATATTCGGACACCACTTTCAACTTGAACCTACAAAGATCAACAAATTCAATCCACAAAGAGGAGATTAATTATGGCGGCATTGATCAAGTTAATGGATGCAATCTTATTCTTCTTCTTCCTGGTAATCGCCATTGGAGCTCCACTTCTGGACGCTCAAGCATGTCTGCCTTCATATATTTTCCCAGACATCCTCGTACAACTCAAATCATGGTACACCAACGAACACGGAGATTACTTGTTCACTGAGAAACCTCATTTCTTTGTAGGGCTTGTTTGGGTGGAGCTTCTTTTCGGGTGGCCACTTTCCGTTGCTGCACTTTATGGAATCGTTGCTGGGAAATCATGGTTTCCCACTACGTGTTTGTTGCACGGGGTCAATACTTTGACTGCTACGGTAAGTATTCTTAACTTGTCATCTTTAATTTGTTCTGTTTTTATTCATTCAGTTGTAATATATTAAACTATTTTTTTCAGGCTGCGATAATAGCAGAACTTGTGGGATCTGGAAAAGCATCAGATAAACTATTGAAGATGTATTTCCCGTTCTTGGGTTTTGCTGTTTTAGCCATCGTGCGGGGCCTACTGTCGCATTCTCCAAATTCATATGCAATCGACACACGGCCCGTTATGGTCAGGAAAAAGAGATCTTGAACACTGTACTAAAATCAGTATTCATTCCTCACTTCTGTTTCAACTTTTGCAGTATTTGTATCACTAATTAATCTGTGTTAGGATCATCTTTAAAGCCGATGCCTCTGGTATTGTGCGTTGTAACAGGGGATTAAGATCATATTTCCACATTGTTATTCGATTTTTTAATTTTGTTTTCTCATTTTCATGTATGATTAATTTTAGCATTGTCATATATTAACATGGGATTTTACGATTTTTTTGGTTTATGGGATACTAAATATAGTAAAATATATAAGAGATAGTTGACAACACCATTTATACTTCAGTTAATTTTATTTACCAAAGTCAAAATAGAAGAAAAGTCAACAGTCTAAGAATCGAAGCAATCATATGCCAATATCAATTGGGTGTTGGGAGGGCTTATTTAGGGGCTTATGAGCTTTGAAGCTTATTTAAGTTTAATAAGCATCATTAAGGACATGTTTGGGAAAACTTATTAAGGAGCTTTTATTAGCTTATTAGCTTAATAAGTCTAAATAAGCTTGAAATGATTTTATAACATAACTTTAATACTCATTTCAAAATTACTCTCCATTATTTAACATTCATTTGATACCCATAAAAAATACCTCAAACTAATCATAATTCACAAAAAGAAAAAAATAATCCTTTTGACCTTACATATAGGTTTGACGAAACCCTTTTAACATCGCTTCGGGACAACTTGTGGTGTGGTGTTAGCGGTGTTAAAAGGCTATGGAGTGACGTTGACAAGACGACACCCACAACTCTAATGGGTTTGGTTGTGGTGTTATTGGGTTTAGTTAGCCTTGTTTAAGACAATTTTATTTGGGGGAAAAATAAGTTGGCTAATATAGTTTGAGTTTATTTTTTATTTTGAGTTTATTATCCAAATCGAATATAAAACCATCCATTAATGACTAAATAAGAAGATATAACAAAATAAGCCTTAGTTAGATAATACCAACCATCAATTATTTCTTGAGATTAGACGTATCCAGAAATAAATGAATTATATTATAAAATAGAATTCCAAATAAAAATCATTAATTGATCTTGTTTTTTTAATGGTAAGTTAGTTAGTAGTTCGAGAACTGACATTTATAAGGGTCAGTATATCTTACCTCGAACTCTCCACCTATGGGGAATAAACTCCATCACCTTATTCACACGAGGAAAAACTTTCAACAAGATTCGAAACCAAGACCTTATTAAGATAAACTCCCAAGGATTCGCTTAGTGGCCAGTTAATCTAAACCAACCGGTTTTAATTGATCTTGTTATAAGTAGTTTAAGAGTTTGACTATAATAACATATCTAGATTCATTTAACGTGACAGCTCATTTGCTTTCAACTTCAACCGGCAACACAATGGGGGGATTCTTTGTAACATACATGATTTCGTTTCCTCTAAAATATATTATTACTCTTAAGTAACTTGAATAATATGATAAGTATAGAATGATTAAGAAGAGCACGCATGAACGAACGATTGTAAATAAGTGGTAATTGCTTAAATGCTCACAATAAGGTATATAAAAACGTTATTTTTGTGGAATGTTTTCTGCAATATTTTTATTGAGGATTATAGATAATTTCGTTAAGAACGCGTAGGCGAAAACCTCATCGAAAACAAAGGCCCGAGTGAAAAGTTATGGGGTTTTAAGTATTTAGTGGTCAAAATGGATCCAAACCGGGTCAAACCGGGTCAAACCCGACCCAACTCGGATTTAAACCCCAAAACCCACGAAATTCCATCATTTTCTTCCCCATTTCTTCCCTAAAACCTCTCTAAAATTCTGGAAACTTGAAGAACTTCATGCATGGTTGATTTGAACAAGAAATTGGTGAAATCTCACAAGAATATTGAAGATTTCAAAGGTAAAACTTCAATCTTTACTAGAATCTTTCATTTGAGTTCAAGTTATCATAAAATTAGGGTTTAAATTCTGTTAGAAACTTTCTAATATCATGATATTATGATTAGGTTATGATGGATTCAAGTTATTTAGCTAAAACCATGGGTAAATTGTAAGAAATTAGAAATTTTCGAGTTAAAAGTTGTGTTGCAGCACTGTTTTGTAAAAACCATAGAAAATTGTAGAAAAATCATTTAGGGGTGAATCCAGTGGCATCTGAACCGTATTGATCTCTTCTTTGTTTCTTATTTTGGTCAAGAAAGTCAATTCTGGCTCTAAGATAGGCGGAAATCGCATTTGTTACAGTGCTGCTAAGCTGATTTCTGACAGCATGACGTTGTTGTATTGTAAAATTCATAGAAAATCATAGAAAAATCATAAAAATATGAGGTCAGGGGCATTGGAAACCTATTAAAGAGTAAAACGAATGATAAAAATTTCATTGAGTATCTTTGAGATTAAGTAGGTCAGAACTGAGTAAACAGAAGGTTGTTTAACATGTAGAAACAAATTGTCAATTGAAAAGATCATAGATAGGGTTAATGGTAATATTTGCTTATGAAATTTCGTATGTATACTACAGGGGTTAAATAGAACATATTGGGAGCTTGTGATAAGTGTCTACACTTTGGAAACTCAATATTTGATTGAGGCTTTCGGTTTGAGTTCGTGCCCGATTAAACAACACTGTGAGTTCACTATGTGCAATGTGTATACTTTTAATTATATATGTGCAATGTGGTTAATTAGTATTCGTTTCGATTGAATGTCTTGTGTTTTTCCTTGGACATTGAGACTACCTTGTTGAACCGTAACATTGCCTTGACCCGTTTGAGTGGAATGCCTTGAGTGATATTTCGTTTCGTGAGGACCCATGGCGGCTCGAGTATTACTTTGTGTAATATGTTGGGCGGTTGACGCGGGAGTACCTGGTGGAGGAGTGGTATGGACCGTGGTGGTGAAGCTGGATCTTGGACTCATTTAGGGGTGCCTTGATCACCTTCATCGGCCTCATTCCCTAATGGCCTAAGAGGGAATGACGCACTTTGTTGAATCTGGGATTGTACATTGTTCGTTGGTGACCCGGTATTGATATGTGATGTTTTGTTATGACATGATTGTGTTAACCCGGTACTTTGACCCGTTGACATTGGTTTGATTATTTATTTTGATTTATATAATTATTTAGTATAACATTATACATTGTGGAACTCACTAAGCTTTTATAGCTTACCCGTTTAGTTGTCACCATTTTCAGGAAAAGATAAAAGCAAGAACAAGTTAGTTGATTCTTGAAGTTAGTGGATACTTGAAGTTGATCTTGAAGCCTTGAAGTGCTTCTCTTTTGGTATAGACTTGTAGTATTTTGGTACATTTATGTTTTGGGTTGTTTTAGTTGGTTTGTATCCGGATTAGTTAGTTGGTATGTTGTAAGTATGTCTTTGGTATTTATGTCTCAAATACTCGTATTTTGGTTTTGGAATGGAGTTTTGTGGTAAATGATGTAAAAATGGTCGTTTTTGGAGTTTGGTCCTTACATTCTTGAAGCTAATGGACGCAATCCTCTTCATCTACTTCCTCGTAATCACATTTGCGGTTCCACTTATCGATGCTCAAACTATTTTTCCTTCAAATATCTACCCAGACATCCTCGTACACTTCAAGATATGGTTCACCCATGAATTTGGAGATTACTTATTATCTGAAAAACCTCGTTTCTTTGTTGGCTTCGCTTGGCTCGAGCTTGTTTTTGCATGGCCGCTTTCGATCGCCTCCATGTATGGTATCGTTGCTGGGAAATCTTGGTTGCCCGTCACTTGTTTGATGTATGGTGTCTACTTTTTGACTGCTTTGGTAATCTTACAACTTCCTCATCTTTTTCTTTTTCTTAAATGAATATATGATATTCCCAATTTAACAAACTTAATGTTGATCCAACCCACTAGTTATTTCAGGAAATATTTACGTTTAAAAAAATTGACAGCCGAAGTGTTGAAACGTGCGGCCTTCATGTAATTATTACTCCCTCCGTCCCATTTTTATTGTCTACATTACTATTTTAGTTTGTCCCAAAATAATTGTCAATTTCAAATTACAACCAATCATATTAATTATAAGTGGGTAAATATGAGATTTGATTGGTGGACAGTGCAATAATTGCACTTTCTTAAAACTGTGTGCCCTTAATCTAGTGGACAATTAATTTGGGACGGAGGGAGTAACAAATTACTCTAACCAACTGACCTATTAGGACAAATGTAGATTATTTGACTGCAATTATTATGTATCATATTATATTTATTAATCCTTAAATCCATATCATTTTGTTGACCACCATTATCACAACTCACAACTCATCACCACCACAAACCACCATCACCCATGCCACTACCACCACCACCCACCATTACTATCACGCCGCAAAATGTAGATACGGGTATCCGTCGCGCAATTGCGCGGGTACCTTTTAATTTTTCATTTAATCTACTTTGGTTTATTGGAAAAAAGATGAAACCTTACACATGAATCTAGTATCTTTTGTATCGATTTTAGATTTTTTTTTTATTTTATAGAGTTGTTTGTATCAATGTTTTAAAAACGGTTGAACCGGTTATCATTGGAAACTTGGATGTATAACCCTCTGTTGAAGTGGCCGGTGGAATTGAAAAAGAATCGGTAAAAATTAAGATAAATAAAATAGACATATTGACTTTTTATGTACGCTTTTGAACTCAACAATGACGAACTTACTTGAAAAATAAATTTATTGATTTTTTTATGATATTTATTTTATATTTATATGTTTTTTTCACATTTATATTCCATTTATATAATTTTGACATCATATATACACAACAGATATTGTCATCTGAACAAATTAAATATTTAAGATATTGATTGGTTCAATTAAAAAATTGGGATTTTTAAACATTACGTATGCTAATTTGGTAGTACGCCTTGTTTGTATGAATTGTTTCACACGCCTGGTTTGATTGAATTATTTCACAAAAGAAAAGTTAGAAGAAACGTAAGACAACTTTATATGTGACATTTCATGTTGGTTTCAACATCGAAGGTGTAACACCTCAATTTTCAAAATACTTTTTAAAACATATTTTTAAATAAAAACATTACAATTCCGATATTCTCCAATTATACGGTATAACAAAACCATCAAAGTTTATCAGAGTATTAAAGCCGGTGTTACAAAAACAATATCATAGCCATAGGATAAACGAGAACTACCTACGAGCTCTCGAGCTAATCAACACAAGGCCACTTCTAACGCGACCCTCTAATCCATCGATCCTGAATCCTGAGTACATAGCCAAAAACAAAGTAGTACGTGAGACAAAATAGTCTCGTGAGTTACATGGGTTTAGACCCGATATTAAAGTATATAAATAATCACATTTATTAATAATCACATTTATTAGATATATAAATATATATATATCTATATACTTTAGTTACCTCCGTGGTAACCCTATCTCATTCATATACATCAATCACCTCTTCGGTGATTCTATCACATTCATTCATAGCCTATTCGACCCGTCAAGTTGTTCGGAATGCCTCCAAACCAACGAGACCCCATTTTGCCCTACTAACCGGAATGCCTCCGATTCAGTAGAACCCCCATTGCCACAGTGTTCAGCCAAAGTGACCTATCGTCATCTTACTAACCAGAATGCCTCCAGTTCAGTAAGATCCAACATCTTGTTGGGTGATCGGAATGCCTCCGACTCATCAGTTTTATTCAAGATACCATGATAATCCAGAATGCCTCCAAATCTATCATGTACCTGTCCTATTTCAATCTACCAGTCATAACTATTTCATGTGACTATGTGTCACATCTAACATCAATGCCATAAGGCCATCTTACAAACTATCCATATACTAATCTCACTTAGTATTCACACAATCAAGCAACTAGTTAATATAAAGAAATTAAATAACTAGTTTATCATTAATAGTCACATATCAAAAATATCTCTTTACCGCTATGTACCCAGTTTTAAAGTTCACATATACTCACCTTAGCCAAGCTAACTCCAAATCGTGTCTATCAACACGAATCCTTGCTACCCAATTTGTGAAATGTCGCCAATCATTAGGTCTTCTTGACCTATCATCCATATCATCATAAAATCTAGTTATTATCCACAAATAGTTACCAATAACTCCATAACATCATTCTTAACACCAAGTTCATCCAACTTGGTGAAACCCCAAAACCCTAGCTCAAGATTTCTATCAACAAAACCCAGATCCAAGAAGAACACAAGGTTCTTAAGCTTACAAAAAGTGTTCTACACTCATCTTAGTCATCTTCTCCAAAGATGACTTGGTAGGTTACCCAAACCACCAAATTTCCCCAAATAAAGTTCATAACTAGCTAGATAACATCAACAATCAAGAAATCTTACATTTGATGTTTAGATCCTTCAAGATGGTGAAGATCTGAGCTCAAGAACACCAAAATCGCCTCTTTCTCTCTCTAGGATCGGCTGCACCACAATTGGGGGTGAAAATGAGCAAACCCTAGCTCAAACCCGATTTATTGCTGCCCGACCAGACTTCGCGGCGCGAACTAAGTTCGCGTCGCTAACTCTGCATATCGTACGCATACTTAGCGATCGCTAACTCAACGCGAACTACTTCGCGACCCAAAGCCAAACTACCTGGCCCGACTTCCCGATCGCTACCACTAGTTCGCGTCGCGAACTTTCCAAAGCAGCAGGGCTGCACTTTTCAACTTTATCTCGACCCGGTTTCGCCCATAACTTCCTCGTACGATGTCCAAATGACACGAAACCAATTTCTACGTGTTTTAAACGATTTATCCTTATTTATCATATTTAAAGCCACGCCAAATCCCTTAAACGATGTCAAAGGCTTTAACACCGCACGTACCGGGATTTGCTTTTGATGTGTGAAAACCAGTTATAAAATAATAACCTAAATACGTCCTTTCCTAGATTACCACACTCTTAGGCAAGTATGACCTAATCGTGAGCAATATAGTTCAGGTAAGTAAATTCGGGTATATTCGTCTCCACAGGGAACAATTAAGCTGACTATGTAATATAAAACTAATTAATTAAACTGAACAAGTAATTAAAAATGGGGTTTTCATTTGGAATACTTTTATTTGCAAACTGAATAATAAAACAAAAAATGGTTGTTTAAAGTGCACAATCAACTTAAAATGAAGAGAAAGTGTTTCGATATTAAGGAGGATATTCACTATGAGTCGAATCCGTCTAGGTATAGGTTTGGTTTTGGAGAACCGATTTAATTCATGTTCTAGGAGTTTAAGGGACTAGATTTCTCTCAAAACCTTACAATGAGTCTAATATGATCTCTAGGAATTTCTTCTCAAGAAACCTGTTTAAATTCACACTCCTGTTTGTTATTTCTAACTAGGTCCGGCTTTCCGAGACCTTCTAATCCTAGGAATTTCTTCTCTAAAGATCAGACTTCAAGTTGCACCTAAGTTATTGGTATCAAATCTCGGACCCCTATTTCTAGTGAGTCGCTGACTAGGTCAAAAGGTATGAAAAGTCAGGGGTATTACTAGATCAATTAAATGTTGTCAATATTCTATCAATCAAGCAATAAACAGATTCAATAATGTAAATGTAAAGGTTTAACGAAAAGGTTCTTTATAAAAAAAAACAAGTGTTAAAACAATCATCATAAAATCCTAAGAATATCCAAACCTAAAACCTAAACTTCATCTAATCATAGCGAATATAAGATGATTAGCACATAGACATGCTAAAAATCATCAAACAATCGTGAAGAAACATAAACATAAACATAATAGTAATCAAAAGTGATAAAAAACCAATGTTTGACGCTTGAAATCTTGATCTTGAGCGCTCCTAGGGTATTTTTCGGCTGCCAAATCGTCTTTAGGTCAAAAGTTATGTTTCAAATCTGCAATGCTCGCTTAAATATACGGCAGGTCGCCAAAAATCGTGTCGCTATTCAAGAAATCGCGTCGCTAAAGTGAATCCCGCGTTAAATCGCGTCGCTATCTTCCAGATAGCGACGCTATTTCGTCTTTTTGATGGCAAACAGAGACCCAAAATCGCGTCTTGAAGGAAAATAGCGTGATAGATAGCGACCCTAGATAACGTCGCTATCCATATATAGCGGCGCTATCTCTCCAATTTCTGCAGATTTTCATTACTTTCGTCGTTTTGATTCGTTTTTGTCACTTTTTCTTCTATAGCCTGAAAAATACAATGGGAACTATATTTGAGTGATAACATCATGTTTTAATCAATAAACACATACAAAAATAGGTATATTGGCGTATAAATATGTGTATAAATATGCCAATATCAAGATGCCCACACTTGAACTTTGCTTGTCCTCAAGCAAATCATCATTTAAAATAATTCAATCAGGTATGAACAATTATAAAGCAATCGACATTTCATCTCAGTTTATTTATATAAACACCACAATTTTCAGAACCTAGTCCATTTAGCAGTTAAAATTTCACATTATATTTTATGCCCAAGTTTGTGTAAAAACATCAGCTAACTTTTAAGAAATCTAATTAAATCCTTAACTATGCTAATAGGCTACTTTTTAACTTAGATCCTAATTCATCCTTGCCTAACCTATAAATGTCATCTTTATGAAAATCACCCGACTAGTAAGGTTAAAAGAAGAAAAATTAGTTTATTTGTTTATTTCATAACTTATTTGCTTTATTTATTCATGCTTTGCATGTTTATTTATTTTATTTATTTGTTCTTATACATGCTTTGCACGTTTATTAATTAATTTATTTATTTGTTTGGAAGAGAGAACCACAACTTTCATTGAGCACCCGCGTAAAAGACTTTCAGCCAACATATCCAGATCAGTTGACCTTAGTATGCCAGGTTTAAAGGACCCCGCGAGCTTACTTGTCGGGAACCCAAGGTCGGCTAATTGTTCCCCCTAAGTATTTAATTAGGTATTTATTCAAGAATCGATTCGAACCTCAGCTTACATTGTGAACCCGCGTAAAAGACTTTCGACCAACATATCCAGATCAGTTGACCTTAGTATGCTAGGTTTGAAGGACCCCTCGGGCGTACTTGTCAAGGCCGGTTGAATATTCTCACCGATTCTTAAATTTTTCATGTATATTATTTAGCAATTTATTTACGTAAACTAAAAGCTCTTAATCTAACATAATGTCATCAGGAGTTAGCTTTGCTAAACTTAATTTTCTAAAAGACAATACCTATAGATTTACAAGAATTTCAAATTTTCCAAGTTAGAACGTGATTTAATTAACGAGTTTAAGAGATAATTAGATCGGCAAAAAGTCACAAAAATTGACACATAAAAGCTAAGAAAAATTTTAAATTTTAAAGTGAACTTTATTGTCTAAAAATTGTTTTCTAAGGTTGAGATGTGTCTTAAAAAAAATTCTGATTGAATTGGTTTGTTCGTTTTTTTAGATGATTTACTATGAATACTAACAAGTGGTTGATACCATACCCCATGCCCACACTTAAAACATTGCATTGCCCTCAATGCAATAAAAAAATAAAGAATTAAAAACTAAAAAAGAAAAAGGCAAAAGGGAACGGTACTCCCTGAAGGTATTTTGATTTTTGTGTGTTCCAAGAATTGTTATCATCCAAATGCACGATCCATTTTTGAGCAGTTCCGTTCCAGTTCCAAGCTCATCACATTCTATCAACACATAACTAAAACGAAAACTAGAATAACAGTGGTAACATTGTTCAAACATAAACCAATCTAAAAGACATAAGTATTAAGTTGTTAATAAGAAAAATTAAACCAAAAGTACAACCAAATCGAATATAGTCTAGAAAACCAAACATGAGCTCAATAATCGCGACCGTCACGAGGCGATGTCGGGTCATATTGCTGGAACCAGTCTTCATAACTCGGGTAGTTTGGCGGAGCAGGCAAGTTCGGGCCCCAATAAGGTAACGGGTTTTGGGCCTCGAGTGGTGGTGCGGGGGCTTGCCAATACGGGAGAGTTTGAGCCATTTCTCCTTGATAATAGTTTCTTTGGAGCTGTAAAGTCATGTTATTCATTTGATGACTCATCCCGCTGAAGTCTGTCCTCAATCCAGCCATTTCAACATGCAAAGCATGAACATCAGTGTATAAATTTTGGTACGGGTCAAACGTAGAAGGACCCGCTCAGGAGCCAGATGCTCCGGGATGTCCATGACCATGGCCCATAGATGGCGGTTGATCCCCCAGGTTCATCTCCGCGTCTGCCTGTACTGGTGGCTGTGCTGTTTGCCTCTGCCTGACCCGTCTAGGATTTCCAGTGGACGGGTTATCCTCCCATACGTACCGTCCATCTTCTACACCCTGCGTTGCATTTCTGATTACACCCATACCCGACATCTGATTATAGTACAGGAATCCCATTTCTTGGTTCGTCGTGCTCAACCTCACTCGTGGTGTCAGAGTGACTGCTGCTTTGGCCAGGCGTGTGATATATTGGCCTCCCGTGAAGCCACTTTTCTCTTTATGTCCTTGTGCCGGACCATTCAGAAACGCAGCAATAATAAGTGGTATGTTGGTGAAGCGGTCCCTGTGGACTAACTGGTGCAATAGCCATAAACTGTACATGTTCATCTTTTCGGTACCCTCCTTTCTTTGCCGAATAGTGTTCGTGATCATCCGGTATAAATATCGGTGTTCACTGTTCCGGATTTCGTTACTTTTAGATCTCCTTGGGTCCCAAGCTCCCGTACCCAGTTCCGTCCAAATGTGTTCAACATTCCGGGCTTCTTGGAATTCGCCCCAATTGAGGTACGGGATGAAGTGATTGCTATTTTCTTGAGCTGCCGTGTACAGCCCCAGGTTGATCGCAAATTGGGCTAGAGAGCAATTAACCCACCTGTTTGCTATTCGGTAGTGAATGGAATCGGCGGTGGGTTCATTGTGGGCCTTGACTGCTTCCAAGCGGTATGTGGTGAAAATTTTTAGTATCAACTCGGAGTATACTGGCTCTCTCAGTGTTAGGGCAACTTCCCATGCATTACATGTGAATAGCACTTGCCCCCCTCCGCCATAAAATTCACGAACCAAGTAGGCCCGCATGTCTTCCTCTTTCCCAAATGCCGCGAGTTGATCCCATTTGGGTGTTCGGCCCACATGCACCTTTTTGTGCATTATCTTATTCCGTTTCTCTTTATAGAAAATTCTTGTGTTCTCGTTTTGGATCGTTGAGAATTCTTCAAACACATGGTGGACTTCGTTTAGGAGAGTAAGCCGGAACCCGTCCCTATGCATGGGTACTTCCATTTCACCCTCTGATTCATCCTCCGAGGCGGATGATGAAGAGGGAGTTGGGGAAGGAGGTGGTGGAGGTGCCTGTGATGATGAGGCTCTTGTTGAGGTTCTTGTTCGCTGTCAATCACAATAATAAGAGAGTAATCATTAGAAGTGTTATTTAACAAAAAAGTTTCAAAATAAATAAGTAATTGATAAACTTTTTGTAATTTAAATCCCAATTTCCCGTACCCACACTTAGTTGTTAAACTAAGTGTGACACTATGTAAAAGATTACCAATTTTCCTTACCCACACTTAGTTGTTAAACTAAGTGTGAAATTGTTCAACACTAATAATGAATGTTTTGATACTTAAATCTGAAATTTGCAAATGTTTGTAGTATAGTTATAAAACGTTTGAACCCAATTTAGCAAAAAGTTTAACCACAATGTGCAAATTTAACAAGTATTTCTACTATTTAAACAAAATTTAACTCAATAACACAATGTAGATAATCTAACAAGCAAAACATAAGCTAAATTCGGATTTTTGACAAGAACAAACCTTAGTTCATAAATTTTCTCCCTAAAAAGCAAAATTAAGCCCTAAAAATTCGAATTTTACACTAGGCTTTTGCAACAATTCGACTAGCTAACAATCTATGGCTTAAATCTATAACTAATCACGGAAAAACGGAAGAAAATAGCAAAAGTTCATAATTTTTCGGACCAAGCAAGGAAAATCCCCAAAAATCTAAGATTTGAGCCCTAAAACATGGATTACATGAAGAAAAGAAGGTCTCGGATAATAACCTGATCAGGTCGGGTAAGATAGCGTGCCCGATTGAAGATCGCGACGCTATCTTGGAGATAGCGACGCTATTTCTAACGCGATGGGGAACGCTATTTTAATGGCAAACGCTATTTCGGGTTTCTGTTTGGTATTCGATTTGGGCAGATAGCGGCGCTATCTATGATAGCGGCGCTATCTATGAAATTTTTATATTTTTTTATTATTTTTTTTAAAGGAAAAGCATACGCGGAATGGAACGGGAAAGAACAAACAAAACACGGGTTGCCTCCCGAGAAGCGCTTCATGGATTAACGAGTCTAGAGCTTGACTCGGTGTTGCTCTTTTACTTCTTTTCGCCCATCATGGCGAAATGCACCTCCTCCGTCTCAGTCACGCCTTCATTCTCATCTTCATGGTAAAGCTTTAAGCGATGCCCGTTAACACTGAAATGACCGTTTTTGGTAACGAGGTCTACGTATCCCGATGGGTGTTGCTTTAGGACGGTATACGGACCCACCCATTTGGATTTAAGTTTTCCCGGTGAAAACTTATACCGGGATTGATAGATTAAGACCTTGTCACCCGGTTGGAAGCATTTATGAGTTTTCAGTTTACTATCGTGCAAATACTTGCTTCTCTCTTTGTAGATTCGCGAATTCTCATATGCTTCAAAACGGTGTTCATCGAGAAGGTTGAGCTGATGATTACGCTCAGTCCCGGCGGGAATGATGCTCATGTCACACTCTTTGATAGCCCAGGAGGCTTTATGTTCAATCTCGAATGGAAGGTGACATGCTTTCCCGTAAATCATCCGATAAGGAGTATGGCCAATAGGAGTTTTGTATGCGGTACAGAATGCCCAAAGAGCATCCTCAAGTCGTTGAGACCACAACTTGGGAGTTTTCTCTAGAATTCTTTTTAAAGCTCGATTAGTGTTCTCGACTTGACCACTGGTTTGGGGATGATATGCGGTCGAGAAACGATGGTGGACACCGTATCGTTGGAGAGTTTTCTCCATGAGATGGTTGGCAAAGTGCGTGCCACGATCACTAATCAGTGCCCTTGGGCAACTGAACCGGCAGAAAAGAGATTTAAGAAAGTTGATTACGACTCGAGCATCATTCGTTGGAAGAGCTTTTGCCTCGGCCCATTGGAGACGTAATCAACCGCAACAAGGATGTATTTATTACCTTGGGAGCTCGGAAACGGACCCATGAAGTCAATGCCCTAAATATCAAAAATCTCACAAACTTGGATGCCATGTTGTGGCATTTCATCCCGTTTGGAGATGCTTCCGGTTCTTTGGCATGCATCACAAGTTTTTACCAATTCTTGTGCATCTTTGAAGATCATTGGCCAATAGAAACCAGCATCAAGAACTTTCTGGGCAGTGTAATTTGGACTGAAGTGTCCACCGATGGGTCCTTTATAACATTTGTTGAGAATGTCATGAGCTTCATTACCGGAAACACACCGCCTATGCATCAAATCGGGACCGACCCGGAAAAGATGTGGAGCGTCCCAATGGTAGTGTTTTAGATCTGAAAAGATTTTCCCCTTTTGTTGATGGGTCATTCCTTTAACAAGAACACCCGCCGCTAAATAATTTGCAAAATCAGCGAACCACGGGTCGTTGGTGTCTTGTAAAGCATTGACCGCTTCGATAAATTCATCGGGAAATGTATCATGAACCCCGTCTTCATTGCACTCCTCAAGGTGAGGGTTCTCTAATCGGGATAGATGATCCGCCGCAATATTTTCTGCACCTTTTTTTATCTTTTATCTCAATGTCGAATTCTTGTAGGAGAAGAATCCAACGAATGAGACGCGGTTTTGCATCTTGCTTGGCGAAAAGATATTTCAATGTTGAGTGATCCGTATAGACAATCGTTTTGGATAAAACAAGGTACGGACGAAATTTTTCAAAGGCAAAAACCACAGGAAGGAGTTCTTTTTCAGTTGTGGTGTAATTCGCCTGAGCACCGGTTAGTGTTCGGCTCGCGTAATAAATGGGTTGGAAATGATTGTTTATACGCCGACCCAAAACTGCACCAAGTGCGAAATCACTAGCATCGCACATGAGTTCGAATGGTAACTCCCAATTGGGAGATACCATGATAGGAGCTTCTGTGTGCCGATTCTTGAGAAGATCGAAGGCTTCCACACATTCGGGAGTGAACACGAAAGGTGTATCCTTCTCGAGAAGGTGAGTCATGGGTCGGGTTATCTTGGAAAAATCCTTGATGAACCGACGATAAAACCCCGCATGACCTAAGAAACTTCTCACAGATTTGACATTTGAAGGGGGAGGTAATTTAGAAATGACATCGATTTTTGATTTATCGATGAAATGACACTTTTCCCAATTAAGTACGAGAATTGATTCCTCGCACCTAATGAGAACTCGCTCTAAGCTAGAAAGACATGACTCGAAGGAGTCTCCGAACACTGAGAAATCGTCCATGAAGACTTCCATACAGTCCTCGATCATGTCTTGGAAAATCGCGGTCATGCACCGCTGAAATGTTGCAGGAGCGTTGCACAAACCGAATGGCATCCTCCGATACGCGAATGTACCGAAGGGGCACGTGAAGGTGGTCTTTTCCTGATCTTGGGGATCGATCGGGATTTGAAAGTAGCCGGAGAAACCATCCAAGAAACAATAGAAGTTGTTTCCGACTAATCTCTCCAACATCTGATCGATGAAGGGTAAAGGAAAGTGATCCTTTCGAGTGGCTTCGTTGAGTCTGCGGTAATCGATGCAGACTTGCCATCCCGTGACAGTACGAGTAGGAACGAGTTCGTTCTTATCATTACGCACAACTGTCATTCCCCCTTTTTTCGGAACCACTTGGACCGGACTCACCCAAGGACTATCAGAAATGGGATAGATGAGCCCTGCATCAAGCAGTTTAAGAACTTCTTTCTTTACGACTTCCTTCACGTTGGGATTTAAACGCCTTTTTCTCTGCACACTAGGTTTGAAGTTTTCTTCCATTAAGATTTTATGTGTACAAAAAGAAGGGTTTATACCCGGAATATCTGCGGTTTTCCAAGCTAGAGCTTTTTTTGTGTGTTTTTAAAATTTTTAGTAATTTTTCTTTTTCGGGAGGAGCTAGAGCAGAAGAAATGATGACAGGCAAATCAGATTCTCCTTGAAGGAATGCATACTCTAAATGATCAGGTAATGACTTAAGCTCGAGAGATGGAGGGTCCTCAAAAGATGTTTTAATACGGAGTTTTTGATCAGGATCGAATTTCTCAAAAACTACTTCATTTTCTTCCAAATCATCTTCGTCAAGGCGAAGTAGTTCCTCGAGCTCTGAGAGATCTTGGATGGATTCGGGAGAGTCTAGAGTGACATCACCATAGGTAGTAATGTCATCGCAATCTAGGTCTAGAAACGAAGTAATTTCCTCCTCCATGCATACATCGATGATGTCGATGAAATTGCATGTATCATCATAGGCAGAGGTATGCCTCATCGCTTTCTCAATGGAGAAAGTGACTCGGTCATTCCTAACACCTAGACTAAGCTGTCTTTCAGCAACCAAGATTATGGCACTGGCAGTATTCAGAAAGGGTCTCCCTAAGATGAGAGGGACACTGGGCTCTTCTAGGATATCTAGGATAACAAAATCAGCAGGGAATATGAATTTATCAACTTTTACTGGGACGTTCTCTGCTATGCCTAACGGGTATTTAAAGGACATGTCTGCTAGCCTAACACTCATCCTAGTCGGTTTAATATCTGTTAATTCTAATTTCAGGTACATCGACAAAGGCATTAAATTTATGCTAGCTCCTAAGTCCGCTAGTGCTTTACATGGTGGTAGGTTATCTATAACACAAGGGATAATAAAACTCCTTGGATCGCCCTTCTTTGGAGGCATGTTTGGTTGGAGGATAGCTGAGCATTCCTCACTTAGTATTGCTGATGATGCCTCCTCATTCAGCGTCTTGCTAGATACCAGATCCTTGATGAACTTCCCATAGTTCGGCATTCCTGCTAACATGTCAACCAAAGGGATGTTAATGCGCACCTGTTTTATCATGTCAACGAACTTACCGTATTTCTCTTTAAGCTTTTCCTTCCTCAACCGTTGAGGGAAAGGAACCTTCGATGTGTACGAGTTTGTTGCATCTTGTTTAGTAGACTTGTGTGCCTCCTTTGGTTCTGCTTTTTCCGGTTCTTTTGGAGTATCAATCTTCTCCATAGCTACCTCCTCTTCTTCAAATTGAGTCTCCCCATTAACCTGTACATCACAAGAACTTTCATTAGTATTCAATACAGGTGAATTTACCGTTTTACCACTTCGAGTGGTGATAGCTTTAACATTCTCGAAGCCCCGCTTAGGATTATCTTGTGTACGGGGTGGTAAAGTTCCTTGTGGACGTTCTTGTAACGTCTCAACTATTCTACCCAGATTTCTTTCTAAGCTTTGAATCGCTGCTTGCTGATTTCTGATAATTTGATCTTGTTCTTCAGCCTTCTTGTCTTGTTTTTCTATGTACTTCTCGAGCAAAATTTCCATTGAGGATTTTTGCCCTTGACCTGCAGCATTCTCTCGAGGTGGTTGATTTGCTTGATTATCCCGTTGGAAACCAGGGGGTTCGAGTTTCTCGGGGGGTAGTTATTGTTTTGGTTATTGTTGTTATAACCTCTGTTGTTGTTGTACCCCTGATTGTTGTTGTTGTACCCTTGATTTCCACCTTAATAATTATTTCGGTACCCATTGTTGATATAATGCAACTCCTCAGCTGCTGACATTGGCTGCTGTTGTGTGCAGTCTTTGGTGAGATGTGGTCCTTTGCATTTGTCGCATCCAACCTGTATGGCATGTAAACAACTAGTTAATTTATCTAATTTTCGTTCGAATTCCTGTTGACTGTTCTTTAATGCGGCCACTTCATCGTTTTGTCTATCGTCCACCAAATTCAATTGACCAGTTCGTCTGTCAGTTTGCCATTCCATACTGTTCATAGCTAGGTCTTCAACGAGTTGATATGTTTGAGTTGGAGTTTTGTACATGAACAACCCACCACTTGACGAATCGAGAAGGGACCGAAATGTGTAATCCAATCCCCTATAAAAGATGTGTACTATGTTATTTTTCTCGAAACCGTGTTTTGGGCATTTTCTCAATAGACCCTTCAGCCTCTCCCAAGCATCCGTCAACTTTTCACCTGAATCCTGCATAAAAGCCATAATGTCAGTTTTTAATTTGTCAGCCTTAGCAGGTGAAAAATATCGAGTGATAAAGCGACTTCGGAGTTCATCCCAAGTCGTAATTGAGCCTAGGGGTGTTCACTATTCGGATATAACCGGATTGTCCAATTGGACATTTTGGATCGGACTATTTGGATTGGTTATTTGGTTTTTTGGATCGGTTTGGACTTGAACCAAATTAATAGCTTGGATTTCGGATTGGATTTGGTTTCCCTAGTGAAAACCAGATTGTCCAAATAAACCAAATAGTAATATATAGTAAATTGATTTATATACTAACACTTGTTAGTTTCCATTATAAGCAATTATGGTACTCCTTTTCTTTACATTTCTTGTAGTAAATAGTAAATTGATTTATATACTAACACTTGTTCCATTTTATATTGTATCAATTGGCGATGTACCAATCTTTTTGGAGTTTTTGATAAAGTTGATATCAAGATTTTTGCATATATGATTGTAAATGTCACAAGCTGTGAGTTAGACTTGTTTTTATGTACAAAATAGTTTATCATTTTGGAATTTTACATATCGAACTTAATATTATTTATGTTATATACTTTTGTAGTAAACCAAATGGATAAAACCAAACCAACCAAATTGTTATTTGGTTCGGATCGGTTTGGTTTTCGAATTAGTTTGGACGGTTCGGTTTGAACTTTTGAAAACCGGACTTTATTTGGTTTCATCTATTTGGTTTGGATAAAACCAAACCGTCCAAACGAACACCCCTAATTGAGCGTGGCTCTAACGATTTAACCCATTCTCTTGCATCCCCAGTTAGACTGAAAGGAAATAATCTGAGTCTCATGGCATCCAACGACACGTCTCGTTGTTTGAACAGCTCACAGATTTCCAGAAAATTTTCGAGCTGTCTGTTAGGATCATTGCATAATCTGCCATCGAAGTTCAGATCCCGCACCATACTTAGGAATTGACCTTTAATCTCGAAATTGATATTGTTCAATTCTGGAACTGTGATAGATGGAGTAGTGGGAATTGGTGGTGTCTGTCTAATGTTCCACATAGGCTGCTCTGGTGGCGGCTCTGGTGGAAGATTGTCTCCCATATCGAAAATGGGGTTGTCAAGAGTTCGAAAGTTGATTGATTCTAGGTATTGCGCTGCTAAAACTGCTCTACGTCGCTGGCGAAAAGGTCTCTCTGGCTCCGTATACGGTATTATCGGATCAGAGTCAGAGCTACGGGTCATACACCTGCAAAACCTCAGGACAATTGTTAAAAACGCAACTGTTTACTAGAATCAATAAAAATAAAATAACTTATCCAAGAATGAATTCTTAGACAAGGATCGATTAAGAAATTAGTTCTAATTCACTAATCACGCAACTGTTCCCCGGCAGCTGCGCCAAAAACTTGATGTGTGAAAACCAGTTATAAAATAATAACCTAAATACGTCATTTCCTAGATTACCACACTCTTCGGCAAGTATGACCTAATCGTGAGCAATATAGTTCAGGTAAGTAAATTCGGGTATATTCGTCTCCACAGGGAACAATTAAGCTGACTATGTAATATAAAACTAATTAATTAAACTGAACAAGTAATTAAAAATGGGGTTTTCATTTGGAATACTTTTATTTGCAAACTGAATAATAAAACAAAAAATGGTTGTTTAAAGTGAACAATCAACTTAAAATGAAGAGAAAGTGTTTCGATATTAAGGAGGATATTCACTATGAGTCGAATCCGTCTAGGTATAGGTTTGGTTTTGGAGAACCGATTTAATTCATGTTCTAGGAGTTTAAGGGACTAGATTTCTCTCAAAACCTTACAATGAGTCTAATATGATCTCTAGGAATTTCTTCTCAAGAAACCTGTTTAAATTCACATTCCTGCTTGTTATTTCTAACTAGGTCCGGCTTTCCGAGACCTTCTAATCCTAGGAATTTCTTCTCTAAAGATCAGACTTCAAGTTGCACCTAAGTTATTGGTATCAAATCTCGGACCCCTATTTCTAGTGAGTCGTTGACTAGGTCAAAAGGTATGAAAAGTCAGGGGTATTACTAGATCAATTAAATGTTGTCAATATTCTATCAATCAAGCAATAAACAGATTCAATAATGCAAATGTAAAGGTTTAACGAAAAGGTTCTTTATAAAAAAAACAAGTGTTCAAACAATCATCATAAAATCCTAAGAATATCCAAACCTAAAACCTAAACTTCATCTAATCATAGCGAATATAAGATGATTAGCACATAGACATGCTAAAAATCATCAAACAATCGTGAAGAAACATAAACATAATAGTAATCAAAAGTGATAAAAAATCAATGTTTGATGCTTGAAATCTTGATCTTGAGCGCTCCTAGGGTATTTTTCGGCTGCCAAATCGTCTTTAGGTCAAAAGTTATGTTTCAAATCTGCAATGCTCGCTTCAATATACGTCAGGTCGCCAAAAATCGCGTCGCTATTCAAGAAATCGCGTCGCTAAAGTGAATCCCGCGTTAAATTGCGTCGCTATCTTCCAGATAGCGACGCTATTTCGTCTTTTTGGCAAACAGAGACCCAAAATCGCGTCTTAAAGGAAAATAGCGTGATAGATAGCGACCCTAGATAGCGTCGCTATCCATAGATAGCGGCGCTATCTCTCCAATTTCTGCAGATTTTCATTTCTTTCGTCGTTTTGATTCGTTTTTGTCACTTTTTCTTCTATAGCCTGAAAAATACAATGGAAACTATATTTGAGTGATAACATCATGTTTTAATCAACAAACACATACAAAAATAGGTATATTGGCATATAAATATATGTATAAATATGCCAATATCAGCTTTTAACATGCTTTAGCATCACCATGGCGGAATCTTAAACGATGCTTTAGCCTGAAAACACACCCACTAAGCTTTAATATCATATTGGGTGTATCTTATACCCATGTTAAAACCCCAAAAAACCCTTTAATATGACTTTAACACTCTCACCATACCTTTAAAGAGTTTTGTGGTTTTAACATACACCTGATATTGTGTTATGGCTTTAACACGCCGATTGGGTGTATTTCAGGCACAAAATCGTTTAACATACCGTCATACCCATGGCTATAGTATGTTAAAAGCAAGATATGGTGTGGTGTTAAAGCATTTGGCACCTTTAAAGGGGTTTTGACATGCCATGTGCTCTTAGTGATTGTACAATAACTCCCACAAGCATGAATTCCAATGATCATGGGGGTAAGTGGCAGGGTGTTTGGTTAGGATGCTAATTAAGTGAATATGAATTGATTACGTCGGGCCAAAAGAGCGCTTTTGGGTGGCAATTCCCTCATGGTAACTCACGTATGCTACCTCTGGATATGATCCGGAGCTCCTCAAGCATCAATAAGCCGCCTTGTACATGGTGGCTATAAGGAGATAGTGAGGGTCATGCCCAGGGGCGGATTTGAAGGGTAGCACACGGTGGCACGTGCTACTACTCAAATTTTTGTGCGTAATATAAAATTTTAGTAATTTTTTTGGTATTAGGGTGATATTTCCGGATTAAAACATACCCAGTAGTTGTTAAAAACTCAAGATCTTAAACCCAGAAGGTTAAAATACAAAATATAAACCAATTTCATAAAGAACAAGAGATAAATATTGATTACAAACTTTCATACAAAAGATTAACAAGGATTCATGAACACTATGAATCTATACAAAGAAATACTCACAAAACTTACCTATCTCTTCTATAAATTGAGAGAGATAGAGAGCATAACATAAAGACTAAAAAGCTTTCATGATAAGAAAACGGCTGTGTTAAAAACCTAATTAGGGCAGAGACGCTCTTTTAATACAAGTCAAGTTGTTGGGCTAATTATATTTTTGGGCTATAAAGAGAAACGGGCTTTCGACTTATACACATAAAGTATCATGGGCTAGTTATATTTTTGCCAGTGGACTAGTCATGGATATCTTTAAGCTTAGTTTTAAAATGGACTAGTTAATATCTTTAATGAATGACACGACTCTAGGACATCTATAATTTCTGCTCGTGAACTTCTAAACACAGAAACCTCTAATCATATAATAGAAAACCAAAATACAACAATATTAGACTTATATTAAATTACATATGTAATGTTAGCAATAGCCCATAATGATATTAAAATAACTAATGTATTAACAATAAACCAAGTTGATTTATAAAAAAATTAAATAAAGTAAGTGTCTTATAAGATTTTTAGCTTTTATGTTTAAAATTTTGTAGTTGTCTTGTAGGATGAAATCAGTTCTTGTGGTTGGTCTATACAATCAAACATGATTATTCTATAATAGAGTCTCTTATTTTATTTTATTTTTTGTTTGGCACGCTACCCCGAACCACGTGAGGGAATCCCCATCGACATCGGCGGTCAGCGGGCAACGGGATCCCCGAAATGGGCGCATCTCCCTTAATCTTCGCCTTTTTATACCCGTAAAGTGCTACCGCTGGCGGAAGTTTCTAATTCCGCCCCTGGTCATGCCCCATGATCGTTTAGGAGTGGAGTCCATGTCTTTAGGAGCTACACATGAAATATATATGAGATCATGGGTTGACCATGTCCTTAATATTCTTGTGTTGTTTTTCAGGTTGCAATATTATTTGAACTTGTGGGATCTGGAAAAGCACCAAAAAAACTACTGATTTTTTACTACACCTTTGTGGGTTTTGCCGTTTTAGCCATCTTACGCGGTCTTCTACCACATTCTTAAAACTCAAATCAAAATGGCACACAACCGATTCTAGTCAGGAAAAAGAGAGCTTGAATGGGCAACTTGTTACGAACCATTGCTGGTTTGTAACTTAGTTTCTGTTGAACTTAAAAGGAAAGGATTATGATATTGTTAATTGTTGTAACAATTGATTCCCAATCTATTACAAATATTTACTCATTCTCTCGATTAATATATGAGTTTTGATAATGACAGCCCTTAGAGCTGTCACTAAACGCATAAAAGTTGTACATTAACTCATGGAAGGAAGTAGTTCCTAAAATTCAGGGAGTAGTTATAGGTTGATGTACAAGCTTCTAATGCGTATCTATTGACAGCCCTTAGGAGTATAATTATCAAAACCCTTAATATATGGATCAATAAGCGTACGTATCTTTGATTTATACATAGACGTAGGTTGCCACTAACTAAAATTTTGGGTTACATATTTAATTCTTTTGAATTTAAAGTCCCTTAGTGGATAATGTCCAAAGTCCACTAACATCACATTCATCTCACACATTATTAAAATATAACATTTATCAAGTGTTTTTCCTATACATGAATAGTTGATAAATAGTTTTTTATTTATTTATTTATTTATACATTTAAGCTATTTCTTTTGTCGTCGTCTTTTGCTTTTGATGTTTCACGTGACTCTATCATTATTATTTTTGTGGTGTTTTAGTGATATTACCTATATAACATTTATCAAGTGTTTTTCCTATTCATGAATTTTTTTTTTTTACATTTAAGCTATTTTTTTGTTGTCGTCTTTTGCTTTTGACGTTTCACGTGACTCTATCATTATTATTTTTGTGGTGTTTTAATGATATATTTATACAATAAACAATAATCTTTATGACGTGTTTTATTTGATTTATGTTATTATTAGAAATTATTTTATATAACTTTAATGTGCAGATTGAAGCTAATCCAAATTATTGAATATAATTGGAATGCATAAATTAAATAAATTTACAACTAATTTAATCTGTTTGTATTTTTACAACCCGCCGCGGAGCGCGGGCCCCATATTCTCGTTATTAAAATATTCAAAGAAAAAACCCTAATACTTAAATTTGTTAATTCATAACTTTATTTTAGAAATTTCAAATAGTGTATTTTTATAAACTATTCATTATTACTTTAAGACGTTTATATATGCAATTCGTATTCGCAATCATTGATTCATTTCTGAGGTATTGGATTGGATTTTTGGTTCGTTGAGTTTAGATGATTTTATAGTAATATATTGAATCCAATTTTCATTAGTTTACTAAGAGCCCAATGTGTCGTTAGTGTTAAATTTGAGCTAAAATGTATTTTTATTTCTTTAACATTGTTTTAACACTTATTTTAAAATTAATATTTTTCATTTAAAGCATTGACTTATGTCTTTTGACATGACTTTAACACACACCATGATATGATATTAGATGAGTTTGGAGAGCTTTGACGTATTCCTTTTGGCATGACTTTAACACACGACACAATGTGGTGTTAAATGAGTTTGAAGAGCTTTGGCGTGATTTTGACGAAACCACACCATGCTATAAACTTAACTATATATAAAGCATTTATTTTCTAAAAATTAATTTTAATAGAACTAAAATTAATATTGAGAAATGATATTTAGTCTTACTATTGTTCATACTCATAGTCCTACACACTTGATATGATGACATGTGTAATCCACTAATTCTCTCTTGTAATATAATACATTCATTTTGACATATGTATTCATCTAATAAATAGGATTATGAGTAAAAATAAATGACATATGAATCAATACCATTACTCTAAATGAAAAAAAAAATCCATATATTCAACGTAGTCCTTGATTTTTACGTAGTCTCAAGAGAAAATTTTAACCCTTATATCAATCAACCCTCAAATCACCACCACCATCACAATCACATGTGATTCAATACATCAACACCACCACCATTCCATGTGTATTAAAGCACATGTGATTGCACACCGTCGATCATCACCATCCACCCCATGTGTATTAAATCACATGTGATTCGAAATCGCCGACCACCACCACCACCAACCTGTGCAGGCCACCGTCTCCACCACCGGCAACCCCTCGCCACCGTTGGCTGCTCTCAATCACATGTGATTGTGTATCCAACAATCACAGGTGATTGCGTCGGCCGAAGGCGGCGGTGGTCAGCGGCGGGCGGCGGCGGCAATGGCCGGCGATGGTGGTTGTATATTGAATCACATGTGATTTGATGATGGTGGTGATTAAGAGATTTTTTTTATCTAATTACTAAGATTTATCCCTTGAGACTGCATTAAAATCAAAAACTAACTTGAATACAAGCAAAAATAATTATAAATTATAATTAAGAAAAATATAAATAATTTAAACATACCAAAACTAAAACTCTTTATAAAAACACAACATTATGCATATTTAGCATGTACTATATTTTTTAATTTTTTAATTTGGTTGAAAATTACTTATAACGCAAACCGAAAAAATCCGTGTAACATTTTAACTTAAACTAATATCACAAATTTAAATTAAAACGCCTTAAAATGAAGCGTATAATCATCTATCGGTTATAATCTTAATAAAAGGGAATTGAAACTATAACTACAAGACCATGATTAACTTGGTTGGATTTTTCTCTGTTTTATAAAGTACTGTATATCGCTATCAAGTTTGGTGGTGTTAGTTTCTTTTTTAAATGCATCTAAGTTGCTTGCATGTTCTTGCAACAATATTTTCCTTATACCCAATATTGTACGTATATTCCTATAAAAATTGCAAATCAAATAGGGCAAGATTAAGACAAACAAAATCAAACATTTTTGTAAAATAAAAATCGATCAAAACATTGTGGACGCAAATTAACAAGACCAAGTTAATGTTGATCCTATCTAATCACACAAATGAAGAATGTAGACATTAATTATTGCTAGCTCAATCTCTTGGTGGTATGATCATGCATGCTGTGAGTTTCGATTCCCTTTCCCTTTCTTATCGAGGTAGGGCAAAATGGACACTTCTCTAAGCTCAGAGTAATTACTATGCCTCCATAGTCGACGTTGGAACCACTCTTTTTGCATCAAACAAAGGCGAATGGCATCGTCAAGTGTTAGTAAAGAGACGATTATAATCACCATTTTGACGATGAAATTTTGTTTGTCGTTACAAATATTTATAATATTGAGCCTCTTAAATAAAAGTAAAAACCTTGAGCCTGAAGCAACCAATCAGAGGCTTACTCGAATCATATCGCAAAGTACTTGATGTCGTCAATATCAAAAAAGGAAGGGCAATTAGGACACGGGAAAATTATATCAGGATAATTGTGGTAATTGTTTATTTAAGATGATATTAGTATCTTGATTTTGCTACAGTATACCAAATGAAGTGACTTAAATAATATTTGAAAGGAAGAATGTATTAACTTTGGATCTATATGGTTGAATGACAGCTCCAAATTGGTAACATATTTGGACTTGAAGTACCATGTCTAAATGGAGGTGAATTCTAATATTTTGCAATGAGGTGGAAGTTTAGACCCATTTGCTTATAAATGGGTTGATTTGGGTTGTTTTAAAACATAAAGTCAAGCGGGTCAACCTGGTCCAACACATTAAAAACAACCAAAGCGTTTCAAATGCTTAATGAATCCTTAAATTAGTCTTCTATATTAAAATTATTATTGTCTTAACTTGGGCTTATGTTGGATATTGCTGCAGTTGAATAAGAGCTTACTGGATGGAAAGTGGTTGCACAACAAGAAGTTGCAGCAGGTAAATCTATAAAACAAGATTATGTAGCACATGTATATTCACATTTAATTGGTATCTTTCTATGTTCGTGCTTCCTGGATAACCTGGGCTTAGTGAAACTGTCAGCCCAATCGTTTCCTTTTTATTGTATATAAATGTTGTACGTTTTCTATCTTTGAATCCAGTAGTTAAGCCATGCTTTTGTCAGATTTCTTAACGGGAAATCAGTTTGATGCTATCATTTATAAGATTTTTTACTGCTTTATTAACATGAGATTGAAAATGAGTTAGTGCTCTCGCATCGAGCGAATTATGCATGAATTATACTAATTAACATTTGCCCACCAACTGTTTGATAAAATGCTCGACACATATGTTGGTTCTTTTAAAATCATAAATTATAAAGAATTTTAGTTGTGCTAATGACATCAAATAACTACATATTTTAATAAATAGTTAATTTATTTAACAAATTTTCTTCATCTCATTAGTAGTTATACTAATAAAGTTTTATGAATAACATGTTTTGTATTATGCTAATATAAGATCTCATGTTTTTTACTTTTCATTTTCCTCCGACACAATTTGCTTTGTTCATACCTTACGGGTGACACCAACAACTCCTTATCCTGATAAAGCTCGTGCATCGCACGGGCCATGCTGCCTCGTTAATAAGTAATAACCCAGATTTTATCACATTCAGTGAACAATTCTTAAATGAAGATTAATCATTGACCACCTCCCCTATACCCTTTTATCAATTTTGTAGAGTCGCCTTTAACTAAATTTAAGGAATAATAATAATATAAAGTATTGCTGTTTGAATTATAATATCAAATTTTATTCGTTAATTTGCGTAATACATAGATGTTCTAACGATTGCTAATCATTATATATCAATACCACCAATGGTTTGCCATAACTGTGGTCAGTTTGTCGTTTAAACTTTGTTCATCGATTTATTTTGTATGTTATTGTTGATATTAAATTGGCAAATCAATTCATATATTCACCTTTTTATGAGGATATTGGCTTATATGAGTTTTGAAAAATCGATAATCTACTTTTCTCGCTTATGAGTTTCAGCTTTAGCTTATTGCTTATTTAAGATAATAAACTCAATTTAATAATCTTATAAACCTAAAAAGAATAGGTTTATTAGCATAATGTTAGATCCGATGAAGACTCAAAAATTAGTGAAAAGTGCGAGGATAATTCTCAACCAATCATGTAAGAAATATTGGATAATTATCAGAAATTTTGGATCTTTAGCAGGAAATTCTTTTGATAATAATTCAAAATTTCTGATAATAATGATTCAAAATTTCTTAAATGATTAGTTGAGAATTGTCCTTACAGTATTCACTAAAATTTATATTCTCACCTGATCCACTTCTATTGGCTTATATATTAATACATGAAAATTAGGGGTGAGCATTAAAACCGAAAAAACCCCCATTTGGAAAACCGATATCAACGGTTTTGATGTTTGGAAAAACCGAATGTCTGAGGAGGTTTTCGGGGGCATATATATGAAAAGTCGGACTGAAAAAACCACCCCGCCCCGCCATTACATATCTTTCAAATTTTATAAAAATGTTCTAATATTTATAAAAGATTTGACATTTAACTATTAATCTTATTTGAATAATGCTAGTTGAATTTATCATTATTATATGAAATTATACTGGTATTTTTTATTTTATTTTTTTATAAACGAAATGATTTAAAATTTGGGAGTTTGGATCATAGATTTTAAGGTAACAAATTGTAAAGTTACATGAAGAAAAAAAAAACTTAAAACCGAACCGATTTATTAAGAAAAAACCATAAAACACGATTTACTAGTCTTTAGGCCTTTGTAATACACGGGTTTGTTATAGTTTCACTATAAGAAAAAAGGGCTTTAATGACAACAAAAATTTCATCATTAACAGCGTAATAATCGCCACAAACACAATTTAATGACTAAAATTAAGGTCATCCCTTTTCATCACTATAGGTCCGTCACAATTTCTGGTTAGTCACTAAACACAAAAAGTCTTCACTAATCGTGACGAAACTAGAGTCGTCAAAATTTGTGACGAAATAATTTTCGTCACTGATCGCAGTAAAATGAACTTTCACCTTTTTTTAAGGGATTTTCAGCTTTATATATATTTATATTGTTGGTAATTTCGTATAGATGGCTTCAAAATAGCAAGAACTTGTTGTACAGAAGATGGGTCAAATTTATTTGGTTCTTTACAGAACAAGGGTGTTGAAAACCGGATTTTTGGATATTCGAATTTGGATTTTTACTATGCGGATCTGGTATCCGAAATTCAGATATCCGGTATCCGGAAAAAAAACTATTCAAATAATTTTGTCGGATATTTTTCGGATATTCCAGATATTCGGATTTTCGGATATTAGGATTTTCGGATATCCAAATTTCGGATGATGGGTAAGTTTTTGGATACGTGGTTTCGGATATTTTTTAGGGCTTCTTGTTCTTGCCTTTTGAGTTCCCTTTTCTTCGTTCTTTACTAACAACCAATTAAACCCGATTTGGAATAAACATGTATAGTTCACTGCTAAAGATCTAAATACTAGAAACTTCACAAAAAGAGCTTGTGATAATGAGGGAGTTCTGAATTTATTGGTTGTGGTTAGGGATGACAATGGATCGGATGTGGACCGGCTGCAGTGGTGGACCCAGGACGAATATCGAGGGGTAGCACAATTTTCCTACCGCATAATTTATAATAAGATTAAAATCCAAAAATACAGATTAAACTATAGATTACATTAGAGTTTTCCTCTTCGGTCACGCCTTTCTGAAAACTAATCATCACATTTTTCATTCGAAATCGTCATATGTGTTTTCTTTTCTACATTGCATATCAAAGCTCCATTAAAAAAACCATCATCTATTCTATTACACAAATCTGTGTTCAATAACTTCATCAAAGAAAAACATCGTTCAATTGTTGCGGTTGCGACGGGCAAAATCAAAGTTAGCTTTATTAACCTATATGCCAAATGAAAAGAACTATGTTTTCCGTTTCCACCATCAAGCGAGAGATGTCCACAATTCCCTTCACTAAATCGATCCCCAAATAATAACAAAATATTAACCTTAAGTCCCTAGTTAGATAAACATACTTGCTAATTTCATGTTTTTCAACCCAATAACAAATAATATAAGAAGAAAACAAAATAATAATAATATGAACTCGTTACTTGTTTCATTATGATAAGAGTCTAGGAGGTTGAAAGGAACTTCGCCGGAGTTACTGGTGGTCGCCGCAGGATGGTTTGCGCTGGAAGTCTGGACTACGGGAGGAATTTCGTTACAGCAGGCAGCAAACCAGCAAACTACGATCAAATGGGCAGCGAACAGTCACAGTCACAAAGACTGGCTGCTGTTGCGTTCCTTTTTTATTGACTAGTGGGCTATGGTTGTGGGCTTACTATTGGGCTATTTATATTTTGGGTTGTGCCTAAAATAATTACAGTTCTTGGATGATTTTAAGGGGTAGCACAGGCCTTGCTGTGCTTCAAGGGGGTCCGCCCCTGACCAGATGATGCGATGTCCATATCCATATCCATTTAAATTAACATCGTCCATATCCATTTAAAATCAGTTCATCCATCAATATCCATATCCATCGGATTATAGAGGGTAAATGGGCATCCGTTGGATGTCGGGAAAAAAAAAAATATTTTCTAAAGAAAGTACGATAGTTTTACAAATAAATTTGCAATTTTTGTTCCATATGTTCATAGTTTCTTTCAAAAGAATATACAAATGAAAACATAATTACGAACATACATTTGATTCATCGAGGCATTGATCATAGTTTGTAACTAATCCCCAAATACTGATAGAGAGAAACAAAAACGTAACTTAATATATATAAGCCTAGAGTATGATTTGTAATGTTTACAAATTTAGTCATTTTCAATGTTATGTATAAATTTTATTGAATCAAATATGTGTAGACATATATTATTAACTATGTGAAATTGTAATATAAAAAAAAGTTAATTTCGGGTTAAGTGGATTCATCCATAGATTGAAAATCATCATTCATATCCGCTCCAATAAACATTCATATTTGCACTGGTGGATCGGATCGGATGGATGATCATCGGATTTCATGATCATTGCCATCCCTCGTTGTGGTATTCAGCATGGAAAAGTCAAAGATATTTGGATTAAATTGGTCAAAGGTTCGGAAATTTAAAGAAATAATAAGAAACTGAAAATTTATAACCAAGTTTTCAGACTTTTCGTTGCCAAGTTTAAATTTTTTTGGTTTAATATAACCAACTTTAATAGAAAAAAATCAACTTAATCGTACCAGGTTGATTTTGAATATGTTGACTTTCTGTCGTGGTTGAATATCAGGTATCTTAGATAATTACCTTAAATAAATAAAAAAAAATTGTAGTTTGATGTTTTTCTTTTGGATTAAAATAAGTTGGTTATCCAAAACAAAAATCAGAACAAAGTTGTATATATTTAAATGATATTTGTTCTAACATTTTCTTCTTACTTATATTCCTATTCACTTCTAAATTTTACATGTATAATCTCCTAATTCCTTTTCCTCATATCATTCTTTAATTTTGATATTTATCATATTAAATTTTTTTTATTTGGATGGCCACAATGGTAGAACCATTTGTTTAAATTAATTAAAGGTGTGAAGGAGGTTGGGCCAAAATAGATTGGATGGGCAGGTGTAAATGGTCCCGATTAGCTTGGGCAGAGGCCGTTAACTGAAGCACTGGCTGAAAAAGTAAACTTGACTTTCTTTTCTTAAGTTTAGAAATAAAGATTGAATTTAGGGGTTTTGATTATCTATTTTAACTCTAAAAGTGTTTTTAGGTAGTATTGATATTTTGGTTTTGAAATTGAATTTTTAAGAAAGTGTTTAGAACTTAATGATTTATTGTATTAAAAAGTTGATAAGTATTTTTTAAGGGTTTTTTAATGTAGGGGCATACATTGGGTGCAATTAATAAAGTATTTGGTTTCATAATATATTTCGAATAACGTTAATGACCTTTAATATTTATCATTTTCGAAGATGCAATAATTACGATTGTTGATTTATATGGAAATTTGATATTCATTGATTGCACCCGATGTATGCCTCAGGGGCATACGTTAAAAACACGCTTTCCTTAAAAGTATTTGTATGAACTTTTTAGTGTAAAATAATTTTTTATAGTTAAAAGTCATAAGCTATTTTGAAAAATCAGGTATGTGTGATTTTCTAAAAATAACTTTAAGGTATGGAAAAATTGTTTTCAAAAGTGCTTTTTGATTACCATAACACTGTTTTAGTTATTGACTTTTCAAAAGGTCAATAAATCAATAATCTTAAATGATTGTGAATAGAGGTCACAAGATGAAGGTGATGATAGAAATAGGTCAAAACGAATCCTGATTTAAATCAATCTTTCTATTACAAGAATATTTTTGGAAGCAGAAAAACACTAAATAACCAACATCACAAATATGAAAACAAAAGCACTTTGTAGTTTAATACTTTAGTTTCTTATATATGAAACCTAAACATAAAACAGAAACAAACAACATGTTTTCAGCAGCATACCAACATGCATCCACCAGCATGAAAAATGGTCCAATAGTCTTTTTTGGACATTATACGTTACAGCACATTATTTATACTTCCAAACCAAAATAATATAAAAGTATATAAATAGTATTAAGTTCACGCATTCCGATGGTCGATCTTTCGATGGTCCAAACGGCGGTTCTTACATTCTCGATTTCGCCACCACAACACTACTGCCATCTCCCATGTCCGTGGCCCCAGACCTCGTCCACGTCTCCTTAAACTGTTCCTCAGTAACTCCTACATTTACAAAAACAACAACGAAACTATGTAATTAGCGACGGTTTTTGGTTCAAAATGGATTATTTTACCTTTGCCCATTGCAGCTGTTGAAGTTATTCCACCTTGAACAGTCCTAAGCACCCTATCATAATAATTGGCACCAGACCATTTTTGATGAGCCAAAGTGTCCACCCCATGCTTCCTTTCCTCCCTTTGAATCCTCTCCACATAAGCCAACATCCCTCTCGTCGCGAAATCTTTAGCAAACGTGTCGATAATCAAGGCGTCGGCATGGAAACCAGCAAGTGTTATAAACTGCCAAACATATCCCAGCTTTGCTATTCTCGGGATAAAGTCCATCATTTGGGCATCGGTCATTCCCGAGGCGTCCCAATTGAAAGAAGGTGAAAGATTGTATGCTAACATGGTTTCCGGTTGCATCGTTTTAACCCCTTGTGCAAATTTGGTGCATTCAACCATGTCAGGGCTCGCGGTTTCCATCCAGATGACATCAGCGTGGTTCGCGAAAGCCCAACCACGGACTATGGCGGCTTCAACCGAGCCCTTGAACCGGTAGAACCCTTCTCGGGTTCTAGGCAAGTCCCAGTCCCAGAAGAAGTTGGTTAACCCTAATCTGGCAACAATCTCTCTACCATCTTCATTTGACAAACACTTCTCGTAACTCGAACTATTCATCCATTCATTTAGTTTTCTTCTTTTCTCAACGTCCGAAACATTCATTGCTCCAATCGCGTCAACGACAGCATCAGAAAACGTCTTAAGATGTGCCATAGCTAGCCATTTGTCTTCAAGGGCTTGAAGCTCGGGCCCGCTTTTCCCACTCGCCATAGCCTCAGATAGGAGTGTGGCTAACCCTTTACCTTTCAGATTAGGGTTAGTCACACCAAGAATAAACTGATGGTCCCTCGTATCGATGTTTGACTGGATGAGGGTAGCCCCCACAGCATCGGTACGAGCGACCAACACTGTCTCCGTTCCCATCACGTCAAACTGTAGACGTGCGGCTACAAGTCTGTTAATATGTTCGCTAACAGCTACCAAAACTTTTCCCGCCATGTGACCGCATTTCTTGGTCACCGACGATTGATCCTCTATGTGAACTCCGGCAGCACCACGTTCCACAAAAAGCTTACAAAGCTTTAAAGTGGCGGTGGCCCCACCAAATCCGGTGTCACCATCGGCAATTATGGGCTTTAGGTAATCAATATAAGGAGTTCGGGCTCGCTCCTCTTGGCTCATGCTCATTCGGGCCTCCCTTTGTTTCCGATCGTGGTATTGTTGGGCGAAAAACAAGTGCTCGACTTTATTGGGAACCGTATCATAGGGATAGTCAGCTAGATCCGGACCGGGTTCGTTTGTTGAAGTATGGGTGGATGAGCATTGCCACCCTGACACGTATATTGTGTCAAGGTGTTTAGCCATCATGGTGACCTGGACAGGGTCCAGGGCACCAAAAGTACGTGAAGACGTGCCATGGGCTTGATGGTTTTTAAGGGTTCGCCAGAGCTTTTTGGCTAACTCATTTGAGCCGTAGGATTGATGGAGATTGCCACGGAGAGAGACCACGTCACGGGCAGAGTATGGGCGGCGCGTATGTCTAAACCGCTCAGAGTTCCACCATGCTTGCACTTCTGCTACCTCTGCTTGAAATTTTCCTTCCTCTTCCAAAATCTGTTCATTCATAAATTCTTGTACTTAGTATTCCATATTTGCCCCTAGTTGAATTTACTCTATGCATCATAAATTAGAATAAAGTAAATCCAGAAATTCCAACGTTTGTCTATGTCACGAAAGAAAATTTTCTTTTAAAATGCATCTTATTTTAGTAATAAATGCTACGTCACCAATTCATATGCGAAGGCTATATTTACATACTTCAAAATTTTTAAAAAAAATTGGCAGAAAGAAAGAGCGATGTTTCATAAATTTCTCACTCATATTTTACTTCTAACATATGTGTCAAATATACATACACAAACAATTAATACACATACCGGATATTATGATATCAACTTATTCACACACTAAAACCTATGTTTTCATATACTTATTTAGTTTGCTTTAAAATGTGTACAATATGATAAAAAGTTGTTTTTGTAATACAAATATCACTCCCTATACATAAACATATATACATGTATGCGTAATTGTAAGCCACTAAAAAGATACTAATTCTTATAAGAATAGATGGAGAATCATAGAGAGGGGGATATATAGGAAGATACCATTGAAGGAACGGAGAAAGATGCAGCCATGGTTAGAACTGTAATTTGCTTTTTTATTTTATTTTAAATATGAATGCTATACAACTGCGATAAGCTTTATGAAAATGGGATCACCAAGTCCTTCTATTTATAGGCATCTTTCCAAGGATGGGTTTACGGATGCGGGTTATGACAAAGTTTGGATAAGAGTGGAAATAAAAAACTGAATAAAAAAATGCATGAATCTCTGTGTCACCTTTCCTTACTTACATTGTTTTTCTTTTTTAGCATTTTCCCTTAAAATTACTACTCTGTTTCTTTCTAAAATTGAACATTCGATTCTTTTAACATTGGATAAGTTTCCATATGCCCCACAGTTTCATATTGTTAAATTCAATATTTATATTAATCTTTCTTTTTTATTTTCCCTTAAAAGCTGTTGTGAAATTTATCAAATTTTGACTATAAACAAGTCCATAAATTTGCTAAAATCTAAAATTTATCATCATAGTATAATATGCTATAATAAGCACTAAAGGTTCAACCACACCAACATTACAATAAAATAGTTTAGCCATTTAAAAGTGTTGTCATAACTATTATACGTACTTTTAACATCCTAACATAATAATTACACTTAGTTAAATCTACACAAAATTTTGTTCATAATAAAATTTAAACCTATAACTTTATGACATCTAAATACTTTCATATTATTAAGCTATAAACACTTTTGATATTTACGGTGTCAATATGGAGACCGGATAGGATGCAAGTGGCTAAATGTTAAGCACACTAAAGATGATGTATATATGAGTTTTGGCTGTATATTATTTATTTTTTCTGAGTTTGTATATGTAAGATTTAAAATACAATTAACGACATATGACAAAAACTGAATATACAAAGCTATCTGCCACTAATTTCGATAACTTAAGAAGGAAAATGCGGAGAATCTTCAATTCGTCCATGGAGCCACTTGTTGTGACATCTGTAAGAGTCTACTTTCTAAGTTAGCATGTGTCAACTTGTTGGACTGAGTGAATCGTCATGCATGCCACGTAGTTTACAACCCGGCCCTCAAGTGATCGAGACATATATTCATTTACGATCTCTCTCTTAATTAAGCTACGTAGTCGTATGGCTAAGCATACGTACGTACTGACATGCGACCACCGTATGAAAGGCCGTGGAACAACGGTGTGAAAACATTTCGTGAAGAGGGAGTGAGGCTCTAATTTTTGTGTGATCTCATGATGCCATACATCCCACGGGCCTCATACTTATTTTTCTTCCAAGTAAAAGATTTAGAATGACTTTCTAAACTTATAAGGTTTTTTGTTTTGTTTTTTAAATCTACGTGTTGGAGCAAAACACAGATCAACTTATTACTGATGCTGCAGTTAGTACTGATCACTTAGTACTGATGGGGCAGAATTGATTAATACTGATGAGTTGATACTGATGATACTATAACTTAGTTACTACTGATCATGCAAAGATTGAAGATACTACTGATCATTGTAGTTACTACTGACGTTGGTTTCTGGACTTACTACTGATCACCAGATTTAAAACTGATGTTACATATTTACTACTGGTGATGAGTTTTACTACTGATACGCGTTTTTGAAGAATATCAAGTCCGAGATCTTCGTATAGATAATTATAGAATGTAAATCAATGTATATCTTTTATATTTCGAATGTAAATCAAAGTCCTAGAATAACTAGGGTAAATAGTTTAGCTTCAAGGACTATTATAAATAGTTCATTACGAATTGTAAACGTACGTGTGTATTGTTAACTTGATAATATACATTGAAGCTTTTTGTGAAACTGTGTTCTTAATATTCTTGCATATTGTTCTTACAGTTCATTGTTCTTAATATATTGATATAGTGTTGATCCGCTGCAACTTCTATATTCAATTAGATCTAAAGGTGTTTATTAACTTCTCTATAGTTAATCGATCCTGACAAGTGGTATCAGAGCAATAAAATGAACCATTTAGCAAAGGATTGTCACTTCAATCCAATAAACTGCAAAGAGTTAAAAGAATTTAAAATTTTTAAAGACAATGCAAAAACTCAGAAGTTAAAAGATACTACTGGTTCCTCAGTAGTAAATAAAATTAAAAATCCAATTGCTGAAACTCCAAGATTTGGAAGAAGTGCACCAAGGTTTGTGCAAAACAGAAGAGTTGGAAGTCCAAAGAACAGCAATTACTTCAAGAACAATGGAAAATCCACCCAAAATAAACAATATTTTAAATTTTCCAACACCAGTAGAAACTTTAACAACTTTACTACTGGTGTTAACCCTCATTATAATGCTGTATGGTACCAGTACAAGAATACTACTGGTAAAAACCCTAATTTCAAAAACACTACTGCTCCCAAAACAACTTTCAAAAATACTACTGGTGTTAACCCTAAAAACACTACTGGTCATTCTAAACATGGTAAGTACCCAAATACTACTGGTCCATCAGTAGTAAAGTATTCAAAAGCAAAAATTCACGGGTATAAACCAAGATCAGTAGGAAATTCTCACACCAGTAATAACTCCAAAAGGGCAGTAGTAAAACAACACACCAGTACTAAACAAGTATGGGTACCAAAAGTCTTTAAAATTAAATCCCCAAAAGCTCATTTCTCAAAGGATGAACCCAAGACATATAAAGCTTGGGTTCCCAAACTTAACTAATCCTTTACTCAATTGTGCAGAGCATTCAGATCCCAGAAGAAGGAAGAACATGGCATATTGATAGTGGATGCTCAAGGCACATGACTGGAAATCTGCAAATTCTTAAAGATTTCAAGTCATTTGATGGAGGATATGTGGCATTTGGTGAGAATCCCCAAGGAGGTAAGATTACAGGTAAAGGTAGTGTTACTAATGGAAAAATTACCTTTGATGATGTATTTTATGTAGCTGAACTAAAATACAATCTTGTCAGTGTGTCTCAAGTTTGTGATAAAAAGAACAAAATTCTTTTCACAGACATTGAGTGCATCATTCTTTCTCCTGATTTTATTTTAGATGAAAAATATGTTGTTTTAAGAACTCCAAGGAGAAACAATGTGTATTGCCTGGATATAGGGGGAGAACTCATTTCTACAAATGAGGTCAACTGTTTTATATCCAAGGCAAACACCACTGAATCAGAACTATGGCACAGAAGGATGTGTCACACAAATTTTAAAAACATGAATAATTTAGTAAAAAGAAATCTGGTCATTGGACTACCTCAAAAACAATTCATGTGTGATCATCACTGTGTTGCATGCCTAAAAGGTAAACAACACAAGACTTCTCATAAGTCCAAAACTGTGAACTCTATTTATGTTCCTTTACAGCTCTTACATATGGACCTTTTTGGTCCTACAAATGTAATGAGTATTGGAAAGAAACAATATTGTCTTGTTATTACTGATGACTTTTCCAGATATACATGGGTTTTCTTTCTCAGGACAAAGGATGAGACAAGTGAACTCATAAAGAACTTAATTGTCAAACTGGAAAACACATCTGATCAAAAAGTGAAAGCCATAAGATGTGATAATGGCACAGAATTTAAAAATGCTAACTTAATTAACTTTTGTGATCTTAAAGGTATTGACAGGCAATACAGCTCACCTAGAACTCCACAACAAAATGGTGTAGCTGAAAGAAGAAATAGAACCATCATTGAAGCAGCAAGATCAATGCTTGCAGACTCAAAATTACCAATTACTTTTTGGGCAGAAGCTGTTAATACTGCTTGTTATGTTCAGAACAGAGTATTAATAGTGAAGCCACATTTTAAAACACCATAGGAACTGTTCAATAAAAGAAAACCTTCTATAAGTTTCTTAAAATCATTTGGTTGTCCTTGTACTATTTTAATTACAAGAGAACAAATTGGTAAATTTGACTGCAAAGCTGATGATGGAATCTTTGTGGGATATTCTACTCAAAGCAAATCATATAGAGTATTCAACAAAAGACTAAGGATAATTGAAGAAAGCATCAATGTATCCTTTAATGAAAATGTACCTAATGAACAAGGAAATGGTCCAGATTGGCTATTTGACATAGACAATCTAACCAAATCCTTTAATTCTAATATGAATTTCAATGCAGGTAATTCAAACTGTCACAATCAAAAGGAAGGAACATCATCAGTTAATACTGGTCAAGAGGAAATGAGATACATTGTAGTTAATACTGCTCCAGTAGTTAATACTGATGTCAGTAATAACTCAAGTTCTGGAACCAGTAGTAACTCTGAGAATGAGGACAGTAGTAATTCAAATACTACTGATACCAGTAATAGTACTCAAAATACTACTGGTACCAACATTAACCTAGATTCTCAAGATACTACTGATACCAGTAACAACAACAACTCTACTGATCTCAATGAAGATAATAGCAGTAGTAACTCTGACCAAGAAGATGATGAACCAAATATCAATGACAACGAAGGATCTCTAGAAGAACAACTACCTGAGACAAATGAGTCCAATCTTGAAAATCAACTAGTGGTTGATAAAGCTACAACTACAAGGACTCAAAAGAACCATCCATTAGACCTTGTTCTAAGTGATGTCAACTCACCACTACAAACAAGAAGCAAATTAAACAAAAGCTTAACTGCAAATATGTGTAATATAAGTTTAATTGCTAATGAATGTATGTATGAATGCTTTCTATCTCAGGATGAACCAAAGAAGATCCAACAAGCAATGAAGGACTCAAACTGGATTGAGGCAATGCAAGAGGAACTCCTTCAATTTAAATTACAAGCTGTTTGGACACTTGTACCTCTACCCAAAGGAAAAAGAGCCATTGGAACAAGATGGATCTTCAGAAACAAGAAAGATGAAAGAGGTATAGTGATCAAGAACAAAGCCAGACTTGTAGCCCAAGGATACACTCAAGAAGAAGGAATAGACTATGATGAAGTATATGCTCCTGTTGCTAGAATTGAAGCCATAAGAATATTTCTAGCATATGCTTCATTCAAGAAATTCAAAGTCTATCAAATGGATGTTAAGAGTGCATTCTTATATGGGAAGATTGAAGAAGAGGTATATGTATGCCAACCTCCAGGTTTTGAAGATCCAAAACATGGTGATTATGTGTTCAAATTGGATAAAGCTCTGTATGGCCTACATCAGGCACCAAGAGCATGGTATGACACATTATCATCATACCTATTGAAGAACAACTTTAAAAGAGGAGCCATTGATAAAACTTTGTTTACAAAGAAAGTCAAAGATGATATTCTACTGGTACAAATTTATGTAGATGATATCATCTTTGGCTCAACCAATGATTTATTATGCAAAGAATTTGAAGAACTGATGCAAATTAAATTCAAGATGAGCTCTATGGGTCCAATGAACTTCTTCCTTGGACTCCAAGTCAATCAAAAACAGATGGCATCCTGATAAATCAATCAAAATATGTCAAAGACATCTTGGAAAAGTTTGATTTGAAAGACAGTAAAAGTGCTAGTACACCAATGGAAACACACAAACACCTACATCCTGATGTTGAGGGGGAGGATGTAGATGAACACTTATATAGATCAATGATAGGCTCTTTGATGTACTTAACTGCATCAAGACCTGACATTATGTATAGTGTTTGTGTGTGTGCAAGATATCAAGCAAGACATTTGTTTGCTACACAGATAGTGACTATGGAGGTGAATGTCAAGACAGAAAGTCCACCACTGGTGGATGTCAATTCTTTGGATCAAGACTGGTGTCATGGCAATGTAAGAAGCAAACAAATGTATCAACATCTACTGCTGAAGCAGAATATGTAGCTGCATCTGCTTGTTGTGCTCAAGTACTATGGATTCAAAACCAGCTTCTAGACTTTGGTATCTCTATCCTTAAAACTCCTATTTTTATTGATAATCAAAGTGCTATTAGTATTGTGAATAATCCAGTAAAACACTCAAAAACTAAACACATTGAAATAAGATTTCACTTTATAAGAGATTGCAATGAAAAGAAATTAATCAAAGTTGTTAAAATTCATACTGATGATCAATTAGCAGATCTTTTTACAAAAGCATTTGATGTAGGAAGATTCAACTTCTTGGTTAGCAGCATTGGAATGATTTTAATAAATTAAAATCTCTTAAAATCATGTGTAAAGTTTTGTTGTAAAAAGTTTTTTTTAAATATTTTACTACTGGTAGGTCTGCATTACTGGTATGAAAGTGTATGCACAAAATACTACTGGTAGTTCATTACTACTGGTGTATATTAGGTTTACACAAATACTACTGGTAAGTCAGTACTACTGGTATTCACATATACTACTGGTCTTATGTGTTAATAGTTACTGCTGATGTCTATAGTTACTACTGATGTCAAAATCCTTAGTCACTACTGATGTTAGTAAATACTACTGACGTTTTACTACTGATATCTTATTTACTACTGGTCTTTCAAAAACACAATTACCAATCTAACCCCCATGAAAATAACCGTTATGTTATGATTCGAAGGATATTTTAGTAGTTTTGCAGGTTAAATCGAAAGATATAAAAGGCGGCAGTCGATTAGTTTATCATTATCCTCACTTCGATTTGCTAAATCCTCTCGATAAACCCTAACTTACGATCAAAAACCCTTCGTCAATAACAAAATTCACTTCTGTTCTTCACAAAATTCCACAAAATGGCAACTCTACAATCTCTCAATGTTCAAACTGATCTCAAATACTCAGAGTTCCACAACATGTGTGCCTTTCTACGCAATCCAGACGGAACAAAGGATTTCCGACCAATCGTGAACTTTCTGAAAAATTCTTACATACGATTCGCATTAACGGTGAAACCGAAGGCATACCAACAGCACTTGGTGGATTTCTGGACCAATGCTGAAAGAACGGAGGGTGCAACTGTACCAATGATAAAATCAACTGTTGATGGAAAAACGATCACCATCACAGAACAATCTATTCGACAACATCTTCAACTACACGATGATTCAGGTATGACTACTCTTCCTAAGGAATTCATTGCTGAAATTTTAAACAAAATGGGATATGAGGGAAGACTAAACATCGTAACTTTTCAAAAAGGTCTTCTCTCCCCACAATGGAAATTTCTTGTCCATACTATTCAGCATTGTATTTCTCCAAAAAGAAGTACTTGGAATGAGTTTAACAAGGCAATAGCATCTGCTGTTGTCTGTCTATGCACAGACCAAGTCTTCAAGTTTTCTAATATGATTTTTGAGGGTATGTTGGGAAATCTTAACTCTTCAAAATTTTTAATGTATCCCAGATTTCTCCAACATATCATAAACATTGAATTCCAAACTTGTCAACTCCCAAAAATATTTTTATAATTCCAGAGTTGAACAAGAAAGTTTTCTCAAATATGAGAAAACAATTTAAATTTTCGGGCAAGGAAACCCCTCTGTTTCCTAATATGATCAAAGATCACACACCACTTGGAGAGGGTTCAATCAAAGATATAACCCAAATTGAACCTCAACCCACTCCATCACCCCCAAATACAGCCCAAACACCACCCCATATAGCCACTCAATCACCCACTAACTTAGAAGTCCTGAATGTGTCCCAGGAACTTGAATTAAATCTGCAGAGTGCTACTCTTCACTCTGTGGAAGACCTACCAGACAAAACCCAAAACATATCCACAATTTATAAAAGAAAGAAATTATCTTTAAAGGACACCAGGGCACAAATCGAGTCACACCCCAGGCTCAAAGAGTTGTCCTCCAAGGAGGAGAGAGGACATGAGGGGAGGGCTTTCACTACTGATGCCCCAAAGGTGGGTGCACAGGATAGTGAAAACATCACTAAGACCCAAACCTCGGCAACTTTAAGTGATGACTCTTTTGAGGAATTACTTAAAGGACCCCGGTGCCAAGAAACCACACGGGGGGACATCTCTGCTTCTTCTAGGAAGAAGAGAATGTCTAAAAGACCCAATGAATCACCAAGCAGTGATGAGGGAAGATCTGTGGAATTGATGGAAAGGAAGGAAAACCTTAAAACCACTGTACCTGTTAGTAAGCCCGATGATCTTGCTAGATGGAGTGAGGGCAGTATTAAAATCACTCAATTGACGGATAAAGTGGATTCTCTTGAATCCACTGTACAAGATTGTCTCAAATATTTAACAAACCAAGGGAAAACAATGGCTGCCATGAAAAGGCATGTCAATACCATCAACAAAAGAATGAGGTTCTACGAGCAAAGGCTTCATCAACAAACCAAAATCATCAGAAAATTGAAGAAGAAACTAGATGATAGTGAGGCTCCACCAGTTGAGCTCACTAAGGGGGAGAAGGACAACATACAGACAATGATTGATGAATCTATTGCAGCAGCAGCATCCTCCCTCTTAAATTTAAAAGAAACAGAAGTTGATGAAGGCCCAGAAATGATGGTAACTCAAGATGAACCTGTTACTACTGCTACAATGGAAGAACAAGTTGAAAAGGAAATACCAGTAGTAACCCCTACTACTGATATTATAGCAGTAGTAAATGAAGAAGAGGAATTGAAAGCACCAAATACTACTGATGCCCTATCAGTAGTAACTCCTGAAGTTACACCAGTAGTAACTACTCTGGTTACTACTGAAGAGGAAGAACTACATTTTCCAGAGCTAATTGAAAGAGAAAGACATGTCATCATTACCAAACCACCAACACCTGATCAACCACTTATCATACCTGACATTGATGATAATGTGAATTGGTTTGAGGTTGATGAGTGCTCACTTCCTCCACATCCAAAAATACTTCAACAAGATGAACTTAGGTTATTTTCTCCTATCGTAATGATAAGTGGAGTGCCAGACATGAAATATATTCCACCTCCACCTTCAGCACATATTAGAAAGGGTAAAGAAATATATGATGAAGATTACCCTAACAGAGCTCTTGGTCATTACATGGTAAACAAGATAAATCTTGTTAGAGCTGATAAACAGTCTAAATGGAAGGTGAAGCATAAGAGATATTGGGAGAAGGTAGCTAAGTATCAAGCTCTTGAACAAAAGAAAGTACAAAGTAAAATTCCTGCACAAATACCTGTTCAAACAAATGACATTCAGATAAAGGCTCAAACGGAAGAATTCAAAAGGCTCAGAAAGATTGAAGAAGAACATATTCAATGCCTTGAATATTTGGTTTCTGAATGTAAAAAGACTAAAAGTGATTTGACTGATGATGTGTTTGAACAGAAGGCCAACATGATTGAGTATTTAAAAATAAAAGGGCTTAGTGCAAAGTCATTAGGAAGAATGAAGATGATGACTATCATTGAAAAATACTGCAATGCTAAGAAGAAAGACTTGGCTGAACAAGAAGCTGAAGAATCAAAGAAAGCCAAAACTTTAATCCCAATCAGTCCAAACTTAATCAAAGCTGGTAGTGTTTCAACTATTGGTGATACTTCAACTCCCCAATCAAAGAAAAGAAAATCTGTTGATAAAGAACAAAGCTCTAAGAAGAAGTCAAAACAAATTATACCTGTTCTTGAAATGCCAGTTGCTCCATTACAGAACAATCAATTCTTAACTGGAGAGTAATGCAGAACAATGTCATAGAGGTCATAAGGGAAGACAAAGTTATACAGAGATTCACTGGATGGTTACCTTTAATCAGATCATGTTCTAGAAGTGATGTAATCAAACTTCTGATTATTGGAAAACCTAGAATGACAAAGAAATCATGGAAAGAATCTGGAGCTGGATACCTAACTAAAATGATAGATGCTGCATTTTATCCAGATAATTATCCAGAACAATTTACAAATCCAGGTAATGTGTATGCTTGGAATGTCATTCCTACTGCCAATATGTACTTCTTTGAGAAATCAGGCAAAGTGTGTGAGTTGTACTTATATGAAAAAGAATATCCACATTCTGAGAAAACTATGTATCAGATATTCATAAACACTTTGATGAAACCCTATGATGCTGTTATGTTCCAAAACAAACTGAATTATTTTACAAAAAGGAACAGCATATATATTATTGAACAAAGGCTTCAACAGAATCAAAGAACTCTTGAGAAAAGAAGAAAAGAACAAGAGGAACAAAAGAAACTTGATTGATTAAAAGATGATCAATAAGTTTAGGGGGAGATTGTTGGAGCAAAACACAGATCAACTTATTACTGATGCTGCAGTTAGTACTGATCACTTAGTACTGATGGGGCAGAATTGATTAATACTGATGAGTTGATACTGATGATACTATAACTTAGTTACTACTGATCATGCAAAGATTGAAGATACTACTGATCATTGTAGTTACTACTGACGTTGGTTTCTGGACTTACTACTGATCACCAGATTTACTACTGATGTTACATATTTACTACTGGTGATGAGTTTTACTACTGATACGCGTTTTTGAAGAATATCAAGTCCGAGATCTTCGTATAGATAATTATAGAATGTAAATCAATGTATATCTTTTATATTTCGAATGTAAATCAAAGTCCTAGAATAACTAGGGTAAATAGTTTAGCTTCAAGGACTATTATAAATAGTTCCTTACGAATTGTAAACGTACGTGTGTATTGTTAACTTGATAATATACATTGAAGCTTTTTGTGAAACTGTGTTCTTAATATTCTTGCATATTGTTCTTACAGTTCATTGTTCTTAATATATTGATATAGTGTTGATCCGCTGCAACTTCTATATTCAATTAGATCTAAAGGTGTTTATTAACTTCTCTATAGTTAATCGATCCTGACACTACGTGTTATATATGTTTGAAAACATTTATGATTATAGTTAGGTTGTGTAAACTTAATATAACTTAAATACCTAAAAAAGGATAAGACTCCGAAGAGTACCAATTAGAGTACAATGTATGGCTTTCTTAGAAACCACGTCGAACGCATTTTGGCAGCGCCGAACAACCCCACCCCATGTAAAACGCTTCCTCGCCAAGGTTAATGCAATATTTTTTGAAGAAAAAATATGATTGATTTTAGATTATTTTTTTTGACCTATAAGTAATAATGTTACTAAAATAAAGGAGAGCAATTTCGTGATTGATGTTAAAATTATTTTAAAGAGAAAAATATACTCCCTCCGTCCCACAAAAAATTTCTCATTTGAATTTTGCACAAGTTTTTAGGTGATAGTTAGTGGTGAGGTCATTGATAATACTTTTGATTAAAATATAAGGTTGGATTGGAGAGAGAAAGATAATTAGTAGATATTAGTGGTGAGGTCTTTAGTACTTCCTCCGTATCAAAATAAGTGACACAAATTGGTTTACACGTTTTTTGAGGTAAAAGATTAAAATAGATGTTAAGATATATTAAAATACATAATTAGTGGTGAATAGGTCCCACTTTTCTTGTATAAAGTGATATTAATGAGTTTTAAAGGTAAAAGTAAGGGTATAAGGGTAATTTCACTTTATTAAAGTAGATAGTTAGTGGGTATGGGTCCCACTATTTTTACCAAATAAGGAAAGTTTTCAAAGTGTGTCACTTATTTTGATACATCCTAAAATAGAAAGTGTGTCACTTATTTTGATACGGAGGAGGTAATAATATTTTTTTATTATGTGAAACTCATCAAATATAGAAAATGAGAAGTTTTTTGTGGGAAAAAAAATATTGAGTGAAATTGGAAGTTTTTTGTGGGACGGAGGGAGTATTTAACAAAGATCTAATGGAGGGAAAAGGTGGGCATGTAATTAACTGAATAAGAAAATAAAAAATGAAAGATAAATTCAGTATTCCTTGGGAGACGTGAATAAAAATAGGATGTGGATGATGATAACAATCAAGAGCAATGCCATGCCAAAAATAATTGGCGATTTTATCTCTTACAAAAATACATAATTTCTTCATCATCTTATTATCTCCAATATTTATTACTGTACAAATGTTCAAAATTGATACTATTATTTTAAAGTATTAAATAAGGTGATCGATCGAGTTTTTTCTCTCTTTTAATTAAAAAGATAAGACATGATACTTTTTACACTTTTATTATTATCCGTTTGACAACCATGATATCTAATATGCTTGTTTCAATGTTTTTATGAAACCCACACAAAGCATTCTTGTCATATGAATCGGTTTCTAAAACTTGGTAATACATTTTAGGTTTGAACATGTGACATAAGGAGTCCAACATGTAACCTGTAAGATAGCATTTCAAACGTCAATATCATTATTTCAATGTTATCTAACAGTATTTGTAAACATCAAAAGTTTGTAGCTTACCGGAATAAGGTGAGTAATCATTAACATGTAGTCTTAAAGTTAAGAAATACTATTACTCTTATAAATAATATAATAATAAATTTAAAAATAGTTTAAATGATTTAACTAATTACAAGATATCTCCGCTAAGGAAAAAAATTAGATCGTCACGTTTAAAAGTTAATCATTTGAGATTACCACCTTACTCCTCATTTATCAATCAATTTATAATTTGTTAAGAGAAACGTTTAAGGAGGTCCATTATTTTTACAAAGTCCCGACGAACAAATTTCAACCATTGATCAATAAGATCTAATGGTTAAGATTAGTCACATATTTTATACATAAAGGAGTATTTTGGTTATTTGGCACTTAAAAAAATTCGATTTTTTTTATTTTATTATTTTTTATTAAAAAATAATATTATTTGATAATTACGTGTAGTACTTAAGCACATGTGATATTAGTGTAAAATCACATGTGATTGTATATTTAATCTCATTTGATGTTTTAGTTCAATCACATGTGATTCAGTACGCAATCACATGTGATTCCATATACAATCACATCATTATGTGTTATTAATGAAAAAATAAAAAAATTTAAAGAATAATAAAAAAACAAAAATTTTAAAATAAAAAATAAAAAATATAAAAAATATTTTATTTTTTTTAAAATGACCAAAATACCCCTCTATGTATAAAATATGTGATTAATCTTAACTACTAGATTTTATTAATTAATGGTCGGGATTTGTTCCCCGGAACTTCGTAAAAATGATGGACCTTCTTAAACGCAACTCTAATCAATTTATAATTTATTTTGTTTGAGAATTATTTTCTATTGACACCATATCTAATTACTAATTTATTTCAATTCAAAATAGAACTATCGTAATGTAATTTATCTTCTTTTGGAAATAGTTTTGTATTATTACACAAATCAATAAACAAATTTAGTTTAACTAAAAAAAAATTAAAAAGGTCTTCCCATTTATACATGGCTGTCTAATCATTTTCATGACATTTTGAAAACTTTCTTTAGTCATCTAGAAAAAGTTTGGTAAGGATCGAACACATGGTATTTATGAGATCATTTCAGACGTTTTTGCCGCTAGATTATCAGCAAATGTTATAAGACAAATTTTTACCCAAAAACTATTATTTCTACGAATTCAATTTAGGCCATTTATATAATTTGATAAAAAAAAATAATAAAACACTATTTTAGGAAGTTACCATCTATTTTCTCTGTGTTAAAATAAGTGAATCACTTTGAAGTTTACGGATTTTGAGGCAAAATAAGGTAATAAGAGATTAGTGAAATTAAATAAGGTAATTAGAATTGATGGGCTCCACACCTTTTACTATTTTGTTGCTTTTTATAAATGGTAAAAAGTCAAATATAGAAAGATGACAAAAATGATAGAGACTCCACACCTTTAATGATGTTTAAAGTGTGATAAGGGTAAATGAGTAATTTTAAATATAAAATTTACCAAATAAGGTAAAATTATTAAATTAATATACTTATTTTGATACATCCCGAAAAAAAAAAGTGATTTACTTATTTTGATACGGAGGAAGTAATATTTATATATGTCTCATAGTCACCCCTAGATAATAACATTTTTTTTATAAAATTGAGTATTTTTCTTTTATGTATTTCCTGCGACAATATGCATGGAAAACACAAGGCCGCAGTGAAAGGTTGCCACTATGCTCGTTAGATACATGTACATAATAATACAAATATAGAGACAAATAAATTAAAACTAATAATATTAAATTAATAATCTCAACCTTCATACTTGAAAGAGAAATCATCTTCACCTCCATAGATAAAAACTGATTGATGGCCTGAGGTCAGAAAGTGCCGAATTACAGGATGAGAAGTTTTCTTGGGATTGTCATACGATGAGTTATGGGCTTCTTTGGTCATTTTTAGCACCCCGAGGCAACAACTTCCCTATCTTTCTTCTTTGAAATAATTCAATTCGCACCAATATGATTAGGTAGCTACTCAAACCGATAATAGTGTCGTTATCTTTTTTCTTTTTTGAATGCTGTCTAATCTACTCCAATTAGTATAAAACAGAATTAATTTTTTTTCTTGAACGACAAGTTAGTTAGTGGTTTACTGGTTTGGGTCAGTAGTGATATCCAAACGGAAAGTATGACTTCTTCGAACTCATCTCCTTTTTTGGGGAGAATAAACTCCATCACTTTTTTATCTCCAAGTTTTATCTTCAACAAGTTTTGAACCCAAAATTTCTTATGTTTAACTTATCATCATACCATGTACTCTTAGTTGGATAGCTTAAAATCAAACGTTATTCTAGCATACTTTCTTTCTCTATCTCTTTCATGTTTTTTCTAAGGTGGTGTTTGAGAAAACCATTTAAAATAGCTTTAGCTTATAAGCTTATTAAAGTTAATAAGTTTTTTTTAAATAAAGTGTTTGAAAAAGCTTATTGTAAAATTATCAAAAAGGTTGAGTAAAAATGTTGTGAAGAAAAGAAAAATGAATAAAGTTAGGTGGAGGATAAAAATATAAAACCAATCCATAACTTAAATAAGCCTTAATAATCCCTAACAAAATAGCTTTTTATAAGCTAATAAGCACAAACTTATAAACTTATCCAAATACTTAATATAGTTTATTAACATTAAATAAGCTAATAAGCCTAAGCTCTTCCAAGCACCCCTAAGATTCATAACGTTATTACATTTAATAACGTTTAGAAACCAGTTAATAGTTTTTTGTTTCTAGGTATTGTTTGCAACTTACGATGAAAAAATGGATCAATTTACGGTCTTATAGAGTAATGATATTTAATCCTACTATTTAGTTCTATTCATAACAAAATAGCTTTTTATAAGCTAATAAACACAAGCTTATAAACTTATCCAAACACTTAATGTAGCTTATTAAGCTTAAATAAGCTAATAAGCCTAAGCTCTCCCAAGCACCCCCTAAGATTCATAAAGGGAAAATGTAAATTCATAATATATATTACTATTGTGAAAAAAGTTACTAAAAGTTTTGCCAGGCCAATTGGTTTTACATGTTAAGGTGAAGCTTTTGCTTGCGTTAGGTCGCTGGATCGAGGCTTGCTTCAACTCAATTGTTTGCATCAGTTTTTTTTAATTAAAATCTGGGCTGCCACAAAATTTTCATTTTTTAGCCCAAGACTTTTATCTTTTTTCCCAACCCAAAGCTCAATAATGCTTTGCCTCTTTTCCAAAGTTAAGTTTTTTCCTTCACTTGCGATAAAAATAATATAATCCACTATTATTATTATTATTATTATTATTATTATTATTAATATTATTACTATTATTATTATTATTATTATTATTATTATTTTGATTTTCCGTTCTTAATTAAAAATATTGAAGGTAAGAAAAATATCACTTTAAAAAATAAAATTATTGTATAGAATGTTTGAAAAATCAAAACCATATAGAAGTATATTCTTCTTATAATACATTTACTAGCAGGGTACCCGCGCAATGCGGCGGCGGGTACCCTGTCACTATATTTCGAGGCGAGCAGATGTCCGGTAGCAATATGTTGTCTTTGATACTTTACCATTTCGATTGCAGTGATCATCTTCACATTCAAAGCACCAAGAGTAAATATTTTTGGCAGTTTGTTGATCATATTAGCAATTTTCAGTTTTAAGTAAACTGACTTTTCAATTTTCTGCTTTAATGGATACATTAAACATTAGTTGACGTTTGTGAAGCATATTTTGTAGCTGCTTGGATCCAGTGTTTTTTTCATACGTCAATAGAGCACCATTCCACATGCCACAATACTTGTATATAAAAATAAGCAACGAACTGAGAGAAATGTTCCTAATTCCATCTCTCGTCTTGTCACTTTGTACACACATTTACATGACATTAATGACAAAGATTTCAACTAAAAGCTCACCCAAACGCTATATGAATTTTGTATCTAATCTGTTTAAACGGGTACATGTATTCTCTTAAGAGTGTTATTAGTTACAAAATGATGTTTGTTTAACATCTTTACCAAAAATCACGCATGTCTACTACTGGATAATTAAATAAACAAATCATATTACTGATTCAGAGTTCTTGTACAGGAGAAACAAACAAAATTACCTTTTAAAAGGACTAAATTTCAAAAAATCCATACGGATTATCATGTCAATTATAGTACATACAAACATCTGACCTTCAAATCTGTGAGTTTTACTTGCTTGGATTTTGTGAGCGTGAAAGAATTACACTGTCTTATAACTCACTGAAAACAAACAATCAAGTACCAAATACATAATTTCAGATCAAAATGGCTGAATTTTCAAAAAGCTATTTACGGAAAGGTCATAAATGCATTATAAGTAGTAGAGATTAAAGTGTCATATATATGTGTTCATAAAATTAGCATTGAATTAATTCAAGAAGCATGCGGGAAATCCTACGTAAAATGCTTTCGCTTGATGATGAACTCAGCATCCCATTGTATAATGAACTCAGTCTAGAAGTCAAAATCTGTCAGGTTTTAGGAACCATCAAAATGGGCCGGGTCGGATCAATGTTCTTTTATTCTTTCTTTTTTTTTTTTTTGGAAAAATGTATATAGAAGCCAACCAACTATTCAACATTTTTCATTAAGGCCACCCAAGTATGCATCTGGCTAGAAAAACAGTAAACAACATAAGTGAAATTCAAGATTTTTAATAAAATAAATATTCCTAACTCCATCATAAGTGAAATCAGTGCCCCTATCTTTACAACCCTATTGTCTTTACAATTTTTTGCAAAATCATCAATTAAACTCAAAGTATATCCATTAATCATACTACCTATTATTCTTGAAACTTGAAAACAATAATGACTGATGAAATGGTCAAATTGAACCAGGGTTAAAAATGGACAGAACGGGTCAAAACGATCAAGACGGGTATGTTGATTTTAGTTGTGGTGGGTTGACCTGAAAAATCGTTTCGTCCATTTTTTAGATTTTTAATAAATGAGCAAGCTCATTAATTGTCCTAAGAATTTTAATTGACATCAGTCAGAAAACTGTAATGTTGAAAAAACATTAAAATCAGTTGAAAATGCCTGTGAATATCACCACATGTGCTCACAGTGCTTCTAACTTGCTGCAAAAAAAACCCAAGGTAATGAAAAAAAATCACATAATTATCTGTTCTCAACTTCTCAAGTAATTTTAAGTATGTTTAATTTGACAAGAAGAAATGAAAAAAGTAGTACCTCAACACAAGGTTTTAAAATTCGTGTGAGGCGTACGCCTCGAGGCGCGCCTCGAGGCGAGGCGGTGAAAAATCGCATCTGAGGCGGCGCCTCATAGCCTATTTTGAAACGTACGCCTCGGTGGTCCGAGGCGGTGAGAGGCGGTCCGAGGCGGTCGAGGCAGTCCGAGGCGGATCCGAGGCGGGTCATGCAATGAGCTATTTTTTTTGTCTTTTTTTTTTTTTACTTTTTGACTCTTTTACTTACTTTTTTGGAAAGCCTGTTAACTTTTTTTACCTCTCTTCTTTAAACCCGCCTTTTTAGAGTATAAAAGACAAAGTAATATGGGATGATACTATGTTTGTCGAATATAACCTAAGTCCTTAACTATAATCTTTCTGTGGATACGTTAACAATGCACTTTTAAACTTATATTTGGGTTATATAATCTTTTGTATTGTTTAAATGAGTTATATATATTTTTGGATTTTTTTTATTTTTCCGTCTCGAGCTTACGCCTCGGTTCGCCTCGAGGCTTACGCCTCGTGAGGCTAAATAAAAACACCTCGAGGCTCGATTCCGTATATTAAAACCTTGCCTCAACATTGCTATCACCGGTTAGAATCTCTTTTGTAACACCCGTATTTTTATAACCTCGTTTTAAATCAATTAAAATACATTTTCCCAGTATTTGACATATTGTCCAAAATACAGTTTAACAAAAACTTTAAAACCTTTATCAGAGTATACAAAAATACGGTGTCACCAAGTATATCAAAACCATAGGCAAACGGGATCTACCTACGAGCTCCCGAGCTAAACATATCAAGGCCACTTCTAGTGCAACCTTCTATCACTTCAAACCTGTACCTGAGTACATAGCCACAAAAACAACGTAGTACGTGAGACAAAATAGTCTCGTGAGATGCATGGGTTTTAGACCCCAATAATAATAATCAATTTCACAAATATATATAAACATATATATATGTACTATATCAATACCGTCCAGTCACCCTAATGTGACCCTATCGATCTCTGCTCTCCTAGCAATCACGTCTAACTATCGGGTTGCCCCCGAACTAGTTAGAATCACATACATATCTAGTTATCGGGTCGCCCCCGAGCTAACTAGAAACAAGGTACCGGCAATAGGATCGCCCACGCTACCGATACCTGCCTTGCCCACCGGAATACGTCCAATGAGTAAGACTACTAATGTGGAAGAGTCGATGGGAATCCACCCAACTGCCCCTCAATCCACACCTCGTGATCGGGAGTCGCCCGTATCATCACATCGTCTACTAACGTGGAAGAGTCGATGGGAATCCACCCAACCGCCCCTCAATCCACACTTCATGATCGGGAGTCGCCCGTATCATCACATCGTCTACTAACGTGGAAGAGTCGATGGGAATCCACCCAACTGCCCCTCAATCCACACCTCATGATCGGGAGTCGCCCGTATCATTGTTGGAATATGCTTCACGCGTATAACATATAGTTATACGGCTAGTTGTTTGTGAGCCTAAAGGGTCACACACTTAAACACTTAACACCATAAGATATATAGTGTAATTGGGGTAATTACATTATATATTAATATAAGCTACATGCTTGTATATAATATATAAGTTTAATATTAATTGTTAATATTGAAACTTTATTGTGAGCAAACTAGAAGAAACAAATAACAAGGGACTAGAGTGCAAAATGAAAGTATGATTTATGGAAATCATTAAAGGGTTTTAATGGCACCATTAATGAGAAATAATGGTCCATAAACTCTCCCTTTTGGTCCCTTGTTTTGACCGTCCCCAACACACACTTGTATGTGTTTTTGGTTTTTTTGCACTCAAGATTCAAGGACTAGCATCCTCCATTGGTGTTCTTGCTTGTGTTGTGTGGATTTCTTTTAGAGGTATTCTAATTGAATACTTAGTTTCAATCCATCATCAAATCCATCCGAATCCACAACAAGATCAAAGGCAACTAGGGTATGAATTCTTATACCATTCTCTTTGATTTTCTTATAGTTTAATTGTATGATTGATATCAAGATCCGTTCATGGTGATAAATACTTTCCGCTGCGTTTTGTTAATTGTTTTAACCGAAAATCACCATTAGTGGTATCACGAGTCATTATATTAATCATATAATTAGCTAGATTTTGTGAAAAGTGGCAAAAACCAATTTTTTTTTGTGTTTTTAAAATTCCGATCGGACCAAACACAAAAACCCTACGGGTTTTTTAATTTAATTTTCGGATTTTTATAAAAATATGGGTTAAAATATGGTATTTTTGGAACCCTATTGTCACTTGTTACAAAATCATATCAAAAAATTAATCTAGTTATTGTTTTTTTGATTATTTGGCTTGGAATTTAATTTTTACTTCCATTTTGTTGATATGGCAAAACATGTATTTTTGCCATATCCCAAGCCAAAGCCTTGTCAATTGTTGCTTGTTTGTGCAAATCGATGAAAGCCTAGACCATTTGTGAATGAATGTGGTTGATGTTTGGTTGTTTGGGAAAAGCCTTGTTGTTTTTTTTTTTTTTTTTTTTTTTGGCTTAATTGTTGTAATTTGTTTCATTTAATTTTCTTTTATTTTGGTGCCATTTTTGGGGCAATTTGTAATGTAAAAGTAATAGAATAGATTGTATTTATTTTATCTTTTTTATTGTAAATTGTTGACAAAAAATATTGAAGACTAATGAAGAAAACAACAAATTTCCGTCACAAAAGCGAGGGCTGTACGAAAACAGGTTTTCCAGAGGCATACGGATTCCGTTTTGGGCGATTCAAAAGCCTAAAATGCTTGCAAAGTCGTGGGATACAACTTTCCAGAAGGCCGGGAAGACCAACGAAGACTCCTTCAGTGACTTTTAGGGCTTCAAAGTCTGCTGGAATTTTCTGGCAGATTACACTTTTTCACAATTTTGGGTTCTACTTGCTCAAGAATGTCTTGGAGCAAGTGGGAGCCCATTGGGTTTATGTAGGCCCGTTTGGGTTCATGTTGGCCCGTCCCCTAGTTTGACCCTTCGGTCCGTCGTGATGACTCACGTGACCGAACCTAGGATTTCATCGGTCGAGGTTTGCACAAAATTTGTTGCATGTTTTATTTATGTTTGTGGTTGTTTTCTTTTCCTATTAGATACAAGTAAATAAAACAATTAAAAACGGTTTTTTGACATAAACATTAAAACATCCAAACATTTAATCATCGATAATTACTAGTTAATCATTGATGATTAAACCTTTAATCTAAAATTGTTTTGAGATTAAACTAAGTTTAAATATGATTTGAAACTTAAAATAATCGTTAATCATTGATGATTAAACCTTTAATCTAAAATTGTTTTGAGATTAAACTAAGTTTAAATACGATTTGAAACGTAAACCTTAATAATCGGTAAATGTTTTTACCATTTATTAAACGACTTATGAAGTGATATGAATGAAGTACATGATTCATTCATATCTTAATAAAATTTTATTAATTAAAATTTAACATACCTAAAATTTAAGTCACGCCGTCCAATCGGTTGTAAATCACTTGCTTCTATTTTTGAATTCACGTGAGACGTGGTTTGAATCTAGATCCGAGGTCATTATTCTCTACGCGTGAGACCTAGAGCTATTTTGACATGATTTCACATTGGATGACTTAATCGAGTTAACGGTGAGACCTTGACTCGAGGCGACGATGCGACAAACATGCCACTTGACCCTAGATGCTTGTTCACTAGGTGCCATGAAGTCCCATACCTCTAAGAGTTGCACTTGTAATGCAATTGTTGATCGTCACCTACCTATTGGATCTATCACCTCTAGCAGATCAACTGATGCGGTGATAGAAGCTCAATGGGATCTTAGCTTTTAATTAAAATTAATTGGGTAGTTAATTGATTAAAAGAAATTATTATTGAAAATACTATTTTTTGAACTTTGGTTGTTATACAGATAACAACAACATCAAAACCTAAGTATCTCCACTCAAAAATCAGTTCATGAAAACTGAAACTGACTAATATCAACTTTATCTTCTGATATCGAATTCTAAGGATTGTCCTTAGAGATGAGAAAGTTGATACACCTATAAGAGGCCTTACCTGAGGCACCTCCTGTCAGTGATTCTGCTGCTGTTCGTCAAGCCTTTACCGAAACGTTTAACGAACACCAAGAAGTTGCTACTCATATGCTTGTGAGCATGAACCCCGAGATTCAAAAGTACTTCGAGGAACTCACAGCATATGACATGATAAGCGAGTTGAAAATGATATTTCAACAAAAGGCAGAACTTGAACTGTTCAAAACAGTGAAAGCATTCCATGCTTGCAATCAGGAGGACGGCAAATCAGTTAGCACTTACATCTTGAATATGCAATGCTATCTTGATCCAATGGAACGTCTTGGTTACCCCTTACCACAAGTTCTTGGAATGAGCTTGATTCTTACCTCACTATCCAAGGACTATGACCAGTTTGAAAAGTGTTTTAAAAGTACATAGCATGGGGAAGACAATCGTTGAACATGCTATGGTAAAACTGGTTGAGCAAGGGTTACCCAATACTTTTCTTGCAATCAGGGAAGGTAAACCGCAAGCACAAGGCAAGAGTCTAGGTAAGGGTAAGCTAGTTTACTTTTCCAAACCTACGATTCCCCCACCTGCTAAAAAGGAGCACCCTGCAAAGGATATTTCTTGCCATCATTGCGATGAAACTGGCCATTGAAGGAGGAATTGTCCTGCCTACTTGGCAGAGTTGATGAAGGACAAATGTGTTCTAGTTAGCACATTAGGTATCTTCATTATAGAACTCTATACTTTTCGTGATAAATCTTGAGTGTATGACACTAGTTGTGGAACTCACATTTACACAAATGTGCAAGATTGAATGTGAAGTAGAAAGCTAAATGAATGGAAGCTGTGATCTTATCCTTCCTAATGCGTTAATTATTGTTTTGAACAATTGTCAGTTATGCATTGTTTAGCTTTATCGTTTGTTGAATAATGTCATTGATTATGATATTTTGTTTTATGAAAAATAACATTTTTTATAACTATTCCTTGTAATAGTATGTTTGAAATTAATATGCATGATCCTAATTCAAACGATAGTTCTATATGTAAATGTAGCACTCAAGAATCCAAATTGGTTTGGATTCTACTTACCTAGAGCATCGTCATCTTTTCCACATAAACAAGAAACACATTTTGATACTAAAGCTCGACGGGCTTCTTTACAAATGATTATGAATCATTTAAAATGCATCTCTTGTATATTATGGAAAGATAACAAGAAAGCTTTTCTCCCAAGTTGGCGAAAGAGCTACAAATCTACTTGGACTCATACATACTGATGTATGTGGCCCTTTTAGAACTAAGACTAGGGAAGGTGCCACCTACTTTCACTGATGATATCATTCGATGTGGTTATGTTTACTTGATTAAACATCAACATGGAAGCTTTAATGATATCAGTCGCTATGGTTATGTTTACTTGATTAGACATAAACATGAAATATTTGAAACGTTCAAAGCTTTCTAAAGTAAAAGTAGAAAATCAACTCAGCAAGACAACAAAGGCTTTCAGTCCTGATTAAGGATGAAAGTACATGAGTCAAGAGTTTCTGGATCATCCCTCACATAGTGAGATTGTCTCACAATTCACTCTTTCATACACTCCACAAGATAATGGTGCGTCTGGAATGAGATATCGGACCCTGTATGACATGGTGCGATCTATGATGAGTCCTACTACTCTTACACTATCCTTTTGAGGGGCATGCACTGAAGTCTGCTGCTCGAATACGTGATATGGTTCCGACCAAAAGGTTAAAAAGACACCATATGAGATATGACGTGGGAAAGTCCCTAATTTGTCTTACTTGAGGATCTGGGGTTGTGAGGATCTTGTGGAATGAGACATGCCGAACAAACTTGAGCCCATATCTATCAAGTATATCTTCGATTACTATTTTACTTCCCAACTGAGAACAAATTGTTGTTACTCGGTATGCTGAGTTTCTTGAGAACAGTCTCATTTCACAAAGCAAGTGGTAGCACTATAGACTTTGACAAGATTCAAAGTGAAGATACACAACCTTCTGGTAACACTAGCAAATATCATTCTGAGGCTGGACATATAGATGTTGGACCACAGGATGATGTTGTTCCCATTCATAGATCCGCAAGGACACTTCATGCACCTGAACGATATAGATTTATGTTGATGCTGAGGAGCATTGCATTATCGAATTTTGAATTCGAAAAATGACTTGAAGCTATGAATGCGAAAATAAAATCCATGAGAGACAATCAAGTTTTGAACTTAGTTGATCTTTCTCAAAACAATAAGACTGTTGACATGGATGAAAATATACACACCTATAAATCTCTCATAGTAGCAAAAGTTTACACTCAATCCTATTGGATTGACAATGATGAAACCTTCTCGCCTGTTACTAAAGACATTAGGATTCTTATAGCCAAAGTAGTGTACTATGACTATGAAATTTGGTTGATGATGAAATCAAAACGTTTGTTTCACCTAAAACCCAAACTGAGTATGTGTATATATGAAAGCTAGTGGGAGCGTTGTCGTTTCTCAAGTCATACATGTTGATGACATGTCACTCATGTGAAACAATATACCATGCTACAAGATGAAACTCCTGGCTTGGAAAATGTTTCGACATGATGGATTGTAGGGACACGACATACATACTTGAAGTAAAGATCTATAATGATAGATCAAAGCGGTTAATTGGTTTAAGTCGAAGTGCTTACATTGATAAAATTCTAAATTGTTTAGAGTGGCACTCCCAAACGAGGAAGTCCTCGTATGCCACACAATGTAAACTTGAGTGAGACTCAAGGACCTTCCACACCTGATGTGGTGAAGCGAATGAATGTAATCCCCTATGAATCGGCTATTTCATTCATAATGTACGCTGTAAGGAGCACTAGGCCAAATGTAACGTCCTTAGGGGACCTTACTAGAAAATACCAACAGAATTCATGAGAGGTCACTGGATTGCTGTTAAGAACACATTGAAGTATTTTAAAGTACCGGAGATATGTTTCTTGGTCATGGTGGAGATACTGAACTGAAACTAAGTATACTTGCTATACTTGTGTTGGTTTTGAAATAGGTCGTGATAACTCTAGATCCTATTTACGAAGGTTCACTACATTCGAATATTATCGAGATATGTGAAATTCGTACACTTAAAGTTCAAACAGATAACTAACTAGCTGACGCTTTATCGAACTCAATGTCTTGTACCAAACATCTTGAAAATGAATGGAACATTGGACTTCGACAAGCTAGTAGTTTCATGTAAATCTGTTTTAGTATTTGGATAATGGAACTGTGAGCAGTTTATATTGGAATAAATTGATATATTTTATATGATCGTTTTTATATGAATATCTACTGTGTTCTATATTTGCATGTTTATATCCTTGAATATTTACTGTGTTTTATATTCTAAATTGTCCATTGTCATATTGATAATATGGGAATATTATTAAGACAAATCTGAGGGCATTGATGACATTATCTTAGTATGACTAAGGATGATGAAATCAAACTCACATGTCGCTCATAACGATGCACGATTGGACTGACCCAAACTATGAGAAATCACTTCTTGGATTTATGTCACAAGTGAATCTCACAAAGGATTTGTCACTTATCCTCTGACTTGAGATGCAAGTTGGTTTGTGTATGTAGAGGGGCAAACTTTGATGTGGTTAAACGCTGACCTGAATAAGGCTGCTATAACAACCATTATCGGGTTTATCATTAAGCATATGACAGACACGTGCAGTCAATATAGAATTTGTTCCTCCACGTATGTGGATTAGATACTACTGGGCCCCTCGATGATTTTGAATAGATGTATGTGTGGCCACACCCAAAAGGTAATCAAGATGAATCTTGATTGGTTTTGGTAATCTATTTCATTATATAGATCGAGAAACAGAATCGTTGAAATTTTAGATTGACATTAATCCTTGTCTAAAATTCAACATGGTATCAGTAACAAAAGGATAACTGATTGAAAAACTTTGAACAAAGATTTTATGAAACTCCTCATGTACTTCTAGGGGCATTGGCGGGTTGCTAGACTCTAACCTTTGCTTGTATAACTACTTGATGTTATCACGTGCGCAAGTGGGAGCTGTTGGAATATGCTTCACGCGTATAACATATAGTTATACGGCTAGTTGTTTGTGAGCCTAAAGGGTCACACACTTAAACACTTAACACCATAAGATATATAGTGTAATTGGGGTAATTACATTATATATTAATATAAGCTACATGCTTGTATATAATATATAAGTTTAATATTAATTGTTAATATTGAAACTTTATTGTGAGCAAACTAGAAGAAACAAATAACAAGGGACTAGAGTGCAAAATGAAAGTATGATTTATGGAAATCACTAAAGGGTTTTAATGGCACCATTAATGAGAAATAATGGTCCATAAACTCTCCCTTTTGGTCCCTTGTTTTGACCGTCCCCAACACACACTTGTATGTGTTTTTGGTTTTTTTGCTCTCAAGATTCAAGGACTAGCATCCTCCATTGGTGTTCTTGCTTGTGTTGTGTGGATTTCTTTTAGAGGTATTCTAATTGAATACTTAGTTTCAATCCATCATCAAATCCATCCGAATCCACAACAAGATCAAAGGCAACTAGGGTATGAATTCTTATACCATTCTCTTTGATTTTCTTATAGTTTAATTGTATGATTGATATCAAGATCCGTTCATGGTGATAAATACTTTCCGCTGCGTTTTGTTAATTGTTTTAACCAAAAATCACCATTAATCATCACATCGTCTACTAACGTGGAAGAGTCGATGGGAATCCACCCAACTGCCCCTCAATCCACACCTCATGACCGGGAGTCGCCCGTGACATCACATCAACTCAATCCTACCATAACTCAACAGTTATGTCAATCTAGCTCTCGGCTATCACATCAATCATCAAACAAGTTAGTTATATAATAATAACTATATTTAACTAGTTCAACATAGAGAACGTACCCGTATGGTCCCATGGACCCAATCATAAGCAATCTACACATACTTCTACATCTATGAACCCTAGGAGGTTCATTTCATAATATACAATTCTTGTCTATCGATACCATAATACTTTTATCTCTTCGTGACCGTAATACTTAATTATTACTAATCACATCATAATCATTTTCATATATATATTCGTTCATTTCTTTTATTAGTAACTATTACCAATAGGTATTCATTACTTATCAACTCATTTCCAATTGCTTTACTAATACATAATTATTAATAAAGACTCAATATACATTATATTACTCCATAATTTCATTATTATGGTTCCTTAGTAAAGGTTTCACAATTACTTTAGTTTATCATATTTACTTCCAAATTCATCAATCATACTAGACTTATTCTAGTATCACATTACACCTACTTTCTTATCTTTTCAGTCACTATCTTTATCAAAACATTTATTAATAAAGACCCATAACATATCATATGTATTTTCAAAAACCATTTGCTATGTACCCAGTTTAAAAGTCTCATGTAATCACCTTAGCAATAAAGTGCTCCAACCGTATTCTTTACGTCAGCTTCCTTGCTTCACAATTCGGTCAACCTTCCAAGACCTCACCAAATGCCTAATACAATAATCACAAGATTATCAACATCACGTTCTACTACCAATGTGTCCATCTATCTCTAGATAACACTTATTAACACATTTCCCCCAATTATGGTGATTTACCAAACCCTAGGTTTAACCAACCCTTAAGATTCTTACAAATCATAATCATACACTTGTTTCCTTTGATAAAATACCATCTATTAAGCGTATGCATCACTTATATCCCCATAACCCATAACCCCAAGAGCTAGGGTTTCAAACCCATACATCAAAATACATGGATCTAAAGCTACAAAGATCAAGGAGTGAAGATATACCTTTAATCTTCACTTAGGAGTGAAATCTACCCAAGATTCGTGGAGGAATCACTCAAGAACTGCACTAGAGCTCCAAAAATCGCCAAAGAGGTATCTAGGGTTTGAAGATAGCACAAATGGCTGAAAACCCGATTTTAAGGTCTGTCAACAGACTTCGCGTCGCGAACTAATACATCGCGTCGCGAACTATGCGTGCTCAAGGACTTCACGATCGCTACCTGGTCGGGAACTACATCACGATCAATGGCCAATTTCCCTGCCTCGTGTTCGCGAAACGCGAACATAGTTCGCGTCGCGAACTTCACTTATGCAGCAGGCTGCACTTTTTCGTCCTTGTCTCGACCCGGTTTCGTCCATAACTTTCTCATACGGTGTCCAATTGACACGAAACCAATTCCTACGTTCTTTAAACGATTTATCCTTATTTATCATATTTTTTATAAATTTATTTATTTACAAATTTCGGGTTGTTACAACTATCTACCCCTTAAAAGGATTCCGTACTCGGAATCGCTAAGAATTTCAACCCACATACAACCGAGCTTTCCGCTCTCATTCCCTTGTGGTCATTACCATCAAACTTTCCTCATTCCCGTTCCGTTAACATCACATATCCAAACGTTCACTTAACTCCGTTAAGTCCGAACGGTCAAGACCCAAATTTTTTTAACTCATAATACTCAAACGGGTCAAAATTTCACAATTTGACCAAAACACCGACATTCCCTCGACCGATCTTTTCATTCTCATAACAATGGTATAACACAATCATACCATTAACTAGTTGATTTAAACGAATGTCAAACTCTAGCTTTGACCCAACCGATATATCCCGACATTGGTATATCCCCACATTATCTACCCATTGACTTAAGCACAAAGTCAACTATACTTTAACATTTTCCCTTCTCGTCAAGGATCCCATAAATCCTCCTTTCCTTTACAATTGACCTTTAATTTATGATCCATCAACAATCATGTACTCGATTCCCAAATCCAATCTTGACAACACCCAAACGGGTCAAAGTCGTATAATCTGACTACAACTATTTCAACTATTCCATTAATCTTTTCACATACATACAATCGGCACATTATGCCCTCGACATTCACTAACCGTTCATAACGAGAGTCAAAGCCCATCCTTGGCTAAGTCAACCAATCACCAATTGGTCACCCTTGACTTACGTGAAGTCAACCATACTCTTTCAACTAATCAATTTCACACTCACGGCACCATCACTAATATCTCACTTCCGGTTCCACTCATTATTGTCCCCTTAACAATTGCCCCCGCTTTTCCACACTTTCATTTTCTCTCCCAGTTATCCGAGAGTCGTACATTCACATATGGTCACATCGACCTTTACCGATTCTTGACCAACATTTGGTCACTCAAACCATCACTTAGTTTTCTTTCAACTACCCTTGTGTCACATCAACCAATTTCATAACTCTTATTCTCAATTAGCGGAATTAGTTCTCCTATTGCAACAAATTCCACTATTTCATACAAGTTTACCATACTTTGGTTATCGACTGATAATTTGCTCACTAGGAGTTTCTCTTTCCTCCTATTCTATGAATCGTAGCCATCTCCTACACATGCATGTCCTAAATGCAACCCGCATTTCAAACCGAATTCTCATTTACCATAACATAATAGCAATACTCATTAGCCACATGGTTCTACATTCATTATACCCACTCATGAGCACCTACATACATGTATATACATATTTATCCCGCTAGTTCCATCTAAGCACTTCTATTGTGCACACATATACCATCCAATATCTCAATCGTGCACATATACAAACACATGTACACGTCACGCCAATAACATCTAAACATCATCATCATGCACATATACAAACTTATGTATATGTGACACCAATGTCATCTGACATCCAACTTTTCGCATCGTGTAGCCTTGCTACTATCTTACCCATTCGATCATCAACTCGTTCATCATACATTCTAGCACCTTTCCCACCAAAATCACATTATTATTTTCTTTCCCATTCACATGTCTCCCATTGGGCATACAACTTAGCACATTTCATATAATATTATCCTTCCACTATTATATGCCTTCCAACGCCATCACAAAAAGCACATGCATTGTACCCCGCGGGTAACTAATAAAATCTCGTTTCGCTTACACATTAACCGCCGTTAATCGGTTCATTTCCTTAACAATTCCCGAGTCTTTTGACACCGCCGGAGTAGTTACCACTACATTCCATTAGGCATAATTCGCCGGTAAATTTCAATCATCCTTGAGTCAAACATTCGACTCCGGCCCACACTTGCAACCCATGACTTAGCAACCAACGGCCCAAGACTCGATGTTCTACCTTTTCACATCGTGGGACTTAGGAATATTCTTTTCCCAATCGTAGTCTTACACTACACTACGCCACACATTATCACGCTATTGCCATGACACTTTTACCGACAATCTTTTTCTCACCTTAGATTATCGAGTCCATCAATCCGATCACATAACTTGCTATGGCTACACGCCAACTTTTACCCAATTGTTTTCAACGATTAAGTTTCGTCGTCCCCGACGCTTATTCTTTCCACATATTTTCCACTTATAAAATCTAAAGTATCACTATACCTTAGTCATTCTTTCCTTTACCATTAGCGTATAATAACATCACGTTATTTATCCGGATTCCCGCCGAATATCCATGTTCCATTTCCAAAGTTTATATTTCGATAATTCTCATCCAAACTAACAATTCATACCAAGATTTAGTACTTCAGTATACCATCATTCTTTTATTGACAACATCTACCATTTTCATGGTTTCCCCCCTTTGACACTACATAGTAGCATCAACCCACATATCCTTACTACATGCGACACACCGGCCCATAATCATTTCCCATGTATGATTTCTATTCACATACTAACCGGGAAGGCTATTCCCGAAATTAAACATCCACATCATACAACTTATCTACAATTTCTATAGGCACCAATTCGTGCAACAATCAAACAATTAAGTCATAATCTCAAATCATTCATTTTACCCAAGATCTCCGAGGTGGCCCTTCCGGGTCAACTCCCCATTCCAAGTCACTTGTGAGTTCATTTCACAACCTCCTGTATCGTGCTCTCCTTCACAAAGTTTCATACAACACATTGTACCGTGTCAACACCTCACCCTTCAATAATGGTGACGTCAAGTCGCCATATCGTTCTTCCTTCATTTGCTACTTTCTAGCACTTACTAAATCTACCGAATCCACCACATCGTGACCTTCGGCTCAAAACTTCCGAATTACACATAGGTTTTACACGCTATGAAGGCCTTATACAACATTATTCAATTTCTTCCGATTAGGTCTTGCTACCTTTTTATGTAGGTAACTTCCACTACGGACTTCGCCAATCGATAACTCTTCCTTCGTACGGGTATTGGAATCATTCCGCCCACCCTCATTCATACGGTTATCAAACGTCTGGTTCACATTCTCATTCATAACTCTTCCCAATTTAGTGGAGTTCATTCACTTTTCACATTCATTCTTTCACCATACTAACGTATCCAACATACAAGATTCAAACGGTCAACTCGACCATCGAAAACAACACAATTAGATCAAAATATGGCATTTCTCACAGGGGCCGACCCTATCATACCAATGCCCTACGGTCTCAAAGGACTCACAATTCATAATTCATAACAACTTCTATAGGTCCCCTAGGTTTAACCCTAAACTTAACATAAAGTCTCAAGGTCAACCTATCGATCTCAAGGAATCTTACATTCCTATTGCTACAGTCTAAGACTAGGAAGGACATCCAACCTAATTCACTTAAACTATAGCTCTGATACCAAGTTGTAACACCCGTATTTTTATAACCTCGTTTTAAATCAATTAAAATACATTTTCCCAATATTTGACATATTGTCCAAAATACAGTTTAACAAAAACTTTAAAACCTTTATCAGAGTATACAAAAATACGGTGTCACCAAGTATATAAAAACCATAGGCAAACGGGATCTACCTACGAGCTCCCGAGCTAAACATATCAAGGCCACTTCTAGTGCAACCTTCTATCACTTCAAACCTGTACCTGAGTACATAGCCACAAAAACAACGTAGTACGTGAGACAAAATAGTCTCGTGAGATGCATGGGTTTTAGACCCCAATAATAATAATCAATTTCACAAATATATATAAACATATATGTATGTACTATATCAATACCGTCCAGTCACCTTAATGTGACCCTATCGATCTCTGCTCTCCTAGCAATCACGTCTAACTATCGGGTTGCCCCCGAACTAGTTAGAATCACATATATATCTAGTTATCGGGTCGCCCCCGAGCTAACTAGAAACAAGGTACCGGCAATAGGATCGCTCACGCTACCGATACCTGCCTTCCCCACCGGAATACGTCCAATGAGTAAGACTACTAACGTGGAAGAGTCGATGGGAATCCACCCAACTGCCCCTCAATCCACACCTCATGATCGGGAGTCGCCCGTATCATCACATCGTCTACTAACGTGGAAGAGTCGATGGGAATCCACCCAACCGCCCCTCAATCCACACTTCATGATCGGGAGTCGCCCGTATCATCACATCGTCTACTAACGTGGAAGAGTCGATGGGAATCCACCCAACTGCCCCTCAATCCACACCTCATGATCGGGAGTCGCCCGTATCATCACATCGTCTACTAACGTGGAAGAGTCGATGGGAATCCACCCAACTGCCCATCAATCCACACCTCATGACCGGGAGTCGCCCGTGACATCACATCAACTCAATCCTACCATAACTCAACAGTTATGTCAATCTAGCTCTCGGCTATCACATCAATCATCAAACAAGTTAGTTATATAATAATAACTATATTTAACTAGTTCAACATAGAGAACGTACCCGTATGGTCCCATGGACCCAATCATAAGCAATCTACACATACTTCTACATCTATGAACCCTAGGAGGTTCATATTCACTTATTTCATAATATACAATTCTTGTCTATCGATACCATAATACTTTTATCTCTTCGTGACCGTAATACTTAATTATTACTAATCACATCATAATCATTTTCATATATATATATTCGTTCATTTCTTTTATTAGTAACTATTACCAATAGGTATTCATTACTTATCAACTCATTTCCAATTGCTTTACTAATACATAATTATTAATAAAGACTCAATATACATTATATTACTCCATAACTTCATTATTATGGTTCCTTAGTAAAGGTTTCACAATTACTTTAGTTTATCATATTTACTTCCAAATTCATCAATCATACTAGACTTATTCTAGTATCACATTACACCTACTTTCTTATCTTTTCAGTCACTATCTTTATCAAAACATTTATTAATAAAGACCCATAACATATCATATGTATTTTCAAAAACCATTTGCTATGTACCCAGTTTAAAAGTCTCATGTACTCACCTTAGCAATAAAGTGCTCCAACCGTATTCTTTACGTCAGCTTCCTTGCTTCACAATTCGGTCAACCTTCCAAGACCTCACCAAATGCCTAATACAATAATCACAAGATTATCAACATCACGTTCTACTACCAATGTGTCCATCTATCTCTAGATAACACTTATTAACACATTTCCCCCAATTATGGTGATTTACCAAACCCTAGGTTTAACCAACCCTTAAGATTCTTACAAATCATAATCATACACTTGTTTCCTTTGATAAAATACCATCTATTAAGCGTATGCATCACTTATATCCCCATAACCCATAACCCCAAGAGCTAGGGTTTCAAACCCATACATCAAAATACATGGATCTAAAGCTACAAAGATCAAGGAGTGAAGATATACCTTTAATCTTCACTTAGGAGTGAAATCTACCCAAGATTCGTGGAGGAATCACTCAAGAACTGCACTAGAGCTCCAAAAATCGCCAAAGAGGTATCTAGGGTTTGAAGATAGCACAAATGGCTGAAAACCCGATTTTAAGGTCTGTCAACAGACTTCGCGTCGCGAACTAATACATCGCGTCGCGAACTATGCGTGCTCAAGGACTTCACGATCGCTACCTGGTCGGGAACTACATCATGATCAATGGCCAATTTCCCTGCCTCGTGTTCGCGAAACGCGAACATAGTTCGCGTCGCGAACTTCACTTATGCAGCAGGCTGCACTTTTTCGTCCTTGTCTCGACCCGGTTTCGTCCATAACTTTCTCATACGGTGTCCAATTGACACGAAACCAATTCCTACGTTCTTTAAACGATTTATCCTATTTATCATATTTTTTATAAATTTATTTATTTACAAATTTCGGGTTGTTACAACTATCTACCCCTTAAAAGGATTCCGTCCTCGGAATCGCTAAGAATTTCAACCCACATACAACCGAGCTTTCCGCTCTCATTCCCTTGTGGTCATTACCATCAAACTTTCCTCATTCCCGTTCCGTTAACATCACATATCCAAACGTTCACTTAACTCCGTTAAGTCCGAACGGTCAAGACCCAAATTTTTTTAACTCATAATACTCAAACGGGTCAAAATTTCACAATTTGACCAAAACACCGACATTCCCTCGACCGATCTTTTCATTCTCATAACAATGGTATAACACAATCATACCATTAACTAGTTGATTTAAACGAATTTCAAACTCTAGCTTTGACCCAACCGATATATCCCGACATTGGTATATCCCCACATTATCTACCCATTGACTTAAGCACAAAGTCAACTATACTTTAACATTTTCCCTTCTCGTCAAGGATCCCATAAATCCTCCTTTCCTTTACAATTGACCTTTAATTTATGATCCATCAACAATCATGTACTCGATTCCCAAATCCAATCTTGACAACACCCAAACGGGTCAAAGTCGTATAATCTGACTACAACTATTTCAACTATTCCATTAATCTTTTCACATACATACAATCGGCACATTATGCCCTCGACATTCACTAACCGTTCATAACGAGAGTCAAAGCCCATCCTTGGCTAAGTCAACCAATCACCAATTGGTCACCCTTGACTTACGTGAAGTCAACCATACTCTTTCAACTAATCAATTTCACACTCACGGCACCATCACTAATATCTCACTTCCGGTTCCACTCATTATTGTCCCCTTAACAATTGCCCCCGCTTTTCCACACTTTCATTTTCTCTCCCAGTTATCCGAGAGTCGTACATTCACATATGGTCACATCGACCTTTACCGATTCTTGACCAACATTTGGTCACTCAAACCATCACTTAGTTTTCTTTCAACTACCCTTGTGTCACATCAACCAATTTCATAATTCTTATTCTCAATTAGCGGAATTAGTTCTCCTATTGCAACAAATTCCACTATTTCATACAAGTTTACCATACTTTGGTTATCGACTGATAATTTGCTCACTAGGAGTTTCTCTTTCCTCCTATTCTATGAATCGTAGCCATCTCCTACACATGCATGTCCTAAATGCAACCCGCATTTCAAACCGAATTCTCATTTACCATAACATAATAGCAATACTCATTAGCCACATGGTTCTACATTCATTATACCCACTCATGAGCACCTACATACATGTATATACATATTTATCCCGCTAGTTCCATCTAAGCACTTCTATTGTGCACACATATACCATCCAATATCTCAATCGTGCACATATACAAACACATGTACACGTCACGCCAATAACATCTAAACATCATCATCATGCACATATACAAACTTATGTATATGTGACACCAATGTCATCTGACATCCAACTTTTCGCATCGTGTAGCCTTGCTACTATCTTACCCATTCGATCATCAACTCGTTCATCATACATTCTAGCACCTTTCCCACCAAAATCACATTATTATTTTCTTTCCCATTCACATGTCTCCCATTGGGCATACAACTTAGCACATTTCATATAATATTATCCTTCCACTATTATATGCCTTCCAACGCCATCACAAAAAGCACATGCATTGTACCCCGCGGGTAACTAATAAAATCTCGTTTCGCTTACACATTAACCGCCGTTAATCGGTTCATTTCCTTAACAATTCCCGAGTCTTTTGACACCGCCGGAGTAGTTACCACTACATTCCATTAGGCATAATTCGCCGGTAAATTTCAATCATCCTTGAGTCAAACATTCGACTCCGGCCCACACTTGCAACCCATGACTTAGCAACCAACGGCCCAAGACTCGATGTTCTACCTTTTCACATCGTGGGACTTAGGAATATTCTTTTCCCAATCGTAGTCTTACACTACACTACGCCACACATTATCACGCTATTGCCATGACACTTTTACCGACAATCTTTTTCTCACCTTAGATTATCGAGTCCATCAATCCGATCACATAACTTGCTATGGCTACACGCCAACTTTTACCCAATTGTTTTCAACGATTAAGTTTCGTCGTCCCCGACGCTTATTCTTTCCACATATTTTCCACTTATAAAATCTAAAGTATCACTATACCTTAGTCATTCTTTCCTTTACCATTAGCGTATAATAACATCACGTTATTTATCCGGATTCCCGCCGAATATCCATGTTCCATTTCCAAAGTTTATATTTCGATAATTCTCATCCAAACTAACAATTCATACCAAGATTTAGTACTTCAGTATACCATCATTCTTTTATTGACAACATCTACCATTTTCATGGTTTCCCCCCTTTGACACTACATAGTAGCATCAACCCACATATCCTTACTACATGCGACACACCGGCCCATAATCATTTCCCATGTATGATTTCTATTCACATACTAACCGGGAAGGCTATTCCCGAAATTAAACATCCACATCATACAACTTATCTACAATTTCTATAGGCACCAATTCGTGCAACAATCAAACAATTAAGTCATAATCTCAAATCATTCATTTTACCCAAGATCTCCGAGGTGGCCCTTCCGGGTCAACTCCCCATTCCAAGTCACTTGTGAGTTCATTTCACAACCTCCTGTATCGTGCTCTCCTTCACAAAGTTTCATACAACACATTCTACCGTGTCAACACCTCACCCTTCAATAATGGTGACGTCAAGTCGCCATATCGTTCTTCCTTCATTTGCTACTTTCTAGCACTTACTAAATCTACCGAATCCACCACATCGTGACCTTCGGCTCAAAACTTCCGAATTACACATAGGTTTTACACGCTATGAAGGCCTTATACAACATTATTCAATTTCTTCCGATTAGGTCTTGCTACCTTTTTATGTAGGTAACTTCCACTACGGACTTCGCCAATCGATGACTCTTCCTTCGTACGGGTATTGGAATCATTCCGCCCACCCTCATTCATACGGTTATCAAACGTCTGGTTCACATTCTCATTCATAACTCTTCCCAATTTAGTGGAGTTCATTCACTTTTCACATTCATTCTTTCACCATACTAACGTATCCAACATACAAGATTCAAACGGTCAACTCGACCATCGAAAACAACACAATTAGATCAAAATATGGCATTTCTCACCTGTACCTGAGTACATAGCCACAAAAACAACGTAGTACGTGAGACAAAATAGTCTCGTGAGATGCATGGGTTTTAGACCCCAATAATAATAATCAATTTCACAAATATATATAAACATATATGTATGTACTATATCAATACCGTCCAGTCACCTTAATGTGACCCTATCGATCTCTGCTCTCCTAGCAATCACGTCTAACTATCGGGTTGCCCCCGAACTAGTTAGAATCACATATATATCTAGTTATCGGGTCGCCCCCGAGCTAACTAGAAACAAGGTACCGGCAATAGGATCGCTCACGCTACCGATACCTGCCTTCCCCACCGGAATACGTCCAATGAGTAAGACTACTAACGTGGAAGAGTCGATGGGAATCCACCCAACTGCCCCTCAATCCACACCTCATGATCGGGAGTCGCCCGTATCATCACATCGTCTACTAACGTGGAAGAGTCGATGGGAATCCACCCAACCGCCCCTCAATCCACACTTCATGATCGGGAGTCGCCCGTATCATCACATCGTCTACTAACGTGGAAGAGTCGATGGGAATCCACCCAACTGCCCCTCAATCCACACCTCATGATCGGGAGTCGCCCGTATCATCACATCGTCTACTAACGTGGAAGAGTCGATGGGAATCCACCCAACTGCCCATCAATCCACACCTCATGACCGGGAGTCGCCCGTGACATCACATCAACTCAATCCTACCATAACTCAACAGTTATGTCAATCTAGCTCTCGGCTATCACATCAATCATCAAACAAGTTAGTTATATAATAATAACTATATTTAACTAGTTCAACATAGAGAACGTACCCGTATGGTCCCATGGACCCAATCATAAGCAATCTACACATACTTCTACATCTATGAACCCTAGGAGGTTCATATTCACTTATTTCATAATATACAATTCTTGTCTATCGATACCATAATACTTTTATCTCTTCGTGACCGTAATACTTAATTATTACTAATCACATCATAATCATTTTCATATATATATATATATTCGTTCATTTCTTTTATTAGTAACTATTACCAATAGGTATTCATTACTTATCAACTCATTTCCAATTGCTTTACTAATACATAATTATTAATAAAGACTCAATATACATTATATTACTCCATAACTTCATTATTATGGTTCCTTAGTAAATGTTTCACAATTACTTTAGTTTATCATATTTACTTCCAAATTCATCAATAATACTAGACTTATTCTAGTATCACATTACACCTACTTTCTTATCTTTTCAGTCACTATCTTTATCAAAACATTTATTAATAAAGACCCATAACATATCATATGTATTTTCAAAAACCATTTGCTATGTACCCAGTTTAAAAGTCTCATGTACTCACCTTAGCAATAAAGTGCTCCAACCGTATTCTTTACGTCAGCTTCCTTGCTTCACAATTCGGTCAACCTTCCAAGACCTCACCAAATGCCTAATACAATAATCACAAGATTATCAACATCACGTTCTACTACCAATGTGTCCATCTATCTCTAGATAACACTTATTAACACATTTCCCCCAATTATGGTGATTTACCAAACCCTAGGTTTAACCAACCCTTAAGATTCTTACAAATCATAATCATACACTTGTTTCCTTTGATAAAATACCATCTATTTGCATCACTTATATCCCCATAACCCATAACCCCAAGAGCTATGGTTTCAAACCCATACATCAAAATACATGGATCTAAAGCTACAAAGATCAAGGAGTGAAGATATACCTTTAATCTTCACTTAGGAGTGAAATCTACCCAAGATTCGTGGAGGAATCACTCAAGAACTGCACTAGAGCTCCAAAAATCGCCAAAGAGGTATCTAGGGTTTGAAGATAGCACAAATGGCTGAAAACCCGATTTTAAGGTCTGTCAACAGACTTCGCGTCGCGAACTAATACATCGCGTCGCGAACTATGCGTGCTCAAGGACTTCACGATAGCTACCTGGTCGGGAACTACATCATGATCAATGGCCAATTTCCCTGCCTCGTGTTCGCGAAACGCGAACATAGTTCGCGTCGCGAACTTCACTTATGCAGCAGGCTGCACTTTTTCGTCCTTGTCTCGACCCGGTTTCGTCCATAACTTTCTCATACGGTGTCCAATTGACACGAAACCAATTCCTACGTTCTTTAGACGATTTATCCTTATTTATCATATTTTTTATAAATTTATTTATTTACAAATTTCGGGTTGTTACATCTTTCCGCTTCTCACATAATGTCTTAACCTACATTCATACATAACATGTAGCTTAACATGATTAGTTCAAATAACTATGCACCATAACTAACACAACATCAAATCTTTGAGCTTTTCTTGATTAAATTATTTTGATTAATAGAAGAATAATCAGATCAACAAAATCCTATAACTTTTTTGCGTTTATTTCTCTATGCACATGACGTCAAACAATGTGCATAGATACAAAACTCAACACAATATGGAGGACTCTCACAGTATGGATAAATTGAGCAGCTGGCTGATGATTGACAGACTTCTACAAACGCCAAATTTCAACTTGAGAATAAACGGAAGACAACTACAGTATAAAAATTCAGTCAAATTCAATTCGAGAACTATCATGATTAAAACCCTAACGAAAAATCCAATACAAATTCACAGTCAAATTCACGAATTCAATACAAATTCACAGTCAAATCCACAGACACCCTAAATTCAAATTCACAGTCACCCTAACGATTAAACGGGTCAAATTCACATTAAAAAAAATAATAACAAAAATTCACATTCAAATTCACAGTCACCCTAACGAACATCTAACCAACAGAAACAGTATTACTTACCTCAAATTAGTTATCGTTGCTGGAGATTTCAAATCCGAAAATCTGTATTTCGAATCGGGATATGCGTTTTTCGAATCGTATGGAATTGTAAATCAGTGTTCGGCCGATGTGCTATATTTATATATCTGTCTTTCGAACCAAGCTTTAAGAAACCGAGGAGCCGTTTGCAGAAGGAAGAACGTGGTTGAAGCAAACGAGGAAATTGTAGAATCAAGGAGCCTTAATACGACGGACGAGAGAGATGTAGGAATCGAGGAGGCAATCGTTTACCCATCAGCAGGCCTCCTGGCATTTTTGAGTAGAAATCGAGGAGGCAAACAATGGTCGAATAGGAACGTCTGTGGTGGCGTGATGGGTTAGCCAGTTAGGGAATAGGGATTCAATATGCTGCTACGTTATAGGCTAATCACTGCCCGTGTATTTAGTGTTTAATAGGTATAAGTTTAGAAATGAAAACAGCTCCTCCTTTAGTTCAGATGGTTTGGGTCGTACTGGTTATGACCCCTTGGTCGCAGGTTCGAAACTTGTCTCTGTCTTTTTTTTATGAATGTAAGAGATTCTATAATTAGAAATTATTTGGCTGAATTTTGAGAATGCTATTTAGGGAAAGGTCCTAAATGCATTATAAGATAGTAGAGATAGTAGGCTCTTTACGGTTCATAAAGTTTATTAAAATTCATAATATAGATTAGTTAAGTGAATTGGCTAGCAAATTCGGTGGTTGGTGTAGTGGCGCGTGTTCAATTCTTACAACATACTTACTAACTTTTTTTTTTTTTTTTTTGAATGGCACCTAAACTACTCCACTTCGCCCCGATCCTTTTGATCATAGGCAACACCTTATACACCAAATATCACTAGGCTACAAGACCTTGAGTACATACTTAATTACTTATTCCATTATCTTTTTTATGCTTTGACCATGTGGGTGGGGGAATTGCTGCTCTATCATTGATCTATACATTAATTTTTGTTAGGTCACAACAACCCTGTTTTAATGTTAATTGATAGAATATTATACTTAGAGAAATATTAGAGTGATAACACAAGAATATAGTCAATGTATAAATCCACTAAGTGTGGCTTGTTGCGGAATAACAAGACCACTGATCAATTACAAAGATATGAAAGTGTAAAGTGAATTGGTGAGTTCTCCTTTGCAAGATGATCTCTATTTATAATGATATAGAGATCTTACATAATGGGCAAAGGAGTAACCAAAGGACTAAACTAGGCAAATGACTAAGATCAAGGGAATTGATCTTAGTCCGTTACAAAATGTAACTCAGTCCTTCTACTCAGTCCTTGTACTCAGTATCACTATCTGATACTGAGTACTGATACTGAGTTCCAATATTGATCACTCAGTATCAGACCTAAACTTAGCTATATTATTCTACATATTATTCAAGACTAGTCTAGGTTGTTTTTGTTATCTTAAGATCCAAAGGGGCAAGGTTTTTTGCCTTAACAATCTCCCCCTATCTAATGATAACAAAACAAACACAAAGAGATCAACAAAAAAATGAGCTACAGGCTGCAAAGTCTTCTTCTTTTAGTCTTTGTTGATTGACTCAAACTCGTAGAAGACTTCTTTCTTCACATGGATGAACTCTTCTCTTTTCTTCAGTTCATCTTGCATGTTGTTTAGTACAGCAACTATCTTCTTTCTAAACCAAGCATCTTCTCTCTTGGTTATCATCCATTTAAGGCCCACCAAATGGCTGATAGGAGCTGTTGCCAAATCTGCTTCAGTAATGAAGCACTCCCTGTCATCTGAGTCAGTATACATATATCCAGATATTGGATATATGGTACTCTTTTGATCCTGAAATATAAGGTTAGAGGGAACAGTATATGTGGGAATTATTCTGAAAGTATTAAGGCACTCAGGTTTGTTGTTCTTCATAGCTTCAGTCATCACACTGAGTGCCCTGTATTCTGCTGCAAAGAATTCCTTTTTCATAGCATATAGCAGATACAGCCCAGATTTCATCCATCATCACTTGGGCTTCAGAGGATCTTGAGGGCATCTCCTTTATCAGTCTAGCAGTCTTTATCCAATCTTGAAGTCTCATATTTTGGATGTCATGGAGGAAAAACTTCATTGGAGGACTGACTGGCCCAGTGCACGTTGCAACAATTGATCTATCAACAGTTTTGACCTTTATTTTGTTGACGAATTCATTTAGCCAGTATATGTCTCTTACAGTTAGAAATGCTTTATTCCTCAGCATACACATCCTTGTTTCCCTATATCTTGTTCTTTGTGCCACAATGTTCCAATACTGTTCAAGTAATTCATCTCCAGTTCTTTTTATAGTATGAGATCTTCTTGGAACATCTTCAGACTCATATTCAGGTTCTTCCTTAACAGGGAAGAATTTATGGGCCTCAATCTCATCCTCAGCATCACTCTTTTCCTCAGTAAACTGAGCAGATCTCCTAGGTCTTGAGATCAGAGGAGCTGGATCTTGTTCTTCACTATATTCTGAGGACATAACCACATTTGTCATTCTTCTGGTTATTGGTCTTCTAGAAATTCTAGAAGGTCCTTCAGCTTGAGGTGAGATAGGTTTTCTTGTATGCTCTTCATCATCTGAGAATGTAACACCCTAAAATTTACAAGATTTTTAAAATTTTTAAATACAAAATTAAAATCAAAGGTCCTATAAATAAAGCTCCGGTATAAATATTTAACATTTAAAAATGTATTTATTGCGGAAATAGTTAAAAATAAAATGAAGTGTTTTAAAATATTAATTGCTGTCCACATCAGTAACGAAACGATACAGCGGTCAACCGTCCACCTTCTCCTTTCCTTTGCTGGTACCTGAAACAATGTGGGGGAAAGTTTGGGTCAGCTGGGGAAGCTGAGTGAATAATTCTCAAAATGCAAACAATCATAACATACAACACATGAGGGCACATCGGTGTACTCCTACTCAGAATCTACTCGATTAATTACTCAGATTTATTTCTCAGATTTTATTTCTCAGATTTATTTCTCAGATTTTATTACTCAGATTTTAATTTATATAGCGCGCTTGTGTGATTTGGGACGAGAGATCAACATCGCCCCTCCTCACACCTCAGATAGGCATAAGCCAAAAACTCAGACGGGAGTGATCCCAAAACTCAGACGGGAATAATCCCAAAACTCAGACGGGAATAATCCCAAAACTCAGACGGGAATAATCCCAAAACTCAGACGGGAGGTGATCCCAGGCATATAGCCAAAAACTCAGACGTGTGTTATTATGTTTTATTATCTCTTTAACATAATTATCTCAGATGCCCTAGCAAGTAGTAGCACAGAATGACCCTGTGCCGAGCTCGGTTACCCAGGCACAATGTCTCAGATTAAAATAAATCAACAGCTGCTCAGATACTCAGATAGCATGTCAAACTCAGTTAACAAATCAAACTCAGATAGCGGATCAAACTCAGATAACAATTATGGTGCAAGAAATGTAACACATAAGTCATGCATGTACAACGTTAAAACTGAATACACGGTGAGAATACTCACCTCGAGAAACGTAAGCTCCAAAGGATTCCCGACAGTCAAAGGTACAACACGTTGTCTCCTAGGCGGTCCTAAAACCAAAAACGAAACCCTGAATTAAAATTCTACCCGAGGGCTTATTTCAGAAAGGTGGCAGCATCCGTCAGTCTCACGGAAACTGCCATAACTCCTAAACGGCTCATTAGATTTATCCCATATTTTTACCATGGAAAGTAGACAACCAGAACTACATATCTCTGTGAGACGGTCACTGGCCAAAACAGACTCTAAGTGTCTCGAAAGAGTGATGCAAGACAGGCATGTCGCACAGGTCATTTTCCTAACAGCAGCATACTAAATTGACTATAATTTTTAAACCGTAAATCGGATTGGCGAGAGGATTGCGGCGTTGGAAAGCTAACTCAGAAAACAAGTGACATCAAGGGCCAAAAATCCAGAAACGTATTTTAAGTGTGGTAAAAATAGTCCCGAAGTCGGAGGACAGATTCTGATACAATTCAGCATATTAACTAAAACTCGTTTTTAAAACCCGACACAACCCGTTTATTCCCGAGGCACCCGAAAATTCCAAGGCTCATTTTAAAATTCAGAATCTGTTTACCTTTTACTTACTCTTTTATTAAAACATATTTGGGTCTAGGAAACCAAGAACCTTAAGGTTCGGTTTCCGGGTTTTTCGGTCAACAAAATGACTAGTTCTCAACAAACGGTTTTCACCCCGTTTCCCGACATTAAACCAAATCAATTCAGTAATGCCAAAGACAAATTCATGATGCCAGGCTCGACCAAAACAGCCCCGGTATGGATAATTTGACAAAACGGATAGATTAACGACTAATCTAACTCTAGCTCGATTATGGAATAACATGAACGAAAATTAACACCAACAACGAAACCCAAAACCCGAGCCCTCTCAATACAGAACGGCCATCTAACTAAGCTAAACAATACAGGTTAGTTCTCGAGTTGAACAACAAAAAGAGTGGATCAATGGACAAGAATTATACCGAAACAATTACGGAGATCGGCTAGGAATGCTTGCTTGAAACTCTGGCTCGAGATCACGCACGAATAATTAAACGAAAGGTTAGACTACCGAAACGGTACACGGAATCTAGCTTGGCGTCTGCTCGACCACCACCTACACCTGGAGTCGAGGTTCTGCTCGAATCAAAACGAGACAAACACCACTGCTCGGTCTTCTTTATCTTCACGCCAAAACTCACATGTTATAACATCTTAAAATTCTTGTGTCTTTGCTTGACTGGTTCACTACCACCGATTGCCACTAAACCAATTGAGAATAAGAAAGCTGCTCAATTAATTAAGTGCCACCTCATGCTTGCACCTTGCTCCGCTAATGCACCACGTAGTACAAGAATAAAAGGAAATGCCACCTCCTGCCTGCTTATCTTACCGATGGACGATACACAAGAAACCATTTACTCCCGGAATGGATGCTTGATTCTTGCTGCTCAATTAATTAATCAGTGACACCTACGGACCTCTTCTCCTCCTTCGATCAACAGAAAGATAGCAACGTTTTTGGTAGGAGATGCTCTGCTTCGATAGCTACAAAACGGGAATGAAGGGAGACACTAGTTCGGCCGATTAGGGTATAGGCTAGGCGTAGGATATTCGTCTTACTGATTAAGGAATTGGCAAGGCCCCAAGCCCAACACTTAGTCTTTGGGCTGGACTCGATCACTCATCTTGGGCTTTAATGTTGAATGAAATAACAAAGAGGGGTTCGGCCTCAACAATTTACTCTCCTAAATATTTCACACAATTCGCCACCCGATAGATAAAACTCAATGATATCTAGACATAAATAAAATACAACTTGAATGATAAATAAACGAGACGTCACACCGTCAATTATATTAATCAGATACACATTGTCACGAAACGTCACATAATTGCTGTATACTCAGCTTGACACCAATAAAATTGCATTTTAAATTATTATTTAATTCACTCAAATTTCAGGACGTTACAACTCAACTCCACTTAAAATAGACTTCGTCCCCGAAGTCATGGCTCGGAAGAAACTCATGGTAGTAATCTCGCGTCTCAACTCATACTCGCCAATGTCACACGTCCTCAAATAAGGAAAGAAAACAAAGTGATAAGGTTAGGAATGAAAAGGAAATCATCAGGGTGACCTACGACATGCATACTCAAATGGAAAAGAAGAATAAAGCGATAAAGTTATGAATAGGAAGGAACTCTTCATGGTGGATTTACTTAATAGGAAATGAACTCCAGATCACATGAGTACTCATACAATTATCCGCCTCTAGTGGCGCAAAACGATAAGGCTAAAAGAAATGGGGTCAGGATGCTCACTATGGATCTTCGTATGCAAAGAAAATATTGATAATGAGCATAAAATACACCACGATACTCTACTGAAGGCGTCTTCTTGCTCTCGCATTCGGATACAGTTGTTGCACTCAGCGATTACCGTCGCGTTGAATCACCGATTCAACTCCACTTGGAAAATTACTATTGATTTGTTGACGATACCAGATGCTCAACGTAGTACTAGGTCATCCAAACCATTTGCACAATCACACTCGGATCTCTCATGACGATAACAAGTTTTTATGGAAAATTTCCTTCCCGTACAACTCCATCAAATGACCACTTACACATTTTAGCAATAGGTAAAAATTTCATTATCGACAATTTATCACCAAAATAACTCGGAAGGTCCTCTACTCTTTGGGTCAACAGTTTGTTAACAGCATAATAAATAATTTAGCGGTTTACACCATTATCAATTAATATAAAAACCATGCAAATAAATCACAAGGAATATACATGTCACACAGATTTCTCATATACTCAGGTATATAACTCCAAAATATGGTCTGGAAATATAACTCAGAAGTCCCACTCAGAAATAAACTCAAAACATATCTCAGGAGTATAACTCGAAAATCTTAACTCAGAAGCAAACCCAAAACTCTAACTCAGTAACAACTCATAAGGTAATAATATTTACAAGTAATAGCATTAGGTATAAATCACCTTTCTCCTCATTCTTATTACTACTCGCGTGTTCCAATTTACTAGCTTATAATACTTGGAATGGTATACTCTCTCTCAACCGTGTTATTGGTTCTCAAAATAACTCTTCTTTAACATTAAATTGTTATCTTACTCTATTAGGTTTGCATATTACCGATATTGATAACCCCTTAAATAGCTCAAATTAACGATCTTGTCATTTAATTCCCTTTAATAGGTTCTCATTCTATTACATTTAGTGGTTTCTCGATAATATTTTAATAGATGTTTTCTCATTCATCTAGTTTAACGATCCTTTAATAAACCGTTTCACTGATTTTACACAATTTAAAATGTCTCTTAATTATTTTGACCATATATACTCATTAATTTCATGTTACCCACTAAAAATTCCAATTAAATTTCATACTCTTATTTATAATGATTTCTCGTTACTCAAATTGCGAATTAATTCCTTAGTTCCCATTTACTCAATTCGCAGTTACACTTTATTCTAAATCTTACGGTTTACTCATGGTTCATCAATTCAGCACATTCTCGTCTTTTCGAAATTTCTCGTAAGTTCAATATAAATTTATTGAATAGTTGTTCTCATCTCAAGTTTAATAATTATTCATAAATAGAGTTTTCTCATATAATTTTATAATACTTCAAAACTCATAACACTTTATAATACCTCAAAAATTTGAATAAAACTTCCCGTTAATTTAATACTTTTCTCTTTTGACTCATTTTATTAATTTGCTTATGTAACTTGATTTGTTAAATTTCTTATAACTCAAAATTACTCCATAATTAATCAAAATAAAATTTTATCATTTAGCTCGTTTTAATAATAACTCATTACAGCAAATTACCGATCTCATCTTAACTCATTTTCCTCAAAATTTCATTGTAGTAGTTTCCTCATATTCGACTCATTAATAAGTTCTCATCACTTTAATTTAATGATTTCTCATTATCACATTTATGACCACCTAAGAATAAGTATACTGACTTATTTTGTATATAATTGTAGTATTACAACTTCCCTTTTGCACGATATTCCTTCAACCCAATTAACTTGATTTATTAAATTCTCCAGTAAACCCGATCTATCATTTTATTGTAAACTCTATAATTACCCATGGAATAACTTTAATTATTCTCAACTGCTTGATTTGATAGTTACTCTTATAATTTATTTGATCAATTATATGTATCTAGATTTCGCACTTTAAATTCATACCAACAAAATCTCTCTGCATAAGCATCGTGCTCATAGAAATACATACCGATAATTATTTTATTTTATTTTTTTGAAATTTCCCTTTTTACTCCTACTCAACTCCACTTGGAGAAAACTCGTCCTGGAGTTTGGCACTAGAATTCTCTATTATGATAACATAAACCACATATACTCACTCAAGCAAATAACATGCATAAAATAATTTCACAATAACAAGCATTGGTCCATCGATCCCTTCAAAATTTCCCCATAACCAACCAAAAGTTCGGTGTGTACGATAATATGGGCCCTCTATTACTTTCGACACCTCCTTCTGTTTGGCCACGAGTCAATCCCAAAGTTTACAACTTCCCACATATAAACCCACCAACAAATCACACTCAGAAGAAAGGAATTTTAATCACACTCAGGAGAAAGGAAGTTTATTTGCAATATCTGATAAATACAGATATGCACTCAACAGTGCATACTCAAAATCTCATAACCATTACTCAGAAAATCATGCGTACATTTAATCTCGTACGCGATACTCGGATAACTCAGATTCATAGAAATATTTCCACTTAGTTATTTTCACAATACAAATCTCCTTTTTAAACTTTTCATTTGGACATGCCATTTATCATTCCTCATAAATATAACTTATATCCCCTTCACAGTTATATTGAATTTATTGTAATTTGTGAGCATGTCTATTAATATCTTTTTTTTTTCTTTCAGAGTTCTCAGTTATTGCGTTCCTCGATTAATTTGATTCAATTTATCGCTCTTTTAACTCGTTTTTAAATAAATCATCATCAAATTGATGACGTTAGCTTTCTCTTAATCCTCTTATATAATTACTCTTAAGATGAGCTTCAATAATATCTGATTAATTTGACTCAGCAATTCCTCAATTAATTAGTCTATTAAACTTACATAATTTATTATAAGCTATCAGTGTGAACTCATTAATCTATCACTTAACTTGTCATCCACATTTAGTTTTGCACTCGGCAATTTAACCTACTTACTCGAAATATTTTTCCCATTTTATCTCAATTTAATGATTCTTAATTAAATACTAACTTGCTGACTTTAATATGGAATCTGCTTACTATTATATCTCGTGATTCGTTGTATTCACGAAAATTTTAATTTCTCTTTTAGATAACTTCTCTTTTAACCCTGATCAATAATTCTCTTTTAGATCCTGTTAATAATTCTCGTTAGCTAAATGTAATTATTTCCCATTTTATTGACTTAATAATTCTTTCTTTTACTCAACTTGGTAAATCTTCTAAAAAAAATATTCTCAATCAATTTGGTTTACTAATCTCTGATTTACTCGTTTTAATTGTCTCAATCTATTAAGTGTTTTCTCCCATATGAAAGATTTTAATATGCTCCCAATACGAATATTAATTACTCCTCTTTAATGTTAATAATTTCCTCATTTCTCATTACACAGCTTATAGATCTTATATAATAAATTAATATCCCCTTATTACACTTTTGGTTCGAATGTCTCAGAATTTATAAAATTTCACCTCAACTCTAATAGGTGTTCCTCTAACTTGAAACTTTTATTATTTTCTCATTAGTATTAGTATTTATAATTTTACATTTCTCCAGTATATATTTTTCATATATATAAATATAGAACTCTAAGAATAGAAATCGAAATTATGCTCAAATTAAGCTCTAAATTATTCACAAAATTATGGAATCTCATAATAGTATATCTATATACATATTTGTTTAGCCATACCATCACAAGTAATTCTCTCAGGATATAAACCAAAAATTCTCAGAATATGCTACTCGTCTATACTCAGAATATAGCAAAATCTCAATTAAATAATACTCTTAAATATTACCGGCAGTAGGAAGCGAGAGGTCGACGTGACATGTTGTACGTTCGACGTGGAAACTTTTTCTCAGAAAAATATTTGACTCTTTTCTCGTTTGAAAAACTCGATACTCAAACTTGAGTTTGAATTCGCCCCTTGCGAACCCAAATCCCTCAAGTCAGAGCTCTGATACCAACTTGTAACACCCTAAAATTTACAAGATTTTTAAAATTTTTAAATACAAAATTAAAATCAAAGGTCCCATAAATAAAGCTCCGGTATAAATATTTAACATTTAAAAATGTATTTATTGCGGAAATAGTTAAAAATAAAATGAAGTGTTTTAAAATATTAATTGCTGTCCACATCAGTAACGAAACGATACAGCGGTCAACCGTCCACCTTCTCCTTTCCTTTGCTGGTACCTGAAACAATGTGGGGGAAAGTTTGGGTCAGCTGGGGAAGCTGAGTGAATAATTCTCAAAATGCAAACAATCATAACATACAACACATGAGGGCACATCGGTGTACTCCTACTCAGAATCTACTCGATTAATTACTCAGATTTATTTCTCAGATTTTATTTCTCAGATTTATTTCTCAGATTTTATTACTCAGATTTTAATTTATATAGCGCGCTTGTGTGATTTGGGACGAGAGATCAACCTCGCCCCTCCTCACACCTCAGATAGGCATAAGCCAAAAACTCAGACGGGAGTGATCCCAAAACTCAGACGGGAATAATCCCAAAACTCAGACGGGAATAATCCCAAAACTCAGACGGGAATAATCCCAAAACTCAGACGGGAGGTGATCCCAGGCATATAGCCAAAAACTCAGATGTGTGTTATTATGTTTTATTATCTCTTTAACATAATTATCTCAGACGCCCTAGCAAGTAGTAGCACAGAATGACCCTGTGCCGAGCTCGGTTACCCAGGCACAATGTCTCAGATTAAAATAAATCAACAGCTGCTCAGATACTCAGATAGCATGTCAAACTCAGATAACAAATCAAACTCAGATAGCGGATCAAACTCAGATAACAATTATGGTGCAAGAAATGTAACACATAAGTCATGCATGTACAACGTTAAAACTGAATACACGGTGAGAATACTCACCTCGAGAAACGTAAGCTCCAAAGGATTCCCGACAGTCAAAGGTACAACACGTTGTCTCCTAGGCGGTCCTAAAACCAAAAACGAAACCCTGAATTAAAATTCTACCCGAGGGCTTATTTCAGAAAGCTGGCAGCATCCGTCAGTCTCACGGAAACTGCCATAACTCCTAAACGGCTCATTAGATTTATCCCATATTTTTACCATGGAAAGTAGACAACCAGAACTACATATCTCTGTGAGACGGTCACTGGCAAAAACAGACTCTGAGTGTCTAGAAAGAGTGATGCAAGACAGGAATGTCGCACAGGTCATTTTCCTAACAGCAGCATACTAAATTGACTATAACTTTTAAACCGTAAATCGGATTGGCGAGAGGGTTGCGGCGTTGGAAAGCTAACTCAGAAAACAAGTGACCAGCGCGGGCCAAAAATCCAAAAACGTATTTTAAGTGTGGTAAAAACAGTCCCGAAGTCGGAGGACAGATTCTGATACAATTCAGCATATTAACTAAAACTCGTTTTTAAAACCCGACACAACCCGTTTATTCCCGAGGCACCCGAAAATTCCAAGGCTCATTTTAAAATTCAGAATCTGTTTACCTTTTACTTACTCTTTTATTAAAACATATTTGGGTCTAGGAAACCAAGAACCTTAAGGTTCGGTTTCCGGGTTTTTCGGTCAACAAAATGACTAGTTCTCAACAAATGGTTTTCACCCCGTTTCCCGACATTAAACCAAATCAATTCAGTAATGCCAAAGACAAATTCATGATGCCAGGCTCGACCAAAACAGCCCCGGTATGGATAATTTGACAAAACGGATAGATTAACGACTAATCAAACTCTAGCTCGATTATGGAATAACATGAACGAAAATTAACACCAACAACGAAACCCAAAACCCGAGCCCTCTCAATACAGAACGGCCATCTAACTAAGCTAAACAATACAGGTTAGTTCTCGAGTTGAACAACAAAAAGAGTGGATCAATGGACAAGAATTATACCGAAACAATTACGGAGATCGGCTAGGAATGCTTGCTTGAAACTCTGGCTCGAGATCACGCACGAATAATTAAACGAAAGGTTAGACTACCGAAACGGTACACGGAATCTAGCTTGGCGTCTGCTCGACCACCACCTACACCTGGAGTCGAGGTTCTGCTCGAATCAAAACGAGACAAACACCACTGCTCGGTCTTCTTTATCTTCACGCCAAAACTCACATGTTATAACATCTTAAAATTCTTGTGTCCTTGCTTGACTGGTTCACTACCACCGATTGCCACTAAACCAATTGAGAATAAGAAAGCTGCTCAATTAATTAAGTGCCACCTCATGCTTGCACCTTGCTCCGCTAATGCACCACGTAGTACAAGAATAAAAGGAAATGCCACCTCCTGCCTGCTTATCTTACCGATGGACGATACACAAGAAACCATTTACTCCCGGAATGGATGCTTGATTCTTGCTGCTCAATTAATTAATCCGTGACACCTACGGACCTCTTCTCCTCCTTCGATCAACAGAAAGATAGCAACGTTTTTGGTAGGAGATGCTCTGCTTCGATAGCTACAAAACGGGAATGAAGGGAGACACTAGTTCGGCCGATTAGGGTATAGGCTAGGCGTAGGATATTCGTCTTACTGATTAAGGAATTGGCAAGGCCCCAAGCCCAACACTTAGTCTTTGGGCTGGACTCGATCACTCATCTTGGGCTTTAATGTTGAATGAAATAACAAAGAGGGGTTCGGCCTCAACAATTTACTCTCCTAAATATTTCACACAATTCGCCACCCGATAGATAAAACTCAATGATATCTAGACATAAATAAAATACAACTTGAATGATAAATAAACGAGACGTCACACCGTCAATTATATTAATCAGATACACATTGTCACGAAACGTCACATAATTGCTGTATACTCAGCTTGACACCAATAAAATTGCATTTTAAATTATTATTTAATTCACTCAAATTTCAGGACGTTACAGAGAATGATGATGAAGAGGTTTCTTTATTTGCTTCATCCAGTGCAAAGTTTAAAAATTCTTCTGATGCCACTGGATGTTCTTCATCTTCATCATCAGCAATAGGCCAGATGAAAGGCCTGTAGACCACAATTTGCAATTTGTTTTCTTCTTGAGCAGATGGCTCAGTATAAGCTTGCTATGGTTGGTCAGTATGAGTCTACCCCTGAGCAGATGGCTCAAGTGGGTCTTGAACTTGTAATGCTGACCTAGTTCTTTGTCTTCTTCTCTCATACCGAATCCGAAGTGGCTCAGTATGAGGGCTTTCCTGATGTTGTTGTTGTTGTTGTGGAGGTTGATCTTCATTCAATTTTCTTCTTTTCTCCCCCTGAGCAGATGGCTCAGTTTGATCAACCTCAGTATCTCTTGGTCTCTTCTCCCCCTTTTTGTTATCATTTGATGAGGAGGGAAGAGGATCAGTATCACCACCCATGTCCCCTTCAGGTTGTTCAAGAGTAGGGGAGGGCATGGGCTCAGTTGCAGCATCAGTATCACCAGCACCTCCTTCACCTTCTCCTTCTTCATTGTGGTCACCATGTGAAAATGGTGGAGTTTGTGGAGGCGGATGTGGTTGTTGAAGTAGTGAGACTGACTGTTTTATTGAGTCAATGTCACTACTCATCTTGTCCATTCTGGCCAGTATTATATTTTGAGTATGTTGGATAGCCAGAATTTGCTGCATGATTGCTTGCAGAGTCACTTGGTCTCCTGCAGCCTGTGATGCCTGAATGCCCTGCACAGATGGTGCTAAAGAAACAAAAAAAAAATTAAAACTGGTTAGAAAGAAAGGTTTATCAAATAGAATTGTGGTGTTGGTTAATTCTATAATCATATAAACAGAGTTTGTGAAGTCTGTATTTCATCTGGTTTAGGATGAAATATTGTGGACTTGTGCATAGCATGTGTAAGAAGATTTTAGTAAAAGTGAGTGTATAAATTTAAGTGGCTCAGTATAGGATAATTCACATTTACTAAAAGGTTTGGGTTTGGGTATTCGAAGCCTGGGATGTGCTTCTTGTTATTTTCAATGTTTATCACTCGGTATTAGAGTGATAACAGAAATGTGGCTAAACCCCATGGAAAATTTTTGGATTTTGTGGCTTAAGGGTTTGTGATCATTTCTTGAATCATGCTATCCAACTCAAAAATAAGTTGGACATGATTCAAGCAGCACCAGTGGGTGTCAGTGTGACATCAACCACCATTGTCTCTTTAAATGTTGAGACAACTATAGACTGACAATGATCAATTGTGTGCTCAGTATATGAATTTTGCATAGCAGCAGTGGGCTAGCTATGTTGGCCATAAAAGGATATATATTTGAAAGATCGTGTGAGACTTTGGTCAGTATTGAGTTGGTACTGGCCAATACTTAGTCTCTATTTGGAAATGAAATATATATATATAAGTTTAAGGGCTTTTTAGAAATTCATACCTGAGACTCTGTCAGATTCCCTTCTAGCATCTGCAGAGGTCGGTGCAGGATCATGTAATTGTTGATGTGCAGCACCAACATCTTCAATACCGACCTCTCTTTCTTGATGAGCACCTTCCAGTGTAGTTTGGTCATATTGAATCTCCACATCAAGAGGAACATGAGGTTCCTCAATTGGTTGAGCAGTTTGAACTAATTCTGGACCTGGAAGGTCAGCGGTGGCTGCAACAAAACTTTGGGCTTGAAGAGATGCAGTTAAAGATGGAACATTTGCAGGCTGCACCTCCTCAGATGATAAGTTTCCCATAATGATAGGGGAAAGATTCCTTCTTCGTCTTTGAAGAACCAGTGGTGTGTCTTCGGAGGACTCAGTATCAAAAACTGTTTCAATATGAGGAGCATCAGGATCCTGTGCAGGTGGAGAGATATGTTGTTGAGTCGGTTCTTGAACTTGTGGGACATCCTGCATCTCAATATCTTGACCGGCCTGTGCTCCATTACCACTATTATCATCATTATCATCATCATCATCATTGTCTGAGTCAGTATCAGACATGTCTTCTTCATCATTTATGTGTTCTTGAACAATGGCCCACATAGAAGGGCTCAGTAAAGGCTCTCCTTGTCTTGGCCTGTAAAAGAAGATCTTCTCACTAAGAGGAGGAAGATCAACCCTTGGACTGTGAAACTCATCATAAATATGTGTGGGCATTGAGTGTTGAAAGATGAGTGATAAAAATCTGCAGAAAGGGATATTGCATTCCCTTGTGTTAGCCCGAATCAAAGCAGCTAATTCATTGAAAATGAGCCGTGCATAATCAATGTTTCTTCCATAGTACAAGGCATGTACTATTTGCATCCCAAATTCATTTATTTGGTCCAAAACTCCTGTCTTGTGGGTCATACACCGAATTATTGTTGTAATGAGAATACCCCACATAGGACCAAATTCATTTCTTTTGATTGTGCCCGTTGTTCCTCATCGACCCAAAAATGGTAAAACTGAGCGTGCCTCTGTTCTATCAACAAATGGATCATACTGAGCTTGGGCGGGAAGTCTCAGTGCTTCACGAATGATGGCAGTAGAAACAAATGCCCTTCTTTGATTTCTAATTACCCACCCAGCAATCATATCTGGAGAATCGAGTTGAGCAGAGTACCAAAATTCGCATAGCATTTCTGGGTAAATTGCTCGAGGAGACAAGGTCAGTGCACGAGCAATTAGGCAATTCTTCAGAAACGTCACAATGTTTGTGAATTCTTGGCATGCCCAGGCTTGAGGAATATTGAAGTTTGCTGTTATGTTGTTCCTTGCAAACCTGGGCAGTTCATCGTTTCGGAATTTGATTTCCGATTCAACTTCTGGAGCGACGAAAGTGTAATTTGCCATCTGTGATTTTGATTTAAGTGTTTGTGCTTGCTAAGAAAGGGTGAAATCGTTAATCGCAGAGAGAATTTTAGATGAAAGAATGAAATAACTGTTGAAAAATATTTGAAGGTTAAAAAGAACGGTTATTTAAAGGAGATGTAAAGATAATTAAGGTATTGGGAAGTAAAAACGGCTGATTTGACTGCCTTATCCTCTGCCAACGGTAACTTTCCTATTAAGAAAGGTTATCGTTTGAGCAGTATGAGGATTAAGCTCGGTGCAAGAGCCGTCAGATCCCAATACTGAGTTAAAAGTAAATTAATTAAAAAAAATTTAAAAAAATATAAAAACAATTAATTTACTTTTGAAATTAATAAAAAATAAAAAGTTTAAATTTTGATAATAACAGACTAATGATACTGAGTGGTCAGTATCAACAGGAGTGATACCGAGCGTTTAGTTTTAAAGAAAATTAAGGAAAATTAAGGATTCAACATACCTAATTGCCCTAGTAAATACATAAACCTTTCCTCAGGGAGAGGTTTAGTAAACACATCGGCCAATTGTTCATCTGTTGGTACATAATCTACCTCAACCTTACCTTTTTCCACATTATCTCGAATAAAGTGGTGTCTGATATCAATGTGCTTGGTTTTGGAGTGATAGACTGGGTTCTCTGTGATAGCAATAGCACTCTTGTTATCACAATGAATGGAAGTCTTATGAAAGTTGAACCCATAGTCTAAGAGTTGATACTGCATCCATAATAGTTGAGCACAACAACTTCCTGCAGCAACATATTCTGCTTCTGATGTGGAAGTTGCTACCGAATTTTGCTTCTTGGATGACCAACCAACTAGTCTTCCACCTAGGAATTGACATCCTCCACTTGTGCTCTTTCTGTCCAATCTACAACCTGCAAAATCTGCATCTGTGTACCCTTCAAGGTCAAAGTTTGAGTCTTTGGGATACCAAAGACCCAGGTTAGGAGTACCTGTAAGATATCTAAAGATGCGCTTAACTGCTTTCATGTGTGATTCTTTAGGATCAGCCTGATACCGAGCACACAAACATGTTGCAAACATGATATCAGGCATGCTAGCAGTTAAGTAAAGTAAGGAACCAATCATACCTCGGTATGTGGATTGACATACTGGTTTACCAGTTTCGTCCTTACTTATCTTATCCTGAGTACCCATAGGAGTGTGCATGGAAGATAAATTTTCAAATTTGTATTTCTTTAACATGTCATGCACATACTTACTTTGATTTATAAAAGTACCATCAGGCTTTTGTTCAACTTGTAAACCAAGAAAATAAGTAAGTTCTCCCATCATACTCATCTGATACTGAGTTGACATTATCTTAGCAAACCAGTCACACATTGACTTGTCAGTGGAGCCAAAGATAATATCATCTACATATATCTGAATGAGTAAGATGTCAGAACCTTTCCGTTTTGAAAATAATGTTTTATCAATTTTACCTCTTGTAAATTTATTTTCAATAAGGTACTCAGACAGGGTGTCATACCAGGCTCTTGGAGCTTGTTTGAGCCCATATAGAGCTTTATCAAGCTTGAAAACATAATTAGGAAATTTAGGATCAACAAAACCTGGAGGTTGTTTAACATAAACTTCTTCTTGTAGTTTTCCATTTAGAAACGCACTTTTGACATCCATCTGATAAACTTTGAAATTCTTAAAGGCTGCATATGCAAGATACAACCTAATAGCTTCAATTCTTGCAACTGGTGCAAAAGTTTCATCATAGTCAATGCCTTCTTCTTGCCTGTAACCTTGAGCAACTAACCTGGCTTTGTTTATGATGACAACACCATCCTTGTCCATCTTGTTTCTGAACACCCACTTAGTACCAATAATAGTTTTGCCAGTAGGAGGTGGTACTAAGTTCCAAACTTTGTTTCTCTCAAACTCTGTGAGCTCTTCTTGCATAGCATCTACCCAATCTTCATCTAATAAAGCTTCATCAGCTTTCTTTGGTTCAATGGTAGATAGGAAACTTGAGAAGAAACAAAAATTTGCAGTTGCTTGGGTTGAAAATTCTAATTTTCTTCTTGTTTGGACACCTTCTTCAATAGGACCAATAATGTTTGAGTGTGGATGGTCTCTGTGTTCCCTTAAATTGTTCCCTAGAGAAGCATTTGAAATAGGATCAACAATATCTTGTTGATTTGGTGTGTCTTGTGTCTGATACTTAGTGGAATTCTGGTCAGTATTAGACAGCGCAGGTTGCTGTTCTTCTTCATTTTGCAGAGTTGATGTGGATTCTTGTGATGTGTTGGATGTTTCACCTTCTTCATTGGTAGAGTGGTTCAGATCATTAGTTGGAAACTCAGTATGGAGGTCCTCTATTATCGGAGCCTCAGTATTAGTCGCAGATGAGTGATACTGAGTTCGAACTTGATCAGTTTCATTAAACTTATTGGGAATAAAGTGTGGATGAAACTTGGGCTGTTCAGCAATGGAGTGTTCTGGATTGCATAGAATATCTATGCCACTTAAGTCTTCACTTGCTGAGGTAGAATGCTCATTCTGATCTTCATCGAATGTGACATGAATGGATTCTACAATCATCTTGGTTGAGATGATATACACTCTGAAAGCTTTAGAGTGTGGAGAGTAGCCCATGAACACACCTTCATTTGCTTTGGGAGCAAATTTGTTGAGATTTTGTTTTGTACTGAGTACAAAGCATTTACTCCCAAAGATGTGGAAATATTCCACATTAGGAATCTTGCCATTGTATAACTCATATGGAGTCTTCAGATGTCTTTGGACTATAGTGGCTCTATTCTGAGTGAAGTTTGCACAGTTTACAGCTTCAGCCCAGAAACTCAGTGCCAGTCCAGCATGGCATAATAAAGTTCTTGCAGCTTCAATCAGTGTTCTATTTTTTCTTTCTACAACACCATTTTGTTGTGGTGTGTAAGCTGCAGAGAAGTTTTGGATGATTCCTTTTTCTTCACAGAAATCAGCTAATACTGAGTTCTTAAACTCAGTACCATGGTCACTTCTAAGTTGCTTGACCTTGTTGCCTTTTTGAAGTTCCTCTCTTTTTATAAAGGCAATGATTTCTGTTGTTGCATCTGACTTAGTCTTGAGGAAGATGACCCAAGTATATCTTGAAAATTCATCAACCAAGACTAGAGTATAGATCTTTTTGGCCAAAGATGGTGTGCTGATGGGGCCAAAAAGATCCATATGTATCATAGTAAGAGGTTCATTAATGGAATGATTGACTTTGGACTTGAATGAACTCTTCTTCTGCTTGCCCATTTCACATGCTGAGCATAACTTATCTTTTGAATAAGTAATAGTGGGCAACCCTCTCACCAGTTTCTTCATACTGAGCTCGTTGATATTTCTAAAGTTGATGTGAGAGAGTTTCTTGTGCCATAGCCAATGCAATTCTGGCTTGACTTTAGAAAGCAGGCATACTCGAATAGTTGGGTCTATTTCAGATAGGTTGACCACATATACGTCATTTTCTCTTCTAGCAATGAGTACAGGCTGGCCTTTATCATTGTAGATGATTCCTGCAACCTTCCTGAATCGAGCTTCATTGTCATCATCACACATCTGGCTGATACTGAGCAGATTGTGTTTTAGACCCTCTACATAGGCAACTCTTTTAAAAGTTATGTTTCCTGCCTTGATCACACCATAACCTCTTGTCTTTCCCACCGAGTCGTCTCCAAATTTAACAGAAGGACCCTTCTCTGGAGTATAATTGAGAAGGTATTCCATACTGCCTGTCATGTGTCTTGAGCAGCCACTATCTAAATACCATTTTCTGTCACCCTGCACAAGACACAAAATAATAGTTAGTTCCTTTTAGGAACCCATTTTTGAATGGGACCTTTGGTGGGATAAACATATTTTGACTTGATCTCTTTATATGGAGAGGTCGGTATCACTTCGGGGGAAACTTTAGAAGTTTTCTTTGGTGATACTGACTTAGTTTCTCTCCTTTTCTTTGGTACTGAGTACCTAGGACTTGAGAGATCAGTCCAGCATTCATCTCCCTTGTGACCAGTATGATGACACCTATAACATTTTCTAGGTCTATTTCTAAACATATTTTCATAAGGTATTTTAAAAAAATGTTTCACTTTTGGTAGGTCAGTATGAACAAGTTTTGCAAATTGTTTACTTAAAGATTTGACCTGATCACCAAGTGTTTTTAAAATGTTAATTTTGTCATTTTTAATAGGTGTTTTAACATTTTTTTTTACTGGTTTAAAGGGTGGTGGATCTGGTTGCTTCTTTTTATTTGACAGAGGAGTCTTTCTAATATTATTAGTGGTAGACTTCTGGTCTCTGCCAACTAAGGACCTAGTTAAAGTTGGTTTTTGTTTATCATGTTTTGAAGAAACAACTTTAACAGGTTCTTTAGATTTCTCAGTATATGATGTTTCTGTTCCTGCAACTTCTGTATTAGATGAAACATTGGAGATAGAAGTTGTCTTATTATCATTATATAATTCAAAAGTTGTTGTATTAAATAATAATTCAAAAGGTGGAACAGCAGAGGTGTCATACTGAACTATTGGGAGCTCAGTATCAGAAATTTCTTTTATAGAAAATTCAATACTGGGTTCTTGTAGCTCAGTGTAGCACTTTGAGCAGATGGAAGGACCAATAGGTTTTTCTAAAATTTCATTTTCCTCATCATCTGACTCAGTTTGACATCCGACTTCACATAAAGTTTTAGCTTTTACAAAATTAATAGGGTTCATAGTAGAAAACTCTTCAAATAAATCAGCAAAATTGTTCCTATTTTTAAATTGAGGATCAACACCAAGTGCAGCCCTCACATTTTCTGGAAATTGTTGATTTAAGCATTTATTTAATTTTATTGAAGCATTTCCCCAAGATTTACACTGTTTTTCAAATTTCTCTTTTTCAAGTTTGTGTAAATGAGCTTTATCAGCTAATCTCTGGTTAATGTCTTTTAAATCTGAAAAATTTAATTCTAAATCTTTATACTTTGCTAGTTTATCTAAGTTTTCATTATTTACCCTTTCAAGTTCTTGAATTGTTAATTTTAAAGCTTTTTCTTTTTGTACAGAAGTTTTAAGATCAACAATCATATACTCAAAAATCTTAGTCTTTTCATTCACTGAATAAGTTTGAAAGGAACTTACCTTGTACAACTGAGTGGAATCCCAATCAGTATGAACACTCATCCTCTCAGCCTCTTTGATATCCTTTTCAAAAGAGCTCTTCAAATCATCTTCAGTGAAAGCCATAAAGGCTTTATTCTCAATCTCTTCCTCATCATCACTTAAGTCTTCATCCATCCAGGCTTCTGAGTAAAGTGCTTGATGAGGTGCTCCATTCCCTTCTGCCCTCTTGCCTTTGCTCCAATTCTTCAGGTTGACATATTTATCTCTATACCTTTTAGCTCGGTATGCAATCTTGTCATTTTGGTCAGTCTCAGAAGACTTGGTATGACAATTTGCAGCAATATGTCCAGGCTTTCCACACCTATAGCACAGACCTGATCTTGGGTCAGTATTAGAAGAGCTAACACCAAGCCTCTTCTTCTTCAACTGATCCAGCTTCATAGACATAAGAGCCATTTGAGTTTCAAGCTCTTCTGCCTCAGCATCAGCTAGATCAACTTCTGGTTCATCTGGCTCAGTCACAGTATAGGCTTGTTGCACAACTAGAGCCATTCCAGTGGAAGCTTTGTCAGTTTTCTTCCAGTTGATCAGTCTTGCAGCATTATTCTCCTCATGATTCAACATTAGACCATACAAAGTTTGAAGAGTGTATGACTCAATGTTGTTAGCAGCATTGACAGAGTTTGTCATGTCAAGAAATTGTTGAGGAAGACTATCCAGGAACTTTTGAACAAGTTCTCCTTCCTCTTTCACAATGCCTACACTGATTAAATCATGGATAACAGTATTGAACTTGTTATAGAGAGTGGTGATGTCTTCATTAGGAGTTGAGAAGAAGTTTTCATATTTCCTTCTCATGTTGCTTTTCCTTTGCAACTTCACCTTTGATGTGTCTTCATAGGTGACTGATAGGCTATCCCACATAGCCTTTGATGTTGGAAATTTCATAATTGCATTAAGTATCTCTTTGGTAACAGCATTACCAATCACCCCTTTAGCTCTGGAGTCTAAAGCATACAACTGACGGTCAGTATCAGTCCAGTTGTGCTTTAGTTTAGGTACAGTTCTTATGCCCTCAGGAGCATCATCAGTAGCAGCAACAGGTTCCATAGTTTGTGGAATGATGGGACCATCATATAGCATAGTGAGCATTTCATGATGAATGGATTCAAGATACCACTGAGCTTTTAGCTTCCATTGATGGAAGTCTTTTCCATCAAAGATGGGTACTCCCTTTCCAGACATAATTGGTGCAACAATGGTGGACATTTTTAATTTTGGAGTATGGGAAGGATAAGTATAAGGGATGGCTGCCAGGGTTATAGATCGACTAAATAAGAGTTTATTTAGCCTGCTCTGATACCAGTTGTTAGGTCACAACAACCCTGTTTTAATGTTAATTGATAGAATATTATACTTAGAGAAATATTAGAGTGATAACACAAGAATATAGTCAATGTATAAATCCACTAAGTGTGGCTTGTTGCGGAATAACAAGACCACTGATCAATTACAAAGATATGAAAGTGTAAAGTGAATTGATGAGTTCTCCTTTGCAAGATGATCTCTATTTATAATGATATAGAGATCTTACATAATGGGCAAAGGAGTAACCGAAGGACTAAACTAGGCAAATGACTAAGATCAAGGGAATTGATCTTAGTCCGTTACAAAATGTAACTCAGTCCTTCTACTCAGTCCTTGTACTCAGTATCACTATCTGATACTGAGTACTGATACTGAGTTCCAATACTGATCACTCAGTATCAGACCTAAACTTAGCTATATTATTCTACATATTATTCAAGACTAGTCTAGGTTGTTTTTGTTATCTTAAGATCCAAAGGGGCAAGGCTTTTTGCCTTAACAATTTTAGGTAACTCTAAATAAACTTTTTAATAAAAATTTTAAAAAATTCACTTATAATATTAATGTTGTAATTACAATCAATATGAAGGGACATTGTTTTTTTTCATGAATACAAAATAATAAATCATATTAACCGGATCTAAATCTTAATGAAACAAATATGTATGTTTTAATCCCCGCAGCAACGCGCGGGTCGCATAATCCTCGTTTAATAACGTTTAGAAACCAATTAATAGTTTTTTGTTTCTAGGTATTGTCTGCAACTTAAGATGAAAAAATGGATCAATTTACGGTCTTATAGAATAATGATATTTAATCCTACTATTTAGTTCTATTCATAATTGTACTCATTTAGATGAAAACATGTGTCAAAATCAAGATATAATATTAAAAGAGAATTAGTAAAATACACATATCATCTTAAAAAGTAGGTAGAACTAATGAGTAAAACCAAATGGTAGGGGTGAGCATGGGGTGGTTTGGGGCGGTTTTTAACTAAAATCAAACCCCGCCCCGAAAGTTCGGGTTTTGAGAATTACACCCCGTTTGGTTTCGGGTTTTTCGGTTTCGGATTTTCAGGTTTTTCGGTTCAGTTTCGGGTTTTTTCGGTTTTTTAGTTTCCTTTAAATTTACCAATTTATTACCTTAAAAACTAATATCATTATTCAAACTTCCAAACCTTAACTCATTTCATTATAAATAAAAAATAACTAGTAAGTTTAATATAATGTAATAATAAATTCAACTAACATAATTTGAAAAACCCATAATAATAGAATAACATCCAACCATTTTTCGCAATAATCTTAGTCAATATCTTCATCCATAGAAGTTTCATCGCATGGTTGCTTTCCTTTTGCAAACAAATTTATATCAAATTTTTTAAAAATATAAGAATATTTTTATAAAACTTGAAATATATATAAAGGCGGGGCGGGGCGGGTTTTTCGGTTTGTTTTTTCATATGCCCCCGAAAACCGCCCCAAACATTCGTGTTTTCCAAAAATCAAAACCGTTGATGCCGGTTTTTCAAATGGTTCGGTTTTTTCGGTTCAGTTTTTTCGGATTTTTCGGGTTCCGTTCGGTTTTTCGGTTTTTATGCCCACCCCTACCAAATGGCAAGACTAAATATCATTTCTCTCATATATTAAGTTGCTACCTTGGTATTAATATAACTATTTCTAGGACATAGAAATGGATTAACTTGGGGTTAACTTTTATTACTATGCGTTCTAATTATTTATTTACATTTAAAAAAAGATAAAAACATGAAAAAGAAAATGAGAAAATGTTTTAAAAATTAACCTCTATCAATAAAACGTTATATCCATGTTTTGGTACCAATTAATAAAAAATATTATAAAAATTAAACTTTAGTACAACACCATACAAAAATGTAAAATAAAAAAAAAGATAAAGTGTACTAAATTGGATACTATATTTCTTTTCCATGAAATCACTTAAACTCGTAAGTGAGTTCTAATCAAGGTATTTGTTTATTGATAAATTACATTACGAGCACAATACAAAAAGAATCAAGAAAAATGGATATAACGAAAATTCTAGAGCCGAAACAGTGAAAGAGATCAACCACAACACACCCGACTGAGTTTACACTACTAGCACCCGTGCTCAACCTTGCACACCAGCATCAGCTAAACCTTCCTTGTACTCGAACCTCATGATTGAAGGTTTTTTGTATAACAATCTATCAACACCATACAAATAAGTCTAAACACCATACAAATAAGAGACTGATGTTTACACCACATGTTTTACTTTATGTATCACAAAAGATGCATTATATGCTTGTACAGTTTGTAATAATACTTGTATTGTATGATATAAGTATAAAAAACGTGGTGTGGAAATATATTCTCATACAAATAACTCAGTTTGCAAATTACAATGACAGCAACCAATATAAGAAAAAACATAAAATCGAAATTAACAAGAATAAAACAGCAAATTTAACGTCAGTTAGCAACAAAAAACTAAATCGTTAATAACCATATTACTTCTGGAAACTTAGGGAACATATTCAAAAATTTTAAAATCTACAAAAACTGGGTAATCTACATCTACTATTATAATAAATCAAACCATTTTTTGATACATGACATATTCTAAAGCCTCTAATGCCACATGGCATCTTAAGAGACCATCTAATTTTTTAAATATTATTATTTAAAAATCTTATCTATATCTCTTATTTAATTTAATACTCCGTATTAGGTATGTATATCTTTAGTTCAAAATAATATTACGTATCTATTATTTAATGTTTTAGTTTTAGGGTTATATTGCTTAAATAACATTAAGGCTTTAAATTCTAATATAATATTGAAACAAAAACGATTTGGGTTATAATATTAATTTTTATTATTAATATTACTTATATAAAAGCCTATGATGAATGATCTTTTATATTTTCGTAAATTATGATAATATCAAAGATAAAATATTTAATTCGATTCTAATACTAATTATAAATTAAATAATTTATTTTTTTCAAAAAGATGTGGTCTCTTAGGCTGTTATGTGGCATTAGAGAGAATAGCTAGAAAAATGTATTTGGATAATAAAAAAATCCAAACATCTATATACTACATCATACATACAACATAATTATTCACAAGCCTTTAGAATTCAACCAAATGATATACCATAGAGTAACATTTAAAAATAAAATACCTTATAATTAATCTTTATTTGACTTGAGTAGTAGCCAAAACATAATTCTTTATTTAGTTTTATTTTTTTTATTAGTGAATAAAATTAAGACATTATTGGTAATCTTAACATATTTCACTTTAATTTGTATTTTGTTTGACTTGAGGTGGTAGTCAAAATACAGTTCAATATTTGTATTTTTTTTTAATTTTTGATTAGTGAATAAAAGTAAGAATTTATTAGTAGTTTTAACATAATTCACTATAATTAATATTGAATTGAGTAGTAGTCAAAACATAATTCAATATTTTTATTGATTGTTTTTGTTTTTTAGATTAATGAATAAAAGTTAGAATTATTAGTAGTCTTTACATAATTCACTATAAATAACATTTATGTGTTTGACTTAAGTAGTAGTCAAAACACAATTCTCTATTTTTTTTTTAAATTGATTGTTTTTATCAGCAAATAAATTAAGACTTTATTAATATTTGACTTTAAATAGTATTATGTTTGACTTGATTAGTAGTCAAAACATAATTTATTATTTTAATTGCATTTTTTTAGTTTTTTGATTTTTTGAATTAGTGAACAAAATTAACATTTTTTTAGTAAATTTAGTAGAAGATAAAAGTGGTGGTCTATTAAATAAACCACCAAACATTGTTTCAAAAAAGAATTTATAAATTTGTTTTAACATTTCTTATTTTTATTCAGTTATATTTTATTTTATTTAAACAATTTTCAATTATAATAATTTGTTTTACTGTTATAATTTTCACCTTTGATATCATATGTTTTTAGTATTATTATTCCAATATAGCATATAACCAATATATAACATTATCAACTATTTAATAAATTAATTACCTTATAAAAATATTGTATAATTTCTTTTTTAGTATTTTATATACTTACATAAATGATATAGTTATATATAACAAAATATATTTCTATTGTATAAAGGTTACTTTTAAAAAATTATCACAATCCGTGATTTTTTTCACGAGTCATAAACTATGTTGTATAACATATATATCTATCTATTATAATAAAAAAAAATCTTTTAGAAAGCCATGTGGCATTCCCAAAGCCCTCCACTGTCACATGGCATAGCCATGTGGCATTTTTAAAATTTACACAAACTTAAATTAAATATTAGACAATAATCTTTGCCATAAACAATTTGAAATATAATTACGTGTTAATTCATTAATGATTATAATATTTGTAATAATGATTTAAATAATCAAATTATCACATTATCTACACAAAATTTGAATTCTAATTACGCATTGAATTAAAAATTCACTAATGATTATCACATTTGTAATAATGATTTAAGTAATTTAATTATCACATTATCTACACAAGAATTGAGATCGTGAGGATTCTTTTTTTCGTGAAGATTGCAAAGATAAATCTCAGCCTTTGATTAAAGAAAAAATAAATGACTAAGATTTAGGGGTGAGCATGGGGCGGTTTGGCGCGGTTTTTAGCTAAAACCAAACCCCGCCCCGAAAGTTCGGGTTTTAAGAATTACACCCCGTTTGGTTTCGGGTTTTTCGGTTTCGGTTTTTCGGGTTTTTCGGTTCGGTTTCGGGTTTTTCGGTTCGGTTTCGGGTTTTTTTTTCATTTTTCCGTTTTCCTTTAAATTTACCGATTTGTTTCCTTAAAAATTAATATTATGATTTAAAATCTCAAACCTTAATACATTTCGTTATAAATAAAAAACAACTAGTAAGTTTAATATAATGTAATAATAAATTTCAACTAACATAACTTGAATAAGATTAATAATAGAATATTTTTTTATTTAAAAGATAATTAAATGTCAAATCTATTTATAAATATAAGAATATTTTTATAAAATTTGAAAGATATATAATGGCGGGGCGGGGTTTTTGGTCGGGTTTTTATATGCCCCAAAAACCGCCCCAAACATTCGGGTTTTCCAAAAATCAAAACCGTTGACATCGGTTTTTCAAATGGTTCGGTTTTTTCGGGGCGGTTTTTTCGGGTTTTTCGGTTCGGTTTTTCGGTTTTTTTGCTCACCCCTACTAAGATTTAATATAAAGAAAATAAACAGTATTAGAAGTTTAGGGTGATTTTGTGTGAAGTTTAACAAACTAATAGGGAAAAGGAAAATTAGAAAAGTTACGATGGTTATTTTTGCAAACACACTCTCTCTCCTAAGCCACATGTCATTTTATGATTTAATGAGTTTTTTTACCCCCAACTTCGTTTTGCGGCTATAACTTTCTTTTTTCATTGTAAAAATAAAAAAACTGAAAATATCAAAATTCTTAAAATTAAATTCTCTACAAAATGAGTATATTCATTAAATTTTGAAGAAAAAAATGGATAATTTTGTTAATTCTGGATCATTGTCTTAATTTTGTATCATTTTGTTATTATTGGATCATTGGTAATTTTGCATAAACCTAACTTTGCACAATTAATTAGTCAACTAATATATCATACATAATTTTAGGTCATTTTATTAATCCAGGATCATTTTATTTATCTTTGCATCATTATTAATTTTGGGATCATTTTACTAATTATGGATTATTATCAAGTTTGGATCATTTTGTTAATTATGGATCATTATCAATTTTGGATATTTTTTTTCAAATTTTCAAGACTATTCATTTTGTAGAAAATTTAATTTTAAATTTTTTGGCCTTTTTAGATTTGTTATTGTACAAATAAAAAAACAGTTATAGACGAATAATGAATTGAGTAAAAAACCCATATCTAATCATTGGATGACAAGTGGCACAAGAAGGAAAATGGAGGTTTCAAAAAAGACCTTTATACCCTTCACGAGATGAGTGGACGAAATTATCCTCTCAGTCCTCACCGATTTTTGAGTCCTCACCAGATCTTAACTCATTTACACAATATCATCTCTTGTGATTATCTTTACTATATTATAAAGCATTTACCACTTCCATAATTAGCAAGGCTGAAAATTCAGCCAACACACTTGCTAATTATGGAATTAGTCATTTTTGAAAAAAAATTGGGTTAGTCAGGTTTCGAACCTGCCACCTGCAGGTTATGAAACGACAACACTACCACTCGGCCAAGCCTTCGGCTGCAAAGCAAATCCTAAACATAATAACTATATTTGTTACCGCGCGGGATAACAGATTTCTATGGGATTTCAATCGTCGGGAACTTAACAGGCTTTTTGGAAATCGGAATATATCTTGGTGACTTTACATTCACCTCCCCCGCCCCTGTAAATATACGATATCTCTCAATCCCTCTTTCCAAACTCTCTAACATCCGCCAAAATAACTACTCCCACCACCATCATCACAAAGGTAATCGAAAAGATGACCACCATCTCAGAAAGATTTCTCACCGTTTTCCTTTAATTTGGGTTTTTGATTTAATGTTTGTGTGCTTAATATCCAGGTCCTACATTTGTTGATGTAGGTTGATCGAGGTTTGGAAGATCTACAATAAAAGTTATGGTGAAAGTCAGGTTTGAAATGAATCACTCTCTTCACTTTGGCTGCAATTGTGGATTGTTAACCTTGTAACGTAGATCTGAGTTTTTTAGTTTAGGTTTGAATTGTAGCAAGTTTTATGGGCAGTTTATTTGTTTATTTGTCAATGTTCTGAGTCTACATTATGCCTTTTTCTTGTATAGTTTCAGAAAGATGTTTTAAATTTATTTTTGATATCGCTATTCCATTGATAGTTTGTGTTTCTAATTCACCTCATATACATATGAACTTCATATTCACATATACTTTTGTTGCTCACAGATTGGGCTAGATGGCTGGTAAGATTAGTACAAATTTATGAAGTTTTGTAAACTATTTTGATGAAAACGAACATACCCATATCGAGGTACGACTCGTGATCCAGATTCGTTATATTTTTTTCTTTCTCTTTCATTTTTTATATCTTGATGCTTGGTGGGATTGGCAATGTTTAGCTACTGTTTTCTTAATTATATGATATTCTATGATTTTGTTGACTTTTCTTTTGTTACAGTGATACCCTATTGCAATTTATAATCTTATGTATTTACGTGCTTATTTTGTTGGATCAGCTGCATTTGGATTTACTCCACTTATTATTGCACATTAATGACTTGTTGACCTGGCGGATTTTGTGAAACTTGGTGACCCTGAAACAGTTGGTGACCCGGTTATACTGTTGTAGATTGTAATCTTGAGGCTATACATTCATAAATTACGAAAGTTGGGCTGCTCGGTATTTATCCTCCCTTAACATTGCATTTGTTTTAATTATTGGAGGTGACTGAGAACTCTTTTAGAGTTTTTTAAAATTGTCATTTTTAATCCTTTTTGCAGTTCTCATTGTTGAAATCAATAGAAAGTACAAATATTAGGTGGTTAAAAGAAGTCAAAGTGTGTATGTATGATGGTATGGTTGTTGAAGGTTTCCATTTATTTTTTTTCTCAGCTTTGAAATATTCAAAACAATTAGAAATAGAAATAAATAATGAGATTTTGAACCTATTCTGCTTCTGGTTACATGTTTATTAAATGTGTTTTGAATAATCAGGGTACTTTTATTATCATATATCTACCCCTTCTTGTAACCTAAAGTGGCAATCCAAACATTGATACTAAACGAAATTTAGGAGGTTGTTAGTTATCATTTTTGTTAGTGCAAATTTATGCACATTGTTAGTAAGAGTGTGTTCGGTTTCGGAACCGGACCGGAATGGAACCGGTAAACCCGATAACTTAATTTCTTGAAAAATGATAACTGAGAACCAGAAGTAAATAACGGTTCGAGTCGGGTTATTCTGAGTTTAGAACAGGTAGAACCGCAAATTTATAATTTTTTCCACGAAAAATAATTAATAATTTGTGTTAAAATAAAGACTTATTTGAGGGCATCAGGATGACCATCATTTTCTTCTTGGTTTTAAAGAGTAGGGACTCCTTCATAAACCTTCAATCTTGGAAGTGCAGCGGCTCTCTGTTCGGTCTTGTGTTGAATCAGCTTGAAAACAAACAAATTAACTAAACTATTGAAGTCATACAAATAAAAAGTAAATATGTTTGTTATTCCTAAAATAAATCAGGAAGTCATGCAAATAAAAAGTAAATATGTTTGTTGTAACTATTCCTAAAAAATCATACATAATTTACACAAATTAATTAAACTATTGAAGTCATACAAATAAAAAGTAATTATGTTTGTTGTAACTAAACCTAAAAAATCAGGAAGTCATACAAATAAAAAGTAAATATGTTTGTTGTAATTATTCCTAAAAAATCATTCATAAATTACTTTATCAATTCTTTTCGTAAGTTAATAGAGTCGGCCACTGCTAGGTTGACCCTTAAGCACATTTTGTCTAAAACTATTACAAGCATATAGCCTAATGACTAATGTTTGTTAAATATTTTAATGGAAAAAAACTATTGGTATAATTTAAATTTTAAAAGGACCTATATGTGTAATTGGTTAACTGAAAATTTTTAACGTACTTTAGACTAAAGGACTGTAGGTGCAAAGGTAATTTTTTAAAAGAGTAAAATTACGGAAGGTTCTTGTGATATATCATTTATTTCAACCTTAGTCCTTTACTTTCGTTTATTACATTGGACGTCCCTAATATATGTATTTTATTACATTTGGAGTCCTTTGCCCTAACGTCCATCAGATATGTACCTTAAAATGTCCATGTGAGAAGCACATGATGAGCAAAAAAGTTATAACAATACAACACATCCAAATTAGTATCGTGGTTTTTATTAAAAAATTACAAGTATATCTACTATGTTCTTGACCTTATAATTTATATATTTTTTATGCGAATTACATTGTGGAGGGATTGAGGTGATAGATTAAAAGTTTTTATGACTTATATATTTTGATGATGATCCTGAAAAATATTGGAAAACTTGTTGCTATCTTTCAAAATAAAACATATTTGATTGTTACTATCTATTTTAACATGCCAGAATCAAATTAAATGTCCATTCTATGAAAACAACAAACAAGTAACGAGACAAGCGTAATAGAAAGATTTGGTTTAATACCATTTTCAACACTTAACATAGATTTGAAACAAAATTCAGGTTTTGCGTTATGTTCATTAAAACTTCTATGTCGAACAAAGTCTTTATCAACCTTTAGAACCTTAAAAAGTTTAAATTACCACCACCACCATCCACCATCCGCGACCGTCACTACCAATTGCCCACCAAAATATAGTCACGGGGTACCCGCCGCCGCATTGCGCGGGTACCTGCTAGTAATTATAAGTTGTAATGTTAAAGTGATTTAAGTCATTAAAATCTACTACTATAATAAAACAAACCCTTTAAATATTATCAGAAACAAGATTTATATACTTAAAAAGGCCATTTATAATCAGTATTTTGGTTTTCAATTAATTGACTCTAATTCAGTTTGTGAAACATTGAAACACTTTGTGATATAGTTGACAAACTATTTTACGATTGTATTATTGCATGTCATTTTTATATTTAATGTTAGAATGTTTGAAAGTCAGCATTTTTATATTTAATGTTAGAATGTTTTGAAAGTCAGCATTAACATGTTTTATAGGAGAATCACTATTGTGGTAAACTACTTTAGTAAACTCCTGGGGCAAATTTCACTAATTTAAGAGTCTCATATACAAATTAATCAGTCAAACAATCTAACTACTTTGGTCAATATACACAAACTCTATCAGTAATACAGTCTTATAAAAACATCAATTTTCCTTCGATTCATGTATGTTGACTATTGTTAAGCATTTACTTAGTAATTTTTTTATCTGATTTTATTGTTATTCTATGTTATCTGATTTCATTGTGATTCTATTTTTATTATTACATAATCTTAAATCTTTTCATGCTTATATAATTTGTAAGCTTCAATTCCCTAATTTGTATTTTAGAAGCATTATATATTTTCTAATCATATACCTAATAATCATGCAATTAACAATAATACTTAATTCTATAAAAGTTACGTTCAACAAAAATTATGACCACCCGTGATTTTTCACAGGTAATAACCTAGTATATTTATAAATATAAGGAGCCTCAGTGTGTGTAACAATCAGATCATTGATTTATTATATTACAAATCTCACTGAAATCCGCTAAGATATTTATATATTATCATCATAAGCTCAAAAATAACAAACATAAAAAGAATCTAATACAGCTTTAAAAAATTTGAACGCTGTTTCAGAAAAAGCCAACAAATGTCAAGATCAAAGTAACAGCAAATGGTAATCAAAAGAAATACATAACAAAATTGAGGAATTTGATGATTAGTTCGTGCTCAGACAGCCAAGGGTTTGTCGTCAAACTGAATGGGAAGAAGAACCCAAGATCAGAAACTCTAGTCCACAAAATTGTAAGATAATTGAATTGCTTGTTTTCTTCATTGATAGAATGGGTATAAATACCTATAGAAATTACAGTTACAATTTAATAATAAGGAAATGATTAAATACATTAAATGACATAAATGCTAAATATGAAACTGAAAATTCCTATGCTTAAGTCTTGGCTAATAAAAATTGCTTCATCAATGCACAAATTACATACAAGGAATTTAAAAAAAACGATCAAAACCGGACTCAAACACCACCAATTATAATTTTTGGTTTTCTAATTTCATGATTTCCAATTTCGGTGCAGTTTGATTCCGGCCCTGTCCGGTACGATCAACAAATACAGAGATGAATTTGAGCAAAAAACACCGACTCAAACCGAAAAACAAACCAAACAAACAATTGTCATTTTCCGCTTGATTCTGGATCACACTCAGCCCTGGTCGGCAAGTTCATATACTAAACCCAGAATTTGACACACTTCAAGGTTGTAAACCAGTTTGCTCAACCTAACCGAACCAATTTATTAGACATATCGATGTTGTCAACCCGTATAGTAACCAATTAATCCATCAAACCCAATTTTGTTGCTTTGAAAGACCAAAAACAATTCAAAGATAACCACGGATGGCAAAAAAACATTTACGGAGGCTGTCACAGGACATGTAATAAAAAAAACTAGAACATTTACATTATACAATTAAATGTATGAGGAGTTTCCCGGATAAAATGGCATTGAAAAAGCCATTTATCAGAATGGCCACATATATTTGATTTGGCGTCCAAGCCATTACACCGCGAGGAACTGTATTAATCCTCCAGAATTGGTAAACGGACGCCATTAAAAAAAGCATAAACTTAACATTAATAAATTTAACCTCCGAGATTAGTGAATTAAAACTGAAAATGGAATGATTAAAAAAGCTCAGTGGAAGGAGAAGTCGTTTAATTTGGGATCACGGCAAATCAAAATTAATTGATTTGTCCACTGCCCTAACACATCCTAAGGTGTTTAGGCTCATCATTGCAATTCAGCATTCCATCACAAATTTAATTATCATTTTTTTTAAATAAATAAGAGCCTCAGTGTGTGTAACAATCAGATCATTGATTCAATCTCACTGAAATCCGCTAAGATAATTATATATTATCATCATAAGCTCCAAAATTAAAATTGAAATAATAGATTCAAACAAGAAATTTGTGAAATTTATCGACTTATGGTCAAATTTTATCAAATTTTAATGATATCAGCTAAAATCAGTTTAGAAAGAAGATTAAAGTGAAAAAAAAAGGTTGATTAGTTTGTGCTCAGACAGCCAAGGGTTTGTCGTCAAACTGAATGGGAAGAAGAGCCCAAGATCAGAAACTCTAGTCCACAAAATTGCTTCATCAACGCACAAAATATATATAAACATGATTTTCGAAAACTGCAAAACGTACAAAAGCAAAAATTAAACTTGATACGTAATATTACTGTGCAGGATATGAAACACGGCGATGAGAGAATAAACTATAGACTGAATGATGAAGTATTTGCAGATAATGTGTTGATTTATAGGAATCTGGCTAGGGTTTTGTATTTTAGGGTTTTAGACAGGGGATTGTTTGGGTTTTATGGGCTGTGCTGTGTTATCCAATGTAGACTTGGGCTTTAGAGATGCGAAATTTGACCTATTTTAATGCTGGAGATTATTTATAAATTTATGTATCCTATCGAATTTTGAAAGTTTTGTGGGGATATATGAAATTAATCAATTATCACTGTTAGCTTGGATAATTTAGGGTGTGATTGGTTAGGGGTTTTAGTGGTAACGAATGGGTAATAGATTGGGTATTGAACCATTATTTTATTGTGTTCCAGAGTATTTAAATGAAAAAAAAAAAAAAGAAGAGAGGGTAAGAGAAGTGAAGAGAAAAGAAGAGATATTAAGATGAAAATATTTTTCTTTTTTGTGTTCCCGGGTTGGGTAGAAAAGAAAAGATGATCATTGTTTCTTGTGTTCCTGAGTTGTAGAGAAAGGAAAAAATCAACACATTTATAATTTTATCCTTAAAATATAAACAAATTAGGTAATGTCAAAGGATAATTTGGTAATTGCAAATATTTTAATTAATTAAAACTTCATTTCTCTCCGAATCTTCCCACTTTTAGGAGGAAGATTAGGAAAGAAAAAATGCTTAAAATTTCTTTCCACTTTTTTTCCTTTCTGTAAAATTTAAACTATGGAACATGATAAATTTTTTATTTCTTTTCATTTCTCTTCTCTTCTCTTCTCTTATAAATAAAACTCTGGAACATAGTGTAAATTAGGGGTAATAGCTTCAAGGTAATAAATTCGGGTATGTGTGTCCTCATCGACCACCATTACTATTGCTACCACCAACGACCGCCGTCATCTCCAACACCACCGACCATCGTCGTCTCCGTTGCCACCGACATCTCCGCCCCCACTGACAGCCGCCTCCACCACCGGCCGCCACCACCTCCGCAACCGCCGATCGCCGCCTCCGCCACCATTGACCGCCGCCTCTGCCGCCACCACCGACCTCCTCTACCTCTGCCACCACCGACATCCGACGCCTCCGCCACTACCGATCACAACCACCACCCCATCGTAACTCGTCGCACAATCACCACCCCTACCGTCGCCACCGGCCGCCGTTGTCGTTGCCACCACCGATCGCTATCTTCGCCACCGACCACAACCACCAGACCATCGTAATTCTTCACACAATCACCACCCCCTATCGCCACCGTGGTCAAAGTGACCAACTAGGTACCATTAATAAATAATGATTACTTATAGGAAATAAACAAAACAATGATAATACTAAGGAATGAGAATTCATTTTTGCACCATATTTTTTAATGTCTAAACCACATAATACAATTTTACAGCTAACTGTATAACCACTTAAAACAATAGTTGTGATATATCCATTATAAACTATGGTGTATATATAACCACCTCTAAAGAATACTTACTTCATTTCTCTGCATTTCCATTACATTTTTTATTATCATTCCTTTGTTTCAACCAAGTGCCTATCACTTTTACTAATTGTCAGTTTAAGTTTAATTAAATGAAATGTGAGTCTAGATAGTTTTTTTTTCTTAATGATATATGAATTTTTGTCACATCAATCAAATGTGTAGGCTAAATTTGAAGCCCAACCAGACCCTGAATAAGCCAAGAACCTTTAATTACATGTTTCGATTATTAGGTAACATTTAAGTCAAATACCCACTCTTCTCACATAATCTAAACATAGAAGACCTCATTCGTTTACTTGAAGTGATACAAACCTTAATTTGAACAGGGAAATAGCCCATCCATTTATTTGATGTGATAGAAACCCAAATAACCCAAACCCTAAACAACGTGGCTAATCAACAGACCTAGCATGACCTAATTTAGTTTGATACAGTGTTTATTTTGACTTGATCACCAACCACCATCACCACCAACAAAACACATGGTTTGTCATCCCTCTTCCCTCCTTTGCCACCACCATTAAAACTCTCAACAAGTTTTAAAAGCATTGAAAACAAATCAAGCCAAAGCTTTCATCATACTGAGTTCACAAATCATTAGATCTAATAAAACTAGTATCACCTACAAAATATCAGTGTGCATGATACTCATACAAGATCAAAGTTACAAACATAAAAAAACAAGAAGTTGAATATCAGTCATGTAATGACAAATATGCAAACTATATGTTTGTCTGTCTCTCTATACATTGTAGTTGTTGGAATTGAGTAGTTTTTCTTCTTCAGTAGAGATATCACTCATTTGAATGCTGTTAATGTTTTGTTTGGAGTTCATTTTGTTCCACTCGTTTTCTACACGGAAAAAGGCCCATTGAAACCTGCGGAAAATCTCCAATGTTGTAATTGCAAAAACCGTGAGGTGATTATGTCGAAGATGGGCTGATAATTTGTATGTCCAAGTACACCGTAATATTAGATTGCTTCCTATCACCCAAAAATATACCTGCACAATTACAAATAAAATTGTATAAATCCTGCATTAAATCCAAAATGTTGCAGTTTTGATATCAACATTTATGTGAGTTTTTGAAGATTAGATAATTCATACCCATTTTTGTCCATAAATAAGTTGTGAAACGATATGCGGTTTGGTGAACTTGAAGATCCGAGTAAAACAGCTGGTAGAAAAAAAGAAAAAAAAAACTGTTATTTGAAAAGAACTCCAGTAACGAGTTAGTAGATATTATTAGAAAAATTATATTTTTAAAACAAAATAAGATGAAGTTTACTTTTACGTACCTTAAATCCCAATCTCGTGTGATATCCCAGTAAAAAGAGTACAAGGAATTTAAAAAACTTGAGAGAAGCCAAAGAGGGCGGTAGAAGTTTATCCAATTATCAGGGAACACGTGATACTTCAAAGCAGAAAGAAAGATCACTGGTACAGCTGTTGAATACTTCAATGCTGACATCACACACACACACCAATATTAGTTTCAATATGAAAAATTACAACAAAATCATACAAATTGCATATACTTTTGGAATATATTAACCTATCTGTTAATCTTTATATACCAAACATATTTTTGTAATGTGAAAAGGTAGACCAAGAAATATTGAAGTGTTAATAAGTAAAGCAGGGATATTAAATTTTACCATTTAGTAAAGAAGTTTTTTCCTTGGTATCCTTATATTGCCTCAAACATTGAAAAAGACGAAATATATAAGGCAACACAAGCACAATTGGAATAGCAACAGCATGACTCCCACAAACTGAATCAGCCTCAAACCAAGCAATGGTTGCCACCTGGAAAATCAGAATTCTCATTTTAGATTAAAACATAAATTGAGATTAAAACATGTTAAACTGCAAGGAATTTTATTCAGTTTTTTTACTGTTTCAAAGTATCTATCTCCTAACCTGCCTGTGAACCATCCTACAAACAGAACGTTCCAAATCTGAAAAGACCTGTACAACAGAAAGAAAAAAATAATAATTAAAAAGACATATTTTATCTTGAATGCATGTGAAAAATAAATAATCAGTTGATTAGATGTAGGGATAGTTAATAATTTTACGTTCATCTCAATAATCAGTTTTCTCTCAGCTAGTCCTTATCTGATTATCCAAATTTGATTATTTTTACCTAAATAACCACAGTTATTAACTTATAACTATTTTTTACCCAACACTCAAAACTGCTATTACATCTTGAAAATGATAAAATCACTTTAAATACATATCCACACACGCCATATTATACGAAAGAATCTGATTCAATATCTTTTGACGTATATACTATTGAACACATTAATTATATGAAAAGATAAATGGATTTAAAAATTAGATATTAAAATAAATTGCAATTTATCATTGACATCCAGATACATACCTTTGACATAGATGTTAAAATATCAGCCACAAAAAAATCAGCAAATGCTATTGCCTGCATTCATCAAATAATGCAAAACATCACTTCATATATAAGAAAAATTTATAAGAGATCTAATAATCTATAATGCTTTAAAATTTCTAAATTACATAAAAAGGGTAATAAAATAATGGTAATTTGTATAGAGTTACCTGAAAAGGGAATACTATTCTCCAAAGTGTCCTTAACAAAAAGAAGCGAGTTGACAAATAGAATATATCAAAAGGGAAAATCAGAATAATTGCAATAATGGTGTACAAGAGTACCTGCAAAACATCATGTGTAAAAATTATTGTCATCTATTGTATTCATACAGAAATTTGAGGGAAAACATCTCCAAAAACATCTCTAAAAGTAAACACACCCTAATAATTTTAAAAAGAAAAAAAAAAGAAAAAAGAAAAGAGGCATCTATTACACTGGTTGAGATGCAGCCCATGAAACTTCTCCATGAGAATATAGATAAAGATATGAAGTCATACTTGTTGGAACAATTATCGTCATCCAAGTGGCACACTACAACATTAGATAAACTTATGAGCAACTTTTAACAAAAAATAATCACAAAATCAAGAAATAAATATGACATAATAATGACCTTCCATATTTCTTTATGACTGAGATGATTCTGATCAAGATCAAAAATCTTTGAATAATTGACGTTTGACTGAGCAAATACCCATAAGTTCACACCCCAAAACCAAACAGCAGCAGTCTGTAAACAGTTAACAAATAATTGGTTACTGACTGATATTTTACATCATAAAAAGAAAAAAAATTCAGAAATAAACTAAATTCAAAAGTTTCACTCACCACAAGAAGAAGAGGATTATAATACAAAAATGCCTCATAAAGAAAAAGATCTCGGAGGTCCACACTCATTCTCATGACAGAATCCCATCCAATCTAATATATGGTAAACGTGTTTTAGTTATAATTCCAAAAATTATATAAATTATGATTTTTATGTGAAATAATACTGATCCAGGAAAATTATATATGTCAGCCAAAAGCCCAAAATATCTCGAAAATGATAAATAAAGGTAGAACTAAAACCTTGCAACAGCTGAAGCCCCATAAAAAGAACAGCATCACCTGAAATAGCACATAAATTCAGCATCACTAAAGGCATGAAGCGTTGGAAATTAAACCTGAATTCTAAGAAAATTCATGCTTAACAGATAATAGAAGAAGAAAAAATTATTAAAAAAAAAAACAATATAAGAACTAGGTTTCTAGGGCTTCACACCAAACAAACACTAGGATCTCTACATCGTGAGTATTGCAGCTTTATCGGTGTCTACTTTCTAGCGTTTGGGTAACCTGTATCTGCTTATGTATATCTAATTATTTAGGTTTAAATAACCAGCATTCAGCAACTTGATACTAGCTGAAACAATACTGATTATCAGATGGTAGAGAAAAATTAACTTATATACCCTTATTTAATCAAAACGTAGTTTCTTAAATAATCACGATTCATCAAACACTTAACATCATCAAAAGTGATGATTACAACTTCAAACAACAAATCACACTGAACCATTATAGCATACACCACATTTTATCACAACTAATCATATGATCCTAATTATCTAATGTAGCATAATCACTTTTAAAAAACATATTACCAAAAAAACAGTTACCAAAAAAACATTAAAAGAATTACCTTTAGTCTCCATAGCAAAACAGGAGACGGTAACATTGCAACAGTTGCCAACGGTGTGCCGCCCACACTCTTCATTTCACTTGTCTCTATACATAGAACAATAAAACTTTAAAATCGAACAAAATATACAAATTAAAACGGAAAAATGAAATCAGTTTCATATGCTTAGATCAACTATTTCATCTCACCAAGGTCTGAAAACAATAGTCTACTTCCAGACTTGCGTAGATGTGGACTGTTAGCAGGAGCAGTCACATGACCTCCAAACATAGATAACAACAGCAGGTGCAAGAAATTATTTAATTACCAACCCCTCCCCAAGATTCGAAATCCTGCAATTACAATACATGCAGAAATTAACAGCAATATATCAAAATCGACATTAATCGACTACATAAACCTTCGATTGCTTTGTATGTGTCAATTGGAAGGATGAAACATAGATCACCATAGTTTATTGCACGCTTAAACTAATATCAATAAGTTATTTATAGCTAGATGTTTAGATTGCAGATATGGTATAAAAAACATAGTAGATTTACAGGAATATTGATCGAATGTATACAAATTGGGGAATCAGTTGACAGCGAGATTGCAATGCGGTACGACAAACTTACAGAAATTGAAGATTTAGGGTTTCGTTTGCACGATTTGATGTTGAAGATGAATGCAGTATGAGATTCGAAACCTAATTCTTGGTTTTCGGGATCTCCCGCTGGATCTCGCGTTTAAGTTAAGGAGAGAGGGGTTGGGGAAAATGGAAATGTGAGAATTAAGGGAAAAAAAGTTGGGGGTGTTGAGTAAAAGATTTGCAAAACATAATCTGAAAAACTAAATAATGTAATGTTAACAAAATAAAGTAGATTAATTGAGTAAACTTTAAATAAAATGGAAACCTTCTCTAGAATCGAATATTTTATAGTGTTGAAAATATTGTACAGTATTAGTTTGGAAATTATATATTTTAAAAGTAAAATTACGATTTATTATGGTCTTTAATTCATTCTCAAGGTAAATATTTAAATGGTCGATGATTGAGGTGGTTAACATGACCACATCTCACGAGAGTTGTTACATCAGCTCCTCTCTTCCAAGTCCAACATATTAAGAATTATGGATGAGTGTTTAGTACTGAGTACCGAAACCAAACTAGCACTAAATGATGTAATTGATGTGGTACTTGGTATTACAAATTCGAGTATTTAGGTATTTGATACTAGTATATTACCGAAAATCACAAGCTCTGTATTGAAAAAGAAGATGGACGGTTTTTATTTTTAATATGCCTATCCATCTGATGATTTCTATAATGTGAATTGAGTATTTTGGTAATGCGATGTGGAATATAATGTCGCTCAATATTTTATTCAAACAGAAGATATTAATTTGTTGTATGCATATGAATGTGTATTAGACCGGTGCCAACGGTGGGTTGACGCCTTTGGCACGATGGCATCGTAAGCTGGTGTCGATAGATTCCGTCGTGGTGAGGACGGGGGGAGAGAGGCGTCGGAGGGCTTGGCTGGCGTGGGGGAAGGGAAGGGGAGAAGGAAAGGGGGAAGGAAAAGGGGTTTGGTTGTACCATGTGCATGAATACTTGTACAAAATATATTTTTTTGTTTTTTTGTAATAATATTATAAAAATATATTTTTTATTATTTGTTATAAATTTTATTTTAAGTTTTTAATAATATATTAAATTTATATTTAATTAAAAATGGTGATGTGGCATACAGATGTGTTAGTGATGAGTTAGTGATGGGTAGGGTTGGTACGACCGTGTCAGTATGGATGTGATGATGTGGCGCTACTGATGTGTTTACTGACGCGTCACAGTTGGGAGAGACCTTATTATACAAGTAGTTTTATCGAATGTGATTGTGTACAGTAAGTCAGTAACATATGTATGCATATGAAACAGAGATGTGTACAGTAGTTAATATGTTAGCAAAAACCACCATAATAATAATAATAATAATAATAATAATAATATTATTATTATTATTATTATTATTATTATTATTATTATTATTATAAAACTTTAATAATAAATACAAACATATGACATTTAAAATAAATAAGGTTTATACAAAGTATTACATATGGATATGGAAGGGTTTTATGATTAACAGCAACACAGAGTAACAAGAGTGTTAATATAAAGATGCAATAGAACTAGCAATACTTACGTATCTTGGATGGTTCGGTTTGATCTTCTTATGCTTGTCTGGAATTCCACTCTTAAGAGTATCCTGCTAAGATTAAGTATTTGTGATATCAGCGGTTGGAGACTATTAGAATATTGTTGGTAATTTTATATCACCAATATAATTTAAATATAACGGGATAAACTTGTTGATCAAATGTAGTCATAATAAATATTAAACAAGTAAGGTGGTGCGAAGTACAAACTTGTTTGAATTTGTTAAGATTAAAATACACTCACTCAACGGGCCCCTGGTGACGGGGTCCAAGTGGCAGAGCCCCTGGCTGGGGTCGAACTTGAAATTTTTTTATTTCAGATAATATTGCCATATGAAAACCGCATGGAAAATCCGAATTCGAATGTAAAACACGGTTTTTCCGACCCGATGGATCCGACCCCATATTTAGGCGGTTTTGAGCAGCTCGGTGGTTTAGAGTCTGCATGAATTTAGCAACGTTTTGGTCATGATTTTCAAACTGGTACGAAATCATAACAGTCACTCTTTTTGTATTCTTGCAAATTACTCTGATTTTATTTAATTGGAGATTTCATTAGTACCAACAAAATACTTTAATCTGAAAATGATCATACACGACTTCGGAGTTTTATGAGTAAACGAAATCAGTACAAAAATCTGACAAATATATATCATTTATTTCAAACAAGTATCCACTAATTTAATTTTTTTTATTCATACAATCCTTTATTTCAACACAAATCTCCATGGACCAACTTTGGTTGTTGGGTTTGTGTAGCGTCACTATAAAGTTATTATGTTTTTATCTTTTATTACATGTCGACCATATCGTTAGTACGGGAGTGACACTTTTATGTTGAGTATGAGACTTTATACACATGTCTATTAGACGTATGACTATCCTATGTATGCATTTTCTTTGCAATGTGATTACTTATTTAATATCTATCATAACTTTATTTAAGTAAATACATATCAAAATAATAATATAGTTGGGTTAGTTTACTTTTTTTTTTAGAAACGGAGTTTAGATTAGTTAGCCCATATCATTACTATTATTATCTTAGCTAATCAATAGTATGAATGAATAATAATTTAAATATCGTTTTCTTAGGGTTTGATATAAAGTTTTTTCTTACGATTAGCTTATATTAGGGATGAGTATAGCCCAAAAATCGAACCAAACCGAAAACGATTAATTTTCAAAACTGAACCGATAACATGATTTCGGTTTTGGTTCGGTTCGGTATCGGTCCGATTTTCTAGGCCAAATGTTCATCCTTATCCGAAGAGCAAACCAAACCGAACCAAAACCGATATAACTAAAAGCGAAAACAATGAATTTTCGGAACCGAAACCGAACCGATAACATGTTATCGGTTTCAGCTTGGTTCGGTTTTGATCAGTTTCGGTTCGGTTCAGTTTTTTCTGCCCAAATGCTCACCCCTAGCCTATATTATATGTGGGTAAACTATCTAGTGTGTGTTTATATACTATTTGATAGAGCTGTATTCAAGTTAGTTATTGATTTTTATGTAGTCCCAAGGGATAAATTTTAACCATTGGATAAAAAAATCCATTAACCACCAGCTTTATCAAATCACATGCGATTCAATATACAACCAACACCTTTGGCCACCACCACCACCGCCAGCCACTGCTACCGCCGTCCGCCGCCGACCATCGCCCTCCGCCCGCCGCAATCACATGTGATTGAAAGCAGCCGACGATGGTGAGGGGTTGCCGGTGGTGGAGATGGTAGCCGACAGAGGTTGGTGGTGGTGGTGGTGGTCGGCGGTGTCGAATCACATGTGATTCAATACACATGGGGTGTTGGTGGTGGTCGGCGGTGTGCAATTATATGTGATTTAATACACATAGGATGGTGGTGATGTTAATATATTGAATGTGATGGTGATGGTGGTACTGATTTGATAACACCATTAAACTATTGTATGTGAGTGAATTGACAAAACTAGTCTTAAATCGTAACGCAATCAAAACTCACGTCACTTCACATGTACATTTCAAAGCCTTTCAATGCGAAAATCAAATTTATATTTTGTTTAAAATGAAAATGCAATCCTTATTTTTATCATAATTCTTTTTCTAGGATTAACTCTATTTTATTTCTAAGTATCATAAAAGAGAATTAATTTGTCTACCACATATTTTGATGTTTATATCACACTGTATAAGTAATTTTACATACGGTACAAATCAATAATGTAATTATTATGATACATAATTAAAATATGTGGTGTAAAAATCACCACCTATCGCAAAACTCAAAGAAATAAAAAATCTATAAATCCGATTCATGTTTGGTACATAAAACTAGAGAATTATATTTCTTCTTATTTATATGTTTACTCACTTCTAAATTTGATATATATAATTCATTAGTTATATCTTCTCATATTATCTTTTTTTAATATTTATCATGTTTAAATTTGTAGACGAGTAGAAGAAAAATATAAGAATCAACATTATTTCTCACAAAGTGATAAAACCATGGTTAGTTTTGTATCTGATTTGACTTTGACATATTTATCAAGTTCGGATTTTGGACCGTAGATTTGATACTACTTCCTTCTCACCAGCGGCTGCGTAACCCTTCTTCCATCACCATAATTTCCAATTTGAAGATTCTTTTTCTTCATCAATCAAATCCAACCACTATATTCGTTAAGATCTTACTCGATCGTTCGCTTTCGTTCCGTAAAATGATGAGAAATTAAAGATTTTTTTTGACTATTCTTCTTTTGAGTGGGCGTGCAAATCAAGATATATAGAATCGATATACGTACATACATGGCTGATTACTCAAAGGAAGATTTTTTACAGCTCGTTAAGAGAATTGGGGCTTATCTATCTGGCAAAGTTTCCAAGATTCTAAATACCCAGGTGCTAATACTTGTTATATTATTCAATTTCCGTATGCATACCAAGTGTTCGATGTATTGCTTCTTTGAAAATTCGTTTCAAGATCTGTAGCTGTTTTTGGTTACTAGTTTATTAGGTTATGATAAATTTAAAACCTTAGAAATTTATCGTCTGCTAAATTGGTAAATCTCAATTAGAAAGGTTAATTTAGGTTTAGTGATGAAAGCAATCATCTATTTGTGTTCAACTTAAGGGATGACGTGCTGTACCTTCTTTCATCTTGTAATTCCCATGGGGTATCCATTCACGTGCACAAAGTACAACCCGTGAAACCAGCTTGCTGACATTACAGTAAATTGACTTCTAGTACATAAGTTCAAATTATTCCATAAGATACAAATTTGTAGTATTGACAAAAATAGCATACTTTAATTGTATCAAAAAAAATTACAGAGTATAGAAATCATTGATGGTATTGCTATAGTCAGAAAGTTCCCCTAATTTATCTTCAAAGGGTATTTTAGACATTTGAGTAAAATTCGAACACTTCTTTTACGTTATGTGTAAGGTCAAACGTTGCAATCTTCATAGGATGTTTAGTGTAGTATCTTGCTAGAAAACTAAGCTATCCTTCAGTAGAGACTGATATATGAATCTTATGGTCCTACATAATGACATCATCTTATCTGTAATCCTAATAATAGAGAAGTAATAAAACTGAAAAAAATTTAACTTGAAATCTTTCCAAGTGAAGAAAATGATACACTTTTCATGGGATAGAGGGAGGGGTTGCTGACTTGCTGTATAAATATTGCAATTTTCAAGACCTGATTTTTTTTTTCTTTTCTTTTTGTCTGTTGGATGATTTTATGTGAAGTATAATCTTAAAGGTAATAAGATGGGTTGCCAAGTGGGTTGAGTAAGTGGTCAAAACAAGTCAGGTTGGGTTGACCCGAAACACTTTTGTGTTCATTTCTAAGACTCATTAATAATTAATTTGCTAGATGTTTTTACAGAAACAATATTTTTTGTAATAATAATATAAAACCTGGAATAAAGTGATATAGGAGGTCGTACGCATTAAAATACATTTCATGCGATTTCCAACCCATCCTTTTTAAGCTAGTTTTTTATTCGGAAAATGTCATAAAATAGCAATATGCTTTAGGTGATAGTCCATTTTTGTAATTATAACATTTTAAGGTCTGTTTTGGTCACTCCAAATTTTTAGCCGGCGTATTTTGGTAATTAAAGCATTAAAAGCGAAAAAAACTATAATTACCAAACTTATAATCGCCAAAACAGGCCTTAATAGTTATAAAAGTATATCTCTATTTTGTGACATTTACCCCTTTTGATTTGACCTCAATTTGAGACATTCATAAATCATAATAAAATTGCTACTCTCTTTGTGTGTAACTGTACTTGTTTATTGGCAACCATATTCGTATTATAATAATAATTATTATTATATTTAATTCACTTTAAAGTTAACATTTTTGAAATCCTAAAATCTGATTGCAGGATGTACGATCTGTTTGGGCAATAGCAGGATTTGCAGTTGCAGTAATCTTCACATATCGACTATTTAGAAGGCCAGCTGTACCTCGAAGAAGAGAGCCAAAACGCCAAGCTCATGCATCTGCAACTACTTCTGGAGTCAACAGTGAAGCAAATGCAAATTTGTCATCATCTCAAGATTCAAGGGCTCAAAATGCCATTGATGAATTCTTTCAACCTGTAAAGGTAAATAAATATTTTAACAGCCTCTAATAATCTTAAATTCTTAATTTTGAAAATTTTGTCTGTTTTAATATTGTTGTTGCAGGCTACGGCTACTTTAGGACAAATAGTCAGACAAAGATTAAGTGATGGAAGGAAGGTATGCTTTATGTTTTTGATCTATGCATATGCATATACATGTGAATTGATATTGATCCCAACAACATAATGGTATTAGCCGAAATATATGTCCTCTGTATGTTCGGTTAATATATTATACATTAAATGTAATTACCCAAGGCTTCTAGCCTAGTGGTATTGGTGGAAAAGTTAAGGTGTTGCCCATGGCCAAGGTCATGGGTTCAAGTCCCGTTGTGGACAAATGGTGGGGTTTATTCCCCATATGTGGAGGGTTCGAGGGAAGGCATACTGCCACTTGTGGATGTCACTGTCTAGGCTCGAACCACTAACTTACTAACTTGCCGTTCAAAAAAAAAAAACATTAAATGTAATTGATTATAATTAATTACATTAAATGTATAATATATTAACCGAGAATACGGATGACATATATTTCGGCTAATAAATGGTTTTGATGAAGGTAACTTGCCGCTTGCTTGGGGTTATACTTGAAGAAACTACTCCTGAGGAACTTCAGGTTTAATGTCTTTTTCTTCTAATTATTGAGAAATTGAAATATGAGTGACTCACTTGTGTTTAACAGAACAAAGCAACTGTGAAATCCTCAGTTTTGGATGTTTTATTGGAGATCACAAAATTCTCAGACCTTTATCTCATGGAAACAGTCCTCGATGATGAAAGTGAAGTATGTATCACTTTGTTTTTGTTTTTTCCTATATATCTAAATCTGGCTAATTATTACTATTTTTATTTGTAGAAAAATGTTTTAATGGCATTAGAAAATGCTGGGATATTTACATCTGGTGGCTTGGTCAAAGACAAGGTAATACCACTAAACTAAATTATAAAAATGGTCGTTGTAGTTTGTTAAATATTGCTGTTTTGGTCCCTCTTCAATACGTATGGCTGCTATGGTCCCTGAGGCTGTTCTTTTCTTTCAATCTTAGTCCCTTGCTCATTTGAAATTACTAGACTACCCTCAAACTCTTATTTTTTTCAATTTCTTTTATTTGTAATTGATTTTGTCTTTAAAAACATAAAAGCAAGTTTGAGGGTAGTATTTTCATTTCAAATGGGCCAGGGATCAAGGTTGAAATAAAATAGCAATGTCAGGGACCATAAGGTCCATAATAGCAAAAAGTATCAAAGAGGGACCAAAACCACAACTTATAGCAAATCATAAGGACCATTTTTGTAATATACTCTGAAAATTTACTTTGATATAAATAACAAATATATAAATTTTCTTACTTACGACATGCTAAAAACACGATAAACACAACAAATTTATAACATAAATTTCTAAATGTTCTCAAAATCATAACTATCGTGTCAATTTCGTGTTAATCTCTGAACACGAACATGACACGACACGACTTCGTGTTTATTGTACACGACACGAACACGACACGACACGACTTTGTGTTTATTTTACACGACACGAACACGAACTCAAATTTCGATTTCGTCCCAATTTCTTTTCGTTTCGTGTATTTTTATCGTGTCGTGCTAAATTTTGACAGCCCTAATATCTATCATGATCGCAAATAATATATTATTTACCTAATAAGATATTGTAATATATCAAATATGGTTGTAGGTACTTTTTTGTAGCACAGATATTGGAAGAACGTCTTTTGTTCGGCAGCTGGAGCCCGATTGGCACATTGACTCGAGTAGAGAAATTACAACTCAGTTAGCGGTATGTACAATAGTTTTATGTTAAGTAATATAAATGATAAAAATGACTTTTTTAAAATTATACAAAATATCAAAATCTAGTTATACTACTAAAGGCAGTTCTTATAGTTCTACTCACAAATTCACAATACTTAGTATTAATAGAAACAAGGTGGTAATTATTTTAGGTATTCCACATAATGAATATTCGTAAAAAGAAAAAAAGTTTGACTATTGACTTGACACAAATGGGCTGGGTAATGGGTCAAAACGGGCAACTTTTTTTTAGGTTTATTTGACCTGAAACCGTTTTTGTGCAATTTTTTTATAAAATGATTTAGGAGGTTCTTTATACATTAAGAATGCACTTGGGTTGTACTCCGTATTTACTTTTCTTGTTCTTTGTTATAACAAGGCTTATTTTGTTAATTTATTTTCTATTTTATTTTCTTCTGTGTTCATTGTTCTGTGATAACAGAGGTTCATCAAGTATCAGCTTCACATCTCAGCTATAAGAACCGAGCGAATTGCTTCAAATGTTTTCAGTTCTTCATCCCTGGAACAATTTTTCAGTGTTTGACTTTTTGGAAATGGTCAATGTCTCCCCAATGTTTTTTTTTTTAGTTTTTCTTTTTTGGTATTTGTACCTTATGATGTTAACTATTTCCTACTTGAGTGCTTGATTATGTGCAATAGATTTGGTCAAAATTTATCATCCAGATACCTTGTAATTCTTCTAGGGTTTCATATTCAGATCATATTTCGAATATTTTTTGTCCGATATTTGGATACCGGATATTTATTAACACACTTATAACTATAATCATAGATAACTACGTTAGTTTAGTGGTAATATTTTTTTGCCTAGTGTAAAGGAATCCCTTGGAAAAACTTTAGTAAATTAAACATTTTTCAAATTTTCACACTATTAGGAGTGCGGTTTAAAAAAATTTGATAAATAATAAAAATATGATAAATAAGAGAATTGATATTTATACCATAAAAAGTAATTCTCATACCACACTGTACAAGAAATAAAATAGACCGTATAATATGTCAAAACATAAGTTATGGTATAAGAAGTAATTTGTGTGGTATTGATATCATAAATAACACATTTTATAATACAAACTTCCACGTGGCATTTGATTGAAGGTTGACTTAATTATAGGAAAGAGGGAATGACCCTTCTCCTCAGTCTCAATATAGACTGAGGGTTTGAAGATTTTTAAGCTTATTAGCTTATTAAATTAACTGAAATGTAAGTTTAATTGGTTGCACTTCAAGTCTTTATTATCGGCTGAGTTTTCACGAAAACTAAGTTTATAGTGATAACGACTATTTAAGAATGATAGTTGCTTGAAACAGTTACTTCCTCCGTATCAAAATAAGTGACACACTTTCCATTTTGGGGTGTATCAAAATAAGTGACACACTTTGAAAACTTTCCTTATTTGGTAAAAATAGTGGGACCCATACCCACTAACTATCCACTTTAATAAAGTGAAATTACCCTTATACCCTTACTTTTACTTTTAAAACTCATTAATATCACTTTATTCAAGAAAAGTGGGACCCATTCTCCACTAATTATGTACTTTAATCTATTTTAACATCTACTTTAATCTTTTACCTCAAAAAACGTGTAAGGCAATTTGTGTCACTTATTTTGATACGGAGGAAGTATAACTTTGAGGGATAATGTTCTTCGGCTTGTAGTTGGTGGTGGGTTAATATAGTCCTAAATTTTTGTGTTATGCATAGAATCTTACAAAATAGTAAATTATCTTCTTCCAATAAGTAAAAATCTTCTGTCAAACTAAAAGTCCAATCCTCAAATTATATGTTTGATTTTTTGTTTTGGATCTTTTAATTTCTTTGTTCATTTTTTTTTCAATATTGTGGTACCTATCGATTTCCCTTATGGTGTTTTTAGGAATTTGCTCTAATCAAGTACAAATTTTTTACCCTACTAAACAATGTATTATTACATAGTTATGTGCTTTACCATTATACCTTAAACTATAAGTAGGGGATGACCTAGTATGGTGTACAGGGTTACCCGTGCAAACCTTGAAGTTTTTTTAAATAGTATTAAAATAATGTTAATTTTTTTTGTTAATGTAGGTGACACCCCTGACTACAAGAATGCAATTCATAGCTCAAGATCGATTTTAATTCGAATAAGTTTTTAGCTATGACTCGGGGTCAAACTCACAAACAATATTAATATTATCATGGATATAGTTCGATCATTTAGAACTTCGCTGTATTAACATGTGTAAGTTGGATTTGCAGATTGAGATTGGACTTGGTTCAAATGGAGTTAGACCAAGACCATCTGCATCATGTGGTCAATCTAGCAAGATGTACATATTGTGACTGATCTACTATACAATTTTATAAAAAAAATCTCCATGTCAAAAAGATAGGTGTTTAGACCCCGCGGAAATGCATGGGTAAAAAAAATCCTCGTTGCAACTAAATATGAACACACTTTATATAAAAGAAACTCAATATTATCTATCTGGAACTCGATATGAATTTTAGACAATATTATGTACACAGTACTGAATGTTTTGAAGGACTTGGTCATTTATGTAAATCAGTGTTTCTATGGGGACCCTTTATGTAAAATATATACTTAGACGGTTACGGGTTACATCTATAAAAATCCTAATTTCCAGCAAATCACAATTGTTGTGAAGACGCATCGTATGAATGGACTAACTCAGTCACGCGCCCTGGTCAACTCGGTCGAGTTACAGCTATCAAAGCCCAGCCGTTTCAGAAATTCATCTTCATCGGCCTTCGGATTATCATTCCGGTAAAATTCCGGCGGAGTATCGGCAAGAACACGCACTTTCTCACTAAAACACACACTCCGACAATTCACTGGACCTCCGACGCTCCACCGAAGATCCACCGCTACTTTCCACCACCGTAATTTGACGGCAATGGATCCGGATACCGATTCGCATCAGCGCGCGTCAGAACTCGAGGCAACAACAACAAAAATCTCGGATGACGGAGCCAGCTTATCAAGTTTGGATGATCAGAGTGTTGTCTTTGCCGATGAAGAAACTCACGATGCGAATGCCACTGAGAATGAAGTTGAAGGTTCGAATCTGTGGAATTTTGTGTGTGTTGATATTGCATTAGTTTCAGTAATTAATCAATTATACAGAAAATTATGAATTATTGTTTTAATGAGGTAAAAATGAATTGTGAAAATGATGAAGGTGAGGAAAGGAGAGTGCTTCCAGAGGAGCTTTCACGGAGTGTTGTAACGCTCTCGTGTGAATCGTCTGCTGAGGGAGGGAAGTGCGATGTTTATTTGATTGGAACTGCTCATGTTTCTATGGTAATTGAATTTGTTTATATTTTTATTGCCTTATTATCTGTTTAATTAGATAGTATATTGTATCAGTTTACTTTGCAATGATGATAATTTTAGGAATGTTATTTGAGTTGCTTTTCTGGCTTTCTAGTTCAATTAGCTTCCATTAAAGCTTAAGAAGGTGTATAAGTTTTAACACTTGTTGCTTAGTTGATAAGGAAATGAAAAGGTAAACTGTGATTACATATACCATTGTTTGTAGAGAACATTGCTTAATCTACACTTCATGTTCCAACACTTTGTTCTGTTCGAAAGCTAACTTGTAGGAAAGTAATATATATGATGATTTAGTGGAAATGCTTTGTTTTGTCTCAGGAATAATGTTCAGTACTTATATAACCTTTTAATACATTAAATAAATATCTCTAAATTTGGTGCTCGTTTTGTCTATGTTACATTTTCAAAGTAGTGAGTTTGAGGAATTTCGTGTGAAGAACTAAAGATGACCTTTGTTGTTAAAATGTGAAATATTTGAATTTTATCGTAATGCTGTCTAATAATATATTTCCTGAAGGACTACACATGCAATTTTGTTCAAGAAAATCTCGATATATATTCCTTATCAAGGATAAACAAGTTTATGGTCTCTGTTATGGATATATAGATTTCGTAAGTATGTTAAGCAAAGGAACTAAGATGGTCAGCTAATTAGGTAGCTTAACGTAATCATATTTTGGGTTATATAATTGGAATTTTAGATATTCTTCATCTTTTTTTGGTAGGAATCCTGCCAAGAAGTTGAAGCTGTTATCAGTTTCTTGAAACCACAGGTGCTTCTCTTTATAACTCATAACAGGTTAGCTAAAGCGACCTGCTAATAAAATATATAATTCTTTTTTAATTTTTTTTATGAACTCACTGCATATTAACTGAATGTAGGTTGTGTTTCTGGAGTTATGCTCAAATCGTGTGGCTGTTCTCACTCCTCAAAATCTCAAGGTCCTTGCGTTTATCTTTTTATATCGTTTTCCCCAATCTTTTTGTTGAAAACACAATAATGCAAATTTAGGATCTAATTTTAATATTAACTTAAAAACTTGGGAAACACAAACAATAAATGTACTAAATTTTATGTTGTGCAGGTACCTACAATGGGAGAAATGGTGGAATTATGGAAGAAAAATCACAACATGTTTGGAATACTCTACAGCTGGTTTCTTGCTAAGGCATGATATTTTTCAAATTAATTTCTCAGAATTTTGCATATTTATTACTATTAAATAATCGCTAGAATAATGTTACATAATTATGGGATTATTAGTTTATTTATATTTTGTGATTTTCAGGTTGCTAGTAGGCTTGAAGTTTTTCCTGGCAGTGAGTTTCGTGTTGGATATGAAGAGGCTATGAAATACGGTGGCAAGGTGGTTCTTGGTGACCGTCCAGTAAATGTAAGATTATGCTCAATTCAATATCTCTTTATATTTATTCTTAATAAAGCAAAATAATTATGACATCTTCTTTTTTAAAAATAGAAATCAAATAAGTAGCACAATCTGATATGTTAATCAAAAATGGTCAAAAAGAGTTGTAAATGTATTGATGCTTATGTGACAATTCAATAGATAACATTGCGACGAACATGGTCAAAAATGCCACTATGGCATAAGACAAAGTTGATGTATTACATGATGTTTCAAACAATATTTTTACCAAGCCCTGAGCGTCTTAATGAAATGGTATGTCCCTCATTTTTTTCACAATATTGTTTCTTTAATGTTGAAGAAACTGAATATAATAATGAAATGGTATTTTTTTATTTTATTTTTGTTATTAGTTGAAGGAATTGGATGATGCTGACATGTTGACGCTTGTTATCCAAGAAATGAGCAAGGAGTTCCCTACTCTGATGGAAACACTTGTACATGAAAGAGACCAGTTAGTATCTTCTTTTCTATGAATATCATATTTATTTGAATTACTTCTTTGTTCTTCTGCTTCCGTATATTAGTATTAGTTGGGCCAAATTGCACAAAAATGTCTTTTTTTTGAAATTTTCCGTATGAGGTATACATTTTTTTTTCTTCATTTAATTAGATATTGTGTGTCTGTGTGTTGTTGTTTTGCATGTAATGTAGGTACATGTCATCCAGTTTACTAAAAGTAGCTCGTGAGCATAGTTCAGTGGTTGCAGTTGTGGGAAAAGGGCATCTTCAAGGAATCAAAAAATATTGGGAACAACCTGTTGAGGTTAGTCAGAACACCTTAAATGTCCTACCCTCTATTTTTTCATTTTGGTCTTTTGTTAATTTTATACTAAAAAAGTTTACCTATATGCATGCACATTATAATAATTTCAAAGAAATATTGAGACTCATTTGAAATTCGAATTTGTAAAAAGATATTTTACTAATGGTCAAATCTCAAATGCATAAAAAAGTTGTTAAATTTCAAAACTATAAAAGTTTAACTTCAGAAATTTTGTTACCAAATTGAAAAGTGGCTTTTGTTTGTATGATATATCTTTCTAAAAAGTCCAATTTGAATACGTTTTCTATTTTTCTGAGTTTTCTTTGAAAATGTTTTAAGAAAAATGCCATGTTATTTTCAATTTTTTCAATCAAACAAGCATTACACCTGACCTAAAACAGAGATTAATGATACGGCATCAACATTTAAAAATATGGCGAGCCATTCAATGTTTATCACATAAACTAATTTGATTTAGTTATTTAGTTTATAATTATTATTTTATGGTTAGAATTGAATTATCATTGGCATGTACTTTTATATAGAACTGGATTTATTATTTCGGACAATTTAAGTTTCTTAAATTCAAGGATTTAAGAGAGAGAAAAAGATAGAGATAGAGATAGAGATAATGACTTATATGACCTAGAAAAGTAGCCTTAAATTGAACATTTTTGAAACGTATGCTAAAATATGTCGACTTTAATTAAAAAAAAGTTAAATGCAAGAATGGTCCCTGTGGTTTGGCCAAATTGCATGTTTGGTCTCTGTGTTTCATTAAGTGCAGACGCGGTACCCATGGTATGCATTTTTGTGCACTCATAGTCCCTCCGCCCTAACGCTGTTAACTTTCGTCCGTTAGTCAGGGGCATTTTAGTCATTTCATCCTATTTAGTCCACCAAACCCAAACCTTATTTTCCCTCTCTCTTTTCTCTGTACACACTAACACAGTAACAGACACCCATCACCCATATTTGGCAAAAACCCATTTGTCTTCAAAAACCCATTTGTTCAAAGCATCGCCGGAGTTGTTCAAACCCATTTGTTTCAGTTTTGATTGGGGGATGTAGATGAGAAGGTGGGGGTTTGGTGGATGAAGGTGATGTTCATTTGTGTCGAACACCTCTCGATTGATGTTCATTTGTGTCGAAAACCATCTCTGCTCCTCCCTCATCCATCTGATTTCACCATCACCAGAGAACCCTTCTTCACTCCGTCGGAAATCACCATCACCGCCGTAGATCTGCAAGCTGGAAAAGATGGTCGATTGCTTTGTGCGAAGATTATCATCCACCTCCGGATCTGGGGTTTTGAAGATCTGAGTTTTACCAGAGTATGGAGAAGAAGAATGGAGATTGTGGTTGTGGCCGAGTTTGATTTTGATTTGGGTTTTGTAATTAATTTGTTGCACATGTATAGATCTGTACATGCGTGTATCACTTGTTGAAATTTTGAAATATGATTTTGATTTGGGTTTTGTGTTCTCGAGATGGTGAGTGGTTGAAGATGATTCAAACAAGAGAGAGAGTGTGAGAAGTTGAAGTGGTGGGACCAAAGATGTTGAAATGACCAGGATACCCTCAACTAACGGAGTTGAGTTAACAGCGTTAGGGCGGAGGGACCATGAGTGCACAAAAATGCATACTATGGATACCGCGCCTGCACTTAATGAAACACAGGGACCAAACGTGCAATTTGGCCAAACCACAGGGACCATTCTTGCATTTAACTCTTAAAAAAAAGTGAAAATTTTAGTTAAAAGTTTAATATTGTGGGAAGAAGTATAAACTAATTTGACGTGGTGAATGCAATGCAATGCAGATGAGGGAGCTTTTGGAGTTACCTTCAAGAAAACCAAGTATAACGGTTGCAAAGGTTCTGTCAACAGTTGGAGTAACTGTTGCTGGGGTCGCCATTATTTCTGGTATCTATCTTTCTACCAAGAAATAATTCTACAACCCCTTCCCTTACTCTCAACTTACCTACTATTTCCTCATACTTTGCAACAACAAAACAAGGGGGATTTATACATTAGACGGATACAATCACAAACTTGTCTTCTCTTTTTAGTTTGGCGTGTTGTTGGTTGGATCGTAAAACTTGTTTAATAAGAATCAAAATATGTGAAACTTTTTGTTTGTGTGATGCTTTGTGTTTGGTCTTTTATTATAACCCTGTGTGGGATTGTATGGTTTCTTTTGATTTACCGATAGGCCTGGGCACAATCCAAGAACTGAAAAAAATAGTTTTGGCCGGACTGAAAACCGAACTGATGACACTCAGAACATAAGAGAATCGATGGGAACGGAACCGAGAATCGAGAAAGTTTCTTTGACTTTTTTCAGTTTTTTTCTCGGTTTTCGACCGAATGAAGGCGATGGGAACCGAGAACCGATTTTGTATGAAAATCATAACTGGACTGATATAGCTCGGTCTGTTCCGGTTCGGTTCGGTGGTTCTTGTTGGTTTTCGGTCCAACCTATGTGTCGAAACTTCAAATTTTATAACGCAACTGAATGAATAAATGATTTTACAAACACAGATGGATTTTAATCATTTCGTTAGAGCATTTCCAACCGTATTATATCCTTTCATTTTAAAAGGACAATCCAATCCAACCACACTCTATTATCCTCTTCATATTTGAAGGGAGTTAAAAGTGCTTTATATTTAAAGTGAGAAGTTCCACGCTACCAATTGACCCCACAAAATTTGAGAATGTAATTGTTAATCGAATATAGATCTCACTAGTTGTCCAATGTAAGGTATAACTTGAAACTTTGTATAGAAGGAGTGACGCCATCTTTAATAAAGATTGAAGGAGATATAATGTACAAGACACATCGAGTCACTATTATAGATGTTCATTACGCATATACATAAAAATACGAGGTAAACAAGTAGAATAGCTTTATGTTGACTCTGGGGTCGGAGCTGTTGACTAAATTGTTTTCTGTCTGCTCTTACACGCTTGCTTAATGCAATATGATGTTTTATGTTAACATACAAATATACCACAATAAACACCCTATACTCCATAATTTACTCGTCTTTAGTAGCTGTGGTCTACCAAAAACTTAACTGAAATATGCAGAAATAATACATCTTGTAGAACTGGCTAAACATAAATACGCTCATAAAACCTACCAATCGGCCTTAAATACATTTCTTATTCGGGTTATCAACCACAAGTGCTCAACCATTCACTTTAAAACGTGTAATCTTCATTTGTGGTTGTAATAATATTCAATGAGCTGGAGTGAAACGTACATCATTTTGATTCCAACTGGTCGTGGTCCTGAAACAAAACAATCGTGAATTCATCAAATGTGGATTCCTTAAAATGAAACAAGAATACCTGCAAAGTGTAGGAGTGAGCACTTGGGCTAAAAAAACCAAACCGAACCAAAAACCGACCGAAACCGAAAACATATAATCGGTTTGGATTTTAGTTTTGAAGACTCATTATTATCGGTTTCGGTCCTATTGGTTTTGGTGTGGTTCGGTTCGGTTTATGGACCGCGCTCACCCCTAGCAAAATATGGTTTGACCTTTTGGAGTAAACTAGCACTTCTCATTTGACTTTGGTGAGAATTTTGGTAATAAGTTAGTTTATCAGCCAATATCTTTCAGTTTGCAAAGACTTTATATAAAAGCAATCAATTATTTTTGTGAAAAAGAAAACGCTCTCGAAATCAAAAAGCAACTGCTTTGACCCTTAAAACACCTAAAAAGGAACATCATTGGCCAATAGCAGTAGCCGTGTGACTTGTAAAAATTAGTCTGCTAAGTCCCCAATCCATAAACTACTTCTTTATTCATCCTTAATCATTACAAAATACATATCTTATAGACCCCAATCCAAAAGTCATAATTAATAGGTAGATTAAACTTCGATATTTGACTAACAGTAAAACATCTTGCTTCAAACTCAAATTCTTTGTTTTTTTTTTTTTTTGGTTCTTTCTAATAAATGAAAATATTATCTAAAATAATTACCTCGCTATGAAGCACGCCACATGGCACGATAAGCTGCCATGTCATCGAGTGTTCATACCATGACTATGGGTGCATTGCAATTAGTTCATCGGTTTCACAACGCCTTAAAGCAATAACCATCGTTTCATTAAAAGGTGGTAATATTTCACAGCATTGACGACGCAGTGGATTCATCTGCACAAAAAAGTGAACTTATAAAAAATAAATTATTTTTCATGGGTCAGATGGAGCGACAACTACACATGACAAAACTAAACGGGTCAAAATCACCAACTATAATCAAAATCATAATCAGAACATAAACATACTTGATCCGTCTCAACATCAAGTTTTCTTGAGAAAACTTTGATATTGGTTAAATTCCGTATCGCGTTACTTCTCGAGCAATTCATCAACATTTTCCTGTTATACAAAGTGTAAGATTTGTTCTCATCTAGAACAACATCTTCAAAATAAAATATATCCGGACTTTTACACGGATCCTTATTATAATCCCGTGTATTAAACATATGAAGGCTTGAAAAAAAGTTCTCTTTCCTTCTCCATGAACTAAACGTCTTTTGTACTTGAATTAAATCTGGAAGTAATTGATTTCCTTCAAAAACTTGAACCGCAAATCCCCAAGAAACCGATACGGTTATCGAGTTTGAAGAATCGTAGCAAACAGTTTGTTGAAGGATTCTTGTGGGATCGTGTTTAACGGCTTTGAAAAGATGTTTGACTGCTTCAAGTTTGGTCAAACCAGGAAATATTGGATCTATTATGTCAAAATGATGAAGTGATAACAATGGTGATAATGGATGTGCTGCAAGGATCCCAAACATGTTGCCTCGAACATCAACCTAAAAGTCAACAAAAGTCAAACTTTTAAAGTCAACAGTATTCATATCCAACATACAATTCTAAATTCTTGGTAAAACAAGTATAACCATGTATATGTGCTCAAAATCAAGCTTTTGTACACGAGTCAAATGAAAATTGACCAAAATGTTAACCTAATAAAATCCAACTAAATTTGAGCACATATCCATCCAAACATGTATATGTGCTTAAAATGTTAATATATAACGTATGTTTGATAATTGGTTTTATTTTACCTTAATATAATAGACCTAAATAATTCATCCATATTCTATCAACTAATACTAAAGGTACCCGTGTAATAAGTAGGTCAATAATCTAGTTCCAAAACAAAAACAAAAATAATTTAGCTACTTTTTTTTCGTTTATCCTAATTACCCCGCCAATCATATTTTCAATCACCCCACCAAATCAACATCTCAAACGACCAAAAGAAAGTCAAAATCACTATATAACTTTATATAGATTGTTGAAAATTGTACTTCATATAAAGTAACTCAATTTTTGGTCTATATATATGTCACGATTCAAATTTCATCAAAATTTTGTTAGGAAAATCAAATAAATCATGAGGAATTGGAAAATCCACAAGTATAATGTTTGACTTCAGGAAAAAGGTCAAGATTTAAATCTTTTTTGGAAACGACAAATAATATCAAGATTTAAATCTGAGTAGAAAAAATGCACCATCTAGATTTTACAAACGAATTAAATCATGTATCATGAGAGGGAAATTTTAGAAGTGGAAAATTATAACATCTCTGACTTTGAAAAGTCAAAAGTCATAATTTTAAAAAGTCAAAGATAAACAGTATTCACCTGATGAAATCCTGGTTCATGTGTTAACTCAACGCCAAGCTCCGCTAAGCAAGAAAAAACCCTAGAATCACTTCCGTAAACATGTGGATACCTCATCAAACACGAATCCAAAACCCTAGCTAAAACCCTACCTAACGCTCTGCTAATCGCAAAACCACCACCGCCGAACGCCATATTAAACGAATGCTGGAAATTCTGCTCGTAACTTTCCGATCTACTTCCGATGTAATACCACCGATCATGATCGTACTTCGACAAAACCCGAGCCAAATTCTCTGTGAAAAATACCGTATCATCGTCGCCGAAAACGTACCACCGTATATTATCGGAGTCGTTCGATTCCACTGCTTCTTTTACGATTCGCGCCACACGAATAGCCGACCGTAGTCCCTTGGGGAAGGTGTATGGAAACCTTGACGTGTCTCCGGAGATAATTACCGGAGGAAGATCGGAATCGGAGCTGGAATCGGTTACCGGACGGTCAAGAAAAACGACTGCGTTTGTGGTGTTAGGTTTACACCAGAGACGAAGGTAGGGTTTCCGATTTAGGTATGATTTGTGGGAGGATGCAATGGCGAAGAGGAGGTGGCGGATTGTGGTGGGGGTAGTGGTCGGAGGAGGAGGTGTTACAACGGAGATGACGGTGGGAGTGGTGGGGACTGGTGATGTGAGAGGATGAGAGAGAAGATAGAAGAGAGTGAAACTTGAGATGATTAAGCATATGTCTTTGATATTTGATGGTCTGAATCTGAAAAAACTCATTTTTAGTGGTGGTGGTTTTGATATTCTGGCGGTGGCTGACGACGGTCAGTGGCGGTGGAGAGTGTCTAAAATCATTTATAAGAGTAAAGAAAGCAAGTAAAATGGTGGACTGAAATGTACAAGTCAATAATGCAGAAAACAGGTGTCTTTATAGGAGATGGAACTATAACTTTGCTTATTTGTGTCAAAAGTTCAAATCAAGATCCTGATCACAAGAAACTTCATGTGCATTACATGCCAAAATATAGTTAAATAACTTTGATTACAAATGATTGTGGTACATTCAAGCAAGGTCGTGAAGAGATCTTATTCTATATCGTTTTTGTATTCGTAAGATACGATCAAAAGATTGAATTCATAATAGAATAATTACATCATTTCTTACTAAATATTCATACTTTATCTTCCTACCTAGGGGTGTTAACATATTAAGTAATTAACGAGCTACTCGAGTTCGAGCTCGTCTAACTCAAGTTACGGTTTGATAATATGCGGGCTCGAGTTAAGTTACAACAAAAAATAGTGTTTGATTATTTTCACGAGTCAAGCTTTAAAAAATAATATTAGCTTCACTCACTCGAAAGCTCGTTTAAGTATTCGAATCGAACGAGCTAAATCTATCTTAGCGAGCTTAATTTGTACAAGGTTTTTGTGTTCTAAAACTTGAAATATATTTTGATAATAAGAATTGAACCTATTCGAGTCGAGCTTATCGAGTTTAAGTTCATAAAGGAGCTTTTCGGGTTTACTAACTAATACATATATCAAATCACCCACAATGATTGCAGACGAAATAATATCGACATCATATACTTGGGTTAAATATAGGGATAAAAATCCTATTAATTGGTGTGATTGGTGTTGTGGTTCTATGTTCTCTTTGTAATTTTAACTTGTTTGTACTTTTCTGGCTGTCTTGATTAGCTTCTTGTTAAGCTTTGGTTATTTGCCTTTTATTAATGCTATTTGCCGTTTCTAAAAAAAAAATAAAAAATAATACATATACCTTTAATTGACCACAAATCACTTCAACACCACAATCAGAACACAAAGTGTGGTTGTGTGTTAAACTCATGTTAAAAGCATAAATGCCTCTTTAATACCACATAAATCACTTCATAAAAGATTGTTTTCGGGTTATTCAGTTCATTGTCTTTTAACGTTCACGATCCATCCGGAATTCAAAATACACGAAGCGTCTTATGTATTGGAACACAGTCTAGGTCAATACACAAATAACAGTTTGTACAGTTTTATTATATTTAACATTTTTTTGGATTTCTTGTTCTGTCACAAGTGTCAAGTTGCGCGAATTCTATGATAGTCGTCTTTCCCATACATGCATTTTCATACGGTCAAGCCGGTTCTTTAAACAAATATCATAATGTCTCGTTTCAAACCTTAAAACGATAAAATTACTAAAAGGAACTCCATCCTCACCTGCTCCATTATATACTAACTAATACATATTACCTATACTAGCAGGTACCCGCGCAATGCGGCGACGGGTACCATGTAACTATATTTTGCGGCGCAAATGTTGTAAGATTACACGTTTTTTTGACAATAACTATACCAATGTGGCTAGTAAACGATCCGCTAAAATGAAAACGGGTCAAATGGATCGAAAGTTTGTTCTAACTTTGAACGAAAAACCGATGTTGAACCGGTTGGACCCGGTTTTCAGTGTAGTTTCCGGTTTCCATTTTATGTCTTTATCGGTTATCGTGTTTGTTGGTTAAGGCCGTCCAGTTCCGGTTTTTTATAGAACAAGAATGATGATAGCAAGTGGGCCATAACAGCCATAGGCACAATACCGCCACCGCCGCTCTGTGACCCCGAGAAAACCCATTATAATTGAGAATACCATTTTAAAAAAGAATTGCAAAACAAACGTATCTCTGAATGTTAGTTATTTTGATCTTGGTGTTCTCTAATTTGATAATCATCAGCAAGCTTGCTACATTATATCATTGCTAAAAGATACTACTTAAACTGCGAAACCAATTTAAATCTTCATATTGTTTTTACATCTTTATATATTTTGTAAACAGCATTTGGTCACTAATTTTAGTAAACCAAATAATTAGTATTAAAATGTTATTCAATCAAGATCTTAACAGAACCCAAAAACTTTGGACTGCAAAAGCAATTTACATACGTACATGCAATTCAACCAACCAGGCGCACATTGACTTGCATTAAAAATATTGTCCTGGCCCGTATTAGTTTCATCTTTTTATAAGTTTTTGAGAAAGGTAAGCAAGCATTTACATATAGTGGTTTCATTTTAAAAGAATGGTGGTTAATTGTAACAGAAAAACATTCATAATGTTTAATAAACAGATCCAATAGAGTACATAATGCACTAAAACATCGATCTTTATCAATAGAGTCAGATTTTGCTCCATCGTAATTAGGTCAAGTTGCCAAATTTAATACAGAAGAATAAAGAGTTTCATTGAGAGTGGCGTATCTATTTTGGGTTGATTTACAAGTGGTTCAAAGAAATAGGAAATCAGTGCAAAGTTTGCCAAACACACACGAACTTTGAGTTTCCAGCCTTCAGAATATTTCAAAGTAACACCAAAATATTATTGTAATCTGCAAAAGCCATACTAAAAATTAAAAAGATGAATTAAATTAGCCGTAGTAACAACAAAATGGGTGTTTCATACCTAAAAAATGTCAAGACTGTCAAGAAAACGTCTAAACATATGATACAATATTTGCAGGGGTCTTGAATATATGTCCAACTTCTGAGTTTAACATCAGGTATACCAGATATCATTGTCGGTATCTTCTTTGCTGCCAGACAAAAAATGCATTAGTTTGAGTAGGAATTAAAACAGAAAAAAACATGAAAACATTACAAAATTTGCGAGTCCAGAGCCATCCATATGTATAATACCATGTTCTGAAGTGTACTCCATTGCCTATATAACCATTACAAAATTTACATTAAACATTTAGATTAGGCATTAGGTCTAGAAATATGACAATACGATTATCTATCAAGCGAATAATTAATGGAAAATCTGCAATTAAAAGGTTTCTTGTAGGCGTGAGGAATTACGAACAGATATCCAAAAAGGTGTTGGAAATCATCAACATTCAAGCTTTTCAAGTACCACAAATCAAAATAAAAAAGTTACAACTGAAATTGTGTTTATAATTGCATGAAATTTACTATGAAATTGAGTGGAAATTAACAAAAACAAAATCAGCGATAAAATGGTACAAAAATGTATGAACATGCAGAAATGAAATTGCAGAAGTTGCGAATCGAACTATGTATGAATTTGGGAATGAAATTGATACCTCAAATAATTGGGTCGAAGTTGCGAATGAAATTGCAGAAACGTTGTTGTATTTATAGTGGTTTTCACAATCGTTGAAGTCTTGAATTGCGTATGAAATCGTTGAAGTCTTGAAATGATGTTGCCAATGAAATCGCCTGACACTCCCATCATCATGGTTCAAGAATCGAACATGCAGAAATGAAGAGACGATAGTGCTCGAAGAACGAACAGGCGGAAACGCATAGGGGTAGTGCCAGGCACGCTTAGTCGAAGTGTTGAGATGGCGGATGGAAACAATAGGCCGAATGTGATGGGCCGAAGGCCTTTGAGCAGATGGTCTGTGGTATAGTGGGCTTAACCCGCGTTTTATTGAATTTAAGTTTTAATGTTTCAGGCTGTTTACAGCCGTAGGCTTGTCCGAGTGGTCTCAATGACGCTAAGTAATCCGCAGGTGGTCGGTTCGATTCCTAGCGGGTGATTCTTTTTTTTTCAAAAGGTATCTAATTTCATAATTAGCAATTGTGTTGGCTGAATTTTCAGCCTTGCTAATTATGGAAGGGTTAAACTCTTTATAATATAGTAGAGATAACATTTATCAAGTATTTTTACTATTCATGAATAGTTGATGAATAATTGTTTTTTTTTTTTTTTTTTTTTTTTTACATTTAAGCTATTCTTTAGTTATTGCTGTCTTTTGATTTTGACGTTTTATGTGACTCTATCATTATTATTTTTATAGTGTTTAAATGATATTTTTTTATACAATAACAATAATTTTTTATTATATCTTTTATTTGATTTATTTTATTATTTAAAATTATTTTATATAATTTGAATGTACATAATGAAGTTAATCCAAAATTATTTTATATTATTGTAAAGTATAGATTAAGTAAATTTACAACTAATTCATTCTATTTGCATATCTTTTAAAGGTCAACTAAGATAATAATTGTCCAAGTTACCCTAATGAAATTGATAACATGTTAATTTATATATATAATTAGTATTTTTACAACCCGCCGCGAAGCGCGGACCCAAAATTCTCGTACCTTAAATTGACAAGAAATAGTCAACTAAGCATGCATTCACCAGAAAAGTCAACAAACATTTCATATATGACAAGCAAAGTCAACTACTCCATCTTTATCTACCAAAATCAACACCACCATTCAATCAAAATCTACAACTAACACTATTTGAATAATGCAAGCAATAAACAACTCGTGTAGCATTCGTTCTTGTTCTTGTTCTTCCCCTTTATACCTCACTATAAATAGATGGTTTAGGTACATGCTAAATCTCATATACATACCCATATTCATCTTGAATATCAACCAGTTTTATCAAAAATATATAGACAATAATGGCTAAGATGTCAATTAAGAGGATACTAATGGTGTTTGCTACTACATCCATGCTTCTAGAGTTGGTTATGGCGGTGGATCACACCGTTGGAACTCCGGGGGGTTGGGATTTGTCGACTAATCTTGCCACATGGGCTTCATCCCAAACGTTTTCAGTGGGCAATAATTTAGGTACCTCTTTAAAAAAAAAAATTTAAGTTCACACAAAAACTAGAAGATGCAATTTCAATCCATATAAGTATACGTGTCAATATGGGTTGTGTTTAATCTTAAAAGCATCAAATCAATATTTTTAAAGGGGTACAGGTAAAACAAGTCAAAACTTACCTGAAGTCTATTTCCAACGCGTACAAGTTTGCAATCTCGTAAATAAACCATTCAAAGATTTAGAGTTTTATTATAAAAAGGACAAAAAGTTGTTACGGCCAACGTGGACCGTTTTGATCCATATTTTTTTTGAACGGCAAGTTAATACCGTACATTAGTGATTCGACATATGCAGTGACATCCAAGCGGACAGTATGCATTCCTCGAATATATCTCTTTATTTTTTTCCTCATAAAGAATGCCCCCAACAAGTCTTGAACCCGAGACCTCTTGAAGGTAAACCCCCCAAAGCAACCCTTGGTAGCCAATTGATCTAGACCAATTGTTAAGTTTCATTTTTTCAACCTAAACCTGTCGTAAAACCCTCCCATTTTGCCTCCACTCTAACACTAATATTTAATTTATGCAGTTTTCCAATATTCATCTGCTCATGATGTTGTTGAAGTCACTAAAGCATACTACGATTCTTGTGGGGGTAGAAACCCGATCTCAACCGCCCGCCGCTAACAATCCCACTTTCGGCTGCAGGAAAACGGTATTTTATCTGTGGCATAAGTAATCATTGTAGTCAAGGCATGAAGGTTGAGATTGATGTAGCAGCAGCTACAACACCATCACCACCACCCCACCATCGCCCACAGATGGCCCCGCAACACCATCACCACCGCCACTTGTCACCGCCTCATCAGCTACATCACTAAAGATGACTGTTGCTTCTACTATACTTGGATTCGGGCTCTTTGTGATGATGCTATTATAAGACTTTTGAACAAAATTGCTTTCGACCATTTTTGTTTGCTTGAATTCTATAATTTTTATTTTATTTGTAACAAAACAGATGATGTATCTTTTAGTTTGTCAAAATTTCACGGTAGCAGCTATCCCTTAATAAAGTTTGTGCAGTAGTAAGATAAATCTATTATTAGTAAACTAGATTAGGAATTAAACAGGAAATATACTAAAAATATTATATACCTATCTACATACGACATAATTTATCATACTCTACTTTTCTATTTGCCATCTCTCAATTTTTTTTAAATCTTCTAAACCTACGATTTAAGATCTTCCAGAATAAGTTGATCAATAGAAAAATATATAAATATAGTTTGGTCGACTTTCCATTTAATTTTATGATTTGACTATTAAGGATAATTACTTCATAAGTACATGGGTTGCAAATTTCCACTTCTAATAACATCCGAATTCAGATTATTATCACACATTATCACACAGTACAAAACCGAACAATATTTTTAATTTATATTTGTTGGAGTAAAACACAGATCAACTTATTACTGATGCTGCAGTTAGTACTGACAATATATAGTACTGATGGGGCAGAACATATTACTACTGAAGAAGTTGATACTGATGATACTATAACTTAGTTACTACTGATCATGCAAAGATTGAAGATACTACTGATCTTAGTAGTTACTACTGAAGATGGTTTCTGGACTTACTACTGATCACCAGATTTACTACTGATGTTACATATTTACTACTGGTGATGAGTTTTACTACTGATACGCGTTTATAGAGAATATCAAGTCCGAGATCTTCGTAGAGATAGTTATAGAATGTAAATCAATGTATATCTTTATAATTCGAATGTAAATCAAGTCCTAGAATAACTAGGGTAAATAGTTTAGCTTCAAGGACTATTATATATAGTTCCTTACGAATTGTAAACGTACGTGTGTATTGTTAACTTGATAATATACATTGAAGCTTTTTGTGAAACTGTGTTCTTAATATTCTTGCATATTGTTCTTACAGTTCATTGTTCTTAATATATTGATATAGTGTTGATCCGCTGCAACTTCTATCATCAATTAGATCTAAGGTGTTTATTAACTTGTCTATAGTTAATCGATCCTGACAAGTGGTATCAGAGCTTATTGGTTCTAGATCTACTATTTGTTAAGAACAACAAAAAGTTTTAATCTTTAAAACACACACATTGTTAATCATGACGGATAACAATGAAAGCACTCAGGCCAACAAAATCCCTATTCTCACTCCCAATAACTTTGGGATGTGGAAGAATCGTATTAAGCAATACATGCTTATTACAGATTATTCCATGTGGGAAGTTGTTCTTGAAGGAAACAAAACTGGTCCTGGTATAGCAAGCAGCTCTGCAACTGAGGCAGATAAACTTAAATGTGAGAAGGAGAAGAAAGATAAAGGAATCGAACTCAAAACTCTAAGCACTCTCCTACTGGCCATTCCTAATGACTATCAACATCTCTTTGTTGAGTATGATGATGCAAAGGTGCTTTGGGAAGCACTGGAGAAGAGATTTGTTGGGACTAAGAGCACCAAGAGGAACATGAAGTCTGTTCTCAAACAAGACTTTGAAAATTTCAAAGGAAAACCCAATGAAACACTCACTCAAGTGTTTGACAGATTCAACAAATTAATTGGTGAACTTAACCAGGTTGGGGTTAAGATGGATCAAGAAGATGTCAACATGAAGTTCCTAAGGTCTCTTAGTGAAGAATGGGCCATGTACACAGTGGTATATAGACAGAGAGATGCACTAGAAGAAAAGGAGTTGGATGAACTATACAATGATCTCAGAGTATTTGAAACTGAGGTAAACCAAAAGAACCCTTCTATTTCTTCTAATAATGCTGCATTTGTCTCTAGTACAGGTCAAGGTCAGGAAACATTCACAGGAAAGGCTGCAGATTCTGAGGATGCTGCAAGAGAATCCTTCTTCACTAGTCATGTGCATACTGCATTGATTAGTGATGACTTGGAACAATTGAATCCAGATGATCTTGAGGAGATGGATCTTAAATGGCAGATGGCTATGCTGAGTCTAAGGACAAAAAGATTCTTAAAGAGAACTGGTAGGACAAGCCTACACTTCAACAAAAGTGACAAAGCTGGATTTGACAAAACTAAAGTCAAATGTTACAACTGTAACAATCTTGGTCACTTTGCAAAAGAATGTCCTCAGCCAGATAAAAGATCAAAATCAACTGCTCTTGTTTCACAACAAGGACAAGGCTATGACTGGAGCTTCCAAGCAGAAGAGCATGCTCAAAATCAAGCTCTCATGGCCTTTACTGACAACAAAACTGAGGTAAAATCTAAACCTTGTACTCCTGAATGTGCTAAAATCATTAAAAACTTAGAAAAAGAAAACACTAAATTGAATGAAGATTTAGCAAAATCAGTCAGAAGAAATCATGAGTTTGATAGTGTGATTGCTGATCAAGAACATCAAATAAAGGTGTACAAGATGATTGATCAAAGAATAAAGGAAGAATTGCTTCAGGCTGTGGATGAGAAAGAGTTCTATGAAACAAAAAATAAAGAACTAACAAGTAAAATAGAAGAATGTCAGCTTGAAATTGAACAAAATAAATTAACAATTAAAAAGTTTGAAAGAAGCACTAAAATTCTTGATGAATTAACTAATACTCAAACAACAGAAAAAGTTATTCATGGGGTGGGATATCATGCTGTACCACCTCCATATAAAATCATTCCACCACTTAAAAACAGCTCAGAAAGAATCATTAATGAATTAAAAACTGAAAAGCAAACTGTATCACATAATGAAACGTCTGAATCAAATAATTCTTCTGATGATGATCAATCAATTGAATTTTCAATCTCTCAAACTGAATCACCAAAATCAATTGACACTAGCTTTCACACAGCACAAAGTCCAAATGAGTCTCCTAAATATAATGCAGAAAATATACCCAAAATTCTAAAAAGGGGAAACCAAAGAAATAGGAACCAACTCTTAGAACAAAGAAAATTCATAAAGGCTCAAGATAATAAATTAAAATGTGTTATTTGCAACAAAGTGAACCATTTAGCAAAGGATTGTCACTTCAATCCAATAAACTGCAAAGAGTTAAAAGAATTTAAAATTTTTAAAGAAAATGCAAAAACTCAAAAGTTAAAAGATACTACTGATCCTTCAGTAGTAAATAAAATTAAAAAATCCAATTGATGAAACTCCAAGATTTGGAAGACGTGCACCAAGATTTGTGCAAAACAGAAGAGTTGGAAGCCCAAAGAACAGCAATTACTTCAAAAACAATGGAAAATCCAATCAAAATAAACAATATTTTAAATTTTCCAACACCAGTAAAAACTTTAACAATTTTACTACTGGTGGACACCCTAAGTACAATGCTGTTTGGTACCAATACAAGAATACTACTGATAAAAACCCTAATTTCAAAAATACTACTGCTCCCAAAACAACTTTCAAAAATACTACTGGTGTGAACCCTAAAAACACTACTGGTCATTCTAAACATGGTAAGTACCCAAATACTACTGGTCCATCAGTAGTAAAGTACTCAAAAGCAAAATTTCACGGGTACAAATCAAGATCAGTAGGAAATTCTCCCACCGGTAATACTTTCAAAAGGGCAGTAGTAAAACAAAACACCAGTACTAAACAAGTATGGGTACCAAAAGTGTTTAAAGTTAACTCTCCCAAAGCTTATTTCTCAAAGGATGAACCCAAGACACATAAAGCTTGGGTTCCCAAACTTAACTAATCCTTTAATCTCTTGTGCAGAGCATTCAGATCCCAGAAGAAGGAAGAACATGGCATATTGATAGTGGATGCTCAAGGCACATGACTGGAAATCTGCAAATTCTTAAAGATTTCAAGTCATTTGATGGAGGATATGTGGCTTTTGGTGAGAATCCCCAGGGAGGTAAGATTACAGGTAAAGGTACTGTTACTAATGGAAAAATTACCTTTGATGATGTATTTTATTTAGCTGAACTAAAATACAATCTAGTCAGTGTGTCTCAAGTGTGTGATAAGAAGAACAAAATTCTTTTCACAGACATTGAGTGCATCATTCTTTCTCCTAATTTTATTTTAGATGAAAAATATGTTGTTCTAAGAAGTCCAAGGAGAAACAATGTGTATTGCCTAGATATAGGGGGAGAACTCATTTCTACAAATGAGGTCAACTGTTTTATATCCAAGGCAAACACTACTGAATCAGAACTATGGCATAGAAGGATGTGTCACACAAATTTTAAAAACATGAATAATTTAGTAAAAAGAAATCTGGTCATTGGACTACCTCAAAAACAATTCATGTGTGATCATCATTGTGTTGCATGCCTAAAAGGTAAACAACACAAAACTTCTCATAAGTCCAAAACTGTGAACTCTATTTCTGTTCCTTTACAGCTCTTACATATGGACCTTTTTGGACCTACAAATGTAATGAGTATTGGAAAGAAACAATATTGTCTTGTTATTACTGATGACTTTTCCAGATATACATGGGTTTTCTTTCTCAGGACAAAGGATGAAACAAGTGAACTCATAAAGAATTTAATTATCAAACTGGAGAACACATCTGATCAAAAAGTTAAAGCCATAAGATGTGATAATGGCACAGAATTTAAAAATGCTAACTTAATTAACTTTTGTGATCTTAAAGGTATTGACAGGCAATACAGCTCTCCTAGAACTCCACAACAAAATGGTGTAGCTGAAAGAAGAAATAGAACCATCATTGAAGCAGCAAGGTCAATGCTTGCAGACTCAAAATTACCAATTACTTTTTGGGCTGAAGCTGTTAATACTGCTTGTTATGTTCAGAACAGAGTATTAATAGTGAAACCACATTTCAAAACACCATATGAACTCTTTAACAAAAGAAAACCCTCTATAAGTTTTTTAAAATCATTTGGTTGTCCTTGTACTATCTTGATTACAAGAGAACAAATTGGTAAGTTTGAATGCAAAGCTGATGATGGAATCTTTGTGGGATACTCTACTCAAAGCAAATCATACAGAGTATTCAACAAAAGACTAAGGATAATTGAAAAAAGCATCAATATATCCTTTAATGAAAATGTACCTAATGAACAAAGAAATGGCCCAGATTGGCTATTTGACATAGACAATCTAACCAAATCCTTTAATTCTAACATGAATTTCAATGCAGGTAATTCAAATTGTCCCAATCAAAAGGAAGGAACATCATCAGTTAATACTGGTCAAGAGGAAATGAGATATATTGTAGTTAATACTGCTCCAAAAGTTAATACTGATGTCAGTAATAACTCAAGTTCTGGAACCAGTAGTAACTCTGAGAATGAGGACAGTAGTAATTCAAATACTACTGATACCAGTAATAGTACTCAAAATACTACTGGTCCAACCATTAACCTAGATTCTCAAGATACTACTGATACTAGCAATAACAACAATACTACTGATCAGTATGAAGATAATTACAGTAGTAACTCTGACCAAGATGATGATGAACCAAACATCAATGACAATGAAGGATCACAAGATGAACAACTGCCTGAGACAAATGAGTCCAATCTTGAAAATCAACTAGTAGTTGATAAAGCTACAACTACAAGGACTCAGAAGAACCATCCATTAGACCTTGTTCTAAGTGATGTTAACTCACCACTACAAACAAGAAGCAAATTAAATAAAAGCTTAACTGCAAACATGTGTAACATAAGTCTAATTGCTAATGAGTGTATGTATGAATGCTTTTTGTCTCAGGATGAACCAAAGAAGATTCAACAAGCAATGAAGGACTCAAACTGGATTGAGGCAATGCAAGAGGAACTCCTTCAATTTAAATTACAAGCTGTTTGGACACTTGTACCTCTACCCAAAGGAAAAAGAGCCATTGGAACAAGATGGATCTTCAGAAACAAGAAAGATGAAAGAGGTATAGTGATCAAGAATAAAGCCAGACTTGTAGCCCAAGGATACACTCAAGAAGAAGGAATAGACTATGATGAAGTATATGCTCCTGTTGCTAGAATTGAAGCCATAAGGATATTTCTAGCATATGCTTCATTCAATAGATTCAAAGTCTATCAAATGGATGTGAAGAGTGCATTCCTATATGGGAAGATTGAAGAAGAAGTCTATGTTTGCCAACCTCCAGGTTTTGAAGATCCAAAACATGGTGATTATGTGTTCAAATTGGATAAAGCTCTGTATGGCCTACATCAGGCACCAAGAGCATGGTATGACACATTATCATCATATCTATTGAAGAACAATTTTAAAAGAGGAGCCATTGATAAAACATTGTTTACAAAGAAAGTCAAAGATGATATACTACTGGTACAAATCTATGTAGATGATATCATCTTTGGTTCAACCAATGACACATTATGCAAAGAATTTGAAGAACTGATGCAGATTAAATTCAAGATGAGCTCTATGGGTCCAATGAACTTCTTTCTTGGACTCCAAGTCAATCAAAGAACAGATGGTATTTTGATAAATCAATCAAAATATGTCAAAGAAATCTTGGAAAAGTTTGATTTGAAAGACAGTAAAAGTGCTAGTACACCAATGGAAACACACAAACACCTACATCCTGATGTTGAGGGGGAGGATGTAGATGAACACTTATATAGATCAATGATAGGCTCTTTGATGTACTTAACTACATCAAGACCTGACATTATGTATAGTGTTTGTGTGTGTGCAAGGTATCAAGCAAGACCCAAAGAACTACACTTGCAGGCTGTCAAAAGAATATTCAGATACTTGAAAGGCAAACCATCACTAGGTCTATGGTATCCACATGATTCACCCTTTGAACTCATAGCCTACACAGATAGTGACTATGGAGGTGAATGTCAAGATAGAAAGTCCACTACTGGTTGATGTCAATTCTTTGGATCAAGACTGGTGTCATGGCAATGTAAGAAGCAAACAAATGTATCAACATCAACTGCTGAAGCAGAGTATGTAGCTGCATCTGCTTGTTGTGCTCAAGTACTCTGGATTCAAAACCAGCTCCTAGACTTTGGTATCTCTATTCTTAAAACTCCTATCTTTATTGATAATCAAAGTGCTATTAGTATTGTGAACAATCCAGTAAAACACTAAAAAACTAAACACATTGAAATAAGATTTCATTTTATAAGAGATTGTAATGAAAAGAAATTAATCAAAGTAGTTAAAATCCATACTGATGATCAATTAGCAGATCTTTTTACAAAAGCATTTGATGTAGGAAGATTCAACTTCTTGGTTAGCAGTATTGGAATGATTTTGATAAATTAAAATCTCACTTAAAATCATGTGTAAAGTTCTTGTTGTAAAATATTATTTATTTACTTAAGTGTTTTACTACTGGTATATCTGTACTACTGGTGTGTAGACATGTACACAAAATACTACTGGTAGTTAAATACTACTGGTGTGTATTAGGTTTACACAAATACTACTGGTAAGTCAGTACTACTGGTGTTCACATATACTACTGGTCTTGTGTGTGTTAATGGTTACTACTGATGTCTATAGTTACTACTGATGTCAAAATCCTTAGTCACTACTGATATTAATATATACTACTGACGCTTTACTACTGATATCTCACTTACTACTGGTCTTTCAGAATCACAATTACCATACTAACCCCCATGAAAATAACCGTTATGTTATGATTCGAAGGGGAATTTAGTCTTTTTACAGGATAAATCGAAAGATATAAAAGGCGGTAGTCGATTAGTTTAACACTATATTCACTTCAATTCACCAAATTCTCTCGATAAACCCTAGTTTACGATCAAGAAACCTTCGTCAGTAATAAAATTCTTGCAAAATTCAACAACAATGGCAACTTTACAAGCTCTCGATGTGCAAACCGATCTCAAATATTCAGAATTTCACAATATGGTTGCCTTTTTAAAGAATCCCGACGGGACAAAGGATTTTCGTCCAATCGTCAAATTTTTGCGAAATTCTTATATACAGTTCGCTTTAACTGTAAAACCAAAATCATATCAACAGCACTTGGTGGATTTCTGGACCAATGCTGAGCAAACGGAAGGAACAACTGTATCAATAATCAAATCACAAGTCGATGGAAAGCATATAACAGTAACAGAACAATCAATCAGACACCATCTACAACTTCACGATGATTCAGGTATGTCTACTCTTCCTAAGGAATACATTGCTGAAATTTTACAAAAAATGGGTTATGAGGGAAGACTCAATATAGTAACCTTTCAAAAGGGTCTTCTCTCCCCACAATGGAAATTTTTAGTTCATACTATTCAGCATTGTATTTCTCCAAAAAGAAGTACTTGGAATGAGTTTAATAAGGCAATAGCATCTGCTGTTGTCTGCTTATGCACAGACCAAGTCTTTAACTTTTCTCAAATGATTTTTGAAGGCATGTTGGGAAATCTAAGTTCTTCCAAATTTTTAATGTATCCTAGATTTCTACAACATATCTTAAATTGTGAATTACAAAACTTGTCAACTCGTAAAAACATTTTTATACTACCTGAGTTGAACAAGAAAGTTTTCTCAAATATGAGAAAACAATTTAAATTTTCGGGCAAGGAAACCCCTTTATTTCCTAACATGATCAAAGACCATCCCCTTACTGGAGAAGGTTCAACCACTGCCACAACCCAAGTTGAACCTCAACCCACTCCATCACCCCCAAAAACAGCCCAAACACCACCCCATATAGCCACTCAATCACCAGCCCACACAGAAGTCCTGAATGTGTCCCAATAACTTGATTTAAATCCTCAGAGTGCTACTCTTCACTCTGTGGAAGACCTGCCCGATAAAACCAAAAACATTTCCACACTTTATAAAAGAAAGAAATCTTTAAAGGACACCAGGGGACACATTGAGTCAAACCCCAGGCTCCAAGAGTTGTCCTCCAAGGAGGAGAGAGGACATGAGGCGAGGGCTTTCACTACTGATGCCCCAAAGGTGGGAGCACAGGACAGTGAAAACATAATTAGGACCCAGACCTCGGCAACTTTGAGTGATGACTCATTTGAGGAGTTACTCAAAGGACCCCGGTGCCAAGAAACCACAAGGGGGGCATCTCTGCTTCTTCTAGGAAGAAGAGGATGTCTAAAAGACCCAATGAATCACCAAGAAGTGATGAGGGCAGATCTTTTGAATTGATGGAAAGGATGGAAAACCTCAAAGCCAATGTACCTGTTAGTGAACCCGATGATCTTGCTAGATGGAGTGAGGGCAGTATTAAAATCAACCAATTGACGGATAAAGTGGATTCTCTTGAATCCACAGTACAAAATTGTCTTGAATACTTAACAAACCAAGGAAAAACGATGGCTGCTATGAAAAGGCATGTCAATACCATCAACAAGCGAATGAGGTTCTATGAGCAAAGGCTTCATCAACAAACCAAAATCATCAGAAAATTGAAGAAGAAACTTGATGATAGTGAGGCTCCACCAGTTGAGCTCACTAAGGGGGAGAAGGACAACATACAAACTATGATTGATGAATCAATTGCAGCAGCAGCATCTTCTCTTCTAAATTTAAAAGAAACAGAAGTTGATGAAGGCCCAGAAATGATGGTTACTGAAGATGAGCCAATTACTACTACTCCTATGGAAGAACAAGCTGAAAAAGAAGTATCAGTAGTAAAACCTACTACTGATATCATAGCAGTAGTAAATGAAGAAACGGCAGCAAACACTACTGATGCCCTATCAGTAGTAATCTCTGAAGACATACCAGCAGTAACTACCTTAGTTACTACTGATGATATTATTGAGCTGCCACCTCTATTAGAACCAAAAGTGATACTTCCACCATCTCCAAAAAGAAAAACAACACAAATGGTGGTGAAAGATATTGATGATGATGTAAATTGGTTAGAAGTTGATGAATGCTCACTACCTCCACATCCTAAAATACTTCCTATATCACAGATACACTACTATGGTCCCAAATTTGGTATTGAATCTGAACCAAATATGAAGAAAGACAATTACATAGGAAAGGGAAAGGAAGTTGCTGATGAAGACCATCCTAACAGAGCACAAGGTCATGAAATGGTCAACAAAATCAACTATGCCAAATCAGCCAAACAGGATAGGTGGAAGGTTAAAAGAGCAAAATACTTAAAGAAGGTTGAAGTATCTCTAGCAAATGAAAACAGAAGATTAGCAGAAAGGGCTAGAATACTAAGACAACCATTCACAGAAATCAAATTGGCAGATATAGCAGATATATCAAAACTGCCACAATTTAAACAAAAGGTCAAAACTAAACAAGTTGCTGAAACAAGAAAGGAACTACAAAGAAAAGAACTAGAAAAATTCAGGCAACTTGAATATGAAACATTAGAACTTCTGGAAGCACAAGTACAAGAATGCAAAGAGCAGAAGGCTGATATGCCAGAACAGTTTGCAGAGAAAAAGAAAGAAATGATCACATTCTTGAAATCAAGAGGTCACAACACAAAGGCCTTTGGAAGAATGAAGTTGATCAACTTAATTGAAAAGTACTGTGTAGAGAAGAAGAAGGATCTTACTGAACAAGATATTAATGAGAAGTACACTACTAAACTTGAACAGATAGACTCCAAAGAAATGAAAGAAAGAAAAACAATAACTGGAGAATCATCTGGTGTATCTTCTCAAACATCAAAGAAAAGGAAGACAATTTCTACTGAACTTGATCAACCAAAGAAGAAATTACAAATGGTTCAAGTTTATGATCTTCCTGTTGCTCCCCTACAAAATAATCCAATCATCAACTGGAGATATGTAGATGATATGATTGAGATTATTAGAGAAGATAAGGTCATACAAAGATTCAGAGCTTGGAAACCTTTGGTCATGTCCCTAACCAGAAGTGACATTATAAAGATGTTGATCATTGGTAAACCAAGAATGACTAAGAAGAACTGGAAGAATTCAGCTGCAGGCTATCTTACTGAAATGATTGATGCTGCTTTCTATCCAGAAAATTATTCAGAGAAGTTTACAAATCCAGAGAATGTTCAAGCCTGGAATGTGCTGCCAACTGTCAATATGTACTTCTTTGAATATACAAGTAAGAAATGTGACCTATTCCTTTATGAGAAAGAGTATCCTCATTCTGAGAAAACTCTTTATCAACTTTGGTGCATGAACTTTATTAAACCACATGATGCTGTGATGCTCCAAAACAAATTGAATGAATTTGTTAAAAGAATCAGCAAATATATTATTGCACAAAGGAATAAAAGGAACCAACAGACTTTAGAAGGTGATCAGAAAAGAGCAAAGTTGTTGGAAGAAAAGGAAAAGAAGAAGTAAATAGAAACTTGATTGATTAAAAGATAATCAATAAGTTTAGGGGGAGATTGTTGGAGTAAAACACAGATCAACTTATTACTGATGCTGCAGTTAGTACTGACAATATATAGTACTGATGGGGCAGAACATATTACTACTGAAGAAGTTGATACTGATGATACTATAACTTAGTTACTACTGATCATGCAAAGATTGAAGATACTACTGATCTTAGTAGTTACTACTGAAGATGGTTTCTGGACTTACTACTGATCACCAGATTTACTACTGATGTTACATATTTACTACTGGTGATGAGTTTTACTACTGATACGCGTTTATAGAGAATATCAAGTCCGAGATCTTCGTATAGATAGTTATAGAATGTAAATCAATGTATATCTTTATAATTCGAATGTAAATCAAGTCCTAGAATAACTAGGGTAAATAGTTTAGCTTCAAGGACTATTATATATAGTTCCTTACGAATTGTAAACGTACGTGTGTATTGTTAACTTGATAATATACATTGAAGCTTTTTGTGAAACTGTGTTCTTAATATTCTTGCATATTGTTCTTACAGTTCATTGTTCTTAATATATTGATATAATGTTGATCCGCTGCAACTTCTATAATCAATCAGATCTAAGGTGTTTATTAACTTGTCTATAGTTAATCGATCATGACAATATTACATAAATAAAGGATAAGAAGCGAATTGGAATTCGCCGTACGCATTATTAATTCACAAAGATCTTCAAGACCACAGAATCAAAGTGTTATCATAGTATCACAAATGAAGTTAAGGAAGAAGAAAAGAAAGCACACACCATAAGATATTCCCAAGATTATGCAACTGGAGGTCGAAGGACATGATCCTGTGAGGTGTCAACCACAGAAGACGGCATAAACTGCCACATGGCAACACCAGGATAGCCCATAAATGGCATCAACTTGTTTCCAGAAGCTTCATCTTGTGGTGCAAATGCAGCACGCATGGCAGTGTGATGTGGCATATAGCTTGGTTGACTATTCATTGACTTGAATTGTTGTTCAAGTTTCTCTTTTTCGACTTTTAGCCTCTGCTTTTCATCGCGGAGTTCGTTCTTCTCAGCCTATGCATCACAAGTAAGAATATTTTGACTTTTGAGGTCAAATATGTAACAAGGAAATATTGACTTTTGAGGTCAAATATGTAAATCATTAACCCACCTTTAATTCCTTAATTTTTTCATGCAAGTCAACATTTGACTCATTGAGCCTCTCTTTTTCATTTCGCAGCTGCATTATCATTCGAATAGCATCACTCAGGATAGCAGTTTTATCTGTTTTTGGTGGTCTCCCTTGCTCAAGAACCGAACCCAATTCCAAAAACCTTTTAAATTAATTTCAAATTTAATTTCAAAAATTATAAATAATGAGGAATAAATGTGATGAGTAATAAATTCATGCCTCTCATTCATCTTATTTCTACGCATTTTCTCACGACCTGCTTTAGATCCACATACATTGATAGTTTCAGATTTTAATCTACAAGATTCAACTGCAACTGTGTTAATTGGTGAATGAAGTATAAGTATCATTAACGACAGTTTTTTTTCTTTTCTTTTTTTTTTAAGAAAAAACAAGAAAGGATATTTACCGTTTTCGTGATCCTGACTCCTTAAGGTTTTCAAAATCGATAAATGAGCTTTCAATGTCAGTGCTGTAAGAACAAATAGTAGCAATCAAGCTATGAGCTGAGAAGTGAGAACTAGATAACAATTTTGGTTCGCCTTGTAATAAGCACTAAAATTATAAAGTGAACAAAAACAAAAAACAAATTTACAAAAAAAAAAAAGCGAGAAGTTAGGTGTGCTTAGCTGTAGAAAAATCTGGCCTTTTTATTTTTAAAAGTTTTCAAGGATATATTGAAAAATATAATCTGTATTGTAATTGTACTTTTAAGGAAAAAATTCACAAAAAACACATAACACACTCTCTAATTTTGTAACTAAATTTCTAATAACTGACTTATATAGTTTTCATTTTTTAAGGATAGAACACACTTGTTCTAACCTGGAAAATGAACACATTTTCAAAAATATCAATAGCTTTCTATAGATGAAAAAACAATTCCCATTTTCAAGAAAAATTAGATAAATATTTATGCAACCAATTTGGTCATAGCACAAAGACCACAACTTTAGCACTCTTGCCTTGCCTACACTCCAGTTTCACTTCCCCAATTTATGTAAAAATGTAAGTTCTAATTTATGTTGTTTTAAAGTAGATCGTGTGAAATTTGGAGTTTCTTTAAGTCCCACATTATATCACCTTCGAAATTCAGTATTTTATGCATGATTTTGATTTAAGATTTTTTAATGATTTTCCAACCCTGCAAAAACTGGCAGTCTCTTTCTAATTGTCCAATTATGTTACAAGAAAAAACACTCTGCAATATATTAATATTTTTCTGAAGATATTTTGTAATTTTGCCTGTTATTGTTAGAACACAACACAATTACCATGTTAGTGTGAATTGAAGTGTTGATAATGAATGATGAATTAACGACAGCGATTCTTGTCTGTGACTTTGTTTCATGTCGGTCGCCACACCAAAAAGTGCAGGGGACCAATATCATGTGGAAAATTATCAAATCTTTAAACATTTTCTGGTAACACTTTTATTCCATAATTTTCTATTTAATAAATAAATTCAATTTCAAAATTTACTCAGAAACATAAAATATAAGCACATAAATTTGATCTTGGTGTACAACTTTGCGAAATTATAGCTTTCTAAACTAAATTACAGTTACACAAAAAAATCCTTATCATGTACCAAAAAAATCAACCAGATTACGACATTTGATTAATGAAAGTACCATCACAGAATTCAGTTCCCCCTTTTCAAGCAATATGTCTCAATCATCTTAGACATTTGAGCAAAATTTACTTGCAAGTTGCAACCAGTACATATTTTTTTTTTTTTTTTTTTTATCAAAACAGCTACTACGTTAATTAACAAAATCTAATTTTAACCGTAACTAGAGTAACAATCAGCATCAAAATAATGAATATTTAACTTGAAAAAACACGACTAACCTTACAACAGGTATTGATACGGAGCAGGTAAGAGCCGGCGATGGCCAACTGAAACCAACAACAGTCGGTGGTGGTGGTGGTGGAGTGGTGAAGTCAACGGCGGAGATATCGTCCATCAATCCATAATCGAAGAGCCAGTTAGGGTTTTCCTCCACTTGATCAATTTCCATGGTGTTATGAAGAAGAATCGATCGATTGGTAGTGTGATTTTGAGACGAATAACGAATTGAAAGAAAAAGGTTTGGGAATTATTACTATTGATTGGATTGGGGAATAATAATATGTAGATGATAATGGAAGAACAGTAAACATAGTTATGAAATTTTGTCATCAAAGTAAACGGTTTGTATGTGACGTATTCTGATAGCTGCTTCTTGTAGGAGATAGAGAGGGAGCCATTTTATAAATTATATTTTTGCTTTTAAAATTAGGTTTTTGCTTAAATATTACGCGCAAAGGAGTTATAGTATCTTAATTATAAAAATCAATATTTTAAAAATTAATTTTTGAATAATGCTTTTAATGCGGTCATGAATGCCATCGAACGGGATAATAATATCATTATTAGGTATATCTATAATCTAATAATTATGTAAATTATATATAAGTACACATTTATATAAAAAAAATTTAAAAAATACAAAATAAATACCACAAAAAATTTAAACAAAATAAAAATAATCTAAAAACTATTTTAAACTAATTTAGTATTTTTAAATCTCAAAACCTAGATTAAATAGTTCATATTCTTATTTTATTTACCTATACTTTTTCTTGGAAAACTAACTTTTTCCGTTTCAACCGGATTTCTAACGTCCGGTTCCAATTGAATTTTAATCACCGGTTCATTGCTACCTTCTCGTTTTCCGGTTCCACCGTTTAGACAGACCAGTTCAACCGAGTTATAAAAACTAATAAAAATCAACTTTCTAAGATCACAAGGTAAAATCTTAGTTATGTTAAAGGTGCTTTTCTTTTCTTTTTAACATGCTTTTAACATACACTTCAAAATTACATTTCATCATATAACATTCATTTAACATCCCTTTAATCCAAAAAAATACTCAAAACCAATCACAATTTTAAAAGAACACATACAGACACATTTAACCCGGCATTAACTCAGTGACGCCGGTCCTTTGACGCCGGTTTAGCTTTGTTTTTCCTCTTTTAACATACCACTCCTTATGCACTAAAAATCATTAACCATTCAAGTAGTTATTCTTTAAATTTGATTTATTAATCATAATCAACCAAAACCTTAGAATTTAATAATTTTCTTAGTTTCTATCATTTTTGTACAATGTAATCTACATATTATTTTCTTGAACGACTAACAACGCACCTACTAAATCTACATACTTTTAAAAATAGTACTTTATGAAGCCATGCACATTGTAAATACACTATTGCTGACTTTCAATCGAATTCGAATTGTAATCTTGTCGATTTTTTTTTTAATTTACTAATTTGACATATATTAAGATAAACAGCAATCCAAATAGATGTACTCGTAAATAAATACTTCGTAGAATCGTAGTTGAAATTTCCACCTTAAAAAATATCTGAATTCAAAATGACAAAATGTTATCACAAAGTACAAACCGAATTGTCAATTTTTATTTATATTACATAAAAAAATAGCTGGATAAGTCCGCCATTTTGTAAGCATATACTTCGTATTATAACTTCACAAACATCTTCGACCATCACTTTAATCAAGAGAAAAAGCACACTATAAAAAGAAGTCCCACGATTATGCAACAGGAGGTCGAAGGACGTGATCCCGTGAGGTGTCGACCACGGAAGATGGCATGTACTGCCACATGGCAACACCAGAGTAACCCACTAAAGGCATCAATTTGTTTCCAGATGCTTGTTCTTGTGCGGAAAGTGCAGCACGCATGGCAGTTGGATGTGGCATATACTTTGGTTGACTGTTCGTTGACTTTACTTGTTGTTCAAGCTTCTCTTTCTCAACTTTTAGTCTCAGCTTTTCATCACGGAGTTCATTCTTCTCAGCCTATATAACGGTACCAATAATTATGGTCAAAAGAATTTTAGTATACTTACTTAACTTGGTTGACCAGTCATCTAGTATTCTGAACTATTAAATTTGTAACATGTTACCCTGAACTTACAAAAATGGTCAATTTAGTATTTTAACTCATTAATTTGGTTTTGAATTCTCACGTGATTTGCTTCTAATTTCAGTATATTGAGATGAACTTTTATTTTTTAGTTCGTCAAAAGTTACAAAGAAAGTAATTCATGTAAGAAAAAACTCTCAAAGTAATGAGTCGGAGTACTAAATTGACCATCTCTTCAGTTTCAGGATACCATGTTGCACCACTAATAGTTTTAAGTATTATATAAAAATTGACCTAAGTCTAAGCAATTCATCAAACTTATGGAAAAATGCCTAGAAAACAAACAAATCAGGAACACACCTTCAATTCCTTAATTTTTTCAAGCAAATCAGCATTTGACTCACTGAGTCTCTCTGTTTCAGTTCGTAGCTGCGTTATTGTCCGAACAGCTTCACTCAGGATCGATATCCTATCTGTTTTTGGTGGTCTTCCTTGCTCGTTCTCAACGATTGAACCCAATTCTACAAACCTTTTGAAATAAATTCCCAAATTTAAAATTAAAAAAAAAACAAAATTATAATTCAATATAATGAAGAACACATGTGAAGGGTTACAACTACATGCCTTTCATTCATTCTATCTCTACGCAATTTCTCACGTTCTGCTTTCGATCCACATACATTGTTAGTTTCAGACTTTAACCTGCAAGATTCAACAGTAAATGTGTTACTTGAGGAACAAGTATCCTCAATTGTAGTATTTTCTAGAAGAAAAAAAGACAAAGGATTGTTACCGTTTTCGCGATCCCGCCTCCTTAACACCTTCGCAATCGATAAACGAGCTTTCCATCTCAGAGCTGCAGGAACAACTAACAATATCAAGCAATGACCATCAAAACTAAATACTAGTAACGATTTTATTATAGTTGCTTAATTTTTTCTCTATTTTTCCGTTTCTTTTTTCTAGACAATGGGATGTGTTTTTTTATCTCTAGAAATTTAAGGGAAAATTTTGAAAAAAGGGGTGATTTTTACACCACAATTTTTATTGCATGTACCACAACCATCTCTTAGTTTCCCTTAGTTTGATTGTATAATTAGATGTTAAACTTGTATCGTGTGATGTAAGTATTAAAAGTGATGTGGAAATGAATTCCCTTTAGAAAACGTGTTCAAATATTTTCATTTTCCAATTTAGAAAGGAAGAGTAACTTTCTCCCTCCAAAAAGAAAACAGTTGAAAACTAGATTGCCTTCACAAATGGAAAGAAAAAAAAAAAAAAATTCCCATAGGCCCGCCTGAACTTCAATTAAGCAAATAACCAGATTACCGATGTATTCTAGCAAATTTACTTGCAACAAGTACAGATTTCTTCTTTAATTTTCAGTAATCAAAACAACTATACTCTTAACTAACACAATTCAATTTTAACCCTAATTAGAGTAACAATCAGTACCATAATAACGACAATTCACTGAAGAACAAAAAATCCGACTAACCTCAGATCAGGTACAGATACAGAGCATGTGAGAGGCGACGATGGCCAGGTGAAACCAACGGCAGTTGGTGGTGGCGGAGCAACAAAGTCAACGTTGGAGATATCATCCATTAATACATAATCGAAGAACCAGTTAGGGCTTTCCATTACCTGATCAATTTCCATCGTATTATGAAGAAGAAAGAAGAATCGATTGATTGATTGATAGGTGATCTGTAGGCGAATAACGAATTGAGAGAAAAGAGTTTGGGAATTAAAGAATGATTCAGGTGGAGAATATAATAAAATGATTATGATGTTGGAACAAGAGTAGCAGGTTGGGATAATTTGTCTTTATCAAAGAAAACGGTTTGTTTGTGACGTAATCTGGTAGCTACGTTGAAAGAGAAAGGAGGGAATCATGTTTTTAAACAAACAGAAACTATTACACTGTAATGCATGAAATACTTTTTTACTTTAAAATCATCTTAATTTCAAAATTGTTAGTAAAGTTCTTTTTTTTAACATCGAATACACTCTATCATCTAAATTACTCTTAACTCTATATCATATTACACACAATGTGACTTAAACTCATAATCACAATCAAGTAGAAAATTTTTCCAACATTTTATAACGTTAATCTACAAGCTATTCGTTACTTATAAAATTTATAAAAAAGATACCGTTGACTTTTTTTATCATGACTCCCTCGTTCTTCGTACATGGAGACCACTTCCTTCTACTGTTGTCTCTCTTTCATTGGTGTGTTTTTAATTTGAATTTAAAATCATTTAATTAGATCTATATTATAATTAGTACGTAGTATAAGAAATGATTTGAGGGAATGCATACTGCCCCTTGTAGATGTCACTATCTATGCTCGAACCACTAACTTACTAACTGGCCGTTAAAAAAATATAAAAAAATGATATTGGTTCCCACCATTTGTTCTTATTTATGTGCCCACCAATTTGATCATGAAAAGTGTCAAAATCAAGAGATGATATGAAGAAAAAAATTAATGAATTATAAATGTCTAAGTTTAGAAGTGTATAAAAATCTAAGTAGGAAGAAAAGCTAGGAAGAAATATAATTTTCTATAATTATTAGCATTTAGAGTTAGTATCTATCCTTTTAGTGAATTTAAATTAGGGTTTTGATAATGCGTGCTCATGGATATACGATAATGAACATTTAATAAACTAAAATTTTCTTAATTATAGTAAAATGATATTGATTAGTTATTAATATTTTTGTATTATACTGATTTGATCATTAAAAAGTACACATGTTTGATCATTCAAAATAGTAACGAGTTTAACCCGTTTAATTAAATGAGTTATATAGTTGTGCACCGATCAATAGTAAACATGTCAACATTCACATATTTGACCATGTTTACATAAACATATTGATTTTAGTTTAAATATTTTTAACCCGTCAACCTGACTAAACTTAAAAACGGGTTTGAATTATCATTTATCACTCCTCATTATGAGTATTATTTGAAACTTAAGAGGAATAATTTAATTAAAAGTGTACTTTAGAGGTATCCAATGGTCGCCTTCCCTGATCGTGACAATAATGATGTCTTCGATTATACTCGTAATACTTTTCTCCTCCCAAGAACTAGAAAATAAACTACTTCGTATTTTGTATTTTTTTTAAACGTTACAAAATCTATTCTAATATAGTAATATATATATACACAATGAGAATTAAACCTATAAATATAAGGTTTTAAATAATACCTTAAACTAATACTATTAAGTTACAAGTTTTAATTAATTAAATAATTCTGAGATCTACGTATTTTTAATTCTAGGCAATATGTAGTATAACATACTAAAATAATATTATTATATATTTATTGGAATCTTTAGCGTGACTTGTCATGTTAGGAGGTGATTTACTCATTTATCATTTCGTTACATACATGATACACATACACTTCAAAAATTACTAATTGACAGTTTTACGATTATATACTTTAAAGTTTAATCTAATGCATTTTACATTTTCACCCTCAAAATCACCTTACCCAAAATCCAAACCCCTTATTCCGCCCCCTCTTTCATTTCCGCCATTCCTCTTCCGACGTTAATTAGCCTTGACCATACAACCATGACTACATATTCAAAGTTGAAACTTTAAGGACTATTAATCTTCAATAATGTAATTCAGTTACGAAGGTTTTGAATTCATTCAAAATTCAATTTCTTTGTAATTGAATTATATTACGCGTTTGGTTACAAATTTTTTAGCTAGAATTCAAATTCATACCTATGCATTTTTATTATTTTTAAAATTTTTAAATTTATACAAAATTTTAGCTTTCTATATTTTTTAACAAAATCTTTTAATTCTTTTTAACAAAAATTAATTTTTTTTAATTTTTAGATTTTTAAATTTTTAAATTTTTTTTAAAAAATTTTAATTTTTAATTTTTTTTTTAAAATTTTTAAATTTTTAATTTTTTTTTTGAACGATTTGATTTAAAGTCTGAAACATACAAAGTACTTCTTAAGTTTGTTAGTTCACTAAAGGAGCGTAATTGAATTATAGGGTTTCGGGAAATATTTCAATTACAACGAATAACGTATTTCGGAATTACGAAATAAAAATTCATCCAAACATCTTTCCGTAATGAAATTGAATTCCAATTACGAAGGATTACATCAAAACAAACGACCCCTTAGTGTGGTCAGACCCATTGGATAAAATGCAAGGACCGATTAAACAAGATAATATATTATTGAGTAATTATGATGCAATTTTATACATGTTATATAAATTCTAAAAAAATGAATATTACAAAACAAATAAAAAGAAAAAACTTAAAACATGTTTTCAACTAAATTATAACTAATAATCTATTAGCTCATTTTGATCAACTACCTTATGCATTCTTAGTTAATCGTAGTATGCGTATTTACTATTTACTTCTCTTATATTAATAGTCAAACCGATCAATGCAGTCATCAGATAAACAGCACCTCTTTCTTGAATGTAAAAATGATGTAATGATTATAACAATTGAGAAGGATTTATAAATTAAGTTTTTAACTTATTAAATCCAAGCAAGATTGCAAGATTATTAAATATTAATGTGTTGGAAGATGTTCTTTGTTGTCGTGTGGTTATAAATTCTAATTATGTGATAAATAAAATAATGTAAATTTATAAATGATTTAGATGATATGTGTTCTATTAGTTTAAAAAACTAATGGGCAAAAATCTAACGTTTATTAAAAGAAAAAAAATGGTAGCAATTTTAGAAGCACATAAAGAGAGAAGATATTGCATTGATTGTTTGTGCTTATCCTTTCATTAACCAATCGCTATCAAGCTTGATTCCTCTATATGTTATTACTAGGGTCATACTCATTTATGTATAAAAGAAAACAAATAATAATATATCAATAGCAACTTGGTTGTGTTAATTTGATTTTTTTCTTAACTTTTACACATATAAATATCAAACAAACTCAATGGCATGATTCATGCTTGACCTTACGCAAATGGAGGTGATTTTAACAATTTAACATAAAAAAAAATCACTTTAAATGCTATAATGTATATTTATTAAAGCAAATTGTACAACATATTAAAACATTAATTATGATGTTTGAAGTGATTTCCGTAATGTTAAAATTATACCGCTTTCACAAATGTTGTAACTCTGTTTTAATTTTGTAGAAATTAAAGTAGCACATATGTTTGTTATGGGCTAAAGATTGGGTTGTTGATAGGGGTTTTGAAGTTAATGGAATGCAAAACATGGATCTTATGGGCTATTGAAGTGATAGGCTACTTCTATTACCAGGATTTAATATTTAGCCACTAACAATATGGGAGTTTCAATATTTGTTGTAAACATTAAGATGATATGGCCATCAAGAGAAATTTTGGAGTTTTTCCTTCATAAGGTCTCGGATTCGAGTCTTACTAAGGGATTTTCCTTAGGTGAATAGGTGGTGGGGTTTATTCCCCATAAGTGGAGGGTTCGAGGGAATGCATAATGCCCCTTGTGGATGTCACTGTCTAGGTTCGAACCGCTAACTTACTAACTGGCCGTTCAATAAAAGTTTTATAATGACAAAACATTCCTTTTTAAATAGCTAAGTTATTTATTTATTTTTTTTTATTATTTGTTGAGTTTGTAATTGTTTTTAGCCTATGGGGAATATTTAAAAGCTCAAATTTTACCTAAAACAGGGAGGTATAAATACCTTTGTACTAGGATTTTAGAGAAATGGTTTATTAGACAAAAAAGAGAGGAGAGAAAAAAAATTCGCTGCATCCTTTTGCAAAAACCTAGCAATACTCATTTATTGTCACCGGAGATTGAACTTTTAGATCGATAAATTTTTTGACAGATTCTTCCGAACATATGGACGAAGATACTGACCGTTCGGATAGTCATTTTGAGTTCAGGAAGACTGGTATTTAGCTGCTGAACAGTGAGCACATTTTTGGCGATTCTCAAACATCATTGTCTTTAGTTTTATGGCATACATCTTGATGTTTTATTTTAAAGAGTATGATGATTATTGTATGCTTCTAGTCCTATGAGAGGTTTTCCATGCTAAAAGTCTCATGTATTACTTGTGTGCTTGATTATCTTCTATTTACTGTATTTGAGCCGATTTGTATAAATGCATTTAGAATACCCTATTTGTTTGCATCTTCATAGGTTCAAACAAGTCGGGAAAATTTTGCCAAACGAAGGTTTATTTCTGCATTTGTTATATACCATTGTAGCATATTTTCCATCAAATTTGTATCATAGATGTTGGTTATTATTATTGTATTGAACTTGTTTGGACAATGGTAGATAAGACAATTAGGATGATTAATTTGAATAGTTCTAATTTTCAGTTTGAAAATGAAAGATGGAAAATCTTCTTTACGTTTATGGTTTAATATTATCATATATTTTCAAAACATTTCGACTTTAAGCATGTCGACATGACTAACCGGTTGAATTGAATAGGCCGGGTTGGGTTGAACTTTTCGACATAATTAACTAATAGGTCGGGTTAGGCTGGGATATATGAATATGCCAACACAACATTCCAAACACACTGGCCTAGACACATGAATTGCCCCCCTAATTTTTATCAAGTAATAAGGAAGAGTTAGCGTTGTTTTTATTTTGTGCTCCTTTTTTTTATTACAATCACAGAAAATACATATAAATAAGAGTAAATTATATATTAGGTCCTGGTATATCATCAAAAATCAAAAAATACACATATAAATAAGAGCAAATCCTCACTAAGGAATATTTTGGTTGCTTTTGGCGGATGTCTCATCTCCGCCACCAGAGCAGCAAAAACTTATAAATCTATCAATTTATAAGATTAAATCATATACTGTATAAAGTTAGATAAAAAGAAAAATTTACATCTACATTTATAAATTATACGGAGTATATGTTATCATTATTACTTTTAAAAACCCAAATTTTATAAGGTGTATTTTTTTTGTTGCTATAAGGTGCGTATTATGTCACTTTATCGCGATTTATCCTAGAACACGTCTAACACCAACGTTATATTAAAGTCACCTTAACAGAGTCATAACATGCTTTTTTAGAACATTGATCATTACACTAAACAATATATTGTTCATTAATTATGGTAAAATTTACAATGTGACACGACTGGAAATTAATCTATCAATTCAAGATCAAAGGCAGCAAATACATGATACAATATTCTCCACTATCAAAATCATGAACAGCCTAAAACACACCCATCATGAAAACCAATAGAAAATTTGTAAAAGAGAAAAGAAGTTCACTAATCAATAAATTTAAAACAACGGATAACACTATGAAGAATTCATCGGACCTGGAGTAACCGGAACCGGACTCGGCGGATTAATCGCTGGTGGCGGAGCAAGTATAACAGCAGGCGGAGGCGGAGCCGTCGTAACTACAGAGACTAGCGGAGGTGGTGCCGGAGTTTGATTATTACTTGATTCAGATGGCGGTGGCGGTGATGCAAGAGACACGGCGGGAGGTGGCGGAGATAGATTCGTAGTTGAACCAGATGAAGACGGCGTCCGTGGAGGCGGTGGTGGGGGCGGGTTAGACTTCAGATCAGCAGGATTGGAAGGATTGGGAGCAGGTGTTGACTGAATAGGGAACTCCGGTAGCGGCGGGGGAGGATAAAAATCAGATTGGGAACATGATTCGCCGTAGCATTTATGAGATTTAGGGTGAATGGTACGGCGGAGGACGCCGAATCCTAAAATGATGCCAGTGATTACTAAAACAGTGACGAGGAAGATGAAGATTTTGGTTGCTTTACCGACGTAACACATTTTTGTAATTTTGTTAAAAACTGTCAGTGTTCAGAGACGAATGTGACAACCCAAAAATTTGGTTATTTAATTCGACAGTTATTGTAACCCTAATAGTGCCCAAGAACCCTAAAATAATTTACTCGCATTTATATCTAGTGAAGAACCCTAATATCATTTATGATAACAAATAGAGTGCATTTAAGTTTGATGAACCCTAGTGATCATCTCTCATTTGTACACGTCATCATTTGTGCATCTTCCTTTAAATGTATTTTATTTTCAGTCAGTTAGCGAGTTTGTGACATAATATAATTACAAATTAAATCCAAAAACATAAATTCTTATGATTATAATGTATCATTAGCTTAACCAAGTCAATTTTCATTTACCCATATTTCTTTAAAAAAAAAAAAACAATACTGATTTTCCTTGGCACTCAACCCCTAACATACTCTATTATTTCGGCCAAATATTTGATATTTATTGACTTCCCAATTAAATTTAAAATCCGTTGAAAGCTCCCCAAATTATCGGCCACAACAATCTACAACTTTCTTTCTTCCTTTTTACTATTATTCCTTTTGTTATTATAGCCTAAATTACCAACAACTCAACAAACCTACTAAGTTTACCTCTCAATTTAAATTAATGGTATTAAACCTTTACCAAATATGAGATCATCATCAACCCATAAATCTCTCTCGTCCCTCTCACATTTCCGAGGATGAAACATAAACAATCCCAACACACCTCTCGCCTCTTTCACTTCAATTCAGAAAACAAAAATCTCGATCTCTTTCATCACTCTTGACCAAACCAGAAAGAAACCCACCACCAATTTTCTTGTATTTCCGGCAACAAACCAGCGAACCGTCACCATCTCTTTTGCTTTAACATCTCCGGTGAACACAGATGCATCACCGACAACCAGACTTTCATCCCCGGCGAAGCCAGAAGCTCCATATCCGGCAGCCATGAAACCGGCGAACCAGCAAGCACCTTCGGCAATTACAGAAACCCATCTCCGGCTGTTCTCTACATATGTTCCTGTCACCGGCGAAACCCTTTCCCGTACGTGTTTTCATCGTCTGGCCTCCGTCGGACGTTTAGGCCGGCGCCCAAGACACGTTTCTGTTTTGTTGAAGCCATATACGAATTAACTCAGCCGAGTCCATCAGCTTCCCTTTAGCCCAGTCTTCGTTTTCTATTTGGGCGATGGCCCATCGGCCAGCCCAAACCGCAACAGCCCGACAATCTTGAAGCCCAACTCTTTTGTTCCAGCCCAGTTCGAAATTCAGGTCTGACCCAATGGCTTAAAATACTAATAAATCAGACTTTGTTTTCTTATGTTTACTATAAGAATTTCATATTCATATGTTATTATTTTATATTTATTTATATCAGAAAATAATTTTGGTAATTAATAATTATATAAGATTATTTTGGAATAATTATCATAAATCGATCAATGTAAATTATTTCATCAAAAATTATAAAAGTTAAACAATCGTTATTCAAATACAATATAAGTTAAATCAATCGTAATTCAAATACAATATAGATTAACCAAGTGTCACCAACATATCGCTCATCTAGTTTATCTTTCTATGCATATAGGAAGCAAGCACTGTTTGGTTGGAATCATCATTTCATTAATTAAATATTTTGGAAGCATTGCATCAGGTGAGTCCACAGCCCCACTTTTTATCGCATTTTTATATACTATTTTACAACAGGGGTGAAAAACATACAAAATCACTTTTACTATTCATATTTTATTGTGATGATACATTACTCGGAACATGACATTCAGTCCTTTATGCTCGAACTAAGACAAGATGTAGTGACATTGGTAGATGCCTACATACTGTAACCATTAACTAGTTGCGACTAGGCCCTAGATATGCAGATAGTACTATCGACTGAGACTCACCCTCCCACATTTGTTTGATCAGTTTTAACGGTCTACCGAACCGTCATGGGAGTGCATATCTTAGATTCAGTAACATCATTTTGGAGTTGTAGTTTGGTTATGGGCTTAGGGTCGGCATTCTAACTCATGGGCCTTGCAAACCTTTGGGGGATATCAGTTCATGTTGGTTTTTAATATCTTTTCAAGGATATCAGTTTATTACATTTTTAATATCCTTTTGAGGATATCAGTTTATACGAATTTTATTAAATCATTTTACATGTCTCTACATGTCAAACATCATTTCAATATTGCATTTGGGCAAATCATTTTTCAAACATTATATCATCACAACATTTTTAGCCATGATGGCTCACAAACATTTTGGGCAACTCAAAACATTCTTTAACCCTGTGGACTCACTCAACAATTTTTGTTGATCATTTTACTTATGTTTTTCAGGTAATTCATTGAAGCATGAGTCTTAGTAGCAATCGGATCATAAGCATGCATATTGTCGAGATGCCACGAACGTCTTTTTATTACCAAATGTTAACTTTTATCTTTAATCATTTTTAATTACATTAAATTTTGTTACGTACTTCAATTCAATTATTTATTGAAACTTTTGACTATTCAATGTTTGCAATAATCATAGTTGTGTTACTCATAAATGTTACATCCCGTTCTTCCGCAAATCATTTATTACTGTAAATCCATTTTTGGCGGGGTGTGACAGAATGGTATCAGAGCCAGGTTATAGTGAATTAGCGAGTCTAATCTATAACTACAAAAAGATCTTGGGTCAAAACGTTTTCGTGGCATCAAAAGTCTCATTCATATAAAGTTGCATTTCATTTAGAGTTTCATTTTATATATGCTTGCATTTCATATAGAGTTACATTGCCTACGCAATTGCATCATATTTTATTCACTTGGCATATACCTTAGAATTAGGTCGCTTGGCTTACATTTACATTAGATAGATTAATTGCACTTCATTTATGACGTACACAAAATCAAGCACTCGAGAATTTCTACAAAACGTATATATAACATCCCCAAAATCAGGGGAAATTCAAAAGTTTTTTTTTAAATAAATAAAATAATCATTTTCCCCAAAAGTACAAGTAAACAACTGGTCCCTTTTCTAAAATGGAAATTGGGCTCATGAATTAAATATGATTCGGCCTTGGCCCTCCGGCCGTCCTCCCGCACTTGCCAAAACACTTGCTCAATTAAAACTCGGAAGTCTAACTTCGGGATAACTTATACTCGTAACTAATAAATCCCGAACGTCGCTCATTAAATTAGTTCGATTAAGCTCACAATAAATGCACATAACACAACATCACAATTAATCTCACAATTAATTATACCCAGTTAAATAACCCTCTAGTTATTTTCTCATTTTCCATAAAAATTTCTTCATTACTTTATATTTTTTTTAAGTTTCCTCAGTTTTGCAACTCATAGCATTTTAATAACATTTTATTTCTTAATTCACTTAATATTTTTCTCATTTGATCATTTCAGTAACCATTCTCGAATCAATAATTGTTCCATTAAACGTAATATTTGATGACATTCATTTTAGTAATTTAACTCGATAATCCCCTTAATTAAATTTTAATATCTGCTCATAAATAAAATTTTCTCATTTGATTCATTTTAATAATTTATTAACTTAGTTTGATTTACTAGTTCTCCATTAGTCTAAATCTTTATCTTTTACCTTTATTATAATAATTTACTCATTTAACTCATAATTAAATTTCCATTACTCTAATTTCATAATTTCTTATTATATATATAATTATAGTACTTGCTACTTCTCATTTGCACTATATATTATTCTTGATTTAGGAATTTCTTACAACTTGAAAATTATATCATCACATGAAATTCATTATTCTCAATTATCCTTATAAATTTCTCCAATCATATGCATATATATCTCGCTCAGAAATACAATTTTATTGGTCAATCCACTTACTATTTATCTCTTTTACTTATTTCAGTAGTTACTCTGGATTTAATACTTACTCAAGAATATATAATACTCAACACAATAATTTGGTTAAATAACTTTCTCGACTGAATTTAATAATTTCTCATAATTACGTTTTCTCATTTAACTTGACTTGAACAATTCATAATAAATTCTCATATTTTAATAATCTATTTTTATCTCATTATATTCTCACATGAATAATTTCTCGATTAATTAGTCACTCATATCACATTCTAGCCAGTTATATGAACATGTATGCTCATAACAATTATAATTAACACATAACAAAAACTTTCTCTTGGTAATTTTATTAATTACTCTAACTCGTATAAGAGCAATACATATATTGGATAATCTACTATAAAAGAAAAGGTATAATGACACAACATTAGGCGTCTTCATACAAGAAATCACTATTACACATGCACTACATACATTTCTCTTTATATACATTTATCATTAAATTGATATTGGTAAAAAAATAAAAAAAAATAATATGAATAAAAAAAAATCATTATATATATTGAAATATTTATACAAAATTTCGAATGCCCAAGTGGATATACTAAGTTGCCTTTAAAGCATTGCTTTCTTTTGACCACCGTTCAAATCAAGTTACCATCAAAATTATTTAATTTTTGTTACATTTATTTATTTTATTTTCGTGTTTGCGTTTTCACCTCTCCTCTCGAGACAATTATGTTATCTTTTTAATTCCAAATTTTATTTAACATAAAACTAAAATATATTTATTCTATAATTCCATTTTTTTTTGTAATTTACAAAACTACAATTGTTTTGTCACATAAGTGAGTTCATATATTTTCTATTATTTATCCAATGAATTTATAGTCATTTTTTTTCAGAAATTTATATAATTGAGTTTTTAATAAAATGATTCAAGTATGTTGTATTGTATTCATTTTTTGGCGAATAAGACCTTTAAAGAAATAAATGGCAAAAGTATTCGATTGATTTGTTTTGGATGACAAATTTGTTTTTTTTTTTTTTGTATAATATCTTGTAGAGAATATACATGTTTTAAAATTTTACTATAACCTTAGATAATATTACGTGTCTTTGAATCCCGCTACATCGCGCGGACCCGACAATCCTCGTTACAAATCAATTACTGAAACACTACTAAAATTTAATAAATTTTTAACGTAGCTACTTCCATGATTTTAGATACAGTATTAACAAAATAACATTGCTAAATATCATTTTCAAAAAGTGATAAATAAAAGTTGCTAAAAGTCTTTTCACATTAAAATAAGAGTTGAGTCACTTCATCATCTCTTCCAAACAAATATCAAGAATGGTGAAGTAGGAATACCAGATTTGATTTAAAATATACTCCTTTTTCTTTCATCAATTCCAAATTAATATTCTATATAATATTTATCCAACAATAAATCATCACCGCTTCCCTCTACTGACCATATTATTGTTTACACATTTAGGTTTTCGATTCAATTTCCGTAACAACTTATAAATACTAAATACATCTTCTTGTTGATCGCTTTATATATTTCTTTCATGGACTATCCCTCACGTGCATATCATCAAATTATAAATACGGTTATGAAGTGACAATGATGAAGAAACATTATATTATTGTATTATAAAAACGGGTGGCCAACGTGTTTATAATTATATAATAGAATGTGGAATTATTAAAGTCACGGATTAATACAACAAACCAATGAATCATTAACCATCATCACAAATAAGAAACCTAACGAAATGAAAAATATCCACACCTTGTTCTCGACGTTTAACCTATTATTACATTTTTCTTAAATTTCGGGACGAAATTTTTTTAACAGTGATCGTATGTGACAACCCAAAAATTTGGTTATTTAATTCGACAGTTATTGTAACCCTAATAGTGCCCAAGAACCCTAAAATAATTTACTCGCATTTATATCTAGTGAAGAACCCTAATATCATTTATGATAACAAATAGAGTGCATTTAAGTTTGATGAACCCTAGTGATCATCTCTCATTTGTACACGTCATCATTTGTGCATCTTCCTTTAAATGTATTTTATTTTCAGTCAGTTAGCGAGTTTGTGACATAATATAATTACAAATTAAATCCAAAAACATAAATTCTTATGATTATAATGTATCATTAGCTTAACCAAGTCAATTTTCATTTACCCATATTTCTTTAAAAAAAAAAAACAATACTGATTTTCCTTGGCACTCAACCCCTAACATACTCTATTATTTCGGCCAAATATTTGATATTTATTGACTTCCCAATTAAATTTAAAATCCGTTGAAAGCTCCCCAAATTATCGGCCACAACAATCTACAACTTTCTTTCTTCCTTTTTACTATTATTCCTTTTGTTATTATAGCCTAAATTACCAACAACTCAACAAACCTACTAAGTTTACCTCTCAATTTAAATTAATGGTATTAAACCTTTACCAAATATGAGATCATCATCAACCCATAAATCTCTCTCGTCCCTCTCACATTTCCGAGGATGAAACATAAACAATCCCAACACACCTCTCGCCTCTTTCACTTCAATTCAGAAAACAAAAATCTCGATCTCTTTCATCACTCTTGACCAAACCAGAAAGAAACCCACCACCAATTTTCTTGTATTTCCGGCAACAAACCAGCGAACCGTCACCATCTCTTTTGCTTTAACATCTCCGGTGAACACAGATGCATCACCGACAACCAGACTTTCATCCCCGGCGAAGCCAGAAGCTCCATATCCGGCAGCCATGAAACCGGCGAACCAGCAAGCACCTTCGGCAATTACAGAAACCCATCTCCGGCTGTTCTCTACATATGTTCCTGTCACCGGCGAAACCCTTTCCCGTACGTGTTTTCATCGTCTGGCCTCCGTCGGACGTTTAGGCCGGCGCCCAAGACACGTTTCTGTTTTGTTGAAGCCATATACGAATTAACTCAGCCGAGTCCATCAGCTTCCCTTTAGCCCAGTCTTCGTTTTCTATTTGGGCGATGGCCCATCGGCCAGCCCAAACCGCAACAGCCCGACAATCTTGAAGCTCAACTCTTTTGTTCCAGCCCAGTTCGAAATTCAGGTCTGACCCAATGGCTTAAAATACTAATAAATCAGACTTTGTTTTCTTATGTTTACTATAAGAATTTCATATTCATATGTTATTATTTTATATTTATTTATATCAGAAAATAATTTTGGTAATTAATAATTATATAAGATTATTTTGGAATAATTATCATAAATCGATCAATGTAAATTATTTCATCAAAAATTATAAAAGTTAAACAATCGTTATTCAAATACAATATAAGTTAAATCAATCGTAATTCAAATACAATATAGATTAACCAAGTGTCACCAACATATCGCTCATCTAGTTTATCTTTCTATGCATATAGGAAGCAAGCACTGTTTGGTTGGAATCATCATTTCATTAATTAAATATTTTGGAAGCATTGCATCAGGTGAGTCCACAGCCCCACTTTTTATCGCATTTTTATATACTATTTTACAACAGGGGTGAAAAACATACAAAATCACTTTTACTATTCATATTTTATTGTGATGATACATTACTCGGAACATGACATTCAGTCCTTTATGCTCGAACTAAGACAAGATGTAGTGACATTGGTAGATGCCTACATACTGTAACCATTAACTAGTTGCGACTAGGCCCTAGATATGCAGATAGTACTATCGACTGAGACTCACCCTCCCACATTTGTTTGATCAGTTTTAACGGTCTACCGAACCGTCATGGGAGTGCATATCTTAGATTCAGTAACATCATTTTGGAGTTGTAGTTTGGTTATGGGCTTAGGGTCGGCATTCTAACTCATGGGCCTTGCAAACCTTTGGGGGATATCAGTTCATGTTGGTTTTTAATATCTTTTCAAGGATATCAGTTTATTACATTTTTAATATCCTTTTGAGGATATCAGTTTATACGAATTTTATTAAATCATTTTACATGTCTCTACATGTCAAACATCATTTCAATATTGCATTTGGGCAAATCATTTTTCAAACATTATATCATCACAACATTTTTAGCCATGATGGCTCACAAACATTTTGGGCAACTCAAAACATTCTTTAACCCTGTGGACTCACTCAACAATTTTTGTTGATCATTTTACTTATGTTTTTCAGGTAATTCATTGAAGCATGAGTCTTAGTAGCAATCGGATCATAAGCATGCATATTGTCGAGATGCCACGAACGTCTTTTTATTACCAAATGTTAACTTTTATCTTTAATCATTTTTAATTACATTAAATTTTGTTACGTACTTCAATTCAATTATTTATTGAAACTTTTGACTATTCAATGTTTGCAATAATCATAGTTGTGTTACTCATAAATGTTACATCCCGTTCTTCCGCAAATCATTTATTACTGTAAATCCATTTTTGGCGGGGTGTGACAACGAAAATGGTGGATTCGTCGTGTTCTTCCTTTTTTTAGTTGATTGAATTTCTCTCTCATGGTCTATCGGACTGAGATTGCAGAGGAGGGAGAGAGAGAGAGAATGGTGGTAGTGGAAGTGGTGGTGGCCACTTTTTTGGCTGGTTGGTAAAAATGGTGGTACGGTGGCAGAGTTTGCACGTGGGTCCAAAATTAAGCTTCTTTTTTTTTTAGCTTGAGGAGTTAGTCTTTGGTTAAAAGACTATTAAGTCCTTGTACTACTTTTTTGTAAAATCGCAATTAACGACTAACGAGGATGGTGAGATGATTGTTTTGAAGGGTTTTATAAATAAAGCCGGTGCCGCATCGCGAGCTGGGACGGCGGCATTCCCGGCGACGGCAACACTGGATTATCCATGACCTTGCACCTTATATAAGGGGGTGTTTGAGAGGGCTTATTTAGGGGGCTTATGAGTTTTTAAACTTATTTAAGTTTAATAAACACTTTTAAGTGTTTGATAGAGCTTATAAGCTTATGCTTATAAGCTTATTTAAGGGGTTTAAATAAGGTATTTGGGAGGGGATTATAAGCTTATTTAAAATTTTTACGTCATTACTTTCTTATTTCACCATAACCTTAGTTCACCATCACAAATGTTTACCACCGTAGTTTAACTCATTTTTCGTCATTTTACAATAAGCTTATATAAGCCACTCAAAACACTTTATTTAACAAAAACTTATTAACTTAAATAAGTTCATAAGCTTATAAGAGCATCCACAATGGTTAACCTCTCCAATGACTCATTACTTTTGCCACATCATCTAATAACCTATTAGTTAAAAACATCTCCAATGGTTAAACCTTCCAAAGACTTTATGCTTATAAATTACTAATTTACCTTTAACTATATCAAATGATTTATAAATACCACTCACTTATTTAATTTAACAATTCTTATAGCATTACAAAACTTAACATTTTTTTAAAATGTCTTTTACAAAACTATTATAATGCTAGACATTAGAAATTATTGAAATATGATAAAGTTATAATTTATAGTTATAGAAATAATAAATGATTCACATATAAATATATACATGGGTTTAAAATGTAAAATTGTTAAATATAGGGACTAAAAGAATCAAACATTGAAAGATGTTCAAGTGGTTGGGGAAGATCAAGTGGTTGGAGTGACCTCTTAAAAAAGTCATTCATTCCAATGGTAAAAAATCATTTTAAAGGTTATTCAAATAGTATCAACCTCTTCTTCAACCTCCCATTGAAGATGCTCTAAGCTCATAAGCATAAGCCATTCTAAATAAGTTTTCCCAAACACCCCCTAAATATATAATCTCACAATAAATTATACAATTATTTGTTTTGTTCGGTTTCAAGTGATTTTTATTAAATTATATTTATAGACGTTTTCTCCTTCAAAACATCCGCAGCTTTCAGGGCTTTGATTTCATTTTATACCCCAACCCCCGATCCTTTTCTGCAATATAATACTGAGAGATATTAGATCTCCAACCGTGAAGCAGTTTTGGCACAATGGCGTCAGTTGACACTAGGCGACCGCCTAAAACCCACAATATTTAAGGGACCATAGTTTTTTAAAATTAGTCCATTTTAATATTAAGGCCCATTATTCTGAATCTAAGCCCAATTTATAATTGAAAAGGGCGGAACTCTGAATCTGGAAGGGGCCAATAGAAAAACACGAGAATTGGAAATGGAAGATGGAAATCGTTGAAGAAACATTGGAATTGGAAACGGCGTGAGAAGGAGAAGACCAATGGTAATCAATTGCAAGTAGTGTTGATTTTGGTTAACTATTCTGATTTTTGCATCAATGTATATTTTGCACATTATATCAGTTGGTATACATGTGATGCACATTTATTTTTGCAGATTATCTTAGAATTTGGTGAATTAGAAACTACTTTACTATGATATGTTGCGTAAATCAGTTGGCATACATCATCTGCGCATTTATTTGCTTTTGCAATACCTAAAATGATGAAATTAATCAATTATTAATGTGTGGTTTCTACACATTTTTGGTTTCTGCAATTCTGCTTATGATTTGACATTTTGACATACATGAGTGCATGTATTCTGAATTTTTGAATATCAATGAATCATTATAATGGTTTCTTATGGTGATTATGAAAGCTCATGTAAGTGATTGGGAGAATTTTAAATTTTCTTATTTCTCAGTTACATTACTATGGAGATAAATGTAAATGTTTTCCAAACGTGAATGATATAAAAAGTGCAACTGCTGACATTGTGAGTCTTTCTTTGATTCAAGATTTTAAACTTTCATGTTTATACTTCACGAAATTCTAAGCATAGTATCTCATATTCTCATTATTCTTAAACTGGATACTTTTAAAGCGTACAGGCCAAAAAAATGGATCCATAACGTTGACATGGAACGGTGATAACTGTTCTTCAGTACAAGTATATGGACTTGATATTGGATAGAGTCATGCAATTTATAACGCACCAGGTTAATAATATTATATATTGCATAATTTGTCATAATGTTTTGAACTTGTTGATGCCCATTGCTAAGTTTTTTGGTTCATTGCAGAAAATTCCATTGAAATATGACAATAAGCATGGTTCATGGAATCTTCATAGATATTTGCTGGTAGGTAATTTGTTGGATTTAGTGTTTGAACTTCGTCAAATAAGTGGTTAATCTTTATTACTCCCTCCTTCCCAAATTAATTGTCAAAAGGCACATAGTTTTAAGAAAATGCAATTATTGCACTATCCACCAATGAAATCTCATATTTACCCACTTATAATTCATATGATTGGTTGTAACTATAGGTAAATAATACTTATTCATTTACGAATACACCCAAATAGGGGTGAGCGTGGTCCAGAAACCGAACCGAAAATGATGAATTTTCAAAACCGACCCGATTACATGTTTTCGGTTTTCATTCGATTCGGTTTGTCGGTTCGGTTCGATTTCGGTTCAATTTTTTTTCCCCAAATGTTCATCCTTATCCGTAGACCGAACTGAACGATATTGATAGAATCGAAACAAAAAATGGTGGATTTTCAAAACCAAAACCGAACCAATTACATGTTTTCGGTTCTGTTCGGTATCCGTTGGTTTTCGGTTCGGTTCGATTTTTTCTGCTCAAATGTTCACCCCTACCCAAAACTCACAATCTTTGCCTTTTGGTGTATACATATATGAATAAGTATTGGTCCGTACAATTATAAAAGACAAGATTATTTGGTGTATTCCTATATATGAATAAGTATCATTCATGTGTGGTTATATAAGACAATATTGTTGATACAAACCAAACAATAATAACCAATTAACGATGTAAATCACCGATAGTTAATGCATAAATGATAATCCTGGAATTTGAGAATCATGTTTCTCCCTAACAATGAAATACAATAATAATACTAAACTTCTCGATGCCTAAACAATGAGGGAATTGGTCTCTATTAATAGAGCCGACCCTATTCTTAGACCTAGATAAACAAGGAAATGAAATAATAATAAAATTCTAATATAATAATAATATCCTAATATAATAATACGTAAATAATAATATTATCCTAATATAATAGCATCGTATCATTACTCCGCCCCCAAAAAACACCTTGTCCTGAATGTGTGACTCCAAGCTGTTGGGTCTATGTTGTAACCAATAGTCTAGGGACCATTTGTGTATTTAGTCTAAACTTAGGCTAGGTATAAATAGTTAGTAGTAACCTAATTTCTAAAACCTTTGCCCAAATTTGTAATGGCCTCAATCCTAATGCAAAGTGTTCTTCATTTTCTATCAATCTAAACCTTCTATTTTCTACTTGTTTATGCTAAATCTCTAGTTCTATACTTGAATCTTAACCTACACAAGCGATTCCCGGATCCCATGTTTTGACTTGTAGGTCCATCTTTTGCGAATCAAAATGAAACCGCAAAATAGTTGCAAAAGAGTCTTGTCTTAATTGTTTTCTATTTGGCCTTTGTAGAATTAAATTAGTATTTGGCCCTTCATTTTTCTGGTTTGACTGGTTGCAGTGATAAACTTTTTCCAAAACTCTCTCGCCTTAACCCGTTTTGTCTGCCATCGTTGTGTATTGGTTTCTCTCGTTGATTGCAAACATGGCTCTCCTCTATATTCAGCGTCAGGGCAGTCTTCATGGACCTATTTTATTTTAGTCTTGCTCAACTCATTTTTTCATTATTGCTGCCATCAATCAACTCTGGTTCAATAACAACCCTTAGGTCCTCTTCAACGACTTTTTTCTCCATCTATTTTAAGGATGTGGTTGATGACATTGGTGAATCTGTCCTTCTTACTAGAGTTTGGTTTTCAATCAAACTTCGGAGCATGTTCATAATTTCATTGTGGCGTTGTTGTTCCACTTCCCTGCGCTGTCGTTCCTCTTCCCTCCAATCCCTCATCTATTGTTAAAAATTACTAAACCTTTTACCAGTGGCGACTTTGGATTGAAATAAATCAGCCTCAACATCATATATCTTGAAAAATCGAATTTTTCTTTCGTGAACAGTACCGCCAGATGAATAGTAGCCGATGAATAGTGTTCGCGATGAACAGTAATCGTGTGAACATTACCTTTTTCCTTGAATAAATTGAATTTTTCTTTCGTGAACAGTACCGCCAGATGAATAGTAGCCGATGAATAGTGTTTGCGATGAACAGTAACCGCGTGAACATTACCTTTTTTTTTTTGTAACGATTGATCTAGAATCGAACACCACTGATACCAATTTGATACGAACCAAACAATAATAACAAACTAACGATGTAAATCACCGATAATCAATGTATAAATGATAATCCTGGAATTCGAGAACCAGGTTTCTCCCTAACAATGAAATACAATAATAATATTAAACTTCTCGATGCCTAAACAATGAGGGTATCAGTCTCTATTAATAGAGCCGACCTTATTCCTAAACCTAGATAAACAAGGAAACGAAATAATAATAAAATCCTAATATAATAATAATAATAATATCCTAATATTATAATACTTAAATAATAATAATAATATCCTAATATAATAGGATCGTATTAATTGTTTTATTCATACATGATTTATCAAAATGAGTGAGAGATTTATTTTCAACCTCTCTGCTTTGTAATTTCAACTAAAATGAATCCTAATATTTTTAAATTTGGTCAAGTTATGGTTGACTCCTTAATATTTAAATGGGCAGGTTTAGGGTTGGTTTTACCAAATTAATCTTTTAGATTATAAACTTCCAACAAGCCGCTTTTGGTCACAAAATGCGAACGATTGAACGAGTGTCATTTTCCAACTATCGAATTTCCACAATAAAAAAATTATATTTGAAAACAGCTTTTGGGGTCTTCCAGAAAACACTAAACAAACGTCTTGTAGTCAATGAAGTTAAAATATTACGGGGTACGAATTTGATCCGCCCTTGGTAAACAGTTGAAGATTCGGAGAAAAAAAATGAGAATTAAAAAAATTAACCCTTAATCAGAAAGTAACAAATAACATATCATCGTATTACACATTTTTGTAAGCGGTGAAGAACGATTCACTTCACTTGCTCCTTAAATTTTGAACAAGAAACAACTTCCTTATAGATCATACTACAAAAATAGTCTTCCTACTATAAATAATTTGCAATTCTAGTAATTTTAGGTTTTATTTTGAATATGACTTTTTGGTCGATCATACCACAAATGATCTTCTTACACAAGGAATCCTATTGTAATCTAAAGGATCATTCTACATCTGGCAGGTAAATGTTTACACCGGGAGAGATCGAATCCGTGATCTTTAGGAAGTTTTTCGTGAGTTTTTATCACTAGGTTACGAGAGAGATGGTTAACATATCTTTTCTTTTAAATATGTGTTTACACAATTTTGTATCCTTTGGTTAAAGATGGAAAATCACTAGATGACAAAGCTTTTTTGGTATTATTTGGGAAAAGAATCTAAACGAGTGTAGATGATGACAAGCAAAACCTACCAAAGCTTTAAGAAAAGGGAAGATACGGATAATTATGCAACTGCAACTGGTCAAAATAAAATACTACTACTTGTTCATCGCCTTTTCATGCATCATAAAAATAATGAACACACGATTATTGGCCATTGCAAGGAAGAGAAAAAGTGATGAGCTGGTTCTCATGGCCACTTAACCCCACCAAAGTGGGACCCAAACATCTTTGTAGATGGCCTAACCTCACCACATACCTCATGCTTTTAATGATACAATATTGTGTAAATACTTGTTTAGTGATCAAGTTTTCACCCTATTTCAGTTAAACGGGGTTGTTTGAAAAAGTTTTTAAGTTTATCAGCTTATTAAGAAAATTCTTCTTCAATCATCGTATATTTCAATTTTGGACGGTTTGGAACCGGATTAATGGACCATAATTTAGGGGGTTGAGGAACGAAGACCGGGCCGTAAGACCAATTCAATATTAGTGTCAGTTTTGTTTGCTGGTTTAGGTTAAGTTTGATAACCCCTACCCGTTTGAAATGGTTACTTATCAACCATAAAAGTAAATAAATATGAATTTTGATAATAATGACTGTCTTTAAATACATTATAAATTATACATTAATTTATGGTGAGTACTTCCTAAAATTTAGGAATTTGTTATAGATCTATTAACGTTTTAATGACAGCTTAAAGTTGTCATTATCAAACCCGATAAATATTTAAATGCATTATTATTTAATGTCACGTCATTATTATAACTACTTCATATACTAATAGTAAAAAGAAAAAATAATAATTATTAAAAGAAAACATGTTTAAATAGCGCTTATTTACGTGATTATCTCTCAGAGTCGCAAATCACCGAATAAATACTTGAATCTCAAGATGAAACCCGGAAACTACTTCAATCATGGATCAAACCTCACTTCCAAAATCACTCGATTTACTCATTAATCCATCTGAAAATCAAAACAATAATGGAATTTCCACCAAATTGTTTCAAGGGGTTTACTTCTGCAGAAGAGTATGTTTTGAAAGAGATGATGATGATGAGAGATGGTAGAACGACGTCGTCATCTTCTTCGTTGGTGTTGGACAGTGAAAAAGGTGAGATAGTGAGAGCTCTGGTGACACCTGGCAGTATTCATCATCATCATCATAACAATCATGTTTATTCTCATAATCAAAAAGGGACAAAAGCAGAGAAGGCTTTAATGGCGTTGAGGAATCATAGCGAGGCGGAGAGACGGCGGAGGGAGAGGATTAATGGTCATCTTTCTATGCTTCGTAGTCTCATTCCGGGCACTGCTAAGGTAAATTACTTCATTTTTATATAATTTAAATGATGATTTTTAGAGTTCTTTTTTTTTTAACAGAAGATTAGGTGATGGTTATGTAATTTTATATTTACTACTTACTCGAATTCAAAATAAGTGATACATTGTTAGTTTCATGGTTTTTCAAGTAAATGATTATAATATGTGTTAAGATTAGATATGTAGTGCGGAATATGCCCACACCTTTCCAAATTAATAAGACTTAATTTCAGCCAACACACTTACTTTTTCGGGACAGATTTCAGTTTATCGAAAATATGCACCATATAGGACTTGAACTTGTGACTTCTGCATTATTAATACAATCCCCTAATCAATTGAGCTACTAGACCATATATTTATTATTTGACTATAATTATCTTTATTAATTACTTAAACATTAAAATGTTAAAATAACCACTCACTGCCACTGCCTCACTACCACAACCACCACACACCATCCATGACCACAACCACCGCCACCATCAGCCATCGTCGTTATCGCCACCACCAACTACCAATTGACCCCCACAAAATATAGTTAATGCATAAGTACCATTCGAGTATTTTTTTAATGTCTTGAATTACTTTATTTATAAATTTGTAATTTTACACGTAAATTATTTATAGAGATAATTAAATTCTATGATCAATCAGATGGACAAAGCGTCGTTGCTTGCAGAAGTCATCTCCCATTTGAAGCAACTAAGGAGAACTGCAACCGAATCCACTAAAGGCGTTCTCATACCTATGGATATCGATGAAGTAAAAGTTGAACAACAAGATGATAACGGTAATTTAGATGAATCCCCATATTCCATAAGAGCATCTCTATGTTGCGATTATAAACACGAGGTTTTATCCGATTTAAAAGAAGCTCTTGACGGCCTCCAATTAAGAACAATTCGTGCAGAAATCGCAACTTTAGGTAGCAGAATGATGAATCTTTTTGTAATTACGGGCAACAAAGATGAAGTAAACATTGTGAGCGGTGTACACCAAGCGCTCAAATCTGTACTTGATAAATTCTACGCTTCACAAGAGTTCTCTGAAAGCAATAGTCTTTCAAACAAAAGGCGAAGGGTGTCGTTTTTTAGCCCCTCAAATTCCTCGTCTTTAGGAGACTTTTGGTGACAATTTACTTGTTTAATATTTGATGCATTATATGTATGTCAAACCAGTTATTGTAAGTTTAGGTGTAGATAAGGAAATATTTTCCTTTCTGATCATCGTTATTCTCATTATTGTTAATGTTATATTATGTTAATGTTGTCCTATATGGATTTAACTTGTACTTCTTTCTTATCATTGTTCGTTCTAAGTACAAAGGGGGTGCTTGGATGTGTGTTTAAACTGATTCGTTCTAACTGCTGTTTGAAGTTGTAAATAGGATATATTCTAATTGTTTGGAAAGGTCATCTAGCTAAATCTGCCACTGAAACTGAAATCAATACATGAATTACAAGAGAAATCCTAGGCTGAATTACAGGGACAACTTACTATTACACGCAAATAAGGAAAATATATCATACATTAAACTGAATTAAAGACAATTGACAAACACCGAAGTTAATAGAAACTTACTCTAAACACAGCAATTATCTTCTTTAATTTTTATTTGTCTTCATCAATTACGTTTACAGTGGTTGAGTTTTGTAGTTACTCTCGCGAATCTGATGGTTTGCATTTTAACATGACTGTAAAGAACCATGTGATATAGGAGCTTATTATATGGAGTTTATGATGGAGTGATTTCATCGGAATTAGGTTGATACTTTATGACATCGCATCGGAAGTTCGAATTTAATTGTGTATATAATGTTAGGTTTTTGAATTGGTAATTACTTTAACAAGTTTTTTTTTTTTTTTTTTTTCCAGTGAACAAGTTATGCCATTTTTCAGATCACAAGCTAGGAATAAATGTTGTTACTCGAGGAGAAAGTAGTGATCTCCTTAATGCAGAGGAAGAAAAGAATTATTATGAATGGTTTGAAATCATTTGCTTTCTATTTAAGTAAACTTCATTTATTATTTCAAGTTAATTATTCTGGTTTTTAGACTTTTATTTCAAGTTAATAACTCCTCCTATACCCCTCTATTTCCTTCATTGAATGATGAGACACCTCAAATTATTCTTTCACAGAGCTCAACCAATTTCAATCTCGATGTTGGAGCAAAACACAGATCAACTTATTACTGATGCTGCAGTTAGTACTGATCACTTAGTACTGATGGGGCAGAATTGATTAATACTGAGAAGTTGATACTGATGATACTATAACTAAGTTACTACTGATCATGCAAAGATTGAAGATACTACTGATCATTAGTAGTTACTACTGACGATGTATCTGGACTTATTACTGATCACCAGACTTACTACTGATGTTACATATTTACTACTGGTGATGAGTTTTACTACTGATGACGCGTTTTTTGAAGAATATCAAGTCCGAGATCTTCGTATAGATAGTTATAGAATGTAAATCAATGTATATTATTATTATTCGATGTAAATCAAGTCCTAGAATAACTAGGGTAAATAGTTTAGCTTCAAGGACTATTATAAATAGTTCCTTACGAATTGTAAACGTACGTGTGTATTGTTAACTCAATAATATACATTGAAGCTTTTTGTGAAACTGTGTTCTTAATACTTTCGCATATTATTTACAGTTCATTGTTCTTAATATATTGATATAGTGTTGATCCGCTGCAACTTCTATATTCAATTAGATCTAAAGGTGTTTATTAACTTCTCTATAGTTAATCGATCCTGACAAGTGGTATCAGAGCATATTGGTTCTAGATCTACTATTTGTTAAGAACAACAAAAAGTTTTAATCTTTAAAACACACATTATTAATCATGACTGATAATAATGAAAGCACTCAGGCCAACAAAATTCCTATACTCACACCCAACAACTTTGGGATGTGGAAAAATCGTATTAAGCAATACATGCTTATTACAGATTATTCTATGTGGGAAGTTGTCCTTGAAGGAAACAAAACTGGTCCTGGTCAAGCAAGCAGCTCTGCAACTGAGGCAGACAAACTTAAATGTGAGAAGGAAAAGAAGGACAAGGGCATCGAACTCAAAACTCTAAGCACTCTATTACTGGCCATTCCTAATGATTATCAACATCTCTTTGTTGAATATGATGATGCAAAAATACTATGGGAAGCACTGGAGAAGAGATTCGTTGGGACAAAGAGCACCAAGAGGAATATGAAGTCTGTTCTCAAACAAGACTTTGAAAACTTCAAAGGAAAACCCAATGAAACACTCACTCAAGTGTTTGACAGATTCAACAAACTAATTGGTGAACTCAACCAGGTTGGGGTTAAGATGGATCAAGAAGATGTCAACATGAAGTTCCTAAGATCTCTTAGTGAAGAATGGGCCATGTATACAGTGGTATATAGACAAAGAGATGCTCTAGAAGAAAAGGAGTTGGATGAACTCTATAATGATCTCAGAGTATTTGAAACTGAGGTAAACCAAAAGAACCCTTCTATTTCTTCTAATAATGCTGCATTTGTCTCTAGTACAGGTCAAGGTCAGGAAACCTCTATAGGAAAGGCTGCAGATTCTGAAGATGCTGCAAGAGAATCTTTCTTCACTAGTCATGTGCATACTGCATTGATTAGTGATGACTTGGAACAATTGAACCCAGATGATCTTGAGGAGATGGATCTTAAATGGCAGATGGCAATGCTGAGCCTAAGGACAAAAAGATTCTTAAAGAGAACTGGTAGGACAAGCCTCAACTTCAACAAAGGTGACAAAGCTGGATTTGACAAAACTAAAGTCAAATGTTACAACTGTAACAACCTTGGTCACTTTGCAAAAGAGTGTCCTCAGCCAGACAAAAGATCAAAATCAACTGCCCTTGTATCACAACAAGGACAAGGCTATGACTGGAGCTTCCAAGCAGAAGAGCATACTCAAAATCAAGCTCTCATGGCCTTTACTGACAACAAAACTGAGGTAAAACCTAAACCTTGTACTTCTGAATGTGCTAAAATTGTTAAAAACTTTGAAAAAGAAAACACTAAATTAAATGAAGATTTAGCAAAAGCAGTCAGAAGAAATCATGAGTTTGATAGTGTGATTGCTGATCAAGAACATCAAATAAAGGTGTACAAGATGATTGATCAACGGATCAAGGAAGAATTGCTTCAAGCTGTGGATGAGAAAGAGTTCTATGAAACAAAAAATAAAGAACTAACAAGTAAATTAGAAGAATGTCAGCTTGAAATTGAACAAAATAAATTAACAATTAAAAAGTTTGAAAGAAGCACTAAAATTCTAGATGAATTAACTAATAATCAAACTACAGAAAAGGTTGTTCATGGGGTGGGATATCATGCTGTACCACCTCCACATAAATTCATTCCTCCACTTAAAAACAGTTCAGAAAGAATCATTAATGAATTAAAAACTGAAAATCAAACTGAATCTAATACTGAAACATCTGAATCAAATGATTCTTCTGATGATGAGCAATCAATTGAATTTACAATATCTCAAAGTGAATCACCAAAATCAATTGATACAAGTTTTCACACAGCTCAAAGTCCAAATGAATCTCCCAAATATAATGCAGATAATGTACCAAAAATTTTAACAAGGGGGAATGAAAGAAATAAAAAACAACTCTTAGACCAAAGAATACCTGAAGGTGCTAAAAATAAGAAATTAAGATGTGTTATATGCAATAAAATGAACCATTTAGCAAAGGATTGTCACTTCAATCCAATAAACTGCAAAGAGTTAAAAGAATTTAAAATTTTTAAACAAGGATCAAAAACTCAAAAGTTAAAAAATACTACTGGTCCTTCAGTAGTAAATACAATCAAAACTCAAATTGCTGAAACTCCAAGATTTGGAAGAAGTGCACCAAGATTTGTGCAAAACAGAAGAGTTGGCAGCCCAAAGAACAGCAATTACTTCAAGAACAATGGAAAATCCAATCAAAATAAACAATATTTTAAATTTTCCAACACCAGTAGAAACTCTAACAAATTTACTACTGGTGTTAACCCTAATTATAATGCTGTATGGTACCAATACAAGAATACTACTGGTAAAAACCCTAATTTCAAAAATACTACTGCTCCCAAAACAACTTTCAAAAATACTACTGGTGGTAACTCTAAAAACACTACTGGTCATTCTAAACTTGGTAAGTACCCAAATACTACTGGTCCATCAGTAGTAAAGTATTCAAAAGCTAAAAACAATAGGTATAAACCAAGATCAGTAGGAAATTCTCACACCAGTAATAACTCCAAAAGGACAGTAGTAAAACAAAACACCAGTAATAAACAAGTATGGGTACCAAAAGTCTTTAAAGTTAAATCCCCAAAAGCTTATTTCTCAAAGGATGAACCCAAGACATATAAAGCTTGGGTTCCCAAACTTAACTAATCCTTTACTCACTTGTGCAGAGCATTCAGATCCCAGAAGAAGGAAGAACTTGGCATATTGATAGTGGATGCTCAAGGCACATGACTGGAAATCTGCAAATTCTTAAAGATTTCAAGTCATTTGATGGAGGATATGTGGCATTTGGTGAGAATCCCCAGGGAGGTAAGATTACAGGTAAAGGTACTGTTACTAATGGAAAAATTACCTTTGATGATGTATTTTATGTAGCTGAACTAAAATACAATCTTGTCAGTGTGTCTCAAGTTTGTGATAAAAAGAACAAGATTCTGTTCACAGACATTGAGTGCATCATTCTTTCTCCTGATTTTATTTTGGATGAAAAATATGTTGTTTTAAGAACTCCTAGGAGAAACAATGTGTATTGCCTAGATATAGGGGGAGAACTCATTTCTACAAATGAGGTCAACTGTTTTATATCCAAGGCAAACACCACTGAATCAGAACTATGGGATAGAAGGATGTGTCACACAAATTTCAAAAACATGAACAATCTAGTAAAAAGAAATCTGGTTATTGGACTACCTAAAAAACAATTCATGTGTGATCATCACTGTGTTGCATGCCTAAAAGGTAAACAACACAAGACTTCTCATAAGTCCAAAACTGTGAACTCTATTTCTGTTCCTTTACAGCTCTTACATATGGACCTTTTTGGACCTACTAATGTAATGAGTATTGGAAAGAAACAATATTGTCTTGTTATCACTGATGACTTTTCCAGATATACATGGGTTTTCTTTCTCAGGACAAAGGATGAAACAAGTGAACTCATAAAGAACTTAATTGTCAAACTGGAAAACACATCTGATCAAAAAGTGAAAGCCATAAGATGTGATAATGGCACAGAATTTAAAAATGCTAACTTAATTAACTTTTGTGATCTTAAAGGTATTGACAGACAATACAGCTCACCTAGAACCCCACAACAAAATGGTGTAGCTGAAAGAAGAAATAGAACCATCATTGAAGCAGCAAGATCAATGCTTGCAGACTCAAAATTACCAATTACTTTTTGGGCAGAAGCTGTTAATACTGCTTGTTATGTTCAGAACAGAGTATTAATAGTGAAGCCACATTTTAAAACACCATATGAACTTTTCAATAAAAGAAAACCTTCTATAAGTTTCTTAAAATCATTTGGTTGTCCTTGTACTATCTTAATTACAAGAGAACAAATTGGTAAATTTGACTGCAAAGCTGATGATGGAATCTTTGTGGGATACTCTACTCAAAGCAAATCATACAGAGTATTCAACAAAAGACTAAGGATAATTGAAGAAAGCATCAATGTATCCTTTAATGAAAATGTACCTAATGAACAAGGAAATGGTCCAGATTGGCTATTTGACATAGACAATCTAACCAAATCCTTTAATTCTAATATGAATTTCAATGTAGGTAATTCAAATTGTCACAATCAAAAGGAAGGAACATCATCAGTTAATACTGGTCAAGAGGAAATGAGATACATTGTAGTTAATACTGCTCCAGTAGGTAATACTGATGTCAGTAATAACTCAAGTTCTGGAACCAGTAGTAACTCTGAGAATGAGGACAGTAGTAATTCAAATACTACTGATACCAGTAATAGTACTCAAAATACTACTGGTCCCAACATTAACCTAGATTCTCAAGATACTACTGATACCAGTAACAACAACAACTCTACTGATCTCAATAAAGACAATGGCAGTAGTGACTCTGACCAAGAAGATGATGAACCAAATATCAATGACAATGAAGGATCTCTAGAAGAACAACTACCTGAGACAAATGATTCCAATCTTGAAAATCAACTAGTGGTTGATAAAGCTACAACTACAAGGACTCAAAAGAATCATCCATTAGACCTTGTTCTAAGTGATGTCAACTCACCATTACAAACAAGAAGCAAATTAAACAAAAGCTTAACTGCAAATATGTGTAATATAAGTTTAATTGCTAATGAATGTATGTATGAATGCTTTCTATCTCAGGAAGAACCAAAGAAGATCCAACAAGCAATGAAGGACTCAAACTGGATTGAGGCAATGCAAGAAGAACTCCTTCAATTTAAATTACAAGCTGTTTGGACAGTTGTACCTCTACCCAAAGGAAAAAGAGCCATTGGAACAAGATGGATATTCAGAAACAAGAAAGATGAAAGAGGTATAGTGATCAAGAATAAAGCCAGACTTGTAGCCCAAGGATACACTCAAGAAGAAGGAATAGACTATGATGAAGTATATGCTCCTGTTGCTAGAATTGAAGCCATAAGAATATTTCTAGCATATGCTTCATTCAAGAAATTCAAAGTCTATCAAATGGATGTTAAGAGTGCTTTCCTATATGGGAAAATTGAAGAAGAGGTCTATGTCTGCCAACCTCCAGGATTTGAAGATCCAAAACATGGTGATTATGTGTTCAAATTAGATAAAGCTCTATATGGCCTACATCAGGCACCAAGAGCATGGTATGACACATTATCATCATATCTATTGAAGAACAACTTTAAAAGAGGAGCCATTGACAAAACTTTGTTCACAAAGAAAGTCAAAGATGATATACTACTGGTACAAATTTATGTAGATGATATCATCTTTGGCTCAACCAATGATTTATTATGCAAAGAATTTGAAGAACTGATGCAAATTAAATTCAAGATGAGCTCCATGGGTCCAATGAACTTCTTCCTTGGACTCCAAGTCAATCAAAGAACTGATGGTATTTTGATAAATCAATCAAAATATGTCAAAGACATCTTGGAAAAGTTTGACTTGAAAGACAGTAAAAGTGCTAGTACACCAATGGAAACACACAAACACCTACATCCTGATGTTGAGGGGGAGGATGTAGATGAACACTTATATAGATCAATGATAGGCTCTTTGATGTACTTAACTGCATCAAGACCTGACATTATGTATAGTGTTTGTGTGTGTGCAAGATATCAAGCAAGACCCAAAGAACTACACTTGCAGGCTGTTAAAAGAATATTCAGATACTTGAAAGGCAAACCATCACTAGGTCTATGGTATCCACATGATTCACCATTTGAACTCATAGCCTATACATATAGTGACTATGGAGGTGAATGTCAAGACAGAAAGTCCACTACTGGTGGATGTCAATTCTTTGGATCAAGACTGGTGTCATGGCAATGTAAGAAGCAAACAAATGTATCAACATCTACTGCTGAAGCAGAATATGTAGCTGCATCTGCTTGCTGTGCTCAAGTACTATGGATTCAAAATCAGCTTCTAGACTTTGGTATCTCTATCCTTAAAACTCCTATTTTTATTGATAATCAAAGTGCTATTAGTATTGTGAATAATCCAGTAAAACATTCAAAAACTAAACACATTGAAATAAGATTTCACTTTATAAGAGATTGTAATGAAAAGAAATTAATCAAAGTAGTTAAAATCCATACTGATGATCAATTAGCAGATCTTTTTACAAAAGCATTTGATGTAGGAAGATTCAACTTCTTGGTTAGCAGTATTGGAATGATTTTAATAACTTAAAATCTCACTTAAAATCATGTGTAAAGTTAGTGTTGTAAAATATTATTTATTTACTTAAGTGTTTTAAGTGTTTTACTACTGGTATATGTGCATTACTGGTATGAAAGTGTATGCACAAAATACTACTGGTAGTTCATTACTACTGGTGTATATTAGGTTTACACAAATACTACTGGTAAGTCAGTACTACTGGTATTCACATATACTACTGGTCTTGTGTGTTAATGGTTACTACTGATGTCAAAATCCTTAGTCATTACTGATGTTAGTAGATACTACTGACGTTTTACTACTGATATCGTAATTACTACTGGTCTTTCAGAAACAAAATTACCAAACTAACCCCCATGAAAATAACCGTTATGTTATGATTCGAAGGATATTTTAGTAGTTTTGCAGGTTAAATCGAAAGATATAAAAGGCGGCAGACGATTAGTTTAGCATTATCTTCACTTCGATTTGCTAAAACCTCTCGATAAACCCTAGCTTTCGATCAAAAACTCATCTTCAGTCTTAAAATTCTTAAAATTTTCTCTCAACTCACTGCAAAATGGCAACTCTACAATCCCTAAATGTTCAAACCGATCTCAAATACTCAGAGTTCCACAACATGTGTGCCTTTCTACGCAATCCAGACGGAACAAAGGATTTCAGACCAATCGTACACTTCTTAAAAAATTCCTACATACGATTCGCATTAACGGTGAAACCGAAGGCATACCAACAGCACTTGGTGGATTTCTGGACCAATGCTGAAAGAACGGAGGGTGCAACTGTACCAATGATCAAATCATCTGTGGATGGAAAAACGATCACCATCACCGAACAATCTATTCGACAACATCTTCAACTACACGATGATTCAGGTATGACTACTCTTCCTAAGGAATTCATTGCTGAAATTTTAAACAAAATGGGATATGAGGGAAGACTAAACATCGTAACTTTTCAAAAAGGTCTTCTCTCCCCACAATGGAAATTTCTTGTCCATACTATTCAGCATTGTATTTCTCCAAAAAGGAGTACTTGGAATGAGTTTAACAGGTCAATAGCATCTGCTGTTGTCTGTCTATGCACAGACCAAGTATTCAATTTTTCTAATATGATTTTTGAAGGTATGTTGGGAAATCTTACCTCTTCAAAATTTTTAATGTATCCCAGATTTATCCAACATATCATTAACATTGAATTACAAAACTTGTCAACTCCCAAAAATATTTTCATAATTCCAGAGTTGAACAAGAAAGTTTTCTCAAATATGAGAAAACAATTTAAATTTTCGGGCAAGGAAACCCCTCTGTTTCCTAATATGATCAAAGATCACACACCTATTGGAGAGGGTTCAATCAAAGATATAACCCAAATTGAACCTCAACCCACTCCATCACCCCCAAATACAGCCCAAACACCACCCCATATAGCCACTCAATCACCCACTCACTTAGAAGTCCTGAATGTGTCCCAGGAACTTGATATAAATCTGCAGAGTGCTACTCTTCACTCTGTGGAAGACCTACCAGATAAAACCAAAAATATTTCCACACTCTATAAAAGAAAGAAATCTTTAAAGGACACCAGGGGACAAATCGAGTCACACCCCAGGCTCAAAGAGTTGTCCTCCAAGGAGGAGAGAGGACATGAGGAGAGGGCTTTCACTACTGATGCCCCAAAGGTGGGTGCACAGGATAGTGAAAACATCACTAAGACCCAAACCTCGGCAACTTTAAGTGATGACTCTTTTGAGGAATTACTTAAAGGACCCCGGTGCCAAGAAACCACAAGGGGGGACATCTCTGCTTCTTCTAGGAAGAAGAGAATGTCTAAAAGACCCAATGAATCACCAAGCAGTGATGAGGGCAGATCTGTGGAATTGATGGAAAGGAAGGAAAACCTTAAAACCAATGTACCTGTTAGTAAGCCCGATGATCTTGCTAGATGGAGTGAGGGCAGTATTAAAATCACTCAATTGACGGAAAAAGTGGATTCTCTTGAATCCACAGTACAAAATTGTCTTGAATACTTAACTAACCAAGGGAAAACAATGGCTGCCATGAAAAGGCATGTAAACACCATCAACAGAAGAATGAGATTCTATGAGCGTAGGCTTCATCAACAAACCAAACTCATCAGAATATTGAAGAAAAAGATTGATGATAGTGAGGCTCCACCAGTTGAGCTCACTAAGGGGGAGAAGGATAACATACAGACAATGATTGATGAATCTATTGCAGCAGCAGCATCCTCCCTCTTAAATTTAAAAGAAACAGAAGTTGATGAAGGCCCAGAGATGATGGTTACAGAAGAAGAACCAATTACTACTGCTCCTACTAAAGAACAAACAGAAAAAGAAACACCAGTAGTAACTCCTACTACTGACATTATAGCAGTAGTAAATGAAGAAGATGAATTGAAAGCAGCAAATACTACTGATGCCCTATCAGTAGTAACTCCTGAAGTTACACCAGTAGTAACTACTCTGGTTACTACTGAAGAGGAAGAACTACATTTTCCAGAGCTAATTGAAAGAGAGAGACATGTCATCATTACCAAACCACCAACACCTGATCAACCACTTATCATACCTGACATTGATGATAATGTGAATTGGTTTGAGGTTGATGAGTGCTCACTTCCTCCACATCCAAAAATACTTCAACAAGATGAACTTAGATCATTTTCTCCTTCTGTAATAATAAGTGGAGTGCCAGACATGAAATATATTCCACCTCCACCTTCAGCACATATTGGAAAGGGTAAAGAAATATATGATGAAGATTACCCCAACAGAGCTCTTGGTCATTACATGGTAAACATAATAAATCTTGTTAGAGCTGATAAACAGTCCAATTGGAAGGTGAAGCATAAGAAATATTGGGAGAAGGTAGCTAAGTATCAAGCTCTTGAACAAAAGAAAGAACAAAGTATAATTCCTGTTCAAGCATCTGTTCAAACAGATGACATTCAGATAAAGGCTCAAAAGGAAGAATTCAAAAGGCTCAGAAAGATTGAAGAAGAACATATTCAATGCCTTGAATATTTGGTTTCTGAATGTAAAAAGACTAAAAGTGATTTGACTGATGATGTGTTTGAACAGAAGGCCAACATGATTGAATATTTAAAAACAAAAGGGATTAGTGCAAAGTCATTAGGAAGAATGAAGATGATGACTATCATTGAAAAATACTGCACTGCTAAGAAGAAAGACTTGGCTGAACAAGAAGCTGAAGAATCAAAGAAAGCCAAAACTTTAATCCCAATCAGCTTAAATTTACTCAAGGATGGTAGTGTTTCAACTGTTGGTGATACTTCAACTCCCCAATCTAAGAAAAGAAAATCTGTTGATCAAGAACAAAGCTCTAAGAAGAAGTCAAAACAAATTATACCTGTTCTTGAAATGCCAGTTGCCCCTCTACAGAACAATCCAATTCTTAACTGGAGAGTGATGCAGAACAATGTCATAGAGGTAATAAGGGAAGACAAAGTTGTACAGAGATTCACTGGATGGTTACCCTTAATCAGATCATGTTCAAGAAGTGATGTAATCAAACTTCTGATTATTGGGAAACCAAGAATGACAAAGAAATCATGGAAAGAATCTGGAGCTGGATATTTAACAAAGATGATTGATGCTGCATTTTATCCAGATAATTATCCAGAACAATTTACAAATCCAGGTAATGTATATGCTTGGAATGTCATTCCTACTGCAAATATGTACTTCTTTGAGAAATCAGGCAAAGTGTGTGAATTGTACTTATATGAGAAAGAATATCCACATTCTGAGAAGACTATGTATCAGATATTCATAAACACTTTGATGAAACCCTATGATGCTGTTATGTTCCAAAACAAACTGAATTATTTTACAAAGAGGAACAGCAGATATATTATTGAACAAAGGCTTCAACAGAATCAAAGAACTCTTGAGAAAAGAAGAAAAGAACAAGAGGAACAAAAGAAACTTGATTGATTAAAAGATGATCAATAAGTTTAGGGGGAGATTGTTGGAGCAAAACACAGATCAACTTATTACTGATGCTGCAGTTAGTACTGATCACTTAGTACTGATGGGGCAGAATTGATTAATACTGAGAAGTTGATACTGATGATACTATAACTAAGTTACTACTGATCATGCAAAGATTGAAGATACTACTGATCATTAGTAGTTACTACTGACGATGTATCTGGACTTATTACTGATCACCAGACTTACTACTGATGTTACATATTTACTACTGGTGATGAGTTTTACTACTGATGACGCATTTTTTGAAGAATATCAAGTCCGAGATCTTCGTATAGATAGTTATAGAATGTAAATCAATGTATATTATTATTATTCGATGTAAATCAAGTCCTAGAATAACTAGGGTAAATAGTTTAGCTTCAAGGACTATTATAAATAGTTCCTTACGAATTGTAAACGTACGTGTGTATTGTTAACTCAATAATATACATTGAAGCTTTTTGTGAAACTGTGTTCTTAATACTTTCGCATATTATTTACAGTTCATTGTTCTTAATATATTGATATAGTGTTGATCCGCTGCAACTTCTATATTCAATTAGATCTAAAGGTGTTTATTAACTTCTCTATAGTTAATCGATCCTGACACTCGAGATCATCAACTGTAAGTCGTTTATGTTGGTTTAAGTTTATAAGTATCACAGTTACAGGGTGTCTGGATTTGCATTCTAGAACTGATTATTCATATAATAATTGGAATAATATATCTTCTACATGATATGCTTAAGAACAAAATTGAATTGTGATTTTTTCTAAACAAAACAAATTTGATTCAAGGCCACTTGAATCAATTGATAGTTTGTAAAAAATATCATGATTCAAGAACAAGTTGAATAGTTTAACTGTTTGTAAGAAAAAAGTGTTCTGATGAGAAATAAATGAACCAAATTGATTGTTTACAGAAAAAGAAGAAATTATAATAAATCTTTAAATCGTTAAGCAGCCCCATGATTGACTGAGGTGTATTTATGTTATCAAGGAAAGCTTTCTGCAAGATTTAAATAGTTTGGATAGTTCTATCAGACTAATCGTTGTTGTGTAGTATATCGTCATTTGTGTAAATATCATACATCTTAAAAATAAAAACACATACATATATATATAGGTTCACCGTTCATGTGAGATTTTTTTTTCTTTCGAGAATTTACTTTTGCATTATATATTATTTCAAATATTTTAAAATTCATTAAGTGGAGAGTATTTGTAAATATTCATATATAGAGAAAGAAATAATGTTTGAACAATTATAAAATTAAGTCTTATTTACATATTATTTTGTTCAAATTGTGGTAGAGGTTGTGCCAAATGTTCCAATTTGTGAGTGAAAACTTTATCGACTGATTGTAAATTAAACCACATTACATATTTATTTCTTTTCATGATAACCGACATCTTTCAATGGGTCTTATATCATATCATCTCGTGTACTATACATATAAGATTTAAGATGTGAAGATGAAGAAAAAAAAGGTGATGACCCCGCAACAATAATACTACCTCCGTATTAAGATAAGTGATACCTTTGAAAAAATATGATTTTTGAGGTAAAATATTAAAAAAATAGTTTTAAGATAGATTAAAGTAAATAGTTAGTAGAAAATGAGTGTCACTTCTTTTGAATAATGTGATATTAACTATGTTTAAAAGTAAAAGTAAGGGTAAAAAAGTAATTTCACTTTATTAAAATAGAGTAGATAGTTAGTGGAAAATGAGTCCCACTTTTTTTTACCAAATAAGGTAAATTTTAGAAGTGTATCACTTAGATTCATTCCTAAAAAGAAAGTATATGACTTATTTTGATACATATGTAATACATGGTTACCCAACAAATTACTTGCATCGTGTTTTATTTATGATTACAGTGTATCCGCATACATACAATATGAGGCTAAGAGATGTTTGTTTTAGCTTATTTATTGATTTATTAATTTATTGAAGTTTTAGTAAGTGCATAAGTTTGTTTCTCTCTGTTTTACCTTATTGGTCTATTTAAATTAATAAGCACAAGTTTATAAGTCAGAAAAATCACGCTTATAAACTTATAAAAACTTCAATAAGCTAATAAATCGGGTAAAACTAAGTTAAAACAAACACTCCCTAAGAGAGATCAGCTTTGAAATTTTATAAATGATCGAGTCTACTGTTATAAATATTATTGTTTGCGTTGTATATTACATTCCTTTTAGATACAACAAACACCCATACTAGCTAAAATACTACCAAAACATTATTTCTCAATAATACAACATGAATGGACATATATGGTCCTTCATTAATACCCATAACCAATAGGTCCAAATCGTCCAGTATACATACTTACGATAACTTTCATATTATTACAAAACGTGCTATGACAATACATACCCACAAGGCAGGTCCTGAGCATGGCCTACCTGGAGATTCGCCGTCCACAAAATTTAAGAATCTATTTTCAAAAATTTAGTCTATATGTATATGTGTAAGTCCATTTAAATCAAAGTTAGCTCAATGAAATATTGAAAATTAGCGGACTAAATGACACAAAAGAAAATATCAGACATATAGTTGGGGAATGACATGACACTTTTAATTTGATAAAAGAATTTTACTTATTCGAGTAGGGGTTCTGTAACACCTTAAATTTTAATACCAAATATTGGCCAAAATAAAACATTTTTATAAATAGAAGAACATCCTCAGTTTGGATTTACAAAAACCTTGGTATGAAATCAGAGTATAAAAGTAGGTGTTACAAAATATATCATAACCAAGCTAAGACTAAATCCAATCTAGTGTTCTTCTAATCTAGGTCCCGCATCTCTATCCATGCGTACCTAAGCCTTCGATCCCGAACCTGAGTACATAGCAAAACAAAACAAGGAGTACGTGAGACAAAAACGTCTCGTGAGCTACATGGGTTTAGACCCGATAATAAAAGTGAAATGTCACATGTCATATAACCAATCAATATATATATATATATATATATATATATATATATATATATATATATATATATATATATATATATATATATATATATATATATATATATATCCAACTATCCAGTCTAGTCACCACAGTGTGACCCTATCAACCTTGCTTACCTAGCAATCACGTCTAACTATCAGGTTGCCCCCGAACTAGCTAGAATCACATACATATCTAGTTATCAGGATGCCCCCGAGCTAACTAGAAACAAGGTACCGGCAATAGGATCGCCCACGCTACCGATACCTGCCTTGCCCACCGGAATACGTCCAATGAGTAAGACTACTATCGTGGTTGAGTCGATGGGAATCCACCCAACTGCCCCTCACACCACACCTATCGTGGATGAGTCGATGGGAATCCACCCAACTGCCCCTCACTCCACACCTCATGACCGGGAGTCGCCCGTGTCATCACATAACTAACGTGGAAGAGTCGATGGGAATCCACCCAACTGCCCCTCAATCCACACCTCATGATCGGGAGTCGCCCGCATCATCACATTATCTCAATCTCATCATAACCCTATGGTTATGCCAATCTAGCTCTCGGCTATCACATTCATCCTCAATCAAGTTAGTCCAATATTATCGGTAATATCTATCACTAACTCAAATTACTATAAGTCTACACATATAAGCAAATAGACCGTAACACAATTAATGAAAATATTTACAAGGGCTATGTACTCCGTAAATTCCACACGTACTCACCTTAGTAACAAAGATGCTTTAACCGTATTCTTTCCGCCGGTTCCTTGCTCACAATTCGTCCACTTCAATACTTCACCGAATGTCTAAAACAATTATCACAACAAGATTATCATCACAAACTACTACCAATGTGTTCATCTACCTCTAGATAACACCCATCAATCCATTCCCCCAAATATGGTGATTTACCAAACCCTAGGTTTAACCAACCCGTAAGATTCTTACAAATCAAAATCATACACTTGTTTCCTTTGTCAATATACCATCTATTAAGTGTATACAACCTTTATTTAACCATTAATCACCAACCCAAGAACTAGGGTTTCAAACCCAAGCTTCTAAACCCATAGATCTAAAGCTACAACTACAAAGGAGTGAAGATATACCTTTAATCTTCAACTAGGAGTGAAGAATCACAAGATTTGACCAAGAAATCTGCTCCAATTGATGATTTGCACTCAAAATCGTTCACAAGCTCGAGAGGAAGAAAACTAGGGTTTTGAAATGCATTAAATGAGCTCAAACCCGACTTTAATGCTGTCGTCCAGAGTTCACGGCGCGAACTAAGTTCGCGTCGCTAACTCTGCATATCGCAAGCAAACTTAGCGATCGCTAACCCAACGCGAGCTACATCACGCCACTTGACCAAACTCCCTGGCCCTACTTCCCGATCGCGACCAAAGTTCGCGTCGCGAACTCCCTTAGGCAGCAGGGCTGCACTTTTTCATCTTTGTCTCGACCCGGTTTCGCCCATAACTTTCTCGTACGGTGTCCAAACGACACGAAACCAATTTCCACGTGTTTTATATGATTTATCCATAATTATCATATTTTTACATATTTTATTTATTTACAAATTTCGGGTCGTTACAGGTTCCTTTTTAAGATTATGTCCAGCACCTAAAAAATTGACCGGACTGGCCCTACAATAGCAATGTATTAACGTACTCGACACACATAAAATATTGTGAAAAATCACAACTTAAAATCATTGTGAAAAAACAATACAAATGGAAACAAATTAAAGAAAAGTACAAAAGAGAGGCAAACAATAAAAGGTAGACATATATACATTCATATGTGTGTGTGTATGTATGCATGCAAAAGGAAGTACAATCGATCGACTTCTGGATTGTTTGATCCTCATGAGAGCTCCCCAACAAGTTCCCACAACCACATAACATTAAAATTCTATCAAATATAACAAATAACCATTATCTTCTAGTTCTTCTATCTAATGCTATAAAAAATTAAAGTATAAATCTCCCTTTCATTCAAAAGTGTTCTTAATTCACAATGGCAAGCATAGTATGCCCAAAACTAGGTGTTTTGCCGCCAAATCGGCGGTTATGCCGGCCAACGGAATTAAACCTTAGAACAATGCCCAAAAGTATGCTAGCATTTAAGCATCAATTTGGGGAAAACCCGATATTCGGTTTTCACAAAATCATCAGAAAGCCTCATGCTTTAGCAACAGAAATTTCTTTTGAAGAACAAAAGGTATGGTTGTATAAAAGCATCGTTTTTGGCATATTTCCTTACTATAGAAAATATTTATACTGTGATTGCATTTAATTTGACTATTTCTTGGGGAGGGGTAAAATGGTAACCACAGGAAATAAAATAAATTGTAAAATTTAAAAAATGATACCTCTTGGAATGCAGAAAAGTTTCTTTGAGATGAGAGCAGGTTATGAGCTGAAAGAGAGAGCACACAAATGTTATCATGATTATGTGGTCCTAAAGATCGATGATATATATCACATGTGTATATATAAAATGAAAAAACACAAAAACAATATGTAGTGATAATCTATTATCGGTCCCATTGCCCATAACTGTCCAAATTTTAAAATCGCATGTCATATTCGACATCATGATGTTGCAGTAACTTGTACTTGTAAAAGAACCACCGGCCATCAAGTAAATGTAGCAAAACGGGCGGGTTGAGTAACGAGTCAGGTTTACCCGAAACACTTTTTGTCTAGATTCTAATCATTTTCATAATGATTAGTGTTGCAAGTATGATTACTATTCCAAAGTAATCCAATTTGTTTAATAAAATGAGTTGGTAGATTTTATGCATTTATAATTTTGTTTTACTTTTGACCCGTTTCCTTGAGTTCTTCTTTTATTATTTTTACCGATTAAAGAAATACTATTTTAATCTTTGATTACCTTATAAAAGGCAAAGAACACTTCAAAAGAAACTACAACCAACACTCATACATTCATTCATCTCTCACACTTTACAAAATGCAGGCATCAACCCCTTTTGAGGAGCAAAACAAAATGCTAGCAAACTATGTCCCAATTTACGTTATGCTTCAGGTAAATAAATTTCATTAAAACATTAACTTTTTTCCAAAAGCTTATTGTAACTTATAATAATTTGACAACAGTTGGATCTCATAACAATTGACAATGTTCTGAAAGACAAAACGGGGCTGGAAAAGCAGTTACACTCGGCAGGTGTAGATGGTGTGACGTGTGGTGGGGAATTGTGGAATCAAAAGGACCAAAACAGTACGATTGGAGTGCTTACAAGACATTATTTGAACTTGTAAAAGAATGTAAATTGAAAATGCAAGTTGTAATGTCGTTTCATCAATGTGGCGGGAACGTTGGTGATGTTGTGAATATTCCCATCCCGAAATGGGTTCGGGATGTTGGGATATATTTTATACGAATAGATCGGGAACTCGGAATATTGAGTATTTGACAATTGGTGTGGATGATAAACCGCTTTTTGGGGGGAGGACTGCTGTTCAGGTTAGGTTTTTATGGTGTTTAAAAAGTCAAATGTTGACTTGTTAAAATAATAGTGTGCAGCTATACAGTGATTACATGAAGAGCTTTAAAGAGAACATGGCGGACCTTTTGGAAGCGGAACTGTTTACTGATATTGAGGTGGGGCTGGGTCCCGCAGGAGGTACCCGTCCTACCCGCAAAACCAAGGTTGGGTTTTCCCTGGTATCGGTGAATTTCAGGTGAGTCGAATAAAATGCACAATTGCAATTTTTTTATTATCTTCAAACATTTTGGTTGACTTGTTAAAAAGTCATGCTATCACTTACAAAACAGATACCATTTTAACCGCTAAGTTTCTTTTTTCCGCAATCGTTTAGTCACTTTATTTTTTTTATTAATTTATATTTCATATATTTATAATAATTCTTGTAACATTTTTACCTATAACAAATATTAATAAGTGTTGTTAAGTTGTTAAATAAAGTCTTGTTAACTTAAAAGATATGTTAAACATTGAGAAATTAAAGTTAGAAAATTAAACCGGCAAATAGGTGAAAGTTGAAGGAATAAACGTATTAAACTCAAAGAAAAAGTAACACTCAATATAAAAATGACCAATTTGACCGATAACACGTCAACAAAAGAGTTAAAACACTAAATCAACAAAAATGTAGAGAATCATAAGGGTGGTGACTTAGTGGTTGGATTTAGTCTCCATTACAGTGAAATTTCAAGGATGTATCAGGTTCAATTCCTAGGAGCACAAAAGAATACCCCCAAAGCAAGTTGGAACTCAGGTTACCAAAAAAAATATATATATGGTCAAACACTACGTCAAGTAAAGTTTAGGATAAAATTATTTAAAAAAAACTCAACCAATAATTATTTGATATAAATGATGGTATTTGGATTTGCAGTGTTATGACAAATACCTAAAAGCGGACTTTGAAGAGGCTGCAACGAATGCAGGACACCCCGAATGGGGATTGCCGGATGATGCTGGACAATATAATGATAAACCAGATGCAACGGCTTTTTTTGGATCAAACGGTTATTTAACTGAAAAAGGGAAGTTTTTCTTGACTTGGTATTCCAACAAGTTGATTATTCATGGTGATCAGATTTTGGATGAAGCAAATAAAGCGTTTTTGGGTTGTAAAGTGAAATTAGCTACCAAGGTAATAACAATAATAAATAAATAAAGTAAAAATAAATATTAATTGTGTATAAATGATTTGATGAAACAGATATCAGGAATCCATTGGTGGTACAAAGATGATACTCATGCGGCCGAACTAACTGCCGGGTATTACAATTTAAATGATAGAGACGGATATCGACCAATTGCACGTATGCTTTCAAGGCATTATGGCACTTTTAATTTCACTTGTCTCGAAATGAGGAACTCTGAACAAGATGCAGCTGCAAAAAGTGCACCTCAACAACTCGTTCAACAGGTTAAATAAATACTCGACAAATTTACACATTAAAACTTGGAAATTCTCAAACATAATATACCAGTTGGAGGAAATTCATTTGAAAACTTGATAAAACTTGAGATTACGCTGGGCCATTGGATCAGAATATGTTCACATGTGAACTAAATATGAGTGGTTTACAATCTTTAAGGTTTACATGTGAGCTAAAACGTGTTCGCATGTGAATTTTTGTTCTCAAGTTTTTTTGAGATAATGTCGAGTATTTATAACTTTTCTCGCCCATCAAAGGATAAAATAAATCAAATTACTCATATTTAAGGGACAGTAGCAAAATATGAAATTTTTTACATACCGTAAATTGTCAAAATTAGTATAGTATATTAGATTACTTTTTTTATGAGAGAGAAAATTTTGCACACCTCATGTAAAAATTGGCATATTATGTTCTCATAAATGTGCCAAATTGTATATATGTTACCTTTTTTTATAAGTAGGAATAATCTACCTCCCCTACGTTGTTAAAATTGGTATATTATGTTGCTCTAAATGTAACAAATTGTATTTATGTTACCTTTTGACAATTTGAAATGTGTAAAAAATAGGTGTTTAGTGCTGTGAAAAGAGAGGGAGTTCTTATGGCAGGTAGGGGTGGCAATTCCTGACACGACCCGCGACCCGACACGAACCCAACACGGAAAAGGTCGGGTTTGGGTTGACCGTAAATGGGTTCGGGTCAACAACAGGTCGACCCGTCCAACCTGTTTATAAATCAGGTTGGGTTCGGGTTGTCTTGTGTGAACCCGGGTCGACCCGCCAACCCGTTGAATTTTTGAAGATTTTTTAAAAAAATATGTACATAGTAAATACCATAAATAATATTAGACACCCTTTAACTTAGTTATTTTACCTAAAGTATTTCCATTTTTTGTGAGCTTTCAAATTTGAATTTCTCCTAAAAATATCACGCAATTAAGTTCTGTCATATTTTCCCAACTAAAACTTATAAATTTGGGATGAGAAGAATTTCTTATTTTACAGGCTCAATTTTAGTACAATTTCTCATTTTTTTTGTTCCTAACCCACTTGACCCTCCAACCTGTTAAGTTATGGGTTAGACAGGTTGGGTCTGGGTTACCTTGATTTAAATGAGTCCGGGTTAGGTTGTGTTTTCTGACCCAAAATTCTAACAGGTCGGGTTTGGGTTTAGTGATTCTAACCCGCCAACCCACCAACCCGAACCCGCTAACCCAAACCCAACCCAATTGCCACCCCTAATGGCAGGTGAAAATGCACTTGAACGATATGATCGTACTGCTTACAATCAAATGCTTTTAAATGTGAGACCAAATGGAGTCAACCGAAACGGGCCACCAAAGCTCAAAATGGAAGCTTTGACTTACCTTCGATTAGGAAACGAGTTACTAAAAAAGAAAAATTTCAGGATTTTCAAACAGTTTGTAAGAAAACTTCATGCTGATCAGGTTTGTCATTCTCAAAGATACAACTTTTTACGCATAGAGTACAACCCACAAAGCATAACGTACGATCTTTCTGCAGGTATACGAACCTGATCCACGAAAATATACAACTATTGTCCCGTTGGAACGATCAAAACCTGAAATCCCAATTGATGAGCTGTTGAAAGCAACTGAAATGCTTGAACCGTTCCCATTTGATGATCAAACAGACATGAGTGTTGGCGGTTCACTCAGTGATCTTGTTGATGGTGTTTTGAACATGATCCCCTTTTTCTAAGATGACAAACAGAATGATGAGCTGGCAACCAATGCTGTGCAGTCGTTCTGTTATTCTATTTTACGATTAAATCAAGATATAATAATATGTAAAATAAAAAAGGATGATTGTGTTGTGTACCAATTAAAATTGGCTTTGTAAGAGTTGAAGAATAACATCCTTGTAATATATGAAATCTCAAAATTTATGTTTTCTCGAGACCTTATTTTCATTCGACTAATATTTCTTCTACTTCCTCCGTATCAAAATAAGTGACACAAATTGGCTTACACGTTTTTTGAGGCAAAAGATTAAAGTAGGGGTTAAAATATATTAAAGTACATAGTTAGTGGAGAATGGGTCCCACTTTCCTTGAATAAAGTGATATTAATGAGTTTTAAAAGTAAAAGTAAGGGTATAAGGGTAATTTGACTTTATTAAAGTGGATAGTTAGTGGGTATGGGTCCCACTATTTTTACCAAATAAGGAAAGTTTTCAAAGTGTGTCACTTATTTTGATACACCCCAAAATGGAAAGTGTGTCACTTATTTTGATACGGAGGAAGTATTAGAATTTGAAATTCATAATTTATTAATAATATTCAAAATTTAGATTTTAGACATTAAAATAGATATTATTATTATGATTAATATCAAATATTTAAACTCTTCTTATATGCCATTACATGAAATTTATTATGTTAACATCTTAGTCAATTTTCATTTGCAACTATTTTTATTTTTGTTATTACCAACTAATACTAAAGGTGAACATACGCGTATGAAATTACTTACAGAATATGAAATAAGAACTTGTTACATCAGACATTTGCAACTATTTTTATTCTATAAACAGACATTCAGTAATCTCGAGCTCAAATGCGTTAATTTTGGCAAGAATTTTCTAATAATGAATGATTAATTTCAAGTTAACATCACCAGTGATTCATTTGATAAAGAAACCTGATCATGTGGTTATGGTTGTTTGAGACATTTTAACAAACAGTTGTAGTGCGTACCTGATATTCCCAAAAGTTAACACCTGCCAGAGTTGAATTTAACTTGGATTGCTGTGACAACCCTAAAATTTGGGTATTTAATTCGACATTTATTGTAACCCTAATAGTGTCCAAGAACCCTAAAATAATTTATAAAAACATTTACTCGCATTTATATTTAGCGAAAAACCCTAATAACATTTATGTTAACAATTAGGGTGCATTTAAGTTTGGTGAAACCCTAGATATCATGTATTTCAGTACGCGTTATCATTTGATGCATTAATCATTTTGTTGCATAACATAGTCAGTCAAATAGTCAGCGAGTTGGTGAGACAACATAATTATAGATAAAATCAAGAATATAATATAACATATATATTAAACATTTGGTCAACCAAACCAACCGGTACGATAAATAAGCATACAAAACATCATACGTGATTAAAAGCACAAGTAACGGTTGTTAAATAGTCGCTACATTACGTGAATAATTGAAAGTAATAAAAGTAATACCCAAAGTAATATTTTTCTAACTGGAAGTAATCACTGTCAAAAGCCATGTAAAACCTCGGTGAAAACATTTTATCCGTCAATCGTATCAATACTTGCGTATCCCCAATAGCACTAATTTAAATCAAATTGACATTCAAAACATACCATTTCCCCCATCCTAAACCGGCGCACATTACCTAATTCACCAAGGTTGCTTCACTATCTTAATCAATGAGAATTAATCCTTACTAGCAATAGCCACCAATAAAAAATGCAACTTTCTTAAAACTCATTTCCTTTTTCTTTAAATTTGGTGCTGACTTCTTGATCAAAAGCAATTTAAGTATCTCATCTCACTCACCATTTCGTCTCTCTCCCTCTCTACCATTTAAACCAGAAATTCCCCCATGCCATCTCGAATATGTCTCCAGCTATAAACTTTGAATCCCTTTGAAATCCATCATCCATACATCATTCTCATAACCTCTTATCTGTATCTCCTTTTACGCATATATATACATGTATGTGTTTTGGGGGTGTGATATAAACCATACAAACCACTCATAACCTATATTCTCTTGGAAGCAGCCGACACACCCTCACCACCTTTCCGTTCGTTTGTCCGGCGAACAGCCAAGCTCCGGCGACCAGGCAAACCAGGAACAACTCCAGTGAAGAACATCATTTCCGGCGAAGCAGTACGTACACGTCCTCACGAAGTCAGGAAGAAATCCCCCGATATCTCTCCCTCTTTTTATCAATGGTATAAATTTTCTTCTCTTTTTGATCTCTTATCCGTGTAAATTTTAGTGTGTTATCCGTTGTATATTCCGGCGTATTTTTTCCGTTGCCTGTTCCCTCTGTCCATCGTAGCCATCGCTTCAGAATTTCCGAGCCCAATATCTCAGTTGGCAGCCCAGCCCAGTTCATAATTAAGTCCATCTTCATACAGCCCAAATTCGTTGGTTATACCTTTATAATCAGATTTATTTTAAATATTGGAAATCTTATTTTTGTTTAATAACTTAAAATCAGATTCATTTTATTATCAGATTTATTTAACTAAAAGAGTTTTATTATGTATTACTAAACAAGTTAAATGAAATTAGTTAATCATATGTTTCTTACTTAATTATAAATGGACAAATTTGTTTAATTATAAATATTTAAATTCATTGTACTTGAATAATTATCCATTATACAAATACCTATCAATTCGATCGGGTAAATAAATTCATCAAAATTATATAAGCCCAACCAATCGCAATTAAGATATAATAATATAAATTCATCAAGCGTCACCAACATATCGCTCATCTAGTTATCTTTCTATGCATATAGGAAGCTAGCATTGTTTGGTTGGAATCATCATATCAATATTTGAATTATTTGGAAGCTTTGCATCAGGTGAGTCCACAGCCCCTTTTTACTATCTTTTATTGTTTTACAACTTTGGGGTGAAAAACATATCAAATGCTTTTATAAATGTTTCTATTATTTATCAATACGTATTTATTAAATCTTACTGTGACTGTGAGTCCACAGCCCCACTTTTTATTGTATTTTTATATACTATTTTACAACAGGGGTGAAAAACATACAAAAATCACTTTTGCTATTCATATTTTATTGTGATGATACACTACTCAGAACATGACATTCAGTCCTTTATGCTCGAACTAAGACAAGATGTAGTGACATTGGTAGATGTCTACATACTGTAACCATTAGCTAGTTGCGACTAGACCCTGGATATGCATATAGTACTATCGACTGAGACTCACCCTCCCACATTTGTTTGATCAGTTTTAACGGTCTACCGAACCGTCATGGGAGTGCATATCTTAGATTCAGTAACATCATTTTGGAGTTGTAGTTTGGTTATGGGCTTAGGGTCGGCATTTTAACTCAAGGGCATTGCAAACCTTTGGGGGATATCAGTTCATGTTGGTTTTTAATATTCTTTCAAGGATATCAGTTCATTACATTTTTAATATCCTTTTTAGGATATCAGTTTATACAATTTTATTAAATTATTTACATGTTTCTACATGTCAAAAATCATTTCAATATTGCCTTTGTGCAAATCATTTTCAAACATCATATCATCACAACATTTTTAGCCATAATGGCTCGCAAACATTTTGGATAACTCAAAACATTCTTTAAACCTGTGGATTCACTCAACAATTTTTGTTGATCATTTTACTTATGTTTTTCAGGGAATTCATTGAAGCATGAGTCATAGGTTGCATTTGGATCACAAGCATGCATATTGTCGAGATGCCACGAATGTCTTTTCATTTCCAAACGTTAACTTTTATTTTCAATCGTTCCAGTTACATTAAATTTTGTGACATACTTTAAATCAATTATTTATTGAAACTTTTGAACATTTATTGTTTATAATAATCATAATTACATCACATTTCATTCTCTTGGCCTATACCTGAGAATTAGGTCGCTTGGCTTACACTTACATTAGATAGATTAAATGCACTTGATTTATAACTTACGCAAAATCACGCACTCAAGAATTTCTACGAAACGTATATGTAACATCCCAAAAATCAGGAGAAATTTAAAAATTTTAAATAATTAAAATAATCATTTTCCCTAAAAGTACAAGTAAACAACTGGCCCCTTCTCTAAAACCGAACTTGGGCTCATGAATTTAATATGAATCGGCATTGGCCCTCCGGCCGGCCTCGCGCACTTGCCAAAACAGTTGCTCAATTAATACTCGGAAGTCTAACTTCGCGATAACTAATACTCGTAACTAATAAATCCCGAACGTCACACATTTAATTAGTTCGATTAAGCTCCCAATAAATTCACATAACACAACATCACAATTAATCTCACAATTAATTATACCCAAGTTAAATAACCATCTAGTTATATTCTCGTTCGCCATAAAAATTTCCTAGCTACTTTATATTTTTAAAGTTTCCTCAATTTTGCAACTCATAGCATTTTCATAACATCTTATTTTTTTTAATTCACTTAATATTTTTCTCATTTGCTCATTTCAGTAACCATTCTCGATTCAATAATTATTCCATTAAGCGTAATATTTGATGACATTCATTTTAGTAATTTAACTCGATAATCCCCTTAATTAAATTTTAATATCTGCTCATAAATAAAATTTTCTCATTTGGTTCATTTTAATAATTTATTCGCTTAGCTTGATTTACTAGTTCTCCATTAGTTTAAATCTTTACCTTTATTATAATAACTTACTCATTTAACTCATAAATAAATTTTCATTACTCTAATTTCATAATTTCTCATTATTTATATAATTATAGTACGTGCTACTTCTCATTTGCACCATTACTCTTGATTTATGAATTTCTTACAACTTGATAATTATATCATCACATGAAATTAATTATTCTTAATTATCCTTATAAATTCTCCAATCATATGCATATATATCTCACTCAGAAATACAATTTTATTGGTCAATCCACTTACTATTTATCTCTTTTACTTATTTCAGTAATTACTCTAGATTTAATACTTACTCAAGAATATATAATACTCAACACAATACTTTGGTTCAACAACTTTCTCGACTGAATTTAATAATTTCTCATAATCACGTTTTTCTCATTTAACTTGACTTGAACAATTCATAACAAATTCTCATATTTTAATAATCTATTTTTATCTCATTATATTTTCACATGAATAATTTCTCGATTAATTAGTCACTCTTATCACTTTCTAGCCAGTTATATGTACATATATGCTCATAACAATTATAATTAACACATAACAAAAAATTTCTCTTGGTAATTCTCTTAATTTACTCCAACTCGTATAAGAGCAATAAATATATTGGATAATATACTATAAAAGAAAATGTATAATGACACAACATTAGGCGTCTTCATACAAGAAATCACTATTACACATGAACTAAATACATTTCTCTTTATATACATTTATCATTCAATTGATATTGTTCAAAAAAAAAACAAATAAATAAAATCATTATATATAGTGAAATAGTTATCCAAAATTTTGAATGCCCAAGTGGCTATACTAAGTTGCCTTTAAAGCATTGCTTTCTTTTGACCACCGTTCAAATCAAGTTACCATCAAAATTGTTTATATTTTCACATTTTTTTTTTGTGTTTTCACCTCTCCTCTCGAGACAATTAAATTATCTTTTTAATTCTAAATTTTATTTAACATAAAACTAGAATATATTTATTCTATAATTTCATTTTTCTAGTAATTTACAAAGCTACAATTGTTTTGTCACATAAGTTAGATCATATATTTTCTATTATATATTCAATGAATTTATAGTCATTTTTGAGCAATTTATTAAATTGAGTTTTTAATAAAATGATTCAAGTATGTTGCATTGCATTCATTTTACGGCGAATAAGAGCTTTAAAGAAATAAATGGCAAAAGTATTCGATTGATTTGTTGTGGATGATAAATTTGCTTTTTGTATAATGTCTTGTGGAGAATATACAAGTTTTTGAAATTTAATATTATAACATAACATTAGATAAAATTACGTGTATTTAAATCCCGCTACATCGCGCAGACCCGACAATCGTCGTTATATATCAATTACTGAAAGAAAAAAAACTACTAAAATTAAATAATTTTTTTTTACGTAGCGGTACTTCCATTATTTTAGATACAGTATTATCAAAATAACATTTCTAAATATCATTTTCAAAAAGTGATAAATAAAAGTTGCTAAAAGTCGTTTCACATTAAAGAGTTGAGTCACTGCATCATCTCTTCCAAACAAATATCAAGAATGGTGGAGTAGGACTACCAGATTTGATTAAAATATTTTTTTTCTTCTCTCTTAACAATTCCAAATTAATATTCGTGAATAACATTTATTCAACAATAAATCACTAGTGCCTCCCTTTGCTGACCATATTATTGTTTACACATTTAGGTTTTCGATTCAATTTCCGTAACAGTTATAAATACTAAATACATCTCCTTGTTAATCATAATATATATTTCTTTCACGCACTATCCCTCACGTGCATATCATCAAATTATAAATAAGGTTATGAAGAGACAATGATGAAGAAACATTGTACTATTATATTATAAAAACGGGTGGCCAACGTGTTTATAATTACATAATAGAATGTGGAATTATTAAAGTCACGGATTAATACAACAAACCAATGAATATAAATTATTAACCGTCATCACCAATAAGAAACCTAATGAAATGAAAAATACCCACTCCGTGTTCCTAACGATTAACCTATAATTAAATATATATATATTTTTTAAATTTCGGGACGAAATTTTTTTAACAGTGATCGTATGTGACAACCCTAAAATTTGGGTATTTAATTCGACATTTATTGTAACCCTAATAGTGTCCAAGAACCCTAAAATAATTTATAAAAACATTTACTCGCATTTATATTTAGCGAAAAACCCTAATAACATTTATGTTAACAATTAGGGTGCATTTAAGTTTGGTGAAACCCTAGATATCATGTATTTTCAGTACGCGTTATCATTTGATGCATTAATCATTTTGTTGCATAACATAGTCAGTCAAATAGTCAGTGAGTTGGTGAGACAACATAATTATAGATAAAATCAAGAATATAATATAACATATATATTAAACATTTGGTCAACCAAACCAACCGGTACGATAAATAAGCATACAAAACATCATACGTGATTAAAAGCACAAGTAACGGTTGTTAAATAGTCGCTACATTACGTGAATAATTGAAAGTAATAAAAGTAATACCCAAAGTAATATTTTTCTAACTGGAAGTAATCACTGTCAAAAGCCATGTAAAACCTCGGTGAAAACATTTTATCCGTCAATCGTATCAATACTTGCGTATCCCCAATAGCTCAAAACATTCTTTAACGGTTGTTATTTAACATTTTATCCGTCAATCGTATCATTTTGGATAACTCAAAACATTCTTTAAACCTGTGGATTCACTCAACAATTTTTGTTGATCATTTTACTTATGTTTTTCAGGGAATTCATTGAAGCATGAGTCATAGGTTGCATTCGGATCACAAGCATGCATATTGTCGAGATGCCACGAATGTCTTTTCATTTCCAAACGTTAACTTTTATTTTCAATCGTTTCAGTTACATTAAATTTTGTGACATACTTTAAATCAATTATTTATTGAAACTTTTGAACATTTATTGTTTATAATAATCATAGTTGTGTTACTCATGAATGTTACATCTCGTTCTTCCGCAAACATTTATTACCATAAAATCATTTTTTGGCGGGGTGTGACAATTGCCTACCGACATAATGAGCTACCAATTGTAAGAGCACCAAATGTGATATCAACCACCAGCTAATCCTTGGCTATTTCATGATTATACGACTCAAATCTTCCTGTGTACTCCAAAAAGCTCTGATATTTTGAGACACATATTAAAAAATAAGCATTATCAACCAAGAATACACACACATAGTGAAGGAAATGTTTAAAAATTGAAACAAGGAAGCATAGCCGTGGTGGAAGGGAAATGGGTTTTGGCATTTGAGGGTTTATCTTTTGTGATAGCTCTTACAGAGGTCGGAGAAGACAAAACCCTCAAAATTCGGTTTATCTTTTGTGATAATTTACTTTTTTTTTAATACTCTTTTATTATACACTTTTAATATTACTTCCGTATCAAGTCATACATTTGAATAAACACGGTTTTTAAAATAAATGATTAAAGTAGATAGATAAAGTAGATAGTTAGTGGAGAAAATATCTTATTACTTTTTTACCAAATAAGTCAAGTGTTAGAAATGTATCACTTATTTTGTTTCACCCCTAAATAGAAAGTGTATCACTTATTATGATACGAAGGTAATAGTAAATTTGATGTATAAATTTTGTTTTGAACTGTAAAAATACACACCCACTAAATTTACCTTTATTTTTGTTTATAACAGGACTTGAACCCACAATTATATAGTACACCTAATCACATTAAAATGCATTAGTTGCCAATTGATCAATTATTTTGGAGTTTTTTATGAAGTTAGATGTCAAATTTTTTAGATATATGATTGTAAATTTCTGAAATGTTTTTATATCTAATTAATCTTCATTATTATATTTTGCCTCAAAAAATGTGAACATCAAAATGTATCACTTATTTTGAAACGGAGGAAGTATAAAATAGTTTGTCATTTAAAAGTTTTATATCTCAAACTTAATACTCCCTCCGTCCCAAAAAAACTTCTCATTTGGATTTTGCACAAGTTTTTAGGTGATAGTTATTGGTGGGGTCATTGATAATAGTTTTGATTAAAATATAAGGTTGGATTGGAGAGAGAAAGATAGTTAGTGGATATTAGTGGTGGGTTTTAGTAATAATAGTTTTTTATTGTGTGGAGCCCATCAAATATGGGAAATGAGAAGTTTTTTGTGAGACAAAAATTTAGAGTGAAATGGGAAGTTTTTTGTGGGACTGAGGGGGTAATATTTATGTTATATACTTTTTATAGTCTTATTCAATGAAGAATATATTAAAGAAGAAATTTAATTGTAAAACTGGACAATTAAATTATAATTTGGTTTAGATTAGTTTGATTTTTGAAATAGTTCGGTTTGTTGCAGATTTTAAAAACTAAAAACCATTTGGTTTCACTTATTTGATTTGAATTATTTCTACCTAGAACAAAACCCTAATTATGAGATTTTCTTTTTGTATTTTCTTTCCAAAATAAAACCAACTGAATTAACGTTATTAATCTTGGACGATAGCCGTTAGGCTCTGATTCTTTTCACCCATAAAGAAAAAAAAAACAAAACTATTCATACCATCCATAAAATATTTTGTCTATAACTCTATATCATCACCGAATCCTCCAACGTTGCAAGGGTTTTCGGACATTCCGGTTTAAAATCTTTCAATCAAAACACAACATAATTTCTTCTTTTCGGAAGAAAAAAAAAAAACAAAACTTTTGCTAACATAATCAAATTTTAGCAGCTCAGCTTCAGCATTCACCTGTTTGAGATCAATCATCTGTTTATGTTTCCAAATCAATATTCATTAGCTGGTAAATAAGTTTCTGGTTCAATTTGCATTTAGGGCTATCTCATCATTTTGCCCTAATCGGAGCCAACGTTGATTATTTCCGAGTTTGATTTCAATAGTAGTTGGGGTTTTGTGAGATTGATTATTATTTTCGCGGTTTGTTTGAGGTCAATCATCTGTTTAAGTTTCCGAATCAATCGGTACATTAATCAGTATTTCTATTTGCAATTTAGGGCTACCTGATCAATGTTGCCCTAATCGTATCAAACGTTAATTAATTCCGAGTTTTATTCGATATTAATTGGGGATTTTGTGAGATATTTTATTATTTTTGCGGTTTGGTTGGAGATTGGTAGTAACAATCGCAAAATGAGTCCCAATGGGCGCGAAAAGTGTCCATTTTTTAGGTATGTTTCTCGCTGTTCTTTGCATGTTGGTGACCGGTTTTTCTGAAGGAAATCACAAAATCGTAAAGGAAGGTTCCTCTCATAACAATGGCCACTGGAATGTTGAAGAAATAGATGAAAATACTGTATGATTCCTCATTATCACTCAACTTTTTAATTGTATGTTTATGCATGATTTTGTTGTTATTCTTCTATATGACTATTATCGAATAATGATGGTTGAAAGTTTGATTTTATGTGAATTGTTCAATATAAAGTAATTTTTAAATGTTAGGATCGTGATACAATTCGACAAACTATAGAGACCTGGTTGTTTTTTATTATTCATTAATTAGTTTCCTTATATTGTTGCTTCATCTAATCTAATGTTTTTCATTCAGGCAGAGCAAGTGTGGATACATTGTAGAAAAGAGCTTGAAGAAATCAGCAAAAATTCCAACTTTAATTCAAACGATAACAAAAAGATATCAAGAAAAACACTTGTTCATAATGCAATTACCAATCTACCCCCACAACTGAAACAATCTCTTCTGCTCTCTTTAAAATCCAAAAGATTTCCGTCTCGCGTTTCTTGTAAAGATGGATGTCAAGAATTTGTATATAAACTCTATATTCATAATATTCATCCAAGAAAAAGTTTCAAAAGAAAGAGGGCCCGCCCACATGTATCACTGGGCCCTGCCCGAAAACAGGCATCTCGGGCAGCTCTCGAAAGGAAAGTGGACAAAAGTGAAATCCGGGTTAATATAAAAGCAGAACAAAAGCCACCTGATCATGTGATATTGATAGGGATTATTGTTTCGACCGCAATTTCAACACTTTGTCTTTTTGTGTTGTTATTGTTTTGTTGTCTTGGTGGTGAGAAACGCAAAGTGGGACCCGAGATTGCAGAAAAAGATGAAAAGCCCGTCGTTAACATATGCTCTGGTAAAAACTTTATGGCAAAATGGGTAACGTGTCAAAATGGTTAATCTTTATACATATTGAAATGGGTCGGGTTAGGGTGGCCGGAAACATTTTCTCTTCCAGAATTTCAAGTTATAAAGAATTAATATATAAAATATTTTTCTACACAAAATATATTATTATATTAAAAATCTAAATTAACCCATTCGTATATAAACAGGTCGAAATTGTCACCTTAAGATAATCTCTTAATATAAAAAAGGTTCTGATTTCAGGTATTCCTGAAACAACTCAGCCAGTTGAAGCTAATAAAAATCCAATTAATTCACTAACCACAACCAATTCATCTATAAATCCTTCTTCTCAACCACCAGAAATTGGAAACCTACCACTCCCACCAGGAAAAACAGCTCCACCACCACCATCTGCTCCACCACCGCCGCCGCCCGGCCCAAAAGCACCACCACCACCAACCGGCCCAAAAGCACCACCGCCGCCGCCACCAGGCGGTCGGCCACCTAATCCACCAAAACCAGGAAATATTAAAAAACCAGCAGGAAATTCTACTTCTAAAAATGAAAATGATCCATCTGGTGGCTCTAATAGTAACAAAGCCAAGTTAAAACCACTCTTTTGGGATAAGATGAACATGAACCCTGATCAGTCCATGGTTTGGAATGAAATTAAAGCCGGATCGTTTCAGTGAGCATCTTAAATCTTAATTATATTATTAACTAACTTTACATAAAAATAAATTATGTTTCTTTTTATAATGCACAGATTTGACGAAGAGATGATGGCAAGTCTATTTGGTTATGGGTCAGCACAAAGCAAGGGCAAGGGCGATGCTGGAAAATCATCAAATTTGAATTCTCAACCAAAATTGATTCAAATTATTGATCCCAGAAAAGCACAGAATTTGGCAATTACTCTAAAAGCATTAAGTGTCACAACCGAAAAAGCCTGTTATGCCCTCAAGGAAGGTCCCAACTCTTACACACTTTTTATTCTTTCTTTTTATTATTGTTATGCAAAATATTACTACAATTTATATGAACAATGTTTTTGGCCCTGTTTTGGTTATTATTTTTGTACACTTTCAAGTGCTTATTTAATTTATTGATTTAAATTTTATTCATACATGTCATTAGGTACGGATCTTCCTGTAGAACTGATTGAAACTTTAATAAAAATGCCACCATCTCAAGAAGAAGAACTAAAACTTCGTTTATATAATGGTGACCTGGCACTTCTGGGGCCCGCTGAACGATTCCTTAAATTTGTGATTGAAATCCCATTTGTGTTTAAACGGTTAGAAGCTTTACTGTTTATGAGTTCTTTCCATGAAGAGTCTACTCCTCTTAAACAGGCATTTCAAACTTTAGAGGTACAAAATAAAGTAATTTTTATTATTTTAGATATGATAATAAAAAGACCATTTTACCCTTGTTGTATTCACAATTTCAGGTAGCTTGCACAAAGCTAAAAAACAGTAGACTGTTTCTCAAACTTCTAGAAGCAGTTTTGAAAACCGGAAACCGTATGAATGTTGGTACATATCGCGGTGGAGCCCAAGCAATCAAACTGGATACCCTTTTGAAATTATCAGATGTTAAAGGGACAGATGGAAAAACCACACTTTTAACCTTTGTAGTTCAAGAAATAATCCGGTCAGAAGGAATCAAAGCTGCCCGAAACAAACATAAAAATATTGAAATGAATGAAGAATCATTAGAATATTACCGAAAACTCGGGCTGGAAGTTGTCTCACAGTTGAATAAAGAACTTGATGATGTGAAAAAAGCAGCAGTTATTGACGGGGATCATATTACATCGACGGTATTAAAATTATCAAATATGATGAAAAAAACAAAAGATTTAATAATGGATGAATTAAATACAAGTGAAGAAGCGAAAGAGTTTTGTTCAGCGTTTAATGATTTTATGGAAAATGCGGAAAAGGAAATTTCATGGATGCTTGAAGAGGAGAAGAGGATAATGGCGCTGGTGAAGAGCACAGGGGATTATTTCCATGGGAATTCAGCCAAAGATGAAGGGTTGAGATTGTTTGTTATTGTCAACAGTTTTTTGAAACTTTTGGACAAAGTTTGTGTTGAGATTAAGAAAACGATTCAGGTTAATATTAAAAAGAAAGAAGTAGTTAATCAAACGATTGGTAAAAAGGAATCATTTTCAGGGGGTCGTCCGTGGCCGAGTATTAGGGATAAATTGTTTCCGGCCTTGAAAGACCGAAAAATGGATTATTCTAGTTCAAGTTCAAGTTCGAGTTCTGATGATGAGGATATGTCTACTTAGTTTTTTTATTTCATTTGAGGGGGTCTCAAAAAGGTCGTATCGATTATACTGTTATAGAGGAATCTGTTGTAACTTTTATGAAATTTAATGACTACTTTTACTCTTGAGGATCTTGGGTTGAAACTATGGTTATAGGTAGATTATGATTTTACCAAAAATAATATGTTGTCAACCATAATAAAACCTATTGGAAAACCGTATGATCATTTGTGGTACATATGGCTCGGACCGTCAACATGTTGAAAGCATTAAGTGTTCGTAAAACAGTGCAAATTTCTTCGACTATGACAACATTGGATTTCTTATACAATTCTTGATACATAAACTGTGAATGAATTGGCTCTATCTTTTGGTTGATGTTTTAGATCCATGTATAATTACAACGTTGTTGGACCTATTAGGAATATGATACTTGTTAAAAAGTTGGTCTTCATTGATAAAAATGCTTGAAGGTCATGAGTTTGAACTAGTAGATTTCAGTCTACCCGCAAAGCAGATGGTCACATTAGGACTAGTAGGCTCGTAAAGTGGGTCTGAGTTTAAAAAGATGATATGTAATTATGGTTTATTTTGAAATTTTAGTTCTACCGTGTATTTACAGTTTTACACAATTAACTAATCACCTTAATTGAATTTTCGAAGGTAGCGTATTACATAAAAAAATTGAATTTTAACATAACCATATAATATTTTGGATTTTGATAATTAAGGGCTGTCTCTAAGTGCATAGGAGTTGTACATTAATTCATGGGAGGAAGTGGTTCCTAAAATCCAGGAGGTAGTTCTAGATTGATGTACAAACTTATGATGCGTGTCTATTGACAGCCCTAGATCATTATCAAAACCCTAATATTTTTCAAATTTTCTTTGATATTAATGCCGAAATCACTTGAAATTGAGTGACTTGATGTCCTTATTAAGTTTGTGGGCCATATGATTTTGTGTCATGAATTGATCCAATACCATGTCTATAAATACAAGGCATAAGCCTCATTTGTAAGGATTCGTTTCTTACTTCTCTCCACTGTTACGGTCATACATACATTAAGTTTATGTACCAAATAACGTTCTCAAAGAATTACATGACACTTGCTCAATCCGAAAAAGAGAACCACTTCTTTTTCTTATTGCCAAACAAGCCAAAAACAAAATAATACACAAGATTACAAAAACCCTATAAATTTTGATTGCCCTCTAAATATCTAGATCGATCTTCAACTTTCTGAGAACACGAGGAGTTCCTAAAGGACTGGTACATAGAGGATTTGGGTTTTCCCATTTACACCAGCTAGGAGGAGTTCTTGAAGGACTGGTAGATAGAGAGGATTTGGTTTCCCTACTTACACCAGTTAGGAGACTTAGTTTTAGACCTATTTGCTTACGTGCCTTGAATGCATGTCTTATATCTCTTACATGATCTACATGGCTTATATGTTTTAATCATCTCTTAGATCTGTATTAGTAGCACGCTTCACGTCATTCATATTTTATATATTTTTTTACTTACTCCACATACCATATATGCATACATACCCGACATGTTTTACATAGTGAATCACTTTCCTTATTTGGTAAGTTTTTATATTCAAAATTACTCATTTACCCTTACTTATCCCTCTTTAAACATCATTAAAGGTGTGGGGGCCTATTCATTTTTGTCATCTTCCTATATTTAGGGCCCATCTATTATAATTACCCCATTTAATTTCACTAATCTCTTATTACCTTAGTTTGCCTCAAAAAACGTAAACTTTAAAGTGATGCACTTATTTTGATACGTAAGAAGTATGTTTTATATGATTTACATGTCTAATTTGATGTTTTAAAACTATAAGTTGACATGTTTCTTTTTATCTTTTTTCTTTTTTACTTTCAAGTAAATATATCATCTTTCAAGCAAAGCATAACAGCAACTACCAATCTATCACCTCAAGAAGTAAAAATCCTTGGAAAGTAAAGATAAATAAAGGTAGGAGAGAATTTCATAGCACAAAAATGCGTATAAAAACAAGAAGATGAAGGAAGATTAGCAAGATATTCACAAGTCATTAAACTATGGTGACTAGATAACAACAAACAAAGCCAAATATTCTTCATCTTATCTTCCCTTTAAACTTCTAATATAGTCAGACAGGTAAATTATAACCAAAAATAACAAATTTTTACTTCTTCTTAACCTACCCAATAATGAATTACAAATTACAAGAAGGTACTCACTCTACTGTACACAAGAATCTAAGAAGCCATTGGATCTTCTTACAACCATTGATTGATCATCTTGATGTTTGGAATGGAATGGTATGGAATCTAGGGCTAAGTCAAAAAGTCAACGGTCCCACATGGCTTGGAAAATAGGTGGTCTGTGCTTCAGCCAATGGACCAAGTCTTTGTCTAAAGGAGCCTTGTTTAATAATACATCTAACATTGGACTACCAAATATCTTTGGATTGCTTTTGTATGACCATATTTTCTCCTTTGGCCATGCCTTTTGCGGTTGCTTCTCCTGAAATTTATTTATAAAATATAAATAAATAAGAATTAAAAAAGAAGAAGAAGAAGAAGACAAGAAAAACTAACCATTCTAGAAACCATGGATTTAACAGTTCTCGGCCCATAAACACGTTGCGGTGACGGTTTTTGAATTTTGCTATAAAACGATCCAATTTCTGGTAACGATAAACAACCCCTGCTAGCTCTGATTAGGTTAGAATCGGGCTCTGCATAAGCTTGATTATGCCAAAAAATCAACTGCCCTAAGCAGTAATTCTTTCCATATGTTTTTCTATATTCATGTAAACCAGGTCCCATTTTTTCAGCTGACTTGGGCCCCAAGTCAAGAGGACTAATGTAAACAGGTGGAGATACTACACTTTCATACTCCTACAATTTAGAAACAATATCAGAATATTTATAAATAAATAAAAAAAGTGAACGAACTTGGTGTAACAAATTGGTGGACTTACTCGCACTCTAAAAAAGGTCTTTGTGTGTGCATAAATGTGTATCAAATCTGCAGCCGCATCATGTCGACATTTTAATGAACAGTGAAGGTTCCGTACCTCGTCACGTAACCTGGAAAAAAATATATTATGAATCAGGTCAGTTGGAATTTTTCAGCTAAAATGGGCCAGGTCAAATGGGTTGAAAGTCAACGGATGTCTATTATAACTAATGCATACAACCTACAAAATTTTTAAAAAAAATTGATATGATATTGTTCTTGCAATTGTTAAAAATTCATACGTAATGTACTATCCTATTTGACCCGTTAACCGACCCGTCCATTTTGCCATCTCTAATTAGACATTCAACTAATAAAAAGGAGAGAGTATGTTATTTTACCATATCAAGGATTTTCGAAGGGCTGTTTGGATATCATCAGAATTAGAGGGGTCATGAGCCCGCATACTGGACCTAAATTCATTCAAGTGTCCATCTTCCAGATGAGGAGAAATGCATTGAATAAGTTGACCAACAAGTGACCCTTCGCCTTTCCATATAAAAGATGCAACTTCTTTTGGAGTAAGTTTTTCCAGCAACGGTGGAGCCCTTTTCGGATCCCCAAACACCGTTTTCATCACATATCTCACCTTGTCAAGAGTCAGAGCCAGATTCTGAATCCTTTGATTGAAAACACCTTCAGCTTGAATCTCAGCCTCGTTCCTCTCGGTATCCATGCATATATCTGTGAAGTATTTCCTTTTTTCTTCTAGATTATGAGTCAGGATTACTTCCGGAAGTTTCGTTCTTTCAAAATGGATGAATCTTACAACACGAGCAGAGTAAGCAATCAGCCAGTCGGGTAAGCCACTGAGCAAACAACTGCCAAGTCCTGCTTTACTCAATTCAATATAATCTTCTTCAGATACACAGTTCAGTTCACAAGCCTCTAACATCAACTCATGTCTGTTCAATATCCCATGGCATTCTTTTAGAACTTTCTGGAAAGCCCCTTCGCCAGTCAGATTCAGAAAACTCCCTCTGCAAACTTGACTGCCACATAAGCAAACAGATGCCTCGTATTCTTCTTTACTCTGTAGTATTCAAACAAAATAAATGAGAAAGAAATCCTATTATTATCACCAGTCATCTGAAGAAATTATATTTTGAAGGCAGTTTACAAACCTCTGTAACAGAATTGTAATCAAAAGTAACTTCTTCTCCATACACAATAGGTCGAACGCTATAAATCCCAATTTGATACTGACCATCAACAGCAGTAACTCTGAAATTTCATTATCCATATATTTCATTTTTTCCACAATTTACAAATATAATAATAATAATAAAGTATATAATATAATAAACTCACTTTGCTTCACAATTCGGTCTACAGGAATGACAAATTCGGCTAGCATAGTTGGCTTTATGCATTGCATCAACAACTACCAAGTCATAACCATCACCATCCCCCTAATAATCAAAATAAATAAACAAATGATAAAAATGTTTTTATTAATTTAAAATTTTAGACAAAAATACCTTCGGTCTTTCAAGATAGATATTATAGAACTCAGGTGCGGGTTCTTTACTGTCTTTTTGTAGAGCACGAATACCGTCTTGCTTCTCAAACCATCTCCAAGCAGGATAAACCTACAACAAACCATATTAAAAACAATATAATAAATAATATTTTATGGATTTTAAATATTAAGAAACTGTGGTAGGAATCCTTACCTCTCCTAAGAACTCCACAACAAAATCATCTTCTGTAAAACCAGATTCTTTGTTACAAACAACACCAAGCCCCTGATTAACAAATTAATTAGTCCACTTAACAAAAATAAAACAACACTTCCTAATAATTACATTGTATTAAATGAATAGTTACCTTTCTATAAGCAACATAGTTATCATCAGGACGGTTACTCATAGCTTTCAGCATATACTGACAAAGTTGAGCTGTCCTTATATCACTATCTTGTTTTGCATTTTTCAAAATATCTTCAATAACTAACTTCAACGAGTATTTCATAGGTGTATTACCAGATCCTGTGAACAATCTAACTTGTTTATTTAACGTTCTTAACAAAACATCTTCAATAAACACATGTTTATCCAAAAGATGCCATTCAGATTCTTCAGGCATCGAGTCCAATAACAGATTATGTGTATATGGATCAATCCCATAAACTTCTTGTTCAATTACTTCTTCCCCAAGTAATTTTCTAGGTTTATAATCTTTTACTTCTGGGAAGTCCATATCAGACTCTTCACTTCCATTTTTCTGAGAAATTAATTTTTCAGAATAATCTTCAGGTAATGTTACTTGCATCTTCTTTTGTACGTTTTCGTGATCTGTTACAATAACGTAATGATCGATTACTTCGTATTTTCTAGTGACAGGTGGCACTAAGCTTGCTTTTGTCATGCGGGCCCCCCATTCACGATCGTCAGTTAATGAATCGAACCCGTCATCTGGACTTATGTAACCGTCATTTTGGTGTCCTAATTTTGTGTTTTCTGATTGTGTTTGTTGTTCTGAATCACTGTTTGTATCAGAAGAGCTAGTTTCACTATCGGTTTCTGTTTCTTCTGAAGAACGTGACCGATCATCAGATGTGTCGGTTTCTGAATCCATTGATTTTTTGTTTAATTTTGATAAACGTCGTTTAATTTCACGATCAGATGCGTAACCATTGTTAGTGAGTGATTGAGTATTTCTACTTGTGTATTTTCTCTCTCTGTTGACCTTCTTTGACTTTGTGGATGATGAGTTGAAACCTGGTGGTGAGTCATCTTTCCAGTTTTTCATCATCGCGTCTTTTTCGATTGAGAATTTTGAACGGTCTTCTAAACTTGTGGCTAATCGGATAAATAAAGTGATCACATGATTCATATCTCTTGCTTCACCTTTATTTTTAACTCTGGAATAACATTTTCAAATTTCAATAAAAAGAAATATTAAATTTTCAATGCAGTTTATTTTAAAAGAAAAAGAAAAATAAATAGAAAATGAGTTACCTTATTGCTTCCCGACACATTCGTCTAATATCATCTTTCACAGAACCCAAACCACGAGCAGCATAATAACCGTTTCGTATTTTACTCTCAATTTCAGCAACCTGAAATTAAAATTAAAAAAAAAAAAGATATAAGAAAACAACAATTGTAGTAACAGACAGATGTTAACGAACGAAAAAAAAAATGAAAAAAAAAATATTACTTTTGGAATGAAAAATTGAAACGTGTTTTCCTTCATAATATCCTTCAAACCAAGAGCTAAGAAATCTTTCATCCTTTTATACCCATTTTCAGTTTTCTTCATTGCTAAACGCCTTAACTGAGCATCTCTAGATAACATAGATGAAGATTTTCTTGCATCAAAAACTTTAGAACGTTTATATAAACTTCTTCTGAATAATTGATCTGATGCATCTCTTTTATCCAAACTTTCAAAGTAATCTCTAAGACCACTTGAATCCTCAACATGACTATCATAAGTTGACTTTGAAATTCGGGTTTTGACCCATTTGATATTTGGATATTTAGTACATAAATCTTCTAATTGCTTGCACCCTCTAATGTCTATGCATGATACAAAAGGGAGCAATTTCAACATTTCTTCAACAACGCTTGGACTTATTTTTGTGCAACCGTGTAGGATCAACGAGCTGATTTTCTCTTTATTGTAACCCTTCTGCAACAAAAATAGAAACTATATTCAATATCACTAAATAAAATGGATTTTTAATTCTCAAACTTTTTTTTGGCAATGCTTTTATCCTATATTTTCCTTGACTTACTGTTTAACCTCTAAACTTTTGTTGACTTGGTGTTTTAACCCTTTTGTTGACATTTTATCGGTCAGACTCATTTTGTGTCCATGTATAACTTTTAAAGGTTAAATATGTAGTAATCCTTAAAGTTTCACAAATTTGCCGGTTTAACCCTCGAACTTCTTTCTGAAAATTACAACTATTATCATTATTACTTAGTATTGTTAAAAAAATTGGTATAATAAATACTTCATATAAAAAGTTGAGGGAAGAAGAGTTCAGGGGCTAAAATGGTTTTTCCAAGTATTTAGCCTACTATAGAAGGCCATAATGGCTTTTTAACCTGGTAACCACAGTTTAAGGACTAAATCATTGGGGGGAGTTTAAGGGTTAAACCGACAAATCGATAAAAGTTTGAGGATTTAAACCATAATCTCAAATGCTAAATTTTATTATAAAAGAAAAAGAAAAAACGAACCATTATGTCGTGGATAGTAGAGTCTGTGCAATTTGGGAGTGAAGAGAAATCAGCCTGTTTGGAGATATCTTTGTAAAAGGTTACTACAGATCTCCAGTGTTTACAAGTCAAATTAGCATAAACAAGTGATTTTAAATCAGATTTAAGAAAATGAAAAACTCGTGCCAAAACTTGTCCATCTAATAATCCCCAATTTTCATTTTCCACAACACTTTTTCCTCTACTAAAAGTAGCATCACCACATAAATCTTCAAACGATATTTCCGTTTTCTCCAAATCATCTTCTAACTCATCATCACCAACCAAATGCCCTCTTTTATTACCTTGATCTGTGCCCAAAAATTATATTCAGTTCACTCAAAAGATTCTTAAAAATAAACAGAGTAAATTACAAGTATGGTCCCTGAGGAGGACTGAGGTTTACCCCAAATTTCACCTTTGGTCATTGACTTAAAAGGACTTAAACAGACTACAGGTGTAAAAGAAATTCACCATAAATGTATATTAAATTTACTTAAATAGAAATTGCTTTCCTTTATTGGAGAAAGCTAGTGTTAAATTAAAGGTGGTTTAATTTTGGAAACAATTGTCTGTTGTAATAAAATATCCTCCAATCATGGAAGAAAATAAAATTGTTGGATACTATAATACTATCCAAAGATGTGTAAGGGCATATTAGTAAATTCAAGTTACTTAAAATTAAGTTTTTATGAGCTTTTGCTAAATGCTTTATAATATAGTAAAGAATAAATACCTGATCTTGCGAGTTTGTTAGTGAGGGCTGAATCTATTTCTTTCCTAGGTTGTCTGAGGTTAATCCAAGGATCCAAAACCTCATTGATAGCAGCAGCAAATTCCCGACTTTTATACGATTTCATGATTAATTCATGAAGTTTTCCTCTAGTATAACCAATAAACTGAGGATGAATATTATTAAACGAACTAGAACTCTCATTATCAGTCTTTTTGGATGAACAAGTAACCGGGACCCACAATTTATCAAATTTCCTGAAAATGCTAGTGTTTTTCTGAATAATACCTTGATCAGCTAATGTTTGAGTTTCAGAATATGATAGTGGGCCCCGTTCATGACCAGCACCATCAAGATAAAACCAGTCACCAAGATGTAATTGCAAATCATCTTTAGTGGAAAGATGATTTTTTGGTAAATTTATAGGCGTGATATTCTTTGATGAAACATTATGATGAGTGTTTTTTCTTCTGGAAACACTTTCTTCTGATGATCGTTTTGAATCATTATTCGAACCATAACGATGACTAGGTCTGGAAGAGTATCTTTCTTTGCCTCTAGGTTTGGATCTAGGTTCGGATACAAACGAACCGTGATCTTTAACGACACATGTGTTTATCCTGACAACTGGAAGCATCATTCCTTTCACTCCTCTTACACCGAAATTCTTGGTTTGACTTTGACTTTGACTTGTGTCATCTGATGGGTTGAAAGCCCAAAATGGGAGATCCAGCCGTTTATTGTGAGACGGATGATATAATTCGTCTTTTTGATGTCTACGAGGATCCTCGAGACCTGATTTTGGAATCTGACAAAGGGCATAACCGTCATTTAACACGAATTTCTTTTTAGAAAATCTTTCTTGTTGAGCAGATTCTTCAATTCTTTTCCAGTCACCACCTTTGCATGACCATTGACCAGAAAACCAGTCACAAGTATCTTCAGATTCGGTTGCCCTAATTTCTGCAATTTCTTTAGGTGGAAATTCCGGGTCGTCATGATCCCCAATATCACTTTGATTAAATGTGAAACCTGTTCATACATCAAGCAATACAGTTATTAGGTTGGTTGAGTTATAAAAAAATGAAAAGTTTCCTTTTTTAGAAAGATTCTTTTTTGCCAAAGAATAAAATATCTAAAAGAGAATAGTACCTTCAGAATAACCCCATTTCTGCAGCTCATCGTGGGCAAATGTCATTTGCAGAACTTCTGCACAAAAAAAAAAATAACTCCAAATAAATACAAAGATATTGTTAAAATAAAGGTAAGGGAATGCAGAAGAACTAGCTCACTAAGTCAAACAAATGTTTTTATTTAAAGGAGTAAATTACATAAACAGTCCCTCGGGTTTGTATAAAATTTTAGACTTCGTCCCTCACTTTTTGTTACTACACGACTAGTCCCCAATTTTGAAACTTGTGACACCTACAGTCCCCGAAACAACATTTTAGTTGAGATTCCAGGGACCATTGACTGTTAACGTTAGAAATTTCAAAATAAGGGACTACCCATGTAATTAAAAAATTCAATGGACAAAATCATAATTTTATACCAACCACATGGACAATTGATTTATTTTTACTCCGAGAAAAAAAAGAAAAAAACAGAAGAAACAAAAACAAAAAAAACAATTACCAGCAACAGTCTCCAGTTCTCTGCCTGGAATACTCGGAAATCCATCAAAAAGTTTCTCAATTCTTTCATCGATTTTAAGATCTTCTTTAGACTCTGAAAAATCATCACTTTCAACTACCTGATTACCAGGTGGGCCCGGTTCATTTAAATCTAGCAACAAATTCCCAGGTGCTTCAGGGGGATTAACCAACTCAGTAACAGAATCATGAAAAGTAGAAGAAAAATTAGTTGTCACAACAGGAGAAACCGCATTTTCAACAGTCACCCATCGTTGACTATCCAAATGTTTGACCAAATGATCCGAAACAAGAAAACCTTCTTCAACAAGAATTTTTAAATCACAAAGTTTTGATGGGCCCTGTTCGACACCAAAATGATCCAAATAAAACCATTTTCCAGTTGTTAAAACCGATGTTTCTGATTCGGGAACATGTGGTGGGGTATCACATATATCCATATCTTCTTCCATTGATAGCAGTTCTTCGGTAGCTCCATTGATGACCTCATGTGCTTGATTTAATTCTTCTTTTTTAGTATTTTTCTCCGTAATTTCATCGCAAGCATCCAAATTGGTTCTCGTTTCAGATTCTTTAACCGAGATTTGTGATTCCCGTTTATTAACTTTCTCTTCTTGACTTCTGTTTTCATGAAGATTCTTTCGTTTTTCAGTTGACCCGGTTTTTCGGTAATTTCCGGGCCTACCACGATTATGTGGAGAAGATTCCAATAAATTTGGAGTTCTTTCTCTTCGATCATGACCCCGAGCTTGTGGGGATCGTTCTGAATAACTCGGGCTTCGATTTCTGTGATCATAATGACGATTTCGCCCATAAGGAGACCTGTCACGACGAACCGGGCTGCTCCTGTGGTCATGCGGGCGGGCCCGGTCATGTGGGGACCGGTCAGGATGACGTGGACTGTTGTTGTGTCTGTCATAGGAGTACCTTTCTGATGGAATATTTCGAGTAGAACTTACAGGATTATTTTTGTATGAGTGTTCTGTGTTGTATGCAGTTGTTCGGCTTCCATCATCAGAAATTCTTCTGCTTTTATACGGTGTGAAATCATTAAACTCATTATGATGTTTTCTGTCAGTGTTATCTGTATGAACACTGTGTCTTTTTAAACGGTTTGCTAACGGGAATTCTCTTCCATGAGTTTTACCGTTACTGAATTCATCTTTTGAAATTCCTTCTTCATCGACTATCTCTGAACTGATTCTTGGAGTTCTTTTTCTGCTGTTATTTGTTTCCCACCTTGCAGACTTTTTTGTGTACTGATTTCCATTTCTGTTACACTCTTTTTCTGCAGAATACTTACCTGAAGATGGTGTTCTTGCCTGTTTCCATCCTTTCTCCTTAACAAAATTATGTCGTCTTGTTTTCGTGTAACTGTTATCATCTCTCTGCCATCTGTCTGGGATGAATTCACCTTTTTCCACTTCAGAATTCTCAAAATCTCTCCTTCTATTTGAATATTCGCCACTTTGAAACGATCCTTTTCGCCATTTACCTGGAACAAATTCGCCTTTTTCGATGTCAGATTTCCTCCATCTGTCTGAAACAAACTCACCTTTCTCAATTTCACTCTTGATTTCGAACTTTCGTGGTTTTTCTGCAACAAATTCTTCACTCTCCCAAGAACCCAGTTCACCTTCTTCAATTTCTTCCTTGTTGTAACCGTTTCCAACAGCTTTATCTTCTCTCTCTTCTACTGAAAACTCTTCACTACTACTACTATTACTGCTACTATTAACATTATCATCGTCACACTGTTCTCCAGTTTGTAACGAAAACTTATCTCTTCTTCCCAACTTCATCTTTAATTTGTCTTCTGTAACCTTGGTTTTATAATTACCACCGTCATTACCGCCGCAAAATGTCTCAGAGATAGAGAATCGCAGCGAATGCACACATGCAACACCTCCATCTCCCATGGAAATACTCGCTCGCAATGCTGAAAAAGCAAAACCCTAGCTTTCTTCGCCTTCACCGGGGCTCTCGATGCTCATACTTCAACCAAAATCTTCAGGGAAAAACCTCTGCAATCAGTCAATAAAAAAAAAATGAATTCAGAAACCAATCCAGCACAAATGTAGGGTTTCGATATGATAAAAGCGATAAATATGCATCAACACACAGATTCAACAAATCCAAATCAAAACCGGATTCGCCGAAATCAGTGAAACTAACTCAAAATTGAAAACCCTAGAATCCGAAAACAAAACTCACAAAGAAATTCACCAAACTGAAACGTTGGATCGGAACGTAACGAATCTTCAAAAACTTTTTTTTCGAATGAAGAATTAGTTAATTACACAGATCGATTAAGAAAAAGCGGAAAAATTAATAGCTGAAGATGAATCTGTGCCTGCAAATCTTCGTTTATGTGAACCAAAAATCGATTTGAGAGTTGCGGTGAGGGAGACGAACACAAAACTTTCTTTTTCTTTTTTCTTTTTTCTTTTTTTTGTTGAATGAAACTTTCTTTGTTTTTCTTTCGCTACCCCCCTTTTATTTATCGACCCACACCACCTGGTACCGTATCCATATGTAAAACGTATTCTGGTCAGCGGTGAGGGTAATTCTGTCTTTCTACCCCTAAGTAAACTTGTGATAAAAAAAAAATCTAACCGTATATGGCGTATATAATTATACATAATAATAAAAAGTAGGTTACGCTAAATATTGTCCTGATAATAGTTAAGAGTTATTAAAGTGATTTATGTACAAGTCATAGGTGGTTAATAATTATTAGATGTGGTTTTTTTTTAATTAATGTACAAAATTTTTAAATAAAATATTATCTTTACAGCATTAATTTGCAAAATCTTTAAAAATAAAATAAAGGGTAAATTACAGAAATTGTCCCTGTGGTATACCCGATTCTGCATTTCTATCCCTAAACTTTTTTTGTCGGTTTTTTTGTCCCTAAAGATTTTTGGATTTCACTTTTTCGTCCTTCCGTCCAAAATCCTCCGTTAACTAACGAAAAATGCAAGGCATGTGAGGGCATTTTGGTCCTTTCCCCCTTTCTTCATCTTCTTCATCTTCTACAACAGCCTCTTCAAATTAAACACACATCAAGTAGCAAAATTACTCGAGAACACTGTTCGGCCGGCCCCGATTAGCAAAATTAAACACCCATTCTTTCATCTTCCTCATCTTCTACAACACATCCCACCGTCGCACACTGTTCACGCAGGAATTGGACCTCGAGAACACCACCAATTGATTCAGACGGCCCCGATTAGGGGGGATACAGGTCTAATTTCGGCCAGAAACCCAAACCCTAATTTCGGCCACAATAAGCATCACGGCGACAAATGGTCAAGACGACGGAATATGGGCTCGGGACCACCACCATTCGACTCGGAATGTCCAAAATAGGGGGTACACCCTCAATTTTAGTTTCGGGGTCGCCCGAAAAAAAAACCTTAATTTGGACGGAATCCACCCTACGGCGGCGGAGGTGGTTGCCGAAGGAGCTCGGTCACGAAATTTATGTCAACTGAACCGCATGGCCTCGATTAGTAATACCCATCTATCAATTTCTACTTCCGATCAGTCCCCAGTGCCGGATTTTAAGTTCTTTTTACCGCCGCAATCTGCAATTCCGCTGCCTACCGGAGCTCAGGCATGCTGCAAGGGGGGGATTTTGACCGGAATCATGTGAGGAAGATGATGCAAGGGTTGATTGAATAAAAAGAAAAATGGAAAAAGAAAAAGAAAAATGTGAAAAAGTTAAAATATGGGTAATTTGGGGAAAAAGGCAAAAAAATCGTTAGTTAACGGAGGATTTTGGACGGAATGACAGAAAAGTGAAATCCAAAAATCTTTAGGAACAAAAAAACCGACAAAAAAAGTTTAGGGACAGAAATGTAGAATCGGGTATACCACAGGGACAATTTCCGTAATTTACCCTAAAATAAAATAACAAGTACAATAGCAAGTTTGCAACAATGGCCTTTGAGCATAGATAACACATAAAACAATTACTGAAAATAATTTCAAAACCAAGATAACTTGTAAAAAAAACCGAGCACGCAATAAAAATTACCAATACATAGTTCGGCATCCGTAAATGATGTCTAGCTCAGCTGGATTGATGTATGAGTTTTATTCTCATATCAGGTGTGAGGTTTGTAGTTCGAATCATGTAAACACCTCTTGTTGTGTCAAATATGGGGGATTTTTCCCTGAAATCCCTATGGGGACTGGGTTTGCCTTGTAAAATAGCTCGAACTCTGGGTGCTCACTGGAATATTGCGAGTAGGTTTCCGTTATTATCATTTGCCGTTTCAAAAAAAAAAAATTCGACATCCATTGAAGTTAGTTACATACCATCTTAGCCAATTGATGCCTATATTTTTTTATCATGAAATTCTAAAATATTGCATCGACTTCGTGTGATATTGTTACTCTTTTGTTGTTGAAACTTTATACAATACTTGTTTTTAAGTATCAAGTAATTTCTAATGGAATAACTAAAACAATAGCGATAGAGAAATACTGTTCACAGGAGAGCATTATACTCTACAATCATGTTTTCTAATAATTGTTACATCCTGTTTGTTTATTGGTTGAAAAATTGCTTGCCATAAGACTTTCCGCCACACTTTGATCCCAAATTTACACATCATCACTATCAACCGTTTAAGAAAAGTACTAGCCTATAACCCGTGATAAATCACGGGTGGCTTATAAAATTTTCAAAACAAAATTTTAAATAAACGAGCACTGTGGGTCTGCGCACGTTGTTGCGCGTTTTATAACATATATTTTTTTTCTGCGCACAAAACTTTCAAAGTTCACCCCTCATTTTTTGAGCATGTTATATGTGCAACCCATGGTATTGAAGAAATAAACGACATGTGTTAACAAAATTTGCACAAAAAATAAGTCTTATATATAAACCCGCAGCGAAGCGCGGTTTCAACAACCCTAGTTAATAAACAATTACTTTAATATTTTACTTTGAACGTATAATTACAATAGCCATATTTAAATATTTTTAACTATCATATTTTTATTGAAGTTAATAATTCAAATTTAATATGATTTGATGTGCTCAAACCAATTTTATTTACATGTAAAAATAATTATTTGACTTTTTACCAGATAAGAATAAGCTTAAATACGAGTATGAATTTTGTATCTTTACGATTTATTGTTTTGGTAGGATCGTAATAGCCCATTAATTTATTTTCCCCCATTCAAATAATACTGTAACACATTTCCTCTGATTCAAAATAAGTGATACACTTTGGGTTTCACGTTTTTTAAGGTAAAAGATTATAATGATGGTTAAATTAGATTAATTAGATAGTTAGTGGTGAATGAGTCCCACATTTTTTGAATAAAGTGGGGTTAATAATGTTTAAAAGTAAAAAGTAAGGGTAAAGGGGTCATTTCACTTTGTTAAAGTAGATAGTTATTGGATGAGTGCCCCACTTTTTTTGCCAAATAAGGTAATTTTTCAAAGTGTATTACTTATTTTAAATCAGCACAAAAAGGAAAATGTATCACTTATTTTGAATCGGAGGGAGTATGTAGTATGTTTTGAAAATTGTAACGTCTCTAAGTGTATATATGGATGTATTATAATTGATTATTATTTTTGCTGGTTAAAAAAAATTATAAATTGATTATATTTATTTAAAAAATTATTCTAAATTTATGTATTATTATTTTTTCTCTTGTATATAGAGAGTCAAATAAACATGAATTTAAAGAAATAGGTAAATATGTAATTATTCGTTTTGGTTTCAATATATCGGTGGTAGGTGGCTATACGAGGGTGATGGCAATGCCGAAGCTCTTGTGTAGTTACTTTTGTTTGTTGTTCAAAAAAAAGAAAAAGAAATAGGTAAATACATTTTATTAGGGTAAAATATGAAACTACTTTTGTACTCTTAGCTTTTTCTTATCTTGATACGGTCATTAGAATCATAATGCAATTAAGAATGTTGTTTTCAGATCATGTAAAAATCATTTTTGGGATACTAGCATGGTACCCGCGCAATGCGGCGGCGGGTACCATGGCGCGAGAATACCCTGTAATAATATTTTATGGCGATCATTTTTTGCTTAGTTACACTTTGTTTTTCTAACAATAAATTTACAAATGCGTGAAATCTGTATTGACATGTATTCCTTCTATGAATTGCAATTTTCTATTCCGTAGGAAAGTAAATTTGGTGTTTGCATCAATAACTAAATGTGTAAATTCACCTCCATTATTTTTCAATGCCTAATTAAACTATAAATTCGATCTTCACTAATTTTTATTGATTGTTTCCGTTCATATTGAGTTCTATGGATTCCAACACTATCTTTCGGTGTGAACCTAGCATTGTAGTTGATTTCATGTTAAATGCATTTGTAATGTTGTACTTGTATAAGTGTGTTTCGGGAATGACAACACTTCTACAAGCTAACTTTGGATCAAGATTTCCACTTATTCAAGGGTCATCTTTCATCTTTCTTGCTCATGTGCTTGCAATAATAACAACCGACCCTATTAGGTCATTTAGTTGACCTGGTAGACCCATTAAGGAAAGTTAGACCTAGGTAAACTCGACCCTGTAAGTCTTGTATGTTCAGGCCGGGTCAGCCCAATTAATAATCCATTGAACTGCAGGTGGCTGCTGGTAGGCTAAGCATAATTTGTAGACCCTTGAGTTAAAATTGATGAATTAGAACAAAATATGTAGTATAAGATGGGAAAGTGGTATTATATCTGAGTGGCCAAGGATAATCAGAGAATTCGATTAAAAGAAAAATAATACAATACACAAAAGTTTCAGATATTCCTATACCATCAAAATAAAATTTTATTATCATCGTTAATGCAAATCCAGGGGTTGTATACAACCTATGATCCAAAACAGCAATCCAAAATATAATGGAGATTGTAAGAAATCGAAGTAAAATAACTATTGCAAAGAGCATGTTATAGGTAATTACTTCAACGGATTTTATTATTGTAAAGGATATGACAACCACACACTATTTTAAAAGTAAGATTAATGATGTTTAAAAGTAAAAAGTAAGGGTATAAGGGTTATTTTACGTTATAAAGTAGGTAGTTAGTGGGTGTGGAACCCACTATTTTTTACCAAATAAGGTAAAATTTTAAAGTGTATCACTTATTTTGAATCACACAAGTATGGAAAGTGTATGTAATTAACTCATTCAAAATTGACTCATAACATTTCGATTTCCTTCCCTTACCTAGGTTACACCTCCCTTAACCTAGGTTACTACTCGCCTTGGCGAACCGACTAATCTCAGTGTGATCACCCATTTTGCGGTAGCCGGGAGTCAACGCGAGTGAACATAATTTAATTGTAAACAATGCCGTATTTTTTATATATACCTGCATAGCTCCATCCTTTATATTGAGGAAATCATTCAAGCCAATTAAATAGAAATTGAAGTGAATCCTCAGCTACACCACAGTAACGTAAATTAAGAGCAGTTCATTAGCATCTTAAAGATACACACAAGCACAAAGGTACATAAGGTGTTAATCTGGTAACAAACCTACATATGAATATGAATGTTCATTCATTTTTTGTTTGGATAATGTGTCTTGAAAAAGCAAATAAAACTTCATGTATTTGGGATTTAGAGCTTGTTTAATGCAAATCAAGAGCTAAAGGAGAAAAAAACTCATTTGACCACTTTGTTTCTCCACCTCATCAAGTTCTTCGTGCCCCTGCAAAACCAAATTCTAAAATTTAATTCATCTTATGAAACTTTAACAACGTTACTCTAGATTACTATATGATTCAAATTTTAGAACTACAAAAATTTGCAATTTTTAGAATTCAGACACCGACCTCTTGAAATTATTGCAAAAAACAAACACTACACAAAGAGGGAAAAACAAACCTCATCAATCTTACGTTTCTACGGAACCCAGGTCAAGTCATCAAGCCTTCTATTAAATGTAATAATTAAACAGATATCACAAGTAAATAAAAAAACCCTAACTAAAAGAAGTCGGTTAAAATTGAGTGTCAATAGATACCTTAATTGAATCGGTGGACATGAATTGAATCCCTAGAGTACCAGACGCATCTCTTCCTTGATATGAAAAGGCAAGATAGTTTTGGAGCAATAAAGACGACTCTTCAATTCATGGCTTCTGGTGAGTTGGAACATAATGTGCACACCGTTTAATTGGAGGGTTATGCATTGGGAACTCCCAGCCCTTTCCCCTTCCAAGGGACGTGTGACATGGAAGGAAACGTTTGACATGCCCTACAAAAATTAATTGAAAGATTCATATTGGATAAAATATGATTACGAAGCGTGGGACTTTGTAGTGCAGCTGGTTGGTGCTCTTGTTTATTACACGCATGTCTAAGGTTCGAAACCTCTCAAACTCAAAATTTTTAAAACGCAATTTAAAACAAAAATGGAAAGTATTTGGCTGAATTTGTAGAGATGACGAGCTATGGGTTGAAAAAATTATTTGTCATAAACTTTCTACTCATGTTCTTCATTTCCTCTAATGACATTTGTCCGTTGATTTCACGTAAGTTAACCAAGTCTTTCTTCAATATTTAACATTCGGTCTTTTGAAAGTTTATTACTCGTATAACTTATATCATTCCAGTTGATGACATTCCAAGATGAATAGTTTATTACTTTCCACATGCCAACCAAACATGTTCAAATCTATTCTTTATTAATGAAGTTTTCCATTCCTTAGTTTATTACTGCATACCAAACATGGCCATGGTTTATCATTGGGACTACAGAAATACAAATTAAAAATGTATTTACCTTCCCCTGGAAAAATACCATTTGGCGGGTCATTTTGGCGCTCTAATTTTAGGCCTAAAAAATATTGCAAGCTGGAGGGAAGACAAGAATGTCAAATTGCATTATTACATTTTATTTTTTGGTCTTGACTTTTGGATAAATCTCGAGCAAATAGTTGAGCTCCATCTTCTTGTGGGTTATCTTACAAGCAGAATTTATTATACTAACAAATTATGATTAATTAACTATCTGAACATAGTATATGAAACAAAAAATGTAACTTAGATACCTTTTTATATATGTTTAAAGCCGGGCATGTTAAATTCGAATATTTAGCGTAACTGCGAGGGCGGAACTAGTAAAAAGAGAAGCATATGTTAAATTTTAATCATACAAGTTAATATCGTGTTCTACGAGTGAAAGTATAAGAAAGTATTCATACAATTTAGCTAAGTTACTACAAGATATTAGGCCTTAATAAATACCGTTTTTCTAACTGTGTTTAATCTCATGATGACCACCTACTTTGCTGGTAGTCCAGAGTCAACACGAGTAAACCTATGTGACCACAAGAGGGTATTTTTTTGCTCCTAGTTAATAACCTTGAGATCTTCTGGTAATTTTACCTTTTTTAGAAATCAAGCCTTAAACCTTAATATCTACTATACAATAACAAACTCAACTCGGTTTAACATATTATTATTATTAATCAACTATATATAAACTATATATTATGACATAAAGAACTACTTTAGGCCCTAAGTTGGTGTATTCAATCAGGTTACACCATATATGTAAACTGTAGTTATAAACATTAACTAGTACTTCCTCCGTTTTAAAATAATTGACACATTTGGGGTTGCACATTTTTTGAGATAAAATATCTTAATGAATGTTAAATTATATTAAATTGAAAAGTTAGTGGAGGTTGAGTCCCACAAACTTTGATTAAAGTGTGTTTAATGATGTTTAAAAGTAAAAGTAAGGGTATATGTGTCATTTTACTTTATTAAATGAGATAGTTAGTGGGTGTGAACCCTACTACTTTTTATCAAATAAGAAATTTTTTCAAATATTATCTCACTTATTTTGAAACACCCCAAAATGAAAAGTGTAGCACTTATTTTCAAACGGAGGAAGTATATTTTCTACAACCCAATTTAGACTTTTTCAATGGCTAATTAGTTATAAATAGGGCTAAATTGTAGCCCATAGCCCAAAACAAACGAGTTATTCAGCTTCACGTCAGTTCTATAACATCTGGCCTACTAATTTGAGTTCAAAAGCCCATATATGAAAGCAAACTGAGAGGATGGAAATTGGTACCAAAATCAACCAACTTATCAAAAAATATAAATAAAAGTCAGGAAAAAATACAAAAGAAAGGAGAATCGAAAGAGACGTTAGTGTACAGTAGCGTTGGTTAGTTGATTTTTTCATGTGCAAGTGTAAATGTTGTTGAGTCACATTAATGTGCCCATATCTACAGAAAAAAAATAAAATAAAAATAAGAGTATTCTTATTAGAATAGGCTTTACCGGATGGTTGAACTTTGCTCGTGATATTCGTGGACTAACCGATCCCGTGACTATTTTCAAATTTTCTCCTTGTCATTTGATAAATATTTACTTTGTGAATGATCAAATCCGTAATCTATAAAAAAATCATTTATAAGGTCTTACCATTAGTTCATGTTAGACCACTTAAATCAACATTCATATAATTTGGTGGACGACATCGATTACCAACCACGCCAAAATTTATTGGATACTTTATAAATTTTGCATAATTAATTAAGTTTAAACTTAGATTTAAAAGAATAGTATGATTTTAAAAAATATATGATTATATTCTCGTTAGAATGGATTTTCTTGAAGTGTGATATCTAACTGTTTCGTTGACTATTTTTTAATACTCCCTTTGTCATCTATTAATATTTACCTAAGAAATAATCAAACGAGGTTTAAAAAATAATTCGTAAATCTTTACTACTGGGTAATAACAAAATAATTATTTAAATATATCATGATAAATATCCTAAAATTATATGGAGAATAAAAGGTTAAAATAAATAGAAGCTATATATCATTAATCGAATAAACTATAGTCTCATTTAAAGTTTCTATGACTTTGCTCTTTTTCAATCACTTAAATAGCTTATTTATTTCAGTCTCAAAAATTAAAATCACACCTTAACACAATCTTTTACAGTTTTTTTTTTTTACTTACAATCGCCAGTTATTATTAATTATGATTATTCAACATTATTATTCCCACTAAAAATAAAACTTAAAATTATCCACAATTTCATATTATACAAGACTTTAGAGGGAAAACTTGGAAGAAGATAGTGACCAAAATCCTCAAAATACAAATGGCGTTGGAGAGAAAGCTGGGAGCGCCATTGGATGAGTCGAGTTCCTGCAATTTACATCAAAATAAGTAAATGTGACAATTATGAATAAAAACACATTAAAATAAATAAAATTATAAACAATTTTTATGTTTATTAATAATTGATCAATTTTGTGAACTTTGTTATTAATTGCTTATTTATTGATAAAAGATTTGTTGATACAAATATACAATGACCGCCTCAGAATTTAAAGCCCATATATAATTTATCAAAAAAAGCCCTTAGAAATTCTAAGTTAGAATTGGTAAATTTTAAAGTTATAACTAAAATTTCTAATTTTGTATTTAATCTCATAATCGGTTACATATGTATAAATCTAATCAAAAATTTGCACCAATGATGGAAATGGTAAAAACATATTTGACCTTGCTTTTTACTATTACAAGATATTTCTTTTTTTTTTCTGAAATGGTAAAACATATTACAAAATGGGCCAACAATATAACTATATTGTTAGATCATTCCCAATGACTAGATCAGTTGAGGGCATGACTGTACTGGCGGAAGATCAACAATTGGCATGCCTAGATCAGTTGTCTCGCCAGTTTTGATTCCGTAAGTTGGGAGACGGGAGGGAGGGGTGAGTTAGTTTGGGTAGGTGGAGTCAAAGGGGTATTTTGTGTGTGTGTATTTTGTAATGGTACGTCCCAAGAAATTTAAGGGTTGAGGTATTGTTGGCATTAGTACATCAGTTTAATGTCGGTTGGAGGGTGATCTGACATTACGTTGATTTGCCAAAACTAATAGTATGAGTCTTAACAACCATTGGAGTGGTCTTACCAGTTAACCAATCATCGTATTTTCACTACCAATCACAACAATATCCCTTCATTTTATCAACAATAACATGTTTTTAACATATTTTGCTATGACTTAAAATTTTTAGAATAATTAAATTCATGTATATGGTTCGGATTAAACTAATCTAATCAAAATAAATGTTAAGCATACATAATGTTAAATTTACCTATAATCAGAGCCATAAGAATCTGATCTATTTTTCCCCGCCAATTTTCTTTTGATTAACGGTTTTTTCTCAGATCTGCAGCGAGTCACTGATTCATCGGTCTGTCTTCTGACTTCCAAAACGACACCGTCTTCTGCAATCGCAGTTAACGCCGGCCTCCAGTGCTTTGTGGCGTTACCTTGCCTCATATGCCGCCGCTGCCGCTTACTCGGGCCCTCGACGGCGGCGATAGTCTCTACCGCCGTTCTACCACCACCGAAACAAGAAACCAGCTCCGGGAAGAAAAGCTTCATACACACAATTCAATTTTGTAGTTGCAAATACTGTAGAACACGAGCTTTGTGTGAATCTCTTTAATGGCGGATGTGAAACGAACTGCCTCACTCTTCATATATTTGCCATAATTGCTTCGTCCAGAACTATAATTATTAAATACAGACTAGCCTCGTAATGTATACTTGTACTTTACACATAACATTGTGTACATACAAAGAAGAAGTTGAAAAAGACATAGTAAAACCGGTTTTGGAATCTCTTTATCAACTTTTTTAAGATCATGTTTTGCCCTTGGCAAACAGCCTAAGACTATACGGTACGGGATCACGCCCAACCGAGCGTGGGGATGAGGTGGCCTAGCCACGCCGTGGCCATGGAGACGAACACCGCCCCCCCCCCCCCCAAAACAGTGTGAGGGGTTGGCGTGGTGGAACTGTGGGAGGAAGCACGGCGGAGAACGGGCGTGGTTGCAAGCAAATAGCCGTTGAACGGCTATATTTTTAGCCGTTGGGGATTTTTTTAAAAAAAAAAATTAATTAATTAATTTAATTTATTTATTTCCTATATAAACACACTACCAAAACACTACTAAAACACTACCAAAACACTACCAAAACACACCACAACTCTACCAAAATACCCCAGCTCACAAATAATGAATTATCTTGGTTCATCATCTGACGACGATGACGCGTTTATGCTAACAATATACTCAGAACTCCTGATGATATATCCTCCGATGAAAGTGGCACATTGTCAAAAACGCGGTCCGTTCATATGACCTTGAAAGATTAAGATATATTTTGTATGCATGTGTTATAATGCATAATACGGTTGTCGAAGATACTGGTCGGATGATTTCTCCATATGTGTCGGACGGTCCCCGACATGCTTTGTATGTACCGGGAAGTGCAGAATATTTGCACAGGGTTGTCGACATTCGAGACGGAACAACACACGAACGACTTCGACAGGACTTGGCGGACCATCTCTAGAACAACGTACATGCCGACGATGAAGACGCCGACGATGAAGACGATGAAGAGTAATAATTTATTTTAATTATTGTAATTTTTAATTTCTAGTATTTTAATGTTTAATTTCTAGTATTGTCATTTTAATTTTATTTAATGTAATGTAATTTTAAATTATATAAAATATTATTTGTGTGAAAAATAAATGGAAATGAAATGATGAGTTGGAAAATAAAATGGTGTGGTGTGGTGTGGTGGGTATTTCCACCAAATGATGTGGTGTGGTGGTGGTGTGGTGTATGAGGTGGCGATGATGTGGCGGAAAAGGGCACCACCACATGTGGTGCCCATACCCGCTAGCCTAAACAACATATTAATTTGAGTAAATTACACGGGACGTCATGATATACCACTAATTATAATCCCAGTTCTTAAATTTCATTTAATACATTAGATATCTTTGGTGTATATACTTTGTTACACCCAAGGTCCCTGCTGCCCTTATATTTTTTTAAATGATCAAATTACCCATTTTGTGAGTGTAATAGGTGATAAACCACAGGGACCATCGGTGAAAGTTTACTCTATTAATTGATTTTTTTTTCTTACATGGGACGTCATGGTATACTACTAATTATAATCTCAGTTCTTAAATTTCATTTAATACATTGGATATCTTTGGTGTATATACTTTGTTACACCCAAGGTCCCTGCTGCCCTTATATTTTTTTAAATGATCAAATTACCCATTTTGTGAGTGTGATATGTGATAAACCACAGGGACCGTCGGTGAAAGTTTACTATATTAATAGATTTTTTTTTCTTTTTTGTATCTCTTTTATCCACATTCTTCCACCATATTCAGACTCACCACTCATCTCTGCCTCTTTGAATTCAAACCTCAACTAATAACCATTATCGCTCTTTTATCCATATTCTTCCACCATATTCAGAATCACCATCCACCTCTATCTCTTTGAATTCAAATCCCAATCAATAACCATTGTCGTCGCGCCACCAAACCCTCTGAAAAGTCGATCCATTCCCAAACCCTACTTCTGGTTGTCTTCTCCAATTTTTCCATCGTCAGTGACATTCTATTGACCTGAATTGATTAAGACAACTGATGCACGTCGCCAAAGGAGTTGATGTTTTGCGCAAGCATGTCGATAGAATGTCCTCATCGACGGAACAACTGGAAAAGGCAACAAAAGGCAGGGGTTGAGGATGGATCGACTTTTCAGGGAGTTCGATGGCGCGATGATAATGGTTATTGATTGATGTTTGAGTTCAAAGAGAGGGGTGATGGTTGAGTCTGAATATGGATAAAATAGAAAAAATTAAAAAATAATAATTAATAGAGTAAAATTTCACAGATAATCCTTGTGGTTTCTCACTTATTACATTCACAGTCATTCATCTTCACTTTATTACAAAAAGCTAAAAGGGTATTTTGGTCATTTAAAAAAAATTAAGGGCATCAGAGACCTTGGGTGTAACAAAATGTATATACAAGCGACGTCCAATGTAATAAACGAAGTTCAACGATGAGGTTGTAATTAGTGGTATAACACATGGACCTTAATTTACTCTATTAATTTCTATGGTTTTGCTAAATGTTTTTAAAAAAATTACTATATTCATTAAAAATTTGTACTTTCACAAATGGAGAGTTAATACTTGAAATACAATGGGTAAAGGTGATTATTATTGATTTATATACAATTTCTTAATACACGTATTAACATCTTAACTATAATATTTAGAGATATCATTATCATTTTTCTAACTTCGGTTTTACGTGACTTTTTGTGAATTTAGCATTTCCAATTCTCCTATATAATATTACTAGCTTCAAAGCCCGCCCGGATGGGTGGGCTAGCTTCGGGATATAGAATGCATATAACAATGAGAAAAACATAGGAAATTATATAGTTAATTATTTGCATGCAAACTATTGACATAGGAATGTATGCAATTAGAAATGCAAATATAGGTGGTTGACTTTTACATTCTAAACCAATTAAAAGTTAATCAACAAAATACTGACTTTCAAAGTCCCATTTGTACTAATAGTTATTCAAAATGGTGTTTGTTTTATAGTCAAACCGATTCATACTTAAAAAAAATAGTTAAAATTGATAAATTCAAAACTGTATAACTATATTAGATCCAGTTTGACTTTTAAAAGTCAAACAATTATATAAAATTCTCAAAATCGTTAAGTTTTAAAGTCAAACTGACGGATACTTATAAAAACCAATTAGGGTGTACCTGTAAATACAAAATTCAGCAAGTAAAAACCACTGAAAGTTTCAAAATTGGTTGCAACTCTAAATTTAATGAAAAGCAACTTACATAACCTTTAATGCATATCTGAATAAAAAGTCAAATTTGACCAAATGATATTAACTTTTCATTTACCTGTTAATTTTAAGTTAAACTGCTGATACTTTAATAATAAATTTATATAATTAAACTTAATAAATTCAAAAAAGTGTTAACTGAATTATGATCAGGTTTGACTAGTTAGTCAAACTTAAAAAAAAATCTCAATATGGTTTCAGTTTCGCAATTGACAGTCAAACCACTCCAGTATTTGTTTCCTGTTTATAAAGTAATTAACACATTGGAGCAGTAAAACAATCATTTAAGATGGCCTTTAATAAACCATCATTCTTTCTGTAAAGAACATCATTTGATGACCAAAATGGGACACAAAAAGTTATTCTATGTTTATATTTCCGTGACTTAATTTTTAAGTTTCCGTACCAATATTAAAAAACAATAAAAAAGAATAACAATTTATGTGCCCTTACGTAATCACAAAGCAGGCTAGCTTCCTCTTCCGTGTTATCAAACCACGTATGTGATTTGTGTTCTTGCACTCCATTCATATTGTTAATCGTCAATAAAAAGTTACAAAAAAAAAAATCACTAAGTTATTGATATTAGAATTAAGCAAGTAGTTAGCCAAAGATCCAAATTACATGTTTCTCTTGTTCCTTGTTTACAGCAAGTTGCTTTGAACTCTCTAACCAGTAACCACAGCCCTAATAAGAACCATGGGTGTGTCCATATCATTAACTACCTCTAGAAATGTCTCGCTGAGGTCAGCAACACCTAACTATCATGTGAATCATACGCTTAAATGACATCTGGAAACAAATCATTGGCATATTTTGCTAATATTTTCCTCGTTAAGTCAGCAAGGTCAAGAAACATGCAGATAAATACATAAAAATTCTAAAAAAACTTTTCTTTTTCTAAGTAATTAATGCATTAAATATGACTGTAGAACTATATTATACACAATATTAATCTAACTTTATTTAATAAAGCGATACAACATGAACTTGTATTTGACCCGATAAAGATAAAACATGACACAAATCGACCCATTTATATGTGAACGGGTCAAAATTACTAAAAAAACATGAATGTTTCACTTGTAACTGTAAGTGTTGCTTCCAGATAATTCATTAGCACCTTGGTTAAAATTGTACCTCTTTTGAACATATACGATCTTAGGTCTCATGATATTAAGAAAGCTTATACGAACATTCATTGAGGATGAAAGCCCTGTAACAATTTAACAATTCATTTAATAATCATGCAGATGTGCACATTGAATTGATTTTTGTAGAATTTAGAGAAATTTAGGTTAAAGAGCTATTAGACAATAACTGCCACTTACAAGTGCTTCAGTTGCTGGAGTAGTAGCCTGGAAAAACACATTGGTTACCTCCATTAGCTTGTTCTGGCATGTCAAGGAGTAACTTAAGTCCCATTTCAGCAAATGCAGAAAAAGAGCAATACATGGATTTGATCAAACAAAAAAATGGGTCCATACAAGAGCTACATAAATTCACAATATGGGTTAAAGAAAGTATATCAATTTGATCAAACAAAAAAATGGGTCCATAAAAATACCTTCTCAAACGAATTTAAAGCATGAACTACAAAAATCAAGATATGGGTTAAAACTAAATTCTTGCAAACAATTAACAATTTCGCATAAATAAATTCATGAATTCCTAAGTATCAAAGTTAAAATTTGCACACCTCCAATTGGAAATTAACAACCTTGAGTTGGCAGATGATTCGAAGAGAAGTCGACATTTAAATAGGCGAATTAAAATCTATGGAATCAAGATGAAGAATAGACTCCGAATTGACGGAAAGCGGGATTTATCTGGACATGAAAGTGTGCGGGACTGGACCACCCATCTGGCAAGGGCAAGATAACCTGTCATCGGAAGAGTCCGACAGGAGGCGTGGGTTGGAGGAGCAATTAGGACATGCTATCGTGCACCTTTAGCTTGAAAGTTGAAACGTATGCAACGTACCAAGGTCGTATAATTCTTACTCCCAGTCCCATTTGGGCATTCTTGTTGAAGCTACTTTCTAATAAGAAACTCAAGATATATCACATGTATTGTGATATTTCAAATACGAGTATTAGGGATGGATTCAATCGATTTTTTTTTCTTCAAAAATGTGTCTCTTTTTTCAAAAACTTCCACAAATGATGTTTTTTTTTTTTACTTTTAAAAATAATGTTTTAGGACTCTAAGAGTATGGAATTATGCTGAAATATGACTCCCGGAGTCCGGAAATCACCTTTGGTTGTACCTGGGCGCAGAGAAAGTACACAGAAGGCACATAATAGTACACAAAAGGTGCAGAAAGTACACAAAAAGTACGAGGTACAAGTGATTTCCGGACTCCGGGAGTCCTATTTCAGCATAATTCCGGACTCCTAGAGTCCTAAAACATTATTTTTGAAAGTCAGAAAAAAAGAGCATCATTTGTGAAAGTTTTTGAAAAAATAGACGCATTTTTGAAAAAAATTCGATTTAATCAACCATAATACTGATGATTATATTTCTCGACTCTGTGATCTCAAACTACTATAACCAGAAAAAATAGAAAGAGGCAGTTCTGTTCGAGCATGACCATTCATTTCTTTCAGCATCGATCGAGAGGCTCATAAGTATTTTCTCCCTAATTAAAAGGAGGTGCGTATCCCATCTTGACGACTTAAGTCGTCAACAAGAAATTCCACTCATTTATATCTTAATCATAAGCTAGTGTTAGAGAAAATATGTATGATCCGAATAAAAAAACCTGTAATATATAATTAAGTTGGTTATATAATATATACGAAGTATGAAGTGAGATCGGGTGAAGACTCAAATTTTGGTGAGGACTGTAAGGACAATTATCAACCAATTATTTTTAAAAATTAGGATCAATTTCACAAGTTTGGATCATTGTCATCCTCATAAAGATCCTAAAATTATGACAATGATCCATTTTATTAAAAATGATTGGTTGAGAATTGACCGTCCTCACTAATTTTTAAGTCTTCACCGGATTCTAACCCTACGAGGTATAATAAGGGGAAAAAAATAATAAGCAAAACTAAATGATACTTGTTTTCAAGGTTTGCTTCAATAAAAAAAATTATGAAGTTATTCGAACAGCTCAGTGAACTTCATTAACATTTTATAACTTCAGATAAATTTAGAAAGTGGTTTCATTAAATTAATACAATGTGTGAATAAATTGACTGTGTTAAAATATAAAGACTCTAATACGAAATTAATTTACTTAACAGATTTAACATGTATGGTACTATGCTTACATACTTTGAGCAATTGGAGTGGATCAAATTTTCCTAATCTTTGCCAAATCAATTATCCATCTTTCCCCAACTCACTTGCAACGTTTCCTACCACCAGTTACCACTTTATAAAAAAATTTCAACCAATTAAAAGCAACACAATATCTTTTTTTGTTTAAAAATGTTGTTGCCAATTCGGGGAAGAAAATGGCAGGGGCAAGGGACACGGAGTGGGAACCTCGAAGCTGGTCCACTCAAGATTGTTATTTCATTCAAAATTTGGGACCATATATGGACCATTCTGGGTGATGCTTGACCCATGGTTATCAATAGTGATATGACCTAAAATGCGACCAATAGAATTTGGCCCTCTTATTATGGGAATCTATAAAACAAATAAATGAAATTGAAGAGGTGATAGTTTTGCCAAACATGTTCTTATTTAATAAATCGATCGGAAATCCATGTGACAGGTTTGGATTACGTAAGAAAATGCTACTATTTGTTTTAAAGACATCTAATATACTCCTATTTGTCAATAACAGAACTTCAATCTAGAAAATGCTATGAAATAATATTTGTTATAATAATGTAAAAAATGTTATATTTTAGACTAGGATTTCTCACCAGAAATATTATAACAAATTTTGTTACCTTTTAAAATTTTACATAAGAAAAGACAGACGGAAATTCATGTGAAAGTTATTGTTTTTTTGTGAGTTATTATTTTTCGATGGGTTACACACATAACATTTATAAAAAACATTTAGTATTGTTTGGTATTAAATTTTTTTAATTCATCCTCATACAAATCATATGATTAACATGTACAATCCACTAATTTACTTTAATAATCTCATAATTTGATTTGAACATTTGTATCTCTCAAGTTATAACTTTTTCCAATGATTTCCACCAATTATTTCAACCATTGGTTATCCATGGGAAATCTGTGGCAAACATAACTTCTCCCCACAAGATCGTGCATGAGAGATCGAATAATGTTTCCTCAGAATCACTAGGTAAATCCTTGGAAAACGGATTCAAAATTTAAAATTTGCTTCCGTGGGTAGTCGTTAAAAATCCGTCTACAAGTCCCCACGAAAATTTTCTTCTATTTACATGTTTATGATAATTAATCACATGTTAACAAATATAATTACATAGCATGTGTGCGTGTATGATATCGATATATGTTTATATCGTAGTGAGAGAAAGTGAGATGCGCTTGTAGCGAATGCCCTGCTCCTGAGGGAATTGCTGAAGTATGCACACCATAGAAGGTGGCAACAATGGGTCTTCGTCACCATCAACACATGATATTAAATATGGGCCCTTAATGGTTTCCTTTTTTTCACCAAAAGTTTGGACTTACTTATTATGTTTTAGTATAGTTTTTTCTAATCCATATAAAAGGATATGATTTACTAGTGGTAAGTAATTTCAAATGATTTACAAGAAGAGAAGTGGGATCGGTGTGGACTCGTGAGGACACCTCAAAAAAATTTCAAAAAGTTCTAGGAAAAAAATATATAACCCCCCATGATTATTATTACATTTGACAAAAAAAAAATTTAAAATAAAATAAAATATGATCTACTTTTTCTTGTGGATCATAATAATGATGCATATTTTTTTTTGGATCATTTTTGATTTTTTTTTTTAAATTAGGATCTTATAGGCTGCGATTTTTATGTTTAAAAAAAAACTTTTATACATCATTTTTAGAGTTTTTTTTGAGTCTTCGCAGTCCTCACTGCATCCGGACCCAACAAGAAGTTATGTGTTCAATCTTCACCGAGTAAATACTTACCAGACGGCCATAGCTAGGAAGATTCGGAAATGACCATGTCAATGGTTAGGTCTTGTATATCATGAGCAAAGTTTAGCTACCTTGGCCAATAATAAATGGGAAAACCCTTTTTAAATAAAAAAATAAAAGGACATGATGGTATCGTTGGGCTACAACCTTGACGCTTGATTTGGCTAGTTGATGGTTGTTAGGAACGTTTAAGGGTTGATTACAAATGTTATTGTTACTCAAAAGCAGTGGAGTGTCTACATTCATAGTAGGTAGGCCAAATAGCAAATTGACAATTGACTACAAAGTAATATTATGAAGAATAATTTAACTTTAATCGCAAAAATATTAAAAGCGAAGAAAAAGGAAAGAAAGCAACCTAAGTTACAAACTTACAATCAATACGTTTCCAAAATGGTAATTGTTTCCCAAAGTATAACATAGTTTAGGGATTTCATGAATATGACCAAAATATTTTCGAAATCCATTGTTTTAAAAGTATGGCATCCTAACAGAGTAACATCATGATGAGTGTGAGTCTCAAAACACGGCATACAAATCTTACTCTTAATCATCTGAAAAACATATTTAAAATGATCAACAAATATGCTCAATGAATTCAAATGTTTATACTCAAAGGTTAAATGTTGCCAAAAAAAAATAATAATAATAAAAAGAGTAAATTACTGTTTTTGTCCCTGTGGTTTACCCGATTCTGCGTTTTTGTCCCTATATTTTTTTTCTGTTTTTTTGTCCCTGAACTATGCCAAATTCCCTTTTTTTGTCCTTCCGTCCAAAATTCTCTGTTAAGTAACGAGAAATGCTAAAAAAGTGAGGGTATTTTCGTCTTTTAACGTTTCTTTTTTTTTATTTTTCTTTTTTCTCTCTTTCTTTTTTCATCTTCTTCCTCTTTCATCCCTTTCCCTAAAAAAAACCCTAAAAGCAAATTTTCAAATTAAAAAAGAAATAGTTTGATTATTCCTTTTTAGCTGGGAATAATGATGATGCGAGCCTCCCTTGTGTATGAGAGATGAAATTTGATTATTTGATGATGCGAACCTCCATTCCTTTTCTGCGATTTTGTTCAAATGGGTAGTTTGATTATTCCTTTTCTCCATCTTCTCCCCAATTTGACCTGCAACATACACTATCTTCAAAAATCATAAATCTTCAAAGCCTAGCACTAGATCTCGTTTTTTTTCTTCAAGATCTGACTGATGTTTCTTTCACTAGATCTCGTTTTCTCTATCTACTTCAATCTCGGTACTGTAAAAAACTTGTGTTTACCCCAATTTGAAGAACCCTAACTTGAAGAACCCTAATTTCGTTGAAGACGGTGGGGGTACGAGGTCAAGGACAGTGGAAGAAAGAGGTACGCGGTCGATTTTATTCAGTATACGAGGTGGAGTCATGTGAAGAAGAAGCAGCTCGGCTGCCGCCGCCGCCGGCCACCGCCGATCGCAGCAAACTTCCGATACCGGTGTTGTTGTTTACGGAAATGATGACGTCATAACTGAACCGGACGGCAACAGAAACGGAGAAGGTTCGTGGTCTAATTTGTTACCGGAGCTAATATGAGAGATAATCAAGCGAGTTGAAGCGAGCGAGTGGAGAATGATTAACGAGCCACTAACTTTTGTTTTTTTTATTTCTGAATTTTTTGATCTGTAATTTAGGTTTTGATTGAGGTTTATTTGGGTGTTCATGTGGATGAAGAGATGTGTTCTTGGTGATGATTTAGAGAAGAAAGAAATTTTGAAAGTACAATTTTTAATGCGGATGGTACAACTAAATCGGTAAAAGGACAGGAATACCCTCACATGTTTGGCATGTGAGGTTACTTAACAGAGAATTTTGGACGGAAGGACAAAAAAACGGAATTTGGCATAGTTCAGGGATAAAAAAACAGAAAAAAAGTATATATAGGGACAAAAACGCAGAATCAGGTAAACCACAGGGACAAAAACAGTAATTTACTCTAATAAAAAAACATTTGCGACTATTGTATACTATATTTTTGTTTGTTGAAACTTGAAATCTCTCATAAATTAGCTAAGTGTACGAGCTAATATGCCGACCACAAAGCCTATAACCAATCCACGACTGCATCAAGTAGTTACCTCATACGCTCTAATATGTAATATACACTATCCATTTTGAAACAATATTTGCGGTTAGTGCAACTAATATAACCGAAGTGGAGGATATACTAACCCCAATAGTACTATCCGTATATTTAGTAGCAAGTCACAATTAGCTAGTGGTTATAATATATGCAAGCAAGATGTTACTTCATAATAAATGCAAGCAAGATGGCTTTTATGCACTACAATATATAAACTTAGGTTCGCATAAGAATTTGTTATCATGTTTCCAATCATTATATAAAAACAGTTACAGTATATATTTTCCACTCTAGTTATAAAACAATTAAAATAAGTAGTAAATAGGGTGAGTCCGGTGCATGGGGTGGTTCTAATCGTATCAACTGATGATAATAAATCTATTTTAGATAAAAATTTGTAATAATATACTCCCTCCGTCCCTTAATAAAGTTCCCATTTCACCTTCAAGTTTTGTCCCTAAATAAAGTTCTCATTTCTCAAACTTAAGGGACCCACTTAATATAATAATATTATTACCAATACTTTCACCACTAACTATCTCTTAAAACACTTTCTCTCTCCAATCAAAACTTATATTTTATTCAAAAGTAATACCAAATACCCCACCACTAACCATCTCCTAAAATGTTGTGCCCAACACAAATGGGAACTTTATTTAGGGACGGAGGGAGTACAACATATATACATACTAACATACATGTGCGTAGGAGGAAAGCTAACATATATACGTACCGAAAAATCAGATAGATATATGAAAAAAACAATAATTGTTTTGGATAAAAAAAAAGTACACACTACCAACTTCATAAACTAAATTAACTTTTCTCTTTACTTTCAATTTTTTATATATATATATATATATATATATATATATATATATATATATATATATATATATATATATATATATATATATATATATATATATATATATATATATATATAAACTAGCTACATAGCCAGCCCGCATGGGCGGGCATGCTTCGAGAAATAAAAAGGAAAATACAAAAAAATAACTTAAGAAATGTATATAGTAATCTATTATTGAAATCATACTAAACATGTTTTAATACATATCACAAATGATACACAAAATTTAGAGACGAAATAAAACTTCTTATATACGACATTTGTTGTTGAGTTAGTGTAATTGTCATCTTTGTAGCAACAAATGTGATATGTATTAAAAACATGTATAGCATCATTTCAATAATAGATTACTATATACAAGTCTTAAGGTTTTTTTTTTTTTTTTTTTTGTATTTTCCTTTATATTTCGCGAAGCGTACCCGTCCATTTGGGCGGGTTGTGAAGCTAATTGATTTATATAGAGAGAGGTTATACAATATTCCTTGATTTGTGTTAAGTTTTTAAGGTAATATCCTTTGCTATTGAATTTTAAATTCTGTTAAAAATCTCAAAAGATTTTATTAATATTCAAATATTAACAAATATTTTGGATTTACTAAAATTTTAAAATTTGAATAAAAGATATAAATGAGTTTTACATTGTTAAAAGGAAAGGATAATTAACAGACTTTTCAAAACCGTTACCAAAATTTTTAATATTTACAAACATTCCGGATTTATATGAAATTTTCTTAAAATCGTATAATTTTTTTCATAAACGCTTTTCAATAGCATTTTTTTTTTGACGAATTATAGTGACATGTCAAAGGTTTTATGTTTTGGACATAAATGTATAGGTATTTATAAAAACATAAATCGTAAGTTTCTAATTTTCAATAGCATAATTTAGTTTCTCACCACAAAATATTTTTGACGAGAATTACTGTATCTAAATTCTTTTGGACGAATTATATTAAGTAGTCAAAGGTAAATGGTATTTTTGTTTAAATATATTCCTTTTTTAAAAGTTCCTAAATTTATGGTAGGAGTATGTTGACTCGTTATTGGAAGATTACTTCCCTGTGAAATATGCATATGTTTAACTGCTAACCTAAAATGAACGGAATTGGCTGAGTAATTGGTTGACCAATGGTATAATTCCACGTGGCATATTGGGCCAATGGTAGAGCTTCAAAATGATGAATTGTCATGTAAAAATCAAATGTAGGCTCATATATAGGAGAAGATTGGTGCATGATGGTGATTCGCCTAGTTTAAGAAACAAATACAAAGGTTGTAGCGGAGTTTGTGGTGGTTGGTTTCACCGGCCATCCATATTTTTGGGAGGAGATAACCTCTCACACACACAAAAATGAAAATGTGTGAGCTGTTAATACCGTTGGGATTTGGGGCAGGGATGGAAAATTAAAAGAATACCATAAATAATTTATGTACTCAATTACTATATTACCCCTCCGTGTCATTTTTTTAGACTTCTAAATTTTCACTTTATTACTATTATGCCACAACTAATCTAAGCCATCCATCTCAAGATCTAAAAGCCAAAAGTGGTTCTCGCAGTTCTCGTAAAAATATAGGTTCTGCCCAAAATCCAGCATGACGTTTAAAACCCGTTTTGTAACCCGACATCAACCCGTGTAATCCCGAGGCACCCGACAGCCCCGGAAACCAAAATTATCACATAAAGTTAAATTCAGAAATAATCTACTCGTTTCTTTGAAAACTTTCCGATTGGGAAACCAAGAACCCTACGGGTTCGGTTTTCCTTCTCTGTTACTAAAAATGATTTTTAAATAATGATAACGATAAAACCCGACACAATCAATTCTCAATCTCGGGTAAAAACTAAATAACTCGAAACTATAAAAGAAAAGGGTTAGGATTTATACCCTACGAACCAAATCGTACCGAAACTCAAATACTGAAACGCCAAAACCGAATTCACAATCAAATGGCCTTCACCTGCTTGTCACGTTGAGGACTCCAAAATCACAAACAAAAGACACCATCATTAAATAAAAAAAAGGGGAATTAACTAAACAACTTGGCCACCGCCTCTTGGCCATGAGTTACCATCGAGAATTAATATCTAGGTCACGTGCTCATCCTTTTATGCCACTGTCATCTACTATTTTATTTTTCTTTGAGTCCGCCAATTTCCCTTAACATCTGACCACGGCTTGGTCTACAATGCCTCACGCACGAAAGAGTTGCTGAATCTTTACTTCGGCCGAATCAAGAGTCGATAAGGGGATGGGGGTTTTAGGGAATTAGGCGTTACTTAGGTTTAGGGTATAAAGAAAGTTAATTAGCCAAGCCCACCACTCGAAAACACAATTTCGAATAATTCATAATAAATTCTCACATTTTTAACAATCTCTTACCATCTCATTATATTCTCATAGGAATAGTTTCTCGATTTAAAAGTTACCCGTATAAACTCTCTAGCCAATTATATGAACATATATGCTAATAACAATTATAAACAATACATAAGAAAATTTTCTCTTAGTAATTCCCTTAATTTACCCTTACTCAACTCCACTTGGAGAAAACTCGTCCCCGAGTTTGGAAGTGATACTCAAAATCTCATATTTTATACTCATAGAACATGTTATGAACACTCGATAATTAAACTCTTATGCACAGATGTGAGTCAGTCCAAACGTATACTCTTTACGCCTCCCTCACACCCCTACTCATTAACTTTTTATCACTTTATAGAAATCATAATTTATTTATTGCCCATAATTAATGTTAGCTTTCTCATTAACTTCTCATAGATTCTCACATTAGGTTTTCTCAATTATAACTCTTCTCTATCATTGTCTCATTAACAATTAGTCATTTTATGATTCCTCATAAGTCAACTTATTACATATACTAGCATCACAACTCTTTATTTCGCGTTACACATTCACGATTATTTCTTGTTCAAATATGTGTTTAAATCCTCATTTTGGTTTCTCATAACGTGTTTGGTATTATCATTACCATATAACAATTTTTGTCGTTAATAAAATTCTCATTAAATTCATAGTGAATAATTCTCGTAAATTTTCTTTTGCCACTTAACACCTTAATTTACTCATATTGGGTTCCCCATCTCGTTCAGTTAGTGATGTCTCAATATTTACAACTTCCATTAACTTTATAAATTTTCATCTCTTGCTCAATTAATAGTCCTCATTTATTTCGTATATTCGATGTTTTATCCCATCAGTTACATAAATGTAAAATTAACTCTATAAATTTTCGCATAAAATTTCTCAATTCACAAATCTTTTACTCATTTTGCATTACCCATCATGACTTCCTTAATTTGTTTACTCATAGTTTCTCTTTTACTCAATTTAATGATTATGCATAATTAAAATCTCTCTATTTAATTCATTCGAGATAATTTCCCAATCGTTCTTGCTTTATAAATTTTCTCGTAAATTCAATGACTTCTCAATTATACGAATTAAATTATTCTTAATCATTCTTAATCATTCTTACTAAATTATTATCTTAAGCTTTTGACCAATTAATATTACTCAATTTAACAAATTATCATTACTGATTCTCACTCATTTTGGTTTAATTAGTTTTCACTTGATTTGTTTGGATAACTCTTTGTCAACTTAAATTAATAATATCTTATTTAATTACTTATTATTTCCTCTTAAATCTCAATTTAGTGATTTTCTCAATTACTCAATTTAATTTAATACACTTCTCACTTGTTTTGAATTGATAACTCCTTATTGACTCGAATTGATAATCTTTTATTAAATTTATTTCTTCTATTTCTCGTGTATAACGTAATTGTTATATATATATATATATAAGAATGGGGGGTTTTAATAATACTTAGATGCTTGACAAATGGTTTCCTTGAATCCTTTTCAAAACATAGGCACGAGTCATGTGCGTATAATAATAGGGGCCCTCTATTATTATCTGCACCTACCCCTGTCATGGTTTCGAGCCAGTTTCAAAGATTCCACGATCTCCCATCCTCATACCATCCACATAACAAGTAGTTCACATCAATAAATATAGTATATACATCTAAATAAAGTCGCACAATCCACGCTCATCTTGAGTCAATTCTTTTTTATTCTCTTAGTAATCAATGTCACTCGCGACGTTTTTAATAAACTAAATAACTCATAAATAAGTACTAGAGGCATAAGGTCATCATGTCAATATAACCACATAGCACAACCCAAGTGCATAACAACTCAAAATCAAATCTCAAGTACACAGATCATTCACAACAACAAGCTCAACTCAATCAATCACAGTTCATGACATATAGCACGTAATCATGAATCAAATGTAAGTGCAAGTTTAGAGTGCGATTACCCACCTCGAATAGAAGTATGCTCTTAAATATCCTTACCACCAAAGAGCGTCTCTAATCAGGTCTTAGAAGGTCCTACATAGTACAAGGAAGCTCGGATTAGAATTTGACTCGAATGTAGTTTCAGCAGAAACTTAACAGCACTCAGCACTCTCACGGGAAAGACCATAACTCCCAAACCATTCAATTGATCTGTCCCAAATTTTTTATTACAGAAACTAGACTCAGAATACAACAAAACACACTCAAGTGGCATCTTCCCAAAAACGGACTCTAAGGGCCTCAAAACAGGCTCACAAAACAATATAGCTGCAAAGCGAAATATCTTGCGACAATTTATGAAAACAGGGATATCTTTTAAACCGTAAATCAGATTTACGATCCGTCAGCGGCACCGGAAAGAAAACTCAGAAAACTAGATACCAGCGTGGGCCAAAAATCTAGAAATGTATTTTAAGTATGGTAAAAACGGACTCAAAGTCAGATTACAGTTTCTGCCCAAAATCCAGCATGACGTTTAAAACCCGTTTTGTAACCCGACATCAACCCGTGTAATCCCGAGGCACCCGACAGCCCCGGAAACCAAAATTATCACATAAAGTTAAATTTAGAAATAATCTACTCGTTTCTTTGAAAACTTTCCGATTGGGAAACCAAGAACCCTACGGGTTCGGTTTTCCTTCTCTGTTACTAAAAATGATTTTTAAATAATGATAACGATAAAACCCGACACAATCAATTCTCAATCTCGGGTAAAAACTAAATAACTCGAAACTATAAAAGAAAAGGGTTAGGATTTATACCCTACGAACCAAATCGTACTGAAACTCAAATACTGAAACGCCAAAACCGAATTCACAATCAAATGGCCTTCACCTGCTTGTCACGTTGAGGACTCCAAAATCACAAACAAAAGACACCATCATTAAATAAAAAAAAGGGGAATTAACTAAACAACTTGGCCACCGCCTCTTGGCCATGAGTTACCATCGAGAATTAATATCTAGGTCACATGCTCATCCTTTTATGCCACCGTCATCTACTATTTTATTTTTCTTTGAGTCCGCCAATTTCCCTTAACATCTGACCATTGCTTGGTCTACAATGCCTCACGCACGAAAGAGTTGCTGAATCTTTACTTCGGCCGAATCAAGAGTCGATAAGGGAAATGGAGTTTTAGGGAATTAGGGGTTACTTAGGTTTAGGGTATAAAGAAAGTTAATTAGCCAAGCCCACCACTCGAAACGAATTATTAAATTCTTATGATTAACTAACCGGTTCAAACTCGAGACGAATTATTTAATTATATTATAAAACGTCTACTAACTATTTATTAACAGTTTAACTAAAAACTTTGCGACTAATTTTATTAATTAATTTAGTTGACACAGCTCTTGCTTTACGAGCCGTATTAAACCCGAGATGACTCACGAATAATTAACATCTAAAACTCTTGGGACATATAATTTAATTATAAACGTCAAATAAAAACGAACCGTCTAACTACAGGTCGTCCAAATAATATATAATTAATTATAAATAATTAAATGTGATTAAAATAATATTATTTAATTAATACGAATTTCAGGGCGTTACACCACCGTTAGTCCTTTCTGATCAAGACCCTGCTCTTCGAACGGCGATATTAATAACATTACCAGAGTCACGTCACAGGCTGTGTATGTGGCACATAACACAAAAACTACCGGGAAAGGTAACTATACACGTTACCAAGTTACATTTATGTTTATAGTATTACGTTTTACATTCAGGGTTAAGTGCATGTATGTTTTCATGTTAGAACGTTTTGTATAGTACCTGAAGGTTTACAAGATGATCCTGTTTTGTTGATGTCTTCACCGCATCTTTCTCTCTTTCGTCCACTACGTGTTGTGCCTGTCACGATTAAACACCAATGTTTTGCATAAACAACCATAGGTGCTTGTATAAACACCAATGTTTCGCATCTTTCTCTCTATTATGTTTCAAATTTAGGGTTAGGTGCATGTATGTTTTCATGTTAGAACGTTTTGTAATTATTCTTTTGTTATGTAGGTTTTGGGAGAGTTAGACAAAGATTCAAAATTCAGGAAGGATTTCCACAAACTCATTTGGAATGTCTATATAGAACCCGATGTGTTTGAAGAAAGATGGGCTGATCTGATTAGTCGATACAAATTAAATCGTAATAAATGGTTAGCTGACATGTATGCAATTAGGGATAGGTGGATACCTGCATATTTTTAAGATGTTCCAATATGTGGATTAATGAAGACTACGTCGCGGTCTGAGAGTTCTAATGCTTTTTTCCAACAGTTCTCCCACAATGGCAACACGTTTCTCCAGTTCATGTGGTGTTTTGAAGTTGCGATGGAGAACAACGATATACACAACGCATTATGGATCATTCTTCAAGTGTATCAAAGCGAGCCTTTCTAACAAATTTACCAATTGAGCAACATGCTATGGAGGTATATTCGCATACCATTTTTTGCCAGGTTCAAAAAGAAATATTAAAAGGCTTACTTGTATGTAAACAAAGCATTCCTGTCATTGCTGACGTACGATGTTCAGACTTACACAGTCATTCAAGAGGACAAGGATCATAAGATTGTTGTAACGATCGAGGTAACTATTTCATTTAATTATTTATTACAATCCAACGTATTTGCATTGATGTTCTATAAAGAAATTCTTAAACCTTGTCATGTTTTATTTTCAGGTTGTTTTTAGTAAATGTAATGGTACCGCCGTGACATGTTCTTGTGGCCATTATAATCGACACGGTTTTGCTTTGTCGCCACATAATATTCTAGAGAACGATGTGCATAAGATTCCAGTTGCTTATATTAATCCGAGGTGGACTAAAAATCCACTACCTGCTCATTTGAGCGAAGCTAGACACAGGTATGGACCGTGCATTGAGGAAACAGACAAAGTATCGACTGATTGTTGGGATGCTTTTGAGGAGTGTGTAAGTTTAATTGGTAATGATGTTGAGCAGTTAAATGAATTATTATCTGCTATAAATCAATGGAAGATATACTTTAAAGCAAAGAATCCACCTTCAAAAGTTAGTCGAACAAAGGAACAACTTTATTCTGATTTGTTGGGTGTTAGAGAACCTGAGTCAATTCAAGTAAGGAATCCTCGAAAATCAAGTAATTAGGGTTCGAAAGAATCAAGAGTGCTGCTGAAATTAGTAAAAGCAAAAGTAAACCGAAAACGTCTCGAAAAAGACCATTTAAAGCTCGTGAGCGTGGTAACTGCGGACAGTTAGGTCACTACAGGACGACATGTGTAAACCCGAAAAAGGTGAATATCAAGGAGGTTCGGGCAGTGGATGAAGATGATGTGGTTCAAGAGGATGTGGTTGAAGACGAATATGATGACACAATAGACGATGATGTGGAGGTCGATTCGACCGAAGGCTTTAGTGACTTTGATGAGTAACTACAAATTCACACATTATTTTTAATTTTTCTGTTTTTTTTATTTTGTTTTAGAACTGGGTATTGTGTTTGCATTTATGTTTAATGACTTGTTTTTTACTTGTTACTGAATTAAGGTTTGTGTTTGAAGTTAGACTCCTAAATTTATAGCTCAACATAAGTAAAAGTCGTTTCATCGTATTGTAACAATGTTTTTGATGTACATACATATGTGTATCCATAAGCACCCCTGCAGTTACATACATGAAAATCAGGAGTATATATTTAATAACAAACATTTGAAGAAAAAAAAATTCATGGATTAGCAACATATATGTACTCAGAAACAAATATGTAAGCAGAAACCAACCGGTATTCCCTACAAGTTTCCAACCACACATGTAATAAACACACATGTAATCAGGAACCAACCGGTATTCCCTACAATTTTCCAACCAGAAACATACATGCAATTACAAAATACTTTTATAAACTTTTACCTCAACATCTGGTGGTATTTCCAACTCATCTTCCGCTTCTTCTGATCCAACCAACTCACATTTTCCGATCCCTCCACTTATAAGTTCTTCCATCTCCCTTTCACCAAGGAGTGTTGAAGACCATACTGAAGTCGGTGGTTTTTTATTTCCTACATTAACCGCATTACATTTGCATCTATCAACATACAACATCTGTTTCAAAAATCATAATTGATTAGTAAAGTAAATAACATGTTACACATATGCAAATATGGAATTAGTTCAAAAAACATATGTGCAGATCAAATTATCTAAGAACATATGAGCAAATGAAGTCCACATAAAATATGTTACACTTATGCAACATCTTAAGTCAAACTCATTTTTTTCAAAACAACACCAATACGAATACTTACAGTTAAAAAAGTCAAAGGCCCCCTAAAATATGAGTTCCTCACACCTTTCTTCCAAGGATCCTTGCACGTTTTTAGAAGTCCCAAATATAACTGCACCAATTTATATTGGAAAAATCTATGCTTGGAGTTATGAAATTCAGAATACTGTGGTCACAAACACCCTTCATTTTTATGTTCCCCATAATCGAGCAAAATAAAACGATAAAATTTTGTTTGAAATTTAAATCGTTAGTGGTCGATCTTCTGATTTTCATTTTTACTTCTGCAGGGCTAATTTCTTTGCATAATTCGTATTGTTTCAACCAATTATTGATCATCTCTTCATCCCGTTTGGTATCCTGTTCTGTTATTTTTATTCCACTGTTCTTCAGACCTAACGTTTCGCCAATAACCTTCTTGGATATGTTAATGTGCCCTTTCTCAAGTTTTATCCACATGTTTTTCGGATTAAACTTATCAACAACATAGAGACCTAGCCTTGTTGGGATCCCGTCTACTTTGAAATTCAGTAGCCCCCCAAAACCCATATCTTCTAAACACGCCATTTGGCTAGGTTTTAAATGAGAAATAACCAGATACAAAGCTTTTGGGCTTGACCTTGTCTGGAAAACAACATTGTTATTTGTTGGTTGCTTGGTGTTTACCGTTGCTTTTGCTTTTCCCTTTGCTTTTGTTTTTTTTACTGACTTTGACCCTAAAAAACAATATTTTCAGATTTTAATTTGATACACGTTACCAAGTTACATTTATGTTTTTTTTTATTTTGAAAATAAAAGGTAGAACATATCGGCCCATATGAATAGTACCTGAAGGTTTAGAAGCTGATCCTGTTTTGTTGATGTCTTCACCGTCTCTTTCTCTCTTTCGTCCACTACGTGTTGTGCCTGTCACGATTAAACACCAATGTTTTGCATAAACAACCATAGGTTTGCATACTTAATCATAAATCTCTTTTTTTTTCAATTTTTTTAATAAAAAAACCTGAAATTGCTTGTTGTGCCTGTCACGATTAAACACCAATGTCACGATTAAACACCAATGTTTTCAAAAAAAAAATTCTAAAAAACCTTAAATTGCATTTATGTAATCGACTGTCGCCTGGGTACATACAACATCAGTGTTCATGTAGAAACCAACCCGATTTCAATTCATGCAAAACCCCATTAGAATATCAACATTCAATCTCTTAATTTTTGATTTCATTACCGATACCCTTGTTTTTGGTTTAAAAACCATTGAAATCAAACGATTAAAACGCTAATCGTTGCGTATGTATCAAACTGAAACAAAATTTTACCTGACATTGTTCTTCGATAATCGCCTTGATCGTCGTCTCCGTCTGAATCTCGAATATCAGTTTTCCTCTTCAAATATTTTCGATTTTGCCGATACTCTTCTTATATATGTTTCATCAAAGTAATCTTCACGAATTTTTTGATAATATCCCTTTCCAATTTAACCGGATTTTGGAGATTTTCTCTAAAACGTACGCCTAAACCCTCCTTTCAAAAACCCACGTTAATTTGGATAATGGGGTGTCATCGCGCTAATTAAGGACCAGCGGTTATTGTGTAACCATTTACCTTTTTTAAATGTTTATTTCTTAAACAATAAAAACGTAAATTTAAAAGGCAGATTACAAAATTACCCTTTTTATTTAATTAGAGAGTTCTCTATATAACTCACCCCTAACTATATATAACATTATATAGGTCCAAAGTTAGTGAAAAATCATTTATCACAAACTTTTCCAACAATATACTCTTGAGTTTGACTGCAAATCATAAGAACAACCAAAACATAATTGATTCATTTTATCACCGGGTTACCAAAGTCAACTTGTAAGTTGTAATGGGCTAAACTAGTTTAATGGGCCAAATCTCTCACAATATAGGCTACCATAAAAATTTCCGGGTGGGTCAGGACTCAGGACACACCCTACGGCCTATACACTTCACATAGCCATTACTTAAGAGTACGTTCTCAAAAATATTTATTAGGCCTTAATGATGTTCGTTGGTTGAAACTGACAAACGTCAGTCAATTAATACCATTGGCATGCATTCGCCGCTTTGCAATTTTCTTGCTTTTATTTGGTTTACCGACGAGATAGGGAAAGAAGGCTCTGCCTAAAGTTAAGGAAATTCAAAAGAATCTGTCATTTTGCTTAGAAATTAGAATGGTAAATTGTTCAAATGAAAATTGAATGATTATAAATTGATCACCGATAAAGTTGACACAGTTTATGAATGGTAGTAAAATTTATAAGTAGTTGTTATTAATCGTATTTAAGGTTTTATGAATTCCTAAGGAACAAATCTTAATCATTAGATTAAAAAATCCCTTAACCACCACCAATATCAAATCACATGTGATTCAATATCCAACCACCGCCGCCGCCGCCACCCGCCGCATATGTGATTGGATACGCAATCACATGTTATTGCAAGCAGCCGACGGTGGCGATGGGTTGCCGGTGGTGGAGACGGTGGCCAACAGAGGTTGGTGGTGGTGGTGGTGGTCGGCGGTGTTGAATTACATATGATTTAATACACATGGGGGTGGTGGTGGTGGTGGTGGTGGTTGACAGTGTGCAATCACATGTGATTTAATAGACATGAGGTGGTGGTGGTGTTGATGTGTTGAATCACATGTAATGTTGGTGGTGGTAATGATTTAAGGGTTGATTGATCAAAGGGCTAAGATTTATCCTTCGGAACTATGTAAAAATGATGGATCTACTTAAACGTTTCTTTAATATTTTATGCTTAAATAACTAAATCTGGATTAACTAAATATTTTGGAATCAGAAACGTTGCATTGTTTGGAAAAAAAAATATATAAAATGTCGCATGTTTCTTGGAAGGAAGAACGAACTCAACATACGCCATCTTTATTGAACGATAATATAAGTATATAACTGAATAATTAGAATCTAGACACGAACTTTTCTTTTGGACGTATGTATTTGTTAACGAAAAACAAAATGTCCACACGTAGCATAAATACCCTTTCATCATTGATAATAATATATTCTTCATCTTGCAGACATGCAAGATGCCAAGATACGAAGTATATAATATAACTAGTTTTAAAACATATGTATTACATTGTTTTGTAGGTGTATTCGAATTTAAGTTAGTTATATCCATTTCATTTCACATTAGATATCAAATTATTCAACAAACTTTTACTAAATGTTTTCTTTATCTTTATATATGTATCAAATCAACAAAGTACAAACGACATATGACAAAAGGGTTTATGGAGGTTGAAATGATCGGGATATAGCTAGTAATTTGTAGATAATATAAAGTGAATAGCAAATGAATTATTTTAAATTCCATTTACTTTTGATGGATTTCGAATCAGCAATACGTCGGAAACATGAGTGTCTTTGAAGAGGTACAGGGGCTGTGGCCGCACATAACGCACGTTTTGTAGGGGCCCAATTCTTATAAATATACCCTTATATACAATCTTAAAATTTTAAGCAAACTTAACAATTTAATAGAAAAAAGAATATAAAATTAAAATTTTTTATACTATAACTCTTGTATTTAGGTGGCCCATTTACGTCTAGTCGTACATGGACTTTAGAATTTCAAAGACGCTCGTCATCAGAAAATTCCAAGTATTATCTCCTAAGATGGAACCCATCTCATCATCAACAGATTCTTTCCATAAAAATGCATCAAGGTACATCATTGCTTCAGAGTAAAGTTCTAAAATATATAAGCGCGGCATGACGACATCATCAAACCTTAATACATGTGACCTTGCCAACGGGTAAGAGAAACTATGAGAAAACTGACAACCATCGGAAAGAGTCAAAGGAATATTCCGATCAAAAGTTTAGTGAGACATGACTGATATCGTTTATGATTTCACTCTCATAATGATAAAAGGACACATGCCAAACAACCGAACTAAAAATATATTCTCACGACTCCACAAATACAATCATAACGTACCCATAACATTTATGTGACACTGATATCATTTATGGCATTGCAACAAACTCTTTAATTGGTGACCACAAGATTCTTAATTTTGATTCAATTTTTGAAATTAAGATAAATCGACAACTACATATATAATCGTTATTTCTTCGTGAAGGGAAATTACCCAAACTTATCAAATGTAATCTAACGAGACGTAAGCATTTATAACCAAAATTTTATTAGGAGAAATATTATTTATACATTTATTTTGTGTATACTTCATATACCTACTAAGAAGGTGATACATAACCACAAGAAGTGTCATAGTGGTAAAAACTTACTCTTCATTGGAAAAATGTTTGGAGGTTCTAAGTTTGAATCTTAGGAGCAACAAAAATATACCCTTTGTGGTTACGGAATTTCACTCCCGCAAACTACGAGCTACTCGTAAAGTGGGTTCACGTCCTAGGATTAGTTGTCTGAGTTGGAAAACAAGTTAAAAGAAAGATGATGACACATGTCTCATTCCCATTTTCGGTTCGCGGGCCACAAAGATCCTAACCGATCCGGTTCGGTTGATGTACTGTACAAAAGCTTAGTTAAAACGCGTTACAAAACAAAACATATGGGAAATACAATAATATATTATTTTTAAGTCATACTTTATTATAATGACCAAACCCTTCAATGTTCAAACCACTCCCTTTTTCTCTCTATTTATACCTTTTAAACCCTTTAAGCACCAGAAGAAAAACACTACAATTTTTAGATTGTGCTCTAAAAATTAAATCACTAATTATGGGTACCATAAAAATTTTAACTGTTTGCTTCTTGTTCGCCGGAATCTTGTTTCTCCGACAAACCACCGCCAGATTGATTCACCTTTCTGGTAGAACAGAAATGGAGTCGTATATTTCCGATCCGCCTACATCATCTATTACCTCTATATATCCATCATCTTCTCTGGTTCCGTCAAGTGAGGTGGCGGAGGTGAACGGCGAGAGTGGTGGCCAGGAGGTTCATACGGAAAACCACCATCACTCCGATAAGTCCGTCGCCGGTGGTGGTGTGATCATCGGTGGTCTTGTCACGGCGGTTTTTGCAACGCTTTATTGCTACATCAGGGTTACACGTAAAAGAGATGATGAAAAGCATTAAAAGCTTTATATTATATTTGCTTTTCTTTTTTATTTCTTTTCTTTTTGTCGAGATTTTTATTTAAGTAAATATATGTCCCAAAAGATTTACTGTCACATTTACCATTTGATCAATATATGATATTAATGGTTTTTTCTAATTTGCTTAGTTGTTTTGTCTGTTTATCATGTCACTGGTTATCGGATATGTGACAATGCGAGAGAACTCATATTTGATTAATCAGACTATTACGTTAAACATACGTGCATATTTTGGATATGATAAAAAAAATTGATAGTTTAATACTTTTATAATTCAAAATTTGTTTCTGCGGATTTAAAAATTCGTTAGCACTAAGATGTGTAAAAAATTTAAAAGTAAAATTTTACACATTTAAACATTACACGATGTGTTTAACAATATTTTAAGAGTTAGAGAAAAATAAGGGATTTCATACTCCAATAATCCTCTATTACTCTCTTCAAATATGGAGTTATAAAGCCCTTTGAAAATAAAGTGAGGGGTTTTCCCTTTATCAATGAGCCCCATATTGCTTTGTAAGTGTAATTGTTAGTGAAATGTGGGTCTCACTAGTTTTAAAGGATTTTAAAAGGAAGAATAAAATGTATGATTTAAGTTGAGATTTTAGTTAGAAGGAGTGGTCACACCATTTATAAAGATAAAAAGTTTGGTTGGAGATGCTCTAAGTATTCTATACAATCCATGTAAAAAATATAATCTTAAAGGACAAATTACAATCATTTTTATTAATTACATGCTTTATACATGAACGAATATTTTTGACATTTGACTTCATTAATTATATTATTATTATTATTTATTTATGTTTTCGTTCAAAAAAAAAAAAAAAAACAACATTAAGTAATAGTCACTGATTGTATAATTGATCACATGTGATGTCTTTGTACAATCAAATGTGATTGTATACTTAATCATATATGATATTTTTGTATAATCACATGTGAAGTTTTTGTATAATCACTTGTGATACTTCTTTATATTCACGTGTAATTGTATATTCACAAAGGTTGAATTATCATTTACGTAACATTTTCAATGCTATTAATATCTTATGTATCAAATATACAATCACTTGTGACTATCACATAATTTTATTTATTAGAAAAAAAAATGGAAAAAAAAATTGTGGATTAAAATTTATGTGATTAATCCAAAGGTTGATAGTCTCTTAGGATTTTGATTAAAATTTGGACTAGATAGAACAATTCTTCAATAGTTATACCTACAACTTATTGGTTGACGATCAATTTAGATAGTCAAAATACATTTTAGTATCTTTAACTTGTTAATTTAGGTCCTCTACTACATTAATTTAGTACACTGATAAATTAATTTGTTCTTAAAATCTTTACGACATTTGCTTCTAATTTTAATATATTGAGATGAATTTATATTTTTAGTTCTTCAAAAGTTTAGAATAACATATTGCAATTTTAATAATTTAAAGTATTAAAGGATTTAATTAAATAAATTTAAGATACTAAAATGTATCTTCGCTATTTGAATATTAGTATGCTACAAATCCTTTAGTTATTTGCCATGATTTATAAAAGAGTAAATTACAGTTTTTATCCCTGTGGTTTGCCCGATTCTGTGTTTTTGTCCCTGTACTTTTTTTTTCTTTTTTTTTGTCCCTAAGGTATGCAAAATTCCATTTTTTTGTCCTTCCGTCCACCCTCCGTTTCTTTTTGGCCGTTAAACCTCTCACGTACTGAAAACGTGAGGGTATTTCAGTCTTTTTAAACCCTTCTTTCCCAACTTCCTACTTGTCCAATTTTCATCTTTCTTCTTCAATATTGTTCTTTCTTTCTTCCAAAATCAGACCAAGAAACAAATACCACACAAAATCAAAATCACAATAATGGAACAAACACACATCTCAGCTTCTTGGATGTAACCAATCATCACCGCCTCGAATAAGAACAAAATGGAATACTAGGGTTTTGAAGGACAAGAATCCGCCATTGAAGGACAAGAATCCGCCATTGAAGGACAAGCATCTGGTTTTGACGGACAAGAATCTGGTTTTGAAGGACATCACCACCTCGAATCAGATCATGTTAAGGCATCACCACCTCAAATTCCGCCATTGAAGCCCCTCAAAAAGGGTGAAGATGATGAAGATCTAGGTTTCTATTCAAAACCCTAAATAAAAACCTTAAAAACGGTGAAGATGATGAAGATCTAGGGTTCTTTGCAGATCCGTCTTTCAAATGTCGTTCTTCAAATCTAGGCTTTCGTTGAAGATCTGTCCTTCAACCATCGAGCACCTCCTTCAACCATCGAGCACCTCCTTCAACCATCGTTCTTCAATAGAATTTTTGATTTCACCATCGAGCACCTTTTGATTTCAACAGGTCTAATTTTTGATTTCACTATGGAGCAAAAAAATGTAGGTGTTGCAGATAGGGTGTTTGTAAAGATCAAAGAGGATGAAGAAGAAAGAGAATAAAGTTTGGGTACAATCATTAAAGCTTGGGGTACAAATGATTTAGTAAAAAGACTGAAATACCCTCACGCTTTCAGCACGTGAGGGGTTTAACGGCCAAAAAGAAACGGAGGGTGGACGGAAGGACAAAAAAATGGAATTTTGCATACCTCAAGGACAAAAAAACAGAAAAAAAAGTACAGAGATAAAAACGCAGAATCGGGCAAACCACATGGATAAAAACTGTAATTTACACTTTAAAAAAAAGTTTGATTTAGTTAGAATTTAATTATTACAACAAAATATGCGTGCGCGTGACCATGTGTGTGTTTGTATATGATGCATGTTGAAATGTGGAGGAATAAATTGTTTGTTCCTTAGAAGCCAATGCCATGTGAAAAGAATTATGCATTAAAATGAGTATAATTTTTATTTCGGGTCTTCGTTTTAGACGTTCAACGAGTTAAAAGTTAGCTGAGGACTACATGTTAGACTGTTAGTTGATAATTTTATGAAAATTAAGTTTTCTCCAAAATTTGTGTTCTTATGTTGAACATGTTTTGAAGGCCAAATTTATTGTATTTTATGAACCAATGTGATTTTAGATAAGATTATCTTATGTATTGTAATAATCAATAAAACCAGTTTATGTACTCATTTTTAAGTCGGTATATATATTGCGAAAGCTTATGATTTATGAACATTATACGGAATCTTGGATCTATGCGACTAATCTCGATTCCTTTATATGGCTTTTATAAAGCGAAAGATAGCCCCTTTTTTTATAACTACGTAAAATTTGCTTTCACATGGAGAATTTGTATTGTTTTCCCGAAACCATTTTCGGTGGGGTGATCCCCACTTGTGTTCATATGCAAAGTCATGAAGTTATCGATCTAGTAATTAAATCTACTAACAATATATTTCTGAATATCCAGAAAATCATGTATTATGTAAAATAATGAAAACTTTGTACTGATAATAGTATTGTTAAATTACTATAAATAGACTACAAAAATATATACAAAATAACACTGGACACTAAACTCGTATATACTATTGGGTTTGTGTCATACAATATGTATTATCTAATATACCCCCGTATAATGCATGCAAGTGAAGTTATTGAGGACGATCTCCAAAAGGCAAGCAAAGAGAAGTCTAGCAATAGAGGAAGAAAAGTCAGGCTAAGATCGAGCAATTGGGCCCATAAAAGGGTAGAATCCGTTACATGGGGCCGAAACATATTTGAAGTTGGACCAGACGACTAATAATGGGTGCATGACCAACGAACATGGAAAAAAGCAAGGTTGAGGTCTAAAACTGAGCCAAGGGTGTAGATCGAGCCTCAAATAGCCCAACCGAGCCAAAATTCAGGCAACGGTCAAGCAGCAAGACAGAGATTCAATCTAGAGTCAAGCCACTGGGCTAATAAGGGCCCAATAACACAATTGGCATTGATACAAATATCTAAACAACAAAGCCAGTGTCATGCATCGAATGAGCAAGACCCTGGAGTAGTTTTGGTAATGACACACACGATGGAACACGTAATGGTGCATAAACAAAAGCTTCAAAAAACACTAAAAACAACGACGGGTGGATCCAAAGTAGAATGCACAAAAGGCAATACTCGAGAGCCAGAACACAATTTTTAGCATAAAAACAAAAGCTGGCTGTCGCACTCTAATGGAAAGGGCGGCATGTGGAGGCTGCTTGGGCTTTGTTCAAGATTCAATCACCAAGGCACTAGTATCGGGAGTGAGATACCACTATGATGAGATCTGACTAACAATAGAGTTGTGCACTTTTACGGCCAAAAATTTGTGATTCAACTTGGGGTGTTTTCGAAGTCTAGAGACTTACTTATTAGTAATGGAAGTGAGATTCAAGAATTTACATGTGTACGTAGCTATGAACGAAAAGAAGTTTTAAATATAAGAAGATTAAAAAAAAAAAAAAAAAACAATGGCTAGGAAGCAGTAGTCGTTGAAAAAAGAGGCGATGATATAAACCCTATGTCAAAGAAACCTTAATTTGATACCATGTAAATTAATACTAGTACTAATTGTGTTATCTAATTACTATAAACAGATTATAAACCATATGCTCATATAACTTAACCTAGAAAATGACTACTGAGCCCGAATTAAAGAATATAGATAGACCAATCGCAATGTGTATTTTAATTGGATCTTATAATACAACATACCCAAACGGAGCTCTTGTTTAATACCAAGTAAACGTCTTTCTAAGAAAATTGTTAGAAATGAACTGATTCTGATAAATAAAATCTAAAATCAAAAGACAATATGACAAAAACATAATTTTAAAAGTTTAAAACATAATTATCACACTACAATTATCGATGGACTAATCTTGCACATAACCTAAAGTCAAGGGTCTACTACGCTAATTTAATCAAAACCTATATCAGCTAATTAGTCTAATTCCCACCTCTCACCGTCTCACTCTGTAATTTTCTCTGCAAAATCAACACCGAAATGGGTAAAGGAGTATTCTTCACCAGCGCCTCCATGTTTCTCGCAGTCATAATCACCGCCACCCTCCGCCACCATCACCACCACCACTCGAACACCACCCAATTCACCGATTTCACATCAAACGCTTCCCACTTACTCCGATCAAACGGATACAACTTCATCGCCACTTTCCTCCACATCTCGCCGGAGCTCTTCCTATCACCACCACAATCCACCATATTCGCCATCCCTGATGCCGCCATCAACAACCTCTCCATCCCGCCACACATGATGAAACACTTCCTTTCATACCACATTTCACCATCAAGATTAACCATCCAAGATTTGTTCAAGAAACCCCAGAAAACATGTTTACCAACTTTAATCCAACAACAGAAAATAACAATCACGAAAACCGACGATAAACGTAACGTTCTTGAAATCAATAACGTGTTGATTACCCACCCGGATTTGTTCCTTCACGAACAAGTAACAATTCATGGTCTCGCGGGCTCGTTGGCTTCATTCAACCATCATCAAGAAACCATAAACTTACCGGTCTGTATACCAGATATACAAAATCAAAACAATCGCTCTACAAACGGTTTTATCAGTAACAAAGATGAATGGAAAAGAATGATTAAATTCCTAACAAAATCCGGGTTTATGCAATTCGCAATAGGATTAAATTCAGTGACAGACGGAATTCTTAAAGATTTTCCAATTTTGGATTCTGTGACGATTTTTACACCACCAAATGTAGCTCTAATGGCTATGTCATCACCATTGGTGGATAGATTTATGAGGTTTCATATAGTTTCTCAGAGACATTCTATCGAACAGTTGGCAGGTTTGTCAGCAGGTGTTTCATTAAAGACACTTGTTAAGAGTAAAGTTGTTGAAATCACTGAAACTTCAAAAGTTTCTCAGATTGTGTTTATAAACGGAGTTGCGATTACTGCACCGGATTTGTTTGTGTCTAAGAATTTTGTTGCACATGGGATTGCTCGGCCTTTGAATATGGACGAGTTTTCTAGCATGTCAAGATAATAATGGTGTCTGTATTTTTATCCTTTTTCTTGTATTATAAACATTAGCAATGATTCTACAACAGATAACATGACAATCAAAAGCATAATTTACAGTAAACATACATCAAGAAAGAGCTTTAACTCTTCTAGTGATGATCATTGTCATTTTCGATCCCGTCAATGTTACATTTTCCGCTTGCAAAAAGTCTGATTTCCTAAACAATTTCATTACCTCATTCATACCACCATTTCCACAGACTTCCACACACACTACAATCACGCCTCCAATCCTAACAGTCCTCTCCAGCTCCTTAACATACCGTGACGGAAACAATGCCTGATCCAATTGTGCACTGAACCCTAGATTGAAAAACGAATCGAAAAAGGGCAAATTGTGGGGATCTGCTCTACTCACTAACGGCGGAGAATCAATCAATTCGACCCCGGTGACATCATGTAATCCGATCTGTTTTAGTGCCATAACGGCCTGACCACCGCCTGCGGAGAGAATTAATGCGTGTGTACGGTTAGAGATGTGCGTTAGGGTTTGGAGATGATGGAGGATTGATGTGAACGAATCGACGGATTTCCGCCAGGTGTTGGTGGACCAGAGACGGTGATTTTTGTGATCGATGGTGGTGATTGGCCGATGAGCGGCGTCGCAGGAGGATTTGGGGTGAGGTTTGTGGTTAGGGTTGCGTTGGGGGTCGACGCAGGTTTCTGGTGGTGTTTGGAAGAGGAAAACGAGGAGTAGAGTGAGTGTGGCGATAGTGATCGATAAGTATGAGATATTGTTTAAGAAGATTTGAATGTGATTCTCCATGGTTAGGGTTTCTTCTCAGATGAAGTGAAGAAGATGATGGTGACCTCCATTGTTCCACAAGAAATCATCACCCATCAGAAAGCAACTTTTTTAAGCTTTTACTCCGACTAGGATAAAACCCGCGCGATGCGGCGGGCTGCGAACTAAAAATTACTGGCGATTAAAAGTTCATTCGTAACATATTTTTAGAACGAATACAATACATAAGCATGAAAACTGTGTATAAAATAGAGGTAACCCGATAAACCTAATTAAGTATAAAATACAGGGACATGTCTATTTATGTGTGTTACTCATCATGTAAAACATGTCGATACACCACGTTTGTTGTGTAAACTCCGTCGAGATTAATTTTTTTTGCTGGAGTTACCAATACTTTTGTATTGTCACGTGAAATTCCTCTTGAAAGGGCAACGTAAAATTACCCATGCGAGAACACCGATTCCGGCAAATAAACACCGTCTTCCTTCAATTGTTTTTGAAATCTACTCATCAGTTTAACGTAAATAGAAGCTTGAATATTTCCTCCCTACAATAAAATGGATAATACATACGATTTGAATTAACAATTAAAACACTAAAGACAATCATTTTACGTAATGATCATTTATCGAATATGGTTAAGTGTAATACCTCTTCGTCAATTAACAGCATCTCAAGTGATATTATTTCATTCTTATTGTTGAAATTCGTGTGGGGCCACATTCGTAGAACCCTGACCTTGAGGTGAATTTTGTCCTTGAAATCATGAATGTTTCTTATAAAGTGCAATCCGATTGTTGACATGTTAAGAATACCTTACGCAAAAAGATTACAAAAGTCATACACAGTAGGAATAACATTTGTATCAAAAGTTTAGTTATTTCAAAATAAACAAGAGTTGTGGGTGATAAATAATACCGTTGGTTATGATGGTTTTCTCGATTTTTTTGTTGAAGGTTATGACGGGTTTTCTCGGTTTATGGTACCTACGTTTATATAGAATGGAGGTAATACGTAACCTATATAACAAATTAAATGAATATTAATGCAAAGATTTAATCGGTAGTTATAACATGAATGGAGGTAATACGTAACCAATGTAACAAATCAAATGAATATTAATGCAAAGATTTAATAGGTAGTTATAACATGAATGGAGGTAATACGTAACCTATATAAAAAATTAAATGAATATTAATGCAAAGATTTAATCGGTAGTTATAACATGAATAAAAAAACGTAAACGTTAAAATGAAGTCGGTAGTTAATGCAAAGATATAATCGGTAGTTATAAGCATGAAAAAACCGCTCGTTTGAAATGAAAACGTATAGAAAATTATGTCTTTATACCTAGTTATAGCATTGACTGACCGATACGGTTTTAAGAACTGTGATATACTGTTGTCAAAATATGTGTTGTTTACTTAATTAGCTATGAATAAAACGTAAAATTATATATATATATATATATATATATATATATATATATATATATATATATATATATATATATATATATATATATAACGCATATGATACTTGAATAAAACGTATGCTTTAAATGATTTAAATGTTAATCTACTATATAAAAAACGCATATCATACAAGAATAAAACGTATTCGTTATAAATGATTTAAATGTTAATCTACTATATAAAAAACGCACATCATACTTGAATAAAACGTATGACTTAAATGATTTAAATGTTAATCTACTATATAAAAAACGCATATCATACAAGAATAAAACGTATTCGTTATAAATGATTTAAATGCTAATCTACTATATAAAAACCGCATATCATACTTGAATAAAACGTATGACTTAAATGATTTAAATGTTAAAAGGTAAAACGTATGATTTTAATATATATGTACTTAAATAAGTCTTTATACCTAGTTATAGCATTGACTGATTTTTTCTGTTTTAATACTTGCTAAAAATGAATAAAAAAACGCATAGCGTATAATTAAGTCCGTATATTGGTATCCGAAATATCCATTGGTTACCATATATTATCTCTCACATTGTTAAGCATGAAAAAAACGTATGAGAGGGAAAAACGTATACATAAGTAACTCTTTATACATAGGTATTGTATTGACTGACCGTTTATGTTTTAAGACCTGCTAAAAATTAATAAAAACGTTTTACTAATAAAATTTAGTCTTTATAGTGGTATCCGAAATATCCATTTGTTACCATATCGTATATCTCACAGTTCGTAACGGTCGATTCCACAAACGAATTTACACGCTTTTACACGTTTTAATGACAACGTCTTTACTCGGTTTCCAAACGAATTTGCACGATATCATTTAATTGGTATTTAAGTGCTTTTCTATTTTTATCGGTTTATTTTTTCATTCATATTGTGTGAATTCGTTTTTTCTTCAGTCATTAAATATTATAATGAGTAAATTATGCAGAGATTGTTACCACTAATTTTAATATTCAATATTAGATTAGATTTCCATATTCATATACGTTTAATAAGGGAGGCTTCAATATGCAATTTAGTATGGTCAATATAAAATACAATCAAAATGAAATAAATTTATCAAAAACGAATGTTACTATGAATATTGGTACATAACTTATTTTGGTACATAAATCAATAAGTCAATATCAATTAAAAGGTATGTTTAGTAGGGGTAAAAAGCAATAAGTCAATATTTTTATTGGGTAAATCTAAATTGCCAGTATTAAAGACGTTTTTTTAAATTAGCATTATATACTAAAATTCCGTCCAAACATCGATTTTAATTGCATGTGGTTGATGTTGACGAAGTATCAATTTCGGAGAGTGATTCAATATAGGTGTTATTTTGTATATAATTTTTTTTTAAAAGATGTAATGACCATTTATTATGGTTTATAATTTAGGTAGAAATGGAGTACCATTTTAACTTCATTAACATACTTTTTCATGACTTTCCAGTTATTATGACACATTAAGATAATTCACACATCAAAATATATAATTTGTGTAGTTGCACTAAAACAATTCGTATAATAAAAACAATTATTGGGAAAGTGAGTAATTTATATAATTAAGACAAAGCATAATATAAAAGAAAAGCACCATTTGTGTAACAGGATCGGTAAGCATTTAAATACCAATTAATTATTGTTGTTCCATCCGGTGGGGTCTGTTTAAACGTTGTTTTGTGGGTAAGTCGAGAGACGCTTATTTCCATATAGGGTAGTTCTTAAACGTTTGAAATAACTTTTTGGTTGCGTGTCGGGTGGGACTTCGGGTTCTTCATCACATAAAACAACGGAATCATCATATTGTACTATCGGATGGATGCGTTGAAGTGCATATGCTTCTGGCATTTCCGGGTTGAACTCAATTTTTGTAACGTCAGTAGAAACAAGATATTTGACTGAAATGTAACCAAATCACAAAGATATATCAATATTTTTTTAAATAAAAAGTATGTTAGGTAAGTGGGTAGGCACAATGATTGGAAAGTAAAATAAATATCGAAAAAACTGGAATTAACCTGTTGGTGTTCTAATTAGTTTCACGCGAGCTGCGTACACTGTAATGTTTTCAGTAGCAGATCTCCCAATCATTGTGGATGTGGCTGCCAGTATATGATACAATATGATCTTGATCTGGTTGCCCCTGTCGGAGATTAAATTGTAAATGGGTTATTTCCTAAAACGTGGTGATCATGTGAATCACGTATAAATACTTACCGACAGTCATGCAACAGCATTGCACACGATATCCGACCGGATGTAAAAAAAGCAACCGTTCGACATGTTTCCAGCAACGTCTGTGACAGTGTTAGTAATTACGCCAAAACGTTAAATAATAATATTTTTAATTTTTAATGATAAAAATGTAACGTAGACGTACCAATCAACATTTGTCGGGTTGTTTGATCATGCAAGAGCCATGTCGGAGATCTGACCAACGGGTACTTGGGGAACCAGCCATCTTCTCCATTCGTAGTTTCGGCAAGCTCGGTTTTAGTGTTGAATATTATTGGGTGATTAAAGTCATGAAGAATATAATATGATTGTAAGTTTTAACGTCGTTTGTAGGTTGCACAACAACTCCATCGTAAGTTGATGAAGTATATATATATAGCTTAAAAAAACGTCAAATTAATAATGATTTCAATGAAAGATGGTATCTAATTTCGCTGGTATCAATGTTAAAAAACGTTCAGTCAAATTTTAAATGATTTAATTGTTAAAAAACGTATGGTTTTTTATGGTGTTAAAATTAAAAACGCTTTAAATAATTACCATTATGGATTCTTGTTTCTAAAAATAAGAGTAGCAAAAAAGTCTTATTTGTAAGTCAATGACGGTTTGCACATCATACTTGAAAAAAAAACGTATGCTTTAAATGATTTACCTGCTAAAAACGTGATGATTGTTTCAATGTTTAAATGATTTCAATGTTAAAAAACGGTAAGTCAAAGTTTAAATTATTTCAATGTTAAAAAACGTAAGTATTTTTTAAGGTGTTAATATTAAAAACGCTTTAAGTAGTTAATATTAAGGTTTATTGTTTCTAAAAATAAGAGTAGAAAAAAATCTTATTTGTAACGACTTTTAATTAGTTGTGTCCGGACCTTTAAAGCATAGCATCTTAGTGTTTCATTTTTATTTCAAAAATGTGATGTGGTTTAGTGGTAAGGTGAATAAAAAGGATTCTAGAGACCCAAGTTCGAAACCTGTTAAAAGCATATATTTTTTGCATTTAAGACGTGGGTTTAAGACCTGCCAATAATGGCAGGCCTGTTTTAAGACCTGCTAAAATTAGAAAATCATTCACACATTATAAATAGTATAGATAACATTAGAGCCCAAATGGTTAACCTTAGAGCATCTCCAATGATAGCTTTTTCTAAAGTTTATTACTATTAAAATAAGTCTTTGAAAGACTTTTTACCATTAAAATACCTAGCTTTTTGAAAAGCTTATTGCAAAGACTTAGGTTCTGTTTGGTTCGCAGAATGTTTCTGATGGAAATGGAATCCTTCAGGAATTTGAATCCAATTTCATACTCTGTTTGGTTAGCATGGAAGGGAATTGGAATCCAATTCAATATTCTGTTTGGTTGACATGAATTGGAATTGGAATCATATAAAATGACGAATTTACCCTTATTGCTTGTAGTGGTTGGTTAGTGGTGGTGGGTAGTTGTGGCGACGGTGGGTGGTGGTGCTGGTGGGTGGTTGTGGTGACATGAATTGGAATTGGAATCATATAAATTAGTAAGATCTCCAAAAAAATTATCAAATTATATATAGGGGGTATTTATAAACATTTGAGATAGATAAAGGTAAATTAGAAATATTGTAAAAGAAAAAGCTTTTGTAAAGGTTAACCATTAGAGATGCTATTTATGAAAAGGTTTTTGGTTAGTGGAATGTTGATGTGGCAAAAGTAATAAGTCTTTGTGAGATTAACCATTGGGGATGCTCTTACAAATACTCATTACTTTTGTCAAATCAAAATTCGATTAACAAAAAACATTTTCATAAATAGCATCTCCAATGGTTAATCTTTACAAAAAGCTATTTCTTTTACAATATTTCTAATTTACATTTATCTATCTCAAATGTTTATAAATAAATACCGTTTATATATAATTTCATAATTTTTTGTACATCTTACTAAATATAATATTTTTTAAAATGTCTTATACAAAAATATTATAATAATTGACATTAAATATTATACTTCCTCCGTATCAAAATAAGTGACACACTTTCTATTTTGGGGTGTATCAAAATAAGTGACACACTTTGAAAATTTTCCTTATTTGGTAAAAATAGTGGGACCCATACCCACTAACTATCCACTTTAATAAATTGAAATTACCCTTATACCCTTACTTTTACTTTTAAAACTCATTAATATCACTTTATTCAAGAAAAATGGGACCCATTTTCCACTAACTATGTACTTTAATCTATTTTAACCTCTACTTTAATCTTTTACCTCAAAAAATGTGTAAGCTAATTTGTGTCACTTATTTTGATACGGAGGAAGTATAATTTATTTATTAACGAATTTATATACTACCTCCGTATCAAAATAATTGATACACTTTCTATTTAGAGGTGGAAAAAAATAAGTGATACACTTCTAAAACTTAACTTATTTGGTAAAAAAAATAGAACTCTTTCTCCACTAACGATCTACTTTAATAAAATAAAATTACCCTTTTACCCTTACTTTTACTTTTAAACATCATTAATATCACTTTATTTAAAAGAAGTACGCTCATTCTACACTAACTATCCACTTTAATCTATCTTAAGCTATATTTTAATCTTTTGCCTCAAAAACCATGTTTTTTTAAATGTATCACTTATTTGGATACGTAGGTAGTATAAGATATCTAAGTTTTAAAATGAAATGTTATTAAACATAGGGACTAAAAAAGACAGAGATTGAAAGATGATTAAAAGGTTAGTAGAGAATAAGTCTTTGCAATAAACTTTTCAAAAAGCTAAGTATTCCAATGGTATAAAGTCTTTCAAAGACTTATTGTAATAGTAATAAGCTTTAGAAAAAACTACCATTGGAGATGCTCTTAAAGGTGACAACATGAGTTTTGGGTTGAGAACGTTGGTGGGTTAGTATTAGTCGAGTCAAATTCGACCTGTTTAAAATTTCGGATCATAAAAGAATTAAAATAGTTGGTAGCTGGACATACGAATTAATTTGTATAATACAAATTTTGATGCGTATATCATAATGTACAAGTATTTTTACTACTATTCAAACATATAATGTACAATTATGGTAGATAGATTAAAAAGTGTAGTGTAAAAATCACTACCTCATATTTATGCATAAACTAACTTAAACCCGACGTGATTTATAGATGAGTAGGATGAGTCGATTTGTTTTTGACCGAATATCATTTAAGTTCAATCAAACTTGCTTATTTGTTATTTTCATATTAAATTTACGTGGTTGTTGTAGAATTGTAGGTAGGGGTGTTCAAAATTAACCGAAAAAACGGGTATCCGAATAATATCCGATACCCGAAATCCGGATATCTGAAAATCTGGGTATCTGGAATCCGGGTACCCGGATTTCGGGTATCGGGTATGGGTAGTGTTTTTCTAAAAATCCGGATAATCGGGTACCCGGTACCCGAATTTTATTTTTCCAACTTTTTTTTATACTTCCTCCGATTCAAAATAAGTGACACACTTTGGGTTTCACGCTTTTTGAGACAAAAAATTATAATGATGAATAAATTAGATTAATTGGATGCTTAGTGGGGAATGAGTCTCACACCTTTTGAATAAAGTGAAGTTAATAATGATTAAAAGTAAAAAGTAAGGCTAAATGAGTCATTTCACTTTGTTAAAGTAGATATTTAGTGGGTTTGAGTCCCACTATTTTTTTACCAAATAAGATAATTTTTTAAAGTGTGTCACTTATTTTGAATCACCTAAAAAAGGAAAGTGTGTCAGTTATTTTGAATCGGAGGAAGTATATATATTTTGTATATTATTATTAGATATTAATTATCATTAGATATTGGCATATGCTGATATGCTTGGCCCCTTTTGTCAAATGCTCAAAATCTAAAACTCTATCTCAATTCTCACGTACAAAACATCTCATTCTCACCTCCGTCGTTGAACCATGATTTTGAATCATTGGATATTTTTAAAGATTTGCTCAGATTCATTACTAGTGACGATTTTTCTTTAAAGGAAAACATAACGTGATTTTTTAATAACAAATTTAGTAATAAAATTTAAGGAATTTAAATATATAAACAATGACGACTTCCATTTATGTTAATTTTTCTGATAAAAAATTTATATTTTTGGGTATCAGATACCCAGAAATTCAGATACGGGTATCGGGTACCTAAATGTACTATCCGAATTATCAGGTACCTGGTTTTTGGTTACCCGGAATTCTAGGTTCTAGTTTGGAACACTCCTACTTGTAGGTAGTGTCAAGAATTACCGCCTATAAATCACATGAGTTGTCAAACTTTAATTTTTTATGTTGTAACAGCATTATTTTGTTATTTGGTCTTGTATCTTTGACTTTTTTTTTTCTTTTACTAAGGATGCAAATGAATAAATCTCTTATTATTATTATTTTACTAATTTGGTTTGTGACTTTGTACTACAGGTTTACTACAAAAATATGCTTTTATATAACAAAACTTCATTCATCCAATAATGATACATTTCTATCAAACATTTAATTATAGTTCTAGAAAATAATTGTTCTGTCAAACTCTTAATTCTAGTTGTGGTTGGGTTGGACTGTTGTTCAACATCATATTTAACTTGTTTAAAGTGCAAAATTTTGACCAAATCAGCCAATTTTTCAGGTAAATATTATCTTCATTAAAAATCTTAAGATAATATGATAAGAGCACAATACCAAATTAGTGGTACCGACTTTTCCTGGGTCTCAAAACCAGGTATCGAGTGCCTTGGTTCAGTACGATACTAATTCAATTCTAGTATTCATTTGAGTTTGGTCATCATGCTACCCGTCTGGTAGCACTACCAGACTAATTGTACTGAGTTTTCCTAAGAATAAAAACACAATTCTAGGTACAGAACCAGTATATACTCATCCCTAGTACAATTTTAAAATTAGAAAAAAAACATTAGGTTACATATATTTAGGTCACGCAATTTTGTTTTATAAGATTTCAGTACATATTTTATTTTACATTCATTTTTATTATCGACATAACAATCTCACTCAACCAACCAACCAACCAACGGCAGTTAACATAGGCTTGCATCAAAATTGCGTAAACATCCCTTCAAAGTTCCGATTTGGTCTCCGCTGCAGACACCGCCGGTGGTTCTTCGCCACCAATACTCACCAACTTAGGCCCTTTTATCTGGTCAGGTGACAACTTTCCGATCGATATGATTAACACTCCGTCCTCAAGCTTCGCATTCACCTTATCCAGATCGAGATTCTCAGGTAACCTAAATTGTCTCCAGAACTTTCCATACGACCGTTCACGGCGGTGCCAGTGATCACCGCCGTTTTCCCCCTCCCTCTCTCTTTTCCGTTCACCGCTGACTCTCAAAACTCGATTATGTTCTACCTCAATCTTCAGTTCTTCCTTCTTCATCCCAGGGACATCCATCGTGATCACATGGCCATCACTTGTCTCCTTCCAATCAACTCTCGCCGGAGATACAATCACTTCGTCATCTCGCTCGATTCCGAATGGAATCTGCTCCAATTCTTTGAAAGGATTTGAAAACAGATCAGATCTAATGATATCGGACAATAAACTGCTTCCAATTGGATCAGGATGATCGATTAAAGATAACAGAGATCCGGCGCATTTTCCGGCGAAGAATAGATACAGCAATGCCAATAGTACCATCGTCCTCATGGTGGGAAGTGCAATTAGTGAACAGTTGTAGGTTGTAATGTTGATGATGCTTTATTGAATGTGTGATGTTATTGTGATTGTTCAATGGAGTTTGGGGTTTATATAGTTGAGATTATCGTTCAGTTTAATTCTTGAAAGTTCTGGGACTGAGTGAATCAAGAAATGGATAGAAGCTTCCATATGTATCTTCATGAAGATTCGAGAGTGACTCTGGAACATAATAATAGCGACTGTATTTTATTTTATTTTTATAATTTTCTGATAGGAGACTAGCAGGCCTCTTCTAAAAGTTCATTATTCCCTCTACTTCAATTTTGCCACTATCAGCATGAACTAAACGAATCAAATGAACACGAACTATGTTTATTCATGTTTGTTTGTTTACATTTAATCGAACGAACACGAACACTTAAATGAATGAATTTTTGTGTTTGTGTTCGTTGCTAAGAGATTAGTTTGTTCACGAACAATTGGTGAACACATCATTAAGAAGATAAACGAACGAACATATATGAACTGATACAAAATAATTATTATATGTAATCATTTTTATACGGTTGTTTGTGCTTATTTGTCCAAGTAAAACGATTTTAATATAGATACTTTATATTTAAAGTTATCGAACATAAACGAGTGAACATGCACAAACAAACATTAACGAATAGATTGTCGAACGTTCACAAACGTAAATGAACGAATGAGACTTATGTTCGTGTTTGTTCATTTAACTAAACGAACTCAAAATCTTGTTCTTGTTCGTTTTTTAACAAAGGAACGAACATAAACAAACTTTATGCCAAACGTTCACGTACAATTTATGAACATTCGATTCATTTACAGGCCTACCGATAATGACGTACATTGTATCAAAGAGAACAAACATATGAACTTGTATTAGTTATTTGGGTTCGGTTCGGACTTTTAGGTGCACCCGATATAATATACGGTTTTATGGTTCGGCTTTGGTTCACGATTTCTTATTCGGTTTCCACCGAATAACCGAACAATAACAGTGATGTTTGATTGCGATTATTTTGAGATGAAGCAGTGAGAATGATGGATGGTTCTTTAAATATGAGTTTGTTTGGTTTCCACCGAATTCGTGTAGATGTTTTATTAAGTTTTAATAATGTTAAATCATTCTCTTATTTGATTTTATAGATAAAAACCGACTCGAATACCCTGATTACTTATTTGGCTAGTTTATTTTGGTTTTAATTAATATGGTTTGAGTATTGGTTGATCATAAATCTATATCTATACTACTTTAAAATGCATATTGCACATTTCTAAAAGAGGAATGTCTGAATTTTAACCTTTCCGTTTTTAGCAATGTCCAAACCCACGTTAAAATTAAAATTCTAAAATTGTTGCAGCCAAGATTCGAACCCGGGTGGACAGGTACCCAGGCAAGAAGCTTACCACTAGGCTATAAGCAATTTGGTGACTATGTTTCGTAAACTTAATATACTAACGGTCCCTAAACGCGTTCGACTATATTAAATAAAAACGTATACCTAATTAATGACTTCCTTAATTTGATATTGATTACCATTTTTAAAGTTGTCGTAATTAATATTAATTCGGGTCAAATGGACATAATCAATTCGGTGTTTATTATCATTTTTACAAATTGCCATAATCAACTTTTTTTTTTTAAATGCCATAATTAATTCGGAATGTTTGACTAATTTTTTTATACATAATAATTGGTTATTCCTAAATTAGAGTCAAATTTGACTTTAATTGGGAGTTTTAAATATACCGGAAAAACTGCAAATTAAATGTGTTGAGCCATTCTTTATTTTTATTTATATATGTTTTCTTTGTGAGAAGCAATTAGTAGGCCATCTTTTGAGATTATTTGCATGGAGATGGTACTTTTGTCCAAATTGTTCAAAGACATCACTTTGCATCTCACTTGTAAAGAATGGTAGTTGTTGTATGGAAGAAAAAATTTATGCATTTGTGAAGTATGTATATGTTTCATATCATATCAAGTGTAAATGTTCCATCGTTATTAATAACTTATTGTTTTTTGGGAACCTTCTGTAGGATGGATTCTACTTGCAAAAAAAGATTGGTGGAGATAAAAGAAATGCAAGATTAAAATACAAGTAATTCATTTATTTTCAGCTCCACCAGACTTGAGTAAAATAAGAAATTGTTTTATCTGGTCGTCATTTTTGTTAGATGTGTTTATATTATGTTTTTATGATCGTGATGATATAATATATTGTGATTATTTTCTTTTGTAGTGTTTTACTCAAAAGCAAATAAAGTATTTCGGCATTTGGACCATTAGAGCTGTTATGACACATGATTAATTCACGACAGTTTTGTGATATGCTCTTTTTTTTTATAATGATTTTGTTACACGAATATATTGGGGATATTCATAGTTTTGTGGAATACCCACACTAATTTCCGCTACTACTTCAAAATCTACACACGAACGTATTGTGCGTAGTCACCAAATTGCCAGGAGCTATAGTGGTTTTCCAAAATCAAAACTTTGTTATTCCAACCAATATAAACCTTATAAAAGCTTACAAAGTGCATTTAACTGTTCAATAGGTAACTTAACGCGTACAAATTTCAGGTTACTCTTCCATATGTTTCTTTCTAATCTTAATGGGCTTCAAGGGAATCAAGAGTTTCTTCCATGTATTTTATAGTTAATTAGGTTTATTGTTTTACCTCTATTTTATACACAATTTCCATGCTTATGTATTGTACTGGTTATAAAAATATATAACCAATGAACTTTTAATCGCCAGAAATATATAGTTCGCAGCCCGCCGCATCGCGCAGGTTTTAACCTAGTATTTTAGAATCCGAATAACTCAAATCGGTTAATCATATTAAATTGTAACCGCCCAAATATACACCCCTAATCAATACGAGGATTACTGAAGTATCGCTGACTTGTACGAGTTATCAAACCATAGTCTAACTATTTCCAGTTAAAAAAGATCTCAACTTGTTAAATGCCTTTTTATTTTTTGTATTTTTTAAAAGCATGAATTGATTTTTACCAACTCCATTTGCAAGCCCGCTAATATTTTGACACCGACTGACTATACCTTTTTTTAGTTTTTACACGTTTTATACAAGCACACTTAATTTGACATGTCCTTTTTGTTGTTTATTCTCAATTTTCTTGAGTCTATACCCCTAAGCGTTACTTTTCTTGACTTGTTATTTTGATATGTGTCGTCTTTTCACTTTTCTATACATCTAGTCATCTACCCAAAACACTGTTTGAAAAATCTATTGATTTGGAAAGGCTTGCACATTAATCATTATCATCATTTGCCTCCCCCTTTTGAGTTTGAGATCATATCATTCTTTTTATGGTAACTTGCACTAATCCGACACACTACCCCGTGCCGACTAATCCCAGGATGATCATCCACTTTGCGGGAAACCTGGAGTCGACACATGTATCTATACCTCTCAAGTTATTGATACGATGGTTGAGAACTCTCCGTGTATCTTTATCTCTCAAGATTGGTATTAGATCAATCAAATTATATGTAGATTAGTTGACCTAGGGATCCATGTCTAATTAAGAGTTTTTTTTTCTTCTTCAATTTTCAACTTTCTTAAGGCTAATGAGAGTTCCTATATTGCCAAATAAGGAAAAATCTTTTTCACAAATCTAATTTATTTGTGTTAAAATAGGTAATTTGAGTTGTATTTTACTTATAGCAATTTAAGCGAATTCGACGGATAAACTTGGTTAAATTAAAAGCCAAAACATGTCAAACTATTTAAAGATTGCCTAAACAAAATGGGCGTTCACAACATCCTAAATTGTTTTGTTCAAAAATTTGTATCATCATTTTATAATTAATCATGATTAACTATTAACTAATAATGAATTTAAATAAATTAACATATGTGTTAGCGGCTCAACAAACTGAAAACCAACTGAACTCGTTATTTACTCATCTTACAAATTTACCTGTTTTGACTTGAACTCGTTTGACCTGTTACCCAACCCGTCAGAACTGCCCATTTTGCCCATTGTGCAACCTATACATATAATACGAGAAATGTGTTAGGTTAAGACCCACAAATTATTCGTCTATATAGCACTCCCTTTCCTTGTTCTTTACTCTATTCGAAGATGCTTACAAGAAAAGATCCATTATATGATTGGCATATTGCTTTATTATGTCTGTTTGCCACTTTTAATAATTAAGGAAAACAATTCAAGGAAAAGATTCATTATATAATTGGTATTCTAATGTGATGTATTTTCTCTCGATTTTACTATCACGACTGATTAATATGCGATTGCATAAGACAATTTCGGGTTGGGTTTAATTTGAAAACAAGGAGATGGGAGAAAGTCTGTATTTGTGAGAAAAGTAAGTAACTTTACATGTATCTGTTTAATAAACAATGATATAAAAGTCACAATAATGCGGATTTAATCGTGATACTTATGACCTATCGTCCTTGTATAGTGGAGATTGTAACCTCAACATTGGTTTGTGTTTGTGGTTGATAAGAAGAAGAAGAAGTATCATAGCATGAAGTAAGTTTTCTTACTAAAAATGCCGGTTGCTTTGGTTCAGGAAGTGTAGCAATATCACTTGTGAGCATTGTTACGACATTGGACATGTTCGGACGATCATCGGGATCTTCTTGCACACATAAAAGCCCCACAATGATGCATTTCAATACTTCATCTGGGTCGTGGCTTTCTATTAAAACTTGGTCCATTAGATCCAATGGCCTACCTTCCTTCCACAATTGCCAAGCCTGAAATTGCTCCGCATTAGATAATTCATCGAAAATTAAGAAGCTAAAGGTTTTTAAGGAAAATCATGTATATGCTGCCGATAAAAATCTTGTATCATTCATTTTGATAATTACAACAACAACAATACCCTTACAATGAGATAGAGATACTGTTTATATACAGAAGTGTGTGTAACTTTGTAAGTGTATATGTGATATGTGAGTATGTATATGTGTGCTTATTGGTATGTATGTGTGAAATATATGAAAATATATAATTGATATCATTAATGTGAACATATATGACTGTCTATATTTTATCTCCATCATACCCCACCCACGTGTGAAGAGAAGAGATTGAGTATCAATGTAGCATTGATAGCATGTAAGCGTAAAACATATTATCAAAGAGTTTGAATTAAGAGATAACTCACATAATTTAGAAGACTGATGGCTTGTTCACTTTCATAGTGCTTCTTTTTACCACTAATAATTTCGAGAATAACTACTCCAAAACTATAAACATCAGATTTTATTGAAAATAATCCCTCTAGTGCATATTCTGGAGCCATATAACCGCTGCATCAAGTCAAATAACAAAATGGAGTTACAAATATGTAAGAAAATATATTAATGTTAGTTTGTAGGATAATGGTATTAATAGATTGTAAGAAATTTTACTCTACTATACTTACTAGGTTCCGATAATTCTCTTGGTATTAGATTCAACTTCTTTGCCATTAACGATCTTCGCCAATCCAAAATCGGATATTTTTGGATTTAAATCTTCATCTAGTAATACGTTGCTTGTCTTTAAGTCTCTATGAATGATCCTCAACCTCGAGTCTTGATGAAGGTATATGAGTCCTCTACAAATTCCCAAGATGATTTCGAACCTCTTTGCCCAATCAAGCATTGCACTTTGCTTCCCATCTTGCATTCACTCAAACACATAAGTATACATGTTATTAATTAGAATTTTTGTAATTGGAAAATTGATATTCGTAATCTTTACCAAAAATGAAGGCATCTAAGCTATTGTTGGGCATAAACTCGTATATTAGCATCTTCTCATTTCCCTTCATGCAATATCCCAAAAGCCGTACAAGATTACGATGTTGAAGTTTAGCAATCAAAGTAACCTCATTCTTGAACTCTTCTAAGCCTTGTCCAGAATTGATCGATAGCCTCTTCACTGCAACTTCTAGTCCTCCAGGGAACTTGCCCTAACAACAATTATAATCATTTGTAAGCGAAAACAAAGACCCATAGATCCAGTTCATAGATATATATATAGGAGTAACAACAAATTATAAAAAGTGATCACTATTGGAATGTTTTTCTAATAAGTATTACCTTGTAAACGGGTCCAAAACCGCCTTCTCCTAGCTTATTTTCTTCTGAGAAGCCATCTGTGCAAGCAGCTATTCTTTCAAAGTCAAAGAACGGTATACCTATGCTTTGCGAATCGTGTTCACTCGTATTAAATGGATCCAACAAATCCTGGATTTGCTTCACACTTTCATTAAACTGGTGAACAGAATCGTTCTCTATACTTCCTAAAAGAGAAAATTGTATTAGGAGTATCTTTAATTTTGTTAGAAATTTTTAGTTAATTTTCCTAGTAAAAAAAGTCAACAAGTCAAAGTATTAGGGATTGATGTATGGGTACCTTGTACTTTCTTAATATTGTTATTCCTTCTCTTGCAACATATGAAGCCAATAATGCAGCCTAAGAGTAGAACTCCAGGAATCACAATTGCAGAAAGAATGATGAGTTGATGGGATAATAATTTTGACTTTTTTTCTTTTTCACTAGATCTTTGAGGGTTTTTTATTCCTGCAAAAAAAAAAAAATGCAATAAATCTCTGTTTGGTTTAAGTTCGTTACAATCGGACTTACTAAACCATCTATTTTCGCCACGTGAATGTCATGATTATTCCAGATAATCAATTTTGAAAAGTTCGATTTGAGCCTGGTAAAATTAACTAATATGAAAATTAGCTATTGAGAAATTCAGCTAATATAAAAATATGTCAAACGGGTTTATTAAGAAAAGTAGCGAATCCATGATAAAATTGTAGGTAGGTCCTTCTAAAAGATTTGGGTAACAAAAGTAATTGTACGAACAATTCGGCTTGGTGATCAATCTTCGGTTAATAACTAATAATTGATAAACCTTTCAGTTAGAAGTGGTTTGATTAATCGGTCAACATTCTATGATGGTTGTAAACGCCAACATTCTATAAGTTTTTTTTTTTTTAATTTTACATAAAAATTCATAAAACCACGAAAAATGTTTTATTTTAATCACTAGACAGCTAATGTAATAAAAAAAAAGCTCTTAAAATCATTTTTGACGTATTTTGCATTTATAAATTTGAAGTAAAAATTGTTATTTATACTGAAAATGTTATCTGTTTTAACGAGTTCAACCAAAATGAATAAACTAAATATAGACAAAAAAGATATTTACCTTTTGAGATAGGATTCCGGATAGAGAGTATGTGTCCACTAACCCCATCACCAATCTGCAAATCAACAAGCTGCGACCCAGAACTCCATATCCAGCACCCTTGTTTACCTCCGGGAACACCGGCCCGAACCAGTTCTTCATTCCCAAAAGCATTATACGAATAAGCTTGACAACAATCCAGCCCTAAACACTTTTCTTTACATTCCGGTTCACTTTTTGACTCCAAAAATGTCTGAAACGTTACATCGATCTTCATGATCTCCAAGCTCAAAAAATTAGTATCGTTACCACTACAAATAGTCGAAGTCCTTTTGCATACTTGTTCCGTTGTAGCAATATCGGAAACAAGTTCAAAACCAGGCAAACAGGTGCATAACGAACTGTTTTCCCCTGTTTTACTGATGTTGCAGCTGCTATTCGGCCCACAAGCGTTGTATTTGCTGCAATAGTCTTTCGGTTCCGACCAATTTAGAACCCATTTTCCGAAAGTTAAATCCCAGTAATAGAACTGGATTTCACCCGAACTGTTCATGACTAGCCTCGAGTTATTTAGGGTTTTGCTAAAGTTTGACCTCGATAGCAAGTGAAGGGCCGCGATAGGCATTTTGGTAGGATTTTTGTTGCTTTCTAGCCCGAACCCGCTTTTCCAATGAAGCTTTTTGTCGGTGAAAATGGTGTAATTGTTGTACCCGAAAACTTGATCTTTCTGGAATACGTAGATTCCAGTTCCGGGGTCGTGTTGAGTTTTCCATGAAGTTAGTTTCATCATCTTTTCCATGTTCATTCCAGGAAGGAAAGTGTCTGTAGGAAAATCAAAACTAGACCATATTTGTTTCCTTGATCCGTCTTGCAGGATCAAGTTTCCAGTGTCTTGTAGCTTTAGGATCCGAAGATCGGATCCTGAAGCTGATGGTAAGCCAGTGGTGAAGTATGTTCTAGATTTATCCTTCACCACTAGATTACCATCATCTTCAATGGTGAGAATGGATGAACTTGATGTTATGGGGTTGTCTCGGTTAGCGACCCAAACAACTGTGTTTGTTGGGTCCGCATAATACCATATTCCAACATACCGTTGATTTTGGTTTAGCCCGAAAAATCCCATTTGAAAGATTTTTCCAGGTGAAACAAGTGCATCATGCTTTTCGTCTTTGATTGACCCATTTTTTGTTAAGCTATCTTGTGCTGTATAACATTGAGTGAATGATATTAACAAGAATAGTGTGGAAAAGATGAAAGTGGTGATTTTGACTAAAGTCGTCATGTAAAAATACGAGAAAACAGGAGATCGATTATCGAAAATGATAAAAGTCACAGATGTTGTGTTTTATGAACATGACGATGTGGGGATGTGAATGTATGATATGGTACATTGAACACCAAAGACAATGATCAAAAAGCAAAAGCTTTGAAAAAGAAGACAAAAAAGGTGACAATGTGACCGATGGAAATGTTTCTTATCTATATACTTTTCTTTTTTTAAGGATTTAATTAAAACTATGATTAAAAAATCTATCTCTAAATCTGTAAAGAAATATAAAAATACGACAACACATATTTAAATATTTCAAAACTTACATAAAAACAAAATGGAAATGCATAGATTCACGTGCAAGGCATGTGGTTGAGAGTCGTTGCTTTTAGGAAAACGCAAAGGCATTGACAAACAGATTTGATTTTCATTTCGTACACATAGTTCATCGTTATACATAAAACACATACAAAAAGTATATTTTTTGTATACTGATAATTAAAACTCAATACGGATGGATAACTGTATTACTTCTATTAAACTAGTATAAAATATAAATAGACTAATAGTATACATGATCGAAATCTTACTGCTACCTAAATCCATATTACAGTTGTGCTTGGATAATACAATATACATAAACTATTTTGTCTTACTAAGTAATAAAACATTAAATCCATAAGTTGAATTTGAGATGTTTATCGATTTAGATAAACTTTTTTTAATTTATCTATTTGTGTATAAATTATTCAGATCTATTGATTTGGGTAAACTTTATTCGAGTTTATCAACTTGTGTTTTATCATTTATGTACTTTTTCAAAATTTATATTTAAAAGTAATTATCATATAACCGAATATATATAATGATAGGGTTAGTATAATCTATATATTTTATTGAAGAATAAAAAACATGGGGGTCTACGATTATATAAAATACCATATTCAAGGAGAAAAAGGGGGGAAACCATGCTTGTACAAGATTCCTACAATTAGTGGACAACCAAAGTCAGTGTCCAACTCCTCATATATAATTAGAAACATACAAAAGAATATGATACATATCTACTCATTATTTGTTTGCTTTTGGGCCACTTATTATTTCACATGTATGTATATGTCAATCTTGGTGTTAGGAATGTTTTAATTATTTAATTTTCGTAGTTTACAAAACATCTGAAAGACAATTGAAGATAATTGTAACATATGGAATCATGGGAGATTATTATTAGGAAATATGTTTGTTTCTATGTCTGTATGTCTACTAACACAACTTTTCAAACAACAAATATGTTATATCCCATAATTTCTAGTGACAAGATGAAAAAAAAAGTCTTTACCAACAGCCAATTCCGTTGGAAAACGGTGGCTAAACTAGATTTTTGATAGAAAAATATTTGTTTATGAAAATGAGTAAATGGATGAAGTATTTCTATTGAGATTACTAGGAGATGGTGAGTCTTTAACTCAGATGTACATTTTAACGACCTAATTGAGGATAACTTGAGAGACGCGGTCCCGAATATATCCTTTGTAGAGTTGTGTACATTATTGACTTTGAATGGCTGGTCAGAGTCAAAGATGGCTTAATGCGGGACATCATCCCGAATTGTGGACACCGCCCCTGCACAAAAAGGGGTTCTAGGCATTTAGAAGCAGTCAATGAGATTTGCAACCCTAAATTCATTGGGGCGATCAATCTTGGAGAGGAGAGAAAGGGGGTTCAAGTTCTTAAAGATCGTTGTGTGTAGCAATTCGTTAGGGTAAGAATTTCTTGAAAGTTAAGTTTATATTGATTTTCCCTAATTAATATGTTCTTTGTGTGTAGGTAGTTTTCTAAGGATTTGGATTCTTGTGGCTTGTCTGTCCGCTATTCCTCTGGTTGGTAAAGTAGTACTCAAAACTGAATACAAAGATAAAATGAGATTTTCGAGTGGTAATTTAAGTTGACGATTACACAATTCGAACAATTTTAAATTTGCCTGAAATACAAACTTAAGAGTTCATTTTGATCTAAAAGAACAGGACATTTGTCAGGATCAAAATGAGTAAGAATATGGTAAGAAAAAATGGTAGGAAGAAATATCATTACTCTTTAAGTATTTTGAACGATTTGAACCAAATTGGTAATTTTGGTTGCTTGTGAATATCAAATTCTTGCTAATTAAGTCGTAATTGTATTTGTGTGAATTGCATGTGGTTAGAGTAACATTAAATCCGCCGGCCTTTTATACTTATTTCGTATCAAAATAAGTGAATCACTTTCCTTTTTGATGTGTATCAAAATAAGTGAATCACTTTAATATTTTACCTTATTTGGTAAGTTTTATATTTAAAAGTAATCATTTACATTTACTTATGCATTTTTAAATATCATTAAAGGTGTGGGGCCCCATACATTTTTGTCATCTTCTTATATTTAGCTTTTTCACTATTCTAATTACTTTATTTAATTTTACTAATCTCTTATTACTTTATTTGACTTAAAAAAACATAAACTTTAAAGATGATTCACTTCTCTTGATACAGAGGAAGTATATATATTTATGAAGAAATAATATTGGCCATCAAACACGGGCCCATAATTTAATACCCAATATAACTCTTGGCCTCATGGAACGCATGCAAGTATTAACGCACTAAATAAAATCCTGTTTATAGTCTGGTTGACTGGTTGTATAAGGGGTTCAAAGGTATTTCTCAGGCCTCTCCCAACCGTGACGCATTACTAAATCCATCACTAAACTCATCCTTACTGACGGGTTACTGACGCGGTCGTACCAACAACAACTCATCACTAACCCATCTCCACTTAAAATAATATTAAAAACCCCCAACCCCCTCCCCCCACACAAAAGCAAGGACGGATGCCTTGAACCCGTCTCCATCACGACGCATTGCTTCTGACTTGACCTTCTGACGGATCCGTGCCAACCGTGACGGATGGTCGACGGATTTTTTTGCTTCTGACGTGTGTATTGACGGGGCATTAGCACCCCTATCATTACTCAATTAGCATGTGGTCATATGTTCAAGTCGCAATATCAACATATATGTTGTAGATTTAAGAGTAGTTTAGAGAGGTTGCATGTATGTTTTGGCTTCACCATGTCTCGCAAAGCCTTAAGGTTTGACCTTGCCGTCACGCCTTGGTCCAAAGCTTGGACGTAAAGCTTGACATATGTTAAGGTCAAACTTGACCCACTTTTACCTATCATAAACTTTGTTTTTTAGACATATTAAAGGTATTGAGTCATATAGACCAAATATATAGGTATTTAGTTATATAAATCATTAAATATGTTAAAAATTATCCCAAAAAAATAATGACCTATTTTATAAATTTATGGCGAATCCAAAAATCAAATATAACCCAAATATACACGTAATTTCATCATCATGAAGTATACACTTCCTTAAACTGTCACAATCAGGTTGTCTATGGGTCTAAGTCATCAGGACAACCGCACAAAACCCACAATTTTTAAGAGCCCATTTTCATAAATTTGTCCACTTTGAAAAGGTAGACCCATTAGTAATTTTCTGTATAAAGTGTTAGACCATATACTCAATTAATTCCATTTTCAAAATTTAAGGTCCCGTTCGTAATTAGTTCATACCATTTCGTTCCCGCTGAAACCTGGAATTGGAAACGGCAACTCGGCAAATTGATCTGTTCGTTCCTTGGTTCCTGTCCATTTCGTTCGTGATGGTATCACTAAAATCAATAATCAATCGTTGGTGATTTTGTTCCTGATTAATGATTTCGTTTCGTGATTTCGTCAGTGATTTTGTTCATGATTTCTGATTTCGTCCATGAGGACAATGTATTATGTTCTGATTTGGTGGTGTGTCGTTGGTGTGTTTTTTTGCGTTTGTTTTGCTTCTGTTTTTTGTTTTGTTTGTTTGTTCTCCTCTAGCTCTTTGCTAGTTTCGTTTATAAAATTGCAGCCTATTAGATAATCTCGACAGAGATTATATTGTGATATACTAAGGGGGTGTTTGGGATTGCATATTTAAAATAGATTATACGTTTTGAAAACGGATAATCAAATAATCAGCTGTTACCAAATGTGATTACAAAACATAGTGTTTGGATTTGATTATGTGATTTGATATCGCAATAATCAGATAATTAGTTTTTAAAGTGTTTGGCAAATCAGATTATTTAATAACTTATAGGTAAAATTACCAAAATGGACATAGTTAATCTCTCACACGCACACGTTATCTCACCACCAGCCCACCACTCCACCAGTCAACCACCCATCAATCCTCCAATTAAATACCCCATCTACCCAAAAAGTCTTTACAATTCCTTTCATTTTCAAAAATTCTTAAAAATTGGCAAATGAAAATTGAAAACTACGTCATCGTCTTCAAACATCCGACCAATTCTCTCTTCGATGACACATCTATTCTTTAAAGATTCCAAATCCATATCATAATCATCGCAGTCGCCACCTCAATCACCTGTTCCGTTTTGTGAGCTCGAAAGTTTAATTTTGTTGCAGGTTTTTTTACGATGATGAATAACGTTGCTTTGTGCCTTATTCTGCGTTGTCGTTTCTTCTTCTTGTTCATCCATGACCTGTAACTATAACGCTCGATTGAAGGTAGAGGATAGTTTGGTAAATATAATGGTAGGCAAATTCACGTTTTATAAAAGCAGGTACTGAGGTGCTTTTGCAAAACGTCGTTTTGATGGTAAGAAAAAGCAGATGAGTGATTTTGATTTGTGGTTTGCCAAACACTAAGAACGGAATTTTTGCGTTTTGAAAACGAGTTAATTAGATAATTTGGTTGCAAACGCAACCCCAAACACCCTCTAATTATTTAAACTTTGTATTATAGTTAGATCATATCTTGTATAATTTGTATTTATCTTCTCCCATAATTATAGGAGATATTCATTGTAATCATTCAATATAAATACAAGAGTATCCCACACAATTAACGTGTGGTTGATCCTATACCTGTTACATGGTATCAGCCTAACTTTTCTCTTCCCCTTCACCGAAAATTCGATCCTCTTCCCTTTGTTTCTTTTTCGTTTTCTTTTTTTGCGGGGGTCTTCAATGGCGTCTTCTTCAAATAATGACACCACCTTCCCTATGAATACTTTGCTACACATGATACCCATCAAACTATCATCTAGCAATTATCTTCTATGGAGGAACCAAATGCTTCCTCTATTCTCTTATCAAAAACTTATCTCCCACATCAATGGTTCTTCTCCGGCACCCCCTGAAACAGTCACCATTGACACCAAAACCGAACCAAATCCTGATTTTATCTCCTGGACCGTTCGTGATCAACAAGCAGTCATTATTCTTAACTCCTCTCTCACCGAGGAGGCTGCTGCCGAGGTGTTGGGACTTCCCACGGCTAATCAGATCTGGCTGACTGTAAGGACCAAACTATAAAAATGACCATTTTAAACAAACATTTACAATATAACCCTTACAAAACCTAACCAAAATTACAATTTTGAAAACATTTATACCAAAAGACTTACATACAATATATCAACTAACTACAACGGATACAAACCAACTACACAACCCCAAAAGACATGCACCAAAATACTAAACTATACCCAAAGGTGAAGCTCTTCAAAGCTTCAAGCAAATCCAACTCTAACTCCAACTATCTACTCACACTTTCCCTTGCCCTTATCTATACCTGAAAATAATGACAACTAAACGTGTAAGCTATAAAGCTTAGTGAGTTCCACAATGTATAATGTTTTACTAAATAATTATATAAATCATCATAAATAAACAAACCAATAGTAACAGGTCAAAGTACCGGGTTAGCATGACAACATCATCACAAAGCATCACATGACAATACCGGGTCAACAATGATCAAAGTAGAATTCCAGATTTAACAAAGTGCGTCATTCCCTCTTAAGCCATTAGGGAATGAGGCCGATGAAGGTGACCATGGCACCCCTAACCGAGTCCATGATCCAGCTTCACTACCACGGTCCATACCACTCCTCCGCCAGGTACTCCCGCATCCACCGCCCAACATATTACACACAGTAATACTCGAGCCGCCATGGGTCCTCACGAAATGAAATGTCACTCAAGGCAATCCACTCAAACGGGTCAAGGCAATGTTAAGGTTCAACAAGGTGGTCTCAACGTCAAATGGCAACGTATAAGGCTATCAATCGAAGTGGATACCAACTAACCACATTTACATATATATATAATTATAAGTATACACGTTACACATAGTGAACTCACCCGGGATTAAGCAACTTCAACTATAAACCGAACAATTCCAATGTCACCGATCAATGGTGTTGACACAATCTTCCAATGGTTTACCTAATATAATCACACAGGTTTCAATCAACATTCTACTTTATAAACACAACTAGAATTGACCCTAATCTTCAATTCTCCTAAATGGTGATGACCCAAAACCCTAATCTACTAACTACCCATCTAGGTGTTTGATCACATGATAACTTCAAGTTTCATAACTAAATATCAATTAAACATAACATAAAATCATCAATTTCAGTCCCATAACCAAAACCCTAACTAGGGTTCTTTACCTACCAACTAAATATTTCCATTTCTACTCGTGCATGGTGCTAGGGATGAAGAAATACCTTGATTATCAACACAATTGATGAAAATCCTTTGATTTCAAGCCAAAATCTGCCCAAGATCACCAAATTTCGCTCAATATCGCCCACACCCGACTAGAGAAAATTCTGGAGAAAGTTTTAGCTGAAATGGGTCAAAATCCCGTTTTTATGTCTGTTCAGCACAAGATAGCGCCACTATCTACAAGATAGCGCCGCTATCTTGACCCCGCGCTTTTTAGCGCCGCTATCTTCCAAAATAACCCCGCTATCTCTCAATTTTTCGTGTTTACCCCTTCGCTAAAACGGGTCGCTGTTGGATACCAGCCAAGATAGCGTCGCTATCTTCAAGATAGCGCCGCTATCTACCCAGATGCTGCAAATTTTTAGCTTTATGTCCCTTTTAACTTATCCCACTTAATCAAACACCCCTAACACAGATTATTCATCAAAATGCTAACTATCAAGACTTAATTCCCTATCATTTATCATCTAATAATGAATTAACAATTAAAAAGCTTTAATTAGAAACACGTATGTTACACTGACTCTCAAAGCTGCATATAGCAACTCCTCGGTTGAACGGATCCACTCCCTTCGAGATTCCCTTCGGCAAATCGCCAAAGGGTATTATAGTTAGATCATATCTTGTATAATTTGTATTTATCTTCTCTCCATAATTATAGGAGATATTCATTGTAATCATGTAATATAAATACAAGAGTATCCCACACAATTAACGTGTGGTTGATCCTATACCTGTTACACAGCCGTTCAAAAAAAAATGTTCTGTTTCAACTAACCCCTACCAAAACCAGGTACCCTAACCCTAAGAGCATCCCCAATGGTTAAGTAATTGCAATGACTTATTAGAATTGTCATGTAGACTTTCCACTAAACATTCATAAAAAGCTATCAAAAAAGTTTTTGCTCCAATGCATGTAAATGTAGAAAAAGCTTTTTTGTGTGTCTAAGGAATGACTTATGGAAGAAAAAACTTTGAAGTAATAGCTTTTTCATAGAAGGTCATTTACCTTCACATGACCTAGAGAAAAGGTAAAAAGCTTTAGAAAAAGCTCCTATTGGAGATGCTCTAATCTGAGTGAATTCAGTTATAATTTTCAGTTGTTCATGCTTCCAATACTCTATTTTTTCTTCTAAATTTTGAATTGTGATTTGGAAGATGTGATTTGGTTATATGTGCTGGTGCTTATAAAGATAAACTTGCATCTCGATTGTTGGATCCTTTTATTTCTCATATCAAATTCGTGAAAGACCATATTACGAAAAGTGGTTACTCACTAAGAGCATCTCCAACCATAGTCTTTATAAAATTATCTCCATTTCTATAAATTGTAGGACCATTCCCTGTAAATAACATCTCAACTCCAACCATTCACTCTATTCTTGTCAGGATCGATTAACTATGAAGAAGTTAATAAACACCTTAGATCTAATTGATAATAGAAGTTGCAGCGGATCAACACTATATCAATAGATTAAGAACAATGAACTGTAAACAATAAACGAAAATATTAAGAACACAGTTTCACAAAAAGCTTCAATGTATATTATAGAGTTAACAATACACACGTACGTTTACAATTCGTAAGGAACTATTTATAATAGTCCTTGAAGCTAAACTATTTACCCTAGTTATTCTAGGACTTGATTTACATTCAAAATATAAAGATATACATTGAATTACATTCTATAACTATCTCTACGAAGATCTCGGACTCGATATGTTCCATATATGCTCATCAGTAGTATTCTGCAATCACCAGTAGTAAATAAGTAACGTCAGTAGTAACTTTGGTGACCAGTAGTAAGTCTAGATACATCGTCAGTAGTAACTACTATTGATCAGTAGTATCTTCAATATGCCTTGATCAGTAGTAACTTAGTTATAGTCTTCACCAGTATCAACTTCATCAGTAATATGTTTCTGCCCCATCAGTACTAAGTATGATCAGTACTAACTGCGACATCAGTATCAAGTTGATCTGTGATTTTGTTCCAACAATCTCCCCCTAAACTTATTGATTCTCTTTCAATCACATAAGTTTCTTTTGTTCATCTTCTTCTTTCTTTCTCTTCTCTAATGTCCTTTGATTCTGTTGATGTCTTTGTTCAATAATGTATTTGCTGTTCCTCTTTGTGAAATAATTCAATTTGTTTTGGAACATAACAGCATCATAAGGTTTCATCATTGTGTTTGTGAATATCTGGTACATAGTCTTTTCAGAATGCGGATATTCTTTTTCATACAAATATAGCTCACAGACTTTGCCAGATTTTTCAAAAAAATACATTTGAGCAGTTGGAATCACATTCCAATGATAGACATTTCCTGAATCTGTAAACTGTTCTGGATAGTTGTCTGGATAGAAAGCAGCATCAATCAATCTTGTTAAGTATCCAGCACCAGAATCTTTCCATGATTTCTTTGACATTCTTGGTTTTCCAATGATCAGTAGTTTAATGACATCACTTCTTGAACAGGACATGATCAAAGGTATCCATCCAGTAAATCTCTGCACAATTTTATCTTCCCTTATAATCTCTATCACATTATTCTGCATAACCCTCCAATTGATGATTGGGTTGTTCTGCAAGGGAGCAACAGGCACTTCAAGAACATGTATGATTTGTGTTTTTGACTTCTTTTGAGTGTTTTGTTCTTGAGTAACTGCTTTTCTTTTCTTTGACCGGGGAGTTGAAGTATCACCAGTAGTTGATATACTACCAGCTTTGATTAATGTTGGACTGATTGGGATTAGGGCTTTAGATTTCTTTGCTTCTTTTTCTTCTTGTTCTGCCAAATCCTTCTTCTTGGCAGCACAGTATTTTTCAATTATAGTCATCATCTTCATTCTGCCAAAGGATTTTGCACTATGCCCTTTTGTTTTTAGATAATCAATCATATTTTTCTTCTGTTCAAATACATCATCAGTTAGCTCACTTTTTGTTCTTTTGCATTCAGAAACTAATTCTTCAAGCATTGTATATGTTCTTCTTCAACTTTTCTTAACCTCTTGAATTCTGCTTCTTGAGCTTCTATCTGAATGTCTTTAATTTGAGCAGGTATTTGAACAGGAATTGCACTTTGAACCTTCTTTTTATTTTCCTCAAGTGCTTGATACATCTCCACTTTCTCCAAAAAGTTCCTATGTTTTATTCTCCATCTAGATTGCTTTTCTGATCTGATATGATTAATCTTGATTACCATGTGATGACCTAATGCTCTGTTTGGATAATCATCATCATAAACTTCTTTTCCTTTTCCAATGCAAGCAGATGGTGGAGGTGGAATGTATTTCATATCAGGGATACCAGGAAGTAGTAGTTTTGGATAAAACAGTTTAAGTTGGTCTTCTGGTAGTATCTTGGGATGTGGAGGAAGTGTACATTCATCTACCTCAAACCAGTTCACATTATCATCAATGTCAGGTATGATAAGTGGTTGATCAGGTGTTGGTGGTTTGGAGATGATGACATGTTTTTCTCTTTCAATTAGCTCAGGAAGTTGCAGTTCTTCCTCTTCATTATTAGCCAAAGTAGTTACTACTGGTGGGACTTCAGGAGTTACTACTGATAGGGCATCAGTAGTATTTGTTGTTTTTACTTCCTCTTCTTTACTTACTACTGCTATTATATCAGTAGTAGGAGTTACTACTGATGTTTCTTTTTCAGTTTGTTCTTCCATGGGAGCAGTAGTCATTGGCTCATCATCAAAAACCATCTTTTCTTGGTCTTCATCAACAGTTGTTTCTTTTAGATTTAGGAGAGAGGATGCTGCTGCTGCAATTGATTCATCATTCATTATTTGAATGTTATCCTTCTCCCCCTTAGTGAGCTCAATTGGAGGAGCCTCACTATCATCAACCTTCTTTTTCAATCTTCTGATAATTTTTGTTTGTTGATGAAGCCTGTGTTCATATAACCTCATTCTCTTGTTGATGGTATTGACATGTCTTTTCATAACTGCAATTGTTTTCCCCTGATTTGTAAGATATTTGAGACAATCTTGTACAGTGGATTCAAGAGAATCCACTTTATCCATCAATTGTTTGGTTTTAATACTGCCCTCACTCCATCTAGCAAGATCATCGGGCTTACTAACAGGTACATTGGTTTGAAGGTTTTCCATCCTTTCCATCAATTCCACAGATCTACCCTCATCACTTCTTGGTGATTCATTGGGTCTTTTAGACATTCTCTTCTTCCTAGAAGAAGCAGAGATGCCCCCCCTTGTGGTTTCTTGGCACCAGGGTCCTTTAAGTAATTCCTCAAAGGAGTCATCACTTAAAGTTGCCGAGGTCTGGGTCTGTTTTCACTGTCCTGTGCACCCACCTTTGGGGCATCAGTAGTGAAAGCCCTCGCCTCATGTCCTCTCTCCTCCTTGGAGGACAACTCTTTGAGTCTGGGGTGTGACTAGATTTGTCCCCTGGTGTCCTTTAAAGAAGATTTCTTTCTTTTATAAGTAGTGGAAATATTTTGGGTTTTGTTTGGTAGGTCTTCCACAGAGTGAAGAGTAGCACTCTGCAGATTTAGTTCAAGTTCCTGGGACACATTCAGGACTTCTATATTAGTGGGTGATTGAGTGACTATTTGGGGTGGTGTTTGGGCTGTATTTGGGGGTGATGGAGTGGGTTGAGGTTCAATGTGGGTTGTATCTATGATTGAACCTTCTCCAGTTTGTGATTGATCTTTGATCATATTAGGAAACAAAGGGGTTTCCTTGCCCGAAAATTTAAATTGTTTTCTCATATTTGAGAAAACTTTCTTGTTCAACTCTGGAATGATAAAAATGTTTTTGGGAGTTGACAAGTTTTGCAATTCAATGTTTATGATATGTTGGAGAAATCTGGGATACATTAAAATTTTTGAAGAACTAAGATTTCCCAACATACCTTCAAAAATCATGTATGAAAAATTAAATACTTGGTCTTTGCATAAACAGACAACAGCAGAGGCTATTGCCTTATTAAACTCATTCCAAGTACTTCGTTTTGGAGAAATACAATGCTGAATAGTATGTACTAAAAATTTCCATTGTGGGGAGAAAAGACCCTTTTGAAAAGTTACTATGTTGAGTCTTCCCTCATAACCCATTTTGTTTAAAATTTCAGCAATGAATTCCTTAGGAAGTGTAAACATACCTGCATCATCGTGTAGTTGTAGATGGTGTCGAATTGATTGCTCAGTGATTGTTATTGTTTTTCCATCCACTGATGATTTTATCATAGGTACAGTTGCACCTTCTGTTCTTTCAGCATTGGTCCAGAAATCCACCAAGTGCTGTTGGTATGCTTTCGTTTTACAGTTAGAGCAAACTTGATATATGAGTTCTTCAAGAATTGTACGATTGGTCGAAAGTCTTTTGTACCATCTGGATTGCGTAGAAACGCACACATGTTGTGGAACTCTGAATATTTGAGATCGGTTTGAACATTGAGAGATTGTAGAGTTGCCATTGTTGTTGATTTTAGAGAGAAGCGTAAGAATTTTGTTACTGATGAAGGGTATTTGATCGAAAGCTAGGGTTTATCGAGAGGATTTAGCCAATCGAAGTAAAGATAATGCTAAACTAATCGACTGCCGCCTTTTATATCTTTCGATTTAGCCTGCAAAAAGACTGAAATGCCCTTCGAATCATAACATAACGGTTATTTTCACGGGGGTTAGTTTGGTAATTGTGATTCTGAAAGACCAGTAGTAAATGAACTACCAGTAATAAAACGTCAGTAGTATCTACTAACATCAGTAGTGACTAAGGATTTTGACATCAGTAGTAACTAAAGACATCAGTAGTAACCACCAATACACAAGACCAGTAGTATATGTGAATATCAGTAGTACTGACTTACCAGTAGTATTTATGTAAACCTAATACACACCAGTAGTATTGACCTACCAGTAGTATTTTGTGCACATTCCTACACACCAGTAATACAGATCTACCAGTAGTAAAACACTTAAACAAATAAATAACTTTTTACAACAAAAACTTTACACATGACTTTAAGTGAGATTTTAATTTATCAAAATCATTCCAATACTGCTAACCAAGAAGTTGAATCTTCCTACATCAAATGCTTTCGTAAAAAGATCTGCTAATTGATCATCAGTATGGATTTTAACTACTTTGATTAATTTCTTTTCATTGCAATCTCTTATAAAATGAAATCTTATTTCAATGTGTTTAGTTTTAGAGTGTTTTACCGGATTGTTCACAATAATAATAGCACTTTGATTATTAATAAAAATAGGAGTTTTAAGGATAGAGATACCAAAGTCTAGAAGCTGGTTTTGAATCCATAGTACTTGAGCACAACAAGCAGATGCAGCTACATATTCTGCTTCAACAGTTGATGTTGATACATTTGTTTGCTTCTTACATTGCCATGACACCAGTCTTGATCCAAAGAATTGACATCCACCAGTAGTGGACTTTCTATCTTGACATTCACCTCCATAGTCACTATCTGTGTAGGCTATGAGTTCAAAGGGTGAATCATGTGGATACCATAGACCTAGTGATGGTTTGCCTTTCAAGTATCTGAATATTCTTTTGACAGCTTGCAAGTGTAGTTCTTTAGGTCTTGCTTGATATCTTGCACACACACAAACACTATACATAATGTCAGGTCTTGATGCAGTTAAGTACATCAAAGAACCTATCATTGATCTATATAAGTGTTCATCTACATCCTCCCCCTCAACATCAGGATGTAGGTGTTTGTGTGTTTCCATTGGTGTACTTGCACTTTTGCAGTCTTTCAAATCAAACTTTTCCAAGATGTCTTTGACATATTTTGATTGATTTATCAAAATATCATCTGTTCTTTGACTGACTTGGAGTCCAAGAAAGAAGTTCATTGGACCCATAGAGCTCATCTTGAATTTAATCTGCATCAGTTCTTCAAATTCTTTGCATAATAAATTATTTGTTAAACCAAAGATGATATCATCTACATAGATTTGTACCAGTAGAATATCATCTTTGACTTTCTTTGTAAACAAAGTTTTGTCAATGGCTCCTCTTTTAAAGTTATTCTTCAATAGATATGATGATAATGTATCATACCATGCTCTTGGTGCCTGATGTAGGCCATACAAAGCTTTATCCAGTTTGAACACAAAATCACCATGTTTTGGATCTTCAAAGCCTGGAGGTTGGCAGACATAGACCTCTTCTTCAATCTTCCCATATAGGAATGCACTCTTCACATCCATTTGATAGACTTTGAACTTTTTGAATGAAGCATATGCTAGAAATATTCTTATAGCTTCAATTCTAGCAACCGGAGCATATACTTCATCATAGTCTATTCCTTCTTCTTGAGTGTATCCTTGGGCTACAAGTCTGACTTTGTTCTTGATCACTATACATCTTTCATCCTTCTTATTTTTAAAGATCCATCTTGTTCCAATGGCTCTTTTTCCTTTGGGTAGAGGTACAAGTGTCCAAACAGCTTGTAACTTGAATTGAAGGAGTTCTTCCTGCATTGCTTCAATCCAGTTTGAGTCCTTCATTGCTTGTTGGATCTTCTTTGGTTCATCCTGAGACAAAAAGCATTCAAACATACATTCATTAGCAATTAAACTTATGTTACACATGTTTGCAGTTAAGCTTTTATTTAATTTGCTTCTTGTTTGCAGTGGTGAGTTAACATCACTTAGAACAAGGTCTAATGGATGGTTCTTCTGAGTCCTTGTGGTTGTAGCTTTATCAACTACTAGTTGATTTTCAAGATTGGACTCATTTGTCTCAGGCAGTTGTTCCTCTAGTGATCCTTCATTGTCATTGATGTTTGGTACATCATCATCTTGGTCAGAGTTACTACTGCTATTATCTTCATTGAGATCAGTAGTATTGTTGTTGTTACTGAGATCAGTAGTATCTTGAGAATCTAGGTTATTGCTAGGACCAGTAGTATTTTCAGTACTATTGCTGGTACCAGTAGTATTTGAATTACTACTGTCCTCATTCTCAGAGTTACTACTGGTTTCAGAATTTGAGTTATTACTGTCCTCAGTATTAACTATGGGAGCAGTATTAACTACTATGTATCTCATCTTTTTTTGACCAGTATTAACAGATGATGTTCCTTCCTTTTGAGAGTGACAACTTGAATTTCCTGCATTTAAATCCATGTTAGAATTAAAGGATTTGGTTAGATTGTCTATGTTAAATAGCCAATATGGACCATTTCCTTGTTCATTAGAAACATTTTCATTAAAGGATACATTGATGCTTTCTTCAATTATCCTTAGTCTTTTGTTGAATACTCTGTATGACTTGCTTTGAGTAGAGTATCCCACAAAGATTCCATCATCAGCTTTGCAGTCAAACTTACCAATTTGTTCTCTTGTAATCAGAATAGTAAAAGGACACCCAAATGATTTTAAAAAACTTATACAGGGTTTTCTTTTATTAAAAAGTTCATATGGTGTTTTAAACTGTGGCTTTACTATTAATACTCTGTTCTGAACATAACAGGCAGTATTAACAGCTTCAGCCCAAAAAGTGGTTGGTAACTTTGAATCTGCTAGCATTGATCTTGTTGCTTCAATGATGGTTCTATTTCTTCTTTCAGCTACACCATTTTGTTGTGGAGTTCTAGGTGAGTTGTATTGCCTGTCAATACCTTTAAGATCACAAAAGTTAATTAAGTTAGCATTTTTAAATTCTGTGCCATTATCACATCTTATGGCTTTAACTTTTTGATCAGATGTGTTCTCCAGTTTAACAATTAAGTTCTTGATGAGTTCACTTGTTTTATCCTTTGTCCTGAGAAAGAAAACCCATGTATATCTGGAAAAGTCATCAGTAATAACAAGACAATATTGTTTCTTTCCAATACTCATTACATTTGTAGGTCCAAATAGGTCCATATGTAAGAGCTGTAAAGGAACAGAAATAGAGTTCACAGTTTTGGACTTATGAGAAGTCTTGTGTTGTTTACCTTTTAGGCATGCAACACAATGATGATCACACATGAATTGTTTTTGAGGTAGTCCAATGACCAGATTTTTTTTTACTAAATTGTTCATGTTTTTTAAATTAGTGTGACACATCCTTCTATGCCATAGTTCTGATTCAGTGGTGTTTGCCTTGGATATAAAACATTTGACCTCATTTGAAGAAATGAGTTCTCCCCCTATATCCAGGCAATACACATTGTTTCTCCTCGGAGTTCTTAAAACAACATATTTTTCATCTAAAATAAAGTCAGGAGAAAGAATGATGCACTCAATGTCTGTGAAAAGAATTTTGTTCTTTTTATCACAAACTTGAGACACACTGACTAGATTGTATTTTAGCTCAGCTACATAAAATACATCATCAAAGGTAATTTTTCCATTAGTAACAGTACCTTTACCTGTAATCTTACCTCCCTTTGGGTTCTCACCAAAGGCCACATATCCTCCATCAAATAGCTTGAAATCTTTAAGAATTTGCAGATTTCCAGTCATGTGCCTTGAGCATCCACTATCAATATGCCATGTTCTTCCTTCTTCTTGGATCTGAATGCTCTGCACAAGTGAGTAAAGGATCAGTTAAGTTTGGGAACCCAAGCTTGGTATGTCTTGGGTTCATCCTTTGAGAAGTAAGATTTTGGAATTTTAACTTTAAACATCTTTGGTGCCCATACCTGTTTACTATTGTTGTTTAGTTTTACTACTGCCCTTTTAAAAGTGTTACTGGTGTTTGAATTTTCTACTGATCTTGGTTTATACCCATGATGTTTGGCTTTTGAATACTTTACTACTGATGGACCAGTAGTGTTTGGGTACTTACCATGTTTAGAATGACTAGTAGTGTTTTTAGGGTTGACACCAGTAGTATATTTGAAAGTTGGTTTAGGAGCAGTAGTATTGTTGTAATTAGGGTTTTTACCAGTAGTGTTTTTGTACTGGTACCTTACAACATTATAATTAGGGTGAACACCAGTAGTAAACTTGTTAAAGTTTTTATTGGTGTTGGAAAAGTTAAAATATTGTTTATTTTGATTTGATTTTCCATTGTTCTTGAAGTAATTGCTGTTCTTTGGGCTTCCAACTCTTCTGTTTTGCACAAATCTTGGTGCACTTCTTCCAAATCTTGGTGTTTCAGTAATTGGAATTTTATTTTGATTTACTACTGAAGGACCAGTAGTATCTTTTAATTTCTGTGTTTTTGCTTTTTCTTTGAAAGTTTTAAATTCTTTGAATTCTTTACAATTAATTGGATTGAAGTGACAATCCTTTGCTAAATGATTCATTTTGTTGCATATAACACATCTTAATTTCTTACTTTTAGCACCTTCAGGTATTCTTTGATCTAAGAGTTGAATTTTATTTCTTTCATTTCCCCTTTTTAAAATTTTTGGTACATTTTCTGTATCATATTTAGGAGATTCATTTGGACTTTGTGCTGTGTGAAAACTTGTATCAATTGATTTTGGAGATTCAGTTTGAGAGATTGTAAATTCAATTGAGTTTGTAGTTGTATCATCATCAGAAAAATCATTTGATTCAGATGTTTCAGTATTAGATTCAGTTTGATTTTCATTTTTTAATTCATTAATTATTCTTTCTGAACTGTTCTTAAGTGGAGGAATGAATTTATATGGAGGTGGTACAGCATGATATCCCACCCCATGTACAACTTTTTCTGTAGTTTGATTGGTAGTTAGTTCATCAAGAATTTTAGTACTTCTTTCAAATTTTTTAATTGTCAATTTATTTTGTTCAATTTCAAGTTGACATTCTTCTAATTTACTTGTTAATTCTTTATTTTTTAATTCATAAAACTCTTTCTCATCTACAGCTTGAAGTAATTCTTCCTTTATCCTTTGATCAATCATCTGGTACACCTTTATCTGATGTTCTTGATCAGTAATCACCCCATCAAATTCATGATTTCTTCTTACTGCTTTTGCTAAATCTTCATTTAATTTAGTGTTTTCTTTTTCTAGATTTTTAACAATTTTAATACATTTAGAAGTACAAGGTTTAGATTTTACCTCAGATTTGCTATCAGTATAGGCCATGAGAGCTTGATTTTGAGCATGCTCTTCTGCTTGGAAGCTCCAGTCATATCCTTGTCCTTGTTGTGAAACAAGAGCAGTTGATTTTGATCTTTTGTCTGGTTGAGGACATTCTTTTGCAAAGTGACCAAGGTTGTTACAGTTGTAACATTTGACTTTAGTTTTGTCAAATCCAGCTTTGTCACCTTTGTTGTAATTGAGACTTGTCTTACCAGTTCTCTTTAAGAATCTTTTGGTTCTTAGGCTCAACATAGCCATTTGCCATTTAAGGTCCATCTCCTCAAGATCATCTGGATTTAATTGTTCCAAGTCATCACTAATCAGTGCAGTATGCACATGACTAGTAAAGAAGGATTCTCTTGCAGCATCCTCAGAATCTGCAGCCTTTCCTATGGAAGTTTCTTGACCTAGACCTGTACTAGAGACAAATGCAGCATTATTAGAAGAAATAGAAGGGTTCTTTTGATTTACCTCAGTTTCAAATACTCTGAGATCATTGTAGAGTTCATCCAACTCCTTTTCTTCTAGTGCATCTCTCTCTCTATATACCACTGTGTACATGGCCCATTCTTCACTAAGAGATCTTAGGAACTTCATGTTGACATCTTCTTGATCCATCTTAACCCCAACCTGGTTAAGTTCACCAATTAGCTTGTTGAATCTGTCAAACACTTGAGTGAGTGTTTCATTGGGCTTTCCTTTGAAGTTTTCAAAGTCTTGTTTGAGAACAGACTTAATGTTTCTCTTGGTGCTCTTGGTCCCAACGAATCTCTTCTCCAGTGCTTCCCATAGCACCTTTGCATCATCATACTCAACGAAAAGATACTGATAGTCGTTAGGAATGGCCAGTAGGAGAGTGCTTAGAGCTTTAAGTTCGATTCCTTTATCTTTCTTCTCCTTCTCACATTTAAGTTTGTCTGCCTCAGTTGCAGAGCTGCTTGCTTGACCAGGACCAGTTTTGTTTCCTTCAAAGACAACTTCCCACATGGAATAATCAGTGATAAGCATGTATTGCTTAATACGATTCTTCCACATCCCAAAGTTGTTGGGAGTGAGTATAGGGATTTTGTTGGCCTGAGTGCTTTCATTATTATCAGTCATGATTAATAATGTGTGTGTTTTAAAGATTAAAACTTTTTGCTGTTCTTAACAAATAGTAGATCTAGAACCAATACGCTCTGATACCACTTGTCAGGATCGATTAACTATGAAGAAGTTAATAAACACCTTAGATCTAATTGATAATAGAAGTTGCAGCGGATCAACACTATATCAATATATTAAGAACAATGAACTGTAAACAATAAACGAAAATATTCAGAACACAGTTTCACAAAAAGCTTCAATGTATATATTAAGAACAATGAACTGTTAACAATACACACGTACGTTTATAATTCGTAAGGAACTATTTATAATAGTCCTTGAAGCTAAACTATTTACCCTAGTTATTCTAGGACTTGATTTACATTCAAAATATAAAGATATACATTGAATTACATTCTATAACTATCTCTACGAAGATCTCGGACTCGATATGTTCCATATATGCTCATCAGTAGTATTCTGCAATCACCAGTAGTAAATAAGTAACGTCAGTAGTAACTTTGGTGACCCGTAGTAAGTCCAGATACATCGTCAGTAGTAACTACTATTGATCAGTAGTATCTTCAATATGCCTTGATCAGTAGTAACTTAGTTATAGTCTTCACCAGTATCAACTTCATCAGTAATATGTTTCTGCCCCATTAGTATTAAGTATGATCAGTACTAACTGCAGCATCAGTATCAAGTTGATCTGTAATTTTGTTCCAACAATTCTTCTCTTCAAAACCTAATGGGACCCACATTCAACTAACAATTATACTCACATAGCAAAGTGGGGTCCATGGATAGAGTTAATATCATCTCACTTCAAATATAGAGTGATTTTTTAGAAACTCTATATTTGAAGTAAATTATTTAGTTGGGTTGGAGATGAAAAAACCCTATATATAGAGATGAAGTTGGGGATAGAGTGTGATTGGAGATGCTCGGACTCCATTAGTCCATTACACTATCGCCATTGATGGTTTAATTGCAGATGTATATTGTTTTTTTTCTTGAACGGTCTCATATTTTATTGCAATATTTCTATTTTGTTTGTTTTTTTCAATTAGATTTGTTAAGGAAATTGAAGTAATTTGATGGTTTTAAATTAATAAAAAAGTAGTATTAATTTTGCAAATACTTTTCTAATTATTTTAATATATGTGTTGCTTCTAGAGAAGCTCAAGGAAGGAAATTTTTATTAAGTTATCTTTTGTAGTTACAACTTACATGAAGTGTTAAGAAAGTTTTAAAAATTTAAAGTTGAAATTAACAATATTAATGACGCTATCTAATTGTAAGTTTTTTTATTTTTCAATTTTCCTTTAAGAGTACATTTTATATGAATTTTACTTATTTAAAAAAATTAGTCTATAAAGCCCCTCTCCTCGTTTTGGTTCCAACTTATGTTCGTCCTACTTGAATTTGGAGGAAAGTGTGGACCATCTCCTTGTTTCGTGTCCTATTGCTAGAAACATGTTAGTTCTGGTGTTTACTTGGCGCGGGATCGATATCACCTCGCATAATTTTGATAAGGTGAATGACGTCCTTGTTTATGCTAGAAATTGGGGTCGGTGTGCTAAAACGAGGGAGCTCCTTATAGGTATTGTTTTTGGTTTCTTTTGGTGTGTTTAGAAAGCTAGAAACAACCGTGTTTTTAGAGGTTTGGTGCAGCAAACTGTGGAGATCATGGATTCCATTAAGTCCCTTGTGTTTAGTTGGAAGAAATATAGGGGTGGCAGTTTAAACTTTGGGTGTGTTGAGTGGTGCATTCAGGGGCGGACTTAGAAACTTCCACCAGCGGTAGCATCCTTATGGTGATAAAAAAAAGCGGGATGAAAGGGACTACGACCTCTAGTGGGATCCCAGTGGCAATGTCCCGAAACAAATCAAATTTAACACAAAAAAAGTTATATTACATATCACTCTTTTTAGTTACATACACCAACAAATCTTCAAGAATATATTTCATTAACCTACAAAAGAATTATTAATTTTATAAACATATTACAAAATCTAAAATATACACTTTATGTTTTTTTTATTTGGTTCAAATGTTAGGGTTGTCTTAGGGTGTGAACTATTAACTAATAGTTAGAGGTTTTTTTAAGATTGATTTGGGATATTGAATAAGTTTTTAATCTATAAAAATTTTAGTTTATAAAATTGTATTATATTTTATAATCAAAGTATTGAATAAGGAAAATAAAGGAAAATGATTTGAAATGTTTGGACTAAAGATTTTTTTTTTTGAAATATATAAGGTAAAAAACGAAAAAACTTGAAATATATGGGTTGAGAAAGACAAAACTCTTGTAATATAGAGGCTCAGAAAGGAAAAAAAAAATTGATTTAAAAAAATAGCAACAAGATTCGAACTGATGACCTCCTTATATAGATGCAAGGAGTGCTAGCCAGCTGCGCTAGTAGATGGATGTGTCTTATTTCTCCTTTTCAGATATATATTAATGTATTTAAAATACTATAACAATAAAAAAATCCAGAAAATTTATCGTACCAAATTTTTTTCGAGTAGTAGCACGTCCTATCATGTGCTTAATACTAATTCCACCCCTGGGTGCATTCCTCCTCTTCTTTGTATTTAGTTTCTTGTTTTTTGTTTTTCTTTGTTGTTGTGTTGGCCTCTAACCCCTTGCTAGTGTTTTTTAATGAATTGTCGGTTCCAAAAAAATAAAGCCCCTCTTTTAATACTTTGCCCTAAGACCCAAAAAAATACTACTACTAAACCGGCGCTGGTCACAATTAATTAGAAAGTTGTAAAGCTTGAGTGATATTCAATGGTATGAGTATGACCACAATCAATCATCAATGGTATTAGTCGCTTTCAATCTAAACTCTCGGATTGGAAAGCTAAAAACTTATCATTTGGGGGAAGGCTTACTCTTGTCAAGTCGGTTCTTAGTAGTCTACCACTTTACTATTTCTCTCTTTTCAAAGCTCCAGTTTGTGTGATCAACAATCTTGAACAAATTAGAAGAAGATTTCTATGGGGCGGAACTAATAACGGAAAAAAACTTTGTTGGGTGGCATGGTCCACTGTTTTGGCCGCCAAAGATCGAGGCGGTCTTGGTATAGGCTCTCTAAGAGCACAAAACTATGCACTTCTTATCAAGTGGTGGTGGAGGTTACGCGACAATAATCAATGCATTTGGAAAGATGTGATTAAGGCGATTCATAATCTTCGCCTAAAGCCGACCCATATCATGGCAAAACATAAATCGGGCGTTTGGCGTAACATTGCCAGCGTCTCCACAGATCTAACTAACCTTGGTCTTGATTTTTTTGGTGCTTTTTCACTTCGTGTTGGTACAGGTACATCTTTCTTATTCTGGAAAGATAGGTGGCTTGGCGATGAGACTTTAGAGGCGAAATTCCCGAACTTGTATGAACTTGAGAAGCTCAAATCAGTCTCCATTGCTCGGCGTATTTCACCATCGGGATTCTCTTGGGATTGGAAAAACGGATTCAATAACCCCACGGTTATGAATGAATTTTGCATGCTGATCCACATCCTCCATAACGTTCAACTTCATGCACATAACGACTCTCTTAGCTGTAAAGTCTCAAACGATGGGAAATTCGCGGTACACTATATAAGAAAGTGGATTGATATCAAGCTAACAACTCCGGGGTATTTAAATATGCCATGGTCGAATGCGGTGCCACTAAAAACAAACTGCTTTGTATGGCGTGTTGGTTTGGGGCGCATACCGGTTGCTAAAAGCTTGGACAAGAGGGGAATTAATGTTGGATCTGTTAATTGTAAAAGATGTACTCATGATGAAGAAGATGTGGATCATGTCTTTCTTCGGTGTTCGTTGACAAAGGATGTTTTGACATGGATATTTAATTGGTGTGGTATTCCTATTCCCACATTCAATTCGGTGGTGGAATTAATAGAATTCGGGGCAAACTGGGGTAATTGTCCCAAGAAGAGGAAGACGCTTACAATAATTATTCAATGCACAATATGGTGCTTGTGGAAGTCGAGAAATGATATGGTTTTTAATAATCTATTCAAATCATACACGGCGTGTGCGGGCGATATCATCTCAATGAGTTACATGTGTTTAAAACATAGAACTAGTCTATCGTGTAGTTGGATTGATTGGTGTATTTCGCCTTTTGTGGCTTTGGTGTAACTTTGTACTTTGTGTCCCTCTTAGTGTCTTGCTAAGTTGGGCTTTTTAATTTTTATTTGCCGTTTCCAAAAAAAGTTGACAGCTGGCGAGTCAACGTTAAGCTTCTGCTCATCCAAGTATCTACAACCGCTCACGACGTAACACACGTTAATGGTATCACTTTTATATTTAAATCAACGTAATTCACACTCCAACATATATTCAATTAATACTTCCTCCTCCATATCACAATAACCGATAAATTTTCAATTTATGGATATTTTATATACACTTTAAAAGTTACCTTATTTGGTAAAAATGTAGGACCTCTCCTCCACTAATTATCCACTTTAATAAAGTGAAATTACTCTTATACTCTTACTTTTACTTTAAAACTCATTAATATCATTTTATTCAAAAAAAGTGGTACCCAACCTCTACTAACAATGTACTTTAATATATTTAAATCTTATTTTAATCTTTTGCCTCAAAAACCAAGAAACTCCAAATCTATCAATTATTGTGATACGGAGGAAGTATATTTATATCAACAATATTTTTTCACTTACTATTTTATATATAACCAATATCACTAACACATCTTAACTGACACCGCAACTAATACCACCGTGCTAATATTATCAGTTTACCGACTTAAACTGACACCCAACCAAAAAGGCTGTTTGACACCCATCCAACTGATCAACCACCACATTTTCACGTCTCTGGGTCAAAGTTACCAACACCACCGACAAATATCTCACCTACAGCCAAAAGTTTTAGGCCACAGATATAAAAGTATTTCTTACTACCAGGGAAAGCTATTCGACAACGACCGTACACTTGTCACTAGCATTCACCACTCATCGTGATCGGATCCAGTGGTTTAAAATTCGGGAAAATTTCTATCCATGCAAATCGAGACCAAACAGTTGATTAGCGTATCCTCTTCCATCATCTCAGAAAGCGAGCACATTTATATTTAGTCTCACAATGATGAAAATGTTGTACAATGATATAGACACACTTATTTATCTTTGCAAAGTGAAACATATATATTAAAGTCTGTTACGTTGATCATCCATTCAGTCTAAGCCAGCTGTTCAGCTTGAATCGTTTACCCTGCTTGAGTCTCGATCTTTTGTAGTTAATTCTCACTAAGTCTTTAATAAAGGAAAAAGAAGTAAAGAACATCTACTAATCTCAAATTAAGCGCCCATATTAGAATTATAAATGAATGTTCTAAATTAAGTGTTTACTTCCTAATACCAACTAATTGATTTATATACTATATAAATTGGCTAGAATGAGATTATATTGATATATAGTATAGCAATTATAATTTATTTTTTCTAAACTTATGTATCTTTTATTTGATAGACATTTAATTTTAGACCGAGAAACAACACTATAAAAACTCAGTTTAATTGGCTGATTGGACCGGTCGAACCAGGAAATTGGAAGTTAACAGTCGAAATGGGCAGTTTAGATGGTGGTTATAAAGCTGTTAGAATGACCGGCTGAACATAAAAATCCGATTGAACAATGCAGTCAACTGTAAATGCCGGTTTTCCTAGAAAAGTTACATAACAAGATAGACGATTTTTTTTATATAAGTTTTGAAACTTAAATATATTAAATAGTTGAATTCTTTATGATTTATATTCTCTTATATCATTTTAGTATTTTTAAACAATTTATATAATTATTAAATCATAAATAATCATCAAAATTACCATCCAATCTGCCAGCTCATACGATTCAACTTGGTATTTGCCGGTTTAATGCAAAAATCAATTTTTAAAACATGGTGGAGAAGGTCTTAATTATGGGATGATATTTTTAGGAGAGGATCCTTATCCATCGCCGATCCGCAAATTTTGAACGGATATCCACATCAGCTCTACGACTACAGGATTCTTATCCACGTCAGCCATACAACTATTAAGATCTTTTAGAACGCCACAAAGCCTCCGCGTTAAACATTACGTCAGCACTGCTCTAAAAATATCTCCAGGTGGGCCCGATCACACTCTAGTTTACGCCACAAGTAAAGCATATTTTAAAGCATACTAAAAAAAACTCCATCCTTCTTCCACAATTGTACACGTGGCACAACAAACTCTCATTAATAACCACTAATTCTGGTGGTTGATATGTTTGACATTTCTTGTCTATAGAATCATAAATAGACGGTTCTACCCCTTCCTCAATTAACATCCTTTCCTTTCCTACCTCATCTTCAACAAATTATTCTTTGGATTATTCCCATGTAATATGGAAGGTGATACTTAAATTAGAAAAAACTACTTCGCTTAATATGCCAGACAAATCTTTAAGTTAATTGTACAAACATATTAATACATAAGCTATGGTGTATCAGATAATTTTTACAATGTATATATCACATCCCTTCTACTATTTATGCGTCTATCTTTTTATAACATACATTTTTTTGCTATAATTAGATATTTATGTTCTTAAAAAGTGTTTCAATTCAATATTTGATTGGGATTGTGAACTTATTATCTATACGAGTATACTACATTATAATGTATTGAGATTCTTCATAAATAAAAAATACATGAAAATTCAACCAGTTACTTATTAACAAAAAGTTTGTGTTACTTTTACTATAAATGAGACGAATAGAATAAGCCGAACATTTTAACCAAACCAGTAAATTCATAACGAGTGCTTAACTTCGGATTCCTAGTAGAGTGGCATTTCTGTTATTTATACCCAACCACAGGGTGGTTTCAATAGATGAGAGCAAGTGATTCCCCTTTTTTATTTGTATACAAATCACAACATATTTTCTTCTTCTCTAAATTCTCCTTCGATCATTTCCACCAAAGCATTCAACAAGTGTTTTTGATCTAGAGATATAAATTGAAAAACCTAAATTTGATCAACAAGATGAAGAGATGTGAGCTCTGCAAATCAACAGCCAGGATACACTGTGATTCAGATAAAGCTAGCTTATGCTGGACCTGCGATGCAAAGGTCCATTCAGCGAACTTTCTAGTAGCAAGACATTCAAGAAGCCTTCTATGTCAGATATGTCAGTCTCTGACGCCGTGGTATGCGTCCGGTAAGAAACTCTGGCCTTCGACGGCGTCAATTTGTGGTAGGTGTGTTGTTGAAGGTATTTCTAATGATGATGAAATTTGTACGGACGGCGATGATGAGTGTGACGGAAGCGAGTACCATGATGAGATTCAGTTGGAGGATTCAGTAGATGAGAATGGTAATCATGTTGTGCCTCGGTCGTCGTCGTTGCCGCCTCCACCGGCAACGAGTTCGTCCGGTAGCGACGGTGACCTTTTGATGAAGCGAAAGCGTCGGAATGTTCCAGATCTGAACTCAGAGGTATAAAAATTATCCTACGCATATTTTAAGTTATTTGTTTTTCCGAAAATTGCGTAGAATCATTGGATATTATGAAAGCATTCTATTTGAAGCAATAACTGTGATTTTGTAAATGATCTTTAATAACAACTGTGGAAGTGATTGTGGCTTTGAAATTTTGATGAATTTTCCCCAAATCTCTAATACTTAAAAAAAAGTATCTAACTTTTTGATAGATCTTATAATAATAATGTTGAAATTTGTTGCATTTGAAAATCAGGACGAACTGGATCGCTCATCGGCGCAAATAAACCACCATATGACGTCATCTCCGATGCGGGAACCGCCTATTGGAGAAAAAACGGCCTCGTTCCACTCAATGCTGTCAAGCTCCGAGGCAACTGTCAGAAATGTCAAGAGAATCCGCCGGAATATAAATTCCGGAGAATACATGGCTTTACCCGTCCATGAGACGAATAAATCAACGAGAACCATTGACTTTGACTTAAACGCATTGCCATAGTCACTATATTATCAATTATGTGTCAAGATGAAGCATGGTATATTGATAATTTGGTATTGTATTATACATAAATTACTAATTGTAATCTAGATTAAATTAACATTCAAATGGTTTAATTTGGGGATATTAGTAGTACGGAATATGAAGTAGAACTGTATATTCTGAGTGTTCTTTTGGACATTGTAGTTTCTGGGTTCTCTCAATCGACACCAAAGTAGGTTTAAGTTAGTCGAGTCATTAACATCCCATTGACTCATTTTATCTCGAGTTTTCAACTTCTTTCTCATAATAACTAATAAGCCACATATGAAAATCATGTCGAGAGATACACAAAGGGAACCAAACAATCGATCTGATACCAATTGACTTCTCGTTGAGATCTCATCGTGATCCATGCTAGCGAAACTGGGAAATCCTCCATTCACCCATTTGGTGTTTTCCAAATCAGTTTGTCATTATGATGATTTACGATCGGAAATAAATCGCACCATCAATTAACAAATCAGCAACTGTCATGTTCATGTTATATACTTATATCCAACTCTAGTAGTATCCCGGCTTGTATTAAATTCCTCAATCAAAGGGCACTGAGTACATCATTAATTATTGGACACCAAATTTTTACTATCATTTTTTAAGAATTTTTTCCCAAAGCCCAATTACCAAATTGAACTTTTTTCGGAAAGTACAGTGACATAAGGGTGCATTAGTCATATTTTTTATTCTTTATATTTTTCACATAGTTAAATAATGATCACGTCATCATTTTCTCACCGACTGAAATACATATCCGGTTGCTAATGACTTAAATGACCGGTTTTATAAGTAAAAGAATGTCCTTGATAAACAAAAAAAAGTAGAATGATACGATCTGGTTGCATTGGCCCTCTTGAATAAACAATCATCAAAATTACCATCCAATCTGCCAGCTCATACGATTCAACTTGGTATTTGCCGGTTTAATGCAAAAATCAATTTTTAAAACATGCTGGACAAGGTCTTAATTATGGGATGATATTTTTAGGAGAGGATCCTTATCCATCGCCGATCCGCAAATTTTGAACGGATATCCACATCAGCTCTACGACTACAGGATTCTTATCCACGTCAGCCATACAACTATTAAGATCTTTTAGAACGCCACAAAGCCTCCGCGTTAAACATTACGTCAGCACTGCTCTAAAAATATCTCCAGGTGGGCCTGATCACACTCTAGTTTACGCCACAAGTAAAGCATATTTTAAAGCATACTAAAAAAACTCAATCCTTCTTCCACAATTGTACACGTGGCACAACAAACTCTCATTAATAACCATTAATTCTGGTGGTTGATATGTTCAAAATTTGCATCTTTTTTATACAACTTTTTTCTAGCAATTTAATTTCAAATTTTAATGTGCTTAAATACATCATTTATTTAAAACTACAAATTAATCAGTAATAATGGAAATTATCTTAATTTCAGGAAGTTAGTTTTGAACGCTATCGAGTATTTGTTTCCTTTTTTTATCTATATAAAGAGAGTACTTAGAACGTAATTTTGCACCTAATTTGCAGTCTTCAACATCAGTGATCGGTACCAATATCTTTTATTCGCAGTACCATCTTCATAGGTAAATCTTATTCTGCAGCATTCCGATTGTTCTTTTATTAATCACCGTACAATTGTATTCATTACGATTAGTCACACCTGCATATTTACACAACAGAATGCAGTTAATACACAACTGAATGTTTTTACTTCACCCATTAACTGTTTTGTCCTATATATGCAGATGACCCAATGTTAATACATTATTCACTCGACATAAACAAGAAATTCATTGGTGCTTTGCTGTTTGGCTTTATTAGTAGCCAACACATAATCCTCTAAAATAAATTTATTGTTTTCAGGAATTCCTGCATTTTTTGGATAAGTGAATAGAAATAAGATTTTTCAGGAGGTTTTTTTGTAATAGATGTTTTCATATCAATTCGTTTTTAATTCAAAGTCAAAGATGTTGGCTACGGTTAACACCTCATTTTACCGGTTTAATTCCTTTTAAATTCTTATCAATTCCTTTTTAAATCTCCCTAATCTCCACAATAACTTTCATAAGTATTGAGTTGATAACTACAAAAATTCGAATTTGGTTTTTTTTTAGGATTGATGTGTAACATACGTGTTTTATTTTACCACCTAAAATGATTAGTTTAATAATAATAAGTGATTAAAGAAGTAGTAGGTTGAATTATGTAGGAAATGTTGAGAAAAATCTGGGTTTGATCATTGGTTTTGGTAGTGCAAGCTAAAAAGGAAGAAAAACAAGAAAATTGCAGTATTTTGAAGGATAGCGGCGCTATCTTGGGGATAGCGACGCTATCCTGGGTAAAATCTTTCAGGGACTCGAAATAGCGAAGGGGCTTACGCGGAAAAAATAGGAATAGCGACGCTATCTTGAAGATAGCGGCGCTAAAAAGTGCGGGATTGGGGAGATAGCGACGCTATCTTGTGCAAGTCAGGCATAAAATCGATTTTTGAGCCGAATTTAGTCATTTTTCACCCAAATCTTTCTATCTCGAGCTCAGACGATTTCTAGGCTTTCTCCACCTAAATTTGATCGAATCATAGTGCAAATCAAAGGGGTTTTTGTCATATAATCATCATATAAAGGTAAAGATTCATCTTTTAGCTACATGCAATAGTAGGGAGTGATTGAGCTATGTATAGACTTAGAACCCTAGAAAGAACTTTGAGTTTCATGATAAATTAGTGAATAGCAGCTGTAAATGAGTATGTTAAACATAGAGAATGTCTTAAATCAAGTAGTGTGTCCATCATTTAATTGTTGAAAACTTGGGTTTTGTGTAGTCACCAAATTTGGGGATTTGGTGATTATGAGTTGTGGAAATGAAGATTTTAGCTAGTAATGATAACAATTCTCTTGTGATATCAATAGGCTTGAAACTTGGGCAAAAGTGAAGAAATTGAGTAATTGGATTGCTTATCATTTTGCTACATCCCAGGTAAGTTCACTATGTGTAAATAATATACTAGTAGTTATACTTGATTATGTTTTATATGATAAATTGTTCCCCCACTGTTGTGATTGTTGTCCAATTTCAATTGATTATGGTAAATTTTGTATAAAAGCTTGGGTCTCGATTGAATTCCGGAAAACTCGGGTTGATTATGATTGGTAATGTTTCCATTGTTTCATTGAGTGACATTTCATTTCGTGAGGACCCATGGCGGCTTGAATATTACTTCGTGTAATATGTCGGGCGGTGGTCTCGGGGGTATCCGGTGGAGGAGTTGGGGTATGGACCGAGGTGGTGAAGTTTGCGGTCATGGGTTCATTTAGGGGCGCCATGATCAACTTCATCGGTATTATCTCTCAATGGCCTAAGGAGGGATAATATCATTTGTTAAAATCTTTGACGAGATCTTCATAATTTCTTGGTGTGTTCGGGTTGTTGATTGACCTTGTTGACCGTATGAGATTGATTGGGACTTGTTGATTCTATCCTTGTTGGTATTAACTGCTTTATAATTTGTCTATTATTAGTATTACTTTACATATTTTGAACTCACTAAGCATTTATAGCTTACTTGTTTAGTTGTCACCATTTTCAGGAAAGGATAAGGGCAAGAACAAGCTAGTTGATACTTGAAGCTAGGTCATACTAGAAGTTGGTTGTGCTTGAAGCTTTGAAGAGCTTCCTTTTTGGTATAATTTATAGTCTTTTGGTGTATATGTTTTGGGATGTTGTAGATGGTTTGTATCCGAAATAGTTAGTTGGGAATTTATAATTATGTCTTTTGGTATAGTAGTTTTAAAACTTGTATTTTATTAGGTAAAATGAAGGTTTATTGTACTCAATGTTGATATTAAGTAGTTATTTGAGGTATGGCCCTTACATGATGCTCCCTAATTATCTCCACCGTTCTATTTGACCTTTTTAGTCGTTAAAACATAACTTTTGTTTTCAAAATTTTGTTTTTAAAATAAAAGTCTTAGTAATCCATAAATTCAATAGTTTTTTAATAGTCCTATTTTCAGTTAATTCTAAAATTTTCACTAAATCCCATAAATGCATTAAATTTCAAATCAAAACATAATAACCCTATTTCACCCCATATGCTTATCGGTAAATTTATAAAATTCAAAAATGGCTAATGTTTGGAGCAGATATTAAGAACTTACAGAAACATTTGTTCTGGAGATCGTCATTCGCATCAGCATCAAAGTAAGGTAATATTTCTACAATTGTTGAAGCATTTTCCCCAATTTTTATGGATCACCATTTCGTGAAGCACGTCAGATATATATTGGAACCAGAAATTCAAGCCATCGTATTTCGTTTTGCTTAATTTGCATTCCGTTTTTCTTGATTACAGTTCCATATTTCGTAATTGATTTCAGATATATACTTGAAGAAATACTTCCAAGCAATCGGATTTCAAGCTTAGAGCTGTCGAAACATGATGAATCGGGAAATAAGGAAGTGTTAGAATTTTAGGTTGTTGTTGTAACACCCTAAAATTTACAAGATTTTTAAAATTTTTGAAAACAAAATTATAATCAAAAGGTCCCATAAATAAATCTCAGATATTAATATTTCACATTAGAAACGTATTTATTGCGGAAATAGTTAAAATAAAATAAAGTGTTTTAAAATATTTAATGATGTCCACATCAGTAATGAAAAGATACAGCGGTCAACCGTCCACCTCCTCCTTTCCTTTGCTGGTACCTGAAACAATGGGGGAGATTTGGGTCAGCTGGGAAGCTGAGTGAATAATCTCAAAATGTAAACAATCATAACATACAACACATGAGGGCACATCGGGGTACTCCTACTCAGAATCTACTCGATTAATTACTCAGATTTATTTCTCGGATTTTATTACTCAGATTTTATTTATATAGCGCGCTAGTGTGACTTGGGCCGAGAGATCAACCTCGACCCGCCTCACACCACCTCAACACCTGTACTCTTCGGTGTTGAGTCAAAAAGGCCTGGCACCAGTACTCTTCGGTGCCAAGTCAAAACGTCTGACACCAGTGCTCTTCGGTGTCAAGTCAGATATAAACTCAGACGGGAATAATCCAAAAAACTCAGACGGGAGGTGATCCCAAAACTCAGATGTGTGTTATTATGTTTTATTATCTCTTTAACATAATTATCTCAGATTGCCCTAGCAAGTAATAGCACAGAATGACTCTGTGCCGAGCTCAGTTACCCAGGCACAATGTCTCAGATCATGAATAAGTAAACAGCTGCTCAGATACTCAGATAACAGATCAAACTCAGATAACCAATCAAACTCAGATAACAATTAAGGTGCAAGTAATATAACACGTAAGTCATGCATGTATAACGTTAAAACTGAATACACGGTGAGAATACTCACCTCGAGAAACATAAGCTCCAAAGGATCCTCAATACTCTAAGGCGCTGCTCGGTTACTCCTATACGGTCCTAAAGCACGTAGAATAACTCGAATTAGACTAGACTAAAAACCCAGTTTAAAATGCAAAGATTTCCCGATTAAGAAACCCCAAATTTTGAATTAATTAATCATGCCGGTATATATGTAAAATCTTCATTTCTAATTAACTATGACCAACTTTAAACTCAATGTATCCAAACAAGAACTTTTTTAAAACATGACCCGACACTACACATGCCAAAAGTGTTTTTAATTTAATTGTTTATCTCAACTGACATAAGCCAAAACAGTAACCCACATGAGTCCTTCACAAAAGATTAAGCTATCATTTCTTAATTCCTGTATCTGGACCACGTGAAAGAAACATGGATAAGTTTTAACAATTTGCTCTTGACAAAAACCTTTTACATGAAAACCTTGGAATGGCAAGCTTCCCAAAACACGCAAATAACTAACGAGTAAAAAAAGAATAAGTTACCGCTATTAATATCCCACCGATATAACTTGATTTTTTTCCTATTGCAGCCTTCGACTGAAACAGTTACCACCCGCAGGAATTCTTCAGCTGCTCAGCCCACGATACATGAACATGAAGATGAGTAACGGGTAGAACCAAACCAAGATATAACAAATGGAAAAGAATCAAGTTCGTGGCTTACCAGAAACAACACGAGGTTACCGCCATTAGAGAGCTGCTCGAGTCACTCACTCAATACGATCGCCGGAAACCCAAGATACGGTGGCCCCTCAGCTGCTCGGAGCGATGTTCACCGGCACGGAGCAGAATAGAATAAAGTTCTCAAAACGGCGGCGGCGCAGGAACAAAACCAAGCTCAGACGATGGTAAACAGAAATGAACGACGGTCACCGGTGTTACACGTTACCGACGGGTAGAAAACAGAAACAAATGAAACGGTTCAAGCGGTTACCAGCGAAACAGAACGGCGAGGCTTACGCTAAAAAAAAGGAAAAGGAAATGGTAGTCACCGGCGTAAAAGCGTGAGGGTGGCGTTAAATAACGGTGGTTACGATGGAGGCGGCGGTGGTTGATCGGAAAAAGGAAAGAAAAGCTCGGAGGAAGTTTTTCTTGGGAACGAAACTTTCCGCCGCAAAGATGGAAGTGTTTGCCTGCTAGGGTATTGTTTATTCATTTAAGTAATTGCTACACCACATATGATTAATTGTTTTGGACTCTCATGTCGGATCCAACACCCATTGGCCCACTCAAAAAGAATTAAAAACTAGCCCAACATCCTAGCAACCTATTCGGACCCACCTACTAGACCAAACCCTTAATTCAAAAAAATAAATAAATAAATAAAATAAAGGTAATATTTAATTACCAGAATTTTCGGGGCGTTACAGTTGTTTAGAACGATTATAATGATAGAAATTTTAGGGAAACAAGATGATGTTCATATGAAAAGCCATGGCAGTCAATATTTTCGATGGTAGAAGAATTAGGGCATAAGAATCGTTTTGCTATTTGTGGATTTCAATGTGTTATTGAGATAGTGTGATAGTAGTGGACATACCTCAATTTAATTTTTTCAATAAATATGTATTTTATTCATTAATTCATTTTAACATCATTTTGAATAATAATTATTTTAATTGTACAATATAACATCAAATTATCTTTTTATTTATTTTCGATTTTGATATACTATTTGTTTCATGATTAATAAATACATATAACAGTTTTTACACTTATTTAATTTTATTTTTACACTTAATAATTTTTATTGCTTGCAAATTTAATTATTTATTAGTTTTAAAAGTATGAGATCTTAATTATGCGACAACCCGTGATTTTAGCAAAAAAAAATGTTGTTTCAATTATTTAATAATATTCAACGTAATATGTGACAACCCGTGATTTTTCAATAATAGATTACTATATGATTTCTTAAGTTTTTTTTTTAAAGGATTTTCCTTTTTAATTTTCGTAGCACGCCCGCCCATTCCGGCGGGCTATGAAGCTAGTAATGTAATATAATATTCCCTTAGTTCTACAAAAAAAAAAAACTTTACATAATGTAACACAACTCATCCGGAATATCCAAAAATACATCTGAATATTTAAAAAAATATTTGAATAATTTAATTTTCTCGGATTTCAGATGTTGAAAATTCTAAATATACGAATTTCAGATACCAAATTATGATAATAAAAATCCAACATACAAATTTAAAATACTTCTACTTCCTCCGTTTCTAAATAAGTGATACATTTTGGGTTTCATGTTTTTCGAGGCAAAATATAATAATGAAGGTTAATTAGATTAAAGTGGATAGTTAGTGGGGGATGAGTCCCACATATTTTGATTGAAGTGAAGTTAATGATATTTAAAAGTAAGTGTATATGTGTCATTTCATTATAATAATGAGATAGTTAGTTCAAATAGCATGAGCGTTGAAAGTCTTCAATTAGACTAGAGCGTTAGAATCTTTTTTTTTTTTTTTTACTTCTTTCAAAGGGGAATGAATGGAATGAAGAAAAGAAGAGAGGAGGAAAGTGGTTCACGTTTGTCTCTTGAAAATGGTTATTATCTTGAAGGTCTTTTATTGGGTGCGAGCTCCACTACTTTTTATCAAATATGATAAGTTTTTAAAGTGCATCACTTATTTTAAAACACCCAAAATAAAAAGTGTATCACTTATTTTAAAACGGAGTAAGTATATAAATTAGATATCTAAAAATCCAAATACTTCATTTTAAACATCCCTATTCAAGACATGTGTCTGTCATTGTCTCGTCAATTAAAGGCTACCTATATATCCACCTAACGTTCTAAACTAAAATTATAAATGCTTTTACCAACAAGGAATCATATATCAATTAAAATGCCCTTTCTTTATTGTGTGTATTCTATTTTCTGATAATTAATGCCAACGATTACTTTTAATATAAACCAGGCTTTTTAAGATTTTGTAGACTCAACCTATTATAATATTAAACATGCATTGTTTAAGGCGTTTATAGTAATATCTTATAGTCACGAGCAATGTTTTAATACTCGAATTTTGAATCGAACCGGTTAATGCTCTAAAAATAGTCGAACCGGTCTAAAAATGGTTGAACCCGTTGAACCGGATTACAATATTATTGAGTATTTATGTTAAATGATACCAAACACTTAAAATTTAACTAGAATCTTGGTTTTTCAAACTTCAAAACATATACTACCTCCGTATCAAAATAAGTGATACACTTTCCATTTAGGGGTATAACAAAATAAGTGATACACTTCTAAAAGTTTCCTTATTTGGTAAAAAAAAATGGGATCCAACATCCACTAAATATCTATTTTAATAAAGTGAAATTACCTTTATACCCTTACTTTTACTTTTAAACATCATTAATATCACTTTTTTCAAAAGAAGTGGGACTCATTCTCCACTAACTATCTACTTTAATCTATCTTAACTTACATTTTAATTTTTTGTCTCAAAAACCGTGAAATCTCAAATGTATCACTTATTTTGATACGGAGGTAGTAATAAAGTTTCATAGTATAAAAATGATACAAAATATTCACTTTAATAATAACAAGTGATATTAAAAAATTAAGTAAAAAAAAACACGGTTCAAATCCGGTTCAGTCATTTGATCCAACCGGGTTCACATTTAACTCGCCCGGTTCGAAGCGGTTAATAAACAGATTTTTAACCCGGTTAATTCGGCCCAACATACATACACTTTCCGGTCGGACCAGGTCCAACCGGTCGGTCGAACCAAAGTTTTTAAACACTGATCACGAGTGACTAGTACCACCTCATTTTTTCTAATATAATTATTTATATATTTGATAAAATGAACTTTGAATTGATCAGTTTAACATTTCATTTATAGTAAGTAAATCAAGGTAAAAAACAATAATTATTTATCTACTTCAACATTGTTTTACTATTTTTTCTTTATTGTACAATAATATCATAAACTAATAATAAAAAATAAAAAGAAAATTGAAATTGAATTTTTTCTTTTATTTTCTAAATGATCAAAATAACACTTCATATATAAAAATATATAATTAATCTTGATCATTAGATGTTATTGATTAATAGTTAGAGATTTTTTAAACTACACAAAAATAAATTAATGAATATACATTTATCATATACTCCTTCCGTCCCATAAAAAACTTATCATTTGGCTTTTGTACAAGTTTTTAGGTGATAGTCAATGACGGGGTCATTAATAATACTTTTGATTAAAATATAAGGTTGGGTTGAAGAGAGAATGATAGTTAGTTGATATTAGTGGTGAGATCTTTAGTATTAATAGTTTTTATTGTGTGGAGCCCATCAAATATGGGAAATGAGAAGTTTTTTGTGGGACAAAAATTTAGAGTGAAATGAGAAGTTTTTTTGTGGGATAAAAACAGGGGCGAATTTACATAGGGCCAAGTGGGGTCCATGGCCACCACTTGGTGGGGCCCACCATGTGTAAAAAATTTTAATAAAATTTATTTTTAGTGATAAATTATTTTTTGGCCCCTCTTAAATTTTGTACAGTCCCCAGTTGGATTTGTAAAGTCACCGACTTTTCTACTTCCAAACGTGGCCCACTTCAATTGTTTATTCCCCAAATTACAAAATGTAACCTACTAAAAGAAGTTCTTGTTCTTAAAGAGTTTTTTCTTTTGATTTTCTTCTCCGGCGCATTATTCGTTCATTAGCAAATCGTAACTTTCTTCTTATCAATCGTAAGTGTTCTATACTACTTGTATCAATGTTTCTTGTATATCTTCATTAAAATCACAGCAAACTAGGAAAAAGTTAGAGTTTTGTGTTTTTTTTTACTAATTGTAGGAATATGTTTGTTTATTAAAGTATACTATTACATGAAATATAAATTTGTTTGTTGATTGTCAAATATGTTTGCAAATTGTAATGATATTTACGCAATGAAGATTGACAAATTTGTTTGTCATTGCTTTTCCGCAATGAAGATTGTGAAGTCGTATTTGCGCAATCGGATATTCGACGGTTTTCTAAATGATTGTGTAATTTGTATGGTGGAAAATGAGGAACTTGCCAATGTTTTGAACGATGATGTTATAGATTGTTTCCAAAAAATGAAAACTATTAGAAGACATTTGTAATATTTGACTTAGTTTTGATGCTTTATGACATTTACTGTAATTTTGACTTAGTTTTAATGTTTTATGTTATTTACTTTTTAATTGGTCAACTATTAGTGGACTCCCATTGATTTTGGTTCTGGATTCGCCACTGGATAAAAATTTATAATGAAATAAGAAGTTTTTTGTGGGACGAGGGAGTATTACATATAGTTTATGCCGTATGTCCAGAGTAGTGTGTGGAAAATTTCCCACCGAAAATTTACTTTAGTTCCTGAAATGAGATTGAATTATATCTACAATTTCAGTTATGTTTCCAACGAAAACGAGAGTTATTTTACTTACTCGTTGTATAATCCTTCGATTATTTCAAGATTTGTAATGGACATTTCGGGTCAGATTAAGCAACTTTCATGGCTAGATAATTCACAACAATGGAATTTGTTTTGGTCACAACCTAGACAACAATGTGAGGTTTATGATTTTTGTGGAGCTTTTGGTTCTTGTAGAGAAACTGAGTTACCCTTTTGCAATTGCTTAACTGGTTTTAGTCCTAGATCACAAATTGATTGGGATCTGAGTGATTTCTCCGGTGGGTGTGAGAGAAAAACCGCTTTGCAGTGCGGGAAGACCTCCGAAAAATATGATTTTCTTGAGATTTCAACTTCAAAAATGCCTCCGAATTCCACTTCTTCAGCTGCTGGGAGCTCTGGAGAATGCAGGAATTCTTGTTTGAATGATTGTTTGTGTAACGCTTATTCTTATAACAACAACAATTGCTCGATTTGGAATGGAGAACTCATTTCAGTAGATAACGGCAACGGGATACCAATCTATGCCAAAGTTGCTTCAAAAGATCTTCCAAGCAAAAAGAAGAGTAATGGGGTTATTATAGGTGCGGTTATTGGTTCAGTCGTAAGTGTGGTCTTACTCGCGGGTTTGATTTTGCTTCTTATACGTAGAAGAAATAGGAGATTCCTCGGTAAAACGACAGTGGAAGGCTCGTTGATTTCGTTCGTTTTTAGAGATTTACAAACCGCCACCAAGAATTTTAGTGACAAATTAGGAGGAGGTGGGTTTGGTTCGGTGTTCAAGGGTACATTGCCCGATTCTAGTGTTGTAGCAGTCAAGAAACTCGAAAGTGTTAGTCAAGGAGAGAAGCAGTTTAGAACGGAAGTGAGCACAATTGGCACCATTCAACACGTCAATCTTGTACGCCTTCGCGGGTTTTGCTCAGAAGGTGATAGTAAACTATTGGTGTATGATTACATGCCAAATGGTTCTCTAGACGCCCATCTTTTCACCACTAACAACCTTCTGGACTGGAAAACGAGGTATCAGATTGCACTAGGAACGGCTCGAGGGTTGGTGTATCTGCATGAGAAATGCCGAGATTGTATTATCCATTGTGATATAAAGCCAGAGAACATTCTTTTAGATGGTGATTTGTGCCCGAAAGTTGCGGATTTCGGTCTTGCGAAGCTTGTTGGGCGAGATTTTAGTAGGGTTTTGACAACGATGAGGGGAACGAGAGGGTATCTAGCACCAGAATGGTTATCAGGAGTGGCCATCACAATGAAAGCAGATGTTTACAGCTACGGGATGATGATTTTTGAGGTCATAAGTGGCACACGAAATGCGGAACAATCGCAAGATGGGAAGAAGAAATTCTTCCCCATGCAAGCAGCGAACGTGCTTATTCATGGCAACAATGTTCTTAGCCTATTAGACCATAGGTTGAATGGGGAAGCGAGTTTAGAAGAAGTCACAAAACTATGTAAAGTTGCTTGTTGGTGTATACAAGATGATGAAGAAAGCCGGCCTGCAATGAGTCAAGTGGAACAGATTCTTGAGGGGGTTTTGGATGTTAACATGCCCCCGATGCCTCGATCTCTCCAGTTATTTGCTGACAATGACGATCATGTTGTTTTCTTCACCGAGTCATCATCAAGCCAAAGTTCACAACCTCAGAGCAATCCTTCGAGTGGTGTTTCTCAAGCTAAGAACTCATTCTAGTGAGCATGAAACTTGCATTCGTGTTCTATATATAGATACAATTAATAAAGATTACACTAGTGGTCAAATGATGTAGATGATCATCCGGAAACAGTTTCTTATGTACAAGCTAGGCTGTCTTTTGTAATTTTTTTTAAGTCAATTGAATGTTATTGTTTAAATAACTTGATGCAGGTTTGCGGGATAATCGATATTAAAGATATCGATAACTTACCGCATAAGTCATAAGTGTGTGTTCTATTATTAGGGGCCTTTTGGTTAGTCGCTTTTATTTTTTTATTTTTTAAAGGTAAATAAGGACTACTACTACCACACATAATATACACCCATGTGACACATGTTGTCAGTTACATTTGAGCCTACAACATCTACGAAATTAATTTATGAACCCAAATCTATTAACCAAACATCTACGAAACCAATTTCTTTGTTCCCATACTTATTAAACAAAAACTGCCATGAGTTCTCTTCCTTATATACTCCCTCCGTCCCTAAATAAAGTTCTCATTTCTCCTAAATTTTTATCCTTAAATAAAGTTCTCATTGCACAAGTTGGATGGGGTCCACTTAATAAAATAATATAATTATCAAGGATCCCACTACAAACTATCCAATAACTACCTTTCTCTCTCCAAACCAACTTTATAGTTTAATCAAATTTATACCAATGACCCCACCACTAACTTTCTCCTTAAAACTTGTGCCCAAAACAAATGAGAACTTTATTTAGGGACGGAGGGAGTATATGATATCAAAGGCACAGTAAAAATTTCTTTCTTGATCATGAAAAAGCTATTCTGTATACAAAAATATAGATTGAATTTACCTTTTCAATGACACTATCCGGAAAAAGTCCAAATTTTTTTTTGGAAACGGCAAATGAAATAACGGAAGCCTACTCGCAATTTTTCAGCGAGCACCCCAAGTTCGAGCTCCGCATAAGCAGGCTAACCCAGCCCCCAAAGGGATTTCCAAGGAAAATTCGCCATATGTGCCCGTGTGAGGTATGAGTTAAATTACGCTAATGCAACGCTCACAAAGGGATTCGAACTCACGATCTGCAACCCAGATATCAATTGTACGTAACATGTATTTAGGGGCTTGATTGTAATATTGCATTTAACCTATATCAATGACACTATCCAGAAGGATCACCGCCCCAAACCCAAGTATCATTTTGACCTATAAGGAAACTCGTGAAATGAGCAGCTCCAAATCTTTGAGTCTGTTTTGGAAATTAAAATCCAGCCCATTTGAGGCCCATGTCCAAGCCCAAGAAGCTGTTCCATATGGAGCAGTAATGCATTTAGAAGATATGGAACAATCTTTGTTAATTTTCAAAGCATATAAGCCAGGAAACATTTTACACAATTGAGTAATTCCAACCCATCTATTTTTCCAAAGAATAATGTTATTTAGTCCTATCATTTGGTCATATCCATAGTCCTACTAATTAGATGAAGACACGTGTCAAAATCAAGAGATTATATAAGGAGAGAGAATTAATGTATTACACATATCATACTATTAAGTGGATATATGACTATGCATAGGACCAAATTGTAGGATTAAATATCATTTCTCTTTTCCAAATACTAGAGTGAATTTCGTTGTTCAAGAGATTTTAATTTAAGCAGTGTATTTACACAATTGAGTAATTCCAACCCATCTAATTTATTGTAATATATTTAACAAATTAAAATGAATAAGAAAATTAAAAATTTGGGGGTGCGTGAGTCGGTGCGTGAGAGAGTAGCCGATGAATCTCGATGGACATTAATATTCCATGTATCACCTAAAACCACAACTTTCCTTTTTATTTTCAAAAGAAAAAAAAATTATAATTCTTTTTCAGCAGATTTTTTAATTCTTTAAAAATTAAAAATAATCATGAGAATATGAGAATTTTTATTCATACATGAATACACATAGTGTATTCATTATATGAATACACTAAGAGTATTTATATATGAATAAACATACTTTATTTCGTCTTTTTTTGTGAAAAAAAATTAGGAAAAATATTGTTGTGTATTCATATAAGTATAAGCGTATTCATATTTGAATACGTAGGGCGCGTGTGCCTAGATTGACGGCTGAGAAAAAACGTATTTGAAAAACGTATTCATATTAATTCTCAATGGAACTTATTCTGTCATTCACAGGATAGATTTTTACCCGTCTTTTATTTTGTTATTCATCACAACTTTTGTTCAGTACAGCTGTAAAATTTGCACTATGTGATGTATAAACTAATAATTATGGTGTATAAATGAATTTCTATAAATATTATATTATATTTATATAATTCTGGTCAAAATTTCCAGCCACAAACTTTGGAATTCAAAAATTCAGTGGTGACAAAATTTGCTTTCTCAAGGACGTGGCCACAACGTTTCTTCCGCTGATTCGTCTTGATTCTATAAGTGCAGCTGTTAGAAAAACAAGACAAAAACCAAACTACTGAATACAGACGAACGTCACCACTAAAATGATGACCGTTCTGGAAAACTGCCGGATATCTCCGCCACCTGCAACTGTCGGAGATCGGTCTCTCCAACTTACTTTCTTCGATGCAGTATGGCTACAAGTCTTTCCCATCCACCAGGTATTCTTTTACGAGTTCCCTCATTCAACAACCCATTTCATCGATAAAATTGTTCCCAATCTTAAGCACTCATTATCCACCACCCTACAACACTTTTTCCCATTCGCAAGCAACTTAATTGTGTTTCCTAAATCAAATCTAGCAACAAATGGAAAAAACCCCGAAATTCGCCATGTTGAGGGTGATTCGGTTGCGGTTACGTTCTCAGAGAGCACTCTTGATTTCAATGATCTTATAGGTAACCATCCTCGTGATTGTAACAAGTTTTATTCACTTGTACCAATTTTGGGACGTGTGACAAAAGTATCCGATTATATCACCATCCCTCTTTTCTCGGTGCAAGTAACACTTTTCCCAAATTCGGGGATCTCAATCGGGCTCACTAATCACCATGTCCTCTGTGACGCAAGCACGAGGTTTAATTTCCTAAAGGCGTGGACTTCAATTGCAAGACATGGTACGGATGAGTTGTTCTTAGCTAGCGGTCCATTGCCTATTTATGATAGAGTGATTAAATACCCGAATTCGTTAGACGAAATCTATTTCAATCAACCAGGGATTGAAACTATTGATGCTGGATACCAGCCTCCTCAGCTTGTTAGCGAGCCGGATAAAGTTCATGCCACACTTGTGTTGACACAAGAAAAGATCAATAACCTAAAGAAATGGCTAAGGACTCAACAGCCAACAATCGAGTACGTGTCGTCGTTTTCTGTGGCGTGTGCGTTTGTTTGGAGTTGCGTAGCTAAATCGCGTGCTTGTAATGGAGAACATAAGGGTGAAGATGATCTAGAAAGGTTTGTTTGTGCTGTAGATTGGAGGTCTCGTATCGATCCGCCAATTCCTCAAAATTATTTTGGGAATTGTATCGGTCCGTGTATCTCAAAACCAACAAAAAGCAAACTATTAGCAGGTGACAAAGGATTTCTTATTGCGGCTGATGTATTTGGAAAGGCGCTAAGCGAGACAATTAAAACGAAAGACGGACCGATAAAAGATGCTGAAACATGGTTTGAGACATTTGCTGAACCGCTGCCGATGATTGGGGTGTCGGGAACACCGAAGGTCAAGATTTACGAGGTTGATTTTGGGTGGGGAAAGCCGATAAAGCATGAGACTCCGTCAATAGATTATAACGGTTCTATTTCTCTCAACGCGTGTAGAGATTCACCCGCTGATTTTGAAATCGGCTTGTCCCTTCCTGCTAGACAAATGGATGCATTTCTTCGTATTTCTGGAGATGAATTAGAGAGCATGTTTTACGAGCAAGAATAAGTTATTTGTTGATTAAGGCATCTTTATTGTTTGGTTCTTAATTAAAAATTTCTAATGTCAAATACTGGGTATTCATATGCAGGTTTAATAAGGTATCAATACATCTAACTATCTCATACACTTCTTTTTTTTTTTCTTTCTTTTTAAAGGGTATTCCTGTTATGAGGGTTCCTTAGGTGGCAGAGTTTTATATGTTCGTGATGGCCACGACCTAAGCGTTGTTGCAATTGTTTTAGAGCTTATCTCCTTAGGTTGTGTTTATCAAGCTATATTATAAGTGACGGTAAGCCTATACAAGTCTATACAAAAATATATACGTACAAGAACAACATGTGAAGAATATAAGAATATATGATTGCGTAATCTTTAGAGATACGCAGTTGTGTGAGAACCTAACTGTTTCATGTGAATAGATTAGACGGCAAAGGGCATATCATGTGAATAGATTCTTGGTATAAAGAAAAATCAGAGAGAGAGACGTACATAAAAACAAAACTTCTTTTGGAATAATTACTAAAATAACCGATCTTTTCTTGAGCTTGATATAAAATACTTTATTATAGACAACCACCTTGCTGCCTACTAGTTCATTTGTAATTGAAATGGTCATAAATTCAAAGTATTGTCGGAACTATTACTTGTAGGCTGTTTAATAATTCATGCAAATCTCAACATTAGAGTGTTTGCGATAATTTACACATTTTGAGGAATAAAATAATTCATAAATCATTTTTCATATGTTTCAATCCACTTTACGAACAAGTACGATCCAAATTTATGAAATCATAATCGATTATGACCAAGATGTTTATTGGAGATTGTTATAAGGTGTTGCTTATAAGTAATGACTTCAAATCCAAGCGTGGACAAAAAAATTAGATTATAAGGTGCGAGTAGAATAAATTTAAAAGACGTGGTTACCTACTTACCTATGCGCAACTTTGTTAGCAAAAAATAAAAAAATTTCGACGGGCTAACCCTATGTTAAGATAATTAAATAAATTGATCGGTGTTTCAAGACAATAATACACGATAATAAAAAGTAAAATAACTAAGTGAGTTAGATACATAATTGAAAATTTGTATTCCCTTCATGCTAAAATATTTTACTTTATCCTATTACTTCATATGTGAAATCCAGTAATTGTTCTTTTTTTAATTTTATATTTAATTTAGATACATTGTTAAATGATTTAAAAAGATAAATCAATATTTGGTAGAAAAAAAATAGTGTCTCCACGCTAATATACGATAGCGACTAAATTTGGTCCTAAGAGCATGTCAAGACAAAATTGGTCAAACGAGCTTTCCAATGACAAATAGGTACAAATAAAATACTGCCATACTGCAAAAGTTTGAAATAAAATAGAGCATCTCCACCTTTTACTAAAGTTTATTGCACTAATATTCTAACACCACTCCCAATGGTGATTGCAATTCACATCGTCAGTTGCTGTCAACTCAGCGCTACGTCAGCAGATAAACTAACTAACACTAAACTAATGTAGTCATATCAACAACACCTCTTCTCTTCACCAAATTTGGGCCCCACCATGTATTTTACTTTCTTTTTAATTAAAACAAAAATATAACTAAAAACACAATACTTTTATTAAAAAAAAAAACATTACAATAATTTAAAAACATTAAAAAAAATAATACAATACAAAAAAAATTACAATAATTAAAAAACATTAATTAACGTTGACGGAATTATAGAAGTTTAAAAGGTTTAAAAAATAAAAAATTAATATATATATATATATATATATATATATATATATATATATATATATATATATATATATATATATATATATATATATATTATATAACGGTAATATTACCGTTAGAAAAAAAAACAAAAAAAAATTAAAAATTAAAAATTCAACCGGCGCTCGCTCCTCCTCCGTCTTCAAAGCCGCGTGGCCCAACCGGCGGGACCGTGCCAACGGTCGCCACAACCGGTGGGCCAACCGGCGGCGTCGGTAGGCTGCCGTTGGCACCCGTATAGTAAGTCTTTGTACTTCCTCCGATTCAAAATAAGGGATAAACTTTGAGTTTTACAGGCGAAAGATTATAGTGATAATCAAATTAGATTAATTGGATGATTTGTGGGGATTGGGCCCACAATTATTAAATAAAGTGGTGTTAATGCCGTTTAAAAGTAAAAAATAAGGGTAAATGGGTCATTTCATTTTGTTAAAGTAGATAGTTATTGGGTGTGGGTCCCACTTTTTTTGCCAAATAAGGTAATTTTTTAAAGTGTATCACTTATTTTGAATTGGAGGAAGTATGACTTTTTATCATTGGAGTAACTAGCTTTTTGAAAAAGCTTATTATAAATACTTATTTTTCTACTAATCTCTTAATTAACTTTCAATATTCATCTTTTTTAATCCAATATATTTAATAACTTTTCATTTTAAACATTGGATATATTATATATAAATTATTTATTATATTTATATTTGTTAATAAATAAATTACTTCGTATATAATGCTTAATGTCAATTATTATAATATTTTTATATGAGACATTTTAAAAAATATTATATTTAGTAAGATGTCAAAAAAATTTATCAAATTATATATAGGGGATATAAAATATTTGATATAGATAAAAGTAATTTTGAAATACTATAAAAGATAAAGTTTTTATAAATTAAAGTTAACTTGTTATTTATGAAAAGATTTTTTATTAATTAGTAGAATGTTGATTTAATAAAATTAATAGGTTTGATAAGGTTAACCATTGGTGATACTCTTACAAGTTGCCTGATTAACTTTAGAATAAGGACAGATCTAGAGCCAGTATATGGATCTCGTAGAGATATTATAAGTTCAGAGGTGGTTTTGTGCCCACAGACAATACTACATATGGCTGCCACCGATGGGTTGTTGACCGTTCTTGAAAAATGTCGGATTTCCCCACCATCCAACACCGTCGGAGAAAGATCGCTGCCACTTACTTTCTTTGATTTAGCATGGCTACTCTTCCATCCTGTCCACCAGCTTTTCTTTTATGATCTCCCCCACTCAAAAGCCCATATCATCGAAACCATCATTCCGAACCTCAAAAAGTCTTTGTCCACAACTCTTCAACACTTTTTTCCATTTGCAAGTAACTTGATCGTGTTTCCCAATACAAATGATGGTGTTTCTCGCAAACCCGAAAACCGTCACGTCGAAGGCGATTCACTCACACTTACGATCGCCGAGTGTGATCTTGATTTCAACGATCTCAAAGGAAATCATCCTCGAGACTGTAACAAGTTTCATCGTCTCGTACCTCTACTTGAAGAGGCTTTCAAGGTATCCGATTTGGTGAAAATCCCTATGTTTTCTATTCAAGTGACGGTTTTCCCGAATTCGGGCATCACGATCGGGCTCACAAACCATCACGCACTTTGTGATGCGAGAACGAGATATGATTTCTTGATGGCGTGGACCTCGATAGCAAAACATGGTACGGATGAGTTATTCTTAGCTAGTGGATCTATGCCGTTTTATGATAGGGTGATCAAATACCCTAGTTCGTTAGATGAAATGTTATTGAGTCTACCACCGATTCAAACTTTAGATGAAACATACAAGGCACCTCAACTTGATAGCCAGATCAATAAAGTTCGTGCCACGTTTATTTTAACCCGAGCACAAATAACTCGGCTAAAGAAATGGCTATTGGTTCAACTTCCAACCCTAGAATATGTATCATCGTTCACGGTTTCTTGTGCTTATGTATGGAGTTGCATCGCGAAATCACGTATTGGAAAAGAAGGCGAGTATGAGATCGAAAGGTTCTCTTGTGTTGCCGATTGGCGGGCCCGTTTAGATCCACCGGTCCCGCAAACTTATTTTGGTAATTGTGTTGGATTGTGTATCGCCCCAACAAAAACCTCCCAAATAACAGGAAACAAAGGATTTCCTAAGGCTGTTGATGTACTAGGAAAGGCTATAAAAGAAGCCGTAAACAATAAGCAAGGAGTGTTTAAAGATGCGGAAACATGGTTGGAGAAGGCCTTTCTACCATATCCGATGATTGGTGTGGCAGGAACACCGAAGCTAAATGCTTACGATGTGGATTTTGGATGGGGGAAGCCAAAAAAGTACGAGACTATATCACTTGATTTTAATGATTCAATTTCTGTTAATGCGAGCAAAGATTCACCAGAAGATATTGAAATTGGTTTCTGCCTTCCTGCTAAACAAATGGATGCGTTTCTTACAATATCTAAAAACGAATTGGAAAGAATACTTAGTGAGCAACAATGAATAATCCTTCTGATTTTTTTCTAATTATTGTATAAATATGTAGTAATGTTCTTTTTTTATTTGCTTTATCTACAATTCCAACTTGTGTGCTCATAAAGTTCGAATTATATTCGTACGTATCTTTATCACATAATTATCTTAGAAATTTAATACTTCCTCTGTATCAAAATAAGTGACACACTTTCCATTTTGGGGTGTATCAAAATAAGTGACACACTTTGAAAACTTTCCTTATTTGGTAAAAATAGTGGGACCCATACCCACTAACTATCCACTTTAATAAAGTAAAATTACCATTATACCCTTACTTTTACCTTTAAAACTCATTAATATCACTTTATTCAAGAAAAGTGGGACCTCTTCTCCACTAACTATGTACTTTAATCTATTTTAACTTCTACTTTAATCTTTTACCTCAAAAAACGTGTAAGCCAATTTGTGTCACTTATTTTGATACGGAGGAAGTATTACTGATTTCTAGTTAAGATGTACTCCCTCCGTCCCTAAATAAAGTTCTCATTTGTGTTGGGCACAACATTTTAGGAGATAGTTAGTGGTGGGGTATTTGATATTACTTTTGATTAAAATATAAGTTTTGATTGGAGAGAGAAAGTGTTTTAAGAGATAGTTAGTGGTGAAAGTATTGATAATAATATTATTATATTAAGTGGCCCCCTTATGTTTGAAAAATGGGAACTTTATTTAGGGACAAAACTTGAAGGGCAAATGGGAACTTTATTTAGGGACGGAGGGAGTAGTAAATAGTAATCCACATGCATGACTTTAAAGTAGGATCAGGTTTTAATTATACCGTCCAAAATTGAAGGCAGACGTTCGATGATTTCAATGTGAAAGCAAAATGATATTTTATTGGGTTCTGACAATGACATATTCAATTATCCTCCCATTAATTAATAAGTATATAACTAGCCTATAACCCGTGATAAATCACGGGCGGCTTATAGAAATTTTCATAATCTTTTTAAGAGAATTAAATACTTAATATATAAAAAAGAATAATTGTGTAAATTGTTTTAAGATCATTCACAAGATAAAAATTTTGAAGTTAAAACTTTAAAAATAACTCTTACCGATATTTCTTCATGTTATTATTTGTGCCTTGACTACATGTTCACTGAGATTCATAATCATAGTTCTAAAATGCCCGTCTTGGCTTCGCCATGTCTCGAAAAGGCTTAAAGCTTGACCATGCCGCCACGTCTTGGTCCAAAGCTTGGACGTTAAGGCTTGGCGTATGTTAAGGTCCAACTTGACTCATTTTTACCCGTCATGAGCTGTGTTTTTAAGCGTATTGAAGATATTGAGTTATATAAGCATATATATATATGTAGAAGTGTGATCCGGTGAGGACTCAAAAAACGGTGAGGTCACCTCAAAAAAATTTCAAAAAATTCCGAAAAAAAAATATATAACTCCCCATGATTATTACTACATTTGACCAAAAAAAATTTTGAAAAAAAAATTATGATCCACTTTTTTTGTGGATCATAATAATGATCCATATTTTTTTGTGGATCATTATTATGATCCATAATTTTTTTTTGGATCATTTTTGGATTTTTTTATTTTTTTTTGGATCAAATTGGTTGCGATTTTTATGTTTAAAAAAGAAAATATTTTGATAAAAATTTGTTTTGGATCATTTTCGGAGTTTTTTTGGAGTCCTCGCAGTCCTCACCGGTTTTTGAGTCCTCACCGGATCCGGACCCTATATATGTAATATATAGTTATTTAGTTATAAGAATCGTTATATAGGTCGAAAATGAAGAAAACAATTGATTAACTATGTTATAAATTATAATTTATATACGAATTTCCCGCCTTAAATCACGCTTTGAAAAACACCATGTCTCACCATGGCTCGCCATGTCTTGAGGCTTGATGGTGCCGCCACGCCGCGTCTTGCGTTATTTAGAACCTTATTCATAATACTTAGTCTTGTTCTGTTGCAAAACTTAGTCGTTTGATCAATATTTTGAAGTAACATTACCAAACAGGAGGGACATGATGAATCCTTCTTCTAACAAATCCTTTTATCCGTCGCCATCATATCCTTTTCTTAAGTTTTCAAACGCACTTTGTTGGGAATCAAGCTTAATGGCCTCAATATACTCTTTGTCTTCGTCTAACAACGCGTATGCAAAAGTATTAAGATAATGTGCACAATCAACATCCTATGATGACGATCCAGTATCACAATCTTATGTGCGCCGAAATTTAATAATGTAAATGCATATTAATTTCGGGCCCTCGTATAATTAATTAAAGGTTATGGGCTAGACCTATTTTTAAAACCTTCTTTTATTATATAATAAAGAGATTAGTGAAATTCGCCTTAACCTTAAAATACATTATTTATATATAAATATATTATGATTAGGGTTAAAGGTAGATTTTTAATCAATAAAAAAACCATAGTCACCAAAACACTCCCTTTCTTCTAACATGTGCTAGTCAAAATTCGATTTTGAAATAGATTAACATTAAATATTATCATATCATATATGTGTATAAATGTTAATGGTACTAAACCATTTTAAAATATCCTACATAATAATAACACCTTGATTGTAATCCCTAGTTATCTTTTAATTATGTGATTACTACAATACTACTAAATTTTATGAGTTTTTAAAATTAAGATTGAATTTAATTATTTGATTACTTTTAAAAGATGATGTGGTTAGGAGTATTAAGCCTACGTGACAATTACATGGCGTAAAAGATGACGTGTTATTATAATGGGGTAAAAACCTTCTTTTAATATAAAGCTTCTTTAATATAAAGAGCTTAAATTAGATACCGCCTAATATTTAAACACAATATAAAGTAAACCCCCTGGAAATTAATTAAATCTACCAATTTAAATTAGATACCGCCTACTGATTTAAATTAGATACCGCCTAATATTATCCTTCTCTTATTTTAATTTAATATATTTAATATAAAGAATTTTAAATTTTAACTTTTTAAATTTAATATACAGCTTCTTTGTATATTAATGATTTGTTTAAATTTTAACCTACGTAATGCATAATTTGTTTTCTATAAGTTCGTAATTTTAGGAATTTTATAATGAATGATTTCAAAACATAAGCCTCATCTGCATACAACCATTATCAAATTTCAAAAACTTAACATATTATTAGGAATGATTTTAGCAATTGAGAAACAATTTGAAATTCAAAACTTCTTTTTGATAAACAATATTAGAACATTCGTGAAGCATGGGAAGCAAACGTGGCTTGTAGACATGGAAAATATGATGAGGTGGCATTAGGTGGTATTATGACATGGCATTAATGACGTGGCAAAAACCTTCTTTTTATTATATACTAGGTTATGACCCGTGAAAAATCACGGGCTGTTAATAATTTTATTGAACGTAATTTATGTACAATAGAAAATTTTATCGTTAAATGCATTATTATTACATCAACGATAAGAAACTATATAAAGCTAATAAAACGTAAATTACGAATAGGAGCTAATAAATTATATAAACATGAGAAAATTTAAGATTATGTAATAAGAAAATGATAAACAAAGAATAACAAATAAAATAAAAAATCAATTAAAACATTAGTAAGTAAATGTTTACAATTACGAAACAATCTCTTTAAAGAAATAATGACTACAAAACAATTTCTTTAACAAATAATAGAAGTTAAGATAAATTTCTAAACACTTCATTGAACACAAAATTTGATGTTTTATTCGCTAGATGACCATGCTTATCTTCTATTAAATTCTACAAACCTTGTCCGCTCTTTACTCTAGATAATCCTACATATAATTGTTCGTGTGAAAATATTGTCTCTCTCAAATGAATACCAACCTTTGAAAATGATTGACCTTGACTTAATGGTAATAGCAAAACAAAGAGCTAGTGAAAATTGTCTTCTTTTAAACTTAAATGAAGTCATACTGTCATATGGCGGGAAAGACAATCGTGAAATAAAAGTATGATATCATACATTAATACCAGAATAATAACTGATTCGATAACACGAGTACCCAATGCTATGATCAAATATTAAAACTATTGTTTATTGAATGCTTGACTTTAAAAGTTAAATTTACAGTTATAGTTTTAAACGGTTATGTTTATGTTAGTGTTTAGAGTTGTACACCCTAATATATGTTAAATTTAGAATATGTTAAATGTATGTTATTATTAAAAAGTTAATCATATTATTAAAAATAGTTAGGTATGACATTTAGATTGGCTAATATTTGTGCATTTTAAAATAAATAGTTCAGTTTATCTGCAGCAATACATATATGTAGTAAAAACAAATTAAAATTCGCAGCAATACAGAAAAACTATAAATATAAAAAACAGAATTAACTAAAACACGTAAGTACGAATATAAATTCATGTTGCGGTAATATCTATATAATTTTCTTAACCTTTAGAAACCAGAAGTTGAAGTGTGATGAAGGCTACTACAATTTGTATAATTAAAACGTATAATACTAATTTTCTTAACGTTTAGAAAAAGTTAATATTATGCTTTAATTCCCTAATTCTCCTAATCATGCCTAATTTTTGAATTTCAATTTATGCAATTGCTTAATAGGGTTGTGTTTAAAGAAATTTTTGATTTTTATGAAGTCTCAAAGATAAAATCTCGACCATTGATTAACTATAAGTAATGGTCAAGATTAATCATTTATTTTATACATAGAGGGATATTTTAGTCATTTAAAAATTATTTATTATTATTTATTATTTTTGTTTAAATTTTTTTTATTATTTTATAATTTTTTAAATATTTTTTTTATTAAAAACACATAATGTGATTGTATACTGAATCAAATGTGATTGTATAAAAACATTAAAAGTGATTAAATATACAATCACATGTGATTTTACAATAATGTGATTAATTAAAACACGTAATTATCAAATAAATATTATTTTTTAACGGAAAAAATAAAAAAAAATTAATAAAAAATTAAAAAATCAAATTAAATTAAAATAAAAAATAAAAAATTGAATTTTTTTAAGTGCTAAATGACCAAAATACCCTTCATATATAAAATATTTGATTAATCTTGACCATTAGATCTTATATACCAATGGTTGAGATTTATTTTTCGAGACTTTATAAAAATAATGGACATCCTTAAACGTTTCTTTTGCTTAATAATATGTTGTAATTCGAAAATATCCTAATTTGATATTCAAATTAAAATAATGAAGTAATATTAGGCTTTAATATGGGTGCCCGCATAATCCTAATTTTAATATTTGAATTCTGTTTATAATCAAATTAGGAACTACACATAGATCTCTGGAAAATGTAGGACGAATTTTATTAGGCATGTTTATATTTGCCATGTTTTTATTACGAATGTATTAAACAAGGAAAGTTTCCTCCGCGTGTTGCTGCGGATTTTTTCAATAAATTTTTACTTAATGTATAACTTTTATTAAAGTGATGATTATATAATAAAATATATAGTAAACATGTTACTTTTGCATAATAAAAATAAAATAAAATTATAAAACAGACATATAGCTAAAAAATAACATCATATTCAAAACATATATTTTTGTAATATATATATTATTTTAATCTAAAAGGGATGTTAAAAGAAACATATTTGTAAGAAATATTATAATATTAGGCTCATTTTAATCGTATATCAGTAACCTTTTTAATGGTGAACTTTTTTAAAAAAAAAAAATTTCATTTCTTTTAAGACGTATTGATTCACGTAATAGTACATAAAATATCAAAGGGGGTTATTCATATTCAAGCAAGTTTCATTTTAATCTAAAAGTGATATTAAAAGAAACATACGTGTAAGAACTATTATAATATTAGGCTCATTTTAATCGTATTTCAGTAACCTTTTTTATGGTGAACTTTAAAAAAAAAATTATTTCATTTCTTTTAAATATATGTTTAATTAATAGAATATGTATAAAATTTTTGTAATTAGTAAATAATTAATGGGTGGAAAAGTAAATTTTTATAATTATTTACAAAAACAACCCTATATTAGGGGTGTTTTTGTTACTTTATAAATTGGAAATTGAAAATAAATAATTACATAAATACTATTTAAATAATTACATAATTTTATTAGGCATGTTTATTACGAAAAATCCTGATTTTCAAATTTCCTATGAAAATATTAACTGAACAAAAATAATAATACTGAAAAATCATTCGTAATATGTAAACATCGCTTAGATATTAAATTAGTAAACTTTTGTTTTTTATTGATATATATTATCACTAGGTTATGACCCGTGAAAAATCACTGGTTGTCAATAATTTTACTGAACGTAATTTGTATAGAATATAAAAAATTATCATTAATTAATTAATTATTACATCAACTATAAGAAAATATATAATCCTAATAAAACCAAAATTATGAAATAGGACCTAATAAATTATATATAAACATGAGAAAAAATTAAGTTATTGTATAGATAAAAAAAAATTATTAATTACATAATTATTACATAAACAATAAAAAATAAATATGTTGTCTGAACTTAAATACTCATTTCCTTCCCCTGTAAACATTGATAAAAAAAATGATCATTTATATCTTTTACAACTTTGTATTTTGGTGTTAATATTGCTCCTTCCACGGATTTTTCCTTCTCAAAAATCCAATAGCCAATTTGCAAATGATGTTGTTTCTTCAATATCAAGTATCAACAATATCACTTCCTACTGTTAACATCAAGTTTTTTTTGTTTGTATCAGATGAATATGATATACTTGATGTGACAGATAATTGTCTGAATTTAATCTTCTCCACAATAACATTTTTAATTTTCCTTACAGCTTTATCATGGATAAAATCCATACCGTTATTTGAATCTATAAGAAAGATAATGTTTCAAAATAATTATACAAAAAATATTAAATAATAAGGTATAGACAAAATTAATATTAAACTTTTATCATAAGATTAAAAATTTAATTCAAAAGTTTTTAATGTATCAAACTTTAGTGTTAAATTTAATTTAAATTTTATTTCAATTTTTAATTTAAACCATAACAACCGTAATAAAAACTATGATTTAATTGGGCATAATTCCTTTACAAATGATTCAAAATAAGTGCTACACTTTGAAAATTTACCTTATTTGGTAAAAAATAGAATGACTCATACCCACTAACTATCTAATTTAACAAAGCGAAATGACACATTTAGTCATTTACCCTAATATTTTACTTTTAAACAACATTAACCTCACTTTATTCAAAAGGCGTGGGACCCATTATCCACCAATCATTCAATTAATCTAATTTAATCATTAATATAATTTTTTGCCTCAAAAACCGTGAAACGCAAAGTGTAGCACTTATTTTGAATCGGGGGAAGTATATATTTAGCACATGAGGAAAAATCCCGTAATAATTGACTGAAAATATATATCCATGTTTTCATAATGGCCAAAGAATTATATGCTTAGCCCAAACACTCGCAAACAATACAAATACGTTTTATGCGAACACCCCAAATTTTGTCCTTTACAAATGTATGGCTTACAAGTAATATGTTTTCACGTTTACGTTAGTATTCGCAAACAACCGGTAATAATTGAGTAAGTAATAATTTTACAAAAAGGACAAAGAATGTATTCAACTAGTTGGTGGCACCCCGCGCGTTGCCGCGGGGATTTCCACACGTGTAGCTATGCGCATCTTCTCTTATTCGGCTGATCGTGCCATGATATTGTAGGTTTTGTTTTATTGGTCATTTGTGTCCTCGGTATCTGTACCTGTGAGAAAAAATAGTCAACAATTTTTTGTGGTTTTTTGGTATATTGTTTATAATATATAAGTCTTTTTGTTTTGATGATAACTTAAGACCACTGGTTAATACTTTTCACTAATTAGAAGGTTGTAAATAAGTAATGGAAAACAAATATCATTGCCAATTACCTTATAGCAAATTCTCCGACTTTTGAACAGCTTCCTGGGAAGTTTTGACATTCTGATTGGTCATACCAAGATTGGTAATTTCAAATTTGTGTAAACAAAGCGCATCCACTGACTGACTCATCTCAAGCTCAAGTTGTTTGACAATTTATTCTTTTGCCCGGCCAAGTTGTCTCTATTGCTCCATTAACAACCTAACAGATTTCTATTTGAATAAATGTTCAACGAAATTTCATTAGATATAGACTTTTATTTGAATAAATGTTAACAAAAAAACATTTGGTTATACCATTTATGGTTTGTCTTGTTGATGAAAGCAATAAAAAGACCGGCAACCAAAATTGCATTTTGATTTTTCCATCTACTTGATTTCTGATCTTCTACCTTATTAAAATTCTCATTAGCACGATCCTGTTTATCAACACCAATATAATCAAAAACTTTAATCTCAAGTGATCTTTCTGAGATTACAGACAGTGCCCTGAGAAGATGGGTTAAAATGGGTGGTTTTGAGTCGATTTTACTATACGGTCTTGAAATGTGGCGGTGTTTGTTGTTTTTATGTTAAACGGGCCAAAATGGGATAAAGCCTTGTTAAGTATGTTTAAAATGAAACAAATTCCTTAAGTGCTCTATGTAAATTAGAAAAAAAAATTATAATCATAACAAATTAATTAAGGTTTGTAGTTTTATCAATTTTCTTATGAATGACTAATACGGGTCAATCAGGTAAATTGAAAATAAAGCTAACAGTTCTATCAATTTTGTACTATTACTAAGAGTGTCAATTCCTTTAATTAAGCCTGAAATAGCTAGCTAGAAGGAAACTTTTAATCGGGTCGAAAAATTATTAATAGTGTCTACAACCAACACTCATGTTATTCTGGATGTTAGGTTAATTACTTATTTAGCTACCCTAGGTCATTGTATTGATTTATATATAATTATGTGTTATGCTAATTTCTCATCTTATGAGTATCAAGTTCTGTAATTAGTATGTGAATAAACACAAATTTAAGAACCCTAATCTACAAGCACAGACTTAAAATTTAACAAAACAAAACTTAAAGATGTGGGCTGTTGATCATCCCCGTTTCTAACATAACAAAAAAAAAAAAAACAAAAACAAAACCATGTAACTTGAAATCAAACAAAAGTATCAACCTAATAATATAGATTATATAAGTTAAAAGATGATGCATTTTCACCTTAGCTGAAGCAGAATTCTCTGTTTTTCTTCTTTTAGTTGAATCACTGATAGAATCACTCTCTCGTTTGTCAAGGAACAACTTTTTTTGCACTTGATGAATCGATTTTGAAACCTGTTTTGTCGATTAAACATCAAATTTGCTCTCCATAGGTGGCTGTAAGTGTGGTCAGTAGCTAGGGTAAAATCAAGATTAAGTGAGAAATTTGGGGATATGTTTCTTCACAGTATGATCGGCAATAAGGATTAACAATGTTTTCCCTAAATCAGAAATTCAGAAATTTTGGATATATCTTTCGTAAACCGGGCACTAAAAATATAAACTTACAAATCAGCGAAGTAAAGGCTTAAAGAAAAAATTGAGGAATCAAGGCTACCTTTACCAGTAGTAAGATCGAAATTGTTGGCTAAGGAACTGTAATTCCAACACCTGAACGGCCAGATTAACGAAGAAGGTTTAAAGAGTAATACGTGATCAATAGATACCTGAAGAACTCGACTGATAACAGGAACCCTAATTCAAAAGTGATAAACTCAATATTAAGTAATCGGAGAAGGATAGGGAAGGGGACTTTAAAGGAGATACATGAAAAATTACCTGATGAAGAAGGAGGAGTAAGAATGGCAATGAGTCAGTAGGAAGGAGCATAAAGTTACCTGCTGAATTAACTGAAGAAAGAGCTGGAATGTACTGGGTGTAAGGAGGAGGTGGAATGGAGCGATGGAAACTTGAGGTGGAAAGACGAGCAGGAGGTGGAATAGAGCAGTGAAACGTGGAGATGCAAAGATAAGCAGGAGGTGGAACTGGGGCGGTGCAAGGTGGAGGTGGAACGACGTTAATGGAACTCTTACTATTCACTCGTTCTTAAATGTTATATAGTAAATAACGGGTTGTTCGGCTTTTTTAAATATCCAGCCCAAACACTTGCAAATTGGGCTAATAAATTTTCTAATGGACTAAGTAACAAATCCAACAAAACTGAAATCGAAATTAGCTTTGGTTCAGTAAAAATCTACGACAACCTTTACAAAATCATACCATCTAAATAACATTGATTAGTGTTATTTAGAGAGATTAACTCCCTATGCGACAACTTTGTAAAAATAACACAGGGAATTAAAACAATGAATATGGCATACCTCTGTATACAATTTTCGAAATATGATGATGATATGCTTTAATACGTCCTCCTAAACATTATATCCATCTATATAAATACTATAACCCAGAACATATTAGAAACCAATCATTGCCTAAAATCATGGTCGTATTTCGGTGGTTGGATTATCTTAAGACCTCTGCCAACGGTCCTTGTGACGGACCCGTCGTGGCTCGTTTTTTGCCGTCGCCCCACGACGCCGTTGGCACGGGCGCGTCGTGGGTGCCGTCGTTGGGATGCCGTCGAGATTTCGACGTGTTCCTGCCTGGCGTCGTGTTTGCGAGGAAGAAGAAAGGGGGGAGAGAGGAAGGGGGAAGAGAGAGAAGGGGGTTGGGGAGTTGTACATTGTGGATAAAAGCTTGTACATTTTGTATTTTTTAATTTAATATCTCTTTATTCTCTGTTTTCTTTTCATTTTTTTTTAATTTTAATTTTTTTTTATATATTTATTTTATAGGAATAATATATTACTTTTTTTTTCAAAAAATTTATAATTTTTATTTTTAAAATTTTAATTAAAAATGATGATGTGGAAATGATGGGTTTAGTGATGGGTTAGTGATGGGTAGGGTTGGCACGACCGTGTCAGTAGCAGGTCAGTAAGGATGCGATGACGTGGCGCTAGTGACAGGTTTAGTGACGCGTCACGGTTGGGAGAGGCCTAATAACAATTCTGGACGAAATCTCGGTGGAGGAAATTTTGAAAGTTTGAAATTTTTATGATCAAAACCTAAACATAAATTTTCCACAATACAATTTCTAATCTAATAGTATCCGACTAAATGACTCATGATGCAAGAACAATATTTAAATGGAAACAATTGTCAAGTAATAAAATTTTAAAATTATAATTAATTAAGCTAATTAAGTAATAAAGCATAGATCATACATCACAGCTAATGTTGAATTGTGAGTAAGCTGTTAATACATAAGATAGCAAGATTCAATTTAACATGAACAAAAACAAAAATCAATTAAAATTAACAAAACCATGAACAACTCTTTTACATTATTAGTCAACTCAAATTAAAAATTATACCTCTTAACATCATAATTCAAAATTTATATAGCTGGACTGATAAAAAACCGAGGATGCAACAAATTCAAGAAAGCTGGAAAATGTTTATTATGAAAACATATTCTACATTATGCGTTTAAATAGACAAATAATTCAATCAATCAATAACAGGAAGATAAGAATATAACATATTTATCTTATTTGAAAATGTCACCTGCTTTGTTAGAAAGAAAATAATCGAACTGAACATAAATACATGAATTATAGTAGACATCGAGATAACCTGCTTGTGTAGAAGAAAAAATCAAAAAAAAAAAAAAAAAAATTATGGATGTTGCGGATGAAGAAATTAACTAATTAGCTATTTAAATAGCCAAATATTAATTTGAAATTAAAACCATCAATTTTCGGAAATCAAGCAATAATTATAGAATTGAGAAAATCAAAATAAATGTGAAGATTGTTTATATAAATAAATCGGATATTCTATTAATATGACAGTTTTATTAGGAAAGTTTATTCAAATATAAGTAACTCTACATATATAAATATGTCCATTACGAAAGTTCAAAAAGGCGGGAAAACAAAAATTGCAGCCAATAGAAGACTGCCACGTGTCAAAATTGTGGTCTAAAAAGGTGCCACGTGGCACCTTAAAGCTTCTTTTATTATATATATAGATATAGATTCCTAAATGAATGCTATATTTTTATTGCATTTAATTTCCCATTTCAAAAGAATCAAAACCTTTTTATTTAGTAACGTCATCAATATGTAAACTTTGCCCGATTACACTTTCCTTTTTCAATGTTGAGATACGTTTTAAGTTTAAATAGGTAGAAATAATGTTGTTTAAAAAAAAGGTGGAAATAACTTTCCTTTATAATGCAGTCCTTACAATTTAGGCGGGAAAAAAATTGTTTAGCCAATAAAATGCTGCCATGTGTCACTATGGGAGTTTAAAAAAAGGCCAAGTGGCACCCTAAATGCTTCTTTTATTATATATAATAGATAAAGATTTTTTATATATTAAAGAGAACCTTAAAACGAACTATCATTATTAAAATCCTATTTTATTTAGAAGAGAAATACAATTCATCAATAAAATGAAGTAATAACACTATTTATTTAAAATAATAAAACCTACAACTAAAAATCCAAAAAAAGCGAAAATCAAACTCTCATGCCTACGGCCTACCCACTTATTCCACCTTTGCCCATTATCTCTCCTATTAACTTGGTCAAACAAATACCAAGTTCATATTACCTTATTAACACTTGCCAAAGCAAATACCTGTTCATCTACAGTTGATGAGCAGGCTTTGAACAGGGTTTACTTCGTTGTCTTCATCTTCCACCAATAGTTTTTTCATCTTCATTTTCTTATCCGTCAAGCTTCAGATTCACTCATAAGCAAAAAAAGAGATGTGATACGTTAAACCGTAAACAAAAAATATCATAACGCAAGCTATGACTCGTGATCCAGTATAAATAATTAATCCGGTAGATGTATGATGAGGTCCACGACTCCACGTTGGTTCACTTTTACCCATTATAAATTGTGTTTTCACGTGTATTAATGACATTGAGCTACATGAATCAAATATATACTTCCTCCGTTTTAAAATAAGTGATACACTTTCTATTTTGGGGTGTTTCAAAATAAGTGATACACTTTGAAAACTTACCATATTTAGTAAAAAGTTGTGGGACCCACAGGCCACAACCACTAATTATTTCTTTTAATATAGTGAAAAGACATATTTACCCTTACTTTTACTTTTAAACATTATTAAATTCACTTTAATCAATATACGTGGGACTATCATCCACTAACTATCCAATTTAATCTAATTAACATTCATTATCATATTTTGTCTCAAAATCCTTGAACTCTAAAGTGTATCACTTATTTTGAAACGAATGGAGTATAAGTTATTATTTAGATATAACAATGGTTGGATATAGTAAATAAAAAATATTATAAATATATAATTATATGTTTTTTTATCTTTATATAATTTTATGTAATTTACCCTAACTGAAAAATATTCAGTGGGTAATTACCTACTCTTTCCACCATGTGATACCGTCCTTGTATACCGTTGAATGTCGGATGGTAAAACAACAATTCTGGTTGCACTGACTCACCATAGAGCCATGGCTTTTATAGAACCATAAAGATATTATCTTCATTTTGTCATTTTCCTCCAATTTATTTTTTTATATCTCTAACATGCTTAATTAAATAAAAAACACTTAATTAAATACTCCTTCCGTCTTATAAAAAAGTTCTCATTTCGTACAGACTTTTAGGATATAGTTAGTTGTGGGGTAATTAGTAATATTTTAGATTAAAATATAATGTTAGATTGAAGAGAGAAAGTATTTTAGTGATGAAATCATTAGTAATAATATTATTTTATTAAGTGGACCTTTCAAATTTGAGAAATGAGATTTTTTTTGTGGGATAAATTTTAAAGAGAAATGAGAACTTTTTTGTGGGACGGAGGGAGTATAAATTTTTTTATTACAGATCTAAAATATTTCCGATGTACTCCCTCCGTCCCACAAAAAAATTTTCATTTCTTCTTATAATTTTGTCCCACAAAAAAGTTCTTATTTCTCAAATTTTGAGGGACTCACTTAAATAATATGGACACACTTAAATAATATTATTACCAATGATTCTAGGGGTGAACATGGTACTGTACCACGTATATTTTCTTCATACCGTGTACCGTACCAACTATAATTGGTACATTAATTTAGCTACCACTACCATACCAAGTTTACTTGGTACCAATTTGTTTGGCTACCAACAATCCTGGTTGGTACAAATTGGTAATGGTATATACCAACATCACTAACTTATATGAAATTAAAAAAATTAATAACAAAAGAAAAATGATATTTTATCATTATCGACCAGTTAAACATATTAACAAGTGTTCCGAACACGGAAACAAAATAAGCAAAATGATATAATATGTTACGTGCTATATAGACATAATCTAGTACGATAAAGTAACAAAAGATGTAGCTATCTTGTCGTAACTGAATCACTGATTTGTGTGAATGTAGAGATAAAATATTATATTTTCAAAGATATTTTAATTTTAAAGATAAAATAAGTATGTGTTATTATATTATATTAGTTTCAGGGAAATTTTTTGGGCACATTTATAATTTAACTAAAATATCGTATACATTGGAATCTTGGGCAAATAGGTTGCTAGTTTGCTATAACATATTAAACTAAGAATCATATAATATACATATCTTGGTTGGTACGCTATACCATGGTATTTAAAAATTTTGTACCATTACCGTACCATGATTACACAATTGGTACGGTACTACCAACCAAACATGTTGGCTACCAACATATTGGCTACCAACTATTCTTGGTATGGTTGGTAGTATGTTGGCTGGTTTTGTTTGGTACAAATTTGACACCCCTAAATGATTCCATCACTAAACACTTGCTCTCTCCAATCTAATCTTATATTTTAATTAAAAGTATTACCAAGGACCCTACCAATAATTATTTCCTAAAATTATGTGCCCAAGAGAAACGAATATTTTTTGTGGGATGAAGGGAGTAACTAACTAAGAAATGCTAACTAATTAACATAGGAATTATAAAGTTTTAATAAATATCACATCTTTGTGATAATTTAAAATAAGCGGTAGATTTTTCATTTTAGACGGAAAACGTAATGCGAAAGTTCGATTATATCTATCACCACTTAGCATTACAAAATTGTCATTATTCTAGATTTCAGTTTCTTCAATGCAATTATCAAATGGTGTTATTATAATTTATATCGACGCTAGAATTTTCTCGTGATCTACAGATAAATTAGAAAAACAAAAATAGCTGTGATGTGAAAAGTAATCACCACCCTTGATAACAAACAACGATTGTTAGAGCTCAAAAGCTCATTTGGCCACGCCAAAGCTCACCAAACAATACTGGTGGTGGTGTTAAATGACTCGGTGCCAATGACTTAACGCAACCTAAATTGCTTAATTAATTTTTTTCATTAAATTATAATTGCTTTGTAGTATATTTTTAATTATCAGAAAGCTGTTATATAAATGTTAAATAATAGAAATAATTTTAAGGTGGATAGGTTAAAAAGACTTTTTGACAGAAATTACAAATTTAATACCACCGACATCTTATCAAGGTTCTAGAAAGCGTAAGGCGTGACGTGACAGCACCATCAAGCCTCAAGCCATGGCGGGTCATGACGTTTTATCTCACGCCACGTCTAGCCTGGCCGCCATGATTTGCTTCGTAACGTCGACGTCGCGTCTCACGCCTTTGCGCTTTTTTTCAGAACCTTGCATCTTATGCTCGTTCAACTAATTTATAAATAGTGGATGTTAAAAGGTTCCTCAACTCGGCCCCATCATAACTCCACTAATATTGAAACAAAAGTAACATGGCTTTCCTTCCCGTGTTGAGTGTTGTTGAAGAGTCCCAAGTATTGCCACCGCCGGCCACCGTAGGAGACAAATTATTGCCGCTGTCTTTCTTTGACTTCTTTTGGCTACGTGCACCTCCGATTCACAATCTTTTCTTCTATGAAATCTCACTTACAGAAACTCATTTCACTGAAACTATTGTTCCTAAACTTAAACACTCGCTATCAATCACACTTCATCATTTTTATCCTTTTGCTGGTAACTTGATCGTATTTCCTCCTTCTACCACTAAAAAGCCCGAAATTCGATACGTTGAAGGTGATTCTGTGGCGGTTACGTTTGCAAAATGTAACCTTGATTTTGACGAATTAACAGGAAATCGTCCTCGAGAATGTGATAAGTTTTACCATCTTATACCTCCACTTAGTCAGCCTAGTAAAACACCAGATTACACAAAGATCCCGCTTTTCTCGGTCCAAGTGACTTTTTTCCCGCACCATGGAATCTCTATTGGAATGACCAATCATCATACGCTCGGTGATGCTAGTACACGGTTTTGTTTCATGAAGGCATGGACATCTATTGCTCGATTGGGTACAGATGAGTCATTTCTAGCTAATGGAACTTTGCCGTTTTATGATAGAGTCATAAAAAATCCGAAACTAGAAGAAAGTTATCTAAAGTACGCAAAGGTTGAAACTCTTAAAGAAGAGTACGTAAATCAAACTCTATCGGGACCAACTGATAAACTTCGGGCAACGTTTATTTTAACACGCACCATCATCAACCGATTGAAGAAAAAGGTATTAACTGAATGGCCAAAATTAGCATACGTGTCATCTTTTACGGTCACGTGTGCTTATATTTGGAGTTGCATTGCAAAAACACGCAACGATGATGAGCTCCAATTATTTGGTTTCACCATTGATTGTAGGGCACGTATGGATCCCCCGATTCCAGCAGCTTACTTTGGCAATTGTGTTGGGGGGTGTATGGCGATGGTAAAAACCACTGAGTTAACGGAAAAGGATGGATTTGTTACTGGTGCGAAATTGCTTGGAGAAAGTCTACATAACACTTTAACCGATAAAGATGGAATCGTGAAGGATATAGAATCGTTTGGCGATTTATTTTCTCAAGGTATGCCAACAACTATTATTGGGGTTGCTGGAACACCAAAGCTCAAATTTTACGACATAAATTTCGGGTGGGGGACTCCAAAAAAGCTTGAAACAATTTCAATCGATTATAATGGGTCGATATCTTTGAATGCTTGCAAGGACTCCAATGAGGATCTGGAGATTGGTGTTTGCCTTTCAACTACTGAAATGGAGGCTTTTGTTCATATTTTTGACGATGGACTTAAAGCATTCATTTAGGTTCATCATATTATTTTCTTAGTTTCATTCGATAAAGAATTGTTGGTTTATACTCATGTTTTCATTGCAGTGAATAATGTTTCTGATCATCATGCTAACCATTTTGTCCGGTAATGACAACCCCATATATCTGATTGTCACGGTAAATTATAAACATACGGAAACGTTTGCAATTCATTTCCAACTCTTCGCCATGACGTTTAAACACTACATTCTCTAATAATACATTTATCATTGAACATGTACTGTTCATTAGGAAGTTTTTAAACTGTGTTTTGTAATTATCTAATTGTATTTTCACACGTATTGTAATTATCCAATGCTATTTCTACACGCACACAATGATACGGAGAAAGTTTGAAAGAATAACGGGTCAGAGAAACTTTTTAAAGAACCCATGAAAGAGGGGTGCTTATACAATATATGTATAAATTTACATTTTTAACCCTAAACTATTTATTAATGACAAAAATTATATATATCATCTTAATTAAATATTAATTAAACGATTATAGTTTCTTAAAAGTTTACCAGGATTATTAATATTATGATAGTTTTTATATTACTTTTATATCAAAATAAGTGATACATTTGAAGAATCACGGTATTTACGACAAAAGATTAAAAGGTGGGTTGCGATAGATTAAAGTAGATAATTAGTGGAGAATGAATCCCATTTTTTTTAAATGAAGTGATATTAATGATGGTTAAAAGTAAAAGTAAGATAAAAATTTCATTTCACTTTATTAAAATAGATGGTTAGTGGAGATTGGGTCTCACTTATAAGGTATGTTTTAGAAGTGTATCACTTATTTTGATCCACCTCTAAAAAGAAAGTGTATAACTTATATTTTGATATGGAGTTAGTATTTACATTATTTTATAAAACATAATTATAATGTTTCAATTATTTTATAAAACATGATTATAATACCCGTGCGATGCGGTAGCATATATTCCATGACTATATTTTGTGACGAGCATATGTTGTTTGATTACAAGTTTTTTTCTGACAATTATATTGTTCATAAATAAAAAATAAAGAACTTATATATGATCAAAAACGAATTTTAATATCAATGAAAAATTAGTTACGTTTTATAACCCGCAACAACGTACGGGAAGCCATAGTCCTCGTTATAAACATGGATGGCGAAAGTGTCCTAACAAATTGGTTGTTAATATGAAACTTCTTAAGAATCTTAACGAAATTTAATCTTTTTCAATACATATAAATTATTATTTCTACACATTTGGAATATCAATCTATTATTATTCTGGATTGAGAACACGAACATTATATATGAAATTTAGAAATTACCAATACAAAAATTTATATCTATTTTTTTATCCTGCTAAATTTCAGAATTTTTATTTAGGTTTTGGAATCAATTTGATTTAAGATTATATATTTTTCAACCTAAAATTATTTTGATTTGATTTAGGATTTGACTTTTCGGAAAAAATTCAAACATCTGATTTACACCCATGCTAAAATCTATTGCCATCTTTCTTATGTCAGAGTTTTGATTCAAATTGAACACTTCTTACTCTTTGTTATCGTCTTTTTGAATATTCTCAACTAATATTTTATTTAAGGTTAGTCTGCCGTTGGACCACGTCCAATATTAGTTAGATTTAGCATATCAAAATGAGAACGACAATGCCGCAACTGGTATAATATTTCATGATTCATCTAGAAAAACTTTAACCAGTGTTAAATTAGAATTGATGATTTGACCTCTTAATTGCCGTCTATGTTTTGTCCTCAAATGTAGAGGTTTGTTCACATTAGTTCTATTTTTATTTATAGTCCCAAATAACTAATCTAAATAATTAAATCAATACTAATTAATGATCAAGCTTAATCACATGATTTATACATAAAAGGGTATTTTTAACATTTGATACTAACAAAAATTTTAATCTAATTTTTTTTTTCTTTAAAAAAACAAAATTATATGATAATCTATACTATATTATAAAGAGTTTACCCCTTCTATAATTAGCAAGGTTGAAATTTCAGCCAACTACTTACTAATTATGAAAATAAATAAGGGTGTAAAAATATGCAATCGAACACGGGACAACGAGGTTATGGTCAAATGCACTTACCAACTAAGCTAGCTTCCCTGATGTTGAATGACTCACTTCACTTAAATTTATTTAGTGCTTTGTCATTTCTTCAAATAAAAAATGATATGGGAGCCGTCCATTTCACAAACTTTCAACATTGGGAACTGGAAAAGAAAGGTATTTCAATCGCATGCGTAGTTCTTCCCTATGTATCATTTCCGTATTTCAAAATTTCATTTCCCTCCTTATCGCCACCTCGCCGGTCAACCTCCTCTCTTCCCTGTCAACACCACCTTTCTCGATACCATTTTTTCTACGACTACGGACCACCTCCCGCCTTCTATATCTGACACCATCAACGCCACAAAATACTCAATTTCAGGTCTGGTTAAATACTTTCTTCTCTAAGATCTAGGGTTTATGTTAGTGTTGTCGCGTATATATTTTTGATTCTCATCATGCTTGTGTAAACAGGTCCTATCCATCATTTAGACACATTTGCATCAGAGATGAGGAGCTTTGTTTGTCTCATTCGACAATGGTGAGGCCATGGTAATCAAATATGAGGACTCAAAGATGAGTACCGGAAAGCAGATTATTAATCTGCATTTTCCTAATTGACGTATTTATGATAATTTATTTTTTCCTTAATTTGAACTTTACAAGTCCTGATTTTAGGAAAAGAGAAATGATGATGAAATTAGGTCATCAAATGGTCCAACAACGACTACGGAGATGCATTAACATGACCAAAAACAATATTATTATTATTAACAATCTGATAAAACTTTGGGCGAGTTTCAAATTGTTTGGCCCGTTTGAAGTTAAAACATCGTGTGAATTGACCCGTTCATAGTTAGTGGGCTGAAATCATCACGTTCACTAACATTGTTAACTTCTTGTTTATATCTAACGTTGTTACCTTATTGTTTACATGTGCAGATGGGGAAGAAAGAGGAGCACTAAATTTGTTGAGTAAAAAATAGTATTCTCTTGTTATTATAAATGGGTGGTTTGTTTAATGTTCTTGGATCTTGTGGCTAAATTGTTTGATTTTTTTTTTCTTAATGACTCATACAGATTGGACCAGAGATCTGTGTAGTAAAAACTCATTTGGACAATGGGGCATTACGATGTTGCAGCAGTTAAAACTGCATAAGAACATTTGTATTTTGTGACAATTTCGTCCCAACACAATATTAAGTTGCCCGTCTGGTTACTTCATCCGCTTGTTCGTCCCTTCATCTCTCCCCCATCAACCTCCTCGATCATGTTAAACCAGTCAATTCCTTCTTTCGCCTCTCATGTAAGAGTGTAATACTTAATTTTAGATTACCTTGAAACTAATTAAAACTGGATTTTGTAGAAACTCGATTGCATCATAAAATTATGATTCGACTGTTTCTGCATATTTTTTGGTTTTAAAATTTATTTCCATTTATTATTTTTAGGTTTCTAAGTAAAATTTTATGCGTGTTTTCATATGTTTCTCGTGTACATGTATTCTAATTTTGTAGTTAATGAAGTAGACTTGGATGGGAATGTTGTTCATTTGACCTCCTTAGATTTACCAACAGAGGTCTGTTAGTGTCTCATATAATTTAATTTACACTTTATTTACATTCACGTTCGTAATAATCTATATTTTGATGATTCAGTTAGCAGATGAACCTGAAACGAAGATGACATCTGAAGTTAATGGTAGATACTGAGATCAAATTGCTTAGAGCTCTGCTGGTGATTCTGATGCCAATTCTTTGAAGGAATTTATAGATCAAATTAATTCAAATGTTGAAGATGGAGCTATCTCCATTCTTCGTATCTCTTTTTCATTTATCTAGAATAGTAAATTACATAATCATCCCTTTGGTTTGTATGAAATAAAGAAAAATGTCTCTTGATCTTCTTTATTACACGTATTGTCCTAATTTGAAACTTGTAACATCAATTTTGGAACTGCTTTTTTGCTATTGGGGACAATTAATGAATTGATGTTACAAGTTCAAAGCTAGGGAATATCCATGTAATAAAAATGTCGAGGGTTGAATTCTATAATTTCATACAAACCATAGGGACAAATGATATAATTGACTGTATCTGTAACTTTGAATGATGCATATGTGTTTATTTCCCAACTAATAAGAAGTGTATTTTATCAATAATTTTCATCCGGCAGGCAGTGCATAATGAAAGAGGTGGAGGAAATATAGAGTTAGGACCCATTATGATAGTCGAGGTTCAGATCATTCGCTAGAAAATCTTGGAAACTTTAGGTAGTTGGGAAATGATATCTTTTCTGTATTGTTTTGATAATAACTAGAATAGTTTATAGTTTTGGTCTTTTAAATTTATCGGCTAAACGTTGTAACTTCTTGGGTTTCTGTTGATCAAGAATTTTATTATTTTTCTTTTAAAAAAACTAAGAGGAATTCAATTGGAATACCAATAAAGAATGCTGAAATTCCTTACATTTGGTATTGTTTTTCAATATTCGGATTTAATCTGTGCAAGGAAAACAAGGATACTCTAAGTGGTGGTCCATTATGGTATTTATAAATTTTTAAACGGCCTATTTTGGTAATTAATTTTTGAAAAATATATGTAGCTATTTTATGGGATTTTTTCATGTAAGTTTTTGTAGTTGTAGTTGACACATTAAGAATTTTTACTATATACTAGATGGTACCCGCGCAATGCGGCGGCGGGTACCCTATAACTATATTATGCACTGGCGATCATGATGGTGGTGGGTGATGGTGCGTAGCGACGGAAGGCGGCGTGGTAGCAACTGTAGTGGTGGGTGATGGAGGTTTGTGGGTGATGATGGTAGTTAATTTGTATTTTGGAGTTTATTTGTACAACTAATCACCGTAGAACGCACATGCGGCAACTTCAACCCAATTGCTTATAAATTTTTTCATTAAGGTTATGTTTTATCTCTCAAAGAAATAAAATTAGCTACAAGAAAACTGGTTAAAAAAATTGTGTCATCAAATGGGTTGAACAAGTCAACCAAGACAAAATAAATTCAAGTAATCATATACTTATTAACATAAAAGTGAAAAAAAACTTCAAATAAACAATAGGAAAATTGGTACACCATTTGTTGAAACATGTCCAAAAAAACATAGAAACTTGACATTTTAATCTTAAAATCTTAATTAGACGAATAGAACTAAAACTAAAACTTATCAAATAATGTAAGGATTGAGTTATGGAAGTATATCTGACAATTAACAACCAAACCGACCTGTCTTGGCACATATCAAAAAGTAATCCATTTCAACCCACGCACTTCACCCACAACCTGTAAAAAGTCAATAAAAGAAACCATAGTAAGTTCCTTACTAAACATGATGTAAAAAAACATAATATAAAAAAAAATAGTATATCATATGCGATGTAAAAAAAAAACAAGTATTCCACAAGATATCACCAGGATAATTTTGTCCCGTACAGTCTAAAATAAAAGGGTCCCATATCATGTTAGATATTTTTTTCATTTGTACCTAAAATTCCTATTTGAGGGATAAATCAAAACCAGACTCTAAATTATTTAGGTTGAAAGATGTAGCAAGTGTTTTTTCATGGATGGTCCAAATAAGTGTAAAGACTTAAATGATTCTTGTAAAAGGCTGTAACTAAATTTATTAAGTTTATGTAATTATTTGATCATGAAACCATGATATCATTATATGATAAAGTTTAGTAAACCATTAATTTATCATGTAATGGCATCATCTGCATCAAGAGAACTGAATCAATAAACAAGTATAGCATCATATAAGTTGTTAATGTATTAAAAATTATAAATCATATTCATATTCTTTCAAAGTACCTTTCCATCAATAAGAGATGTATAAATTTCAGTCCACAGATAAGTTGGTACACTTTCCAAAATAGATTCTTTTTCGTCAACTGCAATCTGAATAAACCATATGAATTATTAAAAAAAGGGAATTAATTTCTACACCACATATTTTGATATTTATACCACACTATACAAGTATTATTGCATACTCATACAAGTATATAAAACAAGTATTGTGGTGTATAGGTAAAAATGTGTGGTGTAAAAATCACCACTTTTAAAAAAAAAATCAGGGCTACTGTTTTATTACTACCTTTATAGCTTTCTTAACATTACTTTCCATTGTTCCATATGTTTCCGCGAGGAATTCGTAGCAAGTATGACAGTTCCTCTAGCATTATGTGTGCTAATTCTTAGAGCTAATTCCCCAGTTATGGCTTTTCTTAAAGCTAATTTTATGGAGATAAAAATGTTACCGAGAATTATTTGTGCTTGAACAAAACAAATCTGTAAAACAAATTAAGTTAGCAACAATTACTTCATTCTTCAACACTAAAAGAAATTATATCAAATAAAAGTAAACGGTTTCTCCTAAATCAATATACAATACCAGAAACACGTAAAATTAACTTCAGAAACCTCCCTATTTGAACAATTAAAGCATCAACTTCAATGAAGTACCAAATATTAGGTAAGAAACATCACCTTTGACTTTGTAACCAGGAATTTCTTAGCAACCGAATCCCTAATTTCTGTTCACAGGTATGAAAAAATGTCAAAATACAAAAAAATGGACTTCAACAAATGCATGTCGCTGATCTATTGGATTTATAACTCAAACATATATTATTTTCACAAGAAACCATTTTCACCATAAACATAGCTACAAAAGAGAGAAAAATCTGAATATAACCAACCTGTGCAGCGCAAATGGCCAGAGAAGGATGTGGTGGCGGAGGAGGCTACCGCGTGCGCCGGTGGAGGGGGTTGCGGAGGACGGGGCGACGGCGGCTTTGTGAAGTAAGAGAGAACATCAATTGTATTGAGTTCGATGAGTCGTGGAGCACGTAATTTGATAAATCGTTTTATAATAGATGGCTATTTGATTGCTCGGGCGTAAAATGGCTATTTGATTCACTATTAATTGTCCTTCCATTTCCCAATAAATAATCGTTTAATTTCTCAAGAAGACTGTAGTAGTTTGAGCTTGGAAGAGAAGACAAATGCATTGGTTGGTTGAGGGGGCGATGGTTTGAAAAGGTTTATTTTAAGTAGTCTTTATATAAGACATTGTTCAACATGGGAACATCTCGTGTTGTGGTGCAGCTGGTTTATGCCTCTGTCTGGTAACCATTGCTCGTGAGTTCGAGTCGTGGAGCAAGCAATATTTTTGAAAACGCAATTATTCCGAAAATAGCAAGTGTGTTGGCTGAATTTTAAGCCTTGCTAATTATGGAATGTGTAAATGCTTTATAATATAGTAAAGATAATACATTCGGGATCTTCCCAAGTCAGAAAGACTTAATTTTCAGCCAAGACATTTGCTATTTAGACAAATATTTGTGTTTTTAAAAAATTGCTAGCCGTGGGGCTCGAAAATGTGATCTTCAAGTTATAATAAGCAAGGGGCTCTACAAATTGAGTTTTGAAAAACTACTAGGCTAGATGTCGATAACTTGACGGCAATTAATTATGTACCTTATTATCTTTATTAATCTAAACTTGTATTATTCTATTTATTACCACCATCACTATTCACCGTTACCCACCAACATCTCCCACAAACCACCACAATCACTACCGCTAGCGTAGAATATTGTTAAAAAGTACCCGCCGCCGCATTGCGCGGGTATCTGCTAGTCATATATGATTGTTTTATTCTTATTCTAACCTGCCGCACTCACGTACATGAATGGAAAGAAATTTATTTTAATTTGTATTAGAAAGAAACAAAAAAATGCAAACTTTTCTCAAAATTTGTAATTGTCAACATCCTATAATTATGTGTTTCGAACTCCACTTGTGTTGCCTTGTACTTTTCTCATTAACTCTATGTTTATGTTTGGTTAAGACAAAATGAAATTTACATGGAATGTATAAAGTAATTTTTATTTTAGTTTCAATCGATCAAATTTGATGTAATTTTTAATGTGTATATGAAAGCTTTTTTACATAGAATAGGAAGGCAAACGAGCAACAAGTTGTGCCGTTAGCCCTTTTTTAATTGCAAAACTAATTCTTTAATAACAACATTTGTGGATCTAAATATCATAATATTATTATGCATAATACGGGGAATTGTTGTATTCATTTGATTAGGGTTAAACGGGTAAAATATGAAAAAGTAGCTAAAGATTGAGCATGTGTAAGTGAGTTAAGCAACTCACTAGTCGTCTAACCATGCTAACAAAGTCATAAATCATAACTAAAAAATCATGTTTATATTTTATCCATATAGGTTTTAATCATATTTAATACATCGATTATTTACCAACTTTTCGGAAATGGATAAAATAAAAAAGTGTTGAAGATTGAGACCAACCCAACCGTGCCTGATTTGGCATGCACAAATAAATGACCCGTTTTGAACTGAACATGCTTTGACTCATTCTTCTATTTAAACTAACTTACTACCAACATGATTTAACTAAAATTTAAACAGGTCAAACGGGTCAAAAGTGATTCCAAGTATATTAAAATGCCTCATAAGTTGCTTTATTATAAGAGTATTAAATTATCCTTGTAATACATTTGTTTTTTAGCCAATCAAACCTGTTTTGATCCAAAATTTAAAATATCCTGTTTAAAATGATAACTGAAACATAATAAAATGATATGTGTATGGCGTACCTGTTTGTTCTCTGAATGGATGGGTATGTTATGTGTTTCATTTGTGTTCTCCACCAGATCAAATTGATAAACAAAAATTACAGTTAAAACCTGCCATCAGAATTTGACCATTTTTAAATAGTAATTATTGTGTTAAATACGATTACAAAAAGATTAAACATACACATACCTCTTTTGAATCTTGAGCATATGCAATAGCTCCAAGGACTTCTTATACTACGTACTTGCCTTAAAAGTACATCACATTTTTCCCTACTTTCAGAGGACAATTTTAATTCCCTTCCATGTCTTAATGCACAAATTTTATTCCCTGGTTTTAAGAAGCTAAAGCCGAAATTTTGGACCTACACATTATAAAATAACACATGTCATATTAAAAATATAATGTTAGTGTTAAGAATTTTAACAATATTAGTGAAAAGTCTATTGTTTCATGGGCTAAGTGTGAAAATTTATGTATTGTTGGAATACATTAATCATAATTTCAGCAAACTGAATATATGTAAATAACCTATGCTTACTTGTCATAACATTGATCAATGATATCGATTTGTAGCTGGAGCTTATCTGCTGTCCAATTCAAGTGCACAACATCATAATCTGAACTTGTAATACTCGAGACTGGTCTAGGAGAAAGAGAGACTTTCACACCCTGTTTCATTGTACAATTAATCAAAATTTCAAATTAAATTCAACCCAATGCCATTGTTGACCGAGGAATAAAATTTGAGGGAAAATTATATGGAAATGTCTGTAATTATACATGAACTAGTATTCGCTATTGTGTGTATTGGACTATCAAGTTACCTTAATTAACTTTCAATTTTAACATTCTGAAACGATAAACTCGTCTTCAGATGGAAATGCTTAATGGGGGCAAATGTCTTAATTTACGGAATAACTGCTTGATATGGAGGCTTTTGGGGTTCATTAGGTCACTGCTGCATAATAGTTGACCGGAATTATACATTTCAAGCTGGGAGGAAAACAAAACCATAGAAATTATGAATACTACAGTAAACCACTAATTGAAAAAACAGTAAATACGAGAGCAAGTTGAAAGAAACTAACCAATACATGATCGATGCATAAAGGAACCAATCCTACCTGAATGAACCATACATTTTTAACCTTCAGAAAAGCAATACGGAAACATCAATCAACCAATTAATCAAAACATTAGGGTTTTGATTTCATTAAAACCCTATGTTTATAAATTGAGAGTGAGGAATCGCAGCATTGACCACTGAAGGACGAATAATGAAGATGTGGAGATTTCGAGCGATTTTGATGAGCGCTGCCTCCAGAAATGGTTCCTTGGCTCCCAATCTGTCATTCACCATCACATCGGAATCCCAGTCGGGTACTTCCTTGAGTATCACTTCTTAAACTTTCAATTGTGAGAATAGAAGGTTAGAACGATCTGCTGATCAAAGCTGAAGGAGGGGGTCGATGTTGAATCAGAGCGTAAGGCCTCTCCCAACTCTTACCCATCACTAAACCCATCACTAGCGCCACGTCATCGCATCCTTACTGACACGCTACTGACACGGCCGTGCCAACCCTACACATCACTAACCCATCACTAAACCCATCCTTTCCACATCATCATTTCCACATCATCATTTTAATTAATAAAAAAACACATTACATTAAATAAAAACCATTACATTAATAATAAAAAAAAAATAAAAACATTACGATTAAAAAAAACACGATTACGGAAAAAAAAACAATACGGAAAAAAAAATTACGGGAAAAAAAATTACGGAAAAAAAAAATTTAACGTTGACGGTAGTTCGGTGGGAGGGTCCAAATGTGTTCGATTAAGGCATTGCGAAGTTTATGATGCACAACTCGATCACGTATCTCCTTTTCAATACGCAATTGTGCTGCAACCCGTTCATGCCATGTACGTTGTGGGTGATTTTCCGGGTTAGCGGTATAGTCTTCTTCGATTGGACAAATTGCGCGGCCGTTATCTTCCGTAATCATGTTGTGTAATATCACACAAGTGTACATGATCCGTCGTATTTTGTTCACACTGTATGGTCGTGCCGGGTTTTTAATGATTGCCCACCGTCCTTGAAGCACTCCGAAAGCTCGTTCGACATCCTTCCTAGCGGATTCCTGGAACCGCTTGAACTTCATGTTCTTTTCTTCAATTGGGCATTTAAACGACTTGACAAGCGTTGCCCATTCCGGATAAATCCCATCAGCTAGATAATAACCCTTCGTAAATTGCTCACCCGAAATAGTAAACGGAACTACGGGAGACCTGTCTTGCCTTATTTCATCAAACAAATCTGATTCGTTAAGGACGTTTACGTTGTTATTCGAACCCGCCGGGCCAAAGTACGCATGCCATATCCACAAGTCGTATGACGCAACAGCTTCAAGCATTATTGTGGGACATCCTTGATCACCACGTGTGTATTGGCCTTGCCATGCTGTTGAACAATTTTTCCAAGGCCAATGCATACAATCAATGCTACCAAGCATCCCAGGAAAACCATGTATCTCTTGATGTTTGGCATGTAAACGTTGGACATCTTGAGTGGTTGGTTTTCGCAAAAACTCAGTCGAGTATAGATGGAATATACATTTACAAAAGTTGTCCAAACAATCGTATGCTGTTTGTTGACCCATGTGTAGGTACTCATCAAACAAATCAGCGGCACAACCGTACGCCAATTGACGTATGGCAGAGGTACACTTTTGAAATACATTAAAACTGGGGTAACCTGTAGCGTCTCTCTTTTGACGGAAATAATCAAAATACGACGGTAGTTGACCCGGTGGATTATAAAAATGTATAGCCTGGCATATACGGATGAACAAAGGTTTCGACATGCGAAACCGTCTTCGGAAGTAGTCCGGGGGGAAAACGGCATTGTCGGCAAAGTAATCATTCCATAAACGTTCAGCAGCCGCAACGCGATCTCTTGTTATATATCTTCGTGGTGCTCTTGGCACGGTGGAATTTTCAGCTTCTTCTTGATCCAGATAATCAAGCGTTTCTATAATTTGGTTCAAATCGAACACGGCTGTTACATTAACATAATCTTGCCAGTAATCATCGGCGTCATCGTTTGGATCCATTGAGTGGGAGAAAAATATGGAAATTGGGAAGAGTGGAAGTATGTGATTGTGAGAGGAAGAGAGGAAGTATGTGATTGTGTGTTTAAAATGGTAGAGTATAGTGGGTTTTTATAGAGGTTGTGTGTAGTATTAATTATTTGTATTAAAAAAAAAATATAAAATTGATTTTTGAAAAAAAAAACACACGCTCCCCCGGACCCACAACCCCCCTCGACGGCTTCCCACGCCCGTCCTCGCCACGACGAGCCCACCACGACGCCGGCCACGACGGCTCGGTGCCAACGCCGTCGTGGCTCGACGCCCCGTCAACGCCCCCCAACGCTTGCCGTTGGCAGCGGTCTAAGAGAGACGAGTGGCCGATCAGAAGCAATCAGTGAAGCGGCTGACAGATTTAGGTTAATGAATTTTTTTCAAAAATAGGATTGTTTTTGCCTGGCTTTTCACAAATAGACTCGTTTTTTTCCTCTTTTCACTAATAGGCTTTCCGGAGACTTGGAGACCGGCTTTCCTATTGAAAAAGGATTCGTGGAGGCCGGCTTTGGGTAAAACCTGACACAACCCTTAAAAATGCCTCCCCGAGGCCGGCTTCAATAAAAAGTGCCTCCCCGAGGCCGGCTTTAGGCCACCGAATTTTCAACCCTCCGTTATATATATTCCACACTTCATACCCACCACTAAACCACACATCTTTTCCTCCCACACTTCACAAAAAAAAAAAAAAAAAAAATCAAGATTCCCTTGAAAAAAAAATAAAAAAATAAAAAGAGGAAAATAGCATTTTTCTAATACCATGTGAAGAAGACAACAAACTTTAATCTATGAACTTCATCTACAGATTCAGATGTTAGAAGAATCAGTTGACCAAATGGGTCAACAAAGTCGAGCTCATGAACTTCAACTTATTATTGAGGAGATGCAACTTACAATGCATGAAATGGATAACCTGGCTTATGAAGGGGCGAATGAGGAGGCGGTTCAGGAAGCAAGCACACATAGGATGCGACGTACGAGGGAAACGCCTCCACCGACATTACAGGCTGTGGAGCAGGAAACTCAAAACACCTCAATAGGTAATCAACAACCAGAAACAATTGACTTGGTTGAGAAGTATGGTTGGGTCAGGAGTGTAGAGGAATTTTACTTGAACGGGGATAGGCGGGGAAATGAAACCTTTTGCTATATTGTATTCTTGGGTCGTACCCAGGTACCTAGAGAGTTTTGGAGTACCCTGTTAGATGATAATTCAAGCTCAGTTTTGTGCCGTGTGGTACGTAATTTAATTATGTTATTATCCATATTTTTAATCGAATCTCAAATGTAAATAATTGTATATTTATTACAGCATATAGATTGTTGGGTTAGAAGATGGATGCGTTATCGGTTGTATCTTGGCTATAATACTGGAGAATATAAGCGATGGACAATAATGCCTACCAAGTTTGAGTCTCTACTCTTACCACCTCACGGATCAGATACTGTAAAATATGCAGATGGCAGTTTGACACCTTACCCCGCTTGGGGGGACGTGGATGTCTTATACATCCCGTTACATTTAAATGATAACGTTTGGTTGCTTGTGCAGATGGATCTTGTTAGCAACGAGACATGTTTAATTTGCAGTTGTCGTCGTTCCATAAAGCGTGACGTGCTTACGGAAACCCTAAAACGTTGGCGAGATGTTTTGCCTGGTTTTAGAAGGATTTTCTCCTATGAAGAAAGAAACCCCCAACTTCAGGCGAATCTTTATTTCGCCAAAGGCATACCTCAAGATAGGGAAGAAGACTCTGCTGTGTTTATTTGTAAGTTTATGCACTATTTGGTAACAGGGAAATCAATCAAGCAAGATGGAGTCATCGATAGCAATCAGATCGCTACGGGTTATCGACAACTTACGGCTCGTGATTTGTATAGCTATCGTATTTTAGAATCACAACCCGAAATTTTTCCTTTTAGATCTGTGGTTTTATATGATGATTTGGATTAAAGTTTCAATTGTATTTGGTATTAATTTATAAAATCGTGATGTTAGTGTTTATTTGTCATTTAAAAATCAAGTATTAAAAAAAATTTGAAAAAAAATAAATGTCTAACTTTGGAGCTTGATACAGTACACTTTTAAGTTATTCAGATATAACTTTCTAAATGATAGTTGTGGTATTGATTAGAATATAAGCATATGAAAAAGAATTAGAGCAAAAAGATAAGTAATGAAAGAGTTATGACAATCTGAAAATGCAAAAAAATGGTTTTTTGTAATCCAAAAACATACAACTTTGGCCAAAAATATAAGCTAATGATTGTGGCCCCTTCTTCCTCCTGTCCCACAATTCGGTGGTCTTCAATTTCCATGTTTTGACAGTCAAGCACTCCTTCAAAACCCGACACACGGATGTAGTTCCAGAAGACATCGGGAAGTGCCTCACTGACACATTTGTGAATACGAAAAAAATGTTTTATCAGCCCGTCTAATATGTAAAACATCATCAGGGATCTGATTAAGAAATAAACTATATGCTCTGTGCTCATTAGCTAAATATAATAATTCCGGGTTAATAGGACCGGGAACAACTTGCATGTTATTTATTTTTTAACGAACAATCTAATATGTAAAACATCGTCGGTTATGTGTCATTTCTGACAGGCACCAAGGGCTTCAATATGCAATGAACAATCTGAAAGAGTGGCGGGAGCCAAATGCGTAACATAGATATTGTCTGAGGCACGTCAGAAGCAACCTCAACAAGCGTTTCAAAAACCACCGAATGAAGCAACTATGTTGGGTGATGGGTGCCACAACTAAATTGCGTAAGTTTGAGGTAGCTAGAGACGAACTCATATCTATCAACCCGTCCGCGGGGCCGTATCTGGAGGAGATCGGGCTTGATAAGTGGACTCTTTTGGGAGACACAAACCATAGACGTTGGGGGAACACGACATCAAACATCGCCGAGAGTTACAACAATGTATTGCGTGGAGCTAGGCTTATCCCAATTAAGGCAATGGTTGACTTCACATTCACAAAAACTGTCAACCTCTTCAGAGAGCGTGCTGAGAAAGCGTATGTGGGGTCTTTTCATCAGGCGCGACATATATGCACGGCAGCACGATATTTTGAACTTTGACTACAGGGAGGGCGTGTACAGGGTGAGGACAAGGGTTCAACCGGGCCAAAGTGGTGGGAACGATCAAACGGTGGCTTACAACGATGGAAACGGTTCTTGTACATGCGGGAAGTGGCAAATGATGCGCTTTCCGTGTTCACATGATATTGCCGTTTGTCGTCATAGAGGTGATGACCCGAACCGTCTCGCGAATCGGGTGTATACAACACACTTTTGGCAACGTCAATATAGAAAAGCCTTTACACCCCTACCCCATGTCTTTTACTGGAACGACCCGAATTGGGGATTGAGGGCCGCAAGTGGAAGAATTTCAACAAGAAGGGGGAGGAGACAGGTGAATAGGTTCCATACTGAGATGGACCAAGCAGATCCAACGCAATCTGGCAGAAAACCGTTGTGGAATTTGCGATCGGCCATGGCATAACAGAATTAGATGCCCAAATATTAGTGGAGATTGATTGTACTTAAGTTAATGTATTATTAAATATGTAATAGTTTTTTAATGCACTTTTTAATATGATAATACCATTTTTATTTCACATTATATATCAAACTATATTAAATATCATTCATTCTCACGTTTAACAGTAAAAATCACATTTCTACCATTAGTCTGATAGTCTTCATTTATGGTAAAAGTACAAAGTTCATTATGTAGAATTCCGTTTTCATGCATGAAATGCTTGAAATCACCAGTCATTTTAACTTTCTCACGAAAAGCATGGAGGTCCATGACTTAAACAGAATCACCTCTTTGTATCACGCAATGTCTTTTCTAAAGGAGGTGGTTATGCTGCCTTACAAACCGAGCAGGTAAAATCTAAAAATACAAAAAAAATAATATGATTTTAGTTAATTGAACAAATATTATCTTGTAATTTTACAACCACATTTTAAACGTACCATCTTTTGCTTTCTCGTGTCAAAATTCTTAAACCTCCCTTTTAACTGCCTGAGATGAACAACCGATGGTCTTATTTCACGCAACATTTCAATATGTCGCTCATATTGAGCTTGCTCTGCATCAAGCCAAAGAAGTTGCTCCTGGTCTGCAATTTCTTCCGCATGCACCTCATTGTAGTCTCTAGCTATCAAACATTCTAACTCAGCCTCATCTAAAGGAGGCGAATCATACACGTAATGATATGGAGGTGACTCATTATTCGACGAACTCATTCTTGTTTTTTTTATTTGTGAAGAAGATGGATAAGTTGTGAAATATGTTTTTTTTGTGAAGTGTAAAGGGAGAAGAAGATGGAAGATGCGTAGTTTTTTTTTTTTTTTTGATATGGTGAATGAACCCGGTGTGTGAAGTGTGGTATATGTATGGGAAAAGCCGGCCTCGGGGAGGCTTTTTAAGTGAAGCCGGCCTCGGGGAGGCCTTTTGTCGCTTTTTAAGTGAAGCCGGCCTCGGGGAGGCCTTCTGTCGCTTTTTTAAGTGAAACCGGTCTCCAGGAGTCCTTTTTTAATGGGGAAGCCGGCCTCCAGGACTCAATAAAGCCTATTTTTGAAAAACAAAATTATACGAGCCTATTTGTGAAAATTGAGGCAAAATGAGCCTATTTCTGAAAAAAAAAATTCAATGCGTGGACGGTTAATTGCTTTATATATTAATTGCAGTCATTTGGTAAACATCGAGTCTAGCTTACAACATTATGCTAATAACTCGGAGGTCCTGGTTTGAGTCTAGCAAACGAAAATCACCTGAAACAGTTCAAAATATCGCAATACTTCACTGTTTACTCAAAATTTGAATAATAACTCATTTTTAGGTGATTTTCGGATCATCCAAGGTATATTTTAGTCAAAACCTATGTGACCGAGGTTTTAAAGTGTAATGAGGTATTAACTAAATTTAATTTTAATAAATATTGGATAAGTAAGGTGGTTTTGAGTCCACACTTGTTTGAATTTATTCTGATTAAAATACGTTGGCTCAATGAGATCCCCGGGCAGGCCCAGTAACGGGGTCCGGGCCAGAGCCCCTGGCAGTGGTCGAGTTGGGTTATTGTTACTTAATAAAAATTGGAATTTGAAATTCAAACCCGGTTTTCCTCTCTGATGGATCCGACCGAATCCTACCTGGTTTTGAGCAATTTTGAAACTGCATTTTGGCAGTTCTTGACGGTTTGTCACTTATGGAATTAAGCATTGTTTTGGTCATAATCATTTGGTACGAATTTCACACATAACTTTTCTATTCTCTGTTGAAGATTTCAAATGTACCATCGAATACTTTGATCTGAAAGTGATTAAACAACTTCAAAGATTCTGAGCATTCAAAATTGCAGTAAACTTTCTAACAAATCCTAATTATCTCGTGATTATATTGCAAAACATTCATCAAATAAAAGATGATAATTAATTTATTCGTTTTCCTTTAGTTTAGTGTTGCTTCCTCACATCTCATTGAGCGCAATTATTATTTTTCCTTTTTTTTTGGTGGTTTCGTGAGGATTGGTCTAGCTGTATTGTATTGGCTTGGCTTGTATTGACGTTGCAGGCCATTTTAAAAACAAACGAGCCATCATTTCTATAATAAAACTGCCGGCCTAAAAAGGTTTCCTACTTCCTACACTGTAAGCCTTTATAAGTCCAGTTAAAACATTAAAGGGAGACACATCAGAGATGGCTTTCCTTCCCATTTTGGACGTTCTTGAAGAGTCCAAAGTATCGCCACCACCGGCCACCATAGGAGACAGATCGTTGCCACTGTCTTTCTTCGACTTCATTTGGCTACGCTCACCTCCAGTTCACTACCTTTTTTTCTACAAGCTCTCAATTACTCAAACACAGTTTACTGAAACTATTGTTCCCAATCTTAAACACTCGTTATCAATCACTATTCAACATTTTTATCCTTTCGTTGGTAACTTGGTCGTATTTCCTACTCATACTAGTAAAAAGCCCGAACTTCAATATGTTGAAGGTGATTTTGTTGCGGTTACGTTTGCAGAATGTAACCTTGATTTCAAAGAATTAACAGGGAACCATCCTCGAGACTGTGACAAGTTTTACCATCTAATACCTCTATTGGGTGAGGCTACTAAAACACCACACTACACAAAGATCCCGCTATTCTCCGTTCAAGTGACGTATTTTGCGCACCATGGCATCTCTATTGGAATGACTAATCACCATGTCCTTGGTGATGCTAGCACTCGATTTTGTTTCTTGAAAGCATGGACATCGATTGCTCGATCTGGTACAAATGAGTCATTTCTAGCTAATGGAACTTTGCCGTTATATGATAGAGTCATAACAAACCCAAAATTAGATGAAAGTTATTTAAAGTATGCAAAGGTTGAGACTCTCAAAGAAGACTATGAAACTCAAAGCTGTCAGGATCGATTAACTATAGACAAGTTAATAAACACCTTAGATCTAATTGATGATAGAAGTTGCAGCGGATCAACACTATATCAATAATTAAGAACAATGAACTGTAAGAACAATATGCAAGAATATTAAGAACACAGTTTCACAAAAAGCTTCAATGTATATTATTGAGTTAACAATACACACGTACGTTTACAATTCGTAAGGAACATACTTATAGTAGTCCTTGAAGCTAAACTATTTACCCTAGTTATTCTAGGATTTGATTTACATCGAATTATAAAAGATATACATTTAATTACATTCTATAACTATCTCTACGAAGATCTCGGACTTGATATCTTCCAAAAACGCGTATCAGTAGTAACTGCAATCACCAGTAGTAACTAAGTAACATCAGTAGTAAACTTGGTGATCAGTAGTAAGTCCATAATCAACGTCAGTAGTAACTACAATGATCAGTAGTATCTTCAATCTTCTCATGATCAGTAGTAACTTAGTTATAGTGAACACCAGCATCAACTTCATCAGTAGTAAATGTTTCTGCCCCATCAGTACTAAGTATGTCAGTACTAACTGCAGCATCAGTAATAAGTTGATCTGTGTTTTGCTCCAACAATCTCCCCCTAAACTTATTGATTATGTTTTAATCAATCAAGTTTCTTTTGTTCTTCTTGTTCTTTTCTTCTCTTCTCTAGAGTTCTTTGATTTTGTTGAAGTCTTTGTTCAATAATGTATCAGCTGTTCCTGTTTGTAAAATAATTCAGTTTATTTTGGAACATAACAGCATCATAGGGTTTCATCAAAGTGTTTATGAATATCTGATACATTGTCTTCTCAGAATGTGGATATTCTTTCTCATATAAGTACAATTCACACACTTTGCCTGATTTCTCAAAGAAGTACATATTTGCAGTAGGAATGACATTCCAAGCATATACATTACCTGGATTTGTAAATTGTTCTGGATAATTATCTGGATAAAATGCAGCATCAATCATCTTTGTTAAATATCCAGCTCCAGATTCTTTCCATGATTTCTTTGTCATTCTTGGTTTTCCAATAATCAGAAGCTTGATTACATCACTTCTTGAACATGATCTGATTAAGGGTAACCATCCAGTGAATCTTTGTACTACTTTGTCTTCCCTTATGACTTCTATGACATTGTTCTGCATCACTCTCCAGTTAAGAATTGGATTGTTCTGTAGAGGAGCAACTGGCATTTCAAGAACAGGTATAATTTGTTGTTTTGATTTCTTCTTAGAACTTTGTTCTTGATCAACAGATTTTCTTTTTAGTGATTGGGGAGTTGAAGTATTACCAACAGTTGAAACACTACCAGCTTTGAGCAAATTTAAGCTGATTGGTACTAAAGTTTTGGCTTTGGCTTTCTTTGATTCTTCAGCTTCTTGTTCAGCCAGGTCTTTCTTCTTTTCAGTGCAGTATTTTTCAATAATAGTTACCATCTTCATTCTTCCAAAAGATTTTGCACTGTGACCTCTTGTCTTCAGAAAGTCTATCATAAGAGCTTTTTGTTCAAATATATCATCTGGTAACTCACCTTTTGTTCTTTTGCATTCTGCTACAAGCTCCTCAAGACAGTTTAGATGTTCTTCTTCTACTTTTCTAAGCCTTTTGAATTCTGCTTCTTGGCCTTCTATCTGAACATCTTTAATTTGAACAGGTGCTTGAACAGGCATTTCTCTTTGATTCTTCTTTTGTTCAAGAGCTTGATACTTAGCTACCTTCTCCCAAAATCTCTTATTCTTCACCTTCCATTTGTCTTGTTTATCAGCTCTAACAAGATTTATCTTGTTTACCATGTAATGACCAAGAGCTCTGTTAGGGTAATCTTCATCATATATTTCTTTACCCTTTCCAATGTGTGCTGAAGGTGGAGGTGGAATATATTTCATGTCTGGCACTCCACTTATTATAACAGAGGGAGAAAATGATCTAAGTTCATCTTGTTGAAGTATTTTTGGATGTGGAGGAAGTGAGCATTCATCAACCTCAAACCAATTCACATTATCATCAATGTCAGGTATGATAAGTGGTTGATCAGGTGTTGGTGGTTTGGTAATGATGACATGTCTCTCTCTTTCAATAAGCTCTGGAAAATGTAGTTCTTCCTCTTCAGTAGTAACTAGAGTAGTTACTACTGGTGTTACTTCAGGAGTTACTACTGATAGGGCATCAGTAGTATTTGATGCTATTAATTCCTTTTCTTCATTTACTACTGCTATAATATCAGTAGTAGAGGTTACTACTGGTATTTCCTTTTCAACTTGTTCTTCTATTGTAGCAGTAGTAATAGGCTCTTCTTCTGTCACCATCATCTCTGGGCCTTCATCAACATTTGTTTCTTTTAAATTTAAAAGGGAGGATGCTGCTGCTGCTATAGATTCATCAATCATTGTCTGTATATTATCCTTCTCCCCCTTAGTGAGCTCAACTGGTGGAGTCTCACTATCATCAATCCTTTTCTTCAATTGTCTGATGATTTTGGCTTGTTGATAAAGCCTGTGCTCATATAATCTCATTCTTCTGTTGATGGTGTTGACATGCCTTTTCATTGCAGCCATGGTTTTCCCTTGGTTAGTTAAGTATATATGGCAATTTTGTACAGTGGATTCAAGAGAATCCACTTTATCCGTCAATTGAGTGATTTTAATACTGCCCTCACTCCATCTAGCAAGATCATCGGGCTTACTAACAGGTACATTGGTTTTAAGGTTTTCCTTCCTTTCCATCAATTTCACAGATCTGCCCTCATCACTGCTTGGTGATTCATTGGGTCTTTTAGACATTCTCTTCTTCCTAGAAGAAGCAGAGATGCCCCCCTTGTGGTTTCTTGGCACCGGGGTCCTTTGAGTAATTCCTCAAAAGAGTCATCACTCAAAGTTGCCGAGGTTTGGGTCCTAATGATGTTTTCACTGTCCTGTGCACCCACCTTTGGGGCATCAGTAGTGAAAGCCCTCCCCTCATGTCCTCTCTCCTCCTTGGAGGACAACTCTTTGAGCCTGGGGTGTGACTCGATTTGTCCCCTGGTGTCCTTTTAAGAAAGTTTCTTTCTTTTATAAATTGTGGAAATGTTTTTGGTTTTGTCTGGTAGGTCTTCCACAGAGTGAAGAGTAGCACTCTGCAGATTTATATCAAGTTCCTGGGACACATTCAGGACTTCTGTTTGGGTTGGTGATTGAGTGGCTATTTGGATTGGTGTTTGGGCTATATTTGGGGGTGATGGAGTGGGTTGAGGTTCAACTTGGGTTGTAGCAATGGTTGAACCCTCTCCAATATTGGGTTGATCTTTGATCATGTTAGGAAACAGAGGGGTTTCCTTGCCCGAAAATTTAAATTGTTTTCTCATATTTGAGAAAACTTTCTTGTTCAACTCAGGTAATATAAAAATGTTTTTAGGAGTTGACAAGTTTTGTAATTCACAGTTTATGATATGTTGTAGAAATCTGGGATACATTAAAAATTTAGAAGAACTATGATTTCCCAACATACCATCAAATATCATGTATGAAAAATTAAATACTTGGTCTGTGCATAAACAGACAACAGCAGAGGCTATTGCCTTATTAAACTCATTCCAAGTACTTCTTTTTGGAGAAATACAATGCTGAATGGTATGTATTAAAAATTTCCATTGTGGGGGGAGAAGACCCTTTTGAAAAGTAACTATATTCAGTCTTCCCTCATATCCCATTTTATTCAAAATTTCAGCAATGTATTCCTTAGGAAGAGTAGACATACCTGAATCATCGTGTAGTTGTAGATGGTGTCTGATTGATTGTTCTGTTACTGTGATGTGCTTTCCATCTACTTTAGATTTTATCATTGATGATGTTGTTCCTTCTGTTCGCTCAGCATTGGTCCAGAAATCCACCAAGTGCTGTTGATATGATTTTGGTTTTACAGTTAAGGCAAACTGTATATATGAATTTCTCAAAAATTTTACGATCGGACGGAAATCTTTTGTTCCGTCGGGATTCTTTAAAAATGCAACCATATTGTGAAATTCTGAGTATTTGAGATCGGTTTGCACATCGAGAGTTTGTAAAGTTGCCATTGTTGTTGAGATTTTGCAAGAATTTTGTTACAGATGAAGGGTTTTTGATCGTAAACTAGGGTTTATCGAGAGGTGTTTAGAGAATCGAAGTGAAGATAATGCTAAATTAATCGTCTGCCGCCTTTTATATCTTTCGATTAAACCTGCAAAACTACGAAAATAGCCTTCGAATCATAACATAACGGTTATTTTCATGGGGGTTAGTTTGGTAATTGTGTTTATGAAAGACCAGTAGTAAATAAGATATCAGTAGTAAAACGTCAGTAGTATCTACTAACATCAGTAATGACTAAGGATTTTGACATCAGTAGTAACTATAGACATCAGTAGTAACCATTAACATACACTACCAGTAGTATATGTGAATACCAGTAGTACTGACTTACCAGTAGTATTTGTGTAAACCTAAAATACACCAGTAGTAATGAATTACCAGTAGTATTTTGTGCATACACTTTCACACCAGTAGTACAGCAATACCAGTAGTAAAACACTTAAGAAAATAATATTTTACAACACTAACTTTACACATGATTTTAAGTGAGATTTTAAGTTATTAAAATCATTCCAATACTGCTAACCAAGAAGTTGAATCTTCCTACATCAAATGCTTTTGTAAAAAGATCTGCTAATTGATCATCAGTATGGATTTTAACTACTTTGATTAATTTCTTTTCATTACAATCTCTTATAAAGTGAAATCTTATTTAAATGTGTTTAGTTTTTGAATGTTTTACTGGATTATTCACAATACTAATAGCACTTTGATTATCAATAAAAATAGGAGTTTTAAGGATAGAGATACCAAAGTCTAGAAGTTGATTTTGAATCCATAGTACTTGAGCACAGCAAGCAGATGCAGCTACATATTCTGCTTCAGCAGTAGATGTTGATACATTTGTTTGCTTCTTACATTGCCATGACACCAGTCTTGATCCAAAGAATTGACATCCACCAGTAGTGGATTTTCTATCTTGACATTCACCTCCATAGTCACTATCTGTATAGGCTATTAGTTCAAAGGGTGAGTCATGTGGATACCATAGACCTAGTGATGGTTTGCCTTTCAAGTATCTGAATATTCTTTTAACAGCCTGCAAGTGTAGTTCTTTGGGTCTTGCTTGATATCTTGCACACACACAAACACTATACATAATGTCAGGTCTTGATGCAGTTAAGTACATCAAAGAGCCTATCATTGATCTATATAAGTGTTCATCTACATCCTCCCCCTCAACATCAGGATGTAGGTGTTTGTGTGTTTCCATTGGTGTACTAGCACTTTTACTGTCTTTCAAGTCAAACTTTTCCAAGATGTCTTTGACATATTTTGATCGATTTATCAAAATACCATCAGCTCTTTGATTGACTTGGAGTCCAAGGAAGAAGTTCATTGGACCCATGGAGCTCATCTTGAATTTAATTTGCATCAGTTCTTCAAATTCTTTGCATAATAAATCATTGGTTGAGCCAAAGATGATATCATCTACATAAATTTGTACCAGTAGTATATCATCTTTGACTTTCTTTGTGAACAAAGTTTTGTCAATGGCTCCTCTTTTAAAGTTATTCTTCAATAGGTATGATGATAATGTGTCATACCATGCTCTTGGTGCCTGATGTAGGCCATATAGAGCTTTATCTAATTTGAACACATAATCACCATGTTTTGGATCTTCAAAACCTGGAGGTTGGCAAACATATACTTCTTCTTCAATTTTCCCATATAGGAAAGCACTCTTAACATCCATTTGATAGACTTTGAATTTCTTGAATGAAGCATATGCTAGAAATATTCTTATTGCTTCAATTCTAGCAACAGGAGCATATACTTCATCATAGTCTATTCCTTCTTCTTGAGTGTATCCTTGGGCTACAAGTCTGGCTTTATTTTTGATCACTATACCTCTTTCATCTTTCTTGTTTCTGAATATCCATCTTGTTCCAATGGCTCTTTTTCCTTTGGGTAGAGGTACAAGTGTCCAAACTGCTTGTAATTTAAATTGAAGGAGTTCTTCTTGCATTGCTTCAATCCAGTTTGAGTCCTTCATTGCTTGTTGGATCTTCTTTGGTTCATCCTGAGACAGAAAGCATTCATACATACATTCATTAGCAATTAAACTAATGTTACACATATTTGCAGTTAAGCTTTTATTTAATTTGCTTCTTGTTTGAAGTGGTGAGTTAACATCACTTAGAACAAGGTCTAATGGATGGTTCTTCTGAGTCCTTGTAGTTGTAGCTTTATCAACCACTAGTTGATTTCCAAGATTGGACTCATTTGTCTCAGGCAGTTGTTCATCTTGTGATTCTTCATTGTCATGGATGTTTGGTTCATCATCATCTTGGTCAGAGTTACTACTGGTATTGTCTTCATTAGGATCAGTAGTATTGTTGTTGTTACTGGTGTCAGTAGTATCATGAGAATCTAGGTTATTGTTGAGACCAGTAGTATTTGGAGTACTATTACTGGTATCAGTAGTATTTGAATTACTACTGTCCTCATTCTCAGAGTTACTACTGGTTCCAGAACTTGAGTTATTACTGACATCAGTATTAACTACTGGAGCAGTATTAACTATAGTGTATCTCATTTCCTCTTGACCAGTATTAACTGATGATGTTCCTTCCTTTTGATTGTGACAGTTTGAATTACCTGCATTGAAATTCATATTAGAATTAAAGGATTTGGTTAGATTGTCTATGTCAAATAGCCAATCTGGACCATTTCCTTGTTCATTAGGTACATTTTCATTAAAGGATACATTGATGCTTTCTTCAATTATCCTTAGTCTTTTGTTGAATACTCTGTATGATTTGCTTTGAGTAGAGTATCCCACAAAGATTCCATCATCAGCTTTGCAGTCAAACTTACCAATTTGTTCTCTTGTAATCAAAATAGTACAAGGACAACCAAATGATTTTAAGAAACTTATAGAAGGTTTTCTTTTATTGAAAAGTTCATATGGTGTTTTAAAATGTGGCTTCACTATTAATACTCTGTTTTGAACATAACAAGCAGTATTAACAGCTTCTGCCCAGAAAGTAATTGGTAATTTTGAGTCTGCAAGCATTGATCTTGCTGCTTCAATGATGGTTCTATTCCTTCTTTCAGCTACACCATTTTGTTGTGGAGTTCTAGGTGAGCTGTATTGCCTGTCAATACCTTTAAGATCACAAAAGTTAATTAGGTTAGCATTTTTAAATTCTGTGCCATTATCACATCTTATGGCTTTCACTTTTTGATCAGATGTGTTTTCCAGTTTGACAATTAAGTTCTTTATGAGTTCACTTGTTTCATCCTTTGTCCTGAGAAAGAAAACCCATGTATATCTGGAAAAGTCATCAGTAATAACTAGACAATATTGTTTCTTTCCAATACTCATTACATTTGTAGGTCCAAAAAGGTCCATATGTAAGAGCTGTAAACGAACAGAAATAGAGTTCACAGTTTTGGACTTATGAGAAGTCTTGTGTTGTTTACCTTTTAGGCATGCAACACAGTGATGATCACACATGAATTGTTTTTGAGGTAGTCCAATGACCAGATTTCTTTTTACTAAATTATTCATGTTTTTAAAATTTGTGTGACACATCCTTCTATGCCAAAGTTCTGATTCAGTGGTGTTTGCCTTGGATATAAAACAGTTGACCTCATTTGTAGAAATGAGTTCTCCCCCTATATCCAGGCAATACACATTGTTTCTCCTTGGAGTTCTTAAAACAACATATTTTTCATCTAAAATAAAATCAGGAGAAAGAATGATGCACTCAATGTCTGTGAACAGAATCTTGTTCTTTTTATCACAAACTTGAGACACACTGACAAGATTGTATTTTAGTTCAGCAACATAAAATACATCATCAAAGGTAATTTTTCCATTAGTAACAGTACCTTTACCTGTAATCTTACCTCCCTGGGGATTCTCACCAAATGCCACATATCCTCCATCAAATGACTTGAAATCTTTAAGAATTTGCAGATTTCCAGTCATGTGCCTTGAGCATCCACTATCAATATGCCATGTTCTTCCTTCTTCTGGGATCTGAATGCTCTGCACAAGTGAGTAAAAGATTAGTTAAGTTTGGGAACCCAAGCTTTATATGTCTTGGGTTCATCCTTTGAGAAATGAGCTTTTGGGGATTTAACTTTAAAGACTTTTGGTACCCATACTTGTTTATTACTGGTGTTTTGTTTTACTACTGTCCTTTTGGAGTTATTACTGGTGTGAGAATTTCCTACTGATCTTGGTTTATACCCTTTGTTTTTAGCTTTTGAATACTTTACTACTGATGGACCAGTAGTATTTGGGTACTTACCATGTTTAGAATGACCAGTAGTGTTTTTAGAGTTAACACCAGTAGTGTTTTTAAAATTTGTTTTGGGAGCAGTAGTATTTTTGAAATTAGGGTTTTTACCAGTAGTATTCTTGTACTGGTACCATACAGCATTATAATTAGGGTTAATACCAGTAGTAAATTTGTTAGAGTTTCTACTGGTGTTGGAAAATTTAAAATATTGTTTAATTTGATTAGATTTTCCATTGTTCTTGAAGTAATTGCTGTTTTTTGGGCTGCCAACTCTTCTGTTTTGCACAAATCTTGGTGCACTTCTACCAAATCTTGGAGTTTCAGCAATTGGAGTTTTTATTGTATTTACTACTGAAGGACCAGTAGTATCTTTTAACCTTTGAGTTTTTTCATTTTCTTTAAAAGCTTTAAATTCCTTTAACTCCTTGCAATTTATTGGATTGAAGTGACAATCCTTTGCTAAATGATTTACTTTGTTGCAAATAACACATTTTAATTTATTTTCTTGAGCCTTTATTGTTTTTCTTTGTTCTAAGAGTTGGTTTCTATTTCTTTGGTTTCCTCTTTTTAGAATTGTGGGTATATTTTCTGCATTATATTTAGGAGAATCATTTGGACTTTGAGCTGTGTGAAAACTTGTATCAATTGATTTTGGCGATTCAGTTTGAGATATTGTAAATTCAATTGATTGCTCATCATCTGAAGAATCATTTGATTCAGATGTTTCATTATTAGATTCAGTTTGATTTTCAGTTTTTAATTCATTAATGATTCTTTCTGAACTGTTTTTAAGTGGAGGAATGAATTTGTGTGGAGGTGGTACAGCATGATATCCCACCCCATGAACAACCTTTTCTGTAGTTTGATTATTAGTTAATTCATCTAGAATTTTAGTGCTTCTTTCAAACTTTTTAATTGTTAATTTATTTTGTTCAATTTCAAGCTGACATTCTTCTAATTTACTTGTTAGTTCTTTATTTTTTGTTTCATAGAACTCTTTCTCATCCACAGCTTGAAGCAATTCTTCCTTGATCCGTTGATCAATCATCTTGTACACCTTTATTTGATGTTCTTGATCAGCAATTACACTATCAAACTCATGATTTCTTCTGATTGCTTTTGCTAAATCTTCATTTAATTTAGTGTTTTCTTTTTCTAGATTTTTAATAATTTTAGCACATTCAGGAGTACAAGGTTTAGATTTTACCTCAGTTTTGTTGTCAGTAAAGGCCATGAGAGCTTGATTTTGAGCATGCTCTTCTGCTTGGAAGCTCCAGTCATATCCTTGTCCTTGTTGTGACACAAGAGCAGTTGATTTTGATCTTTTGTCTGGTTGAGGACATTCTTTTGCAAAGTGACCAAGGTTGTTACAGTTGTAACACTTGACTTTAGTTTTGTCAAATCCTGCTTTGTCACCTTTGTTGAAATTGAGGCTTGTCCTACCAGTTCTTTTTAAGAATCTTTTGGTCCTTAGGCTCAGCATAGCCATCTGCCATTTAAGATCCATCTCCTCAAGATCATCTGGATTCAATTGTTCCAAGTCATCACTAATCAATGCAGTATGCACATGACTAGTGAAGAAGGATTCTCTTGCAGTATCCTCAGAATCTGCAGCCTTTCCTGTGGAGATTTCTTGTCCTTGACCTGTACTAGACATAAATGCAGCATTGTTAGAAGAAATAGAAGGGTTTTTGTGATTTACTTCAGTTTCAAACACTCTGAGATCATTATAGAGTTCATCTAACTCCTTTTCCTCTAGAGCATCTCTTTGTCTATACACCACTGTGTACATGGCCCATTCTTCACTAAGAGACCTTAGGAACTTCATGTTGACATCTTCTTGATCCATCTTTACACCAACTTGGTTGAGTTCACCAATTAGTTTGTTGAATCTGTCAAACACTTGAGTGAGTGTTTCATTGGGCTTTCCTTTGAAATTTTCAAAGTCTTGTTTGAGAACAGACTTCATGTTTCTTTTTGTACTCTTTGTCCCAACGAATCTCTTCTCCAGTGCTTCCCAAAGCAACTTAGCATCATCATATTCAACAAAGAGATGTTGATAGTCATTAGGAATAGCCAGTAGGAGAGTGCTTAGAGTTTTGAGTTCGATGCCTTTATCTTTCTTCTCCTTCTCACATTTAAGTTTGTCTGCCTCAGTTACAGAGCTGCTTGCTTGAAGTTGACCAGTTTTGTTTCCTTCACAAACGACTTCCCACATGGAATAATCTGTAATAAGCATGTATTGCTTAATACGATTCTTCCACATCCCAAAGTTATTGGGAGTGAGCATAGGGATTTTGTTGGCCTGAGTGCTTTCATTATTATCAGTCATGATTAATAATGTGTGTGTTTTAAAGATTAAAACTTTTTGTTGTTCTTAACAAATAGTAGATCTAGAACCAATAAGCTCTGATACCACTTGTCAGGATCGATTAACTATAGACAAGTTAATAAACACCTTAGATCTAATTGATGATAGAAGTTGCAGCGGATCAACACTATATCAATAATTAAGAACAATGAACTGTAAGAACAATATGCAAGAATATTAAGAACACAGTTTCACAAAAAGCTTCAATGTATATTATTGAGTTAACAATACACACGTACGTTTACAATTCGTAAGGAACATACTTATAGTAGTCCTTGAAGCTAAACTATTTACCCTAGTTATTCTAGGATTTGATTTACATCGAATTATAAAAGATATACATTTAATTACATTCTATAACTATCTCTACGAAGATCTCGGACTTGATATCTTCCAAAAACGCGTATCAGTAGTAACTGCAATCACCAGTAGTAACTAAGTAACATCAGTAGTAAACTTGGTGATCAGTAGTAAGTCCATAATCAACGTCAGTAGTAACTACAATGATCAGTAGTATCTTCAATCTTCTCATGATCAGTAGTAACTTAGTTATAGTGAACACCAGCATCAACTTCATCAGTAGTAAATGTTTCTACCCCATCAGTACTAAGTATGTCAGTACTAACTGCAACATCAGTAATAAGTTGATCTGTGTTTTGCTCCAACAAAAGCCTATCGGGACCAGTTGATAAAGTTCGGGCGACCTTTATCTTGACGCGAAATGTCATCAATGAATTGAAGAAAAAGGTATCAACCCAACTGCCAGAATTAGCATATGTATCGTCTTTTACGGTCACATGTGCTTATATTTGGAGTTGCATCGCCAAAGCGCGAAACGATGAGCTACAACTATTTACCTTCACTATCGATTATAGGGCGCGTATGGATCCCCCGATCCCCAAGGCCTACTTTGGCAATTGTGTGGGGTTCTGTATGGCGATGGAGAAAACCACAAAGTTAACTGAAAACGAAGGATTCATTGCTTGTGCAAAATTGCTTGGAGAAAGTCTAAACAAGAGTTTGAATGATAAAGATGGAATCGTGAAAGATATAGAATCATATAGCGATTTCTTTTCTCAAGGGAGGCCAACAACAACTATTGGGGTTGCTGGAACACCAAAGCTTAAATTTTACGACATGGATTTCGGGTGGGGGAATCCTGAAAAGCTTGAAACAATTTCAATCGATTATAATGGGTTGATATCTTTAAATGCCTGCAAAGAATCACATGAAGATATGGAGATTGGCGTTTGCCTTTCGACTACTGAGATGGAGGATTTTTCTCGTGTTTTTGACGATGGATTAAAAGCATACATTTAGATTCATTGCGCGGGTACCCGTAAATATATTTCAAAGTGACGACAGTATCGGTGGTGCTGGCAATAGCGATGGGTGATGAGTGGTGGTGCGTATTAGGGATGGGATATAGAACCGAAAACCCGGAACCGTACCCGTACCGAACCGGAACCGTTTGGAACCGGATTACTAAAAATCGGTTCGGGTATCGGGTCCCAGATTTTCGAGAAATCGGGTATCGGGTATTTCGGGTCCGGGTAAATCGGGTGCGGGTACATCGGGTATGGAACAAATCGGGTCTAAGACCCGGAACCGAAATTAATTAACTATGTATTTGGAATTTATCGTGGTATAATACTATTAATAGTATTTAGTTCATATTAATTAAACAATTGTTATTTGTAAATCATTATAATATTACATGTATAAACTAATGAACATGATAAAAACACCAAAAAAACGGCTACAAAAACTACTCCGGTTCCAATCGGGTATATACCCGATTTACCCGAACCGAGACTGGAACCGAACCGGAACCGTATTATGTAAAACGGTTCGGTTCTCGGGTCTACTAATCCTCCTAAATCGGGTCTCGGGTATTTCGGGTCCAGGTCCATCCGGGTCGGTTCCGGACCCGATTCCACCCCTAGTGCGTAGTGATGGTAGGTGCCGACATTAGTGATGGTAGTATGTAGTGGGGCATATGATAATATGGGCTTTGTTGATCACAAGTTATTTACGAAAAGTAAAAAAATGAAAGTTGAACTAAATTGGGCATTTTTATTACTGGTAGGATCAGATCCGAAATTTGTCTTTTTTGTGGAAGTAAATATGAGCCGTTTAAATAGAGAAATGATGGTGTGGGTTCTGGTGACGTTAAAGGTTATATTTTTTAGTATCTGGAATAAATCAAAGTAATCAAGTAGTTGAAGTGGTTAACACACACACCTAAGTCCCAAATGGTCACAGGTTCGATTGCGTGGCAAAATTTCGTATTTATGGATTATCAGTGTAATTTTTAAGACCTAGGGATTAAATCCGAAACTTTTGACAAACCACGTTGACTATTCGTGTAATTTACACTATTTTTAACCCACATTAAGTACTTCCTCCGTTTCAAAATAAGTGAATCACTTTTAAGTTTATATTTTTTGAGGCAAAATAAGGTAATAAGGGATTAGTGAAATTAAATGGGGTGATTAGAATTGATGACCCCACACATTTTACTATTTTGTTGCTTTTTCTAAATAGTGAAAAAGTAAAATATAGGAAGATGACAAAAATGAATGGGTCCCACACCTTTAATGATGTTTAAAGACGAGATAAGTAAGGGTAAAGAGGTAATTTTAAATATAAAAACTTACCAAATAAGGTAAATTATTAAAGTTATTCACTTATTTTGAAACACCCCGAAAAGAAAAGTTATTCACTTATTTTGAAACAGATGAAGTAATACATATCACCAACCTCGCTAGCATCCACCACCACTATCTTCTTCATCTCATTACTGACTTGTAGTGTGAGTACCATGCTATTGTTAAAAATAATGTGTAACCGAGCAAATTTAACTCGCCGCAAAATATAATTACATAAGGTACCCGCCACCACAATGCACGAGTACCCTACTAGTTCATTAAAAAAAGAGGATATTAATTAAAGTCGAACCATGTTTCCTACTTCTTGTCCTATAAGCCATTATATACCCACTAATATTAGAACATTAGCATGTACCCTTGCAAAGCGGTGATGATAGTCATGGTGGTAGTAGCAATGGTGTTGGGTAGTGGGTGGTGGTGTGAACTGATGGTGGGTAGTGGCGGTAGTAGTTGTGGTGGGTGGTGGGTAGTGGCGGTAGTAGTTGTGGTGGGTGGTGGGTAGTGGGCAGGGGCGGATCCATTATCATGTAAGGAGGGTGCATGACTCCCACTTGATGGACCACCCCATGTTGAAAAAAATTTGATAAAAGAACGTTAGTGAAAAATTCTTATATGGTATCACTGAAAATTTTATAAAAATTTTAATTAATTTTATTTCTGGATTCGCCATTAGTAGTGGGTAGTTGGTGATGATGGTGGGTTGTAATTTATCAGGTAGTGTAAAAAATCTATGCAAATCATTCCGGGAACTTTCAGATATATTATGTGAAAGGAACATTAAAATGTATGTTTCGTAAAAGTTAAGTCAAGTGTGATGATAATGCAAAGTATTCACCTTAAAGGTTATATATGATTGGATTTCGAGAAGCAAATAAAAAATCTTGTGGATAATCGATCCGAAGGTATGTGGAGTTCGAGTTACTGCTTGCTGTTGTTGCGATATCCCTGTTGTTGGTGGGGTTGTTGGCAGTATTCTTTTGGTGGTGTTTTGGTGGGGTGGGTGTGCTAAATTGTACTACACTACTATCTCCATATTAAAATAAGTGATACATTTTCCATTTACAGGTAGGTCAAAATAAATGATACACTTTTAAAATTTTCTTTATTTGGTAAAAAAATATCACTCAATCTCCACTAACCATTTCTTTTAATAAAGTGAAATTACCTTTATACTTACTTTTACTTTTAAACATCATTAATATCACTATTTTCAAAAAAGTAGGATTCAATCTCCATTAACTATCCACTTTAATTCATTTTAACCCACATTTTAATTTTTTATCTAAAAAACCATGACTCAAATGTATCACTTATTTTAATACGAATGTAGTATAATTTATTTTTTTTTAGTTTTATTTGTTTTCTTTCCCATTAGTGTTGCCTATAAAAAAAGTGCTACTTCATTTAGAGCATCTCCAACCCACCTCTATCAACCTCTCTATCTCTATATTTGAAGTTTTTTTTCTCCTCCAATACACCTCTATCTCTCACTCTAAATATAGAGTGAGAGAAAAACTCTCTCTATATTTGAAGTGAGAGAGTGTCCACTCTATCAACGGACCCCACCACTTCTATTTAATTATCTAATATTTATTTCTATTTAATTGATTTTAGTTTTTGTTACCAGCCAATAAATCCATCCAAATTGGGTCCCACTACTTTTAAAGGGATGTATAGAGTTTATGGTTGGAGTTGAAATTTTGTTTAGAGTTAATGGGCCCACTAATTATAGAGATAGAGTCACTTAGATAAAGTTTATGGTTGGAGATGCTCTTATGGGGAAAGCATCATATAGCTTTTCTTCCAATTTTGAAAGTTCTTGAAGATTCTAGGGGACGTTTGGCATGCCGTAATTTTCCGTAATGAAATTCAGTTATAAATGATTTGAATTCATTTAGAATTCGATTCCTTCGTAATTGAATTCTATTGCGTGTTTGGTTACAAATTTTCAATTGGAATTCAAATCCATACTTTTTATTTTATTTTTTAAATTTAAAATTTTAAAATATTTATTGTAACACCGCAAAATTTAGAAAGCGTTTTTTTTAAAGGTGTGCGGAAGCATAAAGATAATAAATAGTTTAGGTTTAGGTTTACAAACCAAACGTCCCGTAATAAACTTCAAAACAACGATATTTAAACGGTGTCACTTAACGACATGACTCATTTTACAAAACATATCCATTTGAGCTTGGTCACCCATTCCGTCCAAATCACCGATCAACCTGAAAAGAGTCAACGAAGTAGGGATTAGCACAAAGCTAAGTGAATGAACATAATCTACAAATTATGTAAAGCTCAACAAGCAAGCACCAACATCTCCACGATCGTTACTCCTCGTAACCACTTAACCACTGTTCAATTGAACCACTGTCCCACTGTACCAGTAACCACTAACTGTCTAATCACTAAGCACGGAAGTAATTCTACATCTCCGCCTACTAACCACAGAAGTAATTCTACATCTCCGATCGCTAAACACGGAAGTATTACTACATCTCCGCGTTGGGTAACCACTAAGAGAGAGGATCGGTGGCTTTGCGGGCCTTAAACCATGGTCGGCCAAAACCACGGTAACCGATGGCCTGTATCCAACACCCCGGGTAAATCCCTCCCCTTAACCGTGCAACGTATACAGGTAAGGTCGGATACCTTATTAGTCGATACACTATGCCCAGCCGTTATCCATCCGACACTGACCTCGTCCCTAACCTCGATTGCCACTAACCGAGTTGTTGCTACCATTCAATTAGAAACCCTTCATCTATGTGCACATAATCATGTATGGTATTCCCCTAACACTAGGCATACATCCCAAGTAGACTAGCTACGAAAAACGCTACGAAACTCCACTAAACAAAACCCAGTCGCGAACTACAGTTCGCGTTCGTGAACTCATGTTCGCGACGCGAACACCCTCGTGAACTCTTCACATTTCAACCCTGTATTCCCTGTTCGATGTTCCCGATCGCGAGGAGGAGTTCGCGACGTGAACTCCCCAGGTAAGCCAATTCCCTGCATTTTACTAGTATACAAATACCACATGAAATTTATCGAGACCCGAGTTGTAGGTTAGATCCACTCACCGTTACTTCCACTTGTCGAACTCAGAGGTCTAATGTTTCTGAGTCTCGATCCCAGTTCCTGTACACCAAAGGAATACCGAATTAGTATATAATTCCACCAAAACTATAAACAATGTCAAGTATAAATTTAACACTCACACTTGCACCAACTAGGTAACTAACCACTTGCAACATCATATGAACATGTCATGACCATTTACACTTACACAACAAGTCAACTAGCCATTTTGCATTTCTTACATTCAAACGGGTCAAAACCGGATTACTAAAACAATAATACCTTCTACAACTACAATCATGTCAACAACTTACAATTCACCAAATTATGTAGTTATCATGTTGTTGACATTCCTAGTTCAAGTCAAAACATACTAAAACACATCTAATCAACTTTCACAATATTTACCCAAACGGGTCAAAGCTTTATATTTGACTTTAGCACTTTCCAAACACCACCTTAAAGCTATAGTCATATCATTTAACAATTCATGACTAACTAGTCATTTCAAAATGCCAAATTCTATTTCTAGACTAATATTAACATTTTCCAATTATTAGTTCATATCTTAAATATAAACCATCCAAACGCTATAAAACTAACATTTTCACTAAATTACATTATAATTAACAAACACCAAAAATAACATATCTAACATGTTATTTTAACATAACTAGCATTGTAAGTCATAAAACCCACAACTAACATAATATCACCAACTAGTCACTAAAATCCATTAACTAGTTTATAATTTCTTACATAAAATTAATACAATCTTTAACTAGCAATATCACTCAAACACTTCCAAACTAGCCATTTTATCAAATCACACCTTATTTGGTTATAACTCATATCCTACAATTTAGCAAGTCATTTTGACACAAACTAGTCATAAAATCCATAAAACATTATGACTAAGGAAATCTCCATTTTTTATTTACTTATCTTTTTTTTCTATGTATATATTTAGAAAATCTTCATTTTCTTGTACAACTTGATATACTAAAACTCTTGCATCATTGTTACCCCTCAAAACAAAAGTCAAGACCACACAATTAACACACACCTACGTACACACACAAAAACACTCACGGACGCGCACACACACCCACACACATTTGTACATTTTGTTAAACACTTGTACCTTGTGCTAAAATGCTTATACCTTGTGCTAAAATGCTTATACAAACACATTATATACTATCTATAACAACATTTAGCAAGATTTATCAACCATACAAAAACCATAGTCCATCATATTGTCAAGAAATTCAAGAGTAATAACAAGGAACAAGAACTTACTTTAAGACTTGCTACATAATCGTGATCTAGGCCAAAGGAGAGAAGAGCCAAGCAAGAATTCTCCAAAAATGATCAAGAACAAGAAAGATGGTGATGGGTTTTCTAGAGAGGGAAAAGAGAGATAAGGTGGAGAGAGGGAGAGATATGACAAAAGTGAGGAGGAAGGCCCTCCCTTGGCTGCCGATCACTACTCCAAGGGGCCCCACTTTGATTTTTTTTTTCATCATTTAACAATTATAATATAAAAGTCCCGTGTAGTTTATTTATTTAAAATACCAAACGAACTCTGATTTTCGCCACGAAAATATATTCGGAAACGATATTAAAAGGAGAATCCAAAGATATAAAAATCATGCAATCCTTTAAACATTTCAGAATCCGAATATTTTAATCCCTTGATTAAAATATCACAAAAGGACAAAACGTCAAACAATTCATTTAACATTTAATCAATTTATTCCATACAGGGTCACATAGATATTTTTTCAAATATCAATATATACTTAAAACAACTAGGCCAGTTTTATGATGTTACATTTATTATTTATATTTTTAATATTTTGATTTTTATAATTTTTTTATGATTTTTTATAATTTTTTTAAAAAAGTTATAATTTTCTTAAATTTTTTTAAAAATTTAAAAAAAATTAAGTTTTTAAATTTTTAAATTTATTTTAATTTTTTTATAAATTTTAATAATTTTTATAATTTTTTTACTTTTAAACATTATTAATCTCACTTTATTTAAAAAATATGAAATTCATTCCCCACTAACCATCTAATTAACCTAATCTAACAATCATTATAATCTTTTGTGTTAAAGACTGTGAAACTTAAAGCCTATCACTTATTTTGAATCGGAGGAAGAATATTATTTGAGACGAATATTACAATATGGAAGTATGTGAAGGTGGGCTTAAAAGTTATGATTGGTAAGTATATATGTGGAGTTGAACGGTGTGGATTCTTTTACTGGGGTTGTCGGCAGTATTCTTTTGGTGGGGTTTTGGCGGTGTAGGTGTGCAAAATTGGACTCCGTATAATTTATTTTATTTGTTTTCCTTTGGTTTAGAGGATATTAAGCCTTTTATAATCCACTAATTTTAGAAAAATTTGTGGAAAAGCATCAGAGATGGCTTCCCTTCCCATTTTGAAAGTTCTTGAAGAGTCCAAGGTATCGCCACCACCTGCCACCGTAGGAGACAGAACGTTACCACTGTGTTTCTTCGACTTCACACCTCCGATTCACCACCTTTTCTTCTATGAGCTCTCAATTACTCAAACACAATTTATTGAAACTATTGTTCCCGATCTTAAACATTCGTTATCAATCACTCTTCAACATTTTTATCCTTTCGCTGGTAACTTGGTAGCATATCCTATTGCTACTAGTAAAAAGCCAGAAATTCAATATGTTGAAGGTGATTCTGTTGCGGTTACTTTTGCAGAATGTAATCTTGATTTCGACGAATTAACAGCGAACCATCCCCGAGATTGTGACAAGTTTTACCATCTAATACCTCTATTGGGTGAGGCTGCTAAAACACCACATACTACACAAAGATCCCGCTATTCTCGGTTCAAGTGACGTATTTTCCGCACCATGGGATCTCTATTGGAATGACTAATCTCCATGCCATTGGTGATGCTAGCACTCGGTTTTCGTTCTTGAAAGCATGGACATCGATTGCTGGCACAAATGAGTCCTTTCTAGCTGACGGAACTTTGCCGTTATATGATAGAGTCGTAAAAAACCCAAAATTAGATGAAAGTTATTAAAAGTATGCAAAGGTTGAAACTTTCAATGAAGACTATGAAATTGAAAGCCTATCGGGACCGGTTGATAAACTTCGGGCGACTTTTATCTTGAAACGAAGTGTCATCAATCAATTGAAGAAAAAGGTATCAAGACAACTGCCAGAATTAGCATATGTATCGTCTTTTACGGTCACGTGTGCTTATATTTGGAGTTGCTTCGCCAAAGTGCGAAACGATGAGCGACAATTGTTTGGGTTCACTATTGATTGTAGGGAACGTATGGATCCCCCAATCCCCAAGGCCTACTTTGGCAACTGTGTTGCGTGGTGTATGACGTTGGAAAAAACGACAAAGTTAACTGAAAACGATGGATTAATTACTTGTGCAAAATTGCTTGGAGAAAGTCTACATAAGAGTTTGACCGATAAAGATGGAATCGTGAAAGATTTAGAATCATTTCGCGAATTATTTTCTCAAGGGATGCCGACAACAAATGTTGGGGTTGCTGGAACACCAAAGCTCAAATTTTACGACATGGATTTCGGGTGGGGGAATCCTAAAAAGCATGAAATAATTTCGATGGATTATAACGGGGCGATATCTATAAATGCCTGCAAAGAATCACATGAAGATATGGAGATTGGCGTTTGCCTTTCTGTTGGAGCAAAACACAGATCAACTTAATACTGATGCTGCAGTTAGTACTGACATACTTAGTACTGATGGGGCAGAACATATTACTACTGATGAAGTTGATGCTGGTGTTCACTATAACTTAGTTACTACTGATCATGCAAAGATTGAAGATACTACTGATCATTGTAGTTACTACTGACGATGTATCTGGACTTACTACTGATCACCAAGTTTACTACTGATGTTACATATTTACTACTGGTGATGAGTTTTACTACTGATAACGCGTTTTTGAAGAATATCAAGTCCGAGATCTTCGTATAGATAGTTATAGAATGTAAATCAATGTATATTTTTATTATTCGATGTAAATCAAGTCCTAGAATAACTAGGGTAAATAGTTTAGCTTCAAGGACTATTATAAATAGTTCCTTACGAATTGTAAACGTACGTGTGTATTGTTAACTTGATAATATACATTGAAGCTTTTTGTGAAACTGTGTTCTTAATATTCTTGCATATTGTTCTTACAGTTCATTGTTCTTAATATATTGATATAGTGTTGATCCGCTGCAACTTCTATCATCAATTAGATCTAAGGTGTTTATTAACTTGTTTATAGTTAATCGATCCTGACAAGTGGTATCAGAGCTTATTGGTTCTAGATCTACTATTTGTTAAGAACAACAAAAAGTTTTAATCTTTAAAACACACATTATTAATCATGACTGATAATAATGAAAGCACTCAGGCCAACAAAATTCCTATACTCACACCCAACAACTTTGGGATGTGGAAGAATCGTATTAAGCAATACATGCTTATTACAGATTATTCTATGTGGGAAGTTGTGCTTGAAGGAAACAAAACTGGTCATGGTCAAGCAAGCAGCTCTGCAACTGAAGCAGACAAACTTAAGTGTGAGAAGGAAAAGAAGGACAAGGGCATCGAACTCAAAACTCTAAGCACTCTATTACTAGCCATTCCTAACGATTATCAACATCTCTTTGTTGAATATGATGATGCAAAAATACTATGGGAAGCACTGGAGAAGAGATTCGTTGGGACAAAGAGCACCAAGAGAAATATGAAGTCTGTTCTCAAACAAGACTTTGAAAATTTCAAAGGAAAACTCAATGAAACACTCACTCAAGTGTTTGACAGATTCAACAAGCTAATTGGTGAACTTAACCAGGTTGGGGTTAAGATGGATCAAGAAGATGTCAACATGAAGTTCCTAAGATCTCTTAGTGAAGAATGGGCTATGTATACAGTGGTATATAGACAAAGAGATGCTTTAGAAGAAAAGGAGTTGGATGAACTCTACAATGATCTCAGAGTGTTTGAAACCGAGGTAAACCAAAAGAACCCTTCTATTTCTTCTAATAATGCTGCATTTGTCTCTAGTACAGGTCAAGGTCAGGAAACCTCTATAGGAAAGGCTGCAGATTCTGAAGATGCTGCAAGAGAATCTTTCTTCACTAGTCATGTGCATACTGCCTTGATTAGTGATGACTTGGAACAATTGAACCCAGATGATCTTGAGGAGATGGATCTTAAATGGCAGATGGCTATGCTGAGCCTAAGGACAAAAAGATTCTTAAAGAGAACTGGTAGGACAAGCCTCAACTTCAACAAAGGTGACAAAGCTGGATTTGACAAAACTAAAGTCAAATGTTACAACTGTAACAACATTGGTCACTTTGCAAAAGAGTGTCCTCAGCCAGACAAAAGATCAAAATCAACTGCCCTTGTATCACAACAAGGACAAGGCTATGACTGGAGCTTCCAAGCAGAAGAGCATGCTCAAAATCAAGCTCTCATGGCCTTTACTTACAACAAAACTGAGGTAAAACCTAAACCTTGTACTTCTGAGTGTACTAAAATTGTTAAAAACTTAGAAAAAGAAAACACTAAATTAAATGAAGATTTAGCAAAAGCAGTCAGAAGAAATCATGAGTTTGATAGTGTGATTGCTGATCAAGAACATCAAATAAAGGTGTACAAGATGATTGATCAACGGATCAAGGAAGAATTGCTTCAAGCTGTGGATGAGAAAGAGTTTTATGAAACAAAAAATAAAGAACTAACAAGTAAATTAGAAGAATGTCAGCTTGAAATTGAACAGAATAAATTAACAATTAAAAAGTTTGAAAGAAGCACTAAAATTCTTGATGAATTAACTAATAATCAAACTACAGAAAAGGTTGTTCATGGGGTGGGATATCATGCTGTACCACCTCCACATAAATTCATTCCTCCACTGAAAAACAGTTCAGAAAGAATCATTAATGAATTAAAAACTGAAAATCAAACTGAATCTAATACTGAAACATCTGAATCAAATGACTCTTCTGATGATGAGCAATCAATTGAATTTACAATCTCCCAAACTGAATCACCAAAATCAATTGATACAAGTTTTCACACAGCTCAAAGTCCAAATGAATCTCCCAAATATAATGCAGAAAATGTACCAAAAATTTTAACAAGGGGGAATGAAAGAAACAAAAAACAACTCTTAGATCAAAGAATACCTGAAGGTGCTAAAAATAAGAAATTAAGGTGTGTTATATGCAATAAAATGAACCATTTAGCAAAGGATTGTCACTTCAATCCAATAAACTGCAAAGAGTTAAAAGAATTTAAAATTTTTAAACAAGGTTCAAAAACTCAAAAGTTAAAAAATACTACTGGTCCTTCAGTAGTAAATACAATCAAAACTCAAATTGCTGAAACTCCAAGATTTGGAAGAAGTGCACCAAGATTTGTGCAAAACAGAAGAGTTGGCAGCCCAAAGAACAGCAATTACTTCAAGACCAATGGAAAATCCAATCAAAATAAACAATATTTTAAATTTTCCAACACCAGTAGAAACTCTAACAAATTTACTACTGGTGTTAACCCTCATTATAATGCTGTATGGTACCACTACAAGAATACTACTGGTAAAAACCCTAATTTCAAAAACACTACTGCTCCCAAAACAACTTTCAAAAATACTACTGGTGTTAACCCTAAAAACACTACCGGTCATTCTAAACATGGTAAGTACCCAAATACTACTGGTCCATCAGTAGTAAAGTATTCAAAAGCTAAAAATCATGGGTATAAACCAAGATCAGTAGGAACTTCTCACACCAGTAATAACTCCAAAAGGGCAGTAGTAAAACAAAACACTAGTACTAAACAAGTATGGGTACCAAAAGTCTTTAAAGTTAAATCCCCAAAAGCTTATTTCTCAAAGGATGAACCCAAGACATGTAAAGCTTGGGTTCCCAAACTTAACTAATCATTTACTCACTTGTGCAGAGCATTCAGATCCCAGAAGAAGGAAGAACATGGCATATTGATAGTGGATGCTCAAGGCACATGACTGGAACTCTGCAAATTCTTAAAGATTTCAAGTCATTTGATGGAGGATATGTGGCATTTGGTGAGAATCCCCAGGGAGGTAAGATTACAGGTAAAGGTACTGTTACTAATGGAAAAATTACCTTTGATGATGTATTTTATGTAGCTGAACTAAAATACAATCTTGTCAGTGTGTCTCAAGTGTGTGATAAAAAGAACAAAATTATTTTCACAGACATTGAGTGCATCATTCTTTCTCCTGATTTTATTTTAGATGAAAAATATGTTGTTTTAAGAACTCCAAGGAGAAACAATGTGTATTGCCTAGATATAGGGGGAGAACTCATTTCTACAAATGAGGTCAACTGTTTTATATCCAAGGCAAACACCACTGAATCAGAAGTATGGCATAGAAGGATGTGTCACACAAATTTTAAAAATATGAATAATTTAGTAAAAAGAAATCTGGTCATCGGACTACCTCAAAAACAATTCATGTGTGATCATCATTGTGTTGCATGCCTAAAAGGTAAACAACACAAGACTTCTCATAAGTCCAAAACTGTGAACTCTATTTCTGTTCCTTTACAGCTCTTACATATGGACCTTTTTGGACCTACAAATGTAATGAGTATTGGAAAGAAACAATATTGTCTTGTTATTACTGATGACTTTTCCAGATATACATGGGTTTTCTTTCTCAGGACAAAGGATGAAACAAGTGAACTCATAAAGAACTTAATTGTCAAACTGGAAAACACATCTGATCAAAAAGTGAAAGCCATAAGATGTGATAATGGCACAGAATTTAAAAATGCTAACTTAATTAACTTTTGTGATCTTAAAGGTATTGACAGGCAATACAGCTCACCTAGAACTCCACAACAAAATGGTGTAGCTTAAAGAAGAAATAGAACCATCATTGAAGCAGCAAGATCAATGCTTGCAGACTCAAAATTACCAATTACTTTTTGGGCAGAAGCTGTTAATACTGCTTGTTATGTTCAGAACAGAGTATTAATAGTGAAGCCACTTTTTAAAACACCATATGAACTTTTCAATAAAAGAAAACCTTCTATAAGTTTCTTAAAATCATTTGGTTGTCCTTGTACTATTTTAATTACAAGAGAACAAATTGGTAAATTTCACTGCAAAGCTGATGATGGAATCTTTGTGGGATATTCTACTCAAAGCAAATCATATAGAGTATTCAACAAAAGACTAAGGATAATTGAAGAAAGCATCAATGTATCCTTTAATGAAAATGTACCTAATGAACAAGGAAATGGTCCAGATTGGCTATTTGACATAGACAATCTAACCAAATCCTTTAATTCTAATATGAATTTCAATGTAGGTAATTCAAATTGTCACAATCAAAAGGAAGGAACATCATCAGTTAATACTGGTCAAGAGGAAATGAGATACATTGTAGTTAATACTGCTCCAGTAGTTAATACCGATGTCAGTAATAACTCAAGTTCTGGAACCAGTAGTAACTCTGAGAATGAGGACAGTAGTAATTCAAATACTACTGATACCAGTAATAGTACTCAAAATACTACTAGTCTCAACAATAACCTAGATTCTCAAGATACTACTGATACCAGTAACAACAACAATACTACTGATCTCAACGAAGACAATAGCAGTAGTAATTCTGACCAAGATGATGATGAACCAAACTTCAATGACAATGAAGGAACACAAGATGAACAATTGCCTGAGACAAATGAGTCCAATCTTGAAAATCAACTAGTAGTTGATAAAGCTACAACTACAAGGACTCAGAAGAACCATCCTTTAGACCTTGTTCTAAGTGATGTTAACCCACCACTACAAACAAGAAGCAAATTAAACAAAAGCTTAACTGCAAATATGTGTAATATAAGTTTGATTGCTAATGAATGTATGTATGAATGCTTTCTGTCTCAGGAAGAACCAAAGAAGATCCAACAAGCAATGAAGGACTCAAACTGGATTGAGGCAATGCAAGAGGAACTCCTTCAATTTAAATTACAAGCTGTTTGGACACTTGTACCTCTACCCAGAGGAAAAAGAGCCATTGGAACAAGATGGATTTTCAGAAACAAGAAAGATGAAAGAGGTATAGTGATCAAGAATAAAGCCAGACTTGTAGCCCAAGGATACACTCAAGAAGAAGGAATAGACTATGATGAAGTATATGCTCCTGTTGCTAGAATTGAAGCCATAAGAATATTTCTAGCATATGCTTCATTCAAGAAATTCAAAGTCTATCAAATGGATGTTAAGAGTGCATTCTTATATGGGAAGATTGAAGAAGAGGTATATGTATGCCAACCTCCAGGTTTTGAAGATCCAAAACATGGTGATTATGTGTTCAAATTGGATAAAGCTCTGTATGGCCTACATCAGGCACCAAGAGCATGGTATGACACATTATCATCATACCTATTGAAGAACAACTTTAAAAGAGGAGCCATTGACAAAACTTTGTTTACAAAGAAAGTCAAAGATGATATACTACTGGTACAAATTTATGTTGATGATATCATCTTTGGCTCAACCAATGATTTATTATGCAAAGAATTTGAAGAACTGATGCAAATTAAATTCAAGATGAGCTCCATGGGTCCAATGAACTTCTTCCTTGGACTCCAAGTCAATCAAAGAACTGATGGTATTTTGATAAATCAATCAAAATATGTCAAAGACATCTTGGAAAAGTTTGATTTGAAAGACAGTAAAAGTGCTAGTACACCAATGGAAACACACAAACACCTACATCCTGATGTTGAGGGGGAGGATGTAGATGAACACTTATATAGATCAATGATAGGCTCTTTGATGTACTTAACTGCATCAAGACCTGACATTATGTATAGTGTTTGTGTGTGTGCAAGATATCAAGCAAGACCCAAAGAACTACACTTGCAGGCTGTTAAAAGAATATTCAGATACTTGAAAGGCAAACCATCACTAGGTCTATGGTATCCACATGATTCACCCTTTGAACTAATAGCCTATACAGATAGTGACTATGGAGGTGAATGTCAAGATAGAAAGTCCAATACTGGTGGATGTCAATTCTTTGGATCAAGACTGGTGTCATGGCAATGTAAGAAGCAAACAAATGTATCAACATCTACTGCTGAAGCAGAATATGTAGCTGCATCTGCTTGTTGTGCTCAAGTACTATGGATTCAAAACCAGCTTCTAGACTTTGGAATCTCTATCTTTAAAACTCCTATTTTTATTGATAATCAAAGTGCTATTAGTATTGTGAATAATCCAGTAAAACACTCAAAAACTAAACACATTGAAATAAGATTTCATTTTATAAGAGATTGCAATGAAAAGAAATTAATCAAAGTTGTTAAAATTCATACTGATGATCAATTAGCAGATCTTTTTACAAAAGCATTTGATGTAGGAAGATTCAACTTCTTGGTTAGCAGTATTGGAATGATTTTAATAACTTAAAATCTCACTTAAAATCATGTGTAAAGTTTTGTTGTAAAAAGTTTTTTTTAAGTATTTTACTACTGGTAGGTCTGCATTACTGGTATGAAAGTGTATGCACAAAATACTACTGGTAGTTCATTACTACTGGTGTATATTAGGTTTACACAAATACTACTGGTAAGTCAGTACTACTGGTATTCACATATACTACTGGTCTTGTGTGTTAATGGTTACTACTGATGTCTATAGTTACTACTGATGTCAAAATCCTTAGTCACTACTGATGTTAGCAGATACTACTGACGTTTTACTACTGATATCTTATTTACTACTGGTCTTTCAAAAACACAATTACCAAACTAACCCCCATGAAAATAACCGTTATGTTATGATTCGAAGGACATTTTAGTAGTTTTGCAGGTTAAATCGAAAGATATAAAAGGCGGTAGTCGATTAGTTTAGCATTATCTTCACTTCGTTTTGATAAAACCTCTCGATAAACCCTAGCTATCGATCAAAAACTCATCTTAAATCTTAAAATTCTTAAAATTTTCTCTCAAAATCACTGCAAAATGGCAACTCTACAATCTCTCAATGTTCCAACCGATCTCAAATACTCAGAGTTCCACAACATGTGTGCCTTTCTACGCAATCCAGACGGAACAAAGGATTTCAGACCAATCGTAAACTTCTTGAAAAATTCTTACATACGGTTCGCATTAACGGTAAAACCAAAGGCATATCAACAGCACTTGGTGGATTTCTGGACCAATGCTGAAAGAACGGAGGGTGCAACTGTACCAATGATAAAATCATCTGTGGATGGAAAAACGATCACCATCACAGAACAATCTATTCGACAACATCTTCAACTACACGATGATTCAGGTATGACTACTCTCCCTAAGGAATTCATTGCTGAAATTTTAAACAAAATGGGATATGAGGGAAGACTAAACATAGTAACTTTTCAAAAAGGTCTTCTCTCCCCACAATGGAAATTTCTTGTCCATACTATTCAGCATTGTATTTCTCCTAAAAGAAGTACTTGGAATGAGTTTAACAGGTCAATAGCATCTGCTGTTGTCTGTCTATGCACAGACCAAGTATTCAATTTTTCTAACATGATTTTTGAAGGTATGTTGGGAAATCTTAACTCTTCAAAATTTTTAATGTATCCCAGATTTCTCCAACATATCATAAACCTTGAATTACAAAACTTGTCAACTCCCAAAAATATTTTTATAATTCCAGAGTTGAACAAGAAAGTTTTCTCAAATATGAGAAAACAATTTAAATTTTCGGGCAAGGAAACCCCTCTGTTTCCTAATATGATCAAAGATCACACACCAATTGGAGAGGGTTCAATCAAAAATATAACCCAAATTGAACCTCAACCCACTCCATCACCCCCAAATACAGCCCAAACACCACCCCATATAGCCACTCAATCACCCACTAACTTAGAAGTCCTGAATGTGTCCCAGGAACTTGATGTAAATCTGCAGAGTGCTACTCTTCACTCTGTGGAAGACCTACCAGACAAAACCCAAAAAATTTCCACAATTTATAAAAGAAAGAAATTATCTTTACAGGACACCAGGGGACAAATCGAGTCACACCCCAGGCTCAAAGAGTTGTCCTCCAAGGAGGAGAGAGGACATGAGGGGAGGGCTTTCACTACTGATGCCCCAAAGGTGGGTGCACAGGATAGTGAAAACATCACTAAGACCCAAACCTCGGCAACTTTAAGTGATGACTCTTTTGAGGAATTACTTAAAGGACCCCGGTGCCAAGAAACCAAAAGGGGGGACATCTCTGCTTCTTCTAGGAAGAAGAGAATGTCTAAAAGACCCAATGAATCACCAAGCAGTGATGAGGGCAGATCTGTGGAATTGATGGAAAGGAAGGAAAACCTTAAAACCAATGTACCTGTTAGTAAGCCCGATGATCTTGCTAGATGGAGTGAGGACAGTATTAAAATCACTCAATTGACGGATAAAGTGGATTCTCTTGAATCCACTGTACAAGATTGTCTCAAATATTTAACAAACCAAGGGAAAACAATGGCTGCAATGAAAAGGCATGTCAACACCATCAACAAAAGAATGAGATTCTATGAGCATAGGCTTCATCAACAAACCAAAATCATCAGAAAATTGAAGAAGAAACTAGATGATAGTGAGGCTCCACCAGTTGAGCTCACTAAGGGGGAGAAGTATAACATACAGACAATGATTGATGAATCTATTGCAGCAGCAGCATCCTCCCTCTTAAATTTAAAAGAAACAGAAGTTGATGAAGGCCCAGAGATGATGGTTACAGAAGAAGAGCCAATTACTACTGCTCCTACTAAAGAACAAGCTGAAAAAGAAACACCAGTAGTAACTCCTACTACTGACATTATATCAGTAGTAAATGAAGAAGAGGGATTGAAAGCAGCTCATACTACTGATGCCCTATCAGTAGTAACTCCTGAAGTAACACCAGTAGTAACTACTCTGGTTACTACTGAAGAGGAAGAACTACATTTTCCAGAGCTAATTGAAAGAGAGAGACATGTCATCATTACCAAACCACCAACACCTGATCAACCACTTATCATACCTGACATTGATGATAATGTGAATTGGTTTGAGGTTGATGAGTGTTCACTTCCTCCACATCCAAAAATACTTCAACAAGATGAACTTAGGTTATTTTCTCCTTCTGTAATGATAAGTGGAGTGCAAGACATGAAATATATTCCACCTCCACCTTCAGCACATATTAGAAAGGGTAAAGAAATATATGATGAAGATTACCCTAACAGAGCTCTTGGTCATTACATGGTAAACAAGATAAATCTTGTTAGAGCTGATAAACAGTCTAAATGGAAGGTGAAGCATAAGAGATATTGGGAGAAGGTAGCTAAGTATCAAGCTCTTGAACAAAAGAAAGACCAAAGTATAATTCCTGTCCAAGCATCTGTTCAAACAGATGACATTCAGATAAAGGCTCAAAAGGAAGAATTCAAAAGGCTCAGAAAGATTGAAGAAGAACATATTCAATGCCTTAAATATTTGGTTTCTGAATGTAAAAAGACTAAAAGTGATTTGACTGATGATGTGTTTGAACAAAAGGCCAACATGATTGAGTATTTAAAAACAAAAGGGCTTAGTGCAAAGTCATTAGGAAGAATGAAGATGATGACTATCATTGAAAAATACTGCAAAGCTAAGAAGAAAGACTTGGCTGAACAAGAAGCTGAAGAATCAAAGAAAGCCAAAACTCTAATCCCAATCAGTCTAAATTTGCTCAAAGCTGGTAGTATTTCAACTGTTGGTGATACTTCAACTCCCCAATCTAAGAAAAGAAAATCTGTTGATCAAGAACAAAGCTCTAAGAAGAAGTCAAAACAAGCTATACCTGTTCTTGAAATGCCAGTTGCTCCTTTACAGAACAATCCAATTCTTAACTGGAGAGTGATGCAGAACAATGTCATAGAGGTCATAAGGGAAGACAAAGTTGTACAGAGATTCACTGGATGGTTACCTTTAATCAGATCATGTTCTAGAAGTGATGTTATCAAGCTTCTGATTATTGGGAAACCAAGAATGACAAAGAAATCATGGAAAGAATCTGGAGCTGGATATTTAACAAAGATGATTGATGCTGCATTTTATCCAGACAATTATCCAGAACAATTTACAAATCCAGGTAATGTATATGCTTGGAATGTCATTCCTACTGCCAATATGTACTTCTTTGAGAAATCAGGCAAAGTGTGTGAATTGTACTTATATGAGAAAGAATATCCACATTCTGAGAAGACTATGTATCCGATATTCATAAACACTTTGATGAAACCCTATGATGCTGTTATGTTCCAAAACAAACTGAATTATTTTACAAAAAGGAACAGCAGATATATTATTGAACAAAGGCTTCAACAGAATCAAAGAACTCTTGAGAAAAGAAGAAAAGAACAAGAGGAACAAAAGAAACTTGATTGATTAAAAGATAATCAATAAGTTTAGGGGGAGATTGTTGGAGCAAAACACAGATCAACTTAATACTGATGCTGCAGTTAGTACTGACATACTTAGTACTGATGGGGCAGAACATATTACTACTGATGAAGTTGATGCTGGTGTTCACTATAACTTAGTTACTACTGATAATGCAAAGATTGAAGATACTACTGATCATTGTAGTTACTACTGACGATGTATCTGGACTTACTACTGATCACCAAGTTTACTACTGATGTTACATATTTACTACTGGTGATGAGTTTTACTACTGATAACGCGTTTTTGAAGAATATCAAGTCCGAGATCTTCGTATAGATAGTTATAGAATGTAAATCAATGTATATTTTTATTATTCGATGTAAATCAAGTCCTAGAATAACTAGGGTAAATAGTTTAGCTTCAAGGACTATTATAAATAGTTCCTTACGAATTGTAAACGTACGTGTGTATTGTTAACTTGATAATATACATTGAAGCTTTTTGTGAAACTGTGTTCTTAATATTCTTGCATATTGTTCTTACAGTTCATTGTTCTTAATATATTGATATAGTGTTGATCCGCTGCAACTTCTATCATCAATTAGATCTAAGGTGTTTATTAACTTGTTTATAGTTAATCGATCCTGACACTTTCGACTACTGATATGGAGGCTTTTGTTCGTCTTTTTGAAGATGGATCAAAAGCATACATTTAGATTCGTGACATTGTTTCGAAGAATAATATTTCTTACCACGCTGCTGAGTGGTACCACAGTGGCCTTTGGTCAAGTATTGGTACAATAGTGACTACCGATGGGTCATATGTAAGTTTTGATCTTCTCTATATAAAGTGATCAAATTATTATGAAATAAAATACTGCGTCGTATACATCTACGAGCACACGATATCATGCCTCACCAAACCTTCGTTGGCATGTTGAATTAATTATGTTCTTTTTTCTTTTTTTCTTTTATAAATATTATTGTGGTTGGTTTTGAGGATTTTTTATGGGTTTGAATTCTGATGTTATTAAAATGTTAAACGGGTGATGATAATTTTGAGTTGTGTATTAAAAATAATGTTAAGGTGGTATAAATACTTTTAACATGGCTTCAATATGCATCGATACTTTATACTCTAAAGATTCAAAACAGTGTAACAAATTAGTTACTCCCATAAGAGTAGTTTTTACATTTTCCAGTTTAATATACCACCTTTAAAATGTGAATAAATATAAACATGGATGAAAACTGCTTAGTAAATTCCAATATTAAGAATTATGCAGATTAATCTTAGCTAAATTGAACACTTGGAAGCCTGGTTTTTTTTTTTTTTTAACCTTTTATGTATTATTATTTCTACACTTTTGGAAGCACATATTTATCAACGTATTTTAACTATTTATTGTTAGCGTAATACTCTCTCCGTCTCTAAATAAAGTTCTCATATCTCTTGGCACAAATTTTTGGGAGATAGTTAGTGGTGTGCTAATTGATAATATTTTTGATTAAAATATAAAGTTAGATTGGAGAGAGAAAGTATTTTAGGAGATAGATAGTGGTGAAATTATTGGAAAACAAAATATGATTAACACTTTCTAAATTAGATATTTCGATTATATTCTGAGTTCATGAAAATTTAATTATAGGGATAATTATTGAATAATCAAATAGAAAATTAGACACAACTTCTTATTCAAATTAAATTTATATGATTTTCAGACAATACGTGAGACACTTTCTTTTTTACAAGGTTGGTTTTGCTCCGGCCTTTTCTCAACTAGGCTTCTTTAAATTTGAGTCCAGATCAACTAGGTTTTCAAGCAAGAACTAGATCCGTTTAAATGTCGGATATTTCATTAGTAAATTGAATTTCAACTTTAATATGTATTCTACTAAAAAAAATAGTACTCCCTCCGTTTCATTTTATTATCCATCTTTTCTTTTTGGTTTGTTCAAAATTATTGTCAAACTAAAATATTCATCAATCAAAAAGTAGTTAAGTGGAAAAGTTAGACTTTTATTAGTTAGACAGTATGATAAATGCATTTTATTAATCTGTGATTTTTATCTGTGAACAATAATTTTGAGACGGAGGGAGTAACTGTTTAAATGAATTAATATACTACCTTCGTATCAAATTAAGTGATACATTTGGAGAAATACGGTTTTTGAGGCAAAAGATTAAAAGATGGCTTAAGATAGATTAAAGTGGGTAGTTAGTGGAGAATGGGTCCAACTTATTTTGAATTAAGTAATATTAATGATATTTAAAGGTAAAAGTAAGGGTAAAAGTGTAATTTTACTTTATTAAAGTATATAGTTAGTGGAGAAGGGGTCCCACTTTTTTGCCAAATAAGGAAAGATTTTGAAGTGTATCACTTATTTTGTTCCACCCCTTTTAGGAAAGTGTATCACTTATTTTGATACGGAGGTAGTATTTTGTTTGGGTAAACTTATGATGCATGCCCAAATGTGAAGGAACGGGTCTTTTTGTTCCTTGATGTCTAAGTTCGTGTAAGAAAATGAGTTGCATTAAAATGGTCATTACTTTTGCTACTGGTCTCTGTTTTAGAACAAAAAAACGTTGTATATTGAGAGTTATTTGCATTTTATAGTTTTTTGCAAAGTTCTAAAAAACGCGCCATGGCGGCGCCAAGGCGTCGTCAAGGCGTGAGGCGCGGCGTCGACGTTACGAAACAGACCATGGCGGCTACGCTAGGCGTGGCGTGAGATAAGGCGTGATAAGGCGCGATAAGGCGCGCCTTATGACGAGTTTTTTGTAAGGCGGCTGAGAAAATTGAATTTTTTTAAAAAAAAATTTATAACATATTTAATTATATATATATATATATTTAGATGTAACATTTTTTGTAAGCTTTATACTTCGTATATGAATTGTTATATAAATCAATATATCTTATTTAATTTGATATATGTATATACATAAATTATATAAAAAATTTGCCGGTTTAAGTCACGCCTTGAAAAACGACATGGCCCGCCATGGCTCGCCTTGGCTGAGGCTTGATGGTGCCGCCACGCCACGTCTTACGCTTTCTAGAACCTTTGTTTTTTGTTTAATTTTTTTACTTTGTTTTATGCCTAGTTTTCGGCTCGTTTGTCTTTTTTGACCCGTACGAAAATCTAGGTCTTATTTATGGTTTGTTTGACACAATGGAGTTTTCAGTTTATGATTCTGTGAAAGTTTATTTTTCTGTAAGTTTGTGTTCTTTGTTGAACCAATTTGGAGACTGAATCCATATACTTCCTCCGATTCAAAATAAGTGATACACTTGGGGTTTCACGGTTTTTGAGGCAAAATATTATAATGATGTTAAATTAGATTAATTGGATGGTTAGTGGGGAATGGGTCCCACACCTTTTGAATAAAGTAAGGTTAATGATGTTTAAAAGTAAAAAGTAAGGGTAAAGGGGTCATTTCACTTTGTTAAAGTAGATAGTTAGTGGGTGTGGGTCCCATTTTATTTGCCAAATAAGGAAACTTTTCAAAGTGTATCACTTATTTTGAATAACCCCAAAAAGGAAAGTGTATCACTTATTTTGAATCGGAGGAAGTAGTATTCTTTGAATTAACATGGTTTAAATTAGATTGTCGTGATTATTTTAAGAATCAACTAGACGTATTTGTCATCTTATTTTTTACTCTACGTGAACTTAAATTTTTTAACAGCATCTACGTGAACTTAATTAAATGAATAATTGTATATATAATAATAATAAATATAGTAGTAGTAATACTTGTAGTAATATTAATAATCATTAGCCCATTTAAACCGTTTAAGATAATATTCATTTGACTCGTTTAATCATATTAATCAAATTGAACTACAGATTATTTTTTACAAGTCGTTAATAACATTTATCTGAAGGTGTGAATAAATTTCTACATCTAACTTTCTATGGATTTGTCGATAAGGTGTTCTGTGTTACAAAGATTACAAGGACTGAAATCTTAATTGCTAAGAGTGGGAAGAGAAGTGGCACGGGTCTAAGTTCTAGGCCTTTAAGAGTACATGAGGTGGTTTCCATAAACTATCGTTAAAGTCAATGGTTCACATGGGTAGACGTTATACCTGCCGTCCCTATATATTTTACCAACTAATAATAACCCAAAAAGTCTTCGTTGCAAGTAATCTCACTTGCTAAAATAATACTCCGTATATTAGAGAAATGTTCAAGTTAGTCCATTAATTTTATCTGGTCCCAAGGGACATTTATTAGCCCTTGGATCAAGAAAAATTAATGGTCAAGATCAAGATTGAAAACCACCACCACCACTACAAGCACATGTGCTTCTCCGGCGGCCGGAGACGGCGGCCGCCGGCGGACGGCCGGCGGCGGCGGACGGTGGCGGACGGCGGCGATGGGCGGCGGACGGCGGCGATGGGCGGCGGTCGGCGGCGGCGGACGGCGGCCGGAGGTGGCCGCCGGCGGTGGTGACCGGTGGTGGTAGTCATGACTGGAAGCACATGTGCTTCGTGACTTGTTTTGATATTTTTTTTTTCGTGTAGTGAAGCACATGTGCTTCATAACGTCAAGCACATGTGCTTCGTGACTTGTTTTGATTTTTTTCCCGTGTAGTGAAGCACATGTGCTTCATAACGTCAAGCACATGTGCTTCGTGACTTGTTTTGATATTTTTTTTTTCGTGTAGTGAAGCACATGTGCTTCATAACGTCAAGCACATGTGCTTCGTGACTTGTTTTGATTTTTTTCCCGTGTAGTGAAGCACATGTGCTTCATAACGTCAAGCACATGTGCTTCGTGACTTGTTTTGATTTTTTTTTTCGTGTAGTGAAGCACATGTGCTTCGTAACGTCAAGCACATGTGCTTCGTGACTTGTTTTGATTTTTTTCCCGTGTAGTGAAGCACATGTGCTTCATAACGTCAAGCACATGTGCTTCGTGACTTGTTTTGATATTTTGTTTTTCGTGTAGTGAAGCACATGTGCTTCATAACGTCACGCACATGTGCTTCGTGACTTGTTTTGATTTTTTTCCCGTGTAGTGAAGCACATGTGCTTCATAACGTCAAGCACATGTGCTTCGTGACTTGTTTTGATATTTTTTTTTTCGTGTAGTGAAGCACATGTGCTTCATAACGTCAAGCACATGTGCTTCGTGACTTGTTTTGATTTTTTTTCCCGTGTAGTGAAGCACATGTGCTTCATAACGTCAAGCACATGTGCTTCGTGACTTGTTTTGATATTTTTTTTTTTCGTGTAGTGAAGCACATGTGCTTCATAACGTCACGCACATGTGCTTCGTGACTTGATTTGATTTTTTTCCCGTGTAGTGAAGCACATGTGCTTCACAATGTCAAGCACATGTGCTTCGTGACTTGTTTTGATTTTTTTTTTCGTGTAGTGAAGCACATGTGCTTCATAACGTCAAGAACATGTGCTTCGTGACTTGTTTTGATTTTTTTCCCGTGTAGTGAAGCACATGTGCTTCATAACGTCAAGCACATGTGCTTCGTGACTTGTTTTGATATTTTTTTTTCGTGTAGTGAAGCACATGTGCTTCATAACGTCAAGCCCATGTGCTTCGTGACTTGATTTGATTTTTTTCCCGTGTAGTGAAGCACATGTGCTTCATAACGTCAAGCACATGTGCTTCGTGACTTGTTTTGATATTTGTTTTTCGTGTAGTGAAGCACATGTGCTTCATAACGTCAAGCACATGTGCTTCGTGACTTGTTTTGATTTTTTTCCCGTGTAGTGAAGCACATGTGCTTCATAACGTCAAGCACATGTGCTTCGTGACTTGTTTTGATATTTTTTTTTCGTGTAGTGAAGCACATGTGCTTCGTGAAGCACATGTTTTTAGTGACTTGAAGCACATGTGCTTCGTGACCTGAAGCATATGTGCTTCGAAGTAATATGCTGTATTTAGTGAAGCACATGTGCTTGGATACATCAATACTACCACCACCCCAATTAGCACCAGCACCTTCACCGTCAGCCACCACCACCACCACCGCCGGCCGCCGGCCGCCGCCACCGGCCACCGGCGGCGGACGGCGGCGGACGGCGGCGGACGGCGGCGATCGGCGGTGGTCGGCGGCGGCCGGCGGCGGCCGGCGGCGGTGGACGGCGGCCGGAGGTGGCCGGAGGCGGCGGCCGGCGGTGGTTGTAGGTGGGGGATTTGATCTTGTCCATCTTGATCCAATGGCTAGGATTTGTCCCTTGGGACTAGACAAATCCTTTGGACTTCCTAGAATGCAACTCCCGTATATTAAACAAAAAATTTCGACGTTTAAGGTTTCAGAGTAATTTCTCATAAATTCATAATATTAACAAAAAGATTTAACAAAAATAAACAATTTTGAAGAAAAAGTATATATACTTTTATATCAATCAGTTATTGTCTTTCAAGATCTTCAATTCCCTCTTGCGTACATGAATTAACACGTCTTGATGTCCGATCCATACTAAGCATTCTTCTAAAAGAACTCAGCCTCGAATTCATGCCATTGACTTTTGCATATGATTGCACCGTCTCATCCGATGCACCTTCTGTAGCAGTAGCTACTGAAGTTGGACGTTCTAGAGGTGGAGCAGAAGGTGGGCCAATCCCCGCCCCTAGCCTGATACTAGGCTCACGAGGTAAGGGCGGGATGGTGGAACCTAACTCCACCTCTTGACGACAAATGGGACAACTGGATTGTGAGCCTAACCATTTGTCTATGCAATCAGCATGGAAATGGTGCTTGCAATCCGGTAAAGTCCTAATCATCTGACCATCTTCAAACACGCCTAAACAAACCGTGCATTCAGGAAGCCCTGAATGGTCTGATCCCTGGTCAAAGTTCTTGAACATGAGTATCGGGAGAGAGGCAATAACCATGGGTTCAAGACCCCGATTGGGTGGTTCATCAGAGTGGATGCGGGCTATGATCTCTATGCCATGAAGAGCTACCCGGCGGCGTGCTTGGCGGCGTAATATATACCTTGCATATACGTGTAACATGGTTACAACCACCACAACTATGGATAAAGATATAATTGCAATTAGCAAAATCCTACTATTGACATCCGTTGAGTTCCCGCGAGGGAAAAATGGCGAATTATCATTATCATCATCATCATGTCGATCTTCGAAGCCGGACATGGTTCTAACTCCAGTGCACCACTAAAAAAGTTGGGTTCTAATTAAGCTCGTGAGTCGTGGGTTTTGCAGGTTTAAAATGGAAATGAAAGAAGTGGTATATAAATGGTGTAGTGTAGCTAAATCGGTTTATAGTGTGTGAATTTGACTAATGATGATGAATTGCGTGGCCAGTTGGTTCATGTTTTTCAAAGACAAAACTGTAGGGAGCCTTGTTTCAAAGGAGTTGACTTTGAATGTTGACTTTTCTCTCTCCAGTTTGCTTATTTTTTTTCATACTTAGTTGTTATTTTAGTTGGAGTTTCTCTGATTTTGTATACGCTTGGTTGGTGGAATATGAGATACTATTTCTGTAAATAATTTAAAAATAAATAAATATATTGGTGAGTTAATTAAGAAAAGAGAAATTATATTAATGTTTACTATGTTTACTTCATGCTCATATTCAGTTCAAGAATAAAATGAAATGTATAATTCACTAATTTTCTTTCATCATATCATTGTTTAATTTTGACATTTGTCCGTATCAAATAAGTAGATACCTAAATAGTTATAAATAATAGATACCAATAACATTTCTATTAAGAAAAAAAGTGACAGGTATAACATAAATTATCTTAAAAATCAACCTAATAAGTAGATTGGAACAAGTAACAAAATCAAAGAAAAGTGGGAAGAGAAAAAAAATTGACTACCACATATGTCAAATTCTCAATATATTAGGTTGATTTGAGATTACGAGTTGGTATTTTAGTTAAATTTTGTCTGATTTAATATGTAGTTTTTTGAAACATATCAGAGCTCAAAATTTTATTGTGTAAATATTTCGGGGATTATCAGCGAAAAGTCTGAAATCACAAGAATATTGGTTGTGCCTCATACTCCCTCCGTCCCACAAAAAACTTCCCATTTGATTTGGGCACAAGTTTTAAAATGATAGTTGTAACACCTCAATTTTCAAAACATCTTTTAAAACATATTTTTAAACAAAAATATTACAAGATCCATATCCCAAAATACGGTTTAACAAAAACCATTAAAAAGTTTATCTGTAACACCACAATCTTAGAGTCATTTTTTTTTTAATATGCATACGGAAGCGATTTTAGAAAAACTATAAACCCTATTTATTACATATTATAAAGGCCATTTACATATTAACCAAAATATATAAAACGTTTAAAGGTGTTACTAAAAACAGGCTCGACCCGGTTTACAAAATCAGAGTACGGTCAGACTTCCAAAACCCGACTCTAGTCAAGCCAAATCCACAACCTGAAAAGAGTCAACAAATGAGGGATTAGCACAAAGCTAAGTGAATAGAAATAAACGTCAATTTGCATAACCACAACAAATTAGAAAATCAAGAGAAATCGAAAGGGGGAAACCGTCCAAACTTCCACAAGCAATTGGACGTTAAGAGAGGATCGGCGGTCGGGCGAGGACCTTCAACTGTTGTCGGCCAACAACAGTCAACCGATGGCTCCTTTACTAGTGGCACGGTGATCCCTCCTTACGTAACGAATTCGAAGGAGTCCGATCGCCCCCACCAAGAGTAACGAAGCGTAGCCGAAAACCACCATAGCTAACCTCTAAAAAACATGTGCACATACTACCATTAACAATCCCACAATTAATGGTACCACTTGAAAATCAATGAAAACCAAGAAGAATGAATTTTCCCAAATCAACCAAGAAAATCTGCTCATGACCAAGTTCGCGTCGTGAACTCATAGTTCGCGTCGCGAACTAAGAGTTCACGATCCGCGAACTTCTTCACGACCAAGACCCCATTTCTCTGACCCGAGTTCACGATCGCGAACACGAGTTCGCGACGCGAACTCCCCCAGATACCAAATCCTGCACTTTTTCTCAAAACTCTACCATTCCCTAATTTTGAACATCACACAAGAAAGAAGGTTAAGTCCACTCACCTTAGCTTCCCTTGTGAAGAACTCAGTAGTCTTATATCACTGAGTTTCTTTTCCTTTTCCTGTAACAAAACGAATATCGAATTAGTTACCCGAAATCATTAACTTTGCAACAAGTACAAATTATAAGTCAAACCATTATATGTGTACAACCAATTGACAACTTAACACTTGCATTTCAAAACATATTAATTGACAATGTCTAGAATTCTATTAAGTCACTTCCAAGCAATTCATCATGCATTTTTACCCAAGTTGCACATAATCGGCCCAAACGGGTCGGGACACTTAATCAAGTCAAACTTGCAATTTACTAATACCACATTATCAAGTTATCCATTTATCACTAATTTAAGTTATTGACATACTAGTTGCATCCATATACAAGCTTAACCAACTTTGACTTTATTTAAGTCAAATTGCACAATTTAACAACCAAACGGGTCAAGACCCGAAACTACCTCAAACATACTTCCAATTAATCAAGTAACACATTTATGACATGAAATTAATAGTCCCAAGTTTACAAGTCATCCAAGACTAAAGTCAACTTCCAGGTTTGACCAAAGTCAACAATTCATGAATTTAACTAGCAACTCTAGAAAACGGGTCAAAATCATTTTATTAACTTCCAATGTTTACAAACACCTAATTAACATTTCATCAAGTATACAATTACCATATAATAACCAACTTCATGTTAATTAGTTGCACACTTTGAAACACCCAATTTGTTAATACATGATTTACCCGAAAAAGACACATACAACCACCTGTTACTAACTCAGAATTCTGATCACTTATATGGCAATATCAGTCCTGTAAAATATGATATAATTAAAGTAGACTCATAGACCTTCGAATCGACTAGTCGCACGCTCAAAACGGAGTTACGGTTGATTTTATATGATTTTTGCAAAATGGTCAAAATCTGCCATATTTTTGTGCTTACGGGATTTTTACCAATTTCACTCAAACACTACTTTTAATCTATCAAAAACAACCAATTCATGTTACAATCAATCCTATACAATAATTATCACTTCTAACATCCATATTTATCCTAATCAAACTTCAAGAACACCAAAAATACACAATTCATCAAATTGGGAAGAACTCCATCTTCTTCCCAAGAACACCATGGATGGAGCTTCATGAAAGCTTCACCAAATGATCTACAACTAACAATTCAACACATATAACTTGCAAGAACTCAATTAGACACCAAAACATGCATCAATTCAAGATTACAAACAAGATTCATCAAGAAATTCATAAAACCCACTTAACTCAAGAACCCTATTTCAACAAAGCTCAAGAACATGAACCCTAGCTCAAGGAGGAAGAGAACTTACTTAGTTTTGCTTTTAGATTCTGAAAATCACAATGAAGAGACAAGAACTTCAAGATTTGATCTTCAATTTTGGAGAAAACTCAAAAGTGTGTGTAGGAGTGTGTGTGTCGTGTACAGGCAAGGAACAAGAGGGATAATCTGATTTTTGACACATACCCACAAACATAACACGCACACCTCTCCTTCCCACACAGGTAATTTTATTTAAAACGCAGTACTAACTTCGCAGATAAATTAAATAGACCTAAATAAACTCCAATTTTAACAACGAAAATATTTTTAGAACCCCGGTTCAGAAGTGAACCCAAATATGTAAAAATCATTTTAATATTTAAATATCTCAGTTTTACTAATTTTAACCCCATGGTTAAAATACAATTAAATATAATTAAATCAAATAAATTATATAAAACAATAAATAATTAAATTACTTACCGAAAGTAATAAAAATTTCTAGGCCGGATCTCAGGATGTTACAATTCTACCCCCCTTAAAAAGATTTCGTCCTCGAAATCTCATTGATTACACACAACAGAATTAAAACAAGTTTATAAATATCATTATATCTTTGTCTCATATTTACATGTCAAAAATAATAATCCTTATTGTTCCTCCATATTACTAACATTATCGAAATTATAATTTATTAAATCCTCATTTTCTTTTCTTTGTAGTTTCAGACTTGGTGTCTCATTCGACAAATTCTCTAGTTACTTTGTTTTAATTTATCCACATAACGAGAAGTCATTTCCATTTACATAATTCGCATATTTTATATTTAAAAGTTGATAATTACGCAATGTCATTTATCACAATCTCCAGGCCATGGTTCGCATAACTCCACTTATACTATTATAGACATTAAAAAGCATAGACAATCTATTTTTATTTAATGTAATTTAACATTTTAAGTGTCTTAGATTCTCAAATATCCTCTTGTTTATTATTTCAACGAAATTTTGCACTCTTAAGCAGTTTAACTTGCTAAAAATCTCATAATTTTAGAATAATTATAATAAATCCACAGTCATAATTCACTAATTCTCAAAATTACACTTTTCGAAATCCAAATTATAATCAATTTTCACATATAACGGCATTAATTCTCATTATTTCAAAATGTATCTTTAATAAATTTCTCAATCTTATTAAGTTTTATATTCACTCTGAAATTTATCCATCAATATAATCGGAAATCAATTCAATATGGACAATAAATTTGATTCTTATGTCAATTTTCATTTACACATTGAACATAAAAGGCATTTTTAGAAAAAAATCCAACCTATAACAATTCGAGTCATAGAGAATTCATTCAGATATATTTCATTAACTTTCTTTCTTATTTAACATCTACAACACAAGAAAGAACCAATTAACACTTTTATAAGCATACAACGATGTATTTCAACTAAGTGGCCATGCAAAATAAAAGTCAACATGTCAGTCTTCACTTTTCAAACCACTACTATCTTCATTTGTTAGCAATTCAGTATATCATTTAACAATATAATCATAATTCAATATACAATGGTCAATAAATTCGGCTAACACTTATCGAGTCACTACATGTGACTTGATAGGTCACGGCAAATAATTAAATTTTCTTAAATCAAGTAGCAATCCTACATAGGACTACTTGGTCAATGCCTAAGATTACACCAATCTAACTATAGGCATCACATTAACGGACGGGTACAACAATCATTTACCAAAACAAATTGAACCTCAAACAAATAGATGAAGACTTAGATCCATATATCACTAACTATCTTTATTCCTAATGGAGTAAACACACACGTAAACAATTTTCAGTTCATCACATAATTCATAATCACAAATAAGCAATTTGCTTCAATACAATTAACATACGTATAAGTAATTAGTTTATCGAAACATACCTGTGATATCATCATCATCAATGGAGGTAGTATCTCCCACGATCATCTGAAATGACCTACCCTCGGGTGGAGGGTGATTCCTACTCTTCTGGCCTGTTGAAGATAACGACCCACTCACCGACCCCGACCCTGAACCCAATTTCCTTTCTGAAGGACAGTCACCGACCCTGTGACCCTCTTTCTGACAATTCCAACATACACTTCGCGGGAACCTACAATTATTCCACTCGTGCCCGAATTGACCACACTTGACACATCTCATAGTCTGAGTTGTACAACCACCCGTGTGAGAAGATCTGCATCTAGCACACCACTGTGCCTTCTGACCCGAACTACCTCCTAATTGTATATGATTCGAGTTTTCATGCTTTTGATATCCCTGACCTTTCTTATTTTGTTTGAAATCCGATTGTCCAGACTTAAACTTTTAATACTCTGACCTATCCCTGATCACCCAATCTCAAGTATTCAAATCACCTTCTACTGTTTTGGCCAAATCGAAGGCCTGTGACAAAGTGGTTGCGAGCCTCGCTGTAGTTCGGTATTCGGGTCGTAAAGCTCCAATAAAATGTTTTATTTTCGAAGACTCATCAGGTACCCATTGTTGTACAAATCTTAATTTTTCATTGAACTGCTCGATCAAATCATCTACCGTCATTCCCTCTGTCATACGCAAATTTATAAATTCTGATCGAATTCTATCCATTTCAAATGAATTATAATAACGCTTACATACCTGCTCTCTAAATTGATCCCACGTTATACAATTTTTAATTTCCTTGGGTAAATGTTCAATCAGGGTGTCCCACCAATTCATTGCACCGCCTGTTAATTTTCGTGTAGCATACATCACCCGATATTTATCATCACAACCGCAAGCATCTAAAGTTCATTTATGAGCTTTATATATAATTATAAATTTAGATGTAATATTTTTTATGAGCTTTATATATGAATTGTTATATAAATCAATAGACCTATAAAAAAATTAATTTAATATACGTATATATATAAATTATATAAAAAATTTGCCGCCTTAAATCACGCCTTGAAAAACGCCATGGCCCGCCATGGCTCGCCTTGGCTGAGGCTTGATGGTGCCGCCACGCCACGCCTTACGCTTTCTAGAACCTTGTACAAAACAATATCATAACCATAGGATAAACGGGATCTACCTACGAGCTCCCGAACTGATCAACACAAGGCCACTTCTAACGAGACCTTCTAATCCATCGATCCTGAACCTGAGTACATAGCCAAAAACAAAGTAGTACGTAAGACAAAATAGTCTCGTGAGATACATGGGTTTTCGACCCATTCTCAAAAGAATTAAAAATTAATATTTATAACATTATAAATACTTATCCTTATCATTTCCTATTAATTCATAATTCATCTTCTATTCATTTAACCGTATAACTAATAAGCTTACCATAAGCTTACTCATCATCTAATCACATACTTGTAAGCTATCTCCAAGCTTACACTTTCTTTATCACATACGCAACGGACCTCTCCGAAGCCAACTCTCCCGATATGGGACGTCATAGGTAAACTATCAAGGTAATTAGGAACCCCCATCTTACCGAGATTCATAAGCTCTCCCCGTTCCCGGGTCGTCACGCTCACCCAACACTGGGGGTCGTAAACTGTCACATTCTACTCTTTGCGCAGGGAGGTACCACCCCAAATAGACGTCTCATGCTCCCCCATTTCTGGGCGGTCTTATTCCGGATATCTCATTAACACTTATGAGCCTCAGCTCCTTTCAACAACATATGAGCATTAGATCCTTTCATCAAATTCATCACTTATTAGAATACACATATTCTAATTTATCATATTACTCTCTTTACTAATTCATTTTAAATCTTGACTTTACCAAGTCCTTTACTAATTTAAAACATATTTATCATTTATCAAAATCATATCATTTTGACTCATCTTTGACTAGAATACATGTTTATTACTAGTCACTTGTCACTTATTCTCTTAGTAATTCGATAACTACTTCTATTAGTATAATATACTAACCGATACTTATTACCTCAAAATCGTTGTCTCAAGCTTTATTAATACATATTATTAATAACCGATTATCAAGCTCTTTTAAATCATTATCTTTATTCATGCATCTTTTTTTATGAAAACTCATTAAATACTTTTCATTATCATAAACTCTTTCAAAATCATCAATCATTTAGACATACTTAAATAGTCTATTACTAGCATTTTCTCATCATATCAATAATATCTTTATTAAAAACGTTTATTAATAAAGACTCCTAAAACATCATGGTTTCAAAATCATTTGCTATGTACTCAGTAAAAGTCTCATGTACTCACCTTAGCCAAGCTAACTCCAAATCGTGTCTAATAACAAGAATCCTTGCTCCTCAATTTGTGAAATGTCACCAATCTTTAGGTCTTCTTGACCTACCAATAATATCATCACAATAACTAGTTATTATCCATAACTAATCACTAATCAATCCATATCCACATTCCTAACCACCAAGTTCATCCAACTTGGTGGAATCTCAAACCCTAGTTCAAGATTTCATCAATAACCCAAATCCAACTTGTACACATCGATTACAAACTTACAATGAGTGTTCTACACCCATGTTTAGTCATCTTCCCCAGAGATGACATTGTTGGTTCCCCAAACCACCATTTTTACCCATACAAAGCTCACAATCAAGGTAGATAAGCAAGACAATCAACAATACTTACCCTTGATGTTTCAATCCTTCAAGATGGTGAAGATCTGAGCTCTTGAGCTCCAAAAACGTCCAAGAATGCTCCCAAATCGGCTGCACTATGTGTGGGGTTGAAGGTGAAATGAAACCCTAGCTTACACTCAAGTTTATGTATTCGTGACGCTCCTCGCGCCCCGCTCGCGCCCCGCTCGCGCCCACCTCACGCCGCGAAGTGACGCGGCTTTGCCTGCTGGTTGCCGCTGAAATACAGGCCTCGCGTTTCGCTCGCGTCTCTCTAGCTCTTGTCTCAATTCGAGCCTCAACTCGAGCTTCTCGCGTCTGAGCTTCTGAACCCACTGTTCGATCTCGCGTCTGGCTCGCGCCTGCCTCGCGCCGCGAGGGCTGTCTGGGTCAGTTTCTTGCCTTTTAAACTTGTTTCCATCCAAGTCTTGACCCATACTTGGTTACACCAAGTCCCAAACATCCAAACACTTGATAAAACACAACGGAGACTCGATTAAATATTTTACCACTTTTATTCCTCAATATTTCCATTTAATCCATTAACCGAAAATTCCGGGCGTTACAACTATCCTCCCCTTAAAGGGATTCCGTCCTCGGAATCAACTCAAGGATTTCCAAATCCTCATTCCACTTCTAAAATATGATCCAATAATACTTATGCATTTAATTGCCCACTTGACCCGTTATACCCAAACGGGTCAAAAATCCAAACTTGAGTTCCTAATACCCGAACGGGTCAAAATTTCATGATTCGACCCTAACATTTCCCATCATTTAACCAAACTCTTTACCCCCATTGGAATGATATGACCCAATCATTACTAATAACTAATTGACCAAAATGATAGTCAACCCCTCGCTTTGACCAATTTGTCAACATTGTTCCATCTTTGACTTAAGCACAAAGTCAACAATATTTTGAAGATTTCCTTACCCATTAGTGGTTCTACTAGCTATTAATTCCGTATCAATTGACTTTGCATTCATGGTCCAACCACAATCACACTCGATTCCTCATTTCCATTCGAAATACCCAACGGTCAAAGTCGCACCCTTTGACTACCATTATTTCCATTAACAACTATCTTACATATGTAGATGATACATTGTGCCCTTATCCTTGACTAACCATTTTAAACGAAAGTCAAAACCCAATTTTGACTAAAGTCAACAATCCACAAGTTGACCAACCTTGACTTATGATTAAAGTCAAACTTACTTTGCAAAATTTCCATATTCTTTATTACTAAGGCATCGCTTCCCAAGCTTTTCATTCCCGATTCCAATATCTAAATTTCCTTTCTCAATTGTTCATCTTTTCTCTGATTTCAATTCCACAATCGATTAACAATTTCATTTAAAGCAATACCAAATATCTATTACTTTTTAACTTTCATCCAAATTCTTATACCATTTATAATTCCTTTCAAACATCTTTATACCATACCTGAAATTCCCGATTACCGGCTCTAGAGCCTCAATCATAACCAATTGTTGCCTAACCACCCACTATACATCTTTCACCACTCATTGGCTACTAATCAACCTTGCTTCCTAAAGCATTCCTTTTTTCATGAACAATGAACTTGTAGGTATCTCCTACACATACTTCTACTTAAACACGACCCGTGTTTTCAACCCAAGTTCTCACTTGCCATAAAATTATAACGGTAATTAACCATACGGTTCTACATACGTCCGATACAAACATCATATTCCTTAAATAACAATTTATACTTGACTATCAAATCGAGATGATCGGAAAGCCTCCAATCCATCACGATTCCAAACTATTCCATCTTGCATACAATTCATGTATGCATCATTACACTTAGCATCATGCTATCATTTTCTTTCATAATCGATCACATTTTCTATCCAGGTTTTCACTTTTCCCCTTTCCACATAACCTTATCTCTCTAAAACTTCATGCCTTCCAAAGGCCATTATTTCCACTTACACACAATACCACACGGTATACATCTATTCACAAATCAAATTGTTTACCAATCGACCTTCACTAAACATGTTTTCTTAACTTCAAAATTTTCCAACCTTTCTTTTACCACCGAGGTAACCACTAATACTTTTAATTATTCTATACTTTACCGATTCACCCAGTCATTATGAGTCAACCCATTGACTCCGACCTACTAACTGAAACATAAACTATCATACTTCTTCTATAAACTTTTATCAATATCTAACCATCCATTCTTGATATCGCATTCGACATTCCTAACAAAACATTTGCATTACTTATCCGGATTCCCACCGAACGCTAAAGTTCCATTTTCAAAAACATCATTTCTATGGCTTCCCCTTCATACTTTACCATTCCTACCGAAACTTAGCACTTCATTGTGCTACCACCCTTTCTTTGAACACTTTTACTATTCTCATGATTCACCTTCCAATAATCTATAATGACATAATCCTTTCTACCCTTACCTCCCGCGACATACCGGTCGCCAACCCATTCAGATATACACATATTATAAACCGGGGAGATATTCTCCCACACTTATTCTTTTCACACTTTACTATCCATTAATAATTTATTCCCATACACAGTTCATATAAACACCAATTTCAAATTATAAATCATTAATCTTTACAAATGAATTACCTGAAGCGGCTCCATGAGCTCCCTTTACCCGATTCTTATTGACGGTTGATGCTGACGTGTCGGCTCTTTTCCTCGGGCACGCACTACTATAGTGTCCCACCTCGTGACAAGTGTAGCATTCCACTTCGTCGAGGTTCCTTACTTTACAATCTCTTGCTCGGTGCCCTACACGACCACACCTGAAGCATATAGCCGTATTTGCTTTGCATTCCCCACGGTGATTCTTTCCACAACTTCGACAACTTCCAATACCATTATGCTTTGACGAGCTCGATCCCAATCCTTCTTTCTTTGTTGATCCCAAGCTATTAACAAGCTTCTTCTTTTCTTTTCCTGATGCCGACTCTTGTGCCCTTCGACGAAACACCCTTTCAACACCTCGAGCGGTACAAATGACCTCATCTAACGTGGCCGCTCGTTTGACTTCCAATTCAAACTCTGATGGTAGCCCATTTGCATACCGAACCACTTTCGAACGTTCAGTCGGATAAGCCTTGATTACAAATGGAAGTAATCCCGTGAACTTTTTGGTGTATTCTTCCACCGACATATTACCCTTCTTAATGAATGTGAACTCTTCTTGCAACTCCTCTAGATCCCTCTCGGGACAAAACTTTTCCTTCAACCTACTCGTGAACTCCTTCCACGACATCTTGTACACCTTCCTTCCCAAAGTCTCATACATGGTATCCCACCATGTCAACGCTTCATCCTTCAACTGTCGGGATGCATAAATAACCATATCCTTTTTCAAACACTTGCTACTTTCTAGCACTTGCTCGGTTTCCCGAATCCAACGCATCGTCACCTTCGGTTCCGAACTTCCATAATACACTCCGGGGTTGCACGACATGAATGCCTTGTAGGTACATCCTTCTCTCTCTTCCGACTCCGAATCATCAGTCTCTTCGGTCAATGACTTCTCTGTACGGGTCTTGCTACCCGAAGACTTACTTCCACCACGGGATTTAGAATCATCTCGCCTTTCCTTATTCAATCGATTATCAATAATCTGGTTCATATCCGCATTCACCTCATCCCTCATCTGATGAAACAAATTTCTGATCGCTTCCATAGTTACCGGAGTTTGGTTTGCATCAAAACCGAAACCCTCTCCATTATTACCGGGATGAGTCGGGATTCGATTTGAATCCACCTCATGATCTCGTGGAGCTTCTCCACTTCTTGGGTTCACCATTTGCTATATCAATACATTAAACCATTAAAACTCAAAAGATTGACTCCAAAGTCAAATATACCCCAAATAGCCCAAAACATTAACTTTCTTCTTAGGGATCGACCCTAATATACTCATACTTTTACGGCCTCCAAAGATCAACCATGGACATCCTATGGAAACATACGGTCCTACTAGCATAACTTAAGACTAGGGAGGTCAAACCTACCTAATTCACTTAAACTATAGCTCTGATACCAAGTTGTAACACCTCAATTTTCAAAACATCTTTTAAAACATATTTTTAAACAAAAATATTACAAGATCCAATATCCCAAAATACGGTTTAACAAAAACCATTAAAAAGTTTATCAGAGTTTAAAACCGGTGTTACAAAACAATATCATAACCATAGGATAAACGGGATCTACCTACGAGCTCCCGAACTGATCCACACAAGGCCACTTCTAACGAGACCTTCTAATCCATCGATCCTGAACCTGAGTACATAGCCAAAAACAAAGTAGTACGTGAGACAAAATAGTCTCGTGAGATACATGGGTTTTCGACCCATTCTCAAAAGAATTAAAAATTAATATTTATAACATTATAAATACTTATCCTTATCATTTCCTATTAATTCATAATTCATCTTCTATTCATTTAGCCGTATAACTAATAAGCTTACCATAAGCTTACTCATCATCTAATCACATACTTGTAAGCTATCTCCAAGCTTACACTTTCTTTATCACATATGCAACGGACCTCTCCGAAGCCAACTCTCCCGATATGGGACGTCATAGGTAAACTATCAAGGTAATTGGGAACCCCCATCTTACCGAGATTCATAAGCTCTCCCCGTTCCCGGGTCGTCATGCTCACCCAACACTGGGTGTCGTAAACTGTGACATTCTACTCTTTGCGCAGGGAGGTACCACCCCAAGTAGACGTCTCATGCTCCCCCATTTCTGGGCGGTCTTATTCCAGATATCTCATTAACACTTATGAGCCTCAGCTCCTTTCAACAACATATGAGCATTAGATCCTTTCATCAAATTCATCACTTATTAGAATACACATATTCTAATTTTTTTTATATTACTCTCTTTACTAATTCATTTTAAATCTTGACTTTACCAAGTCCTTTACTAATTTAAAACATATTTATCATTTATCAAAATCATATCATTTTGACTCATCTTTGACTAGAATACATGTTTATTACTAGTCACTTGTCACTTATTCTCTTAGTAATTCGATAACTACTTCTATTAGTATAATATACTAACCGATACTTATTACCTCAAAATCGTTGTCTCAAGCTTTATTAATACATATTATTAATAACCGATTATCAAGCTCTTTTAAATCATTATCTTTATTCATGCATCTTTTTTTATGAAAACTCATTAAATACTTTTCATTATCATAAACTCTTTCAAAATCATCAATCATTTAGACATACTTAAATAGTCTATTACTAGCATTTTCTCATCATATCAATAATATCTTTATTAAAAACGTTTATTAATAAAGACTCCTAAAACATCATGGTTTCAAAAATCATTTGCTATGTACTCAGTAAAAGTCTCATGTACTCACCTTAGCCAAGCTAACTCCAAATCGTGTCTAATAACACGAATCCTTGCTCCTCAATTTGTGAAATGTCACCAATCTTTAGGTCTTCTTGACCTACCAATAATATCATCACAATAACTAGTTATTATCCATAACTAATCACTAATCAATCCATATCCACATTCCTAACCACCAAGTTCATCCAACTTGGTGGAATCTCAAACCCTAGTTCAAGATTTCATCAATAACCCAAATCCAACTTGTACACATCGATTACAAGCTTACAATGAGTGTTCTACACCCATGTTTAGTCATCTTCCCCAGAGATGACATGGTTGGTTCCCCAAACCACCATTTTTACCCATACAAAGCTCACAATCAAGGTAGATAAGCAAGACAATCAACAATACTTACCCTTGATGTTTCAATCCTTCAAGATGGTGAAGATCTGAGCTCTTGAGCTCCAAAAACGTCCAAGAATGCTCCCAAATCGGTTGCACTATGCGTGGGGTTGAAGGTGAAATGAAACCCTGGATTACACTCAAGTTTATGTATTCCTGACGCTCCTCGCGCCCCGCTCGCACCCACCTCGCGCCGCGAAGTGACGCGGCTTTGCCTGCTGGTTGCCGCTGAAATACAGGCCTCGCGTTTCGCTCGCGTCTCGCTAGCTCTTGTCTCAACTCGAGCCTCAACTCGAGCTTCTCGCGTCTGAGCTTCTGAACCCACTGTTCGATCTCGCGTCTGGCTCGCGTCTGCCTCGCGCCGCGAGGGCTGTCTGGGTCAGTTTCTTGCCTTTTAAACTTGTTTCCATCCAAGTCTTGACCCATACTTGGTTACACCAAGTCCCAAACATCCAAACACTCGATAAAATACAACGGAGACTCGATTAAATATTTTACCACTTTTATTCCTCAATATTTCCATTTAATCCATTAACCGAAAATTCCGGGCGTTACAATAGTTAGTGATGAGGTCATTGGTATTAAAATATATGATTGGTTTGGAGAGAGAAAGATAGTTATTGGATAGTTAGTGGTGGGGTCCTTAGTAATAATAGTATTTTATTATGTGGAGCCCATCAAATGTAGAAATGAGAAGTTTTTTATGGGACAAAAATTTAAAGTCAAATGAGAAGTTTTTGTGGGACGGAAGGAGTATATCAAAGGTAAAAGCATATGTACTTTCTCCAGGTGGCTAAACGGGATTCCTCTCTTTTATGATTTTTGTATATACTAGTTGAATACTCACATGAAATATCGAATTTGATTACATATAGTGTTTTTTACAATCACATGTGACCGATAAGTATATAATCATATGATGTTTTCTTTTTTAACAAAATAAAATAAAATAATTTATAAAATAAACTTAAAAAAAAAAAAGAAAAAACGATGAGTGTTAAATGACCAAAATACCCCTTTATGTATAAAATATTTGATTAATTTTAAAAATTAATTATTTTTGATTAATGATTGACTAAAAAAAATTAATGACTAAATTGAATATATGTATAACAGATTTATCACTTACTCTTTAATTCATTTTAAATTTAATTATAAATAATGATCATATTTTATTACTCATTTAAGTGTATTAGAATAATTCATTTTAAATTTAATTACAAATAATGATGATATTTTATTACTCATTTAAGTGTATTAGAAATTATGGTTATGGCAACGTTTTAAAAACCTGGTCGAACCAAGATATCAAAAGTCAGTTGGTTTAAATGTGCCGGTTAGATCGGTGATTATGACTCGGTTGGAAAGGGATGATTGGACATAAAAAATTCGAATGAAACGGCCGATTGATCTGAAAAACTAATATTTTATAAATAAAATACAAATTTTGTATTTAGGTTCTGAAATTAAAAGTATTGAATCAAGTTGAAAAATACGTTTTTGATATTCTTATTGAAATTAAAAGTATTGAATCAAGTTGAAAAATACGTTTTTTGATATTCTTAATGAAATTCTTTATGGTATTTATATACTACCTTCGTATCAAAATAAGTGATACATTTGAGATTTTATGATTTTTAAGGCAAAAGATTAAAATATAAGTTAAGATAGATTAAAGTACATAGTTAGTGGATAACGGGTCCCACTCCTTTTGAAAAAAATGATATTAATGATGTTTAAAAGTAAAAGTAAGGGTATAAATGTAATTTTACTTTATTAAAGTAGATAGTTAGTGGATGTTCGGTCCCACTTTTTTACCAAATATGGAAACTTTTAGAAGTGTATCACTTATTTTGTTTCACCCCTAAATGGAAAGTGTATCACTTATTTTGATACGGAGGTAGTATGTTTTTCTAGTTTTTGTGTTTGTACATCATTTATATTATCAACACGTCATAAATACTTAATAATGTTGTAATCTGATTTAACCAGCCAACTTATCCACTCTAACATGTTTGATTGTATTTAAGGAATTAATGAACCGGTACAATACAATAAATGTTTTTTAAAACATTGGTCATAGGTGTCAGAGAACATATAATCACATCTAAGTGGAAGTTAAAGGCGAAAGTTTTCTACACCAAAGGTAACCCAATCCAAACGTTAATGACTTGTTCAAGCTTTTATAATGGATGACTCAGTCATATATACTGTATACATACGTATAAAGACCATTAACAATTTACACAAGATATACTTGATTCAATCTATATAAAAGTCAACATTTATTGTGCACCCAAATTACATTACTTACTCTGATTCAAAATAAGTGATACATTTTGAGTTTCACGGTTTTTGAAGGTAAAGATTATAATGATAATTAAATTAGATTAATTGGATTGTTAGTGGGGAATGAGTCCCACAGCTTTTGAATAAAGTGGGCTTAATGATGTTTAAAAGTAAAAAATAAGGGTGAAGTGGTCATTTCATTTTGTTTAAAGTAGATAGTTAGTGGGTGTGGTCCCACTATTTTTTACCAAATAAGGAAATTTTTCTGTATTACTTATTTTGAATCACCCAAAAAATGAAAGTGTATCACTTATTTTGAATCGGAGGAGGTATATTTTATTCAAACTCATATTCACCAAAATAATCTGTTTCTTAATATTAACATATATTGAGAAGAATTATATAGCATGGATAGGGAAATCAAACTTAAAATTCGAACCGAGTTACAACAACGGATTTGATTTAGGTTTTTTTTTTTTTTTTTGTCGAAAAGATGGTAATTAACTGAGTTACATCAACGGATCTGATTTAGGTTTAGAATTCACGATGTCTTCTATATATTGGACTCCCTTTGAGTTTATGCATACTCATATCCTTGTGTTTTGATCAAAATGATAAAAGTTGTGATTCTCTTCAATCATCCTTGGGAAAAAGAGAGAAACCAAACATCCACCATCAACCTACCGTCGTAAAATCGGTGGTGTTAAAATACAGCCTTCACCCTCCAATGGTTATAAGCCTATAATGCCTTTTCTGTTTCTAATTTATACCCATTTCATATACCTATTTAACTCAAACTTTACCTTGTAAATATTTTAAAAATAAAACTCAAACTTTTAATCCTGAAGAGTAACTTGGACTTTGTTTTAATAAAACCTTATGAGATATGAAAACACAACTATATCACATAACTTGTATTATTATTTGATACAACTCTCGACATGCCATATTTACACTAGAAACAAAAAACATGGAAACACAACCAACACTACTGAGTCACACAACAAAGATTGCAACTTCAAACTTCTGAGTTAACCACCTCAACTAACCATCATTTCCTTCGTACTCTTGTCTCTATTTAAACCAACGTGTCTTGTTCACAAGACCCTCTGCTACCTTGATTCTTGAAACCCGACCCCACGACCCGAGTCTCAATGACCTCCAACCTATTTGTTCACAAATGGAAACATCATTACAAGAAAATTAATATTAATACTTGGTAACAAGTTTACCTTGGATGGAGCAACATGCTTGGCTTGTGATTGTCTTTCTTTTTCAGTCTTCATTCTTGCAGCACTTTCCTCAACAGCTTTTGCCAAAATATCTGTAGTCGCTTCAGCTGTATTGCTAGCAACCTTTCCGACATGCGGCGAATGTAAGATCTTTTCCTGCAACAGCCATATCTCCGTGCTCCTTTTTCACCTACATCTACAGCCGTATCTATTACACCCCCAGCTACATTAGTGGCTTCACCTCCGATCCTGTATCTCCTACAAACTCGGCAGCATTCCAACCACATTAGAACACCTGCCAGCATAGTCTTTTTCCCCGAATGTGATATCTTTTCCTACAAGAGCAGTATCTCCTACATAACCCGCCCCTGTTTTGCCCGCATTTATTGTATTACTCCCCCAGCAACATCAGTGGCTTCACCTTTAACGTCTCTTTTATACCTGTTCCTACATCTCCAGCAGCCTCCCATCCGCCCACCACACCCGCAGCCTTATCTTTTTACCAGTTTCTAGTGTAAAATCTTTCCCAGCAACCTCTCCGACATATCGTTCCCCGACATTTACAGCCGTATCTATTACTCCGCCAGCTATATCGGCAGCTTGACCAGACACATCTTCTAATCCCTCCTTCACACCTACTGCTCTGTTACCTGCTGCTACGCCCACATCTTTTAGCTTCGCCAACATTCTTAGCGGCAACTTGTCCAACATAGCTCTGGCGTGCACCCTTGTCTGCAGTTGTTTGTTGGACAGATGATTTGCTGGCGTTTTGGTACTTCTCCTCAGCGGCTCTAATTGCTTCCATGGAGTTGTGTTGAGCAGTTCCTCTATACTTTGAAAAGAGATGGCCCACCTTCTTTATTCTGCATAGTTGGACCTTTCTCATTCTGCTCATGTCCTCGTGTGCTATCTAGTGTTGTACCTTGCTTGTTTGACTTACCACCAGCTTGATCAAAATGCATGACTTGGTGGACTACTTCAGCACCACCCGGAATCTTTAACACTCAGTCATTTTGGGTACCTTACCTTCTTCATCGTTCTTGTTCTCCCTCCTCACCTGCTGGATTTCAAGTTGCTTTTGATCGATAATGAAATTTTCAAGCGTGATGTATGTATACAAGCGGTTTATGGGAACTCACGGAAAATATGATAACATAATATATAAAAAGTTTGTTTTGATGATAAAGTTCTTGAATGTGATGGGATTTAAAGAACAAATATGACGGTTTAAAGGAGATGAGGAAGTAACGTGGAGGGAATAGAGAGAGGGAAACAGTGATGACTCAGCATTATCTCCCTATCTTCATTGAAACATTAAAATCTTTCATACTTGTCGGTTATAATTTATTCGAATAATCTTATAGTCGGTTATTTGAGACTTGAATGTCGCACATTTTTGTGTAGAAATTATCTGAACCAAATCTAAACATCTTACTAAAATAGAAGCGTTTTTTTCTGATATGTATTATAGAATTGAATTATTCAATACAAAGTTTATAATTTAGTAGTATTGGTAAAAAATATAAGATATTATCTATGATCAGGTCATGGGTTCAAGTCCCATCATGAACAAATAGAGTAGATTAGGTACCGTTAAAAAATATTTACTTTTTCAGTTTTGTTGTATGAGCATCACATTATTCACATCTAGTAGACACAATCATACAACAATATCACTTATCTTTAGTTTTTTGGATTTCACTCATTATAAAATGAGAAATGATATTGATGCTTATTATTTGTGTCTATTATGTATCTACTCACTTGATCAAAACAAGTATCAAAATCAATAGATATAATAAAACAGAATTAATAGATTACACAAATAATAGACATCAACGTCTCTCTTATAAAATATATATATATAGACAGCATACTAATACCTTTTTAAAAGCAAGCCTTACGCTAAAAGTTTTATCGTTACAACGATGTTTGTTTGCAACTCAATGTCTACATGGTAGCAAAAGACACTCGAATAAAAACATCGATTGCCATGAGACTTTCTCTCGTTGCAAAACTAGCCAGCATGTGTTATTTACCGATATCAGAAACTATGATAACATTGCTTAGATATTCAAACACATCATTAAACTCATAATTTCATTTATCCGAAATCAAACACACGTATTGATATATAAAAGAAAATGCCATATTTACCAACCCATAAAAAAAAGCATAAAAAAAAACTTGAAAAAGATTGCTATGCAGCTTGAAAATCACCAAAATCATCATCTTGAGCAATCTGTTTTTCAAAAACAGAGGTGGAGGAGTCGCCTTCAAGAGACAACTTTGAGGGTGAGGATGATTCTAGAGGGTTGTTAACAGGTGGTGAAAGTGGGGATGGAGGGGGTGGGGGTATACTCGTAATTGCAACCTCCTTTTTACCCTTTTCTTGTAGACTATTTGGTCCCTGTTCAAAGAATTTGGACCTCGTGCTCCGATTGCCTTTCTGTAATTATAATACGGGCGAATCAACTACCCGTTACCCAACCCACCCATTATGAAAAAAAGAAAAAAAAAAGTCAAAGTTGACTTACATTCTTTAGTTGAAGCACTAAAGTTTCCCCATCTTTTAAACTGTAGTCAACTGAAGAAGTTTGTTGGTATTGCTGTTCCATCTCTTGAGCAGTTTTCTTCTTATTAAGGTACCTTCACGCCATTTATTAAAATAATGCATTTAAAACTTAAAAAAAAAAATCTTAAAATATATAAAAATAGAGAAATACTTGATATGATCATGAAGTGCAGCTTGGAAATCATAAGCTTGCGGTCTTTCTCGAAACCCTATACCAATAAAAGCGTGTCGAAGCCGGCCCTCAATGTTCTCTTCTACACGCATAACAAAATATCTGCACAAAAACAAATATCAATTATTATTTATTAATATGATTTATTATTATTAATTATAAACATATTCAACAATCGTTATGAGTTACCGGCTGCTATCAATTACAGGCTCCACGGGGTGAGGCTCTCCATCTCTTAAAAATGCCCGAGCATAAAGTTCTCCTAAGTAATAACACAATCCATAAATCTAGTAAATGAAGGTTGCAATTTCAGCTCATTTGCATAAAAACAGTAAACTGGGTGGTATGTTATTGACAACAGGTCAAACATGTTAAAATGTTAATACTTAGATAAAAATGACACGGGTCGAACAGACTGAAAACCGGTAAACATTTATTTCAATGTTAACGATGTCCTAAATCATTTTAGTCAAAAGATATAGTAATATAATATAGGATTAAGATAAGATAAGATGAATATTAAAATTAATAAAAAAATATACAAAAGATGAAACAGGCCAGCCAATCCGACCCATTTTGACCCAAACCCAGTTTGACTCGTAACCCAACTTTAGTAATCATTGTATAGCAGAAATATTATATTATATGGTTACCTGTAGTCTTATCTTCAAGTCTGATAATACATTCTTCTCCCTTGCTTACAACTTTCATAGTTCCCTCCCAAGCCCATTTGTTTATATCCCATTCATCAGCCCTATCAATTGTAAATAACCATAATCTCCAAGTCACTATTTTAGAGCTTTTATGTTATTATATCAGTCACACAATGATAGTTTTTCATGTATTACATACAGAGTAATTGACTTGAAGTAGCTTATTATTATGTAAATCATATGAGAGATCAACCGACAAAGGTTTACTCGATAACATTTTTCATAGTTTTAAGATTTTAAAATAAGATTTTGTGTGTATAACTGTATATAACTATATATCATATCGTGTGATGTCATATTAAGTGTCTATGAATCACAAAGTATTGCTGGTTGTTATTAGCTGTTGAAAGGTACAATGCGGAAAGAAAGCTATGTAAAAACTAATGCTAATCAACTAAAGTCAACAGAAACATTCTCAGACAAGTCATGTTCTATATAGGTTTGTTTTCAAAGGAAGAACACAAGTTCAAACTTGTGATAAGAACCTGTAGGAAGCGGCACTCTTCCTTGGAGGTATCTGCAAAAAATTCAATTTTATGTTAATAACAACACAAATCATAAAACCATTGATAAAGGGAAACATATAATGATTGACATCATAACTCAAAAATCCGTGAACAAACTGTGTGCAATTGGCATTTTCCAAACAAATACTGCTTCTAATCATCTGCTTTAACAAATTACACATCAAGTTTGCATAAACTAATTCCAATTCTCTATTACTTCCTCACAAATGGACTCCATTTTATGAATAACTGTCCCAATCTAACAACCTCATTAGGTACTAATCTTCGCAAATTACTGATCAATTACACATAGCTATAGTTCCAATTCACATCAACATTTATGATCAGACATAACAATTACAAGTTGCAGGAGTGTACAATCACGACTAACTAACCAAGCCCTAATTCAATAAGCAAAAGGGCTCAACCTACCACAGAATCACGATTTCTAGAAGTAGGATCGTTAACTAATGGATGATTCAATTCGTTGAATTGTTGATACGTGAATGAAATAGATCGGGAAAAAGAGATATTACCAAATAAACGTAACATTCGGAGACTTGAAAGAGAACGAGCTCAGCCGATTCAATGTCTCCGGTATCATCTAAAGTTGAAGAATTATCATTGTTGTTTGTACAGTTCGTTTGCTTCTGCTCATCATCCATGATCGAGAGTAAAATACAACGGATTATTAGGGTTTTAATGTGGAAACGATTTGTGTAGATGAAGAAACTCAAAGAGATGGTGGGATTGTTCGATCTGCTACCGGCTGATCGGACTATTTGATCTTACAAATGTGGAAGCCCCTTTGGTTTTCACTTTTCAGGATGTTTTTACGGCGTCGTTTTGTAACAATTTGGCCCTCTCAAAAGGTAAAAATTGATAAAACAAAGGTAAAAAGTTGGTTTGTGGTTATAGACTCATAAGTTCAAATCTACTATGTGTAATACGTCACACGACGATATGATGGTTAGGGTGTGTACTGTGTAGTGGACGTCGTGTACCGAAACGTGATACGTTGGTGTACCGAACGATACCAGGATCGCTCTTTGGTACGCCAATTTGGAGTTCCCGATAAAAGAAGGTAAACGAATTGGTACGTCGTAATTCGCTTTCCCAATAGGTGGGAACCTCGTACCCGATTAATATGGAACGCATTTCCCACGAAGTCAGGAATGTATTGGCATAATTTTTAAATTTCAGGATCGATTGTATATATCTCTGTATATTTTTATCAATATATTAAAATGATTTTGGCCTTCAAAATTCACAATCACCTACGTCCTTCTCCTTCACTCGTTCCCTGTTTTAATTTTTTGGTATATGCTTAAGTATTTTCTTTAATGTCTTTAAAGTTTTATAGATTTTATACTATATTTTGTTATTTGAAATTTTGAACTTTTAAATATAATTATATATATGCAAAATGAACTTAATTTTAAGGGAACATCGTTCCAAAACGTAAGGTACACCGTATCAGATACATACCGAAATGAACCTACCCCATACGTACTTGATACACCTAAACTAGTGAATCACGTACCCATACCGCGTACCCAGACCGGAGCGTACCGCGTCCTATGTGACTATGATACGGAGTATACTAATAAGATGTAAATATATGAGTAATTTAAAAGATGTGTATGTCAACAAACAAAAAAAATCAACCTAATTATACCTATAATTTATTCTTCATTTAACATTTATAATCCCACTTGCACTCGAAAAATTTACTTATTTTTGAAAAACTTTCTAGTACCGCTGACTTTCTATGATCAGCACATAATTGAAGAAGAAAAATAGAGAGATTATTGCATGATGATGGAACTATTTGAATATGGTATCCCTATGCGCATTCAAACACAAAAAAAGGTCTTCTGACTATTATGTACCAAGTGGTGTTGTGTTCAAAGTGAATAAATTTATTACAAGATTGGATTTTGCTATAGAAGTCACAAAGATGAAGAATGTTTAGGCGGTTTACAGTAATTTTGCAACTGTATTTTAGCAGCTTTTAGTAGTTACTGAAAACTGGTGTGATAATTTATTTTAGTCATTTCCTCTCTGGTACGAATTATCATATCACACATTCATTTTATGTTCTAAATTTCACTCTGAGTTTATATGATTGAAAATTTCATAATATCAATGAAATACTTTAATCTGAAAGTGATTATACGACTTCAGAACGTTACAAGCAAATAAAATTTAGTGAATTTGAATGGCTTTAACCTAGTGAAATATGATTTTGGCATTAACTAAAAAGTCGATGGTTTAAATATCCTCAGAGACACAATATGATTTTAATTATATAAAGAATAGTTTGAAAAAATAATCAAAGTAATAATTATTTAATTATGAAGAGAGGAAAACAATAATTGATTGGAGGCGACCCCTGCCAGTGATGAACATTTTAGGTCGGGATGGAGAGATGTAAAAATGGCACTTGTTGTGTGTCCACGTCATGGGCTCCATTTTTAAACACAATTTGCCCCATACCCATACACCATCACGTGTCTCACCTTAAATTACATCATATTATCTACATCTATTTCTTCACTTATATAGTGTTTCATTAAAATTAAATTATAAGGTCTGAGTCATTCATCTAAGTGTTGATAATGTAGTTAGTTGCCTCAGATGTTGCTAGAAATAAATTATAATATAAATAAATTATTGATTAATGATAATATATTTAATTAATTAATATTTTTAAAACCAATTATCCACACTTTTATCAAAACACTTGATTTGAAAAGGAAAAAAGAAAAAAAGCCATTTACGATATTATCCTCTCATCCATATCCCCAATTACTACTGTCCTGGTTGATATCTAGCAAACAAAAAACAAGCCATTAGTACCTAAAAATGGCTACTTCCACCACCATCAACGACCTACCGGACGTCATCCTTTCCAACATAATCGCCGCCGTCTCCAGCGTCCGTGCTCGCAACGCCGCCTCTTTAGTCTCCCGGAAATGGCTTCTGTTAGACCGATCCACCCGCACCTCCCTCACCCTCCGTGGCAACGCTCGTGATCTCTTCATGTTACCTTCATGTTTCCGATCCGTTACTCACCTTGATCTCTCTCTGTTTTCCCCATGGGGCCACCCTCTTCTCTCTTCCACCGCCGCCGGTGACCCCCAACTTTTCGCTCACCTCCTCCGCCAATACTTCCCTAATGTTCAATCACTTATTCTCTACTCGCGAAACCCTACAGTTCTTCAGCTTTTAGCTCCTCAATGGCCGTCTCTTCGTCGGATCAAGCTAGTCCGGTGGCACCAACGCCCACCGCAATTACCTCCTGCTTCCGATATAATTCCGATTTTCGATCATTGCAGAGACATCATTTCTCTGGATCTGTCAAATTTTTATTGCTGGACTGATGATATTCCTCCAGCCTTAAAGAATTATCCCCTAATTTCTTCAAAGCTCGTGGTTCTTAATCTTCTTAATCCGTCGTTTCCCGAAGGATTTAAAGCTCAAGAGGTGGAAGAAATCACGAAAGCTTGTCCTAGTCTGAAGAAATTGTTGATCGTTTGTATGTTTGACCCTAGGTACATTGGATTCGTCGGAGACGAAACCCTAGTTTTGATTCCAATGAATTGCCCCAAATTATCTGTTCTTCATCTCGCCGATCCATCTGCTTTGTCGAACGCTAGAGCTGATCCAGACACACAGGATTTCACTCCAGATGATGCGAGTATTACAGTTGCAACATTGATCGAAATGTTTTCAGGGCTTCCATTGTTGGAAGAGCTTACGTTTGATGTTTGTAATAACATCAGAGACAGTGGCCCTGCTTTGGAGATTTTGAACTCCAAATGCCCCAAATTGAAGTCCTTGAAACTTGGAAACTTTCATGGGATTTCAATGCCTGTTGAATCCAAATTAGATGGGGTTGCGTTGTGTCAACGGCTTGAATCCTTATCCATAAGAAACGTAGCCGATTTGACTGATATGGGTTTGATTGCAATCGCCAGAGGTTGTTCAAAGTTAGTTAAGTTTGAAGTCCAAGGGTGCAAGAACATCACAGTTCTAGGAATGCGGACTTTTGTTTGTTTGCTGAATCGAACTTTAATCGACGTGAAGATTTCATCTTGTAAGAATTTAGGTGCAAGGTCTGCACTAAAAGCATTGGAGCCAATCCACGATCGAGTTCAAAAGCTTCATATTGATTGTGTTTTAGATGAGGAGTTTGATGACAACCTTAACAGCTTGGATGAAGAATCGGGTAACAAGCGGAAAAAACAAAAGCTCGATTTTGATTTGAATGGTCCGAGCAATGGGTTTCAAGAAAAAACATGGGAGAAGCTCGAGCATCTATCACTTTGGTTTTCGGTTGGTGAGCTTTTGACACCATTAGGGCTTGAAGATTGTCCGAATTTGGAAGAAATTTGCATCAAAGTGGAAGGCGATTGCAGACACTTTGCAAAACCTTCGCAAAGGGAATTCGGGTTGAGGTCTTTAACATTATATCCTAAATTATGGAAAATGAAATTGGATTGTGGTGAGACAATCGGGTATGCGCACACTGCACCATCGGGTCAGATGGATTTGAGTTTATGGGAACGGTTTTATCTGTTTGGAATTGGGGATTTGAGTTTGATTGAGCTGGATTATTGGCCGCCACAAGATAGAGATGTGAATCAGAGGAGTTTATCGTTGCCTGCAGCTGGGCTGTTGCAAGAGTGTTTAATGTTGAGGAAACTGTTTATTCATGGAACAGCTCATGAACACTTTTTGATGTTTCTTTTGAGGATACCGAATCTGAGAGATGTTCAGCTTAGAGAAGATTATTATCCTGCACCAGAGAATGATATGAGTACTGAAATGAGAGCCGATTCTTGTAGTCGGTTTGAAGATGCGTTAAATAGGCGTCAGATTGAGGACTGATAGATATTTGAAATAAGAATGTTAAATGTTATAACGTTAGCAGTGTCACTATTTGTTGATGTTATTTCCAGCTTATCTATGTTTAATCTATTTCTTGATAGTAGGTGTGTTCCGTTCTGCAAGCCAGTAAAGCAGAGAACTGAGATTTATGAAAAACGAGTCTGTTCTGGGTTGTGTAATTTCGAGTCTGTTCTGAGATTTGTACTTTTTTCTATCACTGAAGATGAACTCAGTTTTGTAGTTTCTGGATATATATTGTTTATAAAATCATTTTTTGTTTCTATTGCTTAATTTAGTTGATAACTTCATTTATCTTTCGATCTGTGGTGTGTTTATCCCTTGGTACTCCCTCTTTGGTGATTAGAACTATGTTCTTGATTGTTACAAATCTTGTTTTTATAAGATTTTCTTCTCTAGATTGTTTGTTGATGATGCTTGCTTCATACCAATTCTTTGTTTCATACTAGTTTTCTGTTAAAATGGCTTCCTTAGCTACTTGGTGCAAGAATAAAACTGCTTTCTGGATTTTCTATGTGCAACAATATATATTAAGTGATGCAAACAGATATGATTTTAAGACTCAGAATGTTGGTAAATTTTGAGGAGAAAATGAGAGAAATGAAATCTAAAATGGTCCAGATAACTGGAATTATACAGAAATGAGGCGATGAAAAACTCTAGTATGTGTTTATGTAGTTTAGAATTGATTTCATATATTATAGATCAACAAAGAGCGTATTCGCAGTCAAGTAGACGAGTAAGAATGTCCTCACAGCTTGGTCTCTCGTGTGCTTCTGCCCAACAATCTGCAACAATGTCAAATTCAGTCTATGTTATATTTAATTGTTTATGACCTTTCAAATTACTAATCTCATCATTACGTACTATTTAATATACTTAACAAAATGCTGAGCCAAAAATTCCGAACATGAAAAAACTAAATGTACCAGCAATTAGTCTGCCGAGGGGGCCTTCAGGGATGTCCAACCGAGAACCTTCATTTGCAACAGAATATACCACCTGAACAACAACATGTTATTCAATTGGAACAGTAAATGGTGATTTAAAAGCTAAGAACTTACCCGCTCAGGGGGCAAACCTTCCCAAGGGCGATTAAGAGTGCACAACTCCCACATGATAACTCCAAGGCTGAAAATGTCACATTTTTCAGTAAAAGGTTCGTTTCTGATGAGTTCAGGAGCCATCCATTCCGGGGTGCCTGCTGATGACGTGTCCTTCATGGGTGATTCTGTCATCATTCTCGACAGCCCAAAATCACATATCTTCACACTCCAATGCTTATTCACCAAACAATTTGCACTTTTTATATCCCGGTGAGCTATCTTCATTCGGTGGATGCACATCAACCCTCTTTACCAATCAAAATCAAAACTTTTATTCAAACACACATTATATATACATTTCTTAATAATAATGTTAACCAACAAACCTGCATATATCACCAAGCATTTTAAGTCTTCTTCTCCAACTGAGTTTCTTCTTCTGACCACTTAAATGGATCAAGTAATACAATGATCCCATTTCCATATACTCCGTAACCATTGATAACCGTGGAGGCCTTGTGCACGCACCGAGAAACAATATCACTGAGTATTAAACATTGGATTACCCAGCATGCCACATATATATATATATATATATATATATATATATATATATATATATATTATAAACCAACAAAGGAAATATGAATTTGCTGTTTATACATTTCCAATCTTGACACTAGAAAAAGATGCAATTTTTTCAAATATGAAATAATATATTCAGCTGTTAAACTTAATTTCATTATGTTCAACCACCTACAATAATTTACTATACAAATTATCTTATACAATTAAATTTTATATTAACTTAACCCGTATATTAACTTGGGAGAAAACCTTCTCAACTATTGATTTTGCTTTACTTTCATTGAAATTTTCAGGTTTAATGTAGTTTAGGTACGTAGACTATTTTATATGAAGAATTCTATATTGTCTATTTTAAATATACTTTTCTATGCTTTTTGTTATATAGTTATGACTTACCTATAAAAAAAATATCCAATAATTAAAAACTTGAGAGTAAATTATACGGATGGTTTGCATAATAAAAAAAATTCATGATAAAAAGAACAAAGACATACCATTTGGATGTCGAAGGCGACTGAAATGAAGAAAAAGGAAGTGGAGTTAGAAGGGTATAAATGAATGAATATGATGCCCAGAAGCATTGTCCACTAAGAGAAAAAACTACCTAAGAATGGATATTTCATTGCAGAAATCTTCCATGTTTTCAGCGGTTAGATCTTGTTCCAGAAAAACTTTTATGGCTACCTCTGTTCCATTCCAAATTCCCCGAAAAACTTCCCCAAAAAATCCTGCACATGACAAATAAACAACAATCATAATGTTAAACTTTTATATACTGTAGATTGAGATTACAAAAGAGTGGTTACCAATTCCGACTCGAGTGCCAACAGTAAGTTCAGAGAAATCAATATTCCATTCTTGATAAGGCAGAAGAGGCTTATTTTGGAACATTGGAGAATCGAGAATTTTGTTCCATGTTGAGACTGTTTGATCAGAAGTTGGATGCCTAAATTCATGAGGAGATGTTGGTAACGACATTGCCTTTTGAGAAGCCATGTGCTCTCTTTGAAGAGAATATAAAGGCGATCCACCAGACTCCTAAACCAAACCAATATTAATTTAATTATAATACAAAGGAATTTAGTTAAAGTAACAGATACACGTACATCTTTCTTAACGTCTGTACCCTGCATCCTAGTGTCCACCTGTTCCCTCAGTAGTCGATTCTGCTTTAATGTTTCATTCATTGCCCGTACGGCCCTGCAACAAAGAAAATATAAATAAGGCTCTTTTGTTTGCCCAAAATCCCTGAAACATAAGAGGCCAGTAAGAAAACAGAAAATTATCAACCTTACAATATCATCACCAATTTCTGGAGTAATACTAATGCTTCTTCTTCGGTTTCTACGATGGTCAGAAGTTGATGTGCCTTCCGATCTACAAGGAAAAAACAATCATACATGTGCATGTGCATATCATGTGACCTTCAAAAAAGATGATTGTAAGGAAAGGAACCTTGATGGACCGACTTCATCAGGATAGTCTCTAAATGATCTCCTATCACCACCAAGCATGGACCGCCCACGTGCCCGAAACGAAGGATGCTCTGGACTAAAACACCCAAAAGTAAAAAAACAAAAAACAAAAAAAAACATTAAAAAAAAAATTAATTCCCAAAATAAAATGCTTGTCAACATAAAAGGAGAAGAAGTACCTTGAACTTGCAGTCCTTGGTTCATTTATCACCTTCCTTCGGCTTCTTCGCCAAAATGTAGCAGCAATGTCTGGTTCACTATGGGATAAACTGATGCATAGAAATAAAATAAAAAGTATAAACTACAAGCTAATGAATAGATTTAATTTCTTAATAATTTTTTTATTAACAAAGAAAAATACCTCCATTTTCCATCAATGGAGGATGCAGAACGCATCATTTTATTCCGCCCAGCCACATTCAAAGGCCGCTGGTTGTCATCTTTCTCAGAACTGCAGAATAATACATTTGTAATTATAAATAATAGTAGTAATTATAATAATAATAACTATAAGGTAATATAGAGACCTGTCATTGTCTGTCCTCTCTGAAAAGCCATATAAAGGGCTGTTTGGTTCTAGTGGTGAATCACAGGAATCATTTTCTGCAGAATCACTTTCTCCAGCTCCAGCTCCAGAAATATGTGTCATTAAAATGGCTTTTGTTGACAGAGGTATGAGTTGACCAGGAAATCGCATAAGGTCAACTAGCAGCTCCACAGAATTCAGAACAACCACTACTGACATATGCTTATATGAATCTACACACTCACCAACTCCTTCAATTTCATTCTCATTTCCATTAGGTAACCCCTGAAACCCATAAAATTCACTTTTTTACTGTTTGAAAAAACTAACCTAATCTTTTTATTTCATTTTGTGTCATACATAAAAAGGGTGCTTAACTGCTTACCACTACCAATCTGCTTTCAAGACCTACAGTATCAGCAAGAACTTTAAACAATATTGCTCGAGGACGACATGAACCGTTTTTAATATGCCCCAGCAACTGGACACCTCGACCCTCCTCAACTGTACCTTTCATTGGGCTATCAAACTGTGGCCTCTTGTAGAAATCTGACACCTGTCAAACAAATACCATCTCAATTTTTGCCTTTCTAGAAAATATAATAATCAATAAAAACTCACCAATCCAGCAATCTTCTTTATAATTGCTGCAGGATGTGAGTTGAGACCTTTCACTAGTGTGGAAATAAGTTGCTTTAACATGGAAATCTTCTTATCTTTTTTGAAATCAACAAGAATAATATCGGCTTTCACACCCTCAACTTCCAAATCATGAAGTTCCTCCAATGTGGGAATTTCATCAAAAAGATCTTTCAGCCTCTTATCCTGTATAAAATACATATTAAATGAAACTTTTTCCAGCAGAAATGTGATGGAAAAATCTAAGTGCTTACATGAATGAGTGAATAGAAACCATTTGGAATAGGTTCAGAAAGCACTCCAGTACTCCAAAGGATTTGTGATGCTGATTGAGATTGAGATAAAAACCTGTCATATGTACTGCTGCTCATAGATCTTCTATGACTGGGATTGTCTTTCAATGAAACAGATCCAAATCTATCAACAAACTCTGAAGGCCACCATGTATTATTACTAGAAGACCCTTGCTCTGAGGTCCCTAATTCATCACGTGTTTCTTCTCTATCCATCTATCTATATAAATCACATTACCAATTTATCTCTGCTTCTTACTTCATAAAAGATCTTGTTAGCTCTACATTTGAATAACACCTTATTTCCTAACTCAATTTCTACATTTTGGCCCCATATTCTAGAGCCTATATGATCTGCAATAAGAAATAAGGGAAAATTCCATCAATGTTTACTTAAGTCAATGATATAAGTAGGAAACAGATATGAATGTGATATGTAGAGTCCAATCATCGAAATGCAGGTTGGTGTACTGAAAGAGATGAACCCTAATATACTACCTCTACCAAGCTGGACTGCAGCCCTAGGTGGAACTAGTAAACACAGGATAATAACTACATGTTCTGTTCTATCTATATACATCAAAACATTGCACAATATGATTACAGGGTACTTAAATTCTAAATTGGGCAATTCAACGATTAAACATGGAGAAACCTTCACAAGGCTCGAGCATTTTCTTTAAAACTTGCAGCACATTAAAATCATCAAAATTCAAGAATGAAAAATATAATTAGATCTTCCAATATTACTAATAAGAAATTCACCGACAACAATTGACATCATAACATATATTAAAAGCAAATTTGATCATTCAGATTGAAATTAATTTGCAGAAATCTAGCAACACCGAATCTCAAACTTGAACTTAACAATAGAAATATTCAAGACTCACATAAACCCTAGCAAATCTTGAATGAAAGCCAGATGCCGACACAAGTGAAGTAACCACCAGTTGGATCCGAGCAAGTAACGGCTGATAAGAAATTGAATCTAACGAAGAAATAGTTTCATTGATGCCTAAAAGTGAGATTTCAATCCACCAATTCCGGGGAGAGAATCAAATTGCACAACGATTTAATTTGTGTAAACGTCTCGTGACAATGATGAGAGAGAAAACGTAGAGATTCAAACGATGAGGAAATATCATAGAGAGAGAGAGGCGGGGGATGGATTCAATATTTATTATAGTTTTCGTTAATAAAATGTTTAGTTGGTGATGTAATTTAATTTTTTCATTATATAATGCAAGTATGTAATTTAGTTGGTTATTTGGTGACATTTTCTTCGGTTTATAAGTACCTTTTAACACCAAAAAATTATTATTATTAAATAATAATTAAGTTTCATAATTATTGTAAGTCACCTAGTTTTAAAAATTGCATAACAATGGAACAATTTCGAAATTTAAATGTTTTAATTAAAAATAAGTTTAGGTGACTAGTGGAACAATATTGTTTGGATACTATTTAGTAATTTTGGTTATCAAAAATAAGGTAATTAAACTTAAATGCACAAAATTTGGTTATCATGACTAACAAAAATTGATCTACATAAATGAATGTCGTATCACATACCCGATTTCTAAAGTTGTCACAATATGTACTATATTTGACAATTATGCACAACCTAAGTATACCGTCCGCTGATATGCAAATAACTTAGCAACGAATTCGCATCACTTCTTTATTTTTTTTCTTTAACTTCATTTTTAATTTGTTAAATGATCTTCTAGATTGATAACAAGAGCACACAAATAAACTAAATATATAGACATTATTCGTATATTTGTGTCACACAATATATACTTACTTAATTATAAACATTTGTACAACAAGTAACTTAACTATACAATTAATACTAAATATCAATATATATTTGGGATAGTGAGTGTGTGGCTGTCATGTCGATCCGTCCGGGTTCCATCTAAATCAACCAAATCAATGTTTCCTGGGACTTTGTGGAGCAAGTTCAACCATAAGGCACTGCATCAAGCAACTCTAGGTTGTATAGCCTTGTGGTGTAAGGCTGTGTAAATAACTGGACCTTACCACCGGGCTCAAAGGATCTCATTCTCCGTTATCGGATTGGCTCGTGCTGGAAATGGGTTCTTCCCTCTCATTTCCTTCTAGGTTCGCTTTGAACTTGGGGTGGATTAACCTACAATCGGCCATGGGGTCACGAGGATCTGATCCTCAAACAGGGCAATGATAGACAGGCATCGCTAATATCTTCCTAGCCCTAGTATTCTTAAATCCTTTTTTCTAGGATCTCGTATGACCAATCCACGATTCCCGGCTTAAAGGAATGGCCTAGATCATCAGTACATGGAAACTAGGGGTGAGCATAAAAACCGAAAAACCGAACCGAACCCGAAAAACCCGAAAAAACCGAACCGAAAAAACCGAACCATTTGAAAAACCGACATCAACGGTTTTGATTTTTGGAAAACCCGAATGTTTGGGGCGGTTTTCGGGGGCATATGAAAAACCAAACCGAAAAACCCGCCCCGCCTTTATATATATTTCAAGTTTTATAAAAATATTCTTATATTTTTAAAAGATTTGACATAAATTTATTTGCAAAAGGAAAGCAACCATGCAATGAAACTTCTATGGATGAAAACATTGACTAAGATTGTTGCGAAAGATGGTTGGATGTAATTCTATTATTAATTTTTTTTCAGATTATGTTAGTTGAATTTATTATTACATTATACTCCCTCCGTCCCACAAAAAAACTTCTCATTTCACCCAAAATATTTGTCCCACAAAAAACTTCTCATTTGAGAAATTAAAGGGACCCACTAATAAATTAATATTATCTATATATTATTTATCAATTTTTAAATGTTTATCTCACTAACTTTATGTCACTTCTCTTTTTAAATGTGGGCCAACATATTCTCTCTCTAAACTAATCATATATTTTAATCAAATTTATTATCAAAGACCTCACCATTAACTTTTCTCCTAAAAACATGTGCACAAGTGAAATGAGAAGTTTTTTGTGGGACGGAGGAAGTATTAAACTTAATAGTTGTTTTTTATTTATAACGAAATGAGGTTAAGGTTTGGAGGTTTGAATGATAATATTAGTTTTTAAGGTAACAAATTGGTAAATTTAAAGGAAACTAAAAAACCGAAAAAACCCGAAACCGAACCGAAAAACCCGAAACCGAACCGAAAAACCCGAAAAACCGAAAGTGAAAAACCCGAAACCGAACGTGGTGTAATTCTCAGAACCCGAACTTTCAAGCGGGGTTTGGTTTTAGTTAAAAACCACCACAAACCGCCCCATGCTCACCCCTAATGGAAACCCTTCTATGGGCAATCCCTAGTGATTGGTGCCCCACCCATCATTCCCTATACCCTTATGGGTGGGTTGTAGAACAGAGAAAGCAGACCGGCATCTGTTATTCCTGGTCTTACCCTGTGAAGCAAATGTTGACCTAGGGAAATTTCCCAAGATGATAAATATGGATCCTGCTGGTCTTGAGTAATTCGAAACACGTATAAAGGAAGGCCCATCGCTTATTCTTTACCGGTTCTTGAGTTCTTTAATTAAAGAGGGAAAATGAACCAACAAAAACCCGTGGAATACCAGTTATCTAAGGTTAGGTGTAGAACCACCAATAACTACATAGTTTTAGTTTAAAAAAACTCAAAACGGTTATTTTTACAATGTCTTGTCACTTTCCAAACATATTAGAACACTTAGACAATAAAAAAAACTATATACACACATATGCACATGTTGTTGAATATGAACACTAATTATACACTATGAAACTTGTAACACCATTTCAACAAAAACATATTAAAATTTAAGATAAATGGTGAGTTTTAGAGGGGCTTTGATATACTAATGAGTTTATGTAGTGAGTTATAAGTTTTTTTTAACAAAAAATACATAGTTTTAGGTGGTTCCACACCTAAACTTAGGTATATGACAGCCACACACACTTTTCCCATATATATTTATCATCTATATGACTCTTAACAAATTTGAACCTTTGCAATGCAGTTATTAAATATTTGTGCGCAATATGGTCATTCTTGGAAATTAGTGGTTCATTTTGCTATGAAATTGAAATTTTGATTGAAGGTAAATAAAATAAAAAAAGGGGCTTGACAACGGCGAGCCGAACGCATTCAAAAAACAGAGGTCCTCTCGGGTTCACTCATCAGAATTCCCACACGTTTCGTCGCCGGCCCAAACATGTCCTCTCAATCCGACTATAACAACAACTCACCTCCTCTTTCCAAACCCCATAACCCGCGCTCCTCTTCCGCCGCCATCACCATCTCACCATCTACTCACCGTTCCTCCGACGGAAACTCAACCACTAGTCACCAATCGGAAACTGTTGCTTCCCCTTCCATGGACGACAATGACACACCACCTCCGCTTCAACTACCGCCACCACCACCACCTCCATCTAGAAACACGTCATTCCCGGTGAGAGAAGACTGCTGGTCGGAGGATGCAACGTCCACGCTAATCGAGGCTTGGGGAGATCGATTCGTCGAACTTAACCGCGGGAACCTCCGTCAAAAGCACTGGCAGGAAGTCGCTGGCGCCGTCAACGCCCGTCACGGTCACGTCAAAAAAAATCGCCGGACTGATGTTCAGTGTAAAAACCGAATCGATACTTTGAAGAAGAAGTATAAGGTTGAGAAGGCTAAAGTTTTGGAGTTAGGTTCTGAGAATTACGTCTCGCCATGGCCGTTTTTCGCATCGCTTGATTCACTCATCGGGACCACTTTCAAACCCTCGACACAAACACCGACACCACCGCCTCAGCGTAAACGGATTCCGGCTCCACCGTCACTCCCAGTACTACCTCCTCCGCCTTCATCGGTCCCCGTCGGTCGTCGGTCGAAGCGGCCGGCGCCGCCGGCGTACCAACCGTCGACTGACAGTTCGTTTTTCCGGCGTAATTTTTCTGTGATGGCGGCGGCCGCTGCTGCAATTGACGGTGCAGAGGACGACTCCGATACTTCTTCGTCTAGCGGTGGGAGGCGAAATCGCAAACGGAATCAGGGCCGGAACCGTAACAGTAACGGGAACGCGAACTTCACACGGAAGTTGTGTGTAGTGAAGGACGATGAGACGGGCGGCGATCCGTATCATCAACTGGCGGAGGCGATTGGAAGGTTTGCAGTGGTTTACGAGAGGGTTGAAGAAGCTAAACAAAGACAGATGGTTGAGTTAGAAAAACAGAGAATGCAATTTACGAAAGATTTAGAGCTCCAAAGGATAAAGTTATTAATTGAATCACAGGTGCAGCTTGAGAAATTGAAGCGTTCAAAGAGGAATTCAGAGCCCGGTGAGCGTTCTTCATATAGTCCTATTCACTCTTATGTTACAATCAAATGATGGAAAATTCATATTTTAGTAACTGTTCTCTTATAATTACTTTGTTTTGTTAATAGTTTAAAAAGTTATGCATTAAATTCGAAATTTACTTCAGCACATATGGATTGGATATCAAACTGAACTAATTTTAATCTGGTATGTGGGTAAAGAATTCATGGTCGAATGTTGTACTAGTACAAAAGTACAAATTAGGGTTTATATCTCTAGCTCATCAACTGTTGTCTCGTACTCTCGTTGACAAATTATTATGTACATGGATCCTACGAATAGTTACCAAAATCGCTGTCTTGTCTGGTATTAAAAAAAATCTAACTAAATCGCTGGTTTTGGAATGGGTCAAAGCGGAATTAGGTTAAAACGGGTGATTTTTAGTGTGGGTTGGAACCGGCTGGGCCCTCAAACACTCTGAGAATCTAATCTTTCAATACTTAATTATGATTACCGAAGCAATATAGTTACATTGAGGACCTAATCTTTGAATAATACAATTCATGAGGAGGTACATTAAAATTTAGGTCAATTTTTTGAGTTGACCGGCACAGGTCAAAATTGCCACCTCTGCTATATGACAAAAGGGTTGTAAGGACTATATGTACACAAACGAGAACTTAAATTTTTGCTGCTTTATCTACGATATAATCGTAATTTCATACGGCAAGGTTAGGTTCTTATCTTTCGTTTTTTTAATTGTGAATCTACAGATTTTTACAGGGGTGATGACTCTACTAGCATCAGTTGAGGGAGGCTTTTGGATCTGGATACACTTAAATAGATATTGCTTACTTTTATGTAACAAGATGGTTAATCACAGGTTTAGCGTGCGTGCATTGTTAAGTTGAGTAGAAGGTAAAGCTTATTTTAGAGTTTTTGTGAAGTTTATGTTTATGTTGGTCTGAAGGAACCTTATTAGAGGGTAAGATATTGTAAGCAATTTAGAAGTTAATTTCTATCACTCTTAACGTTTGAGATCAGTCATTTCCTCAGTATTTCTGACATTACAACATAACATATTAATGCTACATGCCATGTGTTCATGAACTAAAAATAATGGATACAAGCATAAATGCCATGAAGTTCATGTGCGATGCATCCGAATTACCTTATCTAGAGATCAAGGACCTACATTCTCATTTAGAATATGCTTTTCTCGAGGGTACATCACATTTAGTCGTCATCATTTCAAAGGAGTTGAAATCCGATAAGAAAGCATCAACATAAATCTTTTGGGTCAGCATTCTAAATTCATTTCAAAATATATATCAACTACATACATCCTATAAACAATGCACTACAAGCTAGAAATTTGGTCCGAACCGACATCAGCCTGAATCGACGGGGTGAACGCAAACGAGTGAGCCAATGTAGCAGCATCTTGAACACAATATACATTTCATGTCTTCATGTTGTGCATGATATGTACAACTTACATGAGGCAAAAAAACATATGGTCCTTGGTTAAATCAATCGCTTGAGAATTTGTGGCATCATTTGCAACAGTAGATCAAAATTCACAATCATAACAAACTTTAACACCATAAATGTAACCCATGACCCCTATTTTGGAATTTGATCAGAAGAACATAAAATCAAGACCAATGTTTTAAAATTCGTTCGGGTCGGCCTGGATGGTTTAAATCTTGTGTAAAATAGTCTAAATCTTGTAGAAATGGGTTGAACCGGTTTACTGTACTCATGTACGTCTCTTTATTTGCCCCAAACTTATATAAATATACCTTTCCAACCTGTCAAACCCCAAAAACAAAAATAATAATAAGATTCATCTTTTGTGAACTAAAAATGGATAACCGGTATGGATAACTAAAAATGGATAACAGGTAACTTATGTATTTTTGAAAAATGGGTCCGAGCCACACTGACCCAAAACACTTTTTTTTTCAAAATGTTTAAATTACGATTATAGAAAACCTATAATTTTTAATGATGTAATTTTCTAAATGTAATGAATTGTATGATATTTACACTTTGGGCGACTACTTTGGTCATATAATATTTACATTGTTATTATAGGTGTTATGTCAAAATGGGCCGGTAGACTCGTGACTCGTCCACACTTATTCGTTTAATTTTTCTCAGGATAATCTCCCATCGCACTAAATATTGGTACAATTAATCAGAGAAATATAAATAAACAAATCCTAATCAAGAAAGCATGCTACATAATGGCATGATGCACTTCTTGAAAGCTCTGCAAAATCCAAACTTGAAATTAGTATGATCTAAAACATCAAAATGCAGAATCTGATTTTTTTTTTGAAATGACATAATATTTATCATATGAAAATATAAGGTGGTCTGTAGCGATATAAAACTACCCACCTCTCCATGAATACACCTTTAGCTCTTTTACAATATATGTAGAACACCACAAACAATAAATGATTAAAACAAAATTATATAAATACTTGTGGTTGAAACACAATTAAAATTATCTATTTTAGTTTGGAAATTGTACTGTAACCAAACTTACGAGATGGCACAAAAATTTCCGAATCTTTTTGTAGGTCAACTTGACCAAACCCATCTCCTATAATTAGTAAATTATACCTAGTCGATTTCATTAATCAATAGAACAGGATTTGTTAATCGATGAAACTGAATTTTGGAGAAAAGGGAAGCGATCAGAAATCTTACAATGTGGATTAGGTGAAAAGAACTCTTAAAAGCACCCGTCTGACTGTTAATTGGAACATTTGAGATGAACCCTAGTTTCTTGAGATGAAAAGAAACCTTGAGATAATGAACATCACTGCCGCAAATACCCACAACTTTCATCACAAGTGAATTTTGGAAGTGAATACAATACGCATCACGATTTGGAAACTGCACAAGGAGTTTTAGAAAATATTATTTAGTTCCCTAAAAATACTACGTGAAAATATTAATTGGGCCAAAAATCACGGGAATTAAAAACTGCAATTACTGTATACAGCTGGCTGAAAGCGCTCTGATTAATGATGACGTGGAAAGAGTGATTGATTTCAAAAACATTTTCTTTTAAGCTTGATTATATTAAGCTTATACGGAGTATAAGCTTATAAGCCTGCTTTCCTAAACATGCCCTACATCCTCAAATAATCAGAATTTGTCAAGGAAGCACATATTAACATAATCTCCTAATTAACATTGATAATTAAATTTCGCTAAGTATTCAACATCAAATGATCACTTACAAATTACAGTCCTATTGTCTTCTTTCTACAATTCAACCTGTGAATTTTATTGGAAACTTATGCCAATCATCAGACTGGGATGCCTATGGTTTTATGAAGCGCCAAGGTAAAAACATTGCAGCAAATAACATAAGAGATGAAGTATTTATTATTTTGCAACCAAATTTAAGATAAAATTGAAGTGTACCATGGCTTGGCCAGGAGAGTATCCATCAGCCTTATCCATCGACTACGTCTTCATCGTCATCTTCTTCAGCTGTGAACGTCATCACTATTTGTCGAAGAACAAGAGGAAATGAATCGCTGGAGGTAATTTGTTGAACGAAGATGGTAATTGAAAGAAGATTTGGAATGGCTAAAAATGTTGTTAGAACGAATAAGACGATGGAAGAGGGATGAAAGGAATAATTGGGTGAAGAAGCCCTAAAATTGGAAGAGATTGTAGCCAGAGAGAAAGCCGCCATTATCATTCAACAAGGATTTACAACCACGTCTCCATCCCCCTTGTCTTCTATTGTATAAACCACCACACTGCTAATAATAATCCTTTGCAAATAACTAGAACTAGTAGTGTGTACCTGCAGGTGGATTTTTATAGGACGTTCAAAAGATATTAACGTCAGTAAATATTATTTTAGTTGTATAACATTCCAGGTATGGGTGGCAATAATGCAGGTTGGGTCATAAACGGGTTGATATCTTCAACCCAACATATTTATTAAACGGGTTAGGTCATAAACGGGTTGACCCAATAAATTATCAATTTATAAAAAAATAAAATAGAAAACACACATAAGTATAGACTAAAATACCAAATTAAGTTGATTAGTTATAAAAAGCAAAAATTAACAACTACTAAATATTAAAAATAATATAGTTTCTTTAATAAAATTTGTCTAAACTTTAATTACACGTTGTTAATTACTAGAAGGGTACCCGCGCAATGCGGCGGCGGGTACCCAATGACTATATTTTATGGTGGCGATGGGTGGAGGCGGTTAACAAAGTATTATAGGGTACATAAATAATTACAGCCAAGTAATAAACATCTACTCTAAAAACTTAGTTGATTAGAGTCTCATGCTAATAACACCAAGGTTGCAAGGTCAAGTTTGAGGCTGAAAATCAAGCCTTGCTGATTTGGGATGTATCTAAATGAATTATTATGTACAATAAAGATGAGTGATTGTTTCAACTTTTAATACTTTTAATGAAAATCCTAGGCTTGTAGCCTAGCGGTATTGACGTAAAGTATAAGATTTGCTCATGACCTATAAATTATGAGTTAAGTCTCGACAAACAGAACAGATAAGGTTTCAGTTCAAAAAACAAAAAAAGAAGGTAATAAATATGATTTCGTATTGAACCCAAATAAATATGATAACATCACACAAATTTTGCAACAAATATTTTTGTACATACATTTATAGGTTATGTTTGATTGTAATATTGATGGCCGTTGTAGATTTGCTCACTCCAAAAAACTCGAAAGGTTGTATTGATGTCTAAGTAAGTGTATAATAATAATAATGACAAAACATGTCAAGATTCATTCAATTTAACTTGTATCATCGTGGCTAGAATAAACAAACACAGGGATAAATTAGAGCCAAATATGCAAGTAACGATTCAACATAGGTTTGAATCAAGATGGGTAATTTTTGGTAGGGGCCAAATAACTATACGACTAAAAAAACTATATTATTACAAATATGAACACACGGTCATAAATTCATAATGAACACCTCACAATATCTAACTCCAGCATCTCCAAAAGGCAACTTGTTTGCATCAATTCAAAGGCAACTAAGAAGTCATAAGTCAGCCATAAGTCAATTACTTATATAACTAATAAACCTATCAAGTATACCTCCTCCAACAGTTGGAGCACATGGAGCTTTTTATTTAAAAACATAGCACTTTCAAGTATCTATAATTTAGGCCTGAGAGTGCATCAAGTGGTCCTTTGACTTCTTCGCTGCACCTTGCTGTCACATAGTTACCAATAGCCTTTAGATTTTAATAATAAAAATGAAAAATCAGCTTTTAAAGTTTAACAAACATGTATATAAATTAGTATTCTTTAAAAAATAATCAATCAGAAATTTGTATTTCAAGTTTTACACGTTTAACTACAAATGTTGATTGTGAAATTCAACATGATATAGAAGAAAAGAATGTGCACCTTCACCAAAGCCTAATTAGCTGAATCAAAATAAGCCCGTTCATGATCATGCCGTCAAATCGAATGTATAACCCCGACTCAGGTTATCAAATTTAGTAGTGTAGCTAAAGATAAATAATGAACACATTGCCATAAACTGTACAAAAATCGACCTATAAGGTCAAAAAGAACATAAAATGAAGCAACAATTTACATACCATTGATTCTGATCCCGGTCTTCCTACTGCTACCATATTCTGTGATAAACAAAAAAAGGTACAATTTATAAGACATAAAGTGAAAAACATCTCATTTGAGCATTTCATCAAACACATGGTTTAGGAAGCACACAAAATATGTTAGACCACCAGAAAAATATATTTTAGTCACAAGCTCAATTTTTTTACATCACTGCCTCTTTCAATAGGTATTTACGACCAAAAGAAAGCAAAGATCTAATTAGAAAATGAAGAAATTTCAACCATGGAGCTTTTTTGGATAATATTGATCATCTCCTTGACGTATAAAGATGGTTCCTTTATGGAAGTTATTAGCGACATAATTCCTCTACTTTTACTGTCCAAAGAGAATTTGTTTACAATTCCTTCACCTACTCTTAAATCTTCATTAACATACTTCACTTTACTTCTCCAGCGGCCATCATAAAAAGCTTTCAAACATTTTCCCCCAAATGGAACCCTAACTTTAATACAAAATTAAAAAGTAAAATTACTCACTTCTGATGTGTCACTCTTTTAGGTGAACATCCTAAATCACGAACCAAATCAAAACCCTAATGATCAAATTATGTGAAATAAACACGAAATTCGTTACATAACATTAATTCATTACACATATAATATACGTTTGTTGGGATAATCTGTAAAACTATAGAAGTTACCTTAGGTTTAATTCGAAGCACCTGAAAGTTGTGGTATGAAGCGACTGGTTTGTAAAGATAATCTGCCGAGGAGGTGAATTGAATCGACGGGCAGAACATAGACACAGTAAGTCTTCTTCTTTTGTTTAACATTAAAAAAGGAATCGAGTTTATCTCCAACATTACGATGTCTGAAATTCGATGGATGAAGTATGCTTGAAGGAATTGAGGGTTGAAGGAATTAGAAGGTGAATTGGAGTGGGAAGAATGGAGGCTTGAAGGAATCAAGAAGGTGAATTGCTGTGGGAAGGAATCGAAGGGGTTTGAAGGAATCAAGAAGCCGAATTGCAGTGGGAAGGAATCGAAGGGGTTTGAAGGAATCAAGAAGCCGAATTGCAGTGGGAAGGAATCGAAGGGGTTTGAAGGAATCAAGAAGCCGAATTGCAGTGGGAAGGAATCGAGAGGAGAAACTGAATCGACATGGGAGAGGGAGAATGTAGGTGAGAGCAGTAATCAAGGCTTAAAGCCCACTCAATATTAAAATTAAATGATGGGTCACATCTTTATCCATTTAATACACTTTATTTAGAATTATTCTACCAACTGGACGCCAGTCGAGATGGTTTGGGTGTTGTTATTTATCCTGTAGGTTGCGGGTTCGAACCCCCCCTTGTTCGTAAACGTTTTAGTAAAATATTATAAAATCTGAAAATAGAAAGAAATTGGCTGAATTTTCAAAATGGTATTTTGGGAAAGGTTCTAAATGCTTTATAAGTAGTAGAGATTATTAATATTATTATTATTATATATCAAATATTAATATAATTTATTTTTTAGTATAAAATAAAAAGTGCAGGAAAAGTGAGAAAATAATGGTCAAACAAAAGTAGGAAAAGTGAAAGTTAAAAAGGTAATTCCACATCTATATACTTCCTCCGTTTACACTTTTCATTTTGGGGTGTTTTAAAATAAGTGATACACTTTGAAAACTTGTCATATTTGGTAAGGGAATTAGTTTTCATACCACAGTTTTTGATACTCCTACCACAATGTATAACTATTCCTGCAAACTGTACAAGCATATAATGCACATATTGTGGTATAATGCTTAAAAGATGTGGTAGGAAAATCACCCCCTATTTAGTAAAAGGTAGTGGGGACCACACCAACTAACTATCCTCTTTAATAAAGTGAAAAGACATATTTACCCTTATTTTTACTTTTAAACACCATTAAATTCACTTTAATCAATATATATGGACCCATCATCCACTAACTATTAAATTTAATCTAATTAACCATCATTATTATATTTCGCCTCAAAACCCGTGAACTCTAATTTGTATCACTTATTTTGGAATGGAGGAAGTAGAATTGTGGACAGATATATCTCTTTCTTGCCCTATCTTAGCTCTCTCTCTATCTCTTATTGAGTGTAGTAAAAAATAAATAATGCATTTTAAGCTTATGCTCATTTTTTAAATTAAGGTATCTCCCTCTTTTATCTGTTTTCCTATATCATCAATTTTATTATATCAACATTATATCATCCTTTTCATTAATTACTACTGATAGGTTTGTAATGTGTGACACATGAGTATCGTTATCATAGAATACTGAATGTATATATAAATCTTTTTAAATTAATCATGTTGAAAAGTTAAACCCTAACCCGACCTATTAATTAAACGAGTTAGTAATATTATTTTTAGAAATGACTACGAGAATACCGGTTAAACCTCTTAAATCAAAGTTAAAAACTTGATTTTGTGTTTATCTATTATATATTTTTTTGCAATATCAATAAAGCTCTATATGCACTAGGAGGCACGAAGGTGACAATGTCTCCTTATATTGGTTATTAATACTTTAAAAAGTTAAAAAATGAATTTCAATGAATTAACATTTCGTTGTACTTAAGAGCCACTTTTTGTAGTCCAAAAACCCAAAACTTATATCTCCACCACTATCCCACCTTTTTTTGTGATGGAAATGATTTCCCTGGATTTAGAAACACAATCTCTTAATTTTTTTTATTGGATATGATGTATACGAATTATATTTATTAATTTCAATATCCAAATATCCAGATTATATTTATTAATTTTAATATCCATACATCCCATATATGACTTTATCTTGTATATATTATAATGAATATCCAATCATTATTTAATGTCTACTTATATGTCTACCCACTTGATGATTAAAAGTGTTAAAATCAACAGATAATATGAGGAAAGATAATTAGTGAATTACACATGTCAAGTTTAGAGATTGATAAGCACATAAATAGACACAAATGATAGACACAAATATCATTTCTCTTATTTTAAACCTAACCTTTGGATTAAATTGAAACACATATCATATATATGACTTTTGCTTGTATTCATTATGAGGAAGTAATTTTTACATCATATATTTCAATTTATATACTATAACACTTATATCGTTGTATAATCTATAATAATACTTTTATAGTAGAATATATGAAACATATAGTCTAGAAATTAATTCCCTTAATATAATGAATACCCATTTATTAATTTTTATTGGATATGATGAATATGGATTATATTTACTAGGCCTGAGCAAGGGTGAGTGTGATGTAGAAACCGAATCGAAACTGATAGAATCGAAACTGTAAACGAATAATTTTAAAACCAAAATAGAATTGATTACATGTTTCTGTTTTGGTTCGGTTCGGTTCGGTTCAGTTTAGTTTTCTTTAGCCCAAATGTTCACCCCTGACCGAGGACCGAACTGAATTGAAACAAAAAATGATGAATTTTTAAAATCGAAACTGAACTGATTACATATTTTGGTTTCGGTTCGGTTTGATTTCAGTTGGTTTCCATTTCGGTTAGATAATTCCAATATAAAATTACTCTTTATTCATCCACAAGCCCTAACATTGTGTTCCCGATATATTTAGAGAAAGAAAAGAAAAGAAAAGAAGATAAAGAGAAGAGAAAGGAAGATATATTAAGAAAAAAATGTGTTTCTTTGTTGTGTTCCTGACTTGGACAGAAAAGAAAAGAAAATAATGTTTTTTTGTGTTCCCGAGTCGGAGAGAAAGGAAAAAAATTAACAATTTTATAATGTTATCCTTAAAATGTAAATTAATTAGGAAATATTTAGGATAATTTAGTAAGTTTAATTTTTTTCATTAATTGTAATTTATCTTCTCTTCAAATCTTCCCATTTTTGGGAGGAAAGTTAAGAGAGAAATAATGAATTATAATTACTTTTATCTTCTTTTAACAAAAACTCTGAAACATAATATAAATTAAGGGTTTTGATAATGACAAATAAGATACGTATTAAAAACTTATACATCTCACTATAACAAATTAACAAACTCCAACACCCTGAGAAAAACCAAGGTTCTAAAACACGCGTCATGGTGGCGCCAAGGTGTGAGGCGCGACGTCGACGTTACGAAACAGACCGTGACGGCTAGGCTAGGCGTGTCGTTAGATAAGGCGCGATAAGGCGCGCCTTATGACGAGTTTTTTGTAAGGCGGCTGAGAAAGTTGAATTTTTTTTTTAAAAAAAATATGACATATATAATTAAAAATTTGGATGTAACATTTTTTTGTGAACTTTATATATGAATTATTCTATAAATCAATAGATCTATAAATTTTTTTAATTTTGGTATACGTATATATATAAATTATATAAAAATTTGCCACATTAAGTCACGCCTTGAAAAACGTCATGGCCCGCCATGACTCAACATGACTTGAGACTTGATGGTGCCGTCACGCCACGCCTTACGCTTTCTGGAATTTAAAAACTCATAAATTAAATTTATTTCTAAATCCAAACTCTTCTCTCCAAATTATAAGTCTGGAACACAGCCTGCCTAATGTATTTCCCCATTATTAAACAGCTCATAAAACGGACACACAGAAATGTTGAAATCCTTAACTTGTGCCTGAAGGTCTAGCCTTGAAGTGCCTGGTAGATTACAGTCCCAAGAGGTAAGTCTGCGTTTTCGATTTGGACTGATTCGTCTCAGTCCACTGTTAGCTGTTTATGTTGATCGATTTTATGATATGTGATAAATTAGCTTGTTTTTGGAATCAATAAGCTGGTTGTTTAGCTTATGCGATCTGATTGTGATGTAATTGTAACTAAAACGATGATGGATTTCTCTTGTAGGTGTTTCCTGGAATTGACTATTTTGTTAGGGTTTTAACGAGTTGATTAGAGGGGAGGTAATAAGGAAAGATGCAGTCGAGGTCGTATACGAATCTATTGGAGTTAGGTTCAGGGAATTTCCCTGTAATGGGGCGAGAGAGGGAGAAGAGAAAGATGATGCCACGTGTAATGACTGTTCCTGGAAGTATTACAGAGCTTGATGATGATCAAGGTAGCAGTGTTGCATCTGACAGTCCTTCTTCACTTGCAATGGATAGAATGATTGTTGTGGCGAATCAATTGCCATTGAAAGCTAAAAGAAGACCTGATAACAAAGGGTGGAGTTTTACTTGGGATGATGAGTCATTGCTTTTGCAACTCAAAGATGGGTTTCCTGATGATATGGAGGTTTTATATGTTGGCTCATTGAATGTTGATGTTGATCCTATTGAACAAGATGATGTTGCTCAAGTTTTACTGGATAGATTCGGTTGTGTCCCGACTTTCCTCCCACCGAATTTGATGGAAAAGTTTTACGATGGTTTTTGTAAAAATCAGCTGTGGCCCCTTTTTCATTACATGTTGCCATTTTCTGCTGACCATGGAGGGAGATTTGACCGGTCAAATTGGGAAGCTTATGTTGCAGCAAATAAGTTGTTTTCTCAAAAAGTTATCGAAGTGATTAATCCAGAAGACGATTTCGTCTGGATTCATGATTATCATTTGATGATCTTACCTACTTTTTTAAGAAGACGATTTAATCGTCTGAGAATGGGATTTTTTCTCCACTGTCCATTCCCGTCTTCTGAGATATACAAAACACTTCCTGTCAGAGAAGAAATCTTAAAAGCTTTACTGAATTCTGACCTGATTGGTTTCCACACATTTGACTATGCCCGCCATTTTCTTTCTTGTTGCAGCCGGATGTTTGGTTTGGAGTACCAATCAAAGAGAGGGTATATCGGGTTGGATTATTATGGAAGAACAGTTGGAATCAAGATAATGCCTGTTGGAATCCACATGGGTCAGATTGAGTCGGTTATGAAACTTGCTGACATGGAATGGAGAGTTGGAGAGCTCAACCAGCAGTTTGCAGGGAAAACTGTTTTTCTTGGAGTTGATGACATGGATGTTTTCAAAGGCATAAATTTAAAGCTTTTAGCAATGGAACAAATGCTCAAAGTGCATCCATCATGGCAAGGCAGGGCAGTTCTTGTGCAAATTGCAAATCCCACCAGGGGTAAAAGCGGAATTGATCTGGACGAAATACAGATCGAAATACAAGAAAGCTGCAAACGGATAAACGATCAATTTGGTAAGCCCGGGTATCAGCCCATAGTTTACATAGACACACCTGTGGGTATCAATGAACGGGTTGCTTATTACAGTATAGCCGAGTGTGTTGTTGTGACAGCTGTACGAGACGGGTTGAATCTAACTCCATATGAATACATTGTCTGTCGGGAGGGAATTTCCGAGTCAAACGGGCCAAAAAAGAGCATGCTGGTTGTGTCAGAGTTTATCGGGTGTTCTCCTTCTTTAAGTGGTGCAATTCGGGTCAACCCGTGGAGCGTTGAAGCAACTGCTGAGGCTATGAACGAGGCTATATCTATGAGTGATGCTGAAAAGCAATTTAGGCATGAGAAGCATTACCATTATATTAGTACACATAATGTGGGATATTGGTCTAGAAGCTTCTTGCAAGACATGGAGAGAACGTGTGCAGATCATTTCAGGAAAAGATGTTGGGGAATTGGGTTAGGGTTTGGGTTTAGGGTTGTGTCTTTAGACCCTAATTTCAGGAAGCTTTTGGTTGATGATATTGTGTCGGCTTACATTAAGGCTAAAAACAGGGCAATATTGTTGGATTATGACGGGACAGTAATGCCACAAAATTCGATTATAAAGTCGCCAAGTAGAGAAGTTATCTCGATTCTTAATCGGCTTTCTGGAGATGAAAATAATAAAGTATTTATTGTTAGTGGAAGAGGTAGAGAAAGCTTAAGCAGAGCCTTTTCTCCTTGCAAGAAGCTTGGAATTGCAGCCGAACATGGCTACTTCATGAGGTATGTAAAAAAAAGAACTTTTTGTCTAGAATTATTAAATTAATAAAAAAAAGTAATTGCCAGGTGGCGTGGAGATGTTGAATGGGAAACATGTGGTCAAAGTAGTGATTTTGGATGGATGCAAATGGCAGAGCCCGTGATGAAACTGTATACAGAGTCAACTGATGGGTCTTCAATTGAAAGCAAGGAAAGTGCTTTGGTTTGGCAGTATCGGGATGCAGACCCGGGATTTGGTTTTGCTCAGGCTAAGGAGATGTTGGATCATCTCGAGAGTGTTTTGGCAAACGAGCCTGTTGCTGTCAAGAGTGGTCAATATATAGTTGAAGTCAAACCTCAGGTACACACACACACACACACAATGTTTTGTTTATTTATGCAATAATTGTTATGTTTCCAGGAAGCCAGTAAAGGTCTGGTAGCAGACAAGATCTTGACATCAATGGCTGAAACAGGAAAGCAGGCTGATTTTGTTCTTTGTGTTGGTGATGATAGATCTGATGAAGATATGTTTGAAATTATTGTCAGTGCAGTCTCGAGGAATGTGCTTTCTGTGAATACAAATGTGTTTGCTTGCACAGTTGGACAGAAGCCCAGCAAAGCCAAATATTATCTTGATGACACAAGTGAAGTTATTTTAATGCTTCAGAATCTTGCTGAAGCTACCGATTCTCCTGTCACATCTGATGATGAAAATCAATGATTTCTTCTTTTGTAAAGATGAAAATATTAGTCTAGATTGATTTGGGTGGCTGACTTATGGTTTTTGCAGCATGAACCAAGTCAACATCTTGTTCAATTGCTTTTGTTGTTTCGATGTAATCTGTAAATTCATTTGTTTTGTAGATTGTTGTACCCTTTATAAATATTTTGATTTTCTATAATCCAATTGTATTCTACCATATTATTTTAATTCTGTGTCATGTGTTATTTGTACTAGGAAGTTATAGGCAATCACACAAACAAATATGGATGTTGTGTCATTCAGTATTTGTACTCGCAAAAACCCTTATAACAGAAACTCGCCACAACATGCGGATACAATTCTCTTATATTCTATAGACAAATAAAAGATGCCTTGATTACAAAACCTTCATTAACTTGATGACCTGACATAAGCATGCAAACTACTTTGTTATACAACAAAGTTGGCATCCAGAAAGCCATAACAAATATTCGGTTAAATTACTCCTGATTTTCGTGTTTGCATACCATGGATCACAACACCTATCTGTGAAATAATCAAAACTCAAATTGCCAATATAGAATCTACTGACAAATGCTGATTTTGCACTATCCCGACAACAAAGCTGAGAGTATTTCTCCCATGGTCTTATCAGATGATTCACCTTCATTTTCCACTTGGATACCCGACTCCAGTACAGCAGCATCCAGCACTAGTTTCCTTTTTGCAATCTCATACACATTCTCATCCACAGTATCCTTTGTTACCAGCCTTCAATTCATGACATAAATTATGATATTATTATAAAAATAGGTAAATATATTGACTTGGGGTTATACCTATAAATAGTAACAGGTTTAGTTTGACCAATGCGATGACAACGGTCTTCGGCTTGACGGTCAATCTGAGGGTTGAAATCCATGTCATGTATGATCACAGTATCAGCTCCTGTCAAATTTAATCCCTGCCCTCCAGCCCTTGTTGACAGCAAGCATGCATTGATAGATGTATCGTTATTAAACGTGTCTACAATTGTTTGCCTTTCTGTTACCTGAGTACTGGATAAGCAATAAAAATGGTAAATAAAGGACTCAGAGTGGAACTTTCAAAAGAAAGGACCAAAGTTGCAATATGTGGTAAGTTAAAGGACCATTTATGGAATTAACTGTTACAAAAGTAATAATCAAAGATGTACCTGCCATCAAGACGTCTGTAAGTAAGCCCGATTACATCTAGAGCCCACTCTAAGATGTCAAGCATTGAAGTCCACTGGCTAAAGATAAGAACCCGATGCCCAACATGCACAAGTGTAGGCAAAAGTTCACCCAGAGCCTGCAACACCAACACTTCAGTTTCATTCCGAGACTTAATTTGAATAAATATATTATACCCGACACTTTGCAGAAATCATAACATCGTCCTCTGAAAGACTTTCTGAATTACTATCACCATAATACAATAAAAGCTGTGACACGAAACAATGACAGAAATTAGTGCCACCCGATATGTATTTGTTTCATTTATTCCAATTCCAATCACATGGACAGTTATAAAATTATGAAAATTTACCTAACATTAACATATTCAAATAATAAAAATAAAAATTTAATGAATGAATGAATTACCCTGTGGATGGAGAAGTCGCTGTAACTCTTAAGCTCCTCAATTACTCTGTCCAATGTACATTCTACACCAAATACACCTTTCGGATGCAACATTTTAGCATATCGTACAACATCCTTATCTGTGTAAATACGCCTCACCAGTAAAGGATGATTTGCAATCTGTAATTTTAGTTTTTTTTTTTAAAAAGAAAAACAATCTCAGCATATTTCTTTCAAACGCACAATCATGTCCCTCCACCTTAACATTTACAATTTTTATTACTTTATGGTATAATATAAGTTGGGATCAGGGTAAGTCATGTGGTGTTCATCTTTTTTTATATGAAGATATTAATAAAACTAAATTAAAAAAAAAAAAAACCTTTCGGAACTGAACAAAATAGTTTGAAATCTGACGGCGAGGAAGATGAACAGTTTTAGCTTGTCCAGGTTTGACCATACGAGCATGTGCAGCTGCACGATATTCCTCAATGGCTTCTTGATAAGCTTTTACTTGCTCTTTTTCCATGTGAACATATTCAACCTAAAAAAACATAAAAACATCTCTAACCACAATAGATGCAACTGAAAACAAAGAGAGCTTATTAACTAACTAACATAACATACCCTTTGAACCTTTGGAACTAACTGCTGCATTACGTCTGATTTTAAACGTCTTAGAATAAACGGTCCCAAGATTGACTTCATGCAAGCAATCAACTCTGTGTCTTCAGCATTTAACAGCTTTTTCAAGTCAACATCTTCAGTTTCAAACAAATCAGGCATCATAAACTCCAACATTGACCATAACTCCTGCAATCATCAAACACATATTCAGAGACTAAACTAGCAGTTTCAAATCAACATTCAACAGTGATATGTATACACACACACACACACACACACACACACACACACACACACACACACACACATACATGTAGATCATTCTGCAAAGGAGTCCCTGTAAGCATTAACCGCTGGTTGGCATTTCTTGCAACAGACATCAAGTTTTTCCATCTATAACTGTTTTTATCCTTTAAAGCATGAGCTTCATCCATCAAAACACAACTCCATTTCCAACGTTTCAGGACTTTTCGGTCATCTTTCTGTTGTGCACTGTAAACACAAACTTAGAGGTTTGTAAATAAACGCCCTTAACAAATTCTTTTTTTATATATATCCTTTTTGACCAACTTATAGAAAAACTTCCAATTTTTCATCCCATTTCAGTCCAAACTTGAATATTAAAGATAAAACATAAGAAAAATAAATGAGTTGCTAACCTATGTCGCTCAAACAGTGAGTAACAAACAAGAATAACATTAAATGGTGGTGGCATTCTACTCTTTGACAAAGAATTCAACTGTTTAGAATGAGCAGATCTTGCAGCTCCATGATATTGAAGAACTGTAAATGATGGACACCATTTCTTCAATTCTCGTTCCCAATTTTCCAAAACAGATGCAGGACAAACAATCAAATGAGGTCCCGGATCATTTTCAAAGTGATTCAGCAGAGTCAGGTATGTAATTGCCTAATTAGTTAGAGATAAACAAGACAATTAATATAATACATCATCATAAATTACTTGATTTCTGCTAAACTAAACCAAACCAAAAACATTTACATACCTGAATAGTCTTACCAAGACCCATCTCATCTGCCAATATTGCTGCACAACAGAAAAGTGATGCATGAAAAAACAATGGTTAATAGCTTGGAAATTTAATAATAGGCACACAGAACAAGTATGAATAGTTTAAAAAAACAAACCTCCTGCAACTTTCTTCCTATATAAAAGCATGAGAAAATTGACACCAACAAGCTGGTATGGTTTTAGAAGAGGTTGAAAGCCCGAATTCCCAGTTCCACATGCTTCACAGATATCATCCTATAAGATGAGATTTAACATCATATACACAATTCATGTTATTTTTCGTAATCATAAATCATCATATGATTGAAATTAAACTCACATGAGTTACAATTTTAACAGAGGAAGCTTCGTCAACTTGAGCATAACGATCACAAGCATCAACCGCTGAGGAACCATATAGCTCACTCCGTAGTTCAGCTGATATTTTGGCACACTTGTGCAACGCTTTTCCAACAACATCGTCATCACTCTCCTCTTCCGCACCAAAACCTAGATCTTCAATGGCATCATCATCGTCTTCGTCTTCGTTGTCGTCATCTTCATCATTGTCTTCATCCTCAATTACAAACCTCCGTCCACGGCTAGCCAGCGCCGTGGCCGTGGCATCTCCAAAGTCATCGTCCTCCAAATTCTCAGGTGCATGCTCATTGATGATTTCAACACAGTCGGAGGAGTAGTCAAAGGAAGGTTTGGAAGTCGACGGTGTTCCAGCTCCACCGGCACCGCCTCTGAAAGCGAAAGATTCGATTGGTGGAGGTGGAGTTTTGGAAGGGGGTTTGGTGTTGAGTATTCGGGAGGAATCAAAATCGTGGTTTGACCATTCGTCGTCTGAAATTTCGACTGACTCGAACCCTCGTTTCATTGGAAGGACAAGATGAAAGACGAAGAGAAGGGTAGGGGATTGCTTGCTGTTTGTTGAGAGTACGGAAATGGCGTTGGATTCGTCTCCGACTCTTTCGTTTCCAAAACACTCACTCCAATTCCAAAGCGCCCACCCTTATTATTACCCAAATTTCAAAACCAATAATTCAATTTTTCCCAAAAGGAAAAGGTATCTCGTGTAAGCGAGCCGTTCTTTTCATAAGCTACTCGACCCGATCTAGTGATTCACAAAACTATTTTGCTTACTTTTATGATGAAATTAGAATTTAGGAAAAAATTGAAATATGTTAAGAATTGAATTCTAATTTCATGCTCTATTTGGTTGGAAATTGAAATATAATTCAAAAGTAATGATATATAGTTCTACCATTTGATCATACTCATTAGATGAAGATATGTGTTAAAATCAATAGATAATATTAGGAGAGAGAATTAATAGAGTACACATGTCATCATATCAAGTGGGTAAGCATATGAGTAAGACCAAATAGTATGACTAAATATTATTTCTCATAATTCAATATTCTATTTGATTATCAGGAAATGGAATTAGAATATTATATCCTTCAATTTACTTTAAATATTAAATAATATGATGAATCAAATAATTTTTATAGTGTAGAAATCATCAAGAAAATATATATAATTACCAAAAGTTCCCAAGAGTGAACTAAGATTGTTCCTTAAATGAGTATAATTAGCAATTTTTGATACGAGAAAATTATATGGATGGTTCCTAATTCTAGAATTTATTATCTTTTTGGTTCTTAAAACTAGTATTTTGTATATCTTTAACATAATTTTAATATTCAACTTAAAATTAATTATCCTCTTAAACCATGTACCATTTTAAAGTCACATAGCATCTGTCTTACGAGGGATTTATGGCCATGTGAGCAAAGGCGGATCCCAAAATTCCGAATCAGATGGGACCAAAAACTTACAAAACAGAAATAACATTTAAAATAATATATTCCTATTACTATAAGAACCATAACATTTTGTCCATACAATTGGTGTAGGACACCGTTAGTTCTATAAAGTCTTCATAAACTGGTGAACATCATTTTCAATTAGGAGACAATTCATACACCACATATTTTATTTTATCTACCATAACTACTGTTTAATTATGGTTGTACGGTTTATTATAAAACTTGTATATGTGGTATGAGAATTACCTCCCTTTTTTATTGACACATTAACAATAGAAGTTAAGAGACTTTTGCATATCTGTTGTTCCCATTTTTTCAATATATTGAGTATGATCCTGTTTTGGTGTAGACAAGCAGAGGTGGTTGATAATGAACAATCAACTCCCTTTCAAATCTGTCCCATTATCTCCAAAACAGAACCCCGACAACAATTTTGTAAAAGCGTTGGTTCTATCCAAAATATAACTAATTTGGACCAAAGATACACAAAAAAAAGTACACATTTCAACAAATAGACCAAGGACCAAAACAGAACCCCAAAACCAAAAAACAGCTAAGATGATTTTAAGCCCTTACTATTCTCATGAGTTTGCAGTTGCACAACAGTATTATTTAACCAGAGGGTTTTTCTTTTTCTTTTTGGAGGGAAGGAGGGGGACAATTTTCTGTACAAATCAAATGTCTAAACAAAATTGCCACCCCCCTATTTTCCCACAAAAGCACCAACTCAAAATCACCTTGTTTGTAATGCTTGGGGGAGAATCTATGGCCTACCAACTACCAAATGTACCAAAACCGGGCACGGTGTTTGAAAAACAAAAAAAGTCTAAACCAAAAATTGCACCTGACTGTAATAGAACCTCTATCAACAAACAAAAACAGAAGAAGACGAATATCATGAATTCAATCAACTTGTAGATGACGGTGGACTGGTTGACTTGATATCATCAGCAGCAGCATGATCACGGGCTGTACAATAAGAAGCTTTGATTGCTTCAGCTGTCATCAAAGCAGACACCGCCTTATGAATTGCCAGGTCAGCACTCAACATGAGTTTCTGAGCTCTCTCCCTCTTTAGCTTAGCCATATTACGAGCATGCTTTGCAGCACTGGAAGCATCCCTGAGTCTAAACTCATCAAGATCGGGCCCGCCCAACAGTATCTGATGACCTGGATGATTATAGTTCTGATGATGCCTAAACGAATGAGGACTCTGCCACTCGGGATTCACCTTTTTCCCATTATTGTTCCTTTTCCCTGCCTTCCTTACAGAGGAAGCTGGACCCATTTTTGGTGATATAACTGTCCTCTTGGAGGAGTTGTTTCTCTGCATCCGGTTCCAGTCATCACCACCGTCCAATGAAAAATGGGGGGGCCCACCTGCATCTCTTGGTGAGTACATCTTACCTAACAGTGGAGAAACAGATTCCCCCCTTTCATCTCCAAATCCATACCCATACGCATTGTTATTGTTGTTGTTTACTCTTCTTCCTATTAATCAATTACCAAATAATTAAGACTTGCGTAACAAGTAACCTTTCAACAAAGGGGAAAATATGAAATTACCAGAAGAATGATGAGGATCGTGATCAGGTAGAAAGGCATGGCTGTGGCCTGAAAGTGAGATTTTCTTATGTGGCCTGTGTTTGGAACCTTTGTTGAGCAATTCCAGACCTCTGGGTTTCAAACAGAAAGCAAACATTGGGGGTTTGTCTCCTGCAGATTGGGAGTGGGACCCGCTCCCTGTTGTGAATTTAGGCTTCAACTCATCCCATTCTCTGCATGTCTGCTGGTACCTTTCCCACAATGGCGGCTGTCATGTCACAGAAAATTCTCATTAAATAACACAAATTGAAGAAATCATTGCTTTCTTTACTTCAACATGTAAACGAACCTTAGCCAACATCTCATCATTAAACACATTATGAAGTGTATTTGTTCAGAAGAGTCCTAATTAGGATTTAGAGTACTAAATACTAAGTTCAGGGCTAATTAGACAAAACTATATTAGGTAAATAGGTTTGTCGGCCAGCAGAAGATAAATTTAAATTTATTAAATTCAAATTTATTACTTCGTTGTGTTAATTTTCGCTATTAGTTTCTTACTTTAATAGTTAATTTTCTATTTAGTGATCCGCTGGATAACGAACAATTACTCGTACAGTCGTATGGTATTATTTGATTACTTTATTTAGCGTATGCGTATCGATGAGGTAGTTCATTTATTCAAATACTTCACTTATTAATGTGCTTTATGCTAATAGCTTATAGTACTTTATTAATATACAAGATTCAAGCCCGCGTGCCACACGGAGACTACAATAATTTTTAATTTTGTTTTTATTTTTTTATTTTTTATAAGTAAAAGATTGCAATGTTCTTGTAAAGGTTTGAGTAAAGGTTTGTACTTTGTACCTAAATCCTAATAACATGTTTTCTCTTCTCTCTTGGTAACTGGAAGATGATGATTAGCCATCAGCGGTGATGTCAGGAATCTCAATATTAAAGTGGAGAAAACTAAATTTTCAAGAGGTTCCAATAAAATGGCAGAAAATAATTGGATCGGGAATGTTAAAACATTTTCAATTGAATTTGAAAAAATTTGAATATATGCAAAAAATAAGGAATCGATTTCTAAGAGGTTTTTTCAAACGATAGCCTAAATTGATGCAAAAGATGAATGTTTAAACATTAGGAGGGTGCATTTGTAAATGATGGCATCATCAACTGAAATTTAGAACAAAATTCGATAAAATTAAAGGTTCCGGATGCTTAATGGAGCAAATGATGATATCATACACTTAGTCTTTCATTAGGTAGTAAGATTTTCTATTTTGTATTAATCTTACTTCAACACTTGCTATATATATTTATTAACTATTTACTTTATTTGCTAATTATAATTAGGTTGTTACTTTATTTGCTATCTACACATGATGTACAAATTATTGATGCCATATTGACCTATTGTAGTGATGTTTAGCATTTAATACGACGTCAAAGTGTCGAAAACTTGAAATTTGATATTCCGTCGGTATTATATATGTTCTATTATAAAATATACGTGTAAATAAAATTAGGGGCAAATATGGTTCAGCTATGGCCCAAAACTAAACACATGATCAAAACTTTCGCTTAATAATAATCAAAAACAGTTCGGTTTTGGTTAAATTTGGTTTCGTTATTCAGTATAATATTCAATTATTAACAACGGCGAAATAATACCATTTCTTCATTTTTTTGTCCATATTTTTCAACTTGGGCCCAAACATTTGAAGAATTGTTTTAGGTGTGTAAAATAGTCAAGCTTAATGAAATATCAGATTAAGCAACAAAGATTCGAAAAACAAGTGGGAAATCTATCAACAGATGTGATACTTGGGGTCAAATCATTACTTTCAATTTTTATGTTTATCTTATTATAATAATAGGTATAAATTATTAAATCTAATTGTTTTAGCCCTATTTAAGAAGGCTTTGCAGTTGTATTTCCATTCAATCAACTGTCAATTAACTTAAAAAACAATTACTATTTTCTCTATTGCAGTGTTGTAAAAATGGGTCTAGGCAGCCACCTAGGCGGCTATCGGCGGTCCACCGAGTGATATATTTCATAATCGGAGCAATTTATCGGTCAAGGTCAAAATCGGTCAAAACAATTGGTCAAGGTCCATGAAAGTCAAACTTACTTAAAAAAATCAATTTTAGGGTTTCAAATATCAGCCGCACGCATCCTTCTTCATACGAACTGCTCAGTCTCTCTTTCACCATAATTACCTAAATCGATTGTTTTTGTATGCTCACTGTTTTTACTTCTAAAGTTCTAATGGTTGTATATTTGTATGATTTATCGAATTCTATGCTTACTAACTTACTGTTGAATATACAGTAATCGGTATATTTGAAACATTGTTAATTTTTTCATGGTTATTGACTAACTTAGTAATTTTGTAAAAATATTGCTAGTATTTATTTTCTTAAAAATACTTGTATTTTATGGTACCCGCCTAGTTACCGCTGACCGACTTTTACAACCTTGCTCTATTGTGAGATCAAATTCATATCCCAGCATTTAGCCAGAATTAAACACTCATCAAGATGAACTAAGGCAGAACAGGGGCAGAATTGGAATACAGAACAATTGTAGCTAAACCAAAAGAGATGATTGTCAGTACAATCTGGAAACCCTAAATCTCGTCTTTCATTTGTTTCTGAAACAACCAACTTCTATATATACTTAAAAGGATGAAGATAAAGGACAAAATTATTAAACAAAAACTCACAAGCTAGTGACATACAAACTATTTATAAAACTTGCAAATTTTGTAAAACAAATAATGATAATAGAGTTAATACTTAATAGTAAAGCAAGAAAGCAAAGAAACATCACCTGAAGATGTCTGATTAATGGCATGCCCTTTCTTTGCCTCTTTTCCCGCCAATACTCATAGATGGATTTGGCCACTTGCACAGGACTTACTCTTGCAATCAGTTCTTCAATTTCTCCAGAAGTGAACTGATCACACTTCTGAGCATATGAAACTTTCTCCAACATATCCATTACTTTCTCAAAAACCTCATGAGTAATCACACCATCTTCTTCTTTTTCTTCTTCTTTACTCCCCTGCTTTGCAACCCACTTTTCATCATCACTGTCCATGTCATACATGACACGTGACCCATCCATCGCCATCTCAACATCATTTCTGACCTGGCGAAAGTACCAGGGCCCACGTACAAATGGCACCACTTCGTGGTCCCCACCAACCAAATCCTCAATCAGACGAACACCTGGAATTGGAATGTTTTTAATTGAAGCTGCTCGTATGTTTCTGTTATGGCACTCTTCATGCATTTCCTTGAAGAGAAACCACTGGCTTCTGTCTGGGAACTCAAGTGCCCAATCCTTCCCGCCTTTCCACATCATCGCGTGCGTGTACCGGTTTGTTGACCCGGGTTGTAGATCCTGATGCACTTTATATCCATACTTCAATTCCCCTTTACGTTTGACAGCAAGTTTCCACTCATTCTGATCAGCAACTTCCAAGAAAATCCTGGCCCCACGTTCTCTCCACCCTTTATCCCCACCGTTGATTAGTATATTGGCATCACAAGCCACCAACTCAAGGCTCCTTCTTTTAGAAGAAGCATCTAATAATGTCTTCTTATCGTTTGCTTTCCTAATTCTCTGGTAAGGAAGTCCCATCTGAACATGCCCTTTGTTTCTAGAAGGCAACGTGTATTGCACCTGAGTTCTTGGCTTCTTAGGCCCGTTACCAAACCCGTTCCCAAACCTATTCCCAATAAAATCTGTCTTTCCATCTGCAGCCCACGGGCCCGATTGGTTAGGGTGCCAACTTCTCGGGTCTGTAGCAGGGTTAGGGCTGCAGATGATCCCATCGCTATAAACTTCATCAGATGTTGGGATCTCAACACTGATACCCTTCAAATTATCTGGATTTCCAATCTCGACTATTTGAGCAGAAATACAAGTTGTATTGGAAATTTGATCATCAACAGCAGCAAGTTTGGATGACATGATTGCTTCCTCATGACTCTTGCATGAGCTTTCTGAAGAATTCTCTAAGTGAATACAATCATGATCTTGAAGGCTGATGCTACGTTCCAACAAAAGCTTCAGATGTAAACTAATGAAGAAATTTGGGGCAGCAGTAAATGACAAAGCAAATGGAGGAAGATTTCCATTCTTCAAACTGTAAATTGTTGATGATCTATTTGATTTCTTACGCAAACCCTGCACACCACAAATAATCTCATATATTAATATTTAACATCAAACTATCATTTACACTGGTCTATGAGGAAGTTTGGATTTGTAGTTTTTTAAACAAATTATCCCATTAAAGTCATAATTCAGTTCTTAATGTTGAGATAAACATACTATGTTGCTAATTATCTAACAGTCACATATTATAAATTTGTAAAATTGTAATGATTCTGCTACGAATATAAGGGTATGTGACATAACTGCTACGAATATAAATAAATCATTAAATATTGTAAGTGTTAAGCAAGACAAGACCTCAAAGGAAGCAGTTTGGCTTTGACTTTGACCAGCATAGGGTATATGTGCGTGCTGTGTTCCAGCTTCCATTAGTTTAATGTTCTCATACGTGCACTCAGAAAGAGACAGCTGTTTGGATACTAAACAACGTGGCTTGAACTCAGAATCAAGGTACCTCCAGTCAGAATCTCTAACTTTTGAGAAGCTATAATATGCAAAAAGCTTGTGCTTTCTGAAATTCTGAGAAAAAGACAGTTTAAATCTAACAGAAGTCACTGGAATTTGGTGGTTAATAGACTCATTTTTCTCAGGTTCACAAAACATTTTCATGACTAAGAAAACAAAGGCCACAGCTTGCTTTAAACAGCCTTCAAAGAAGAAAAGCCTCAATCCAACAATATTATCAACAAACAGAGCTTCCAAGAAAACAGTTGGCCATATTTTAACCACTGTGCCATTTTGAAGCAGCAATACACTACGAATTAACCATAATACATCAGCTCCAAGCACATATCTCAACATAGGCCAAAGAGATATACATATCTCAAACTGCTTATGTTGTACTGATGTTGTTGTTGTATCTAACTTCAACACAAAACCTGCATTATCATTTGACTCACAAAACCTGCGGTTTCTTCTTCTGACATAAACAATAGGTATTTTACCGGTTGATGAATTCAAAAGAACAGAATCTGCTAGTTTTTGCTTTTTTAAACAAGTTGAAGTAGATGATGATTTGACTCGGTGAGTCAACCAGGAGATAATTGGTTCTGATTCCATATGTGTCGCCATAAAAGCCTCATCTTTGATGTGAACAGGTGTGCTATCTTCTGATGGGGTATTGTCTGGCTTATGTGGAACTTCATTAGGCAGAAGTAACAGTTTAAATCTCTCATTTTCAAGGCTAATCCATTCTTCATCCCGATCATCATACTTTATATGATGAAGATTCTTTTCTGCATCATAATCATTAACCAAACCATAGTACCAGCTTTCGTCTAAAGGCCAGAAAATCTTAATCTTTCTGTTTAAGAACCAGTGGGCGTCCATGTCATCAGAATATATTTCATAGAAACGGCGCCTTTTTCTACAAGTTCCCTTACCTTTCTGATGTCTTCCGGGGTGTAATACCCTGTCTGCAGGATCATCAGAAGCATTCAGTGGTCCTTCAGTGTTCAAATTAGGTTTTTCAAAACCAGTTGCTGATGATAACGCCAAAGTTGTATTTTTTAATGCAAATCCAGTACAATTAGGATCAAAACGAGATGAGAGCATTCTTGCTGCATTCTGTTCAAGATCATCATCAGGATCAAGTTCTATTTTCTCAATAGATGAGTCAACGTTTTTTGCAACAGTCTTTCGTTTCCTACTGTTGGTACCATTTCGTTTAGAAGATTTTAAAACCAAATCAGTGTCTTCCCCCTTTGCTGGATGAGAATCTGTTACCTTTTTCTTAACAAGGTTTTTCCTAACTTTACCCTTGGAATTTCCATTTAACTTACCCGCCAGGTCAGCACAAGTAGAATTACTGCTTACAGTTGCATCCTTGTTCTCTTGAATTTCCTTGATCGCCTCTTTTAGCTTGACAGCTTCATCTTTAGAACCAACCGATTCAACCAAATTTCCATCAAATAACTTACCATTCTGTTCTGTAAAAGAGGCTAAAGGGTCAGAAACTTCATTCTGCAAAACATCTATCAGCTCATCTTTTAACTCAACAAATTCTTCAACAGAATCAGATGCTGCAGATAACTGCTTATGAAGCTGACTCTTAACAACCTTACTCCTGCCAATTGATCCACGTGGTCTCTTTGGAACAGGTACACTGTCACTGCTACCATTTATCTTCTTAACAAGCCCTGGTGACCTGGCAGTACAGTCAGCAACTTCAGTATCATCATCTGTGCTATGCTTAATCTTTTTACTCTCGTTCAGATCCTCAAAGCTACTAATAACCTCCTCTTTCCTGTTCTTCCTTTTCTTTGTTTCAGCTTCCTCACCCCAACTAGACGTTTCTTTGTTACTATCTTCCGATTTCAAAATTGTGTTGAGATCCAATGACTTCGTTTTACTGCCTCCTACACTAATCTCCATCAACAATCCCTCAATTTGAACGCCCCACAACGAAATCCCCAATTCATCTATCCCATCTCAGACAACTTAAACTCACTTCCAGATCTGTATGCCGTAAATTCACAACAAAATTAATCAACAGCCATAAACATTTCCACAAAACTACCGTAATCAACGAAAACGAAAAAGTATAACACAAAACAAGTAGGTATCGCATGCGTACCTTTCATGGATAACATCGAAACGTTGAAGATCAGAAAAGATGCAGCCTCAATTTGGGTGATTCAGCCAGAAAATTCGATACGCCCAAAACACACCTCTGATTCGAAACCCTAATTGAAGATCATTTGCCTCGAATTATTTTTCAATTTTAACCTTTTTTTTATTTTTTATATAATTTTTAGCATGGAGAGAGAAAGTGATGGCTAGGGTTTGTTTTAGACTAAAGAAATTGGGGAAATTGAATTTATATCCTACCCTATATATGAGGTCTAAATTTTAAGAGGGTTTGACACCATGGCAATTTCAAGCATTCCTATACGTCCATAATGCCACTTGGAATTCCCTGATTGGTCCACGTCATTTGCACTAATACAAACGAATCTGGTACAGCTTACAGTCTACATTCATACGCTCCATATACGGCAAACGAATCTGGTACGGCTTACGGTCTACATTCATATGCTACATATACGGCTTCCTACATACAAGGAAACAAATAAATAACTATTTAAAAGATCCTACATACAAGGAAACAAATAAATATTTAAAAGATCAATCAGCGACTCAATCGTATTTATTCAGAAGTGATACACGACTCAAGATAATTTCCATAAAACCGGCGTTCTATGATTACGGCATAAAAGCTGGATTGTGCAACGGAACCAGACTTCAGATATTACGGATTACGGCATAAAAAGCTGGATTCTTCATTTAATAAAATGCCCGTGTAACATTTCTTCATTTACCCTTTTTTTGTACAAAATCATCATCACATCTATCGATTATTATGTCATTTAGAAATATATAAAGTTTTTGGACATTTTTCTACATACTAAAATTTACAGCATACCCGCCCATCGGACGGGTTTTGTAGCTAGTTATCTTATATGTGAAATTGTGAGTGTAAAGATTTATCCCCGAACTTTTGCAATAGTTATATTTAAGTTTATTAACTTTCATTTCTAATATAAATAAAAAGTAATAATGACAGCTCAGCTCTAAGGGCTGTCATAAGACATGTATAAAAAAATTGTACATTCACCTATAACCGACTCATAAATTTTAACAATTACTCATTTGTACAATTTTTAATGCATTTAGAGGCAGCCCTTCATTATCAAAACCCTAAGAAAAACTATTCTTATACGAAGTAATATCATTTGAGATATTTTATTCATTTATGGTTACTAAGTAACAATTTCTCTAAATTTTTGTAATTTATACTTTTAACACATAAATTTTGTAATTTATAGTTTTAACCACATCTAAATAAAAAAATGGTTACTAAAAAAATTTTACTAACTTTTTTACATACAATTAAATATTTATAAGATTATTCGGCTATAACTAATAATAAGTTTAATATCATGAAAACATTATATACTTTCAATGATTTGTAAAGTGAATACTATTTTAAACAAAGTTAAACATTAACAATAGAAAACAAAAACTTATAGACATAGTAATTAGTAAGTTTTAATATATTTAAGTAATAAGCATCTATATATATATAAAAAATGAGTTTCAAAATTGATGTTGCATTTATTACCATGTCATAAATATTTAGCTATAAAATTTTTAGCTTACTGTCATCCGATGGAAAACAAATCACACTGCATTTCTTACATAGCATTTCTTACATAATAAATTTTTAGGAGTTACATAACCTTTGTTAATTCCCTGCAATAAAAACAATCACACTGCAATAAAAACATTCACATTGGGTCACCTAAGGTCCCTGCAATAATTTGAAATGCGTAGGGTTCTATTTTTACATTAATAATTACGACTTCAATATTAACAACATTCAATAAAAAAAACCCCCTAGAATCGTAAGTCATCCAACAGCTGCAACTTTTCAGATCACCTGCAAGTGTATAAAAAAGGGGTCACCTAAGGTTTCTTTCTATAACATTACATTGAACATACCTTGCAACTTTTTAGTAATCAAACAATGGCAAACTCATCATCAACCCAAACCGCCCACATAACTCTCGATCAAATTAAAGCAGGAGATGACGGCCCCATTGTTGTCATGATTTGCCGTAAATGGGATGTCCACAACATTAACGGAAAGTACCTAAGTACCGACTTTGTGATTTCCGATGAAAAGGTGATATTAAACATACCCGTTTTCATTCTCTTTTTTTTTTCCTATATCATTCGTATGTTCATACTTGTTTTCTCAGGGATCCACAATGCATGCCACAATGAAAAGCAACATATCACACTGCTTTGGTGATAAGGTTGTGGAGGGTTCTGTCGTCTCAATCCGATCTTTTGCTATCGAACAACGAAACGAGTATCGGATTTTTAAAGATGACCGTTACTTGATTGAGCTAAATGGATCTACAGTTGTCCGCAAATCGACAGCTAACCCAACATCTTTTGTTAGGCACCCGTTTGATTTAATTGACTTTGATGATATCAAAGAAACAAACGGAAAATACTTAATTGGTACGTTCCCCACTTTTTAGTTAAATCGGGGTTTTCACACATTTTATATAATTTCCCTAAAAATCATGTCACCCATGAATAAAAGGTACAATGTATTTTTTTTTCAGAATAGATACTACTATAATAATTGTTTTTATTATAATTTATAAATAAATAATAATATAATTTATAAATCCATTTTTTAATTCCTTTTTAATGACAATATGTCACAATTTTGCTAATTAGTATAGACGAATATAAGAAACAATATGTAGCAATATCCACTCTTTCCTTCAAATCCTGTTTATTGAAACAAAATCCTTTATCTAAAATCTATATATTAATCCATTTTTATAATGCCCATGGGTATAATGACTCCCATGCGACATCAGCAAGTAACTCAAAAGGATTTCCGATTAAAATCAAACATATTAACAAACATAAATTCCTATAAATAATTAGAAGTGGATATAATTACCATTGGCTCAAAGTCTGGACTTGACAAGTTGACTGCGAGATTTCTCATTAATAGTAACACCTGCAAATCCTAAAAAAAAAAATATGAGGATTTTTTTCATACATTAATCAAATACATAAAATTATCAAAATGGCTCACTGTTTCAAAGTTTATTTATCAAAAACAGGGCAATGCAGTTTTATATAATCATTAACTAATATTGTAGATGTCATTGGGTGCATTTTCGACGTTTGCAAACCTGGGAATCCGAGAACTGGCTCTAAAACATTGGTTTTCAGCCTTACAAATGAAAGGTAACTTCTCGGTTTTTTTATATCAAACTTGGGCAGTCTACTTTCACTATAGGATACAATAAATTCACTAGCTCATTTTGGTATCACTAAATAGGGGAAAAACGATCAGAGTGACTCTTTGGGGGAAATTAGGTGACACCCTGTTGAAGATGATGGCGGGGCACACTGGGAATTACACTCTTATCTTAACGTCTATGAGTGCAAAACACTTTCAAGGTGGGTCGAAATACATACTTTATTAATTAAGCAATTCTATATATATTTCCCCTGATTTATTCATTTTTTTTAACCTAAACACGAAAACTTGGAATATCAAGTTCTTCGGCTACACTAATTTTATCGAACGATGACATCCCTGCTATCCAATCATTCAAAACAAAAATCAGGTTAGTTTTGTCTACTGATGAATACACATGTACGACTATAATTCTGACGGACTACGTAAATGACAGCGTGCTTGGTCAAAACCCAACAATTTTACCAGTATCCAACATCCAGCCCCAAAATGGAACCATCCTGGCCCTTTTAACATTGGGTCGGGACAGACACAATGAGGTAAAAAACACTATTTTTGAAAAACCACAGTTTCAAAGAATAAAAAACATTTTAAAAAATTATAACTTAAACAGAATTTGTACTATTATCATTTTTGTTTATGTGCAGTCTACAACTTTACAAGTTGAGGCTGAAATTGTCAGCGTCAGGACCAAAAATAGTTGGTACTACCTTTCGTGTGGCAGTGGCAAATGCAAGAAAGGCGTGACCCGTAATGACGGGCAACTATGGTGTGATTCGTGTGAAACATCGGTCACTTACCCTAAACCAAGGTCATAATAAATTCTTCCTTTACAAAATTAAAATAATTAAATCTGATTTATAAAATATTACAATTAAAATTTTAACTTTAAAAAAAATTTAAATCTGCTTTAAACGTTTTTTATGTATTATTATTAGGTTTAGTCTTGAGGTCGATGTATTAAATCTAATTTATAAAATATTACAAAAAAATAAAATTAGTTACAAAATTTTAATTTATAAATCTACTTTTAAAGTTTGTTTTTATGTATTATTAGGTTTAGGCTTGAGGTGGAAGTGAAGGATGGTACTGGCCAGATGGTTGTTGTATTGTGGGATGAAACAGCTACGCAACTTACAAACTCAAGTGCGAAAGCTCTACTTGATGAGATTGCTGAGGTAGGGTTCCAACATTGCTCAATCAATTTCTTCCCTTCCTAACCAGTTTACATGTATAGGTTGACGATGAAGCTCCAATGTTGCCATGTGCCCTAATAAACCTTTGTGATACAAAACACATATTTGAGGTTAAATCACACACATATTATAATCTTGGAGACTTTGAGAGTTTCACCTGTACAAAGGTGTTTCCACGATCCGATGTTGTGAATGAGGTCGGTGATGGTGTATTATCCGCTGATGGTTCGTCAAGCAGCGGTAAGACTGTTGGAAAGTCACCACTGAAGAGGCTGGTTCGGGGACCACAGTCACCAAGTCCATGTAAAACCCCTGAACCCAAAAAAAAAAGCGAAGGTAAACATTTAATAATTAATACATCAATTACTTTTATAAAATGTACGCATTTTTAGAACACTAATGTACCTTAACTCCTGCCCATCCCCACCATGTTTGTCAAGGTACATTCAAGATATCTCGGATACAGAAGATGAAGGTGTTGAAATAACCCCTAGGAATGACAACAATGAAGACGATGATGAGCAAGGTGAAGAGTAGGATTAGTAAGGGTGCATACTGAATAAGACTCGAGCAAACACAAAGTGTTACACGTTCTGCAATAGTTTAGATTTCTTTTGTTAAACATTTGGTTAGTTGCCTACCGGCAATTTTGTGTTAACCTTTTCTATTATTATGCAATAAAACAGCCTATCGTTTCCTCCATTATATTTCCAATAGTTTAAAAATAAAAAGTAACAACTAACAATATTTAAAATGAAGCCAGAGTAAACATTGAACACTTAAAGCAATTCCATTTATATCGATTCATTTAAGTTTTCCCGCATTAAAAAATATTTACCGGTACCTTTGATGCATCAAGTTCTTCCAACCATCATGTATTAACATTTAATAACTCCCAACTTATTAAAATTTTGAAGATGTATCGAGTGTATCTTAGTTGTGCCAGCTTGGGTATGGAATAAGAGGTCACTCACATGCCAAATTTGTTTATAAATAACAACCACGGTTGATGAGTGGTCAAGCCAAAAAGGACTGAAAAAAACACAATCTTCCCCAACCCTTCAAATGTTTTCCATTTTATTCTAATCCAAAAAACACACACTACAATTATGCTCTCTTCTGTCAGACCCAATTTTAGGCTTACTGTGTTTTTTTTTTTAAAGCTTAAAAAACATAGCAAATAAAGACAACAGTAAAAATGGAGAAAAATAGTGAAATTAAGGTATCAAAGTTTAAAAGAATTTGTGTTTTATGTGGAAGTAGTCAAGGAAAAAAGAGCAGCTATCATGATGCTGCTATTGAAATTGGAAAACAATTGGTATTTTATTCTTTTTTGGGATTTTCAATCTCTTTTTTTTCATATTTTAAATGAGTTTCTTAAAAAAGTTGTAAAAATATAGTTTATTGAAATTGATATGGTGATGATGACATTTGTGGATACTATAGTTGAATGGTTGGAATGGTTAAAATCGTTGTTGGTTGAAGGGATGATAAAACAAATTAAATGCATTCATATTTAAAGTGAATACATAACCTGCAATTAAATACAATTTAATGGGCCAATAATAATAATCATAACTTGCAATTAACTACAATTATATCACATTTAAAACAACTAACTTATATAATTCCAACAATGTAACTGCACATTTTAAACTTTCCTATATAAGCAAATATATCAAAAAGCACACAAGCACACAAACAATTTACCTAACACTATACTTAGTCTATTGTTTTGGAATTAAACAACTTGGCAACGTCTCTTACAATATGGCTGAAGGTTTGTTTTTACTTATATTGAATTTGATTCTCAACATACAATTATAATGCTTAACTACAACTACCATGCTTAACTACAACTACCATTTTTTATAATTTTGCAGATTCAGCAAACAACAACAATGTCATCCCTTCCTTCTCTAACTTACTACATAACTCGATAACCATAGATTCGGAGACAAATCTCAGACCAGATGGGAAAGCACAATCTTACTGTGGACTGAAATTAACAGACTTGGTGCTGCAAGATCCAGGTAAAACACAACCCCATAGTTATTCAAAACTAATGAAATGTTTATAAATTTACAAAATTATAACCAAAGTAAGAGGTGTGAATTTGTAGGCTTATTATTTGAAAGTATTATGGTAATTTTGGATAGTAAAAAGTTCCAGTTCATTTTAAAAGTTATTATAGGTAGCTTTTCATTTTGATTTTCTCAAATTTAAATTGAAGCTAAAACCGTTCATATTAAAACAATAAGTTTAATTTGTTCTAATAAACAGCTGCATAATTGCATATATGCGTGTGTATAAATTAACCGTACCAGATGAGTTTGATCACCATAGTTGTAGAATAACAACAATCTGCATGATCTTTGTTGAAATTCAAAAAGAAAGCAAAAGATGAAGCCGACCTTATGATGATAAAACTCCATTTCTCACTCACAATGTGCAAATTGGGCGTAATATTGATGAAGATGAACGAAAACCATTAGATGGTGGGTCCGCCCCTAGCAGAACCGTAAGTGATGAAAAAATACGTGGTGGTGTTCCGATCCACCAATAGCCAAAAATTCATTATCCGGTGACCGGAAATGTGCCGACACGACCTGCCACCACTACCGTTTCTCAGTTTTCAGGCGGTAACACTGGCGGTTGTTATGCCGCTAGGTTTAGTGAAGCATCTAATGTTAGTACGTCTTATGTTAAAAGTGAAGGTACAGTTAGCGGGCCCGGACCATCCCCAAATGTATGGGGCCCGAGGAAAGTGGCGGTTGCCAATTTAGAGCCCGTCAATCCTTCTTGGTCCACCTGAAGGTTTATATAGATTAATAAACAAAATACTTATTATATACTTCTGGATGAATCATAAATCATATACGAAACATAGCTTACTTGCGAATGCGATCATTTGCATTTTTTAATTCCATAGGTATAACCTTAGCATTTTGATATATTATAGACATCATTTTTTGTATTACATATACTATAAAATTAATTGCATTTACTCCCAATATCAAAATCCAAATATTAAGAGTTACACTAATATCATAGAATAATATGGTACAAATTTAAAAAAGTGTCTTTGAAGTATTAAACCAAAATTTATTTCTTAGAACATGTTCCATGACAAAGCTGACATAAGTATTAAAAATATTTCAACTTTAAATCAAATTTAAGAACATAAATATATAACTAACTATTTATATTTTATAAATGTACAAAACAATTTAGGACCATCCTCATCTACACAAGATTCAAGAATTGGTGCCTCGAGTATAGGACGACGCAATACGGTCTACAACCAGAGGAATAAAGAAAAAAAAACAAACACAGGTAATTCATGGAAACACCCTATTATATCCAATTGTGTTCCTAAAGGTATAATAATGTTAACACATGCATGTTAGTATATTATATATGTCATCTTCTTATGAATGTAGGTACCAGTAACACCCGAACTTTGAAAAAACAACCGAAAAGGGCAGGCCGAACCTCCACAGGTATCCTTATTATAACATTTTCTTTAATATCTTAATTCCTCCATGCGTAACTTAAAAACTTTTACCTTCAAAGGCGTGCATGTGGATTACCATTACCTTGGACCTCCGTCAACAAAATGCACAAACTGTGGAGCACTCATGTGGCGTGAAGAGCGAAGCAAAAAAGCAAACAGAAATTCCAATCCAACATTTTCAATGTGCTGCCAAGATGGAAAAGTACGCCTGCCAAAATACATTGACGCACCACCACCGTTAAACAAATTGCTTGATGTTAACGACCCTGTAACGTCAAAGTTTAGAGATCTAATTAGGGTATACAATGGTATGTTTTCCTTTACATCTTTTGGGGGATCTATAGATCACTCAATAAATCAAGGTCGCGCACCGTACACATTTAGAATAAATGGTCAGAACTATCACAGATTAGGTTCTTTAATTCCTACTCAAGGGTTCTAACCCAAGTTTGCACAACTATACTTCTTTGACACGCAAAATGAAGTAAAAAATCGCATGTCATCTTTTATTGAAAACAATACTAAGGATGGGCCCAATGAAGCAATAGTTAGAAGCCTCATTTCTATGTTGAATGAATTTAGTTCTGTGGCCAAAGCATTCCGAATGGCTAGAGATTGGTGTACTGAAAATAACTCACATGAATTCCAACTAAGACTTATTGGACAACGTACACATCTAAGACAATATAATGCACCGTCTGTCTCTGAAGTTGATGTTTTGGTAATAAACGATTTTGGCGACTCTGACGGAATGAGAGATATTATTGTAAACAATAAGGATTCAGGCCCTCTAAGAATATCAGAATTGCATCCATCATACATGGCACTACAGTATCCTATATTGTTTCCGTACGGAGAAGATGGTTTCCACGAACGTATACCATACCATGCAAATTCAGGAAAACGACAAACGAAACGTGGCTTTGTAACGATGAAGGAATATTATTGTTATGTAATTCAATTTAGGGATACTGAGGGAACTACGTTGCTCAGGGGTGGACGCTTATTTCAACAATTCATAGTAGACACTTACACGGCTATTGAAGAACAGCGTCTTAAATGGATACGAAACAACCAATCCGACTTGCGTGTCGAACTATATCATAATGTATATGATGCTGTTACAAGAGGAGATACAAAGGCTGAGGCGATCGGTCAAAGAATAGTTTTACTATCCAGCTTCACAGGCAGCCCACGCTATATGATGCAAAATTATCAAGATGCAATGGCTCTATGCCGAGCATATGGCAATCCAGATCTATTCATAACATTCACTTCAAATCCAAAATGGCCAGAAATTGAGGACATGCTATCATATATTCCCGGCCAAAAGCCACATGATCGTCCTGAGGTTGGTACAAGAGTGTTCAAGATGAAGTTAAACGTTCTTCTAGATGATATTACAGGGAATCAAACTTTCGGCAAATGCCAAGCAGGTACTATCAAAACCTTTATATCAAGATGTACTAATTTAATTTTTCTATATAATTACACTACTGATTTATGGTTTTTCTTTCGCAGTTGTGTATGTCATCGAGTTTCAAAAGCGTGGACTCCCACACGCACATATGTTACTATGGCTTGACGATGCTGACAAATGCAAGACTCCAAGCGATATTGATGATATAATATCAGCCGAGATCCCTTCTCGCGAGCATGATCCAGATGGGTACAAAGCTGTAACAGAATACATGCTACATGGGCCATGTGGTCGCGGTTCCCCATGCACGGTTGATGGAAAATGCACCAAACATTTCCCAAAGCCTTTTTATGCAGAAACAACAATGGATGCCGATGGGTTCCCCGTTTATCGCAGAAGAAACAATAACAACTTTGCTACAAAAGGTCGGTTCAAATATGACAACTCATATGTTGTCCCGTACAATCGTTACCTTCTGCTTAAATACCAAGCCCACATCAATGTGGAGTGGTGCAACAGATCAAAGGCAATTAAATATTTATTTAAATACTTAAATAAGGGTCCAAACAGAGCAACTATTGTAATCCAAGAAAACATCACTTCTGAGGCCGGTTCAGAACAAATTGTAAGGGTTGACGAAATAAAAAATTACTTGGACTGTCGTTTCTTAGCAGCGTGTGAAGCAGTATGGCGTATCTACCGTTTTGATATCAACCACTGTTACCCATCAGTAATGAAGTTGATTTTCCATTTGCCAGATCAGAACACCATCACACTTCGTGACGCCCAAAACTTGCCTGAATTACTAGCAAAAGAAGATATTAAGGAAACCATGTTTACTCAGTGGTTTGAACTCAACAAAATAGACTCAGAGGCTAGGAATCTAACATACGCAAAAATACCAACAAAAGTTGTTTGGCATGATAAAGAGAAAATGTGGAAACCTCGGAAACAACGGGACTGCATCGGTCGCATCATTTATTGTAACCCCGCAAGCGGGGAGAGATACTATCTAAGAATGTTACTAAATGTTGTCAAAGGTCCTATATCTCCAGAAGAAATAAAGACACACAATGGGAGACGTTATGAAACATTTAAAGAGGCCTGCGGTGCATATGGTTTAATAAGTGATGACAAAGAATGGACGCAAGCTATACAAGAAGCAACCTTTTGGGCATCTGGTGCGCAGTTGCGTGATTTGTTCGTCACAATGTTATTATTTTGTGAACTTAGTAGTCCACTTAGGTTTTGGGAGCAAAACTGGGAAGCTATATCCGAGGATATTTTATATAAGAAGCGTAAACATTTTATGTACCCTTCGTTGCAGCTCACACAGGAACAAATAAAGAACTATTGCTTGGTAGAACTACTGGAACTGTTGCAAAGAAATGGAAAGTCGTTGACTGATTTCAATTATCTACCCCAACCCGACCCCACACTGCTAACAACCATGGACAATCGCCTCATCCGGGAAGAGTTAAATTACAACTTGCAAGAAATGAAGATCACACATGATAATCTTTATGCATCAATAAACCCAGAACAACATCTAATCTATCAAAGGGTTATTGAATCAGTTCAAGACAAAAAAGGTGAGTTCATTTTTGTGTACGGACCCGGGGGCACTGGAAAAACATTCTTATACAAAGCAATCATTTCTCGGCTCAGGTCAGAGAAAATGATTGTCCTTGCAGTCGCTTCTTCAGGTACATATGGTTTAAAAAAATTATCCTATAATAATAAAAAGAATATAAAAATTTAATCCTAATATTTTTTTTAACCAAAACCAACCATGCAGGAATTGCTTCCTTACTACTTCCGGGTGGAAAACTGCTCATAGTCGGTTTGTTATACCGTTAGAACTATTGGAAAACAGCACTTGCGGTATAAAACAAAACACCCACTTGGCTGGACTCATGAAACAAGTAAGCTTAATAATATGGGATGAAGCACCAATGACGCAAAAATATGCTTTCAAAGCGCTCGATAGAACTCTCCGGGACATATTGGGGTATGAAGATATCAATAACAGAGATCGCATATTTGGTGGCTTGACTGTATTACTTGGAGGAGACTTTAGACAAATTTTGCCAGTTATCCCAAAAGACAATGACAACAACTTATACAACCACACAAGAAATATTGTATATAAGGAAGCGTTTAACAATTTATCCTAGCAACAAAAGGTATATTCTAATGTCACTACTAGATCCATATTTGTACAATAAATTGATTTATATTTACCTTTGATGGAAAGGTTTCTTTAAGAGAAAATATACATAACAAAACAAAAAAAAATTGGGATTATCCTCTTTTGAAATAATTTAGTTGTAAAAATATAAAATGCTACTAATTTTCATTAAATATTAAATTTAGACCCAAACATATAAGGCATAGTTATTCAGTTTACTACTAAACTTTTACATATTGCTTTTCAGGGACTTCTAATTTCTCCATGTAAATTGAAGATATATCGTGATACACTTGCTTCGGGACACACACGGCTCCCTATCCGTGTGACTTATGCTAGAAGAAAGAAGATACCAAGTAAAGTGTGAGAGGGGTATTATTGGTATTTGACTTTGTTGGTTGTTAGAGTTGGTTATATTTCCGTTTATATAGCGAGTGTATGGAATAAGTGAGGTATGCTGGCTTATTGTAATGTTAGTATAGCTCTAGCCTAGAATAACTAATTCACTTCCCTGCGTTTGTAATCATTTACACAATCAATTACATCTTCATTGATTGTTTGTTTCATTGATTATGTATCGATACTACTGGTGTGTATCAATTGGTATCAGATTCAGCTATTTCCATGGGGACGAGATCGACAACTGTTCGTTTAGACGATTTGGAATCGTCGATGTCTGCAATTCAGTCGGAGGTTGTTCAACTTCGCGAGATGGCTCATGTGCAGAGTGAGCGTAGTGAGCAGATGATGTTGCGTTTGGATGAATTGTTACTTCTGCGCACACCACCGATTGTTCCACCATTTATTCCACCGGAAGTTCCTCCTGGTGTTGAAATTCAGGGCGATCACCAGGTCCAAGATGGATCGAGGTTTTTTGCAATCAAAGGTCGCCGTTTGGAATTACCTCTATTTGATGGCAGTGATCCGGATGGTTGGATCCTTCGCGCAGAACGATACTTCTCTTTGAATCGTTTGCCAGCTGATGAGCAATTGGAAGTGGCTGTTATTGCGTTTGAGGGTGATGCTTTACGACGATATCAATGGGAGCACAAGCGTATGCCGATCACGAACTGGCGTGAGATGAAATTGATGTTATTACATGGATTTCGTTCATTGTCGAAAGGACCTCCATGTGCGCAATTTCTGGCATTGAAGTAGGATGGTTCAGTTTCTGATTACATTCGGCAATACATTAATCTCGCAGCACCATTAGACGGCGTTTCTGAAGAGGTATTTCTCTGTCAATTCGGTAATGGTTTAGAATCAATTGTTCGATCTGAAGTTCGTCTGTTTAATCCATTAAATTTGAATGCTGCTATGGAAATCGCGTTGAAAGTTGAAGAGCGTAATTCTGTGATTAGTAAGAGTAGATCGTTTGTGTCATCTGGTTATAAGAGATCCACAAATTTTTATTCATCTACGGATAATAAGAACACTAAGGGCGATGGGATTGGGGACACTACAGGGAAGGATAAACCTTCTAATTTGGTTAGACATTTAACAGATAAGGAGCTTCAACTTAAGCGTTCCTTAGGTCTCTGTTTTAAGTGTGATGAGAAATTCGTGCCAGGGCATGTGTGTAAGAAAAAGGAACTTAGTGTTATGGTGTTCCAGGAGGGAGAGTATCCTGTTGTCGATCAATCGGATTGTGTTTTCGATGAACGGACTCCGGCGGTCTCTGTTGAAACAGTTGAGATTGCAGCTCCGGTCGAAGTCCACTTAAATTCCATTGTCGGAATTTCCAATCCCCGTACAATGAAGCTTGAAGGTCGAATTGGGGAACAACGAGTTGTTGTATTGATCGATAGTGGTGCTTCTCACAATTTTGTATCCCGATTGGTGGTTGACAACTTACAAATTCCGGTGTTAAAAACACTGGATTATAACATTGCGATGGGGTCGGCATTGTCGATCACGAGTTCAGGAGTGTGTAAGGGTGTTCAGCTTTGTATTCAAGGGTTGGAGATCAACGATGAGTTTTTACCCTTGGAATTGGGTAATTCTGATGTCATTCTGGGGATACAATGGCTGGAAACTTTAGGCGAAACTCGTGTTAACTGGAAAACACAAGTTATGAAGTTCTTTTGTGGGTCTGACACAGTGACTTTACGTGGTGATCCTTCCTTAGGTCGATCCATGGTATCGTTAAAGGCTATTTCAAAAACAATGGCCCAGGAAGGCCATGGGGTATTAGTGGAATTTGGGCTTATGGACTCACAGTTTGGGCCGATTGGTGATTTAGATGAATCGGCTAAAGGCTTATTAAAGGAGTACGCTCGGGTTTTTAATATGCCTCAAGCATTGCCTCCTAAAAGAGGGCATGAACATCCTATTGTATTGAAGGAGGGAGTGGCCCTATAAATGTTCGTCCTTACCGGTATGCTCATTACCAAAAGGATGAGATCGAGAAGTTAATCCGAGATATGTTGGGTGCGGGAATAATAAGACCTAGTAAAAGTCCATTTTCAAGCCCGGTTTTATTAGTTAAAAAAAAGATGGTAGTTGGAGATTTTGTATTGACTATCGGGTTTTGAACAAAAGCACTATTCAAGATAAATTTCCAATTCCGGTTATTGATGAGTTGCTTGACGAATTACATGGAGCAACTCATTTTTCTAAATTGGATTTAAAATCGGGGTATCATCAAATTCGTATGGTCGAGGAAGACATACATAAGACGGCATTTCGTACACATGAAGGTCATTACGAATTTCTTGTAATGCCTTTTGGTTTAGTCAATGCTCCGGCCACATTTCAAAGTTTAATGAATGAGGTGTTTAAAGATCATTTACGGAAATTTATTCTAGTTTTCTTTGACGACATTTTGGTTTTTAGTCGATCGAAAGAGGAACATATGATACATTTGCGGATGATGTTTGATCTCATGGACAAACATAAATTGTATGCCAACCAAAAGAAATGTGAATTTTTTAAAGAAAGGTTGGGTTATTTGGGCCATATAATTTCAGCTAAAGGTGTTGAGATGGATTTTACTAAAGTCCAATCAATGTTGGACTGGCCCACTCCGGGAAGTGTCACTGAGTTGAGAGGGTTTTTGGGCCTTTCTGGATATTACCGCAAATTTATTAGGCAATAATGGGATATTGGCAAGCCCATTGACCGATTTGTTGCGAAAGAATAGATTCAAGTGGAGCAAAATTGCAGAGCGAGCTTTCCGTTCCCTAAAGCACGCTCTTACGACGGCACCTGTGTTACGCCTACCGAATTTTTCTAAATCCTTCGTTATTGAGACTGACGCCTGTGGATTTGGGTTAGGGACGGTATTAATGCAAGATGATCATCCAATTGCTTATTTCAGTCAAGGTTTGGGTTTACGAGCTCGAGAAAAATCTGTGTATGAAAAAGAATTGATGGCGGTGGTTATGGCGGTCCGTCGTTGGCGACCCTATCTAATGGGTAAACGTTTTGTGGTTCGTAGTGATCAACAAAGCTTGAAACACCTCCTGGATCAGAGGGTTGTCGAACCGGAATATCAGAAATGGTTGCGTAAACTGTTGGGTTATGAATTTGACATTGTTTATAAACCTGGGAAGACGAATTTGGCAGCCGATGCGTTATCCCGACAAATCACGACAGTTGAGTGTGCCGTGTTGGGTGGTCCTCAATGGCGTCAGTGGGATCGATTACGTAAAGAAATGGATGTTGATTTACTGTTGTCCAAAATTCGAGCTGATTTGGTTCTCGATCCAAATTTGCATAAAGGTTTCACTTTAACAAATGGTTTGTTGTTCTATAAGAACAGATTGGTTATTCCTAAAAATTTGAGCTTGATTGATGTGCTTTTTGCTGAATTTCATTCGAGTCCTACCGGAGGTCATTCGGGGGAAGAAAAAACATATCAACGTATTGCCGCTGAGGTTTTTTGGCCTGGGTTAAAGAAAGATGTGCTTCAACGGGTTAAAGAATGTGAGGTGTGTCAGCGGAACAAGAATTTAACGGGTTCTGTTCACGGCTTATTGCAACCGTTACCGATTCCTATTCAGGTGTGGTCCGAGATTTCTATGGATTTTGTGGATGGTCTCCCTAAATCCGCTGGTCTTAATTCTATTTTGGTTGTTGTTGATCGGTTGACCAAGTACGCACATTTCATCGGGCTTAAGCATCCATATACGGCGGTTACAGTGGCTGCTCAATTTGCCAAAGAAATTATCAGACTTCATGGGATTCCTGAAGTGATTGTGTCTGATCGAGGGTCTATTTTTTTAAGCCAATTTTGGAAGGAAACGTTCCGTATTCAAGGCACTAAATTGCACTATAGTACCGCTTTTCATCCGGAGACCGATGGTCAAACGGAAGTGGTCAACAGGTGTATGGAACAATATCTCCGTTGCATGACGTCCTCACATCCTAAACAGTGGAGTAAGTGGCTCTCATGGGCTGAGTTGTGGTATAACACCTCTTATCATAGCAGTATTAAAATGTCCCCTTATAAGGCTTTGTACGGACGGGATCCTCCGGCGTTGGTTCGTTACAAAGAACGATCAGCTCGTAATAGTGTGGTCGATATCGACTTTGCTCAACGAGAGGATGTCTTAGCTGAGTTGAGATTGAATTTGATAAAAGCTCAACATAGGATGAAGCAAAATGGGGATTTGGGGCGCAAAGAGATTGAGTTTGTTGTAGGCGATACTGTATTTTTGAAGCTTCGTCCTTACCGCCGTTCCACTGTTCATTCTCATACCCACCCGAAACTGGCTGCCCGTTTTTATGGCCCCTTTGAAGTCTTAGAAAAAATGGGCAAAGTGGCTTACAAACTTAAATTACCAGATACGAGTGCCATTCATCCCGTATTTCATGTTTCTCAACTCCGTAGAGCTGTAGGCCCGGTGGCTGTTATGGATCATTTACCACCTCAATTAACAGACGATTTAGAATTGTGTGTTGTTCCTGAAGATTTATCGTCAAGCTAAAGTGGTGGGTAAACTCGAAGGTTTAATTAAATGGCGTGGATTGTCTTTGGCAGAAGCTACTTGGGAAGCCTTAGATGATTTGTTTATGCAATTCCCTGATACTCACCTTGAGGACAAGGTGAATGTTTTACGGGGGGTATTGATACACTTGCTGCGGGACACACACGGCTCCCTATCCGTGTGACTTATGCTAGAAGAAAGAAGATACCAAGTAAAGTGTGAGAGGGGTATTATTGGTATTTGACTTTGTTGGTTGTTAGAGTTGGTTATATTTCCGTTTATATAGCGAGTGAATGGAATAAGTGAGGTATGCTGGCTTATTGTAATGTTAGTATAGCTCTAGCCTAGAATAACTAATTCACTTCCCTGCGTTTGTAATCATTTACACAATCAATTCCATCTTCATTGATTGTTTGTTTCATTGATTCTGTATCGATACTACTGGTGTGTATCATATCGCCATTTAACCACAGTGATGGTTATAAAATAAAAAGCACGAAGATCTTTGTAATGAAAATTATGTGTTATGAAAATTATGTTTTGTGTTAACCTAATATAAACACTCATATTTTTAACGTTACATTCTCCTCCGACAAACTTTCGTATGTTATACTCTGCATTTGATACCAGTAAAAACTTAATGTCAACAAAGCCCGTGCATCGCACGGGCCATGCTACCTCGTTAGTAGGGAAAATCAAGACATTGTGTCTTAAATTTTATAATAGCATGCCTCTAATAAATAATAATCCGGTAAATTTATTTACTTTAATATATATGTAGTGTTATAAAATTATATAAACGAATATAATAATCATTGGTGAATTGTTACTCCAATTACATTTGAAACATTTTTTCTAGAGTTTGAAAGTATACTTTTAGTAACATAAACTTTGAAAATATTTAAATTTGTAAGCAAATAAATAATCATTACTTGTCTTGTAAATTGTAATGCTATGTATCGTGTAAAAGAAATGTAAAAAAACCGTTGCAAAGAGCAGATGTAAACATTTGTTGCAAAGACAAAAATGGGATAACAAATACAACATTAGGAAGTCGTTGGATTAAAGATTTACGGTCAAGATTTTTCCTCAATAGCTGGAGGGTTAATAACATGGAACAAAAATCGATTGTTTTGATAAATTTTATTTTCATTTATATATATAATAACATTTAATTTAAAAATCATAATCGCGTTACAATTACAACACAACTTAACTTCATATTCATTCACCCATAAACTCAGGCCCGACCCAAAGCCTGGGCGAGCTGGGCTTGGGCCCAGGGCAGCATCTAAGTAGGGGCATCAACCTTGGCCAATTACTCATTTTTTATCTGCTATGAAAAATCATACCGAAGCAGAGAGGGCAGAGCCCGATGGTTTTACTATGGAATTTTATAAAAAATACTGGGATGTCATCAAGGATGATCTATTTCATGTGGTTTCCTATTTTGACCGAACGGGCAGAATTGACAAAGGATGCAATGCGTCTGTAATTGCTCTTATCCCCAAAAGGCCAGATGCTATCAACCTCCCGGATTTTCGCCCGATCAGTCTCATAAACAGTTTATATAAGGTAATCTCAAAAATTCTTGCTTCTAGGTTGGCCTCGGTGATCGATTCTGTTGTTGGTCCGGAACAAAGTGCCTTTATAAAAAATAGAAGCATTCTTGATGGGCCACTTATTATTAGTGAAATCATATCATGGGCTAAGAAAGCAAAGAGAAAATGCCTTCTTCTTAAAATTGACTTTGAAAAGGCTTTTGATTCCATTTATTGGGATTTTCTTGATAATATACTTGATCAAATGCATTTCGGTCTAAAGTGGCGTAGATGGATCAAGGGATGCCTTGAATCCATTTCAGTGTCAGTTTTGGTAAATGGTTCCCCTACTAAACAGTTCGGAATGGGTAGGGGCGTTAGACAAGGCGACCCTCTTGCCCCGTTCCTTTTTATTTTGGCCGCCGAAGCTCTTAATATTGTCTTATATGAGGCAAACGCTAGATGTGTGTATCACGGGTTTAAACTGCCCAACTCTGGCCCATCCATCACACACCTTCAATTTGCGGATGACATAATATTTGCGGGAGAATGGTCTATTACAAATGCCACAAACTTGATCAGAATTCTGCGATGCTTTCAGATATCATCCGGTCTAAAAATCAATTTAAATAAAAGCTGTGTAATGGGAGTTGCGGTTAGTGATAACGTCGTACAAGATCTAGCCGCTAGAATTCGCTGCTGCGTGGGTCAATTCCCGCTAACATTCTTGGGACTTCCGATTGGGGTATCAATGAACAGAACCGAGCATTGGTCCGTAATTATTAATAAATTTTCTGCTAAGCTCTCAAACTGGAAATCAAAAACGCTATCTTTCGGGGGTAGGCTTCAATTGGTTAAGTCTGTATTGGGCAGTTTAGGGTTGTACTTTTTCTCCCTATTTAAGGCCCCGAAGAAAATTATTAGCAAACTCGAAAGCATTCGGTTAAACGTTTTCTGGGGTTCTATTGGTGGAAGTAAAAAAATCCCGTGGATCAAGTGGCAAACCGCCATGGCAGACAAACAAAAGGGTGGCCTCGGTATCGGGAGTCTTAGGGCCCAAAACCTTGCGCTTTTGGGTCGATGGTGGTGGCGATTCAAAACCGAAAACGGGTCACTTTGGAAGCGGGTCATCAAGGCCCTACACGGCGATGACGGTGGTTTAAATAATATGAACAAATGTGGCAAATTTACAGGTACTTGGCGAAACATAATAAAAACCCAAAAGGAGTTCGAAAAGCTTAATCTTCCGGTTAGAAACTGGATAACAGAGCCGCCTCGGAGGAGTAGCGGGCCTATCACTTGGGCTCTTGATAAAAATGGGTTTTCGGTAGCATCGCTTCGTACCGTCTATGATGATTGCTCTCTTGCCTCAAATGGTGGTAGAGCGCTTTGGTGGATTAATTGGATCCCGTCAAAAATCAACATTTTGGTTTGGCGAATGATTCATAACCGTCTCCCAACCAAACCGAACCTTCTCAAACGTAATATCACATGTCTTTCCCAATTATGCCCTCTATGTGATCACGTCGACGAAGATATAGACCATTTGTTTCTGTTTTGCCCGGTGTCAAAAACTTTATTGGCGGAAATATGCACATGGTGGCAAGTCGATTTATTGAGGTTTGGATCGATTCTAGACCTAATGGATTGGATCACTGGGGTTGACATGAGGAAGGAGGAGAAAAAGGGGCTCATGAGCATCATATATATTTATTTTTGGACAATTTGGAGATTAAGGAACTTGAAGGCTTTCCGATCCAACGAGAATTCGCGGAACTACCACAAAGGAGGATATATTCAAGCCATTTCATTTTTTTGGATCAAATATAGAGCCCCCTCATGTAATCTAAAAAATAGGTGGAATGAATGGTGTTGTAATCCTAGTTCAAGTTTTTAATTTTGTTGTTTGTTTTCTAGCTCCTTGCTAGTTTGTTTTTAATGAAATTTGCTTGCCGTTCAAAAAAAAAAAAAAGGAGAAACGAGAAGTCGAATTGTTGGTAGTTTACTAGGGGGCACGATTCCTATACATAGTTGGTTCCAAATTCAATCGATCCCAGGTTCTTTAGATCAAAAAGTCTCCTGGTCGTTAGAAACCTCGGGGATATTTACGGTGTCGTCTCTAAGGAAGGCCTATGATTATTTCTATTTGAAGTCTATTCCGTGCCTAAAAAATTCTCGTCCAAATGGGTTCCGTCCAAAGTGGATATTCATGCTTGGAGAGTCGGGCTTTGTAGATTACCCACAAAGATTAATCTGATGCATCGAGGTATTACTCTTTTATCCGATGATTGCCCTATATGTGGTGCTGCTGCAGAATCTGAGGAGCATCTCTTCATTAATTGCTCTTTGGCAGATCACAATATCAAGGAGATCGGAAGGTGGTGGGGGATTGACTGTTCCGAAATATCGGGGCTGTCAGATTTACTACTATGGGGGGAGAGGTCTAATTTGAAGGGTAATGGTCTTAAAGCTTTTATGGCGGTTATTTATACGTATCTTTGGATCATGTGGAAAATTCGCAACAGTAAGGTGTTTCCGTCCCCCGGAAATGGTCGTATTAAGGAAACATTGGTAATTAGTCAGGTGCATGCATTTTCATTTTTTTGGATTAAGAATCGTTCAAAATGTATTTTAGTTAATAGGTGGGATCAATGGTGTAATATGCCTATTTCTTGTTTCTAGCTTTGTAAGTCATTTCTAGCTTCTTGCTAGTTTAATTTGAATGTTATTTTACTTGTGGTAGGTTGGGTGATGGCATTGCCGAAGCTCAATCTGTCACAAGTTTCTTGTCGTTGTTCAAAAAAAAACTAGGGGGCACGATTCACAATAGAAATCAAACGAACAGTCGAGCATAATCAATTTCGGGAGTCTAAATTGGAAAATGAAAAGTGAGACATAAATATTGAGAAATTAGGTTGTTTTATGTTTTTCTCTTGACTCCCGGTGGAATGATTTTTTATTTGATCAAACTATCTCAATCTCCATCTCATTCTAGTTAAAGTCTTCTCGTATGTGTGCGCTTGTTGTTTTTATTTGAGAATTGATTTTAATTTTTGCGATTAATGCATCCTTTTATGTATCTCAATTGATTGGCTTAATTATCTGCTTTTGGCTTCCAATTAATGGAATCTTTTTGTTTATGGCAGTATAAGAAGAAAACTAAAATGAGAAGGGAAGAACAAGTAGGGGAAAAACAGCAAAAGCTACCTATTTTCCTATAAATGCATTCAGGTATATAAAGCTACCGTGTATTTTTTTAGTGTAGTTTGTTTTTAAAAAATAATATGTGGCTTATTAGATGGGGATGGTTCATTCACCCATTCTTCTTTCATGAGTTATAGTAGAGTATTTGGTGTTTTGTTGATTTAAATTTTGTTATAATTTATGCAGGTGTAACTGTTGTTGATTACAAGTGTAACCACTGCAAAAAAGAGGATAATGAAGGATTTTAAAATGTTACAGCAAGATGTTCAATTGCTCATGCAGGCATTAGTGGAGCTCCTGATTACAATTATATAATGTTGTGATGGAGATATTCTTATTTCTATTATTCTATTGATTACTTAGAGAAACATATGGATTTCAAACATTAATACTCAATTTATTTGCACAAAAAACATGAATATAACTATTATTGCTAATTAAACAAAGTATGGTGTAGCTTGTTTGAGTGTGTTTTAAATCCACATACTTTATAAAGCTCGTTTGCATAACCGTGGGGGTATTTTTTCCTCATTTCGTCCAAGGCATCAACATTCATTGGACCGGCCCTGCATAAACAATTATGTATAACATATATATACATTGTTTATGTATAACATATATATACATATAAGTAAAATGAGAAAAATCATAAAGCATATATGATTTGGTATGTAACTTAGAAGATTCTTAGTTTGCAAAGAAAAAAATCAATTATTTTGATTTCGAAAAAGTAATTTATCGATCTGAATACTATAACACAATAATTTCTTTTGTTTTTACTCGATTCAAAACCTTAAAATGTAAAATAGGCAAAATTTTGTTTTTATGCATACCACAATTATGTAAAACTAGATATTTATAAAAATCGAGTTTATAACTTTTTTATTGCATTTATTAGATTTTGTAAATTAGATTTTTATAATACTAATAACAATGTCAAACTTGGCTTTTAGCAGTTTAGAGTTATTGTGTTAACATAATTAATTTGCAAGAAAACAAAAGCGTTACAAAAAAGTACGGTGGTTATATATAAAAACTTGTATTTGTAATAACATTTAATTTAAAAATCATAATATCATTACAATTACAACACGTACAACACAGTTTTGATATTCATTCACACATCATTATGTATAATATATATACATATAAGTAAACTGAGAAAAATCATAAAGCATATATGATTTTGTATGTAACTTAGAAGATTCTTCGTTTGCAAAGAAAAAAGTTAATTGAATATATATTCTGACCTCAAAAAAGTAACTTATCAATCTGAAAACTATAACAAAATAATTTGTATTTTTACTCGATTCAAAACCTTAAAACGCAAAATAGGCAAAATTTTGTTTTTATACATAACACAATTATGCAAAACTATATATTTATAAAATAGAGTTTATAACTTTTTTTATTACATTTATTAAATTTTGTAAATTAGATGTTTATAATTTTAATAATGATGTCAAACTTAGATTTTAATAGTTTAGAGTTATTGTGTTAACATAATTAATTTTCAAGAAAACAAAAACGTTACAAAATAAATACGGTAGTTATATATAAAAAACAAGTGAGAACCAAGACAAGGTTTGGGGTGGACCAAAGTGTGATGGCGGTGGTAAATGTTGGACCATTTTGTAATGAATATGAGACCATACATACTTGTCAACAATGGTTATGGACCCAAACACACTTTCAATGTTCCGTTGCCATCATGTCTTTTTGTTTTGTTTTCTACTTGTCCTCTTCTACTTCATATCCATCCACATAAAGCAAAGGGTTTATAAAAGTTAAAGTTCAAATTTTGTATTAAACTTAATTTTCTAGATTCTCTTATTTACAATAAATTTTCCCTGTCATCTAAAAGAATATGTATAATGTATGTGAACTAGTTGATTTCTACCCCGCGCGATGTCGTGTGGATTTTCATATAGTATCCAAAATACTGTTTATTGATATATTCATGCAACACTTAAAATATTATTTTTGAGGCAAAATATTGTAATGCATGGTAGATTAGATTAAATTAGATAGTTAGTGGATGATAAATCTTACATATTTTGATTAAAGTGAGTTTAATGACTTTTAAAACTAAAATTAATGATAAATATGTTATTTCACTATATTAAATAAGATAGTTAATGAGTGTGAGTCCAATTATTTTTTTTACTAAATAAGACAACTTTTTAAAGTTTATAATTTATTTTGGAACACTCCAGAAAAAAGTTTATGACTTATTATGAACCGGAAAATATATAATTTTAAAGAGGATTTGAAATTACTAGGGTTTAAAAGTGAAAAAGGATTTTAAATGAAATTACTAGGGTTTAAAAGTGAAAAAGATATTTTAAAACTTTCAAATAAGAAGTAGTATAATAGACAATATCTTATGGTAAATGTAAAAAAGTGGAGAGGCTAAATGAAACTATAGTAGACAATATCTTATGGTAAATGTAACAAAGTGAAGGGGCTAAATGAAAATTGTGTAGAAAAGTGGAGGGGCTAAATGAAAATTGTGTAAAAGATGGAGGGGCTAAATGAACATGTGTAAAAGAGAGGATGTGGTAAATTTTGTAAAAGATGGAGGGCCTAAATGAAAATTGTGTAAAAGAGTGGAAGGGTTAAATGACCATTATGTTAGAAAAAGACAAAACTTATGAAGGATAAAAAAGTAAAAACACATCTATGGTAAATGTTATTATTAGAATTTGTTTTTACTCTATGGAACGCCGTCGGAAGTTTTTGTATATGATTTTTTCGGTTCTATAAATGATATTAAATAGCAATATTCTATAATACTAGCAGGGTATCCACGCAATGCGGCGGCGGGTACCCGTAACCATATTTCGAAGTGACGACAGTACCGGTGGTGTTGACAATAGTGATGGTGATGAGTGGTTGTGCGTAGTGATGGTAGGTGCTGACATTAGTGATGGTAGGATCAGATCCGAAATTGACCTTTTTTGTGAAAGTACATATGAGCCTTTTAAATAGAGAAATGATGGTTGAGTTCTGGTGACGTTACAGGTTATATATATATGTATCTGGAATAAATCAAAATAATCAAGTAGTTGAAGTGGTTAACACACAGTGACTACTTAGGAGAGGTCTTGTGTTCGAATCCTGTAAGCAACACTTTATTTTTTTAGTTAAAGAACTTACTAAAAGTGGAAATCTCCTTAAACTTAAAATTAAGGAGTTCCTTAAACTTACTAAAAGAGGTAGACCTAAATGCATTAGTAAGTAGTAAGATATACTCCCTCCGTCCCACAAAAAACTTCCCATTTCACCTTAAATTTTTGTCCCACAAAAAACTTCCCATTTGCTACATATGATGGGCTCCACATAATAAGATACTATTATTACTAAGTACCCCACCACTTATTATCCACTAATTATCTTTCTCTCTCCAAATCAATCTCATATTTTAATCAAATATATTACCAATGACCCCACCACTAACTACTCCCTTAAAACTTGTGCAAAAGTGAAATGGGAAGTTTTTTGTGGGACGGAGGGAGTATTAATTTGCATATTACATAATTACTATGGTTTTTATTGTTATAGCTTGGGTTGTTTTTTCAATTCGATATTATACTCGGTGTTTTATACAAAATTTAAAAAAATTATCTCTAAATAACTAAAGTTAATATAAATAATATTATTTTTTATTTATCGTCTACTAAAGTTGATCGGATGCAACAAATCAAGAAATGTTGTATAGTTAATGTGTAAAATATAAATGAAATAAAAATGATGCAAACATGAAAAAGAACTCGAATATACTATTAACTTTCATATAATTTCTTCTTTCTCTTTATATGTTTTGTCCATCATAAGGAAGAGAAGTTTTAATTTCATGTTGTCTTTTAGCTTAACTAACTTTAAAATTATTGCTTAACATATTTTTCATTAAGTCTCTACTTATGTAGTTATGTATAAATGTACATAAATAGATGAAAAAGACTATGTAGATAATATAAAAGAGAAATTTTGGTCCCACGTTGAACATGATCTAAAATTTTATAAGTACCGGTTTTAATTTTAGTATACTTTAAGGAATAGAAAGAGTTTTTTTTTCTTTGAACGAATAGAAAGAGTTAATATGTATCTTAAAAATATTTGGAGTATTTTGTAATTTTCGTAAAGTTGAGGTGTAGGGGCTTGTATAGAAATAAAATAAAAGAAAGAAAAAATAGAAGTAAAAAAGTCAATAAAGCAGGGATCGATCCCACGTAAGTTGACGGATACGCGCTTCATGGTTAAATTGCATAGCCACTTGGGCGCGCTTCATGGTTAAATTGCATAGCCACTTGGGCGCGCTTCATGGTTAAATTGCATAGCCATTTGGGCATCAACCACTTTCGATAGCAAATTCACATAACTAATATATATTGTGATTTTAATTTTATTTCGTTATGAATAGTAAACTTTCTATGATAATTGTATACTTCCTCCGTATCAAAATAAGTGACACACTTTCCATTTTGAGGTGTATCAAAATAAGTGACACATTTTGAAAACTTTCCTTATTTGGTAAAAATAGTGGGACCCATACCCACTAACTATCCACTTTAGTAAAGTCAAATTACCCTTATACCCTTACTTTTACTTTTAAAACTCATTAATATCACTTTATTCAAGGAAAGTGGGACTCATTCTCCACTAACTATGTACTTTAATATATTTTAACCCCTACTTTAATCTTTTGCCTTAAAAAACGTGTAAGCTAATTTGTGTCACTTATTTTGATACGGATGAAGTATATAATATGTGTAATAAGATGAATACTAAAAATAGCACCTTAATAATATCTATAAAATAATAAATGTTTTTCTAATAAGAAAAAAGTTGAACAAAAAAGGATGCAAATAGTCATGCGGACCCAAAGGTACAAGAGAAAAGGTTCTTACCTAGGCCACATGACATCCTTGGTTAATGTAGCACCTTAGTTATATTTATACAATAAATTATTTTTCACTAAAAGACAAAATTTTAGTCTTTACATTTGGTAAATGTTGTACATCTTCTAATTCAAAATAAGTGATATACTTTTATTTTGGGGTGATTTTAAATAAGTGTTACACTTTGAAAATTTACCTTATTTGGTAAAAAATAATAGGCTCCACAATCACTAACTATATACTTTAATATAGTGAAATTATTTATTTACCCTTACTTTTACTTTTAAACATCATTAACCTCATTTTATTCAAAAGACATGAGACCTATTCCCCACTAATTATTCAATTTGATCTAATATATCCATTATTATAATCTTTTGCCTTAAAAATCATGAAATCAACAATGTAATGTGTGGTTTATTTATGTCGGCTAAGGAGATAATTATATGTGTCGATCGTTTTTTTCTCTCTTTTTATATATTTGTTTCATCTTATCATGTTTTTGTCATTACATTAATAGACATAAATCGTAGATTGGTAGTAACATGTATATCAACAATAACTTTTCTATAGATTATATAACTACATAAAGTGTATAAAAACTATAAATTTAAAGAAAATAACTATAACAAATATGTGAATTTGAATTGAAATGCTTACGTCGGATTGTTCAAAGTCAAAAAGTATTTATTTTAGTATAAAACATGTTTCATCACTCATGCATGATCTAAAGTGTGTGTGAGAGAGATCGAGAGGACGGTGGTTCTTCTTACTTTGCTCACGCAACACATTATGTCCTCATGCGGCTATGAGTTGGGCTGGAACCACATACTCTATCTTAATCTCTCCCATATAAGTGAACTAACTGGAATACGTTTATGCACCTCGTTTGGAATTTCCTAATTTAACGTTGCATATCCGTAGGACGGAAGAATCACATGGCAACTTTTAGGCGGTGATGTTTGTGTCTACACACTAAACCGTGGATTCATTATTGTTTCATCAACTCCAATTTGATCATCATTTTAGATTATTTTCAGTTTGTTAAATCGACAAGGTGTGTGTAATTGATCAAGTTCTGATGTGATAAAGGTCATGGCCCCAGGATCCTTAATGTTGCACTTTGGCAAAATAAACGAAGAAAATAATGTACATCAAGAACAAGATATCAATATACGTGTTCCTCCTAAAAAGCGAAGAAATCCTCTTGGAATCTCATGCAAGTTCTTCATTCTTTTTATCGGTTATATATATTCTATAAATTTCACTCACAAAAGCAAGCACAACAAGATTAATTTCCACTTGTTTTTATCCTTTCTCATATCTTCTTTCAAATGAAAGAACAAACCTATATTTATAAATAAGGTTACACGTTCAGGAAAAAGTCGAGTCTTTGTTTGACTCTGATATACGTACATACGCGGCCTAACCGGCATTCTCGTGCTCGATTCCACACTTTTTTCGCGTGCCATGCATCCTAATACCAAAAAGACCTATACATTTTTTTTGAAATGAAATACTTAATTATATTTTAGTTTATAAGTTTTGACTAATTATATATTCTCTTATTTGGAATTTTGTTGATTATAGATCCGGATGCGGAGGTTATAGCATTATCTCCTACATCCTTAATGACAAAAAACAAGTTTGTTTGTGAGGTTTGCTACAGAGGATTCCCAAGGGAGCAAAACTTGCAACTTCACAAAAGGGGCCATAATCTGCCATGGAAGCTTAAGCAGAAGACCAACAATGATATTGAGGTTAAAAGAAAGGTGTATTTGTGCCCTGAGTCCTCGTGCGTCCACCATCATCCTTCTCGTGCCCTTGGAGACCTCACTGGTATAAAGAAACATTATTCTCGAAAGCATGGGCAGAAGAAACATAAGTGCCAAAAGTGCACCAAGATGTATGCTGTAGAATCAGATTTGAAGGCCCATTCAAAGAGTTGCGGAAACAAAGAATACCGATGTCATTGCGGCGTTATATTCTCAAGGTACATAATATAAAATTCAACGTCGTTACCTTGATTTTAAAGGAGTATATAGATAGTGTTTTGTTCAAGCTAGTTATATTTTTATTTATAAATCTAATGGACTCATTTCAATAATTAGATCAATATTAATTAATGATTGAAATGATCATTTTAACATTTGACTTTACATAAATTCAATTCTAATTTTTATTTTCATCCTATGGTCTCACACATATATAACTTTCTTTTACATAATATAAGGAATTCATATACAAAAGATTAATGCACCACTTTGAAAACGTAGTAATGTTCAAAGCATTTAATTACGAATTCACCAAAAAAAGTTATAATCACTAAAACAAGTCATCTCTTAATAATTACTATTTATAGCATATTAATTCTTACCTTGAAATTCTTCTGATTAATATAATTTTTTCTCGAATGTTGGTAATTTTTGTTTTAGTCTTCTTAACACATTAAAATAAATGCTTGAAGATGTGTAATGAACTCGTTTCTAGCACATTGGTTATCACGTTGTCTACACAAACTTGAATATATTCCGATGCTTTTTTTTTCCTTTACTTATTTCTTTTTCTCTTATAATTCTTTTCTTCCAACAAAACTCATTATTTTTGTTTTCCTTTTCTCGTGAAACATATCTTTGTTTTATTGTTTTTCCCATGTAAAAATGTATTCAGTATAGTCTTTAAATTTTTATAGTCCTAAATGACACATCTTAACCATTAATCAATAATATTTTTTTTTTAACATAATCAATAATAATTAATGGCTAATATTAATCATATATTTTATACATGGAAATATATTTCGGTAATTTTTACATATTTTTTTAACTTTCTATTATTTTTTTAGAATTTATTATTATTATTACTATTTTAATTTTTTTTGTGTTAGAAACATATCATGTGATAATCGCATGTAGTTATATACTTGATCAAATATGATTTTATAAAAATCTTACATGTGATTTGATATACAATTATATGTGATAATATACAAAAGAATTAAATATAATTAAGTATATAATGACATGTGATTATCATATAATATTGTTCTTTTAATGAAAAAATAATAATAAAATAACAATTATTTAACAAATAAAAAAAAATTGAAATTTTTTATGTAAGTGCCAGATGACCAAAATACGCATTCATATCTACATCTATATATGAGGCCTAGATTTGACTTTGTTTTGCCAACTCATCCATTTCAACAAATCTCATTGGTTGTTAATGGTGACGTGTAATCATCTCATTGGTTATTAATATTCCGTATTATCTGAGGATAAATATCTTTCTGCCTAAAAATACGCAGTCTCTTTAAACTCGGCCAGATTGTTTGAGATTCTGCCAAAATTATGGGTTTCAACTTTTGCCTATAATCATGTGACAATTTCAGTTAAAATTCATTAAAAAAATATTATTTGAAGATAAACTTTATAAAACCTTGTAATACGGTGCATTTTAATGATTGACATTAAACGACCGAAATTTATTTAAATTTTATGTTTTGAGTATTTCCAGAAATAATATAAACTGCTAATTTGTGTCAAACGGTTTAATTTCTAAAATTAACGGATATTGAAGTTACCTAAATTTAGATTTCAAATAATGAAAGCTTATTTTAAGTAATTAACAAAAATTAAAGGAATTTTTAATGTCATCTCCCTATATAATTTCCGGAAATTAAAGTTACTTAAATTTCGAATTTCAAATTATGGAAGGTTACCTTAACTAATTAACAAAAATGGAAAATTTTAAACTTATCTCTCTATATATTTAGAGGCCATATTCTCTTGGAGCGTATTTCTTCCATCCGACTCAAATTCGTAACAGCATCCTCTTGGAGCGTATTTCTTCCATAATACGTATTTTGTATCCTACATTCTAATCCAAAATACGTATTTTGTAGACTGCCAATTCAAGAATGTTTATAGCCACAAATTGGCAGGATACAAAATTTACATTAACATTTACTATAGTGAGTTACTTGGTTTTTGAATTGTATTCCATAGCACTTATTATAAAATCGGAAATGAATGGTAAGTGAGTTGCTATAGTAAGTTGCTATAGCGAGTTACTTGGTTCAAGAGTATTCGATAAATTCCGAATTCTAAAAGGCATTTAATCAAACAGTTGGGTTGCATAATTAGTCGATAGAAGTACTGTAACAAAGAACCCTAATTATAGTGTGCCGACTAGCAATTACTACAGAAACAACACGACATGAAAACAAAGTCGCGCACACAGAGATAGATGGCAACTTACTGCAAATTCGATGGCTTGAATGACGGTTAAAACAGAAGAATAATCATTGATAAGATATAGAGGAGGAAGATCAATAGGCGAGAGACAATGTGTGAAAACGGAAGAATCCTAAAATGCTCCGACTATTCTCTGGACATGCTCAAGTAACCAATGAGGAGACCCATAAAATTTCTCCGACTAATCTCTGGATCGTTAGGCGAGAGACGTTCTACCGATTACATGATTTTTAAAAATTAGCAAAAACAATGAGGAGACCAATAAAATTTGAAGGGTTTTTCGGATTTGGTAAGCAGACTCAAGTGCCCAACTTGGCCGCAAGCACATATCTGAGCCCATTAATATATTTTACTTATCAAAATACATAAAGTCTTTTAACACATCAAATTCCGGAAATTAAAATATAATTCCCTATGAGAGTAATTAAATTGCGTTTTTAAGTTTTTATATTTCCAACTACTTAATATACTGTCACTACACTTTTATTCTACCCGTTTTTGCGTTTTAAAAATAGTGAGGCCGATTTATTCTGCTTTTTTTGAAATTGTTGATAAGTTGCATAAATAAAAAATTAGTTTCCTATTATTATCCACGTTTTAGTTGCATCCATATGTTGATTTTTCTACTCTTTAATGCAAGTGCTCGAATTTACAGCAATCGGGAGCCCATTCTTTTAGGAAATATTTTCAAATTTTCTTTAACTATTCGATTTACTTCAATATAAAAATATCTTTATAATTTATCGTGTAATATCCTTTTTAAATACCATCATGATTGTAGATTTTTTTATTAGAGTAGCACCACTCGACAAGTGTGGTTGTATGATTAAGCTTGCCAAGTAATGTACTTTTGTTCCTATACCATTTATTCATGTATTAGAAAATGTTTATCATCAATTCAAAAATGGATTATGTTATTTCAACAGTATTTATTTGTAACTTTCCTATATCTATCTTGAAACATGCCCGCTCATTCGGGTGGGCTATGAAGCTAGTATAAAATATGTGATTAATCTTAAAAATTAGATATTATTGATTTAAAGTTGAGATTTATCTATTGAGACAACATAAAAATTAAAAACTACATTATCTTCATATGCATTATATATATTTTTTCATTCTTTTTCCTATTTTATTACTCTTTGTCTACGAATATACAATAGCAACACCTTTTTTTCTTTCTTAAACAATGATATTTTTTCCATTCACCTTATTATATAAAGAATCTACTACTATATAAAAATCCATAAAAATCTATAGAATAATTAAATTGAAAACTTAAAAAGTTAAAAACTTGGAAATAAGTTATTTAAATTTGTGATTCCTAACACATACTAATAATAAAATTTTCTTTTAAAAGGAAAATCTATAACGAAGGTATTTGTAGTGACGATATGTCATCGCGATTGGTTGACGAAAATTTTAGGCGGTTGCGACAAGACTGTGGCGATGGCACTTCGGCGACTACGAGCATGTTTGGGAAAACTTATTAACGGGGCTTATGAGTTTATTAGCTTATTAAGCTCAAATAAGCATGTAAATTTGAGCTTAATAAGTTAATAAGCTTGTAAGCCCCGTTAATAAGCTTTCCCAAACATACCTACATGTGCGAGATAAATGTACCACATCTTTTAATGGATACACCACAATTACTATTTCATATACTTGTACAGTAATACTTGTACGTTGTGATATATAAATAAAAAATGGTAGTGTATTCCTTAGCTAATTAAAGTTTATTGATCGTAGCTAGGTAGTTAACGTGCAATGATGAATTTTGCAGGCGTGACAGCTTTATCTCGCACAGGGCTTTTTGTGAGGCACTGGCTCCTCCAATTGTGACTAATTCCATGGGATTCACCTCATCCAACACCAATCAACCCCAACAGGGAAACTTTGATCCAAGGCCTAGAAACATGGAACTTTACAATTTCAACTTTAAGGAAAACGACACGACCCCAACGGTTTATTCTCAGGTAGTATGTGTGAAATCAATATTGCTAGCTGCTTCACTTAAACAATCATCAAATCAAAATACTTAATAAAAAAAAGTATACATGTAACAAATAGTACTCTACATGTATAAATATAAAATGTCTCCGCTTGATACTTGTATTATGGTAAAAATATGCACATGTGGACAATTATTAGAAACTTTTTGCATCTAAGCTAAATAAATGTGTAAAATGATGGAAAAAGAACGTTTATGTTGGATCTTCTAACTGTGTAGATACAGGTGGTATGCCACAACATTCTGCAAGTTCGTTGCTTCAAAAGGCTGCTATGATTGGTTCAACATCTACCAACAACTTTGGGCCAAGTTCTTCCTCCACAACGGCTTGGGAAATTCTGATAACATGATTGAGCTCCTCAACACTTTTAGCATTAATAATGGTGTTGGGTCCTCTTTGATGAATCATAATGGTGCTGCAACTTATGATCAAGAGGATAGCTACCAATACCATGGTGGTCTTGCAATTGATAGTGGTGTCACATTCACCAGAGACTTTCTTGGGGTTGGAGGGGAGGTTTTAGGTCATATAAGCAGCGCCAATCAACCACCAAGCAGTACTTTCAGAAGCCAAAGAGTTTCTGGTTAAGATTAGTGTCAACCGTTGTTTCAATTAATAACAAACTGTTATATAAGTTTTCTTTCCATTTCGTGTTGTTTCAACTTTCGTATTTGAATTTTAGGTTCCTTTTTTTTCCCTTTTGAATTTCAGGCTTCTTAATTTGATTAAAGGGATCAATGACTTATGCAAGAATGTTTTGGCTGTTATGTGGTTTCTTCGTTTTAACTTGTTTAATTTTGTGTTTCATGAAAAGTGCTCTTTTTTCAGCAGCAATACAACGTTTACATGTATACAACATGAACCACGTTAGTAATTCACTAAAGTAGTTAATTTAATGAGCATAAATAGAATATGCATATAAGACACCATGAACGGCCATTGTATCTTTAAGAATTACACGTGGTTACCAATAATGAATTTTGTAATGAGAAGCCTCAGAAATTCTCGTTATTATCACTCATCAATTTTATTAGGCCACTACAAAAAATATTTCCACCACTACAATGTACAAGTATATCAAAACATAAGTTATGATGTGTAAATATATTTTTGTGGTGTAGATATCACATCCCAATTTATTATTAGAAGTTAGCAGACAGTTTCCATCGTAAACGTTGAATTTCAATGATTGGGAAAGACAAATCTTAGTCAGAGAATGCTGAATAATAAACAAGATTCATTTTGAATGGTAAACTTATTCAAGAAACAACAAAGGAAAAATACATAAAATGATTCCTCACCAAGAAACTGCATCCGCAATCACTGCAAGTCCAAGTTTTCTGTCAGAATTTAAGTCTGTATTAGCGACTGAATGAGAATATGAGATATACATACATATATTATGTGTCAAATTTTATTTTGTTTATATTTTCCTAGACAGGTAAAGTTTATGTATTAACCCGAAATACACACTTTCTTATACTTTAATAAGCGTCATTATGCCAATATTTCAAAAAACACCTTATAAGTTAAGTGGTTGTTGGTTCTTTGCTAACGACAACCATTTTGGAAGTGACACCGGTTGGAATCGCATCTGCTGTATTTTATACTTTTATCATTCTAAGTCTAGAATTGGTCAACTAGTGAAGGATGAATCTTATGCATCTCTGAAATCTGAACCTTACTTTTGAAAATGACAGTTTTTTGTAGCCTGACTTGTGGCGAGAATTAAGCAAGTTTGTGGGTCTACTTTAAAAGCTCCTGGATTTGTTTTTCGGTCTTACTATGATCCACATAACTACAAGTCAAAACAACACCTTGAGGACAAGGTGGCTTTTTTAAGGCGGGAGTAATGATACGATATGCATTATACGAGATAATCATTATTAGTATTTCCTAATTTAGTAAACAGATTTGCTTCTGATGTGCGTGACCTAATTGTTTCAGTACATCTCATGGTCATCTGATAAATGTTTACCTATAATGGGATCGAACTTATGACCTCTAGAAACTCATTCAAAAGCCCTTACCACTAGATCATCTGGTTATGATTTAGAACATGCACAACAGACACTAGAAGGCTAGAAGCAAATAAAATCATTTCTTATAAAGCAGGCAAGATAGGTGAACACTTGCAGCCAGACCCTCTTACTAGTAAAACCTAACACAGGCAAAATTAACAAACGAAACCTAGATTTCTGATATAAAATCCACCAAATTCGTAACATAAATAGCCCTAGATCGCAAAACCCTAGAAAACCTAAATCAACAAAACTCATCATCGGGAAATAGAAAAAAACACAAATTGGATAGATTAATGAAATAAAAGAAAAGGAACTAACCAAGATTGGTGATGCGGTTTGCTTACGATCAATTAAGCATTGGCGGTTTTGGGAATAAGGGGGACAGTGTTGCCCTGCCCCTGCTTATTAGATTGTCTGAGTTTTTGCATCTGTAGCATCCTCTCCATTACGAGCTCATACTCGCACTTTTCATAAGAATGGCGCTCGTTCTCGCATTTCCATGGCAGGTAAAACTCCGATTGCCGGCACTTGTTGAGTGGAATGAGCAAGTGAGCGCACTGGTCTCTATAAGCCAACGGGACTTTCGCTTCCACCATTTCTTCTCGTGTTGCGATCATTGGCTTCGATGATCCCTCAATCTCCATTCGCAGACTGATGCTTCAAAATCGCTTAGATGGTCTCTTTTTCCCTGGAGATTTTTGATCGAGAATGCAATTGGGGGCTGACTGCTGAGTCCTGTTCGACTCTCCAAAGGAGACTTTTTCCAAATTTTCATTAATGTAAATTAGGATAAGTTAGAGGGTATTTTATGTAAATTGAGCTTCTTTTTAAACGATGCACTCTAGTTATTCACATTACTACGAATGGAAGAGTAGTGACGACGGTAGTATGGATCGTGGTGGTGGGTGGTGGTGACTAAACTGATGCTGGTAGGTGATGGTTGTAATTTCATTTTTTTTTTAAATTTAAGAGATTAATAAATATAGTTAAAATTAAGTAATGAACATATTTTATATTAGTTTAATTAGTTAGGGCATTATGATAATAACTTAGGGTCACATGTTCTAAGTGTTCAAGTCTTATAGATGAACTCATACACTATAACCCTTCACGGAATTAGCCATTCTTGATTGTAACACTTTCAAATTTCAATGTCTCCTAAAGTACAAGGCATGTATCATGTGGTTTTTCTAATGCTTAATGATTATGTTTCTAATAACACTGATAAAACGAAAATTGACCAAAATCAAAACATAGAAACCAAAATTGTTCTTTTGAAATAATTAATGTACAGCATAAAACCCGAAAGATTTAATGACCCAAAACTTGAGGGCCAAAGTACTTTTGCAGTTGGGACTAATTTTCGGTTACGCCTCATAAAGCATGCCAACCTCTATACGTTGTGGCAGTGGCACTCCCAGGGTAGGAATCCCAGATCTACAATTACTATGCATAAATTCATAAAACCCGAGCATAAACCTATCAAACCTCGTACATTTTTTACTTATATGAAACCTTGTTTTCCCACGAACATGAACAACAGCAGCATGCTGTGCTTCATTAAGATCCATCATCTCTTGTTCCTCAAAACGGACGGATGTTGGATTCTCGTGAGAACATTGCATTATATGATCCTTCAAACTAGCAATAATTTGAGAAACAAAATCTCCTTGAAGATTAAGGGAATCCGCGTACCCGTACTGAATTGAGCACCCGTACACACCTTTGAGTCCCAATCTTTTCACAACAAACCGCTCGTTTGGTGCAACTTTAGGAACCAACAAATAGCTTAGTGTTGTGAACACGGTAACCTTATGAATTGATCTCATGTTGTTAATATAATGACCTAAAACCGGGGTGAATCCGTCTTGAATATTGGTGTAAAAGAAACAGAGTCCGGGAACCCTTTGGACAGTTGGATCAGAAAGGAGAAGTTTAAGTCGGTCCATATCTATTTTGTTTGTTAATTCATATTCCGTTTTCCTTTGTCGCCCGTAAAACCAACCAAACATAATGAAAGCAAGGATTAATGAGATTGCAAATGGAATCCATCCGCCTTCTTTTATTTTGGTGAAAACCGAGCTCACATAGAAACCTTCCATTGTTAAGAAGGTGAAGGAAAACAGAGCAACAAGAACTCGCGGAACTCTCCAAATTACAATCATCACCAATGTTAGTAATAGAGTAGTAATGAGCATGACCAGAATGACAACCACACCTGCAAAAGACGCCAATTTTACAAATAATATGTATATAATATGTATCTATAGATGAGAGGGACAGGGAGCATACCAAAAGCATTTCCAATTTCTTTTCCATCCCCGAAAATAAGTATAACAGCAACACAAAGAACCATGAGGGTGTAGTTTGTCTCGGGGGAGTAAACTTGGCCTTCGTTGCTGGAGGATGTATGAACAATCTTTATTCTTGGGAAATAATCCAGTACAACAGACTGTTTGATAACTGAAAAAGTGGCAGATATCAAAGATTGACTGGCTACAATGGCTGCCAATGAAGCTATAACAAACATAGGCCAGTATATCTTTGTGGGTATGAACTTGTAAAACCCGTCATCATGATCATCTGGATTCTTGATTAAGTAAGCTGTTTGTCCCGCATATGTCAGGATTAATGATGGGTATATAAACGATAAAAATGCAATCTGTCACAAGTAATGACTTATATTAGGAGCAGTTGTACAGTACAAGCTCTGAAAGGGAAATGAAATACCTGAATGGAAGGCCTGTCAAAATGTCCAAGATCAGCAAACAACGCTTCAGAACCTGATCATAATTCATAAGAGGAAAAATTAACATAATCTGCTCTATTCATCAATATGTTATGTTTAAAAGAAAGTGCAGAGACTGACCTGTTATGCAAAGGACCATACCATTAAGCAACAGCCAGCCCTGATGGCCGTTTCTTGAGAAAAACTGGATGATGTAATGTGGTGAAATTGCCTTAAAAATGGTGGGATAGTGACGAATTATGTTGTAAATACCGATAAGTGGAGTAGTTAATGTCCATATACCCATGATTGGTGAGAATAGAAAGCTGACTCGTGCAGTCCCATATTTTTGAACCAAAAACAGACCAATAAGAACTATTGCAGATAGGGCTTCCACCAGAGCTGCAAAAATATCATAAATATAAATTATACATATACACTATATTATAAATACCTTTGAACTTACATTTGCTGAATTTTGGAAAAGGGCCTCTGATGCCTTCCATTGCTGACAACACTGATTACAAGATTGGAAAATAAAATAAATAAATTAATAAATTAATAGAATATTGTACAAATTGAGATGAGTTATATGCAAGGAAACCTGAGATAGCAGGGGTTAGTATGCCGTCACCAATTAACATACACATGCCGAGTATTGCTATGAAAAACAATACCCTTCTTGCTATCAAACTTTTCTCAATAAACGTTCCAAGCCTACTTTGCATGTTATTATTATGTGATAATTTTGATTTTGAATTTACACTTCTTGAAGTAATAGCCCCAATATTCATGTGCCTGCAAAGTAATGAATATAGAGCAAATGTACCACCTGCAAACCACATCACTACATTATTCATAACTCAAACTTAACCTTAAAATAAACATTTCAACCAACACAAATTGTTAAGTACCTTCACCCTGATCATCTGCTTTCAAAGCTATACAAGCGTATTTGATGACTCCAATTAAAGTAAGAGTCCAAAACATGATGCTATAGATTCCCAAATAATCATCTTTGGTTGGAGATTTTAATGCCATTGAAGGATAGACATAAAGTGGAGAGGTTACAAGTCCTCCAAAAACAACTCCTAATGACTTGTAAGAGAGTAATAGAGTGGCCCACTTACTAGTACCCTAATACCAAAAATTACAATCAGTAAAATTAATGCAAAAATAAGCATGCAAGACAAAACAAGTCCCAGATCTATGATAACAGGTTACTTACCAATCATATATTCAAAAGGGACCACAAAAACTATTACATGCACCACATTGTACAACCTTTAAAGCAAACTATACAAGCACTATAAAGCTATTGGGAGCAGGAGAACATCTATATATGCTGAATGATGGTGTTTGCCCCTTTGTATTTCAGGGATACAAGATATTATACAGGCATCATGTTTGGAGCACTTAGAACAAGAAACTATTTATATGGATTTTGTCGATTCTCTCCTAATTTCTATTGTAAAATCGTCTTTGAGTATCTCTATCACCTTCAATTTCAACCATGTTATGGATGAAATGCTAAAAAAAAGGTGCAATAACATCGATTGACATCAAAGAACACCATAAATTAGCCATCAATTTTAACCAAATTAGAGCAGAAATTAGGGATCAAAGAACATCAAATTAGAGCCATAAAATTGAGCTAGACGCAAGTCGCTTACAACCGAATAGGTTTCATCAAACACTGTAATTGTTCAAAGTTACTCGAATACAAAGATAAAACATGCAATTAAGCTAAACACGTCACGTCACATAGACAGAATTTTCTAGTGCGTTTTAAATTAGTTGGATGAACAAGTACATGCAATGATTCAGTGGAATTGGAATGTAAGTAGGTAAGCAAAGCAATTCAAATAGGAAGACCTGTTGGTTGGCGGAAGAAGGTGAAGCGGTAGGAAGATGAAGACGGCTATTGTTGACATTGACGATGGCGGTGGCGGCATCATCATCGACGGCAACCAGAACCTCATCATTGGGACCAACTGCTGGATCCATTGAAGATTTCTGGGCCGGGTCGGCTTCACACACGTGAGTTCCTCCTGTTCTTTAGGTCTATAAACGTGACCTCCTCCCCACTTTTCGAGATATTTAAAGCTGTAATGGGAATACGTACTGCGCTCCAGAACAGAAGGAATCAGATACGTGGAAATATGGTCATATAAAGACCATTGCATGCCCACCCCAGGACGCTTAGACCGCGCCGAAGGGACGATTAACTCAGTTTGGGTAACGTTGAGTCGTTGACACAAGGGTCACATCATCTTTTTCTCATCCAAACAAACATGACTTACAAACCTGATTAAATCCACAGCTAAACCTTACAAGTAGTTTTATTATTATATGTATCACCTACTAAGCATAAAGTACAAACCCACGAGCATGCCCCACACGACCTTCTCAGGCGACCAAACCTTGCGAAATAAGTGGAGTCGTGGATGATTTAATCAAGATGAAAACATGCTTCTATTTTTGGAAACGCCAAATGATAACAACCGAAGCTTACTCGTAATATTCCAGCGAACAACACGAGTTCAAGCTCTTTTACACGGCAAATCCAGCCCCCATAGGGATTTCTAGAGAAAAATCTCTCATACTTGGCACCACAAGGAGGTGTTTACAAGATTCGAACTTCAAATCCCATGCCTCATATAAGAATAAAACTCATGCATCAATTCAACTGAGCTAAACATGCTTCTTAGGCAACAAATACTGAACTAAATGCTTTCATTTACTACACGATTTCATTTGCCTCAAAGAGTGATTAGAGCAATTATTCTGAGAGTTAATTGTCTTCCAAGACTTGTAGTCTAGTGGTATTGGAAAGTTGTGTAAGGTGTTGCCCATGACCTATAGGTCGTGAGTTCAAATCCCGTCGTAAAAAAAAAAAAAAGAAATAGATTAGGTACCGTTCAGAAAAAAAAAAAACTTGCTTATTGTCATTCAAGTATAGAGTTCTAATAGAGTATGTACTCATTATATTCTGTAACTCTATATTATATTATGTTGTTTAAATCAATAAATATTTAATTATTGAAACCTCTGTTGGCATTTAATTATTTGTTTTTATATATGCATATACTCAATCGTAACGCATTAGTGTTGTTTAAATTAATTGAGAAACTCTATTGGCCATGTGTTTGGTAATGGTAAAACTTAAAAGTATATCAATGTGGTATGACATATGGGATAGGCCGGATAGTAATGGTCCTTTATGTAATATTATTAGTAAAAGAAGTTTATATGAAGCTAGAATAGATGACAGTGTTTTTGTGGAAAGTATGATTGTGAATGGTTCTTGGAATTGACCAGTGAGTTGGATTGAGGAATATCTTATACTTCAAAATATTGAAGTTCCTGTCTTGAACGATAGTAAAGATGATGTTATAAAATGGATAATGGATAATGGGGATTTAGTGGATTTTTCGGTGACAAATGTTTGGCTTAAGTTTAACCATTGGAACCTAAAAGTTGAATGGCATAAAGTTGTTTGGCTGTCTAAGAGAGATTACAAACACAAGATTACGGATTCCCTCTTCGTGAGACAAAATTTGGGTTATATCTTTGTTAAATAATATTCGTAGGGTAATTTTTTAATGAATTGTAAATTATGAAACTTATATTGTATATGTTGAACTCAGATTCGAATTTTAATTATGTTTGGTTAATTTTATTTTTTTTGAATGACTAGTTAGTAAGTTAGTGGTTCAAGTCTAGACAGTGACATTCACAAAAGACAGTATGTCTTCTCTCGAACCCTCCACCTTGTCAACGATGAGACTAGAACCCATGACCTATAGGTCCATCCAATAACACTAGGCTAGAAGCCTTGCGTTGGTTAAAATGATATGAGTAATGGTATTTAGACATATCATTTTGTCCTATTCATAGGTCTACTCATTAGACGAAGACACGTGTCAAAATCAAGAGATAATATTATGAGAGAGAATTAATGGAATACACATATCATCCTATTAAATTAGTAGAACTATGAGTAGGTAGATAGTACTAAATATCATTTCTCAAATGATATATACGAAGGTTAACAACTTCGCGTTTGGAAAGAGTTTGTTTTGATACGCCGTTTCGCGCTATCCAAAGCTACAAAAGTAATCTTTTAAAAGTTAAAACACAAGCAGAAGAATATTATTTGTCGTAAAATGGCAGCAGTAGGAGCTTCCTTCAACCATGTCTCCAGAGAATCCTCGGATATCGAACGGCTTGCTCACTTTTACCAAGAGGTAATCATCGATTCATCATCATCATCAAGTTTAATTTTCCGATTCATATCTTATACTGACTTTAAATTGGAGTGACAGATATTTGGATTCGAACGAATAGAAAGCCCTAAATTCGAATTCAAAGTGATATGGCTGAGGCAGTCGCCATCTTTCTGTCTCCACCTCATCGAAAGAGACCCAGACACGAAGCTTCCAGAAGGTCCTTGGAGTGCAAACGATGCCATTGCAGACCCTAAAAAGCTTTTTAGAGGTCATCATCTTTGTTTCGATGTTTCTAATTTTGACTCCTTCATCAAAATCCTCAAGGTATCCTGTATTTCTTTATTCTTCCTTCTTGAATTAGATTTTAATTAGGGTTGTGACCACACGATTACCGTCGGTCGGTTGAGTTAAAAAGGGTTACTTGACATTTTTGCACCGATAGCTAATTTGCAATTGAAAACCACTTCGTCTTCTGTGTTTGAGAATTCCAGGAGAAAGGCATCGAGACACACGAGAGGACTCAACCGAATGGAAAAACCAAGCAAGTCTTTTTCTTTGATCCTGATGGTCAGTTTTACCTAAATGTTTTACGTTTATTCATTTTTGTTCAGTGAAATTAACAAATTGGCTTGGATGTTTGAGATTGTGCATTGAAAGTGATTATGTAATATGGAAAGAATAAATCAGCTCCAATAGAACCACAACTTATAGGATGTAGGGTATGAACGGGCTTCGGTTGATTGAAATTGTGATAATCAAATAATCAGTTAAGTATTTGACAAGTTCTGATAATTTAACGACATAACAAGTAAAATGACTAAACCTGAACCGATTATCCATAACTGATAATTTGACCCAAAAATAATCATTTATTGGGAATTGGTTGGCTTCATCTAAACGCTCAAAAGTGTTCCTCTAGGATTTGGTAACACAATAATCAGATTGAATATCTTGATCCTTGAGTTCTATCTGAATTATAATTTACAACATTGATGTTTGAAAAACTTGTCTAACATGTGGTGTTGTATCTCCTGTGCAGGTAATGGATTGGAGGTTACTAGCCAAGAAAAGTAGTCCATCGTTCTTTATGGTCCCAAAATAAATGTAGACGTTTATGTATTATAGTCTGGATCATGGAAGTAGTCAGGTAGAGGTTTAATTGTCTACATCTTACCTTCCCCGTGCCTCTCTTTTAAAGGGATTAAGTATTGTTGTTTATGTACTATTATCATGTAGAAAAAAGTTCAACAATGGATAATGTATGATGTAGAAAAAAGTGTCATGTTGTTTTTAAATTTGGTGTTGTATTGGCAAGTATCGTGTTCTTAAGCATCTCTTGAAGATCATTCTTACCTTCATACTAATATAGAGATGTATGAAAATTTTCAAGTATCGATTTACCGTTTTTCTTTTATTTCCTCTTGTTGGTTTATTTTTAACGGAGACTTTTTAGTTGGAAACTTTTTATTTCGAAGTTTTGTTGGTTAGTATTTAAATAAGTGCCTTTTTTTATATGTATCTTTCATAGTATTTCGAAGTTTCGAAGTTTTTCTTTTATTGTATGCCCCCTATGCATACATTAACCAACATTTAATACCCTATAGATGTCTTTCATACTTGCTCTTTCTTATTAATGGTTTGCTAGACATTTTGTAATATCTACTTTATCCTTACTATAATTAAAAAATGAGGAGTTTTTATAAAATTAAATGTATGGGCATAAAAGAATTTTAATATTTGGTATTATATGCTCCTAGGGTATAAGTTAGAAAAAGCTCTTTTTTTATTATTATTTCTCATCTTTTATACTGTGGATTTTTTGGTTCAGTAACTGTAAGAAGAAGGTTGTGAAAAAATCTACCATTATTTAACTTGACTACATTGAAGAAGATCTTGAAGTTGATGAAAATATTTTGTTTAGCAAATTCTATCAATCCGTCGCCTATAATGTTGTTCCAGAGTTTGTATTTTTTTTAAGAACATTTGTCTTATTCATTATCATTCAATTAATGTTATGAAGTACTTCCTCTGTCCTTATATAAACTTCTCATTTGTATTTTGCATAGACTTATAGAAGAGATTAACAGCGGGTACTGGATAAACAATTGTGATTAAAATGTGTGGTTAGTTGGGTTAATGGTGGGCCTTTACACATATTTTATTATTTTGTAGATGGGGAAGTCGGTAGTTTTTTTGAGACAAAAAATTAAGAAAAAATAAGAAATTTATATAGGGACGGAAGGAGTAATATATTTCAAGTTCAAGGTTACAGTTCTGGATAGTAGTAAAAAACGTCTTTTTTACCCGTGAGGTTGGTCGATTGATTAATTCTTGTGCCATTAGGTAGACAGCAAATGACATAATAGAAATACATTCATTCTTTAAACTGCCATTCTCTACGACACATAGGACAGTGTGCTTGGGGAGTCTGTGAATTCACCCATTTCAGAATGCAGTGAAGATGGAAAGCATGGTTGCAAGCACCCCAAACTGCACAAATTCACCATTTATTACAATAAATCAACCAACAAACATGAAATAAAAAATAGATAAAAATCCAGTGAAGAGAGACTTACTGAGTGGGCAATCATCACCAGGGAGTTTACAATCAGGACAACAACCATCAAAAGCCATTCTACAAATCCCACATGTTTCATCATGTGCATCCCATGTCCATGAACCTACTGCATGCCATCTATTCACCACAAATCACAATTTCAATTAACCTAATGATTTCCTTCTTTTACTACAAATATACAAAATGGCAACAATCAATAACATACTCTGTTTATATGCCCACCGCGATTTCATATGCCATTGGTTAAGAAACAACACAAACAGTGTTTAATTTAATGGAAAATACTGTGTCCTTAACAATAATGAAAAGTACAAGTAACTTGGTAATGGTAAGGATACGCAAAAGCTTGACCTTCATGTCTCCTTAACTGCAAAACAATATGCATTTCTTACATCAGCATTGTAAAAAGGATTTCCAAGCTATTCAAAGCATAATTGAGAAATAATGGCAGAAGCAGCTGCAGATTTCAAGCATAACTGAGCTGAGAGTGGATCATTTAGTGATTATTATACAGCCATACTAATATCAAGGGTCTATGACAAACGATGGCAAGTAATTTGTTTCGCTTAATTCTGCAATTTATTTAGTAGTATGGTAAAAGAACATCCTTGAATAAATTAAGTCTAAAATTGGTCAACATTGCCGGTAAGCGAATTGATTGATTTCAAATTGGAAAAACTGGAAGAGAACAAAGCAATTATCCCTTTGTTTAGCAAATGATCAGATCCATAAGGGTAGAAAATATCCGTACGATTCAGTTGATGTTGTTTTCAGTTTGAGAAAATAGAAACCCTAATTTCAGATATAACAATAATTTGATGGGGAAAAAAACCCTGACCTTGAGAGAAATCGAAGATGGCAGTGACGACGCGAGAGGGAAGACGATTGATGCAAACTGGAGTGCGTTTTCTGTTTTCAAAATTCAAAAATTTCAAACTTTGGGGTGTTTGTTTTAGAGCATCTCCGATGCAAGTTTTTTTTAAATATTTTTACCTTTTTAATAGGTCATTTGGATGCATATGAACTCTTAGGAAAAAAAATTTGCTTCAAAAACTTTTTCTTCCATAAATCATCTTCAAGACACACAAAAAACTTTTCTACATTTATATCCATTGGAGCAAAAGCTTTTTAAAAAGCTTTTTTTATTATTTTTTAGTGAAAAATCTATGTGACATTTTAAATAAGTCATTGCAAAAGATTATCCATCGGAGATGCTCTTAGTTAGATTTTATGCGGGTATGTTTAGATGAGGTTTTTGAAAAGGACTTGTTGGCTAAGTTTAAGAATAGGCTTATGACCTTGTTTTAAGCATAGAAATTGTAACTCAAGTTAAAAAGTCATTACTTTCAATTTACCCATCAATATAGTTTTTTACTCATAGCTACAAAATACATCTTCAAACCAAAGATACCATTCTCTTATACCCACAAAAAACATCATAAAACAATCACAACATACCAAAAAATAAAATAAAAAAATTACTTTTTATGTTTCAAATTAAGTGATATAATTTTTATTTTTGCAATTTCAAAATAAGTGATACATTTTGATAATTTATCTTATTTGGTAAAAGATAATGGAGCTCATACCCACTAACAGATTTCAATTCATCCTAGACAACACCTAAGTATTTGGTTTAGTTGAGGCTAAAAATGTAAAATATTTTATGAGTTGAAAAACTAGGTTAAAAAAAACTTATCCAAACGCTTTTAGAAAAACACTCCGTTAAAATGAGTGCCAACGGCTCGTCAGTTTGGGAACCAACGGGCGTCGGTTTTTCTTCACCAATGGCACGGTTCGTCGGATAGAAAACGTCGGTTGGAGGCCCATCCTAACCGAAGAGAACGTATGTGTAGAGTGGACCCATTTCCATTATATAGTTAAATTTTTATCTTTTTAAACGGTAATCGTTAATATTTGTTTTAAATTTTTTTTACTACTTTTTCCAATTATTTCATTCATATAAATATCCACTATAAACACTATATTTTCAACAATTTTATTCACTCGACTAACATCTTTCACCCTACAACATTTCATTATCATAATTTTATTAAAATGGAATTCTGATTTTGAAGATATCATAACTTAGGTCATGATTCAAATCCTATTATAGATAAGAGTAGATTAAGACTGCTCTCAATGGTGGCGGAAACTGATACCATTAGTTTTTGTCAAATCAGCGTCACGTCAGCTCACCCTCTAACCGATATTAAACTGACATACCCATGCCAATAATACCTCTTCCCTTGAATTTTTTATGACCCACAATTACAAAATACACACATAAAATACCCCTTTGGTCACACATACCCAAACTCACGCATCTCCTTCTCCCGTCTCCAAAGTGGCGGAATCAAAGTGGCTTGAAAACTAGCGGGGGCATGTCAATGGTTTTAATTCCCAACGACTAGATCAGTTGAGGGCATGAGTGTACTAGCGGAATCAAAACCATTGGCACTCCAAGATCAATTGTCCCGCCAGTTTTGATTCCGCCACTTTGGAGACGAGAGGGAGGGGTGCGTGAGTTTGGGTAGGTGGGGTAAAGGGGTATTTTTTGTCTGTGTATTTTGTAATTGTGGTTCTCAAAAAATTTAAGGGAAAGAATATTATTGACATGTGTACGTCAGTTTAATATCGATTGAAGAGTGAGCTTACGTGGCGCTGATCTGACAAAAACTATTTTAACAACCATTTTGGGAGTGGTCTAAAACCACTCTTGGTGTAGGTTTTTCTCTACTTCATATTTCCTTCGATACATAGAATTGGTTTTTTTTCCCCTCTTAAATCCCTGCGATAATTTATAAATCTACAGGAGTTGATCGAGGGCCGCTGCGTTTGCGGAGGATAAAGTAATCAAACAAACAAACAAACCATTAGCATCAGATGGAACAATTAAAGGAGCTTGAACAAGTACAAAATGTGATGTTGATGACGATGCAATCAATTGATTCTTTCAACAACCCCAATGCTGCTGATTCAAACCGTTTCATTGCTAATTTCATCCTCTTCATGGTATCAATTTCTTCCCTCTTTTTTGATTGTTGACCCTTCAACTTGAAGCAGTTATTTGCTGCTAACTGTAATTTAATTACTCCCTCCCAGGAAAAACTTCTCATTCGGCTCTTGCACAAATTTTTAGGTGATAGTTAGTGGTAGGGTTATTGAAAATAATTTTGATTAATATATAAGGTTGGATTGAAGAGAGAAAGTATTGTGCGGAGCCCCCATCAAATATGGGAAATGAGAAGTTTTTTGTGGGACAAAAATTTAGAGTTAAATTAGAATTTTTAGGGGATGGAGGAAGTATTAAATTACAATATTCAGTAGTTCAAACATGCCGGTATACTTTTATCATATCAGTGCTTTTGTGTTAGAAAATCACAGGAAATAAATCCAAATCGATGTTAAGCTAGTTCTATCGGTTTATTGAGTTTATTCATTATTTTTTAAAGGATTTATGATTGGTAGCTACTAAAACAAATGTTAATTTGGATTGTTTAACAAAAGGGTTAATGGAATTAATTTTCTTAGGACAAATAGACACAATTCATAATGTGGTTTACATGATTCTGCCTATTCTATTTGTTAATAATGCATGTTAATTATAATTTGGTTAATTGGTTCACCGAATTGTTTGTTAATTTGCAAACACGATATGCATTTTCCAGTTTGGGGTTGAATTTGGTAGTTATTTTCCTTTACATCTTTATAAGCTAAAGGAAATACTGATCTTAATTGTTTTGTAAATGTGACATTGAAGATGCAACCATGTGGTGAATTAAATATAAATCAAAAGTGCAAATTGATCTCGGAGCATTTCCCAAAGGTTCGTCTATATATATTCCAATTTTCTTCCAAGTTTAGTTAGTTATAAAGCCAAGGATGCATTAAACATAGTTATGGTATTTGATGTACAGATTTCTTCATCCCTTCTTGAGGAAACATCATGTCAACTTCATGATGAAGGTCTTGTAATCTTATCTTTTTATGATTTTCATTTTTCAATATGAAGTTGGTTCATTGGCTTGTTGCAGGCAAAGTTTTCATTAAAAATTCTGTATCACATCATTGTGGTGATAACAAAAGTGTTGTATTATTAAAAACTGATTGTGAAAATGCTGCAATGGTTTCACTTGATTCAATGCAACGAGCAAATTCTACTTTACAAGATTTTGTAAGAAACAACATTTCCTTTTTTTTATGTCAACTGTATTTCATTAACATATGAATGAATAAACAGTGCAGATCTTACTTCATGTTTCATGAAATGGATGCTAACAATCCAGAATCTATATTCAAATACCTACCACTGCTTTCCTTCACAGAAAGTTACATCTATCAGGTATCCTATCTTTTCCTATCATTAAATAATAATTAACTACATATTTTTACGGTTTAATGACATTGTATCTAACGTTTTGTGTAGTTGGACACCATAAATGAGAAACTACTACAACTCCCATCAGGTGGAATTCAAGATTTTACATTTAGACCACTTATTGTTTTTCTAGAACGCTATGGGATATTTACAGATAGGTTAAAAACTTAAAAGATCTTTTTTTCTTTCCTTTTTCTGTAAGGTGTAATTTCGCTTCATGCCATTTATTTAACAATTTCAGGATAAAAGATGAATTGAAGTGTGGGGAAGAATATTGGGCTCTAGAAAGAAAGCTTTGTAGTGCATTAACAAGCAAACAAGAGGTACAAGATATAATGTTCATGATTTTTTTTTATTATTATTTTTTTAATAATAAGTTTATTATAAAGCAAAATTTGTTACAAAGATTCTAGTAGAAGAAGTTATGAGAGCAATTCATTTGAAGTCATTTGACTACCGTGTGCTGAATCTGCTCTTGTATCAGTTAAATGGCAAAGAGGTAAATAAATCACTAGCTAATTGAGCATCATTTTTTGTAGTTTGGCAGGAAGTATACTATCTAATTTGTATGTTTTTTTTTATTATTTTTATATTTACTTTCCTTTGAAGCGGTGTGAAGATCAATGAAACACATATGGAATTCTTATCAGTATCAGAGTTCCTTGTGGAAGTATCTGATGACTTGTTAGTACTCTTCCTTGTCTATATTTAAATCTCATTTTAATACGGTTTTTTTCCATATATAATACATTAGTTATTTATAGAATTTGATAAAAAAGGGGACTAAAGATGTTTCCGGGTCAACCCAATCCAACCCGCTCTAAAATGTATGGTTCTGACCCAAAACCATTTAGACTCATTACCGCCCAAGCCTGTTTGCCACCTATAATAATGGGCATTTAAATTGTACATTTTCCAACTTAAACGAAGTTTTAAGCTTTTTACTTTATTGTGGTTTTTTATAAATAATTTATGAAACATCTTTTATTCTACATGAGGGAAACATAAAAGAGAGCCTTGAATCTGATAGAGTTCCTGGTGTAGGTTTGACTATGAGGTAAGTCAACAAAAATTATTTCCACTAATATATCATTTAATTTGATTGTAAAAATAAATAAATTCTGTTTGTTGTAGGATGATGTGTTGGAGAACAGTTTTAATATCTTGCGCATGTTTGTCAGAATATATGGAGCTTCTGCAGCACCGACTTTGCTTGTAAGTAGTCTATTCAATTTTATTTTTGTTTAAATTAACTTAAATAATTATATTTACGTCTGTAATCCGTTTAATTAACTTAATCAGCTCTCCATTTGTTTAGGCAAAGTCAATAACCGAGGCTGAGGATAAGTACAACACCTTACTAAGGACTTTGGATCCTCAACTATCTATCAAATATCAAAAAAGATGTGAAGAAGCCACCAAAGAAGGTCACAATCGGATTCTTCATTATTCAATTATGCATCACTTGACAATTATGACCCTTTTACTTATCAATTGGTCGATTCGGGAACCTTTTACCTCAAATGCAACTCTAATATTGAGTATTGAAATAAAGTTTATGTTTTCAGGTGGGAAGGAATTTGGTCCTCCTCTTGGGACATGGGTTATTCCACCCATTATCCAAGACGAAGATTTATATAGATATAATGTCGCCAAGGGGGCGTTTGGCTCAACGTAATCCTCCGTAATGTAATTGAATTCGGTGGGAATTGAATTCGGTTGTAATTGAATTTGGTTGTAATTGAATACGGTTATGCGTTTGGCTACCAAAATTTTGAGTTGGAATTCAAATCAACACTTATGCTTTTTCTTTTTAATAACTTTTTTAGATTCTATTTTTAAATTTTACTTCGGTTGTAATTGAAGTATTATTTATTTTTATTTTTTTATAAGTCTTTTATTTTTAAAATTTTATTTTTATTTTTTATTTTTTATTATTTTATTATTTTTTATTTTTTTAAAATTTAAATTTTTTTATAAAATTTAAATTTTTTAATTTTTGAAATTTTTTTGTTTTATTAATTTATTTTTTATTTTTTTAAATTTTTTTATTTTTAAATTTTTTAAATTATTTTAATTTTTTAAATTTTTTTAAATTTTTTTAGTTTTTTTTTTTAATTTTATTTATTTTTTTAGTTTTCTTTTTAATTTTTTTAAACGATTTTAAAATCTTAAGCATATAAAATATTCAAATTTGTTAGTTCACTAAAGGACCGTAATTGAATTCATAGGGTGTCGGGACGGATTTCAATTACAACGAATATCGTAATTCGAAATTACGTAGTTATTGAATTACGAAAAAAAAATCCATCCAAACGTCCCTCCGTAATGTAATTGAATTACAATTACGGAAGATTACGGAGTATTACGTCAAAATAAACGGGACCTAGGTATTTCAGTTCAGGTACTTATCAATGTTTCAATTGAATATTTATTAACTAGTAATTTTGGTCGGATTATGTGTTTTTTGGTAGTTTTAGTTTGTCTTGTGTACTGATCATTGAAAACCTTAAATGACCAACCTGAGTCATTAACAGCCCTTGTGTTCGTTTTCTCGCAAGTTATATTCTCCTATATATCCTGATGATGGACAGAATATACAATTTTTTTTTCCAGTATGAGTCATCTACCAATTCCGTTAGAATCATTCTGCAAACCAAACAAAACCTTATTGAAAACATGTTAATTTGTTAAAAGAAAAAAATATATATTTTGTATAATTTAAAAGGTGTATACTCACAAATAAAAAAAGTAATTCATTTCTACACAACTTTTAGCATATACATCACAGAGTATAAATTTTACAGCTGTATAAATATATTAAATAAGGGAAATGCAACAAAAGTTGTGTAAAAATCATTCCTATAATAAAAACGGAACAATAGTTGTAACACCCCGAGAACTGGCCTAGCATTTTTAAGGTTGTTGGTAAGTTTATTTTATTAATTATAATTTTATAGAATTTTATTAGATTTATTAGAATTTTTAACCACGGGGTTAAAAATTAGCAAAAACTGAGATAGATATATATTAGTATGATTTCTATATATCTGGGTCCACTTTTGAACCAGGGTTTTAGTGGTATTTTTAGTTTTTAGATTAGAGTTCATTTAGGGTTTCAAATTAGACATTGTATTATATTGTTTTTTTTTAAAAAAAAAATTATTAATGAAACCTTGGATGTTGGACACATAATGTATGTGTGGCATAAAGGAAAAATGGGTTTTTTTCTCAATCTCATAATCTCTCTCGTCTCTGCTCTCTTTTCACATACAAAAACACACACAAATATAGAAGTTGAAATTGAAGCTTGAATCTTTGAAGGTTCTTGTCCCAAATTCGAAATTGAAGTCCTCATCTAGTAAGTAATCTTCTCTTGTATTTAGGGTTTTAGTTTTTGTTTGTTCTTGATCACGTGGAAGAATTAGGGTTAGGGTTCTTGATGGGTTTTAGGAGAAAACTTGAAATTTATGATTCCTTTATGTTAGGTTATGATAAGGAAGTGTTATACTTGTTAGTTGAATGATTGAAACATCCAAATTGAACCTAATTTATAGTTAGTGATTCTTGGGTCAAGAACCCTAATTTTTGGAGATGATGATTTCTGTGAATTTGTGATTGTTTAGGATTGTAATTATTGTTATAATTGTATTAATAACTAGTAGTAACATTGAATTGATAAATTGGTGGTATTTGGCAAAAGTTAGTAAGTTGACAATGGTATAGTTTGACTTTTATAAAGTCAAATCTGGAAATTGTGTTGCGTTGATTATGTATAATTGTAGAAGATGCAAAATAATAGTAATTGTGGTTTAAAGAACACACATTTGGTTGGTTGTAAGTTAAAAATTGGTTTTTGACCCGTTTGGGTCAAAATAGTACCTTAATTGTGTAATTACAAATTATTAGTTTAAATTTGACTTTGAGTAAGTCAAAGATATTAAATGTGCAAAAATTGTTTGGTAATAAGTATAAGAATTGGTTTCAAGTTGAGTTTTAAACTTATGCATATTTTTGGTTTAACCGGTACTAATTCGGTTATTGTTCCGGTTAGCAGGAAAAGGAAAGGCGAAGACTCAGTGATATAAGACAACTGAGTGGTCATCGATAGTGCCAAGGTGAGTGGAATTATAACCTTTGTACTGTTTAATTTCAATGGTTTAGGTTGCAATTTGCTGGGTTGGTTTTGGAAATTGTTGAGTTGAAAAGTGCAGGATTTTGACCATCTGAAGCAGTTCGCGACGCGAACTGTGTAGGTTCGCGACGCGAACCTGTTGCCGTGAAATCAAAACCAAACAGCGACCTGAAATAGCGAACGCGAAATTTTTAGCGGACAAGATCGCGACGTGAACTCTTAGTCGCGACGCGAATTCTAGCGCGAACAGGGGTTCGCGATGCGAACTTGCTGTTTGGCTACAAAACTTTGTGTTGTGATTTACACTGTATGGTTTAATGTTAATTAACTGCCTATGTGTTAATTAATCGATATGTGCACATGGAAAAGAGTAGAGGACAGTCTGCGTGGGGGGCTCGGCTTTCGTTTACTGTTAGATAACGGTAATTGTAACTTGACATATGTGTTGTGTTTGAAGGAAGCTTTACCGTTGCTAATGAGTAAAGGGCTTCCGGTAAGCTGTTGTTAGGCCCACAACAGTTGTAACGTTCTGCAAAACCGCCGGTACTTTCGTTATTTGTGAATTTGTGAAAATTGTGAATCGAGATTGTTGGATTTGACATTATAAAGTGTTATGATTTTAATCACTTAGCTTTGTGCTAATTCCCCTCGTTGTTGAATCTTTTGCAGGTTTTGGAAGAGTGTCTTTTGGAAAGTTTGTGATTATGAATGGATGACCAAATTATAAAGATATGTTTTTGGAAGTCGAGCCGAAAGTTTTTAACACCATTTTGTAAATATTAAATTACTTTACTTTTATAACGTCTGTAAATTAATTAGTTAAACGCTTCCGTATTTTATTTAAAAAAAAATGGTATGAAAATTACGGTGTTACAATAGGAAATTGTATCATAATTCTATTTTAGTTTCATATTAACTGTGCGAATTTTAAAAAAGTGCAAATGTAAGTAAGATAATAGCATTACGATATTTTACTAATCCTAAGCCCATTTTATTGATTACAAATTTTACTAGTGGACTATCTTGGTAATTTAGTTGACATATTACGAGTTGTTTGTTCGTCTGGAATTTTTAATGACATAGTTATTACATAGACAATGAAATCGAATAATATGTCACGTAGATAAATATTATCCACGTATATAAAATGTATTTAGAAGCTCTAAAATGAAGTGAATTTTGAACTCAACGTTCAATCTAATATCATTATATAACTGGATAACAATAACAATATCTATCAGTGTTGTAAAACTCGGTCTACCCGGCCGAGTACTCGCCGGGTAACCGCTACCCGGTGTTCTACTGAGTCGGGTTGGTTCTAACCGGTTAATTCTCAGTCAATGGCAGTCAACAGCGGTCAACGATGGTGAAAATCGGTTTAGGCGATCAAAATTAGTCAACAACGGGGATTTAGGACCAATTGGGTTTTAAAATTTTAAGTTAATTGATTTAAAGGGAATATAGTGTTAGGCCCACAAGGGAATGACGCTATGTTACTTTTCCTATGCTACTAATCTTATACATGAGGCATAATTTAACTTAAATTTTATCATTTAATGTATATATATTTTAAAAAAGTGGGATCCTGTGAGGACTCAAAAAACGGCGAGGACTCGCGAGAACACCTCATAAAAATTTCAAAAAATTCCGAAAAAAAAATATATAACTCACCATGATTATTACTACATTGACCAAAAAAAATTTTGAAAAAAAATTATGATCCACTTTTTTTTGCGGATAATAACAATGATCCATATTTTTTTTATGGATCATTATTATGATCCATATTTTTTTTTGGATCATTTTTGAATAACTTTTTTTTTTGATCTTATATGCTGCGATTTAGATATTTAAAAAAGAATTTTTTTTAAAAAAAGTTTGTTTTGGATCATTTATAGTGTTTTTTTTGGAGTCCTCGCAGTCCTCACCGGGAAAAGAGTCATCACCGGATCCGGACCCTATTTTAAAAATTAGGTACATTACATGTATATTATATATTTATATAACTTTATACATAAAAATTCCCGATTCGAGTACCCGCCGAGTACTCACCGAGTAACCGAGTACTCACTACAAGGTCGTCAAACGAACGGATAGCGAGTTCTACAACATTGATATCTACGTTTCATACTATACAATTATGTTGTTTATTAAATAAATCATGTCATCAAAAAAAATTACACAAACAATAAAATATCAAAAAAATTAAGTTGTCTGAGGCACTGGGTTTATACCCATATGAGATGCAGGTCGTGAGTTCGAATCCCTTTGGGAGCGTTGCATTAGCGTAATTTAACTCATATCTCACACGAGCACATATGGGGAATTTTCCTTGGAAATCCCTTTGGGGGTTGGGTTTGCCCGCTTATGCGGAGCTCGAACTCGGGGTGCTCGCTGAAATATTGCGAGTAGGCTTCTGTTATTTCATTTGCAGTTTCAAAAAATAAAAAAATAAAAAATTAAAGTACAAAAATAGCCAATTAAAAAGCAATAATTACCATAGTAGTACATTAAAAAGTTGTAATTATCAAAATTAACCTAAAAAAAACTTATACTAATTAAAATTGACCATACCCAGAGTATTATAATATAATATTTCCTTTTTAGTTTTTTTTATTTCATATAATAAAACTCACATACTTATTTAGTTTTTTATTATCAATTTTTTCTTTTCTTAATTTTGGACCTTGAAGGCACATAACTATGACAATGGGGGATGCATATAATATGGGGTGATTTTTACACGATAACTTTTGACCTTTGTACCATAATAATTGTTTTATAAGATTATATAATTTGCAGAAATATTTGTACAATTTTATAGGAGAATTAAAAAGTGTGATGTGAAAATTAATTCCCATGTAATATAGTGTGTCTGAAATTGTACTAGTAAAAGTCAATCCCCATTTCCTTCATTATGATGCCTATGCTGACATGAATGCACCAAACTCAGACCTAAACCTAGTCCTAGTCCTACAACTACAGCTACTACCCTAAATCACTATACCAGTCAAAACATATACCACAGACTTAATCAATTTAATGCCCGCTGCATCATATACATAATTTTTTTCAAAAAATAAAAAATAAAATTGATCACCATTTATGTTACATGCACTATAATCATTATATAATATAGTTGTATAGTTATATATAAAATTTGCATTGTATGATATATAAAACGTAAATGTTGTGATGTAACGACATATTCATTTGCAACAAATTCTTGTAAGAGAGATGATATATAAATCACAAAAATAATTTTACTTATCATATTGAATAAGTATTAAAACAAACTAAACAAATATAACTTACTATGATTTTTGTGGTGTGAACAACTTAGAGGGACTGAACCGAACCTAGAACCGAATTGGACCGAAAACCGGCCGGAACAGAATCGAACCTAGAACCGAGGTAATTTCTTCGACTTTTTTTTTTTAATTTTTCTCGGTTTTGGACCGAACCGAGAACCGAACCGATGTAGCTCGATTCGGTCTGGAGCGATCACACTTAATTCTCAGTCCAATTTGCCTTGGTTTACCTCTTATTTTCGAATACAAAAATGTAACAGTAAATAGGTTTTGGTGGTGATGAGTTGGAAAGTGGGCCCACATGTCTTCCGTTTCTTCTAAGAGTGATGGGTATGGTGGCTAAGCCACTTTGCCACCTCTGCACCACCTATGCGCCACATCACCATTTCACATTTCACATTCAAAACCCCCAAATACCCCCTCTACCATCACTTAAGCCATTTGGGCCCCACCACCTTTTTTTCTTTTTTCTTTTTTTAAAAACATAATACTTCATTAAAATAAATATTACACAATACAAAATAAAAATACCTAAAAAATAAAAAAAATTACCGAAAATTTAAAAAAAAATACCGAAAATTAAAAAAAAAATACCTAAAATTAGGAAAAAAATTACACACGATTTTCTTGATACCGTTGCCAAATATGGTCCATAATATTTCGTTGAAGCGATTCGTGTGTACGTCTATCACGTAATTCCCTTGATCTCAGTCGTTGTATTTCGGCTCTCTCGACCCAAGTACGGTCTAAATTAAGTTGTGGAGCAACATACAACTCGTTCATATCGCTTATGGCAAAGTTTTGATCTTTTACAATCATGTTATGCAATATGATGCATGCGTACATGGTTCTACGTAGCTTGTTGACACTCCACGACCGAGCCGGTTGGCGAATAATCCCCCAACGCCCCTGTAAGACACCAAATGCACGTTCTACGTCTTTTCTTGCACTTTCTTGCCTTCGTTTGAAGTAAGCACGTTTTTCGTCTCGTGCAACAGTAAATGATTTGACAAAGCTTGCCCATTGTGGGTAAATACCATCAGCTAGGTAGTACCCGTTCTGATAAGTCACTCCATTTACAACAAAAGGGACCGAAGGAGCAATATCGTCAAGAAGGTTATCAAACAAGGGTGAGTTATTTAACACAGTGAGGTCGTTATTGGCACCCGCAACCCCAAAAAATGCGTGCCAAATCCACAAATCTTGCGAGGCGACAGCTTCTAGTATTATAGTTGGGTATTTTTTATCACCTCTACCATATTGGCCGTGCCATGCTTTTGGACAGTTGGTCCACTCCCAATGCATACAATCTATACTACCAAGCATTCCAGGAAACCCATGAGCGTTCTCGTGTTTTGTATATAGGTTTTGAACGTCATGGATGTCGGGTGTCCTTAGATACTCAGCGGTATATAAGTCGATAATACACTTGGTAAAATGATTTAGACAATCACGTGCACAATGTTCACCAATTTGTAAATATTCATCAAGTGAATCAGGTGTTATGCCATACGCCAATTGGCGAATGGCAGACGTGCATTTCATTATAACACTAAAACCCATTAGACCGGTGGCATCTGGTCGTACTTTAAAAAATTCAAAATGGTTAGGAAGAGGTTCAGCAGTATAGTTAGAAATACCTTCGACTATTTCTAAGAATAATCGCCTGCTCATACGAAATCGACGCCGGAAAACCGGCTCAGGGTACTTTGGATTATCACCAAAGTAGTCGTCCAATAAACGTTGCTCGGCAGCTTCACGATCTCGATACACTGGCACGCGAGTCCGGGTTGGTTGAGCTTGTTGTCGTTGCATGTATTGATGCGCTTGAGTCATAAAAAAAATATCCGTCTCATCGTCGACATCGGACGAATAACTTTCGGGATCCATCAAATTTCGACGCATTTTGATCAGAGATTGTGTAGAAAATATTGTGTGAAAGGGTTTTAGTTTGAGAAATGGTGAGAAATGGTGTGTGGAAATATTGTGTAAAAGGGTTGGTATTTATAAGGGTTAATGGTTTATTTAAAAAATTTAAAATTAAAAAAAAAAAATTTAAAAATCTGGAAACTAGCCGTTGCAAACGGCTAGTCCACGTGTCACACCACCATTCGTCCGTTGGTTGCGTCGGGCGTCCGGCGAAGTGGCCCGCTCGCGTGGCGGGCGGTGTCGTGGCGTGGCCGGCGCGCCGAGGTGGCGTCCGGCGCCCACCCCCTCTCGCCACCGTACCGCACCCTCTAACTTCTTCCCTTTTCCTCTTCATGTCTTGTGCCTATCACCCTTTCTCTCTCATGCACATACAAACACAAAACGTGGTGTAGAGAGAGAAACAGAAATCCTTCTGTTTTCAGTCCTTGTTGGGTGTCATTTAACCCAAATTCAATCCTTTTTCACTGGCAACGGTGTCGCCGGTGGTGGTAGCACGGAAAGGGCTTAATAACTCTTTTAATCAATCACTCTTTGCTCCTCCTATAAAATGCTTCCATGGCCATGAATTCTCCGCAATCAATCACTCTTTTACTTTTAATCACTCTTCACTTTCTCTGTTTAACCTCCAATTGCTTCCATCTTCAAATTAATTTCTCAAAAACCACCCAAATCCGGGTAATTTATTAGTTGGAATCATCAAATATTGTCATCAATTAGGGAAAATGACTTCTTTTTATGCAACAAGTGTTCATTCTTTTACTAATCAATGCAATTAAGTCGATATGTTATCAATTTCATGTTCTGATGCTGATTTATACAAAAATGAAAAATGAATTTTGGTTGCATTTTGAAGGTCCAAATTGTTTGAATTTATTCTTTTGTTGCTTAAATTGGTAAACAAAGTGAATTGTAGAAAAGTCATTTGCCTTTTCACTAAATTATTGACTTAATTTGGGGGTTTTGATTTTGTAGGGTTTATTATATGAAGAGAAGACAAGATTGGGTTCAACACCACCAAGCTGTCACAACAAGTGCAACCTTTGCCACCCATGCATGGCGGTTCAGGTGCCTACAATGCCGCGTCACAACCGAGTCAAACCGATGGAGTACTATGAGCAACCTCCATCATCTTCTTCGGGTAATAGGTACTCAAATTACAAACCACTTGGCTGGAAATGCAGATGTAGAGGCCACTTGTATAACCCTTAGTTTTTTAATTAATTAAATAAGCTTCATTTTTATTAGTCGAGTGCAAGTACATATTTATTTGTAACCTTATCGCATGTAATTGATGTGTACTTTTTTTGCAATTTTTTGTGAGCAAATTGAAAAAAATATGAATTATATTTTCAAAGGATTTTAGGAAAATATAATCTTCCAAAAGTGAAATGAATTTTTATGCGCTTTTAAAGGCCCTACACGCACTATGGATGCCATCCAGGATCATGAAAAAATAATGTTCGAAGAACATGGACGGCGTCCCCATTACCAGGTACGACGTCCAACCTGGAATAATATCACGTGTTCATCATTTTTCATGAATCCAAGCTCGGTGTTTGAAGATTTTGGTACCAACGAACTTGGATTTACACCCCCAACAACATATTAAAGATTCAATTCTATCCATTAACAATTAATCCCACAAATAGGTGGACCCTAGTTTTTTCAGAATGTATTTAATCATTTTCGTTAATCAATTGATGCATAAGGTCTGCTAAATGACATTTTAGCGACTTTTAGGGGTCCAGTCCGCTAAATATCTTCAAATTTATAAACATTACCTGCAAAAAACGAATAATCGGCTGAAAAATGTTGATTCAGCCGATCGAACCACAATATAGCTAAATGTTTAGCAAGAGAAATACCAAAGTTTTTGGTGACAATATCTTAAATTAAGGGGTTTTAAACGGGAAATATACATTTTTACGAGGATTTTGGTTTCAAAAACGGAAAAACCATTGTGGTAGAAAATACTTGAATTTGAAGACAATATGCACTTCAAATTTTTATTATATACGGAGTATAATGTATTGGTCCCTTTTAAATTAGTAAGACTTAATTTTTACTCAACACACTTCCTATGCATCATGCAGAACTTGAAATCGTGAGTTGTGACTCTACGTTATTAATACAATGTCTTAATCAACTGAGTAAATAGACACATATGTTTATTACTTGACTATAATTATCTTTATTAATTTCTTAAATCTTAAAAAGTTAATTACTACCACTACGATCATGACCACCACCAACCATCATCATTACTGTCACTACAACCCACCAATTTATCGTCACAAAATATCGTTATAATGTACTTGCCGCCGCATTGCGTAGACACCTTTTTATTATCTCAAATACACAAAATACACTCTTAACTGCAACGAAATTCTTTTAAATTTAACAAGAAAATTGGTAAAAAGAGTAAAACAAAAATCCGGAAATACACATTAAATATACATAACCTTTAGTACAATAAATCCCGCTAAAAGTGCAATATAAATAAAATAAGTTCTGCTAAATGACTTTTTTGCGACATGTATTAGGTGGTGTGGTGGTTTGGGGTCGGATGTCACCTCCGCGCTACCTATGAGCCATATCATTATTTCACATTTCACATTCAAAACCCCTAAATGCCCCCTCTACCATCACTAACCAATAACACTCCTTTAAAAAAATAAAAACCATTAAAAAATAATAACTTCTCTCCTCCCATTGGTCCAAAAACATCATCTTTCCTCCTATTGGTTCGTGGGCTACGCCACCCATCCGACTTGGGGCTTCACTCACCCAGCTTGCGGTGTGGTGGCTTGGGTCGAAAGCTGAGGTGACGTCCGACTTAAAGCTTCACTCGTTACCACACCCCTTGCTCTAAAGTAGATCTACTGATTTATCTTCTAAAAGTTTCTTATTTTTTATTATAGTTATATGAGTTTTGATAATGACAGTAGTCAATTAGATATGCATCAAATACTTATACATTAATCTATAACCATCTCCTGAATCTTAGAAACTACTTCCCCCTGGATTAATGTACAACTTTTATGCGTCTAATGACAGCCCTAATAGCTGTCATTATCAAAACCCTAGTTATATTAATGTTCGTTTCGTTTTTATTTAAAAACTCAGATTTCTTCTTTTCTCTTATAGTAATATTTCCATTTTTTTTCTTTTTTTTAACGACAAATCCTAATTTACTCATAATTGACGGGACTTGAACTCCTGACATTAAGGATGAGGGCAAACAATATGCCGCTAGATCAATAGTCCTTTGGTTTTGGTTGGGAAAATTTATTTAACGGTGTGCTTTTGAACTTATTAACTTAATAAACTTAAAAGAGAAATGATATTTATGTTTACTATTTATGTCTACTCATTTACTTATCCATCTCTAAACTTGACATGTGTAATGCATTAATTTTCTTTAGTCATATCATTTCTTGATTTTGACATTTGTCATCATCAAATGAGTAGGCACATGAGTAAACACAAATAGTAAGCACAAATATCATTCCTCAACTTAACAACCCTTTAAAAAAGTTTTCAGATTTCCTAAAAACTCGACAACACAATAAATATTTAGCGACAGAAATACTAATACTTCCTCTATTTCAAAATAAGTGATACACTTTGAGTTTTATGGTTTTGAGGTAAAAGATTATAATGATGATTAAATTAGATTAATTGGATGGTTAGTGGGGAATAGGTTCCGTACCTTTTGAATAAAGTGAGGTTAATGATGTTTAAAAATAAAAAGTAAGGGTAAATGAGTCATTTCGCTTTATTAAAGTAGATAGTTAATGGATGTGAGTCACACTAATTTTTATCAAATAAGATAATTTTTTAAAGTATATCACTTATTTTAAATTATCTAAAGAAGTAAAGAAGGAAAGTGTATCACATTGTTTTGAATAGGAGGAAGTATTTCTATTTTCTAGTGGTACATGTATGGTTAGTGGGGAATAGGTTCCGTACCTTTTGAATAAAGTGAGGTTAATGATGTTTAAAAATAAAAAGTAAGGGTAAATGAGTCATTTCGCTTTATTAAAGTAGATAGTTAATGGATGTGAGTCACACTATTGTATTTGATAAAAATTAGTGTGACTCACATCCATTAACTATCTACCTTAATAAAGCGAAATGACTCATTTACCCTTACTTACTTTCTAGTCATTCGGTAAATCCGTTACGACATCACAGAGCCACAAGAACGTAACCCGCCACAAGTCACAACCAACACATACTTAATCCACACACAGAAACTCTGCAATCTGCATCAGTAACCATCAATGGCGTCCAATACCATGGTTCTCCTCTGCCCTCCGAACACCACTCGCCACCACAACCCCCTCTTTTCTTTCCAGAAAACTACCACATCTCTCCGTCGTATCCCTCAATTCTTTCCATTATCTACTCCAACACGATCCTCATCACGTTCAATTTCCCTTACTTCACGGGCAGCAATGGAAGCTCTAATATTCGATTGCGACGGTGTAATTCTGGAATCAGAAGACTTACACCGTCAAGCTTACAATCTGGCTTTCGCTCACTTCAATGTCTGTTGCCCTCCTTTCTCTGAACCTCTCAACTGGGACACTGAATTCTACGACGTCCTCCAGAACCAAATCGGTGGCGGGAAACCTAAAATGCGCTGGTTTTCTTCCTCTCTATCTTGTGTAATTTTCTGTTAATTGAGAAACTGTGAGTGTAATCGAAGTAATAACTAACGTGATCAGGTATTTTAAGGAAAATGGTTGGCCTTCTTCAACGTTATTTGTGACTCCACCTGAAACTGACGACGATAGGGCAAAACTAGTTGACACTCTACAGGCATCTTCAATTTTCATTTTTTGTTATTCTTTATGGAGTAATTTTTAGCTTTATTTATGACGTTTAAAGATTTTAGATATATAAGCAGTTGTTAAAACTTGAATTCGGTTATTTAAAATGTTGTTAGGATTGGAAGACGGAGAAATACAAAGATATAATCAAGTCCGGAAGTGTAAGAAGTGACTATTTGTCCTCATGATTGTTTGATAAATTCAACTGCTTCATCTTTATCTATGGAATGTTTCATCAATGGCAGGTTGAGCCCAGACCAGGTGTATTGAGATTGATGGATGAGGCCAAGGCTTCTGTAAGATACTAGATTTCTACACTACAATACAATCAATGGATTTTTTGGAAAATTTAACATACTTCAGTTTTCGACCATTGTATGCATCATTGGTCTTGCTGTTTATTAGTAATATACTGTTCTGACCAAATATTTTTAAATGGGTCGATTTGTGTTATCTTTATCTCAAACATGTAAAATATAAAAATAGCTATAAGGGGAACGAGTCAAACGGGTTAATCATCATCCAATGTTTATTTTTAATCCATATGACATTCTACTTCCTTTTGATTTTAAGATCTAAATAATTACAATAATAAAAATATTTTACAATTCTAATTAACGCATTAATATTTTTAGATAAAACTAAAAGATGTACAAAAGAGTGTTCGCAAGTCAACCTGGCCTGCTTGTATTAAAATTGACTAGATTTGACCTGTCCAAAGCCACTAAAAAATTGTTTTTGTTATTTATGTATTGTGATTGTGATATTATGAAATTGATGTTTTTTAACTCATCTTTAAGAATCACATATGACACAGGGTAAAAAGCTTGCTGTATGTTCTGCAGCAACTAAAAGCTCAGTTATCCTATGTTTAGAGAATCTTATTGGAATGGTAACCTTTCTCTTCTATTTACCTTCTGCATTTATTATTAATTATTTCCATTTTTCTTCACTTCAAGTTTTTTCTATTGTTGTCTTTCCTCAGGAGCGTTTCCAAAGTCTTGATTGCTTTCTTGCAGGTATATTTGTATATTCTAATAAAAAGGTTTCAATTAAGCCTGCATATTAATTAAAAATAAGGAATATCATTTTGTAGTATAATCTGTTCACTTCATTGAGCTTGTTTACATGTTATAAAATTTAAGAAGTTTTACCAATATTAATTATCTGTAATTTTCAGTATGTGAATTGTCTATTATTTCATATTTGTAGGTGATGATGTGAAGGAAAAAAAGCCTGACCCTTCTATATATATCACAGCCTCAAAGGTATTAGTTACAGGTGGCAAGATGAGCGGGTTGGGTAATGGTTCGAAAAAAGCCTTTTTTTTAGTATGTCAGTTGACCAAAACACTCTTTATTTCAACTTCTTTATTTTTTAATAAGTAACTACCACATTAGTTATGATCAGAAAAACTATATTACTACAATAATAAAGTCAATGTTTCAATAACACTGTTTCAACCAGATTGACCTGTTCAACCCATTTATTTGACTATATGACTTGTTTGGGAGTAAACATGATCCAAACGCTTAAGATTGCAACATTTAGGTAATAATATAGTCTTAAGTTTTCCAGAAGCTAGGAATTTCAGAGAAAGCTTGCTTGGTAGTGGAGGATAGTGTGATTGGTCTACAGGTTAACCTTTTAATTACCTTGTTTTTAAGTGCAATATGCAATTAAGATTGCTAGAAACCAAATAGTTTGGTTTTTATTAGATATTTTTGGTGTTAAATTTGGTAATAATGTGTGCAGGCAGCAACAAAAGCTGGAATGTCTTGTGTGATTACGTATACATCCTCAACTGCAGAACAGGACTTTACAGATGCAATAGCAAAATTTCCTGATTTAAGTGACGTAAGGTATGGTCAAACTTTCAGCAGAGGTGGTCAATTTTTAAGTTTATAGTTAAAGAATGTAACGTGTCAATTGTTGCTAGAAACCGTTGTGATGTTTTATTATTTTTTAGTCCCTTAAACTTAAATGTTGCATATGTTTTCAGATTAAAAGATTTGGAGGAGTTGCTCGAAAATGTGGTGGCTGCATAAGAAAAGAAGGTGATTACATGTCCGATTGGGGAAACCCGAATTTGGCAAATGTCATCACAATAATATATGATGTATTCACATGAGGGGTCTTCAAAGGTGTTTAAAAATACTCCTCAAATCAATTTGGTGTAGACAAATGTGCATAGATTTGTAGTTATTTTATCATGGCCCACATTTTTGTGAAAATGAAAGAAAGTTGATATTCTAAAAGGTTTTGTAATATAAAGGAGTTGAAGGATGAAATGAGGTGGTTTTGAAAGGAGGTGGCCGGGATGTTGTCTCACACAAAAGGCTGCCACCTCCCAATTTTAACTTTCGGCCACCACTACCACCGTAGTCCCATCTCCGACCACCACCAACGCTACTACAATTACATTGAACCCTAAATCTTACGAACAAATCAATGACCAAAATCAAAACCTTAAATCTACCACCACCACAACCTATGCTTCACAGGTGAGTGGCGGTAGTTGAAGGTGGTGGAGGAAGTTGTGGAGATGCTTGCAGAGAGGAGGCTAAGGCGGAATTTAGAGAGAGAGAGAGAGAGGCTGCAGATGTGGGATGAAGTCATCGGAAGGTGGCCATAGGTGTGGCGTGACTTGCTTCGCAGGTGGCGACGACCGTTGAGACGGTTGTTGGGTAGTTGAAGGTGGGTAATTAAAGTCGGGTTCGGATTCACAGGTTGGTTGGCAGAAACATTCTACTAAGCGATATATTAATATAAACGACTCAGATATCTCAATCCTGAGATATCTAACTTGTTTACTTTCAACCTAAACACGACTTATATAACTCGTTTAGTTAAACATGTTGGCGGTATGAACGGATCAAGTAGGTCAAACATGTCGGCTTTTTAAAGATGTACGTAAAATCTACTCTAAAGTATATTAGTTTTTTCAAATATATTTATGAACTACTAAAATATTAATATATATCTATTTTTTTAAGCATGTCCTAATAATTAATTGGATTTGCAGGTTAACTCATTTAAATTATCATCAACATGAATCTAACTTGTTTAATAAACGAGTCAGCTAAGTCGACTAAAAACTGACCTCAAACTTGTTTGCCTCAACTTTAAATGTTTATTTTGTGTCACACTCGGGTGTCGGGTCGGATTTCGTAGTCGCAACCAATTACATATATACAAATTAAAAACTAAACAACAGACATCATTGACGTGTAGCAAATTCACTTTGAGTCTCGTAGTCGTACTAAGCTTTCACGTTTAGATAAACAAGGCTTACTTGATTCAATTTACGAGTGCAGAGATTGATGAAAACATCTCATTGTTGGTGTATGTGTATAGATATAACAAGGTGAGGCCACAACAAACTTTTCAAGGATATGTAGCGTCACACACATAAACAACACAAAAATATTAGATTAATTAATATTTGGTTTACTTTCTCATTATTTATTTAACGACTTTTATGCTGATAAATATTTTATACTCCCTCCGTCCCACAAAAAACTTCTCATTTGACATGGGCACAAGTTTTAAGGGGATAGTTAGTGCTGAGGTGATTAGTAATAATTTTGATTAAAATATAAGATTGGTTTGGATCGAGAAAGATGGTTAGTGGATAGTTAATAGTGGGTTGTTAGTAATAATATTATTTTATTATGTGGAGCCCATCAATTGAATGAAATGGGAATTTTTTTGTGGGACAAAAAATTAAGGTCAAATGGGAAGTTTTTTGTGGGACGGAGGGAGTATTAATTAATATTCACAACCATTATTGGTAGCCAACCGATGGAACCATTGGCACCTGTCTAATATATCTATGTCTCAAGTGATGCTCAAACACTTAGTTGACATAGATGGTATATTATAGTATATGATCAAAGAACAAGGAATTGTACAATACTTCTAAGGAACCAATTGTAAAATTAAGAATATAATTATAAGCTTATAATTAACCAAATTCTGCTTCAGTCTACTTTGTGGTCACTAAGGAATGATTTCATGTTTTTGTAGAGCTCTTTGGGTTTCTCTGCATTGATTGCATGCCCAGCATTCTTCACGATAACCAATTCCGCATTATCACCTAAATGTCTGCTAATGACGATCATGATCAGAAACGAAATCTTGATCAAGATAAGAAAATGAAAACATTATGATTCATACATACCCTTTTAATCTTTGACCCAATTCCAGTGGGAAAATCTGATCATGCTCTCCCCAGATGATCAATGTTGGCTGCATCCATCACAGATTCATCGAGTTTAACTGACAAATTTAAAGATGGATTTAAGTATGTGATTAGGGATATACGCAAAGTTACCTGAGTAATCTTGGGAACATTAGAGGCTTTTCGACCTTTATGCAATGATTCAATCAATTCTCTTCGTTCTTGAACGTGCTCACTGTTCATCACCTTTGAAGAGAAAAGTTTGTGGATAAGAACAATTTATTGCTGCAATTCAAATCTCACAGATTCATGACGAAGATTGATCCAGTTTAACCCACAAATTTAAAATTTATTGCTCCAAATCAAATCTCAATTTTTTTTATTGTGACCTTTCTCATTTCTCTCAAGCAAAATACAGTTTAAATTAAGTCAACGCTGACTATTTAATCACATTCATGGCTAACACTTCTTTTTTTAGTTATGACTTTTGGTTGTGCTTTTTAATAATGCTTGATGGGACTTAAAAATCATATTGCTTAATTAGGGATGTTAAAGAGTAAAAAGTTTGACACAAAATAAAGTATAGATGATATTGTTTTCTAATAAATATTTATACTTACTTTTCTTGATCAATAAAAGTCTGGAAATCAAATGATGAGATGATATCAGATGTCAATTATAAGGAAGTTATTAAAAAAAATATTGAAGTAGCTGACATGAATAAAATCAGAAAGGAAGCAAGAAGGCACATTCTTAAAGAAAGACAATCGCATCAACTCCCTCAATTTCTGTGGCGTCTGAGCTAACAAAATAGTGGCAGCATCATCAATACTCTTGACACTTTTTCCATGTCACTTTCCTCAAAACAAACACCCGAACAAGCGATCACCCCACTCTCTCCCGCCGCCATGCTGTACCCTACAAACCCCAGCCCCATCACCTACAGCTACCTATGTGTAAATACAATTTTTTTTTGACTAATTTAATCACTCAAATTATTATTTTAATTCCTAAACTGACCTGCATCGTACCAACAGCTTCCATGGCTGCCATAACACACTCCGCCTGAAACTGTTCGGTTCTCTCGGGTCGGGTTGTGTGGGAGTCTCCGAGGTCCGGGATGTAGACGTTGAATTTGGAAGCAAGTGGAGAAATGAAATCATTGTATTGCGTTAGCACCAAATCCATGTATCAGGAGGAGATTGGGTTTGTTTGGTTTTGGGGATCCAACAGTGGATGACGGTGGCGCCGTCGTGGAGGTTGATTTCAGGCCTGAAACATCGGTCTCGTGAGGCTGTGAAGCTAAAGCATCTTGCCATATTAATTTCCCTTTGAAGAATTAATTAATAATATAGGGAATAAATCTGAAGGGGTTAATTGTTTTGTATTGATCAGATGGCAGTTGACGGCGGAGATTGCAGAGGCTTTGGTTAGGTACGAATGACGATCTAAACGACCGTATAACTCTTGTTTGATTTGTGGTAGAAAAAGTGGTTGTCCTAGATTCATTATTTGTGTGGTATTTGATTTCAAGCAAAATTTATTGTTTGTCCCCATTGTACACTTAGGTTAGAAGTAGTTTTTTGGTGTAGACCACTCATTTTAAAAAACTTCTATACTATCTTTTAAAAGGGATTTTTTGGTGACTTTAGTAACACATTTCAATTTCTAAATTTCAATATTTGATTGGAAAATAGCTTTTAATTAGAATTTCTATACAAAAACTATATACATGTAAAAGTAACGATGTAGTTAATGTTTCAATGTCTGTATACACTCAGTAAATCAAAAGTCCCACATAAAATTCTTCCATTAGAGCTCCAGCAGTGATGGCATTGTTTTTAACTTTTTATAGTGTTCTCTTGAGAACATTATCGCTGAAAAAGTGGAGGATAATTTTTGACAATATTCCGGACTTTATAATTTCTAAAAAAAATCAAATAAATTAAAAAAATATATAACTTAAATACAATGATTTAAAGGACATTAAAACAAACTACTCTAATTATTCCCCACTTCACATAAAGTTAAATAATGAGTATTTCTTAAATTATATAAAAATATACTCATACTTTCACATTTGCACACTAGTTGATCTTTCGTACATTTAATGGTCATGAGAAAATTGTAAAGCTTATAAACTCTTGCTCAATATTGCTCTCCGGTTTGAGAAGCAACGTAAACTGCGGCCTCATTGACGCTTGTAGCAACTTCCTCAAACCATCGTTCTTTCTCGAATCTTGGTATTTTTGGGGGGACGTCAAATGGTGCAATTCGTTGTTATTGTTATCAATGTTTGGTTGAGCCATGATTTTTAAGTGAAAATGAAAGAAATAAGTTTTGTTGTTTTTTGATTAAATAATTTGAGTATTTATAATGGATATATGTTAGAAATATTGAAATTTCTAGCAAAATTTTGTTCGCAAAGAAATAAGTCTTGTGATTTTTTGATTAAATGAATTGAATATTCATAAGGGATATATGTTAGAAAAATTGAAATTTATAGCAAAATTTTGTTAGCGAACAAAAAGTGATGTTTGGCCGAGAGGAAGATAGCTCAAAAAGTGATGTTAGAAAAATTTTGTTAGCGAACAAAATTTTGAAAGGCAACCCCAAAGTACCATATTATTACTTGGAGTATTGCTAACTTAATATCCAACAGTATCAACTTAGATTTTCAGAAGTTACCAACTTCAAGTATGCAATCGAATGCATTTAAACCTAGACTGTGATTATGAATTAGAATTTATGAAATGTTAGGGCAAATATTTGTCCAAATTTCCAGCCAAAATACATAAATAGCTTACAAAATCTTGTACTTGCAAATACATAAACTTTGTTACTTCACTTTGAACAAACCGTAGCAAATGTTACAGCTTAAGAATCCACCTTCACCTGAGCATCATCACTTTTAACTACCTCATCACAATTGCTGTCTTTCAAAGATCCATTTTGGCCCTCAAAGCGAACCAATAACCTTTCCAACAATTCCTGACAGTCTATTGCTGTCACCATTACTGACAAACTAGCACGCCCTTTCCAGCAACCAATAGCAATCGTTGATTTATCCACTTTAGGTGGACCCGATGAACCTGCCATTCAACATAAAAGTATAAAAAGTTAAAAACAACCCGCCCGTTTTGCAACCCGAGTATATAAAACAAACCTTGGTTGAGAATGACGACACAACAGCCCAAAGAAAGATTTGCAATGTTTTCACGAAATCCATCATCAACCAAATCTGGGAATTTTATGGATTTGTATTGCAGTAAATGCTTGAAATCAGCAGGAGGTGCAGAAGCTATCTGTTTGGTCATATATGGAAGAAGTAATGGTAAACCTTCTGAAGATATTCTGAACACACAATCTGAACAAGTTCCTTCTTTTGATGTTTGTCTTTCCTGAATCACACATCACCCGAATCCATTTTACTGAATTAAAATTAAAATTTTAAAATGAAAAGATGAGAAGCAACTTACAAACATCTTTAAACCAATAGAAGTAATCTTGAGTTGTTCTCCAGCTTGGAAATTGAGTTCCACAACATTCTTTACAGATTTTGATATATAATAGATTCGCTTCACATGATTAGTATCACTATTTCGTGTTATAAGGTGATGATTAAACGGGAATGACTCTTGAATCCCATAAAATTCTTTGATATTAGTGAGAATCGCGTCATCCTTAAAGAACACAATTGGGTCAACTTCATACCACTTGCCTTGAACCTGCAACTTTCTCTTGTCATTCGCCTTTTCTGCACCAGAATTTACTTTTTTTGGAATTTGGGGTTGCTCGGGTTCGGTTGCTTTAAGTCTTTTACTTGGTGGAATATTATCTTCATCATCGACTACATCAGCATCAACTGTTGGTTTTACAGATTCTTCAATTTTCATATCCAAAACATCTGCATCCATTCCATTATTATCTTGTTCCACATCATCTTCTACTTTTTTGTCACCATCAGAACTTTTGTCTGACCTTGTCTGTAAGACTAGAAACATGACAAACAGCCTCTTTAAAGATGTGTTACATACAATGCAGAGCAGATTTTTAACTCATTTACTTATACATGCTATCTTTTTGAACCTTTAATAAGTCAAGTAGTGAAAGTCAAAATAGTGGATAAAAGCATCACTAAAAGTCTGGTAAGCATATTTGACACATTGATTATCTATTTACAAAATTATGAAAATAATTAGTAAATAAAAACAAGATATGGGGATTGTTATATACCTGGCAAAGGAGAGATTTTGTGGAAAACAGCAATAAAAAAGGCTCCAGTGTTCTGATCATGGGGCACAATACGCATGCAACGTTCCAATGGAAGAGATGAAACTTCAGAAACCAAAACATCACTATCATCTTCATCTTCATCTTCATCTTCATGTTCAGCAGTTACATGAGTTTGCCCAGATGGAAACATGCTGGGAACAATTCCAGGTCTTCCATGTTTGCAAGCATCTTTATGACAACCTAACCACACCCCTTTGTCTCGAACCTATCAAAATTACACAAATTAAACTTTTAAAATAAATTAAAATTAGCAGAAAGTCAAAGTCAAACCTTCCAACTTTTGAGACCCGGCCTGCGAATAAGCTGAGGGAGCTCTATAGATACGTCAACAAGCTCAACAGAGTCCCCACACCTCCGTAGTATCTGAATTAAAACAACATTATAGATTTACTCACCATTAATATTAATATACTTCCTCCGTATCAAAATAAGTGACACACTTTCCATTTTGGGGTGTATCAAAATAAGTGACACACTTTGAAAACTTTCCTTATTTGGTAAAAATAGTGGGACCCATACCCACTAACTATCCACTTTAATAAAGTGAAATTACCCTTATACCCTTACTTTTACTTTTAAAATTCATTAATATCACTTTATTCAAGAAAAGTGGGACCCATTCTCCACTAACTATGTACTTTAATCTATTTTAACCTCTACTTTAATCTTTTACTTCAAAAAACGTGTAAGCCAATTTGTGTCACTTATTTTGATACGGAGGAAGTATATGTATATATAGTTAAAATACAAGGGAAGGTAGATACAGCACCTCAGACACTACAGCCTCATTTTCCACTGGATTCATAGAGCATGTGGAGTATACCATTCTCCCACCAGTTTTCACCAATGCCAAACCTAAAATTATAAAAACAATGGAAAGGGTTTGTTACTAAATTCACTTACATCCCAACTGTAACAGTTTTGCATTTTCAGACTATATTTGCCATAATCTTAGAATCTCGTCAATCAGTATACTTGTAGGCTATATTAATTATATTAAACAAACCTCGCATAGCTATCTGAAGTTGTAGGCAATGAACACCATTAGCCATCCCCACACTCCTGCATTTCACAAACCACACCAAATGTATTACTAATTAAAGGTCGCAATTTTAACCTACTTAACTAGACACGGGTCGGTTTGGGTATCATTTGTGAAATGGGTCAAACAGGTTGGAAGTCATCCAAAGTGAACTTAAATGCATTACGAGGTACCAAAACAAAATTTAAAATTACCATTTTTTCCAGATATCAGGAGCTTTGCGAAGAGTACCATCTCCACTGCATGGAACATCACACAAAACACGGTCAAATAAAAGCTCAGTCAAACCCATCTCAGAATCATTGACCCGATTCTTTCTCATGTGGCAACCAGGAAAATGCTGGGCTTCATGATTAGTGACTGCCAAATTGGCAGTACACATTCTCTTTGTTTGATGAATAAGCAGATTACATCTTTGTACATCCACATCATTTGCTATAACCTGCACCAACAATATCATAAAGTTTTTAATTTAAAAAAAAAAAAAAAAAACTTATAAAGGTTATGTATTGAGCAGAGATATTAGAAATATAACCATTCCAGTAGGTAATGATCCCACTTCTAATTTTTGGTGTATCATTTCAAGTAGCTGGAATGTTTTTGAACCAGGAGCTGCACACACTGCATGTAGAAAATAAAATAGTTATACAATCTGACGGTCATCATCTTAATAAAATAAACATTATAACTTACTGTCAAGAACAAAATGATCTGGATGTACATCCAAGAACAACGGAGGTACCTATGCGCAAATCAGTGACAAATTAGAAAATAAGATCCAGGAAAGACAGCATGATGATTTGATGCAATTAAAATAAAGTATATAATAAAAAGGTTACGCACCATACTAACAGCTTCTTGTCTTGTAATATTTCCAATTTCATTTTCTTGCTTTAAGAACTCATGAAACCTGTAATTTTGGTTCAGAATGATAAGAAAATTTACCAAAGGGCATTTGGCCTAACGGTATGGTGTGTGCCTCTCGACTTTGTGGTTAGGGGTTCGAGTCCCGTCGTGGACATATGTGGTAATTAGGAGTAGATTAGATTTTCCGTTAAAAAAAAATGATAAGAAAATGTAATATAAACTACAATTATATATTATTCTTACTCAAACTATGGACACACATGCCCCAAAAGATTAAACATTAATAATCAGTAATTCATCTGTTTAGGAACTTAAAATCATTTTTTTATTTTCACCTTTCAAGATTCTTATTCTTTCTCAGCTGCATCCTTGAAAAACTTGACTGCCAAGCAAAATTATCAGGGTACCAAGGCAATGACTTTATGCCCTCTGCTTCACTCCCTTCTGTACCCTGACATATTTATGCAAAGTCATACAAAAGTGTAAAAAACAACTAAATAATATATAATTCAGATAAGAAGGGAACAATTGGAAGGCACACCACATGAGATGTATTTTTAACGCATAAAATGTCCTAGGTCATTTAGTCAAAAGATGAGATTTTTATTAAATTGCAGTTTATGTAATCATATTTGACACACAAACTACATAATAAAGAAATCACAAAGAAATTAACCACAAAATGTTTCGGGTAAACCCGTTACCCAACCTGCCCATTTTGCCATCTCTGGTACATACTATTAAATTAAACATATAATATAGCAAATTGAATGCACCTCTGCCTGAAGAGATTTCACAAACTCATCCTCTAGTTGCGACCTAAGATCTGTGCAGAATTGGCTACTGCAAAATCACAAGAGAGGATACAAGTAAAAATCAACAAGGTGACTGTAATCAAGTATATTTCATTTGTGTTAATAATATGTTCTACTTTAATGCATAATGCTTTTCTCCCATTCGGTATTTTTGCAATACGAAATCTATTTATGCAAGCTTGTATTGCCATAGATTAACGATCATAATCAATTACTGGACAACATAAGCAAGAATGTATCAATACAAATACTGACTAACTTCGTTCAATTTCACAAATTTGGAACATGAATTTACCTAGAATTTATCCTGAAAGCAGCAGGAAGGGGCTTCCTTAGACACTCAATGAAAGAATCCCACTCATCCGTACGGACAATTCCTTGCTCCTACAAATCCATTTTCAGAAAATTACAACTTCAAAACTGTGAATTGGAATTAACGAATAGAGAAGTACCTTATAGTATTCATCAAAAGCAGCGTTCTCAACCGCAAATGGCTGCCAGTGAGTCGGTTTGTTGTTTCCATTGGAATTGTTTTCGTTGCTTCCATTTTCTTCTTTCTTGCTGTTCCAAACATTTTCCCTGCCATCACGAAAATGCTTTCTTTGAGTTCTTCTGGACCTCCCTCTTCCTCCCATAACTTTTGTATTGATTTCAAAAAACACAGAAGAGGAGGTTTCTCTTCAGCAGGGCAGAAGCAAGAGCAACCTGTTCGTGGAACAGAACCATATTTTAGGGCTGGAAATGGGCCTTGAGTTTGGGCCGACCAACCGAACATTGTGTAAAATATATTTAACACACTTTTTTTTACTTCAAGCAAAGATCTATAATGGACACTATGCTCTCCCCTTAAAGAACAAACTTATTTTAATAGTATTACTTTTTAGGTCTTGATTTGTTCATGTATTTATTCTACCCAAAATATAATAATACCTAATTTTTTCAATTTTTTGTTTTATACTCTAGAAAACATTGACAATAAAATGGAAAGCCCGTTTTGCTTGAATTCAGTAAATGCGTACTTTGTGTGGAAGGGGACTTTACGTTACATGTAAGGTAATCAATATAGGTTCTTTTTTATTTACTAGCAGGGTACCCGCGCAATGCGGCGGCGGGTACCCAGAAACCATATTTCGTGGCGAGCAAATGTTGTTCGTTTACACGGTAATAATTGTTGCTAAAAATAAATAATTAAACGGAAATGTGGATTTTGGTAAGAGTTGATGATTTACAGCGTCGTATATTTAATGTTATTGGGTAAAATGGTTTTCGAGTAACATACTTTTGTTATTAAGTGTGGATGGTGTTACCAAAGTGTAATGTATAGCAAGTGGTTAACACATAGTGATAAGTTAGGAGAGGTCTTGGGTTCGAATCTTATTAGCTGCGATTTTATTTTTAAGTTAGATAACTAACTAACAAAAGTGGAAAGGTCCTTAAAATCAAGTTTAAGGAGCTCCTTAAACTTGCCTAATGGGGTAGGCCTAAATGCTTTATATAATAGTAAGATTAATTTTGCTACCTTATCTGATTAAGGAATTAAATACTTTATTTGTTTTATACGAATACAATAAATTATTGATTTGTTTTCTAAGTTAATGGTTAGATAACATTTTCTATTACACAATATCGTTTTAAGTAAAAACAAACATTCTTAGCACTCTCATTGTTAATGTCGATAGGATCTTTTCTATGGTAATTAAGTAGCTAAAGAACTTTTTAATAAGAAAATCATTATAAGCTAAAAACCATGTTTAGGTATGCACTACCTTCTTCCTAATCTTCCGACCCATCCGCCTTCTTTGGGAACAACAAGCTCGTGACCATGCCACTTTGAGTGGTGTTTCAAAAAAATTCAAGCCTTGCCTTTAATTCATATTCTAAACAATGACTCTTCAAGTAGTTAGACGATGCATGTCGGTTGTATTATTCCACAACTTTGATCCAAAATGTAGTCAAATCTAGATTTTTTTCCACATTTTGAGTCATTGGATATATTGACCCAAATTTCCGCCAAAAGTACTTATTTGTTTCAAGTCCGCTTTGTTTGTGTTATCTTTTCTTTTTAACAGAAGAAGTTTCGACTTCATTCGTGTGAAATTTTGTGTTTTCTTTTCTTTTTAACGGAATAAAAGTTTCGACTTCATTCGTGTGAAATTTTCGTTGAATGAGGTAAATAATTATTCGTTGGAGGTGTATGGTGGAAATTGTACGAATTATTGTTGAAGTTGTACAGTGGACGTAGAAGAAGCTAGAAGACGAATAAACGACCTTTATCATTACCTATCATTCACACTATCAAGGGTTAATTTTTACAGTAAATACTATATGGACATTAAACGTGTAATAAATTAAAGAGTTAATTACACAAATGGTCCTTTAAGATGATATCACGTTGCAAGTGTGATCCTAATCTTTTAATTTCGACAATCTTAGTCCTTCAAGATTACCGATTTTGCACGTTTGGTCCTTTAGGCCAAACGGTGTTAAATTTTCCCGTTAAGTGACCTCATGTGCAATGCACATGAGGATATTTTCGTCTTTGACCATTTACTATTAAAAAAAATTAAAAACAAAATATATTTATAATCATTCATGCATTAGGTACATACTCACTTAAACATACACACTTCATCTTCTTCCCCAAAATCAAAACCCTAAAATCGCCTAACTTCACCATTCATTTTCTCGAAATGAAGAGATGAATGATGCATGATTCACATAAGTTCATCTTTCTGAACAAAGAACAGAATTCTTCATAGTACTCTTGAATCGTGCCATTGTTTTTGAGATTTTGGTTCATCGACATTTCATCAAACATGTAACGACCGAAATTTTTATAATTTGTATTTGAATTATTATTCGGATTGTATGAATTTAAGATATTATGATTAGACTATAATACCATTATGATATGTTAAGTGTTTGAATGTTTAAAACTTGTGTGATTGAAAATGGGTCAAGATTGAGGCAAATCAAGTTGGAAAAATCGACCCTTAGCTGGAGCAGGGAGATCGCGGCGCGATCTCCGAATTCGCGGCGCGATCTGTGTGGTGGTCGAACAGCGACCCGAAATAGCGAAGTCTCATAAACACGGTTTTTAGATAGCGTCAAGGATAGCGACGGGATAGCGCCGCTAAAAGTAACGCGATTTATCGCGGGGGCATGGTTCGCGACGCGATCTCTGTCTGGGTTATATAAAATCGTGGAAATCAGGGTTTTAGCTCATTTATCACCCCTAAAACCCTAGTGGCCGTTTTTAGAGAGAGAGAGATAGCTCGTTTTTGGTGATATTTAGCTCAAATCTTCATCAATCTTGGAGATTTTGACATTAAAGGTAAGGATTCTTGATCCTTCATACTTGGTAATTGATTTTTCAAGCTTTTCTTGGGCATCAATAGTGGTTTGGGGAACCAACCATGTCATCTTGGGGAAGATGACCAAATATGAGTGTAAATCACTCCTTGTATGCTTGTGATCAATGTGTACAAGCTAGATTTGGGATCTTTGGATTGAAATCTTGAACTAGGGTTTGAGATTTCACCAAAGTTGTATAAACTTGGTGATTGGGGAGATTAATATAAATTAATTAGTGCTAGTGATAGATACTAACTAGTATTTATGATGACATTGATATTAGGTCAAGAAGACCTTGTGATTGGGAGTACTTCTTTGACTAAGAAGTAAGGATTTGTGTTGATTAACACAAGTATTGGATATCATTGCTAAGGTGAGTACATGTGATCTTTTCTGAGTACATAGTAAACCATGTTTCATAGTTTAAATCGATTTCTTAGAGTCTTTATTAGATAATTGTCTTTAATAAAGAAAAGATTGTATTGACTTGTATTGAATTGAATTGTATTGAATTGAATTGAATTGAATTGTATCTTGATGTGTTAGTTACCACTAGTATGATGTGAGTTGTATTATGGGGCCTTGACCCAAGTTGATGATTTGTATGTGGTAGCTAATCAATTGGATCCTAGATAACCCACACAAGTTGGGGGAGTTAGTGGCTACTACTTGGGGAGGTACCACCCTGCGCAAGAGTAGTATGTCGAGAAATAGATAACCCGGAAAGTGGGGGAGTTTGAGATAACCCGGAAATCGGGGGAGCAAATAGATAACCCGGAAATGGGGGAGTTTACCTAGATAACCCATATCGGGGGAGTTTGTTTCGGGGAGGCCCGTTACGTATGTGTTGGGCTTATGGCAAGCCTTAGAGTATGACTGACTATGTGCAATGTGATAATTATTTAATTATTATTTTATTGCAATTATTTCTAACCGGGTCTAAAACCCATGTTTCTCACGAGACAATTTTGTCTCACGTACTACATTGCTTTTGACTATGTACTCAGGTTCGGGAGCTAAGGATTAGACGACCCGTAGTTAGCATTGGATGTGATTAGCTCGGTGTACTTATTTAATTCCCTAGACTTTGGTTTTGATATTATTGTAACACCGGTTTTTGATACTTGTAATCCTTTCAAATGTTTTAACTAAACTATGTTTTTGGATCTTATGGATTTTTGGATGTTGAACTTATTTATTAAAAAAGTTTAAATTTGGTTGGAAAAAAAAATGGTGTGTTACAAAACACCTTGTGTGCATCATATGTTTTATCAATTTTTACTTCATTACTACTGTCAATGGCCATTCTATTTCTCAAATCACCAACAAAACGTGTACAAGAACTTGAATCTCTAATTTCAGAACTTGGAGATTGAAGAGTGTGATTATTACCATTGTTTTTGTCGTTCCAGTTTCGCGTTTGATGCAGCCAATTCCTGATTCGCATACCGATTCTTCAAAATGCAGGAATTGATTTCTGTAACTGAAAAACTGAGGAATCGTCCAAATTTGCAGAACTTGATTCAATGGAATTTGAAGAAACTGAAAATTCTCAAATTTAAGTAGTTCTTCTGATGAAAAACCTGAAATTCTTGAACCAACTCAAACTCCATTGGATACCGAAGAACATCAAGAAACAGAGAATGAATCAGGCAAGAAATTCATTTGTATTTGACCTTTTAGTTTTTTAAGTTATTAATACTTCCTCCGATTCAAAATAAGTGATACACTTTCCTTTTTGGGGTGATTCAAAATAAGTGATACACTTTGAAAAGTTTCCTTATTTGGCAAATAAAATGGGACCCACACCCACTAACTATCTACTTTAACAAAGTGAAATGACCCCTTTACCCTTACTTTTTACTTTTAAACATCATTAACCTTACTTTATTCAAAAGGTGTGGGACCCATTCCCCACTAACCATCCAATTAATCTAATTTAACCATCATTATAATCTTTTGCCTCAAAAACCGTGAAATCTCAAGTGTATCACTTATTTTGAATCGGAGGAAGTATTATATTTTAAGCTCAATTTTGTTAAATGAGTTGTAATTATGCAGACAATGAAGAAGCAGAGGTTTCAATTGCAACAGAAATTCCAGTTTTGGATTCATGTGATGAGATTAAAGCTCAAGATAATTTCACTTTGTATTCTTCGACACATGAAGAACCTTCAACGAGTTCTCATTATTTGATTTTACTCTTGAATATGGTATTTTAGGGTTTTGATTTTGGGGAAGAAGATAGATGTGTGTTTGTTTAAGTGAGTAGGTACCTAATGCATGGATGATTATACATATATCTTGTTTTTAATTTCTTTTAATAGTAAATGGATAAAGACGAAAATACCCTCATGTGCATTGCACATGAGGTCACTTAACAGGAAAATTTAACACCGTTTGGCTCAAAGGACCAAACGTGCAAAATCGGTAATCTTAAAAGACTAAGATTGTTGAAATTAAAAGATTAGGACCATACTTGCAACGTGGTATCATCTTAAAGACCATTTGTGTAATTAACTCAAAATTAAAAATACACAGATCACGTGGTTCTGACGGACCCCTCAACTATGTCCTCATCTTCAATCATCTATATATCACCTGCTCCGAAACACTCCCTCCCACTATCATCACAGATCTACTACAATGGCTGCCACGAAAGTCAACCGTTTCCTCATCAATCTCCTAGCCGTCTTTTCCATCGCCGCTGCCGTCGTCAGATCCGTAAGCTCCGATATCATCTATTCTCCATTCATTTACAATCCGATTAAACTAACCTAACTAATCAATTCCTGAATTAATGCAGGCAGATCCCGATTGTGTGTACACCGTTTACGTCAGAACCGGATCGATTATAAAAGCCGGCACCGATTCCAATATGACGATAACATTATACGATGCTGCCGGCTATGGAATTCGGATCAATAATTTAGAGGCCTGGGGAGGTCTGATGGGACCTGGATACAACTATTTTGAGAGGAGTAATTTGGATATTTTCAGCGGTAGAGGTCCTTGTTTGACCGGACCTCCGTGTGAGCTGAATATTACTTCCGACGGCACCGGAGCACACCATGGATGGTATTGTAATTACATCGAGGTCACCACCACCGGAGCACATATTCCATGTGCACAACAGACTTTCACGATTGAACAATGGCTTGCTACCGACACGTCACCGTACGAGCTCACCGCTGTTAGGGATTATTGTGGAACTGATGCTATTTCCGGCAACCGCCGACATGTCATCCGTGAATCTGGTTCTTCACTACGTTCGGCTGTGTGAGAGTGAGAGTCAAATGGAACTTTGTTGTTGTGTGTCTGGAGAATTTGGGCATCCTTTCTAATAATCGCAGTTGAATTGATTGAGGGTCAAAAGTGAGTTTTGAAGATAAATTAATAATTTTGCATCATATATTTTATATGGTTTCGATTTTGTTTTTGTATTTAGTGTCTGGTTTTGTATGCCCACAATAAACTCCTTTTTTTACGATATTGAAATGATTTTTTTTCTTTATTTAACATTGGTTTTCCTAGGTACATCTACAAAAAAAATTCATACATCATAACATTATTTTAATATATCTATATTGTTTAATTTAAAACATGTCAAATGTAGTAATTGAAATAGTTTGTATGATATAAATATTACATTCATTAATAAACATATATAAACTTTTATATATAAAAAGCGATAATTAAATTTATCTATTGGAATTTAGTTTATATTTGTTCCTACAATGTTAGAAAAATTTAAGTGCATTTAGTATATATATTAACAAACTAGCTACAAAACCCGCCCGATGGGCGGGTATGCTGTAAATTTTAGTATAGAAAAATGTCCAAAAACTTTATATACTTCTAAATGACATAATAATCGATAGATGTGATGATGATTTTGTACAAAAAAACGGTAAATGAAGAAATATAAATGTTACACATAGTTATTTGTTTCCTTCGCTGATTGATCTTTTAAATATTTATTTGTTTCCTTGTATGTAGGATCTTTTAAATAGTTATTTGTATGTACGATATTTTAAATAGTTATTTGTTTCCTTGTATGTAGGAAGCCGTATATGGAGCATATGAATGTAGACCGTAAGCCGTACCAGATTCGTTTGCCGTATATGGAGCATATGAATATGAATGTAGACCGTAAGCCGTACCAGATTCGTTTGTATTAGTGCAAATGACGTGGACCAATCAGGGAATTCCAAGTGGCATTATGGACGAATAGGAATGCTTGGAATTGTCATGGTGTCAAACCCTCTTCAAATTTAGGCCTCATATATTTACATATAGTTATTTGTTTCCTTCGCTGATTGATCTTTTAAATATTTATTTGTTTCCTTGTATGTAGGATCTTTTAAATAGTTATTTGTATGTACGATATTTTAAATAGTTATTTGTTTCCTTGTATGTAGGAAGCCGTATATGGAGCATATGAATGTAGACCGTAAGCCGTACCAGATTCGTTTGCCGTATATGGAGCATATGAATATGAATGTAGACCGTAAGCCGTACAAGATTCGTTTGTATTAGTGCAAATGACGTGGACCAATCAGGGAATTCCAAGTGGCATTATGGACGAATAGGAATGCTTGGAATTGCCATGGTGTCAAACCCTCTTCAAATTTAGGCCTCATATATAGGGTAGGATGTTTTTAGTATATACGTTAAAAAACTCTATTAATAATCCTATCAGATATTTTGGTTGGGATTGTGGCAAGGGAAAGTGTCAGTTTATTTAATGAAAAATGATAATAAAAGTCCTAAGGGCTGTTAATAAGAAGATAAAATAGATATAAAACAGCTTTCTGAATTTTAGGATCACTACCTTATCAATGAATGTACAAATTTTTCATGCATGTTAGAGACAGCCCTTAAGGCTGTCACTAATAAAACCATTTTTTAATTTAATTTACGACTTTTTTTGCGATTCGGTGCGGGTGAATTTTGTGCCAAGATGTTTTTTTTCATAATTGTTGAACATGAAACTTTTTGATAATTTTGTTAATACGGGGACCAAATTTAACTTGTACACCAGTATCCTTACACTGTGTTCCAGAGAAAAGATTTAGAGGGAAGAGAAAATAATTGGAAAGAAGAGAATAAATTTTTTGTGTTCCAGAATATTTTTTTAAAAGAATGGAAGAGAAGAGGAAAGAAATTTTGAACATTTTTTCTCTCCTAATCTCCCTCCCAAAAGTGAGAAGATTTGGAGAGAAGAGAAATTTTAATTAATTAAAACTATTTACAATTACTAAATTACCCTTGATATTAGCTAATTTATTTATATTTTAAAGATAAAAATGTAAATATGCTAATATTTTTCCTTTCTCTCCAACTCGGGAACACAAAGATTGATGATTTTCTTTTTCTTTTCTATCCGATTCGAGAACACAAGAAAGAAAAATATTTTCTTTTTAATATCTTTTCTATTCTCTTACTTTATTTTCCTTTCTAGACTCACATAATAATTCATTTTAAATTTTTTTTTAACAACAATGGGACCTTCATTTTATTTTTATTTTTTTTAAAACAATGGGACCACAAGTTGGGAGCTTCGGCAATTCATTTTGGAGGACTTGTCTAACTTTTAAACTTAGGCATTTTTTAATCTTGATATAAAAAAAACTTCAAAATACAGAGTGACATTTTCATTTTTTCGACAATATGAAACTTTAAAGTATAAGCCCATTCATAGGATCATTTAAAGTAGAATATCGAAGTAAAAGCAAAAACATATTTCAATGTGTGATTGGCCGATGTAACCATTTGTATGAAATCAGAAAATGAGATATGATATATGACGATCTTTACAGTTCTCCAATACATACACGTATTTTTTTGTTTTATATTATAAGTTTTATTTCAATAACACTGGGTATAATAAGAATAATATTTTAATAGGTATTGTTATCTGAAGTTGTCATCTCAGATTAAGCATAGCCGTATAGGGATAACCTGATCTGATACTACTCTATATATAGAGTCGATTACACATTCAACGGCTCAACTATCAGGATACTTGTCAACATATAGAGTCTTTAATACGTTGATTGGGTGGGAACCGACTTTTGTCAATGGGTCAACTTTGCTTAGTTAGTACTTAGTACGAATGTCATTTATCAAAAAATTCTAATCAAATATCGTTTTTAACTAGCTAATGATACTTGTCAGTTGATTCCACATCATTTCATCAAGGTGCTGTTTGTTTTTTCAGAGCAAAAAGATCTGCTGTCTGCGGACCACATCTGCCAGCTGCTGCAGCTTCTGAGATGGACCAAAGGTCTGCAGTCTGCAAGAAAACTGTTGTTTGTTTTTTAACATCTGCAGACTGCTTAAATAAACTGAAATTTAAAATATACTCCATCTTGCAACATTGAAATAATCCATACATTGCAATAACAATTTGTTTACTTCTATCTTGCAATTTGTTTACAATTTTTTTTTGTCAAATCCTTGCGAAAGTTTTCAACTTAACAAATAATGAAATTTAAAATAAAAAATATGTTTATATATATATAATAAATATTAATTAATATAATAATAATATATATTAATATAGTAATGATAGTATTAATTAATATATTAATAATATTAGTTAATATATTAATATTATATTATATTTATGTATAATAGTAATATATATAATTTAAATATAATAATATATAATTTAAAGATATTTATATATAATAATATTTATAATTTAAATTTAATAATATATCTTATTATCTAATAATATAATAATATTATATACTAATATAATAATAATATTAATTAATACTCCCTCCGTCCCTAAATAAAGTTCCCATTTGTGTTGGGCACAACATTTTAGGAGATAATTAATGGTGGGGTATTTGGTATTACTTTTGATTAAAATATAAGGTTTGATTGGAGAGAGAAAGTGTTTTAAGAGATAGTTAGTGGTGAAAGTATTTGTAATAATATTATTATATTAAGTGGACCCCTTATGTTTGAGAAATGAGAACTTTATTTAGGGACAAAACTTGAAGGGGAAATGGGAACTTTATTTAGGGACGGAGGGAGTATATAATAGTAATATCAATTAATAAAGTAATAATGTTAACTAATATAATAATATTAATATTAATTAATATAATAATATTATATAGTAACATAATAATAATATATATTAATTAAGTTTGGAGATTTTTTTTTAAGTTTGGAAGACCCAAGAAGCTAATGCCCAAGTCTTCCTGGGGAAGACCTTAGGCAGACAAAATAAATTCTGCGGGCTTCCGAAAAACAAACATCTACGCAAGCCTTTTTCTGCGCGTGGTCTGCGCCGCGAAGACAAAAGACATCAGGAAGACCTTTTGTCAAAAAACAAACAGCAACCAAGTCTCTCTTTAATTTTCAACTTTCAATCTTCTCTCATGATAAATGTCTTATCTCCTATTATAAGCTGAAAGACGATCTCCTATAGAGATAGCTTTAGTTGATGATTTATACAAGCTGATACAAACTTAGTTTATTTTATTATACAATAATTTTCCCCTTTTTCAGTTTATTAATATTAATTTATTTGAAAGAAAATAACATATAATTACTGGATTATTTCTTAAAAAATTAAAACCAGGTATTGTACAGAAACACATCAACAATGGGGACCAGAAGATAATTGTGTTATAGAAGAATGTGGAAGGAATGGTCCATCTGCACATCAATTAATGAGACATCTTTCTTTGTTTTGTTCAACCACTTTTAACAAAACATAACAAAAGAAATATTATAAAAAAGGATAATACCTAAATGCCTCGCATCTCTTAATGAAAAGAGGTGGTTCCCATGACTAATCTTAAGTCACGCACCCCTTAAAATAATAACATAAATAAACAAAATTTTACATCAAGATCAGTAACAAAAATAATGATGCCAATTTGGTAGTTTATTTTATCTCAAAGCCTCCTAATAATTCTGTTTTATTGGTTGAAATGATGTCATTTTTAGGAAGGAGTGAAAATTGGTTTTTGGATAAATTATTAAATGAAATCTGGTTGACCAGTAGAAGTCAAACACCGATGCCACATACGACTGTTTGGGTCAACCGTTCTGGGATAAGAAATGACTTCAGGAATAGGAAGATAAACATAGTGAGTGTTGCATATGCCTACTGTGATCCCACTATATCCAGCAAATGCACCATGAACCTGTTATTCACACAAATCATCAAAATCAATCTGGAGTACAGGTGGCAAAATGGGTAAAATTGTAAATTTGGCTAATCAAAACTTACAGCATTTTGACCAAGAACAGTGCATAGAATACCATCGGATGCGTTTGCTCTGCAGGCACGGATCATGTATGTAGGATCAATGAATTTAACATCAGCTGGATCACCAAGCTCCTTAAAATATTTTTTAATCTGAATATTTAAATACATATTATAGCTGTTCTGATATAACTACACCTTGTTAAAATATGTAACAGAAGACCTCCAGCTACACAATTGAGTCATTATAATAAAAAAAAATATAGTTTTGGTGCATTATAATATAAATATATAGTTTTGGTGCATTATAATAAAAATATATAGTTTTGGTGCATTGAGTAACCTCTTGTTGTATATGAACACCAATATCTCCAAGTACGGTGTTCCCAGATGCATCCTTAGCATTTGTTTTCTCCACAAAATTCTGCACCCAAAATAATATCACTACTAATTAATAAATATGACATTGGACAAAAAAAAACATTAAAAAAGAAAAATAAAATAAAAAATAGTAACCTGTCCAGCTCCCTCTGCTACACAAATAACAGCTGATCCCTTTGTCTCAAGTAGGTACTTAAGATGTTTTAAAACACCATGAGGTCCATGCAACTCAAAGGCTACCTTCAGTTTCAAGTTATTAATTCTGTCAATGATGATGTCATAAATAAGAATTTGACAAATTTTATTTCATTAAAATACCTCAGGAATCAAACATATATCAATCTGCCCACTAGCAAGAGCTGCTTGCATTGCTATAAAACCACTACTACGCCCCATCAATTTTACAACTCCAACCCCACGATAAGCACTATGAGCCTGCAAATAAACCAATATTAATAATTATTTTTTAATAAATATCACTTAATAATTATTATTATAATTATAAAAATGCAAGTACCTCAATGTATGCAGAATTTATGGCTCTTTGTGCTTCCTCAACAGCAGTATCAAAACCAAAAGTCTTGTCCATGAGCAAAATATCATTATCTATAGTTTTAGGAACACCAACCACAGCCACCTGTAACCCTCTTTTTCGGCACTAACCACAACAAACAATTCAAAGTTGATTAACAAAATACATTCTATTTCTGTATCTAACTTATCATGTAAATTTAATTTACAAAAGCCAAATAAATATATGGACCTCATTGTGTATCGCATTGGCACCAGCATGTGTTCCATTTCCACCCAACACAAAAAGCATGTTGATTCCTCTTTCCTGCCAAGGGTAAAACAGTAAAAACAACACAAAGAGCAAAGCAAAATAATCAACAGATAAAAAGAAAAAAACTTAATTACCTGCATGCTGTCCACAATTTCACTAACATTCGGTCCTCCACGAGAAACACCTAACAAACTTCCACCAGAAAGATGCACATTTTGAACCACTTTCCTTGACAACTAATCATCAACAACAACATTTAATTACCATAAACATCTTTCATTTCATAAACATAAATATTATAGGGGAATATTCACAGAAGTATATAATTTGTTCCGGTATAAAGTTTCTTAAACGTATAAAGTATATAAACTCACTGGTATTTCAGCTAATTCATTGCCAAATCCACGATATCCAAAAGGAATCCCAACAATTTTTTTCACACCATAAATTTCAAGGGTGATGACAATCTGTAGCCAAGCCAAACAAGAGGAAATAAGTTAGTAATCAAATGTCATTTAAATTAAAACAAAGATATTAACTAATAATAGATAATAATTGAATCATTACAAGTAAGCTATGCCAGTGTGGTTTTGAAATAACAAACCTAATTCACAAGTTACAGAAATATTCGATAATATATTCTGAAGAGATAGACATACAGTGTTATAGCAAGCAATAAAGCGCTAAGAAAACCTAGGTTGTCATGTTTAATCACATAAGTAGGGATTTAAGTGGGAGCTTATTAAGAAGCTGCGTTCAGTATTAACATATAATTATTATATTTCTAGACAAAGTGAACATATGTGACTATATATTTTAATAAATTACTTTTCTATATGCAATTCTTTTGACAAGTCAGCAACCACTTGGCAAGAAATGAATAATGAACCAGCAAAAGTATATAACGAATGTGAAAGCACCTGTCGAATGACATCATTAAGGCCAGGACAGAGTCCACCACAAGTTATAATTGCAGCCTTCACATCTTCTGGTTTAAAGTATATTTTCTCACGAGGACCAGCACGATGAATCCTAAAAACAGTTACAAATCATTTGTTTTTAATAATATGACACATGAGCACAACCTTTAGAAAACATAGAGAGCACAAACACAGGAATTTTCTTTTAATTAGCACAAGATGGTTTAGTGCTTACCATTGCTCAACCCATGTACAATCAGGATCAATACACTCAGCACCAGCAGACCTAGGGGAAGAAAACCTAATAACCTGTAATTTTACACAAAAGTTATTAATAAGATGTTTGTTGTCAGTAACAAATATAAAGCTCATGCCAAAAACAAATTCATATCAGTTAACATGTATTTTCCTTCTTTTTATAAACTAATACCAACCAATTAAATTATATTAAATTCTCGACACACAAATTACAAACCAAATGCATCTAATGTAACATAATTTTTCAAAGCACACAAGACAACACTAAAGATATCAAAACGCCAAGTAGAGCCAGTCCAAAAATATTTACATATATAGCATACATAAAAAAAATATCAACTTATAATCCATGAACATGATTAGCAACCACTAACCAACCATCAATTTCCATACTTTCTGGATGATCACCTAAGCAGTAGTAAATTACAAGGTGGATGATCTTACAAAAGAATTCATTAACAAAGAATTTTTTTGCTCATATGATATACCTTAAGTAGTACTCTATCATTATTATTGATGTATCCATGCCATTCCTCATCAGAAGGATACCCTTGTGCAAATTCTTCGCTAACAGGTGTCCTGTACCCCAAAATATAACAATTTAGAAGAGCAAAATTAATCTAAGATAGTGATTCATACAAGGGGGGTTTTAGAAAACTCCTTGTTATGTGATCTGTCTAAATTCTTACAATAATTCTGCAAATGATTCATACTAATTAAAAGAGCTAATCTCATGGTTACTCAAGTCATTCTAATAACTAAAACATTTATTTCATCGAAATTTAAATATCTAAAGTAACCAATTGCTGCTCAAATGTGACAACTGACTTTTCTTAGCCAGTAAGTACTACCAAAAAAAAAAAAAGTCTGTAATTAGCTTCACTTACATGCATGACTGATCTGTACAAGTAGGTGAACAATAATTAGACGAATTCTTCATCGTATTTTGTTTCATTAAACCAGTACAATTGTAGAAAGTGGAAGTGAATTAATTGACATTTCGAATCCAGTAATACAAAATTAACAAATACAAATTCGAATAAAATAAAAATTAAGCGTTAGGTACCTCATTCTGAGACAGAAAGTTGAAGGATATGAAACAGCGTCAGGGAAGAAATCAGTCATGTGAGGGATATTGAATCGCTTCTCGAAGTCTTCTTCAAACTTCGTCTTCCACTCAGGATCACTGAAATCGATAGCCGACATTGAATTCTTCTCAGCATATGCTACACAAGGACTTCTCTTGCTAAGTCGGATCATGTTCGGTCCCTCAGTCGGAGACCGGAAACCTGGGCGGATCAGTGCATGGAAGGAAATTCGGTCATTGTTTCTGGTCGGAAGAAGCAGCTTAGAAGTGATCGCCGGTGACAGCGATCCCATCGTTGGAACAGAGAGAGATCGAAAGGAAAGTGACTTTTGGGCGAAGTAGTCAGAGAGGCATTTTATTATTTCTCCGTCTCATTTTCCACGGACTCAAGAGCCGCTTTTTTTGTTTTTTATTCAAAGTTGTTCCATTTTTCTCTTTTTTCCCTACTCTGATAAATTTTTCCACCTCATTGTTTATATCGTAATCTTTCTAAAAGTATTTGTAAGTTTTTATAAAAGTATCTGTAAGTTTTTAACAATAGACCATAATTTATATTTGTTCCAATTTATTTTTAGTTTCATTTTGCTAGAAAAATTAATAAACCTTGGGTTATCCTTAAATAATTCTTTGAATTTAATTGAATTTTGCTTAGAACTCTTTAAGAAATATTTGAATGTCATAAAAGTGGTTATGGTTTATAACTTTTAGATTAATACTATTAATAATCCTTAAACGTTGTTTTAAGAGTTGCGCTTAATAAAACTTAAATTTTTATATTTTACAAATAGAGCACAACAAGATTCGATTGAGACAGTTGAAGATTTTTAATATTGATATACCAAAGGTTTTCTACTATCGCTAATAGGTTTTGTGGAAACTCAAAAGTGACGTTGATTGGTTGATCTGACTCATCTTAACACTTTCAGTTTAACTCGACAACGAGAGAAGATTCTCAGCAACGAAACTTTTCAAGAAGCGACTTTGTAATAATACATCAGATGATATAAGTATAAATCAATAAGTCACATCAACTGAAATATGTCACAAGCTAGATGCAACTATCCAATTTGAGGAGCTGCAAAATACTTAGAAACATTCTTATTAACATAATAATTATCTAAGAGACTGTAGTAATGCAAAGCTAGTACTAGAGATGGGCCAATGTCAGCTTTGTAAAGTTCAAGAGGATCTGCATCGCGGATTCTTTGACAAATTATGACATAAGTTGCTGAAGAATGTTTTCTCACAGTTTGGTATCCTTGTTTGTAATATGAAATTAGTGTATCTAAAGGGACTGTTGCAGCAGATGGTTAATGTAGGAGCTTCCAAGCATGGCTTGATGCAAGGCGCACCTATAGGTGGAAAAATGGCCGCGTCGGGCAACGGGTCAAAACAAACTACTTTAAAAACTAGTCAAATAGTTTGTTAGGCCGGGTTGACCTACTAATTTCTTTCATTTTCTTATGATTTTATAATAACCAGTATATTCTCCTTATTATACATTTATGATTCATTCGATACTGTTCATTAAGAAAATAACGGAGTTTTAATATTTGCCCAATGATCTTCAAGCATGTGTAAAAAGAAAACGGAATCATGTGGGAAAATAAAACGGAAGATATTTAAGAGAAAACGGAGTTTGAAAAATTCAAAAATTCTCCTAAAGTAGGATTTACAAACAACGCATATTTCAAAAGTTTAGTTTCCAACCTTATACTATATGTTATTGACAAACAAACTATAACTATTGTTTTATTTTAATCTTTACTTAAATGAAGTAAATTACTAATTTCTAAATCTTCACAATTAAACAATTATACGATCACAATACGCATATTATTAAACTACTTCTGATGTTTATATCATTAATAAAAAAGTAATTATATCATTCCATAAGATTATTAACTTGACGGAATGATGCATACGACTTCGTAACGAAAAGTTGGTACGTTCCACTAATACAAAAGTTTATTAATTCTACACTTTCTACAATGTAAAATAAAAAACATTATTAAGTACTTTTTATCTTTTAAAAACTTAAAATCGCAAATATTGGTATATATGTTATAAATTAAAATATATTTGTGTTTATCTAAAATTATAATAGGTAATGTATAATAATGATAGGTGTCATTTTACTATATCAATATACTTTTTATTATCAATAAAATGTTTTTATCTATCTTTTTTACAAAAAGTTGTTTTTTTTTTAAAAATTTTAGTTTATAAAGTTTAATAGTATCTTTATTTAGGTTTCATATGAAGACTCAAGAACATTTGATTGCCAAATACCCCTAAATCCCTTATACTTTAACTTTTATTAAACTCACTAAACAACCATTGAATATTTTGTTTTATAAATTATACATTTACACATTTCAAATTACATTTTAAAAATTCAAGAAAATACCAATAGTAATACTAATTTATTGATTTTATTATTAACATTGATTTTCTTATAAGATCCTACAAACTTTTGTTTATTAAATAAAATATCAAATTCGATAAAAATCAAATCTTACCTTTTGCTTAGGAAAAAAATGTTTTAAATTTCCGCTGCAACGCGCGGAGCTATTATTACTCGTTAAATACAAATTTAAAATGTATTATTTCTAACTAAAAATAATAAGCAGTAGCATCAGAAGTATTTACAATAGTGGTGTACGATGTACATCAAAAGCATAAAACCTCTCATAAATCCTTTTATTCTAAAAAAAAAAAAGAAAACAGATTACTCCGTTTATTTAAATAGTATAGTTTTGTAATCTACTTTAATACTTAAGTTATTTACTTCCTCCGATTCAAAATAAGTGATACAACAAAATCTGAAGTGGTTTTTAAAATTTGAAGAAAGGGGACGAACAAGTGCTAGCAGGTCAAAACAACTCAATCCGACCCGTTTTGACCAACAAAATCTGAAGTGGTTTTTAAGTAGAGCCCATTTGGATATGCTGTTTAGCCCAAATAAATAAAATCCTAATTTGGGCCAAAACTGTCGGTTGTACTCAAAGTCTAAAACTACCCGATTACTAACTCAAGAGTAGTTTTATGAACATTAAAAACGTACCTGGAAGCTAAAAAATCAATGACGTCATACAAAGTCTGTTAAAGCCAAGATCAACGTTGTACCATCTCTGTTTCTTTCAATGTAGAATATTGTTTTTAGTGGACCAAGGTGTACGATGTTTAATAATTATTTATAAATTATCAATTTACAAACATATGTATATATAAATTATTAAATGGCACTTAAAGTATGCATAATTGCATATACATTTTTGACTAAGTAGGATAAATGACTTGTTGCCAATTGGACAGACTATTGGTTGTTAAAACCGGTATGTAAATTGTTCGGTAATAACATCTGAATCGTTTGCTAGAATTATCATGTAATATGGGTGTTAAAATTTGCACCGAAATGTATGTTAATTTTTATTTTATGAATAATTAGAAGTTTATTGCTAAAATCAATTAAATGTATAAAGTTTGTTCGAATGGTTTTTAGCTTATGTACTTTACCCTATCCTTATGTAATAGTAATTGTTTTTAAAACTAACATTTTGCATATCCAACCGGTTCCGAATCAACCCGTATATATAGCCCGTTCCAACGGCTCGGCTTTGTTGGTATGGCCGATTTTGCATACCCGGCCTTCCGCCTAAAATGTTTTCGAGATTTATATATAACTTTCTTACTTTTAAGTATACACTTTGGTCTCATTAAGCAACATTTATAAAACACTAAGAAATAACTATAAACATCTCTAATCCCAAAGATTAATTATGGGGAGATGGTCCAAACAAATAGTTCTTTGAGCTCGATCCTTGACGCTTTGCACTTTTCTCTACCACATTTACCTTCTTTGGCTCGGCTAATTCTTGATCAACGAAGCAAAACGTGCCCAATGAAATTGATCTCTTCATTGGTTCTGGTCTTCGAAAAAAACGATCGGTCAAATCACTCTGTACTCTAACCCCGCTAGTCAAAGATTTCGTCTCTAGACTCTCAACATTTGTGTTGATTTCTTGTTCGATTTCGGTTCTTGTCATCTCATTTTCCACGTGCCCGATTGGAATATCTTCTTGCGGGTTCAATTCAATTGAATTTTGATCAATATGATGTATGCTAGAGTTCTTGACTACTGGAGCTCGACAAACAGGGCAGTTTTTATGAGATCGTAACCAAGTATCGATACAAGCAACATGAAACGAATGACTGCATTTTGGCATATTTCGAAGACTTTCGTCATCTTGAAACTCACCCAAACAAATAGCACAATCAGAATCACCACCTTCCATAAACAGCCCATCTTTCTTTCTGTACTTAAAGATTTCAATTGAGTCGATCACTGATTGATCAAGCCCGATTGTGTTGATCAACCAAATGGGATGAAACACAACGGGCTCTTGACCCGAATCCACGTAATCTTGATGGGCTTCATTTATATTCCCACGCCTTCTGTTTCGAAAAATACGTATTATTTTGATTGTGGCGATGTAGCAAATGAAAGAAAAGGTTGCAGCAAGACTACAGATCATGAAGAGTATAAGCGGTGAAAGAGAATGGGTTTCCAACGGCGGCGACGGTGGTGGTGGCGGCGGCGGTTGCGGCAAGGGTGGAAGTCCGTCACAGTCATCGATATCGAGTGAATTACAGAACTTTTGTATTGTGATTATTAATGTTTTCCTATGGAAATTTGACATCGTAAGAAGAGAGAGCGCATTAGGGTTTCAAGATTGAAATGAGATTCATGAGGTGTTAATGATAAAAAGTCAAAGATTTTGCAATTTGTGGTTGTTTTGTTGGGCACCGACTTTGAAAGGAAGTTTCGTTGCATCTTTCAATTGGAATTTTGTGGACAGTTTCCGCGTCAAGGCAACGGAAATTATGTGGATGACATTATTAGTGTATACTTCTACTAGGTTATAATCCGTGAAAATTCACGGGCTGTCAATAATAATTTTACTGAACCTAAGTAATTTCTAAGACTTAGGGATCAAATCCAAAATTTTTGCCAAACCACATGGACCATCTATGTAATTTACTCTAAAATAAAATGCTATGAGTATGTTATTTTATTACTCATTACTATTATTACCCATAACCTCATTTATACGTTGTTAGTTTGTCAATTTAACCGTGTACTATACTTTTAGTGCAAGAATTTTATGAGTATGTTATTTTATTACTCTTTACTATTATTATCCATAACCTCATTTATACGTTGTTAGTTGTCAATTTAACTACGTACTATACTTTTAGTGCAGAATTTTAGTATTTAACATATTACATAATCACTAAATTTACTTACGTTCAACAAAATTATTGATCCTTCGTGAATTTTCACAGATCTTTAACCTTAATTTTATTTTTCTTTTATTTTTTTATAAATATTTTTAATAATGATTAAAAATGTCATTTTTTTTTTAATTTTATAGTTTTTTTTTGGTTTTTTTCAAGTTTTAATAAATGTAATGTGTCTTTTGAATATGTTTGACTTTTTTAATTTATGCCAATAATACTTATTTTTTTCAATTTTTGTGGATTCTAACATTATAAGATGCACACATACAAAATACCTACCAAATACCATTTCCTTCTCCCCACATGTCTCTTTTCTCTTTTGGATATCAGACGTGAAAAACTGAAGAGATCCAACCGAAGGGGCGTGTGCTAATGGAGGAAAGAAACCGAAGCACCAAAGGAGTAGCGCGGTTCCATTGGCATAGGCCTTACACGACCTTTATAATTTGGGTGTAGCTTTTTGAGGCATAATGGTTTGTGTTCTATCTCCACTAGTGTAGTACCAATATATTTGGCTTGTTTTCTCTTTCCAACTTTAGTCCTTTTCAAAACGTTATTATAAATTTGATAATTATCTGCATAATATTTTATACTTCCTCCGATTCAAAATAAGTGATACACTTTCTTTTTTTGGGTGATTCAAAATAAGTGATACACTTTGAAAAGTTTCCTTATTTGGCAAAAAAAAATGGGATCCACATCCACTAACTATCTACTTTAACAAAGTGAAATGACCCCTTTACCCTTACTTTTTACTTTTAAACATTATAAACTTTACTTTATTCAAAAGGTGTGGGACCCATTCCCCACTAACCATCAAATTAATCTAATTTAACCATCATTATAATCTTTTGCCTCAAAAACCGTAAAACCCCAAGTGTATCACTTATTTTGAATCGGAGGAAGTAATAATAATTTTGTATAAAATTAATTTAAGTATTAATATATTAAACAAAACATATAGAATAGTCAAAATATAATAGTGATAGTAATAAATGATTAAGATTCTCCTTTAACTAGACCAAAACGGGTAAATCTGAACAATGAAAATATGGAAAGTCAAGAATGAGAACCAGACCGATACCAGTTTAGGTCGGATGGGTAATTTTCCCGGTGGAACCAAAAACTTAAATTTCTTAAAAATAAATGACAAATATAGTGTAACAATAGTTCAGATTCCGAAGAAATATATGTTCAATAACCAAGTTGGTAGTTATCAGTAAAGAATAAGCTATCAAACACATGCTTAATCTCAATTAAGCAGAAGTGATTTTGAATTGGTCGACAATCACGCTCATCTCATGTAAATGAGCTTCATCACTAGAATATAGATTATATTCCTTAATTTTGTTATTGTATTAAAGATTGCTATAGAAATATTGGTTTTAAACACGAAAAAAATTGGAACCGGGAAAACCGAACACCAAAAGTCATAGAAAATAAGAACCGATAATTAGACCGAAAACTAAAAAACGAGTTACGTTTTTTCAATTAGGTTCCTAGTCAAGTTTGGATTTTCAATTTATTTACACATCCCTACTTCCAAAACATGTAATCAACTAAAGATACTTTCATTTCCATCATTAAGATTCTCCTTTTTTTTTTTTTTTTTCCTTTTATAACCACTCACAAAACACAAAAGCAATTTAAAGATAAAAGAGGGTAGGGGTACTTCTACTCTAATCTACCCTACCACACTCGCCTATATGAATTCTTGCTGTATGCTGGTGCTAGATTCTATGCACATAGTTCCCATTAACCCTACCAAAACAAAAGTTCTATGACCCAAAAGTTTAAAGTTTAATTATTATAATCCAACTGAAGCAATGGGTAAATTATTAGGGTGGTATCTGTTGTGTTAATGGTTTTTTTACCGGGATCCCGTGGGTGATGCACTGATGCTGATCAGGAAACCGAGTGTTATCTATTTCTCGACTGCGAAGGACCTTTGGAAATTCACTTTGAATTTGTTCAATCTTCAATTGCCGATTCCTCAGAACATTAATGATGCCCTCGATATCATGAACTCAATCAACATCCAAAGACTGCATAAAAGGAACTTTGAGGTTGTCGCCCACTCCGTTATTTGAGTTACTGATCACATTCAACTCCCAAAAACCGAGAAAAAAAGTTCCTTAACGGTAAAATTTATGTTTATTATGGCTTTTTAGTAGGCCTTCCTATGTAAATTTGAATCGGGTTGAGTGGCTATGTAACTCATGTTGTAATTTGTTCTTTTTACTAGCTTTTTCTCATGTGTTCAAAAATATTTAAAATCGTATATCTGTAATAAGATATTCGATATAGATATCCGAAAATCCGAGTAACTGAAAATCTGGACTTCCAAATTTCGGATACCAGATGCGGATTGTGTTTCCCAAATTTTTGGACATCCGATATCCGAAAAAGTATCCAAAATATTCAAGGTATCCAAAATATACGGAAAATACGAAAAATATTTGAAAAATATATGAATAACTTGTTTTTCGAACACTATAAATCCACTATCCAAAAATCCGAATATCTGAAAATCTAAATATCCAGTTTTGAACACCTCAACTTCTTACTAGTTTATATATTTTGTTGTTAAAAAAACTAGTTCATATGCTACGTAAAAAATACCAATTTATTAGCACGGAATGCAGTGAACATAAAGGAGTAGCGTGGTAATTGTGAGTTTGTGACGACTGATGACCCCAAACGGCCATCGCAATGAATGGTGGCAACGGATATGCTGATGAAACCAAACTTCCAACCACCATATTCCCTGTCAAGTTTTATCATCTAACAAAAGAATATTTCAAACTATTAGTTTTTTATTCAGTGATCAGATTTTTTTATTGACTAATGACAAAAAAGCTTGAGATCCTCTTCTATGAATACGGAGGTTCTAAAAAACACATCATATCAGCGCCAAGGTCCCAGGCACGACCCTGTTGACTGTTGTGGTCCTTAGACCGGTGCCATCGGGGGGTCGGTTGGCCGCCGGTTGGCCACCGCCGGAACCGGCGCCGTTGGCACGGTCCGCCGGTTGGCCCGCCGGTCGGTATACTGGCGAGAGAGAGGACGGGAAGAGGAGCGGGGGGGGGGGGGGGGGGGTGGTGGGGGGGTGGGGCCCATGGTACCTTCCAGCCAATCAAAAAAAAGCAATTTTTTTTTTATTTTTTTTTCCTAACGGTAAATAAATTCGAAAATATATATTAATAAATTAAAAAAACGGTAAATAAATTCGAAAATATATATATTTTTTTTATGTTTTAATTAGGTTATATATTTTTATTAGAAAAAGAAAAGTAAGTGGTGGGGCCCAAATTTGGTGAAGTGACGGAGTGCTGTTGGCATGGGTACGTCAGTTTAGTGTTAGTTAGTTTGTATGCTGACGTGGCGCTGAGTTGGCAGAAACTGACGGCGTCAGTTTGCGTCACCATTGGCACCGGTCTTATGGAAATAGGTCTAGCGGTGGTGTTATGAAATTTGATTTTTCTTTTTTCAAAAGATGATTATTTTTTTTACAAAAAATGAATTTTTTTTTGAGAAAAAATATGACATATAATTATAAATTGAAAAAGTAAAAAAGAGAGTAACATATGTAACACGGTTAAAACATAAGCTAATAGATTTATGTAGAATTAAATGATGGAATCACCACCCTTCTTAAAACTTGATTTTCGTTTCCTTGGTAACCTATGCTGGTAGCTCAAAATCAACATGCGGATGAATTTATGAATTTTTATGGCCACAAAAAATAAGTATGTTTTTTACTCCTAAAAAATTGAACGCCTGACATCCTAAAAATTCAAGACTTATAGAAATAAAATTCAATCACTAAACCCTATATGAAACTCCGACTTTGATCTATGAGCAGGGCCGTCCCTAGGCATGGGTGATAAGGGTAGTCGCTCAGGGCCCACAAAATTTAGGGGTCCATTTTCAAAAAAAAATTATCCCATGTATTCATGTGTGTAAACTCGTTTGAATAAATGTAAGTGCAACGAAATATTGAAAATAGGCGGACTACAGAATCCAATATGGACATTTTACTTGGGGATTGGGGTGACAGTTTTAATTTGACGAATTTTTTTTATTCATTGGAAAAAAGTTACTTTTGGGGGTTCATTTTTAAGATTTTGCCCAGTGCCCACAGATTGATTGGACCGGTCCTGTCTATGAGATTGCATATCTGATCACCACAAAAGACGTATCCCTCCCTTGACATAGCATGCCCTCCGACGCGTCCCCGGGTCATCCAGGCGACCATTCCTAGTCGCCAAATTTCAAAGGGACAGGGGTTTGGACCTTTGATCGCCTGCTACGTGAGTATTTGTTGGGAATTTTCATGTCTTTAATCGGAAGATAAAAAGTTAATATGATGTTAATGTACTGGGGTTTATTACTACTACACTGGTAACTGGACTCACCCCTACGTCCAGTATGATATTTGTAATACTAACTGATAAATGAGTATGCTATATGCTCTAGACCTAACCCCAGTCAGAAATTAACCATACCATTGGCCATAGGTTTGAGTTTTTTTTTATTTAAACAAACGAGTGTGAAATCCCTAGAAACCAGTTTTCTCATCTGTCCATCTCTTTCTCTCTCTCAATCATTCTTGTAGAGATCAACAGTTGATTGGACCACCCTCTTTCTTGAATCTTGATCTTGACAAAAAAATGTTATCATCTTAAAATCCAAACATTTTTATTTTCTGCTTGTTAATCAATTGCTTGAAGGGGATCAAGAACAAGTAGCTTGTAGCAATGGAGAAGAAAAAAGATGGAGGACAAAACACTGAGAAATGGTCACTCTGTGACACAACCGCCATTTTCATACATGGAATTTCCTTTTTCTCTATCTCTTGCAAGTAAAATTAACATTTTTTAGTCAAACGGTGGGTTTTGTGGTTGTATTAAATCAAAAGATCTCTCTGTTTCTTCATCTTTAACTGTGATAAAAATTCATCAATATGAAAAGACCTGGCACCTCAGATTCCATCTGCCAAAACCCAGGTAAAATCAAATTCAATTTGAAATTGAAATTAAGATTCATATGTAAAATTGAGTTGAAATTGTAATTGTGTAGAAGAAGTTAACAGTCCTGTTGGCGGGTACAACACACGAGAGTTTCAGTCGATGTTAATGGAAGATTTGGATGAAGATTCCGGCGGTCAGATCTCCGAGAAGAAACGCCGGCTAAGCGTAGATCAGGTGAAAGCTTTAGAGAAAAACTTCGAATTGGAGAACAAATTGGAGCCTGAGAGGAAAGTGAAGCTTGCTCAAGAGCTTGGCTTGCAACCCCGGCAGGTGGCGGTTTGGTTCCAGAACCGCCGTGCACGGTGGAAGACCAAGCAACTGGAAAGAGATTATGGTCTTCTTAAAGCTAATTATGATTCCCTTAAACACGATTATGACTCCCTTAAACACGACAAGCAGTCTCTACTCAAACAAGTACGTTACGTACCCCACTCACTATGTACCAAATTATGATATAAAAACTTGTTTATTCGTAATTATGTTTATGCAGATTAGGGAATTGAAATCGAAATTGTACGGGGAAGAACAAGAAATCGAGATACCGGTGAAGGATGAGAAACCAAAATCGCCGGTAGCAACAACAACGTACTTGACAGATTTCAAAGACGGCTCATCGGACAGTGATTCAAGTGCGATCTTGAACGATGACAACAACATGAACATGGAATCAAAATCAGTATTGGGTGATGCTCATAAAGCTTACGAGCCTCAGTTTGTGAAAATCGAAGAACATAATTTCTTCAGCGGAGATGAGTCTTGCAATTTCTTCTCCGATGATCAAGCTCCGACCTTGCAATGGTACTGTCAAGATCAATGGAACTTAACGGACGAAAATTAAAATCCTCAATCACAACCGATGGAAACATTTCCAGAATAAATTTTATAAAAAAATGTAATATAGGAACGAGAATGAAATCGGTGGGGTGTATTTATAGAAGCTAATTTCCGTTTAAGTTATAAATGTTCTGCCATAAAAGATGAAAAAAAACTTCAACTTGAATGGGAGAAAATATTGTAAAATAATTAAGTGGAACTACTTAAATCCATATGCATTTAATAATTTTCATCTAAACCTCTGATTAGTTAGAACAATTTAAATCTGAACAAAATTTTAAACAGACAATTTTATAGGATAAAAACATATCTGTCGAGTTGCCTTCTGAAAGCCCTCACGAGCTTGACCTCACACTCAATTCAGTATAACTAATACATGGCGGGACAACATTCTTTGCTAGGAGCATCATTCTCGGCTCCTTGTATTTTACTATGTTTTGTGATTTACGTAATTATTAATGTTTTATGTTAACAGTATGTAAATCTAACACATGTATAATTAACATTTTGACTAGAAATTTCGTTATTCCAAATAGTCGGTAGTTTTACAGATTAACCAATTCGCGTCGACCCATTGGCTTCGGTCAATTGGGCTGGGCCGATACTAGGCACGTTCCAAGTTGGTTTCGGCCATCTAAGCTCAACCCAGTGGAGTCTTAGCCCAGTAAGAGGTTATGGCCCAACGCTGGATTTGGCCCAAAAGGCCAGCTCAGTATGTGGCAAGACCCATTAGACTCGGGCCTGGCCTAATGGACTAGGCCAAGCGTCGGTTAGGCTCATCGGGCTTTGGCCCATTAGGGTTCGGCCAGAAGAGATTTTGATTTTGGTAAAGTTGAAACAAGTGAACATAACAACATATGCACATACTGATAGAGACTTGTTCAATTGCTAAAGTTGAATACTAAACATATCAAACATGCTTCTAAGATATCAATACAACATGTACATATCTATCTAATTCATCTCCAATTTCTGTGAGAGTTGAAACGAAAGGTACCTAATCAAGTTCATCTTCATCACCATGATCTAAAGCAGGCTGTTTGAGTTTATTAAAGATATCACCTAGGGAATCAGAAGAATGATCTACTTGAAGCAATGGAATGTACTTTTTGGCTTGTATATTTGCCTTCAAATTATGAATCCCTGATTTCATCGATGACCATGTTGATGATATTTTGGAAGATGATGAGTCAGCAGCTGTTGCATTATCAGAATGAAGCAAGGAGACTTTAGCTGAATCCATGTTTGAATTTGAAGAAATTTGTCTGTTCTGTTGAACCCTAATTGCAGCATACTTGCTGCTTATGGCTTCTCGGGCCCCACTTTGGTATCTGGAAGAAGTTTGTTTTGTATTTTCATTTAATAAGTTGCTTCTTGCATTCGACTCTACATCCATGCTTATATCTCTTGCCACCACAACAGCTTCTTCACCAATATTATGCCCTTGTTCAAGCCAAGCACGCTCTATGTAATCAACCACAAATTAATATTTAAACCTAATTAATTATCTATAAAATAACATTTTTGACGTACCTTTTTGCAGAATTATTAGACCTGTTGGATCAACACCATCAAAATTATCTTCTTCATCTTGGAATGCGATCCGTTTCCAATTTCCAAAAATATTAATAATCCTGTGAAAAAAACTGCTTGCAACTAGAATAGTATATACAACCATAATAAGTGGATAGATTTTGTTGAATCCCTTCCCGAAAAAAGGGACAGCGTTGTCAATGTTTCCCATTCGCTGCATTATAATTAAATTACAATTAAAACATGCGGATATCTAAATGCTAAATGTTGTTTTTAAACATGAATTAATTATGTTAACAAACTCAAACTTTCACCAATTTCGTCTAACAAAAGTTTAAGAATTAAACATATGTAACACCAAGTCAGCACAAGTTTAGGGATTAAACACTAATTCAGCCAGAGTTTAGGATGAAACAATTGCAAAAAGAAAGTTTTAACGGTTGAAATGGCAAATCAGTGAAAGTTTGAGGATTAAAACATATTCAACCCATCAAGCAAGTATAGAACATACCTTCTCAAAAATAGTCTTTTTATCCCCATCAAGACTAATAAGATTGAGAAAATTGAAGGAAATTGGAGGTGCATAGCGTGCAACCATCCTGAAAGTATTTTCCAATTTAATTTAAATTAGTTTGGAACAGAAATACATAAAAAAAGTGGAAATTCTAAACCTTACGAGCATATCATAAGCAAGCTAACAGAGCTTGTGTGTCTTGGTGTAAATGAATAAAAAGTGAGCATTCCAATTTTGAACAGTGAGTAGTACGTGCAAATGCACATGTACAAAAGTGGAACAAATGCAATAACCTACATTTCAGGACAAAGTTAATAAAGGAAGAAGATAGGGGTAATATAGTCATTGACCATTTAGTCAAAATTTAAAATTGAACATTTACCTGCATAAACATTTCTTTGGTTCCTACTGTGTTTATTAAAACTGAGAAAACAGATAAATCAAGACCACTAGGAAGCAGAGTTGCTTCTGCTAAAAGAATAGCAGCTGACATGGAACCAAGAATGACAGCAAAGAGTTTCTGGAATTGTTTCCACAAAAAGCATCGCCATATTAACTCTACAAATTAACAACCAATCATCAACACCTTTTAAAGAAAAGATTTAATTTAATTAATATTTTTAGGTCACTGAGAGGGTACCTAATGTGTCAATATAGGTTCCTAATGTGCCACTCCTTTCAGGTCTGAAGCTAGAAACAAATTTCCTGTAATAAACTTAAATTATTATCAACATATCAACATGTTTACATTCATAATGATAAAACAGGCAGCAGAAGTAAATATATCTTTTTTATTATAGTGTGCGTATATATATATATATATATATATATATATATATATATATATATATATATATATATATATATATATATATATATATATATATATATATATATATATATATATTTATATTTTAAACGTACCACCCGCTTTCGTTGCATCGTTCATAATTCTTGATAGTGTCTTCTAATTTGAGGGCTTCCATGACATATGTCAAATACTGGCTGCAAATAAAAGAAGCCAATAACTTCCTTAGTAGATCAACAGTGCCGTTTATAATGTTAAGCACATATTATTGCACTACAATCTTGTATGACAGGTGGCATTTATGATATAAATACACATGTACAAAAAACACCTAAAATTACAATAGAAATGGCTCATAGTTTTACACAATGGATTTGTAAAACATACTACGGTAAGTGTAGAAGAGTAATTAACATTAAAAATGTTTGACTACCTTTTATATCTATAATATTTCTCACGAGCTCCCCTTAAATGACGCCTTAATGTTGCCATAGATTTTTCATCTGTATCATAATCCATATCATTTTCCCGTAAACGACCTCCTTGCGGTTTAAAGTATGGATCTTCATGTAACTAAAACAAGATACTAGAAACCATGTTAACACACACACACACAAAAAAAAAAAAAAAACTTTTACATAAAGAGCCGAATATAAAATACCATTTGATTTATCATATCATCAATAATATTCATGTAGGGCCTAAACGGGTCTCGCCTCGACATTTGTTTGGATGTTGCCTGTGCCACCTGTTACATTTTTAAAGCGTCAATCACCACAAAGCACTAGCTACCAAACTAAAATCAGCAAACAGTAAATTACATAAATCGTCCTTATGGTTTGTATAAAATTAGGGATTTCGTCCCTCGACTTTGTTTATTACACAAATAGTCCCTAACTCAAAATTTCATACAAACCACCGGGATGATTTCTGTAATTTACTCGTCAGCAAAAGATAAGTCTACGAATACTTACAAGTATGGCATTTGATAAGTGGTGATGAGCTTCATCAAGCTTCACAGCCATTTTGGCGATTTTGTGTGAAAGAATCTTTTGGCGAGTGGTCCAGTCAGCATTCCTCCACAAGGTTTTTGGAATCTCACTTAAGCCAAAACCAAGAAGAAATACACCAGTAACAAGACCAAAAGTATTTGAACATGCCATAGCTAGACCTAGTATACTTCCACCCCTGTACAACCAGCGAAAATAAATATAAAAATAATAATGTTTTAACCCTCAAAATTTCGCTGATGTGGCATCTAAACCCTTACACTTTTTTCACAATGTTTTATCCTACTGTTTTGAAAATTTAAAGTTATGTCTAATCAAATATATTGTTACTCCAGCAGGTATAAATATCAGAATCAAAATAATGCACTTGATGACCAACTATAAATAAATAAATATTCAAAAAGCATAAGAGAGGATTTTAATTTATATGAAAAGAAAGAAACAAACCAATCTTTTCGCATGATTATGAGCAAAATAAGTCCAAGGAGGCCAATAAATCCCAAGATTAGATAGAAGCAAAAGTTGACATGGATGCTGGTCTTGAGTCTCTCTCTGACACTAAAATCTCCAGCATCTTCATACCCCTGAATCAAGGGCACAACGAGCCTGCTCACAAAATAAAATTATCATTATCTAGGAAAAGGACCATTTAATAAAGTCACCATGTGTGTGTGTGTGTGTGTGTGTGTGTGTGTGTGTATATATATATATATATATATATATATATATATATATATTGTTCATAACAAGTTAAAAATGGACATTGAGAAAAAAACTTACCAAGTAAGCAAGAAAGTACTCCAATATGACCAGCTCCAAAAGAAGGAGATACCTCCATTGTCATGACCAATAATCGTCTGTGCAGACAAAATATTTTAAGTTTTTAAAGAAAAGGAATGAATGTGTATATATTATTTATTAAATATTAACAGACTTAAAAGAATGTATATGTACACCATAAACTACTGTTGACTGTTGCAATGCTGAGAAATAATGTTGATGAAATCATATAAAAGTAACAACAAACTCCGATATCATAATTCAGAAGACGAATACAAATACTCTTCTAATCAGAAAATAGACAAACTAAATTTGATTTTCAGAAAATTATGATTGCTTAATTCTGAAATGAGTTTTGGGTTAACATGGTGCAAATGGATAGGGTGCATGTTTATCATGGGTATTACTATTAGTAAACCTACTCAGGAATTTAAAATGGAAAGGGGCTTCTCCTCTTTCTCCTTTCTTATTCCTTATCATGGCTGAAATGGAATGTTGACAAAACATCTATGGTTAACTTGTGTTTACTAGTTAACCGTATACCTATATTATTTTGCTAAATGTGAGATATTTATAATTAGGCTATACTAACAATACAGGTTAGATCTTATTGCATCCTAATGGCATCTTACCCAAAAGACCTATCACGATCAAGTTTCAATTATCAAAAACTTGTACTACCAGGTATAAGAGACTAGATATGAGATGAAAGCAGGCATAATGGCGAAAGGATATATAAGGTTGCAAATTGACACATCATTGCACGTAGCAACTAAAAAATGTAGAGCAATCGCAATTTTAATTACAAGAGATGGTTGAGAAATTACGGAAGAAATGTCGGCAGGAACGAGTATGATGATGGAGATAGAGCAGAACCAAGTGTATCCGACGGTGAGGAAGACATAGCGAGGAACATCAGGACCAGCAAAGTAGTTGAGCGTCAGCACAACCATGCCTAGGGTTAATGGGAGCGAGATCAGATAGAACACCCACATGCCGATGATGATGATGATGATGGTTTTTGTGTATGTAAATATTGATTATCTGTGGTAACGTGAATCGTTTTGCTGGACCTGTGAACTCCGCCCTTTTGACGACTAGCGACTCATCGGAGTGCAAAGGGGGTTATCGTTCATCGGTGATTACATACCATAATTATTTATTTTGTGTAGTAGTATATTATGAGATTTTTCATACATTTTTTTCATATCTATATTTTTACCATATATCCATTCATTCTTTTTCTCCATATTATTTCTTAATTTTAACATGATCAAATTGATATACACATAAATAAATATAAATGATAAGAACCAATACCATTTTTCATATATTATACTCCACTATGCAAATTTTGCAAAAAAAAATTATTATATCAACTAATTATACTAATATACATTTTACATCGGGCATGAATAGTGCCAGGAAGGTGAAAATTAATTCTTTTATGTCTGGTTCTCTGCCGTCTTTTTTGACTAAACATGGGGCCGTTTTCTTTAACTTCAAACATTAGTTCTTTAACAATATTTGTTTCATCTTCATATATAAAAAATTAATATAATGACAAATAATTTAATCTTTATCGTATGGTATTATTCGTATTCCTACTCATTTGATATGATGACATATATGCTGCATTAATTTTCTTTTTTAATATTATCTCTTGATTTTGACACATATTTTCATCTAATGAGTAAGACTATGAGTATGATCAAATAATAAGACTACATACCATTACTCTAATATATAAAATATTTTGAAATTTGAATATATGGCTTTTTTAATATAAAATAATACTAATATAAAATTATGTCACATATATTTTAGTTTTTAATATAAAATAATATTATGTATGTTATACGGATATCAATGAACAGTCTTTTGGGTATCATACAAAATTACCCCGCGTCAGCGCGCGGGTAATAACCTACTAGTTACCTACATTATACATTTGTCATTTAAAAATCTGTTAACTTACTGTTAAAAATAACGGAAGCATTGACGGTGTTAATCATGCGGTGCTAAACTTCATCTAAACAGCCGCCATCTTAGGGCCCCTAAAATCTTTTATATTATGCCCCTCTTTAGTTATTAAATAAGGTTGCTGCATCAAAACTTAAAATATGATTGACAACTTTCATTAACTACCAAGAATTACATGTATATAGCTACTATATATAATGTCTGCATAGTTGGATTATAAATGATGTCTAGCTCAGCTAGATTGATGTATGAGTTTTACTCCCATATGAGGTGTGGGGTCTGGAGTTCGAATCATGTAAACACCTCTTGTGGTGCCAAATATGGGGGATTTTTCCCTGGAAAAATCCCTATGGGGGCTGAGCTTGCCCTGTAAAGGAGCTCGAACCCGGGGTGCTCGCTGGAAAATTGCGAGTAGGCTTCCGTTGATATTATTTACCGTTTCCAAAAAAAAGCTATTATATATAATTTATATTTATAATTTACAACATAACAATAAAATGTCATTATGCTTCACAAGAATACATACTATTTCTGTAACGACCCGAAATTGTAAATAAATAAAATATGTAAAAATATGATAATTATGGATAAATCATATAAAACACGTGGAAATTGGTTTCGTGTCGTTTGGACACCGTACGAGAAAGTTATGGGCGAAACCGGGTCGAGACAAAGTTGGAAAAGTGCAGCCCTGGCTGCATAAGGAGTTCGCGACGCGAACTCGAGATAACGATCGCGGACGGATGCCAAGGAGTTTGGCCATGGGTCGCTAAGTAGTTCGCGCCTGGGTAACGATCGCTAAGTATGGCCGAGCAAGCAAAGTTAGCGACGCGAACTATGTTCGCGCCGTGAACTCTGGACGACCAGCATTAAAGACGGGTTGAGCTCATTTAATGCCATATCAAAACCCTAGTTTTCTCTCTTGGCGATTTTCGAGCATAGCATCTGGTTTGGGTTGATTTCTTCACAAATCCTTGGTAGATTTCACTCCTAGTGGAAGATTAAAGGTATATCTTCACTCTTTCATCTTTGTAGCTCAAGATCTATGAATCTTGAAGCTAGGGTTTGAAACCCTAGTTCTTGGGTTGGTGATTTATGGTGAAAATGTTGTATACACTTAATAGATGGTATATTAACAAGGGAATCAAGTGTATGGTTAAGATTTGTAAGAATCTTAAGGGTTGGTTAAACCTAGGGTTTGGTAAATCACCATATTTGGGGGAAAGTTGTTAGTAAGTGTTATCTAGTGATGGATGGACACATTAGTAGTAGTATTTGATGTTGATCATATTGTGATAATTGTATTAGGCTTTTGGTGAAGTCTTGGAAAGTTGATTGGATTGAGAAGCAAGAGATTGGGTGTCAAGAACACGGTTTGAGCATCTTATTGCTAAGGTGAGTACGTGTGGAACTTTACTGAGTACATAGCCTATGAAATACATTTTTATTACTTGTGTTATGGTCTAATTGCTTAATTGTATAGACTAGTAGCTAGTAGTTAGTTATACCGATAGTTGTATTGAACTAACTTGTTTGATGATAGACGTGATAGCCGAGAGCTAGATTGACATAACCATCGAGTTATGATATGGTGAGATGATGTGATGATTCGGGGGATCCCCGGTCATGAGGTATGGAATGGGGAGCATTTGGGCGGATCCCCATCGGCCCATTCCATGATAGTAGTCTTGCTAACTGGAAGTAGTCCGGCGAGTAAGGCAGGTATAGGTAGATTGGGCGATTCCCTCTTACCTTTACCTTGAAGCTTGTTAATGCGGGGGATCCCCGGTTAATAAGTTAATGTGGTTCTAGTTGGTTGGGGATGTCCCGACAACTAGATATGATTGCTAGGAAAGCAAGGTATTAGAGTCACAATAGGGTGACTAGATAGATGGGTGATTGCTTACATGTTTGTTGTTTGTCATTCGGTTATTATTATTAACTTGGGGTCTAAACCCATGTAGCTCACGAGACGTTTTGTCTCACGTACTCCTTGTTTTGTTTTGCTATGTACTCAGGTTCGGGATCGAAGGCTTAGGTACGCGTGGATAGAGATGCGGGACCTAGATTAGAAGAACACTAGATTGGATTTAGTCTTAGCTTGGTTATGATCTATTTTGTAACACCTACTTTTATACTCTGATTTCATACCAAGGTTTTTGTAAATCCAAATTTGAGGATGTTCTTCTATTTATAAAATGTTTTATTTTGGCCTATATTTTGAATTAAAATTCAAGGTGTTACAACTTGGTATCAGAGCTATAGTTTAAGTGAATTAGGTTGGATGACCATCCTAGTCTTAGACTGTAGCATTAGGAATATAAGATTCGGGAGGAGGCGAAGGAGGCACACGATGTGGTGTCAGGTACTTTATTCATTAACTCCTTGCCAACTCATATTTTGTTTGATTCGGGTTCCAATTATTCGTTTGTGTCTTATGAGTTCGGTTGTAAATTGAATGTGCCGTCCGAAATGTTAGATGAGGTTTATGAGATAGAAGTGGCCGACGGGAAAACGTCTATGGTTGAATGTATTTATAGAAATTGTGAAATAGAAATAGACGATAGAAAGTTTAAGGTGGATTTGTTGCCCATGGGAATTAGGGCGTTTGATGTGGTTATCGGTATGGATTGGTTGGGTATGCACCAAGCCAAGATTTTGTGTGGAAAGAAAATAGTGTCGATTAGGACACCCGAGAATGAGAAAGTGTATGTATATGGGGAGAAACGACACCACATGCCTAATGTGATTACCGCCATCAAGGCGAGGAAAAGTATATCGAAAGGTTGTGCATCGTTTATTGCATATGTATTAGATGGCCGAAAAGAAAAGAAGTCAATGGATGATGTCAAAATTATTCAGGATTTTCCCGAGGTATTTCCCGATGACTTGCCCGGTTTGCCACCGGAGAGACAAGTCGAATTTAAAATTGATTTAGTGCCGGGGGCGACGCCGATTGCTCGTGCTCCATATCGTTTAGCTCCCACCGAGATGCGGGAATTGATGACTCAATTGCAAGATTTGTTAGATAAAGGTTTTATTCGTCCGAGTTCGTCACCGTGGGGTGCACCGGTGTTATTTGTCAAGAAGAAGGACGGTTCGATGAGAATGTGTATCGACTACCGAGAGTTGAATAAGGTAACTATTAGGAACCGTTACCCGTTGCCGAGAATTGACGACTTATTCGACCAATTGCAAGGTGCTAGTTATTTCTCAAAGATCGATTTGAGGTCGGGTTATCACCAAGTTCGGGTGAAAGAAGGCGACACCGAGAAGACGGCTTTCCGTACACGTTATGGTCATTATGAATTTCTAGTAATGCCGTTTGGTCTTACAAACGCGCCGGCTATCTTTATGGATTTGATGAATCGGGTTTGTAAACCGTTCCTTGATAAGTTTTTGATCGCGTTTATTGACGACATTTTGATTTATTCGAAAACCGAAAAAGAACACGAAGGTCATTTGAGGGATGTTCTAGACGTATTGAAACGGGAGAAGTTGTATGCAAAATTTTCAAAGTGTGAATTTTGGTTGCGGGAAGTACAATTCTTAGGTCACGTGGTGACGTGTGATGATATTAAGGTTGATCCGTCCAAGATTGAAGCGGTGTCAAATTGGGAGCCTCCGAGGACTCCTACCGAGGTTAGAAGTTTTCTTGGATTAGCCGGTTATTACCGAAGGTTTATACAAGATTTCTCGAGAATCGCGATTCCACTCACGAAGTTAACGAGAAAAAGTGAGAAGTTTGTGTGGGAGAAGAAGCAAGAAGAGGCGTTTAAGTTGTTAAAAGAAAAGTTATGTAACGCGCCGATCCTTACGTTACCAGATGGTATGGAAGATTTTGTGGTTTATAGTGATGCTTCGAATAAAGGGCTCGGTTGTGTGTTGATGCAAAGAGGTAAAGTGATCGCGTATGCCTCGCGACAATTGAAGAATGCGGAATTAAGGTACACGACACAGGACTTGGAATTGGCGGCGATTATTTTTGCCTTGAAGTTGTGGAGGCATTATTTGTATGGTACTCGGTGTACGTTGTACACGGATCATAAAAGCCTACAATATGTGTTTACTCAAAAAGATCTTAATATGCGACAAAGAAGGTGGATCGAGTTGATAGCCGATTATGATTGTGAGATTGTGTATCATGCGGGGAAGGCGAATGTGGTGGCCGATGCCTTGAGCCGGAAAGTTTATGAGAACCCGAACCGGGGAATTTTAACACGTATAGAAGTCGTCTCGAGTATTATCGAAAGGATCAAGAATGCCCAACGAGAAGTTATGGGAAAAGACGAGTTAAGACAAGAACGGTTAGGAAAGAACCAACATTTTCTCGAAAATGCACAAGGGTTGAAGACCGTAGGCGGTCGTATTTGGGTTCCTAAGTTCGGGGGTATCCGAAAAGAGTTGTTGTATGATGTGCACAAGTCGAAGTATTCGATTCACCCAGGAAGTACAAAGACGTATCAAGATATGAAACGGGTTTATTGGTGGCCCGGAATGAAGGCGAGAGTGGCCAAGTATATCTCTAAGTGTGCCACGTGTGCACAAGTGAAAGCCGAGCATCAAGTACCATATGGGGTAGCTCAATCATTGGTTGTACCGGCCGGGAAGTGGGAAGATATAACTATGGATTTCATAGTAGGTTTACCGAAGACGAGTAGAGGTCACGATGCCATTTGGGTCATAGTTGACCGGTTGACCAAGAGTGCATTATTTTTAGCAATTCGGGAAACGTTTCCACTTGAGAAACTGGCTAAGTTGTATGTTGATGAGGTGGTTCGACTCCACGGGGTTCCGTTATCGATTGTGTCCGATAGAGACGCGAGGTTTACCTCGAGATTTTGGCGATCTTTACAAGAAGAGTTGGGTACAAAGTTGCGGTTGAGCACGGCTTATCACCCGCAAACCGACGGTCAAAGTGAGAGAACGATTCAAACGGTTGAAGACATGTTGAGATCGTGTGTGTTAGACTTCGGTGGTAAATGGGATGAACATTTACCGTTAGTCGAGTTCTCGTATAATAATAGTTATCACTCGACTATCAAGATGCCGCCTTATGAGGCGTTGTATGGTAGAAAATGTAGAACTCCATCTTGTTGGTTGGAAGCGGGAGAGACGAAACTCACGGGTCCCGAGATCGTGAGAGTGACAAATGAAAAGATCGGTATTATTCAAACCAACATGAAAGTCGCCCAAGATAGACAACGAAGTTATTCGGGTTTGAAGAAAAGGCCATACGACTTGGATGTCGGTGATATGGTCATGTTGAAAGTGTCACCTTGGAAAGGTGTAATGCGGTTTGGTAAGAAAGGAAAGTTAAGTCCAAGGTATGTTGGACCGTTTAAAATATTGAAACGGGTCGGGCTTCAAGCTTTTAAGTTGGAACTTCCACCCGAGCTTCAAGGTGTGCATGACACCTTTAACGTGAGTTATTTGAAGAAGTTTATCGGGGAAGTTGAAAATATTATTCCATTGCAAGAGTTGCGGGTTGACGGCCCGAACCGATTGATTGAGGAGCCCGAGGCTATATTAGAAACGAAAACAAAGAAGCTTCGGAATAAGGAGATCGAGTTGGTGTTGGTCAAGTGGAAGCATTCACTTGGGCCGAATTTGACTTGGGAAGCCAAGGACGAGATTCGGAAGAGGTACCCGGATTTCGTGAACTATGATGAGATTCCGAGGACGGAATCTTCTTAAGGGGTAGAGAGTTGTAACGACCCGAAATTGTAAATAAATAAAATATGTAAAAATATGATAATTATGGATAAATCATATAAAACACGTGGAAATTGATTTCGTGTCGTTTGGACACCGTACGAGAAAGTTATGGGCGAAACCGGGTCGAGACAAAGTTGGAAAAGTGCAGCCCTGGCTGCATAAGGAGTTCGCGACGCGAACTCGAGATAACGATCGCGAACGGATGCCAGGGAGTTTGGCCATGGGTCGCTAAGTAGTTCGCGCCTGGGTAACGATCGCTAAGTATGGCCGAGCAAGCAAAGTTAGCGACGCGAACTATGTTCGCGCCGTGAACTCTGGACGACCAGCATTAAAGACGGGTTGAGCTCATTTAATGTCATATCAAAACCCTAGTTTTCTCTCTTGGCGATTTTCGAGCATAGCATCTGGTTTGGGTTGATTTCTTCACAAATCCTTGGTAGATTTCACTCCTAGTGGAAGATTAAAGGTATATCTTCACTCTTTCATCTTTGTAGCTCAAGATCTATGAATCTTGAAGCTAGGGTTTGAAACCCTAGTTCTTGGGTTGGTGATTTATGGTGAAAATGTTGTATACACTTAATAGATGGTATATTAACAAGGGAATCAAGTGTATGGTTAAGATTTGTAAGAATCTTAAGGGTTGGTTAAACCCAGGGTTTGGTAAATCACCATATTTGGGGGAAAGTTGTTAGTAAGTGTTATCTAGTGATGGATGGACACATTAGTAGTAGTATTTGATGTTGATCATATTGTGATAATTGTATTAGGCTTTTGGTGAAGTCTTGGAAAGTTGATTGGATTGAGAAGCAAGAGATTGGGTGTCAAGAACACGGTTTGAGCATCTTATTGCTAAGGTGAGTACGTGTGGAACTTTACTGAGTACATAGCCTATGAAATACATTTTTATTACTTGTGTTATGGTCTAATTGCTTAATTGTATAGACTAGTAGCTAGTAGTTAGTTATACCGATAGTTGTATTGAACTAACTTGTTTGATGATAGACGTGATAGCCGAGAGCTAGATTGACATAACCATCGAGTTATGATATGGTGAGATGACGTGATGATTCGGGGGATCCCCGGTCATGAGGTATGGAATGGGGAGCATTTGGGCGGATCCCCATCGGCCCATTCCATGATAGTAGTCTTGCTAACTGGAAGTAGTCCGGCGAGTAAGGCAGGTATTGGTAGATTGGGCGATTCCCTCTTGCCTTTACCTTGAAGCTTGTTAATGCGGGGGATCCCCGTTTAATAAGTTAATGTGGTTCTAGTTGGTTGGGGATGTCTCGACAACTAGGTATGGTTGCTAGGAAAGCAAGGTATTAGAGTCACAATAGGGTGACTAGATAGATGGGTGATTACTTACGTGTTTGTTGTTTGTCGTTCGGTTATTATTATTAACTTTGGGGTCTAAACCCATGTAGCTCACGAGACGTTTTTGTCTCACGTACTCCTTGTTTGTTTTGCTATGTACTCAGGTTCGGGATCGAAGGTTTAGGTACGCATGGATAGAGATGCGGGACCTAGAATAGAAGAACTCTCGATTGGATTTAGTCTTAGCTTGGTTATGATCTATTTTGTAACACCTACTTTTATACTCTGATTTCATACCAAGGTTTTTGTAAATCCGAATTGAGGATGTTCTTCTATTTATAAAATGTTTTATTTTGCCCGATTTTTGGTATTAAAATTTGAGGTGTTACAACTTGGTATCAGAGCTATAGTTTAAGTGAATTAGGTTGGATGACCATCCTAGTCTTAGACTGTAGCATTAGGAATATAAGATTCCTTGAGATCATAGGTTGACCTTGAGACTTTATATTAAGTTTAGGGTTGAACCTAGGGGGACCGATGAATTTGATATGATTTTGGGTATTGAGTCTTATGAGACTAATGGGTTGTACACAAGGTACTAAATGTTTAATGTCTTTCGTATAGTCTTGATCGAAAGAAATGGTGAACACTCGTAGAAGTGGGAAAGCCCCGGAGAACCGGGAGGAGGAAGTACCTCCTGTTGAGAGGGTGGTTGAGCAAGAAAGTCAACCGTCGATGCATCGAGTTGATGAATCGGAGGTCGGAGCTAATAGAACTCCGGTGACAATGGCGGATCTCCAAACTATTATCGACCAAATCAAGGGAACGGTAGCCGAGGAGGTGCACCGAATCATTGGAGACCGTGAAAGGACGGGTGGAGACCGTGAATCCGAAGCTAAATCGGAAGAGAGAACCGGGGGTAGTGGCACCGGGGAGGGAAAGTCCTCCACGGGTGGCCAAAGTGATGCTAGGGCTAGGCCCGTTGTGAAAGAAGGGTGTTCGTTTAAATCCTTCATGGCTTGTAAGCCAAATGTGTATACGGGTAGTTCGGACCCGAAAGTAACGATGAGGAGGATCCGGGAAACCGAGAGGGTGATCGGAAGTAGCAAATGTAAGGATGTTGATATGGTGACGTATGCGTCACAATTGTTAAAAGAAGATGCCATGGTGTGGTGGGATATTGTGTATGAGACCCTCGGGAAGGAGGTGGTTGAAAGGATGTCGTGGGATGAGTTCACCACGAGATTGAAAAATAAATTTTATCCCGAAAGGGATTTGAAAAAGATGCACGAGAAGTTCGTGACCCTCAAAAAGGGTGATATGTCAATTGAAGAATATTCGAGGGAGTTCACGGGATTGCTCCCGTTTGTTGCTAAAACCTACTCGGATGAGAGGTTGGGGGTGGTCCGGTATGCTAGTGGGTTACCGTGGGACTACCAATTGGAAGTAAAGATGGCGGTTTCACTTGATGAAGCTATTAGTGCCGCCCGGAGTGTTGAGGAGGTAAATGAGGCACGTGTTGCCGAAGGGCCCATGTGGGCGAGAAGAGAAAAGCCGAGAGTGGCTCGGGTACTTATAAGAAGGGGAAGTTCACTTCGAGCTTCTCTAAGCAAGGTAGTGTTGGTACGTGTAAGAAGTGCGGGAAGACTCATGACGGCGTGTGCCGAGGGGAGTCGAAGAATTGTTACAATTGTGGGAAGCCGGGGCATATGGCCCGAGAATGCAAGTCGAAATCGTTGGCCGAGATTGAGTGTTTCTCGTGCCACGAAAAGGGGCACTATAGCAATGTGTGCCCGAAGAAGGGAATCGAATCGATGGTGTCCACGGCTCAAAAGAAAGTGGAACCGGCTAAGGTGAAGGGTCGATCCTTCCAACTCACTCGGGAGGAGGCGAAGGAGGCACACGATGTGGTGTCAGGTATCTATTCATTAACTCCTTGCCAACTCATATTTTATTTGATTCGGGTTCTAATTATTCGTTTGTGTCCTATGAGTTCGGTTGTAAATTGAATGTGCCGTCCGAAATGTTAGATGAGGTTTATGAGATAGAAGTAGCCGACGGGAAAACGTCTATGGTTGAATGTATTTATAGAAATTGTGAAATAGAAATAGACGGTAGGAAGTTTAAAGTGGATTTGTTGCCCATGGGAATTAGGGCGTTTGATGTGGTTATCGGTATGGATTGGTTGGGTATGCACCAAGCCAAGATTTTGTGTGGAAAGAAAATAGTGTCGATTAGGACACCCGAGAATGAAAAGGTGTATGTGTATGGGGAGAAACGACATCACATGCCTAATGTGATTACCGCCATTAAGGCGAGGAAAAGTATATCGAAAGGTTGTGCATCGTTTATTGCATATGTGTTAGATGGCCGAAAGGAAAAGAAGTCAATGGATAATGTCAAGATTATTCGGGATTTCCCCGAGGTATTTCCCGATGACTTGCCTGGTTTGCCACCGGAGAGACAAGTCGAGTTTAAAATTGATTTAGTTCCGGGGGCGACGCCGATTGCTCGTGCTCCCTATCGTTTAGCTCCCACCGAGATGCGGGAATTGATGACCCAATTGCAAGAATTGTTAGATAAAGGTTTTATTCGTCCGAGTTCGTCACCGTGGGGCGCACCGGTGTTATTTGTCAAAAAGAAAGACGGTTCGATGAGAATGTGTATCGACTACCGAGAGTTGAATAAGGTAACTATTAAGAACCGTTACCCGTTGCCGAGAATTGACGACTTATTCGATCAATTGCAAGGTGCTAGTTATTTCTCGAAGATTGATTTGAGGTCGGGTTACCACCAAGTTCGGGTGAAGGAAGGCGACACCGAGAAGACGGCTTTTCGTACACGTTATGGTCATTATGAATTTCTAGTGATGCCGTTTGGTCTTACAAACGCACCGGCTATTTTTATGGATTTGATGAATCGGGTTTGTAAACCGTTCCTTGATAAGTTTTTGATCGTGTTCATTGACGACATTTTGATCTATTCGAAAACCGAAGAAGAACACGAAGGTCATTTGAGACTGGTGCTAGACGTGTTGAAACGGGAGAAGTTGTATGCAAAATTCTCGAAGTGTGAATTTTGGTTGCGGGAAGTGCAATTCTTAGGGCACGTGGTGACGTGTGATGGTATTAAAGTCGATCCGTCCAAGATTGAAGCGGTGTCAAATTGGGAGCCTCCGAGGACTCCTACCGAGGTTAGAAGTTTTCTTGGGCTAGCCGGTTATTACCGAAGATTTATACAAGACTTCTCGAGAATCGCGATTCCACTCACGAAGTTAACGAGAAAGAGTGAAAAGTTTGTGTGGGAAAAGAAGCAAGAAGAGGCGTTTAAGTTGTTAAAAGAAAAGTTATGTAACGCGCCGATCCTTACGTTACCGGATGGTATGGAGGATTTTGTGGTTTATAGTGATGCGTCGAATCAAGGGCTCGGTTGTGTGTTGATGCAAAGAGGTAAAGTGATCGCGTATGCTTCGCGACAATTGAAGAATGCGGAATTAAGGTACACGACACACGACTTGGAATTGGCGGCGATTATTTTTGCCTTGAAATTGTGGAGGCATTATTTGTATGGTACTCGGTGTACGTTGTACACGGATCATAAAAGTTTACAATATGTGTTTACTGAAAAGGATCTTAATATGCGACAAAGAAGGTGGATCGAGTTGATTGCCGATTATGATTGCGAAATTGTGTATCACGCGGGTAAGGCGAATGTAGTGGCCGATGCCTTGAGCCGAAAGGTATATGAAAACCCGAACCGAGGAATTTTAACACGTATAGAAGTCGTCTCGAGCATTATCGAAAGGATCAAGAATGCCCAACGAGAGGTTATGGGAAAAGACGAGTTAAGACAAGAACAGTTAGGTAAGAACCAACATTTTCTTGAAAATGCACAAGGGTTGAAGACCGTAGGCGGTCGTATTTGGGTTCCTAAGTTCGGGGGTATCCGAAAAGAACTGTTGTATGATGTGCACAAGTCAAAGTATTCAATTCACCCGGGAAGTACAAAGACATACCAAGATATGAAACGGGTTTATTGGTGGCCCGGAATGAAAACGAGAGTGGCCAAGTATATTTCTAAGTGTGCCACGTGTGCACAAGTGAAAGCCGAGCATCAAGTACCGTATGGGGTAGCTCAGTCATTAGTTGTACCGGCCGGGAAGTGGGAAGATATAACTATGGATTTCATAGTAGGGTTACCGAAGACGAGTAGAGGTCACGATGCCATTTGGGTCATAGTTGACCGGTTGACCAAGAGTGCATTATTTCTAGCAATTCGGGAAACATTGCCACTTGAGAAGTTGGCTAAGTTGTATGTTGATGAAGTGGTTCGACTCCACGGGGTCCCGTTATCGATTGTGTCCGATAGAGACGCGAGGTTTACCTCGAGATTTTGGCGATCTCTACAAGAAGAATTGGGTACAAAGTTGCGGTTGAGCACGGCTTATCACCCGCAAACCGACGGTCAAAGTGAAAGAACAATTCAAACGGTCGAAGATATGTTGAGATCGTGCGTGCTAGATTTCGGTGGTAAATGGGATGAACATTTACCGTTAGTCGAGTTCTCGTATAATAATAGTTATCACTCGACTATCAAGATGCCGCCTTATGAGGCGTTATATGGTAGAAAATGTAGAACTCCATCTTGTTGGTTGGAAGCGGGAGAGACGAAACTCACGGGTCCCGAGATCGTGAGAGTGACAAATGAAAAGATCGGTATTATTCAAACCAACATGAAAGTCGCCCAAGATAGACAACGAAGTTATTCGGGTTTGAAGAAAAGGCCATACGACTTAGATGTCGGTGATATGGTCATGTTGAAAGTGTCACCTTGGAAAGGTGTGATGCGGTTTGGTAAAAAGGGAAAGTTAAGTCCAAGGTATGTTGGACCGTTTAAAATATTGAAACGGGTCGGGCTTCAAGCTTTTAAGTTGGAACTTCCACCCGAGCTTCAAGGGGTGCATGACACCTTTCACGTGAGTTATTTGAAGAAGTTTATCGGGGAAGTTGAGAATATTATTCCATTACAAGAGTTGCGGGTTGACGGCCCGAATCGGTTGATTGAAGAGCCTGAAGCTATATTAGAGACGAAAACAAAGAAGCTTCGGAATAAGGAGATCGAGTTGGTATTGGTCAAGTGGAAGCATTCACTTGGGCCGAATTTGACTTGGGAAGTCAAGGACGAGATTCGGAAGAGGTACCCGGATTTCGTGAACTATGATGAGATTCCGAGGACGGAATCTTCTTAAGGGGTAGATAGTTGTAACGACCCGAAATTTGTAAATAAATAATATAAATAAAAATATGATAATTATGGATAAATCATATTAAAACCGTAGGAATTGGTTTCGTGTCGTTTGGAGTCCGTATGAGAAAGTTATGGGCGAAACCGGGTTGAAACCTAGACCGAAAAGTGCAGCCCTGCTGCAAAGGCAGGCTCGCGGCGCGAGCGAAACGCGAGGTTGAGCAGAGGGACCAGAGCTGAATCGCGAGAAAGTCGCGTCGACTTCGCGGCGCGAGCCAGACGCGAGCTGGGCGCGAAGTCTGGTATAAAGCGGCGACCAGCGGGAAGACCCGCGTCCTTTCGCGGCGCGAGCTCGGCGCGAGCGGGGCGCGAGCCCTTCCGACCAGTGCATTAAATTGGGGTTTTCAGCCATAAATGCATTCCCAAAAACCCTAGTTTTCTCCCAACTCGAGTGTGTGGACGATTTTGAGTGCAAATCATCATTTGGAGCTGATTTCTTCATCAAATTTTGTGATTCTTCACTCCTAGTTGAAGATTTAAGGTATATCTTCAATCCTTTGTAGTTGTAGCTCTAGATCTATGGGTTTAGAAGCTTGGGGTTGAAACCCTAGTTCTTGGGGTTATGGGTTATGGTGATATAAAGGTTGTATACACTTAATAGATGGTATATTAACAAGGAAAACAAGTATATGATTTCGATTTGTATGAATCTTAAGGGTTAGATAAAACTAGGGTTTGGTAAATCACCATAATTGGGGGAAATGGATTGATGGGTGTTATCTAGAGGTAGATGAACACATTGGTAGTAGTTTGTGTTGATAATTTTGTTGTGATAATTGTTTTAGACATTCGGTGAAGTGTTGAAGTGGACGAATTGTGAACAAGGGACCGGCGGAAAGGATACGGTTAAAGCATCTTTATTGCTCAGGTGAGTACGTGTGGACTTTACTGAGTACATAGCCTATGAAATACATTTCTATTACTTGTGTTATGGTCTATTTGCTTAATTGTGTATACTAGTAGTTGATAGTTAGTTATACGGATGATAGTATTGAACTAACTTGTTTGATGATAGACGTGATAGCCGAGAGCTAGATTGACATAACCATCGAGTTATGATATGGTGAGACGACGTGATGATTCGGGGGATCCCCGGTCATGAGGTATGGAATGGGGAGCATTTGGGCGGATCCCCATCGGCCCATTCCATGTTAGTAGTCTTGCTAACTGGAAGTAGTCCGGCGAGTAAGGCAGGTATTGGTAGATTGGGCGATTCCCTCTTGCCTTTACCTTGAAGCTTGTTAATGCGGGGGATCCCCGGTTAATAAGTTAATGTGGTTCTAGTTGGTTGGGGATGTCTCGACAACTAGGTATGGTTGCTAGGAAAGCAAGGTATTAGAGTCACAATATGGTGACTAGATAGATGGGTGATTACTTACGTGTTTGTTGTTTGTCGTTCGGTTATTATTATTAACTTTGGGGTCTAAACCCATGTAGCTCACGAGACGTTTTTGTCTCACGTACTCCTTGTTTGTTTTGCTATGTACTCGGGTTCGGGATCGAAGGTTTAGGTACGCATGGATAGAGATGCGGGACCTAGAATAGAAGAACTCTAGATTGGATTTAGTATTAGCTTGGTTAGGATCTATTTTGTAACACCTACTTTTATACTCTGATTTCATACCAAGGTTTTTGTAAATCCGAATTGAGGATGTTCTTCTATTTATAAAATGTTTTATTTTGGCCGATTTTTGGTATTAAAATTTGAGGTGTTACAAGCACCACTTCACCCACCCTGTTATAATAATTTGATTAAGAGTAAATTATAGTTTTTGTCCCTGTGGTTTGTCCGATTCTGCGTTTTTGTCCCTGTGCTTTTTTTTTCTGTTTTTTTGTCCCTGAGGTATGCAAAATTCCGTTTTTTTGTCCTTCCGTCCAAGTCTGTCAAAATTACATCGTTAAGTTGTCTCATGTGCCAAGCACATGAGGGCATTTTAGTCTTTTTACCATCTTTCTTCTATGTTCTTCCCCAATCTTCATCTTCTTCATCCCAATTGAAAGAAAAACCCTAATTACATACACAAATTTCCGTCCCCCAACGTGACCTGCCCTACCCTTGCCCCAACGTGAACCACAAATTGTCGTCCCTCTCCCTCTTCCACCGTCATCTGCTCCTACTTCCACCTCACAACTCATTTCCAACTCCAAACAACAATCGTTCAACTTATCGGAACTCGACCGGATGAACAGTCGATAATTTAGGTTCTACAGATGATCCGGCCCATGAACTGACCCAACCCATTCTTTCTAACCTAAGTCGCTAGATGCATATCGGCTGTGTCAACTGTCGTTTGTTTTTCCGGTGACAATGGAGGGAGTAGAAGAAGTAATTAACGAGAAAACACGGATATACGTCGGAGGATTGGGCGGCGGCGTGACGGAGGATGATCTCCGGAAAACGTTCTCGGCGTTGGGTGAAGTAGTCGCCCTCGATGTTGTTCGCACCAAAGACCGTAGCTTTGCTTACCTCGATTTCCTTCCTTCTTCTGACAAATCCCTTCCAAACCTCTTCAGCACGGTCTGTATCTCTAATTTGTTTAACTTTGATCTGTTATTGGAATGAATGAATGATTTCGTGGCTCAATTGCTACCTAACGAGCTTGAATTAGTTACAAATGGATTTTTAGGGTTTAAAGTTTCGTATTTTGTACTGAAATTTATTTACAGTATAATGGATGTATGTGGAAAGGGGGGAAATTGCGACTTGAGAAAGCTAAGGAACATTATCTTCTTCAATTAAAGCGTGAATGGCAAGAAGAATCTGAAAATGCCAGCAAAGCATCTGAGAATCCCAAAATTTATGATACATGAGATAAAGATGGTAAAAAGACTAAAATGCCCTCATGTGCTTGGCACATGAGACAACTTAACGGTGTAATTTTGACAGACTTGGACGGAAGGATAAAAAAACGGAATTTTGCATACCCCAGGGACAAAAAAACAGAAAAAAAAAGCAAAGGGACAAAAACGCAGAATCGGACAAACCACAGGATAAAAACTGTAATTTACTCTTTGATTAAATTCAAGATATTCGCCAGCTCCTTCTGACTATACACGGAAAAAGTCCAACCCCCCCAAACCCAACTAACAACACACACTCTCTCTCTTCACACAAATACAATTACCAGCTGCGATGTGTTGCGGTGGCAAATGGTGGTGATTCAAGGTCTCCGGTGCAACTAGTAATGGCAGAAGACGCCGTTCCGACGACCTTCAGGGCACTAGTTGAGAGCGCCGAGAGAAAGTTTGCCAAGGTCCGCGATGCTCCGGCCTACGGACGTACTCCCAACCACTACTTCCCTAAGGTATTCAAGGCTTACATGAAGTTATGGGATTACCAACAGAAAAACCGGTCAAAACTCGTTGAATCAGGCCTCCAACGATGGGAAATCGGCGAGATCGCTTCTCGAATTGGTCAGCTGTACTTCGTGCAGTACATGAGGACGAGTGAGGCACGCTTTTTGCTGGAATCGTACATTTTCTATGAGGCGATATTGAACCGAGGTTATTTTGAAGGCTCCAGTTTTAAGGCTTTGAAAGATCGAGGACTTAGGTTTAAGGAATTGAGGTTTTACGCCAGGTTTTTGCTGGTTTCGTTTATTTTGAATCGGTGGGAGATGGTTAAGCTTCTTTTAGACCGGTTTAAGGCTCTCCTTGATGATAGCAAATCCAAGTTTCCGGTACGTTTAATTCTACATACAGACATATATATATATATACATAGACCCCTACCTGTTATGATTATTTAAGGTTTTATGTGAAAAGTATGCTTGTTTTTGGGTGCTTTTGTTTATTGGGATATATTGACTTTAAGCATAAACCTTTTTACTAAAATGGAGTAATTATTAATTAGCTCGCTTTAGAGGACTGATTTTAGGAACTTTTAAAGACACATATTAACTCTAATCGAGTTTGAAGTTGAGTTTTTATGCAAGTATTGCAAGTTTCGATGTTAAGAACTTCTGTTGATCCATGTTATATTGCTTTAGATTTAGATGAAACTTTTTGTTTGTAAAGTTTAGTTTTGGGAGTTTAATTTACTTGCAGGACACGGCATTCAGGGAATGGAAAGTGGTAATGCAAGAAATGGTACGGTTTATGAAACTGGATGCAGCTTTCACAAACACAAGGCCTTTAAGATACTGTGCAATGTTTGATTCTTACCCAAATTCACTCCCATATGTTGCACGTTACCATGCAAAAAAGGTTTTAAAGTTGCAAGATGCATTGCTCATGAGTTATCACCGAAATGAGGTTAAATTTGCAGATGTTACAATAGATGCGTTCAGAATGATGCAGTGTTTGGAATGGGAAGCGAGTGGATCTTTCTACCAAAAGCAAACTGTTGAGCCTCATGAAAATGGAACTTTGAATGATCAGTCAGTTACATCAGGATTAATTGATATAAATTTGGTGGCAGATATGACTGATCCATCTTTGCCTCCAAACCCTAAAAAGGCTCTTCTTTATCGCCCATCTGCAGCACACTTACTAGCTGTGAGTACAAAATCCTCACCATTACTTTCTTCTTAATTTTTTGTGTTTGCCACATGTCATTCAATGCACTATCCACATCATCTTTCCTCCACGTGGCACTTTTTCCATTAATCCTTCAATTCTTTTGTTTTGTTTATGTAGGTATTAGCTGCAATTTGTGACGAACTTCCTCCTGATAGTGTTATGCTTATATATATAGCAGCTTCAGGTTACGTTACCTCCTGAATTCAGTTATTTATTTTAACTACTTTAAGCTGCATATTCACTTTTGTGCCTTTTTCAGGTGATTCTGGTCAAAGTCAAACTAGTGTTCCACATAAGCAGATATCTGGAAGTGTGAGAACATCTTTGAAGCTTAATACTGTTCATGAACGTAGTAAATATATGCCTGAAAATCTTGTTAATGGCAATCATTCTGGTGAAAGTTCTGTTTGGTTGGGGCCCGCCAGAAATGGAGGTAGGAAGTAGAAAAGTTTTATTTTTGCCTTTCAACAAAATAAAATTAAAAATTAAAAAATTATCATGAAAAATTACTCATTTTGTCTCGTGTTATTTACAGGGTCTAATAACCTTTATCCAAGTGATTTAATCCCTTTTACTAGAAGACCTGCTTTTTTAATTATTGATAGTGACATCAGCCATTCATTCAAGGCAGGTTTGTCTAAACTTGTGTTTGATATTTTAGCTATTTTTGATCTGACACTTGTCTTTTGTTTTGTTATTTTGTTGCAGGTTTTACATGGTTCTGAAAGGGGAGAACCAGCTGCTCTACTTCTTTCACCTTTAAAGTCAACATTTAAGAGTGAATCAAGTGCTGATATTACAAAAAATGGAAGCCAATTTACCTTATTTCTAACTGCTCCATTACGAGCATGCTGGCAAATGCTTGGTCTCACATTTTCTGACGATGAAATGGTAACTGAATTTTTTTTTTTTTTAATAATATATCATCTCATAAATTGTTTCTTATAAATCTGCTTTTAGGATGTGATGGAAGATGCTGAGAGTATTGTTTCTGCTGCATTTGCAGAATGGGAAATAATACTCTGTACTTCAACTAGCATAGATCTTGTGTGGGCCCAAGTTCTCTCTGAACCTTTGTTGAGACGTATTATTCTCAGGTAATTTGTCCTTTTAAGTTATGATTAAAACATAATTTCTATTACCCAACTCCTCCATTTTGCCACCTGTCAAATGTAACTTCTTTCTTCAGCCAAATTCTGTTATGATAAAGGGCGTTTTATTTGACCTACAACATGCTTATTTGATCCAGATTTATATTCTGCCGGTCTGTACTGATGTTTTTTCGGTGTCGAGAAGACAATGATCAGTACCTGCCCATGTGCCTACCCGAACTGCCCGATGCTGTCTCACCAACATCTCAAGTGGTCAAATCAGCTGTCATCAGGCTTGCAGACCATTTAAAGGTTTCACATTGTTTTGGGTTTGATAATTAAATTTATAGACCATAATAGTTAGGAGCAGATATGTACATCCATTTTGAATTGGGTATAGGCATAGGCTTGTTTGTTGGTTATCGTGCAAAGTGTCTGGTGTAAAGGTTTGATGATTTTTAATTTATAAGTATACACAGAAGTACTGCTAATGAGTTTGTATTTTATAGCTTTTGTAAAAGGGTAATAGGTAGGCATGGTGTTTTTTATTTTATTTTCTTATTGGGAAAATGGGAAGTCAAAGATGCATAAACTCTGAAAAGGTGACAACCTGGATATTGTATTATCTCTCAACTTTTGTTGGATGCATATTCTTTTACTATGTTTATGTTATTTGTGGCATCACGTGTTTGAAAAGTTAATTATCGTGTATTGGGGTTATGATTAAACAATTGATATGTTATTTTGCATTTTTGTGTTTAGGATGGTTAAATGTCGTATATCTAGATTCGTGGAATTAGTTGATGGATTGTGTTAAGTGTAAGACTGCATTTAATGATCACACCACTTCACTATCCACGTTAGATTTCTCTCTCCATTTACCTCCTCTCACTTCCCCTCACCATTCAACTCACTTTTTTAATTAAAAGATTTATATTTTCTTTTTTATATGATAAAACCCATTTAAAAAGAGGAAGGGGCCACCACTTTTAAACAAAACGAGTGGTGATCTGAGTGGTGTCTCTGAAATCCAATCCTGATGCGTGAGGACCTCATCATTTAGTGAAGTGGCGCGTGAATGTGCCTCTCAAGTCTCACCATTTGCTCACTCCTCCCATTAAAACTAGCCCTAAGGCGTGTGGTTGAAAATCGCATGTAGTTGACAAGTTAGGGACACCGTCCATAGGTTGTTCCTGACATTTCTTGTTGGTTTTGTATATAATTGTGTATCCTTGTGCATGGGTGTAATATCGATGTGTCGTGGGCAATGGTATGAGGATATGGACGCAATCAAAGGTAAACTATCACTCAAGTGATACTTATATTCGCGGAACATATTTAGGTTTTGTGTTTTTCTTCTACTTTTGTCTCGCAAAACTTTATAACCGGCACTTGGCACTTATTTCTTGATGTGTCTTATGCTCGTGTGACGATTGTGAACCCACGACATTGGGCAGCTTGAAGTTGGGATTAGTTAATTAATTATGGTTGACAAAATTAAACACAAGATTTAGCTTTTGGGTTTTGAACTGTTTTGTAACACCTTTATTATGTATGTTTTACATGTTTGTTAAAGCATTTTTGTCCTTTATATTTCTGTTGTTAATAAATGCTTTTATTAGAGAAATGATACTTATTTCTAAATTTGACATACACTAATTCTGTTTCTTCTCTTGATTTTCACATGTATCATGATCAAATGGGTAGGTACCAATACCATTTTCCTTTTATTACTAAAAGATATTTTAAAATGAGATCGTGGTATTACAACAATTATATAACTCCAATTTGGATATGAACCCAAAGTAAATCAAACCACCCGAATACACGTATGCGCGTCTCGAGCCATTCCCGGGCTATACTTCAAAATCTCTCTTCATCTGAAACTCGCTATATCTCTACAAACTTCCGTTCATTCCGAGATGTTTACACTTCAAATGTCAGAATCGGCGCTCTCTTCCGGGCCGGAAAACTTGATCTTGCACGTAAACTGTTCGACGAAATGCCTACAAGAGACGTTGTTTCATGGAACGCAGTCATCACCGGCTACTGGAAACATGGGTTTATTGCAGAATCCAAGAGATTGTTCGATTTAATGCCTTTGAGAAATACAGTCTCTTGGAACTCAATGATTGCTGGTTATATCGAAAACGGTAATATAGATGATGCATTTGTGTTGTTCAGCGAGATGCCTGAAAGAAATATAGCATCATGGAATGCAATGATTTCAGGGTTTATTAGGTATGAAGAGGTTGAAGAAGCTGTTAAGCTTTTTGAACAAATGCCAAAAAGAAATGTGATATCTTATACAGCTATGATTGATGGGTATGCACAAAAAGGGGAGATTAAGAAAGCTAGGGCTTTATTTGATTCAATGCCAAATCGTAATGAAGTTTCATGGACTGTGATGATCAGTGCGTATGTTGAAAGCAATCAATTTGATGAGGCTAAAAAACTTTTTTGTCAGATGCCATTTAAGAAGAATGTAGTTTGTATGACTGCTATGATTACTGGTTATTGCAAGGAAGGAAAGATGGAAGATGCTAGGGTTTTGTTTGATGAAATTCAATGCAAAGATGATGTTTCGTTCAATGCTATGATAACAGGTATGCAGGATATTCAGAAAAAAGAAAATAGGTAAACTATACTAACATGCATTAACTATACTAACTGCTAGTTTTTAATAATTAATAGGTTATGCACAAAATGGAAAAGGGGAGGAATCACTGAAACTACTGATCTGCATGATCCGTATACGATTACGACCTGATGAATATACTCTTGTTTCTGTTCTTGCTGCATGCTCAAGTCTTGCATTACTAACAGAAGGCAAACAAACACATGCACTTGTATTCAAATATAGATTTGATACACATGTTTCTGTATGCAATGCTCTAATTACTATGTACAGCAAATGTGGATGTCTTGAGGAATTTGAGTTAGTTTTTAAACATATTTCTAGTCCGAATATTGTTTCTTGGAACACAAGTATTGCTGCTTTTGCACAACATGGAGTTTATGAGAAAGCTTTTTGCTTTTTTAAGAAAATGGAATTGCATGGAATTCAACCAGATGGGATTACGTTTCTTAGCTTACTTTCTGCTTGTGGTCATGCAGGTGCTCAAAGTTATAAAAAAAATACATTATGACTTCAACCCAAGTAGTCTTTATTAATAAATGAATTATATAAAAAATGGAGAGAAGGGTGTTTTAATAACTAATATTTGTGATGCAGGTATGGTGAAAGAGAGTTTATATTGGTTTGAACAAATGCAAAGTAGATACAAAGTGGGGCCCAGATCAGAGCATTATGCGTGCTTGATTGACATTTTGGGTCGATCGGGGCAAGTTAAGAAAGCTTATAAAATGATAAAAAATATGCCATTTGAAGCGGATTCAGGAGTTTGGGGAGCTCTTCTTGCAGGATGTCGTTATAATTTAGATGTTGAGTTAGCAGAATTAGCTGCAGAGAAGATGATAAAATTAGATTCAAGAAACTCGGGTGGTTATGTAATGTTGTCTAATATTTATGCTGCATCTGGTTTGTGGAAAAAGGTGAAGCAAGTGAGAGGGTTGATGAAGGAAAATGAAGTGAAGAAAGAAACAGGGTTTAGTTGGATGGAAGTTGAGAATTCCGTACATTATTTTGTGGGTGGGGATGTATCTCATTTAGCTATTCATGAGATTCATAGTGTTATTGCTCAACTTTATTCACAAATGAAAGAAGATATTGTTTAGATTTAGTATTCCATCGGGGTGGTTTTGGGCTCAAACCAAACTCAATTCAAGCTGCTAATTTTGATTTTAAGATTTTCAAAACCAATAATTTAAGTTTCTATTTTAGCGTGTTTTAGCTATTAACGGTTCCGTTTCGGTTTTAAAACCGAATCCACATGGTTTTCAACATTAATATATGATTTCCTACCCTAACTTTTATTTTTCTAACGATATACACAAATCTAAACATCTAATTTACAACATTAAATTCAATATCTAATAACATTGAATACCATTTTCAGCCCAACAATCCAAAATGTAAATGCATGTTGTATCATATAATCATAATATAAACAATAATTAGTGAGGTGGTTTTTTAATGGAGGGGTTTTTTGTTAAAACCGAAACCAAACCAATCGTTTTTTTTCAAAATTTAAAACCGAATTGTCGGTTTTGAAATGATTTCAGATTTAACAGGATGGTTTTTTGGTTTTAACGGATTGTTTTGATTTTTTGGTTTTTATACTCACCCTTAGTCACGAGACTATACATAGTGAGAAACTTATTTTTTGGATTTAGGGCAGACACGTAAAACTCGTTTGAGGCTTGGACAATCTACAAGAAAACATTGAATTCAAATATAAAAACCAAATAGACAGTGAGAAACCATATGCAACCAAAAGATGGTGAAACAAGCTCTATTTTAGAAAAGTAATAAATACTTAATTATTTTAAAGGACAAAATGATCAGAGATCAATAATCTACAATGACAATGCATGTAGAAGAGAAGCATTCACTTGGTTTCCACATAGGCTGCATCATGAACACCAAGAGCAGCTCGGCCCGACGGGTCAAGATTTTTGGACCATGATGCATCCCACTCAACTGCTTTTGCAGTGCTGCATGCCACACTTGGCCCACCTGGAACTGTTAATCTTGCTGCATTCTGTTTCAATAAATCACCAAATTATTAACTATAATATGTTACAAATGTATAAATATAAAATAAAATGAAAGCAACAGACCTTGGGGAAGAACTTTTCAAAGATGCTCCTATAGTAGTATGCTTCTTTGGTTGCAGGGGTGTTTTCAGGATAAACAAAGTTCGCATTTGTTAGCATTGCATCAGTAACCTGCAACCAATAATTATAATGTTAATGTTGTTGACCAACATTTGACTTAATCACAAGCTTTCAGAATGAGAAACACCTGTTTGTTTGCATGATCCTTCAAACCATCAATCCAACTGTATCCAACACCATCACTAAATTGTTCCTTTTGCCTGTACAATATGTGCTGGAACAAACATACAAATCACTCATAAGGAAATATTCAAATGGGGAATATAATAATAAAAAAATTAATAAAAACTATCATTCAATACCTTTGGTAGATAAGGTTTCTCATCATCATCAAATGCATTGCGCAATACCCACTTTTCAATCCTCCCATTCTCGCGATCAATCTATTATATAATTGAGACAAATTAACTTTTAACAAATTAATTGAGAAAAAAAATCTTTCATGGATTAGATGTAATAAATTTAGTAAATATCTAGTGCTAAAGCATTTTCATGAAATCAACAGAAAGCCCGTCCAAAATTTAGACCCAATTACTTATGAACAGGTCGATTCAGGTTATGTTTTATCTCTAACGGCCAAGCAACTAAATTCTCAGAAATTTAGCTCAAAAAGAGAACTGGTCGCAAGTTGACAAAAATAAACTATTAATTCATAATTCTTCCTAAATCATTTTCTTTAAAAGTAATATAATTTTGGAGAATATTTGAAGTGAGTTTACCATCTTCCACTTTGGGTCAATGCTCATTGCAACATCGATGAACTCCTTGTCTAGAAACGGTACACGAGCTTCAAGTCCCCATGCTGAAGTTGACTTATTTGCCCTCAAGCAATCAAACAAATGAAGAGCCTTAATCTACACTTGAAAGAAAATCGATCACAATAAATAATTAAATTAAATATAAATAAAAACAAACTTCACATTTTGAAACACGCATAAAAAGAAAATATAGAAAACCTTTCGACATGTTTCCTCGTGAAATTCTTCCTTGTTTGGTGCCTTGTGGAAATACAAATACCCACCAAATATTTCATCTGAACCTTCCCCAGAAAGAACCATTTTTACTCCCAAAGATTTGATTTTTCTTGACATGAGAAACATTGGTGTGCTTGCTCTAATTGTAGTCACATCATAAGTTTCAACATGATAAATCACCTCTTCAAGTGCATCAATTCCTTCCTGATTATTTTTTATTTAAAATAAAAAAGAAAAAATGAGAATCTGTAACTATAGTAATGCAAGTATTTTTGTTTTGTTTTGTTTTGTTTTGTTATGTATATATATATATATTTTAAAAGATAACCTGAACAGTAAAGTAGAATTCATGGTGGCGAGTGCCTAGATAATCAGCCACCTCTTTGGCAGCGATTAAATCAGGAGAACCCTGAAAAAATAATCATAATTAAGCACAAATTTGATAAATAAATTAAAAAAAAAACTTTTTCCCAAGAAATAAATAAATAAAAGTTTTGACCTTTAATCCGATGCAAAAAGTATGCAACTGTGATCCCCATTGACAATAAGCTTCTGAATCAGCCAGATGGCGAGAAGCAACAGCAGCAACAAGAGATGAATCAAGGCCTCCAGAAAGAAGTACACCAAAGGGTACATCCGTCATTAGCCTTTTAATTACAGCCTGTAACATTAATTAATTAATTAATATCTTCAGTCATTAGCCTTTTTAAAAATCGGTTTATTCAAATCTCTTCTAAAACAAACAAACCTTTTCAAAGGCATGGCGTAGAACAAGGGGATCATATGGAGTTGAAGGAATGCTTTCTGAATACCATGACGGGTTATACCACCTTCTAAGCCCACCTGTCGCCATATATAAACATATAAATTAATAAATTAAAAAAATCTAAAGTAAAAGAATACTTTAAGATTATTTATTTATACCGGTTTTGCTAGAATATATATGTCCAGGGAGGAATGACATAAACTGTTCACAGTCATCACTCAAGGCCTTCATTTCTGATGCAAACCACACAGAACCTGCAAACCAAGAAGATCTAAGTTTAAATAATGAAAATAAAAATAATAAAAAATAAAATAATTAAGATATACGTACCATCAAGACCCCAGCCCAAGTAGAGTGGGGTGATACCAATAGCATCCCTAGCTGCAATGTAACTTTTATCACGAGTGTCCAAGAGCACAAAAGAAAACATTCCATCCAACATATGCACAAACTCTTCTCCATATTCTTCATACTATTATATTAAAAACACAAGCCAAGTTAATACAACAATATATATTATATTATTTGGAATTTCTGCTAAAGAAAATCAATTTAAACACTGATCTGCACAAGGTACTTACAAGATGGGCAATTACTTCACAATCACTTCCAGTATTAAACTTATGAGACTTTAATTGCTCCCTCAATGCTTTGTGGTTGTATATCTCTCCATTAACCTAAAGATAAAATCAACATTTGGCTATAAGAACATGAATTTAAGTTTCTGAAAATATATAAACACTTTGTGACATAACATAAACATACTGTGACAATAATTGTTTTGTCTTCATTATATAGTGGTTGATCACCAGAAGCAGGATCTACAATAGCTAAACGTTGATGAGCCAGATAACAGTCATCCTCGCTGTGCAACCCACTCCAATCCGGACCTCTATGGCGCAATCTGAGATAATCAACACAAAACATAAACGTTATTTTTTGTATTTTAAAAGATTATTCCAACACAAATTTAAAATAACGTTTTGCATTTTTCTCCCCAAATTATCCATTTTTGTAAGAATATTTGAATGGTACCACTCAATTATTTAGCTCCTAAAATTAAGACCACATTAATTCTGTTCACCACATACAGCCTTCCTTCAGCTTCCACATTTTCAATTTTTTGGGTTAAATTAAAATAAAAGTAAAAAAGTTGGCCCAAAATGATGCAGAATATAGGAAAAGTATGATGTTCTTCATCACACAACGAAATATAACGCTCTTCATTCTAAAAAAGTCACAAATGAAACAGTAAATCGTTAAGAAAACAAAGCATTAACCGACGATATAATGAACAGTTTCGATCAGCGATGGAAATTCAATAGCAAATTAAACCTAAAAAAAGAATCAATTAGCGAAAAAATGATGCAAAAGATGGCATTACCGTCTAGAGAGTTCAATGATTCTGGCCCTCTTAGCCTGAGAGCAATCGACACAGCCAAATACCGCGAGTATTCCACACATGGCTTCTAATTCAATCAAAACTAGGTTTAGAATCTAGCTACAGAACAAGGGCATGCAGCAAGAGAAGCGTGCAGACAGTGAGTGCCGAAATGGAGGGCTGGCTGCGCTGAATATGTAAAACGGATTCGATTAATCAGGGCCGTTGGTTTGGAATTCGGAAGAGATTCTGTACGGCAATATTTTATTTGACCTGCCGGGTTAACCCGAATGGCAAACGGACATAATGTGACGTACATGGACAATCTCACTCCCATTCACATTAACAAGTGTATGATTTTGGAAGTTACAAGGGATGATGTTTCTTGAGATATGATTTAAAGATAATTTTGTATTATAAATTTAAATTATTATTATTATATATATATATGTAACACCGCAAAATTTAGGAAGCGTTTTTTTTTTTAAATGCCCGAAGGCGATTAGGTTATCCTCTAGGTTAGTTTAACGGAAGCATAAAGATAATAATAGGTTTAGGTTTAGGTTTACAAACCAATGTCCCAAAATAAACTTCAAAACATTAATTATTTAAACGGTGTCACTTAAACGACATGACTCCTTTTTAAAACATAACAACTGAGCTTGGTCAATCATCCCGTCCAAAGCACCGACCACCTGAAAAGATTCAACGAGGGAGGGATTAGCACAAAGCTAAGTGAATGAATATAATCTACAAATTTCGTAAAGCCCAACAAGCTAGTATAGACATCTCTACTATCTAAAAGCCACCTAACCACGTATCACTGTTCACTAGAACACGGAAGTTATAAAACATCTCTGGTTCGGTCATCACTTAAACCCGGAAGTTTAAATAAACATCTCCGGTTGGGTCATCGCTGGAACACGGAAGTTTCAATACACGCTTCCGGTTCGTTCAAGAAGATCGGGGTCCTGCCGGAGCCTTAAACCATGGTCGGCCAAACCACGGTAACCGATAGCGGTTCGTGACCAACACCCGGGCAACTCCCTCCCCTTGACCATGCAACAAATACAGGTAAGGTCGGATACCCTTTAGTCGACACCCGTTGCCCAGCGCACTGACTTCTCAAACCTCGGTTACCAATCAAACCGAGTTGTAGCTACCCGTCAAGCCAAGTCTCTTCACCTATGAGCACAAGGTCATGTATGGCATCCCCTAACACTAGGCATACATAACGAGTAGACTAGCTACGAAAAAACACCGCGAAAAACGTCACGGTAGAGTTCCCAATCGCGAACTCAGGTTCGCGTCGCGAACTCGAGTTCGCGTTCGGGAACTCAGTCGCGAAGTGGTCACGGCCATCACCCAAATTCTATGTCTCGAGTTCGCGTTTCGCGAACTCTAGTTCGCGTCGCGAACTCCCTGAAGCTGGTACATTTCCTGCATTTTCAACAAGCATGCATATACCAAACCAATTGTAACCAAACACAAGTTGGAGGTTAAATCCACTCACCGAAACCTTCCACTAGTCGAACTCAGAGGTCTAATGTTTCTGAGTCTCGATCCCGATTCCTGTACACCAAAGGAATACCGAATTAGTATATAATTCCACCAAATTATAAACAAAGTTAAATATACATTTAACACTAACACTTGCACTAACTAAATAACCAAACACTTAAACCATCATATGAACATGCCATGATCATTTACACTTACACAACAAGTCAACTAGTCATTTTGCAAGTCTTGCATTCAAACGGGTCAAAACAACATTTTTACTTCAACACTTTCAAGCACAACTATAATTGTTATAATCATACCATTTAACAATTAATAACTAACTAGTTATTTTAACAAGATCAAAACTCCATCCTAGATCATTATCAACCACCAATTGCACTAATTCATGAAATCTCCCAATAACCATCCAAACACCACCCAAGCTCCATCATTTAGCACACATTCATCATAACTAACAAGTCATAATCAATTAAACAATTCATCAAGTCATGACAACCAACAACCCAAGTATTTTACTTCTAAAATTCCTAGTTCATCTTTTCACCCAATTAGCCAAACACTAGCTAGTTTACTTATCAAAATCCACCAATACTTGGTTTTAAACATACATAACTTACCAAACATGCTTTCTTAACATAATGAACAATTCCAAGCATTTAAACAACAAGAAAACCAAGGTTTGTCAAAACCCATGAAACCTACTTTCACATAAACACACCAACTTGTACACTTTGCTAAAATAGTTGTACCTTGTGCTAAATTACTTGTACATATACAACAATACATGTCAAACTTAGTATAAACACTTAACACACCATCTAACACAATAATCACCAACCAAAACTCAAGAACACATAAACCCTAATTTATCAACTATCATGGAATCGAAATTAAACACATATAGGTTGAATCTCACCTCAAGAGCTTTCCAAAAACGTGCTCGGATTAAAGATTGGACAAGAAACGAGCTTTGGATCTTCCAAAAACACCAAGAACTTGAAAAAGATGGTGTAGGTTTAGAGAGAGAGAGAGAAAGAGACGGTAGAGAGAGAGAGGTGGAGGCAAAATGAAAAAGGATTGGGGCCTTTTCCCCCTCAAATGGCTGGTCATGGGGTGGGGTGGGACCCACTTGACCTTTTTCAACTTTTAAACAAATACAATACAAAAAGTCCCTTTCGTAGTTAATTTATTTAAAATACCAAACGGGCTCCAATTTTAAAAACGAAAGCATTTCTGGAGACGATATTAAAAGGAGAGTCCAAAAATATAAAAAATCACATTTTCATTTAAACATTTCAGAAAACAGATATTTTAATCCCTTGATTAAAATATCACAAAAGGACAAAAGGTCAAACAATTCATTTAACACTTAATCAATTTATTCCACATATGGTCAAATAGATATTTTCAAATATCAAAATATACCTAAAACAACTAGGCCAGTTTTAGGATGTTACATATATATAGAGAGAGTGTTATACAATAAATATAAAAAAATATATATTTACGAATTTCTAACATAATTCATTAATTTTTTCAATTCTTATAACTAAATGACTGTATATATATTTGGCTTATATGGCTATACTTTTATTACGCCTAAAAACACACCTTATGACGGGTAAATGTGAGACAAATTGGATCTTATCATACGTCAAATTATATGTCCAAGCTTTGGACCATGATATGGCGGAATGGTCAAGCCTTAAGCCTTAACTAGCCATGACGAAGTCAATACGGGCTTTTTAGAATCATGCACATGAACATTTATTGGATCCAATTAGACACAGATGAAGGTAAACAAACAAATATATACTCTTGCGATTTAAATTAAATAATATATTGTTAGTTTCATGATCTTTGAAACAAAAGATTATAATAAAGTTATATCACAATATTTGTACATTATTTTTACTTCGTTTTGCATGTTTAGTTATAAATAGAAAACCACAAAGCCTATTCTAGTTTAAAATGGTATCTTGAGCAGTATCACGATCTATCTCAGCTTCATAAAAGGTATACCACTTTATATCTCTCAAACAGTCGAATTGCACTTTTAACACTCGCACAATAGTTACCACTTTATATCACTTATAATTTAAAAACATGCACTTTAAATAAATAACACTCCAAATATTACACTACTAAATACAGAGTCGTATTTAAGGAAGCCTTTAATTTTTATAAAGTCCCAATGGATAAATTTTAGCCATTGGATCAAAAAATCTGTCAACTACCACCAGCATCAAATCACATATGATTCAATATACAATTACCACCACCGGCCACTGCCACCGTCAACCACCTCCGCGTGCTGGTCGCCATCGATCGCCGCTGACCACCGTTGCCTGCTGCCGCCTTCGGCCGCCACAATCACATGTGATTGGATACGCAATCACATGTGATTGAAAGCAGACGACGGTGGCGAGGGGTTGCCGGTGGTGGAGAGGGTGGCCGGCAGAGGTTGGTGGTGTTGGTGGTGGTCGGCAGTGTTGAATCACATGTGATTTAAAACACATGGGGTGGTGGTGGTCGGCGGTGTGCAATCACATGTCATTTAATACACATGGGGTGAGGGGCGTATTCATGTAGAGCCAAGTGGGGTGCATGGCTATTACTTTGTGGGTTATCCCTATGTGGAAAAAATTTGATTAAAAAAATAGTGGTAAATTTCAATATGATCCCCACTCAAAGTTTTGTGACCCCGGTTAACTTTACTCCTGGATTCGCCACTGCATGGGGGTGGTGGTAGTGTTAATGTGTTGAATTAAATGCGATATTGGTGGTGGTGGTGGTGATTGATTGATCTAAAGGCTGAAATTTATCGGTAAGGACTACGTAAAAGTAATGGACCTCTCACTTAATATAATACACAAATGGTTAACAAACACAAAAAGGACAAATTTTTAAAAAGTTAAGTCATTTAAAAGTGTTAATGGAGTCCAGTAAAATATGGCACAAAACCTGATTTTTCAAAACGCAAACAAGAAAACTTCAAAGGCTGATAAGACATACTAATTCTACAGTTTAACCTGAGTCCCATTATGAAATGAATATCCAAAAGTTTTTTATTTACATTTGTTTCTGCGTAGGGCACGAAGGATGAAGATATTTAGTAGTTGCTCAAAGACATATGCCTGAATGTAATTTCCTTTCAAAGAAATTCTAAAATAAAATTGCCCCAAAATTAATTTTTGTTAATTGCTCTTATTAAAAAAGAGTTGGTTAAGATGAAATATCAAATAGATCGTGTACTTTCACAAAAGTCTTAATGTTGATGGTTATAAGACTGTTGCCAACCCCACCGTTTCTTTGGGGTGACTTTTCCGCCACTTTGGAGACGTCATTGGCACGGGACCGCCGGTGATCCCACAAGTTTGGAAACGCCACTTTGGAGACGGGAGTGAGTTGGGTAGGTGGGGCCAAATAGGTATTTTGTGTGTTTGTATTTTGTAATTGTGGGTCCTAAAAAAATGAAGGGAATAAGTTTTGTTGGCATGAGTACGACAGTTTAATGTCGATTGGAGGGTGAGCTGACGTGACGCTAATTTGGCAACAACTGACAGTATTAGTTTCCACCACTATTGTTGGACCGGTCTGAGCACAATCTTGATACGCATAAGATAAGTTTGTGATGTTTGAATATATGGAAGAATAGTCAGGAATATATATATAACTGGTCAAACTAGAAGAGGTGTGATGATTACACCGGGAAAAGTTAATTGACCAACATCTTTATTAATAGTTGTAGAGATGATTTTAATTACTTATCTTATTATTTTTATTATTATATTGATCATCATTTTTACTCACAACCGCTACCCACCAACCACAATCACTACTGCGGCCACTCATCATCACTACACACCAGTACCACCCACCTATTACCGCCACCCACCATCACTATACACCACCACTAGCCACCATCACTACGGCCACCGCCACCATCACCATCAATACCGACATCGCAAATTATAGAATGCGGCAACGGGTACCCTGTTAGTTAGGGGTGAGCATTTGGGCCGAAAAGACGAACCAAACCGAACCAACATTGATTATGATTTTTGGTTTAATTTTGTAATTTCATGATTTTCGATTTCGGTATCAATCTCTGTCCGGTTCGATCTGGTCCCGCTCACCCAAACTGCTAATAATAACGAACACATGGACTTGGTAATGATTAAGGCGAGAAAACTGAAAGAGGATGCAGAAGTACAAATAAATATCAACTAGTACAAGTGTACAACTCAATGTTGTACTGATAACTAGAAATGTAGTACCATATAATTTGCAGTACACATACAATTGACCATTTTACTATATATTATCCATGCTATTCCCCAAGTATATTGGAAGTAACCACCAGCGGATCATAGAAATGGCAGAGGCATCCAACAGGTGCGACATGAGAACACATGTTTAATACGCAATGCAGTTATGTGCATTGTGCTTTATCACGTGTTCTCAGGTCGCCCCTGCAGGATTTTCTTCTGCTTGAAACATTATGTCAGTCCAGTCTACCAACAGATTGTTTGAATTTAGGAAACCAACTTCATTTTTCCCGTAAAACTGACATTTTTTTTAATTTATTTCAGGGCTCAGGTATCAAATTCTTGAGAAGGAATTACACCAATCTGTAAGTAAATACATTTCAAATTCAATCCATTTGATGTTTGACCCGTTAACTTTTAAGTTGAACTTAACCATAAAAGATAAACCATATCTAAAATCATCCCATTCGTAACATGGTAATTTACCCTGACTCAGATGTACATTTACTCTCACAAAATTTGGGGAATTTTGCTTTACTTGGAGCTTCTGCAAAGGAGGAACTACGTTTCGTTGTTGGCGAAGATCCGTTTAATTATGATTTTGTGTTGCATATTAAGGTATATTTATACCATGACTTTGTACCTTTATGTAATTGTATTTATGCTTCTTTGTAATTTGTTAAATGTTGTTTGTGAAGCGTAGTAACTGTTGCATTTGAAGCTATAGATGAATCTGAAGGTTGCTCGGTTTAACAAGATGTCTTCTCGGTCATAACCAACACCATGTCATTGGTCATGATGTATATATAGCATCTTATGAAACATGAATTAGATGAAAGCAGATAGAACGTTTGTTCGGTCCTACGTTTTTCTAAACACGTATTGCAGAAGTTCGGTCCTATGTTTTTCTGCAGGATACTTTTTTGTTATTTCTTAGTTCTCTTGTTTTGTTTGAATGGTAATATTGAAAAATAATTAAGAGCATGTTTGGGACAATAATATTTTGTTATTTCTTAGTTTTCTTGTTTTGTTTTGTTTAAATGGTAATATTCTTCCAATAAAAATGTGATACCTTTGAGTTGCCCAAATTTTAGGCCCAATTTTCATAATTATAGGCTTTATAGCCACCACATTCAGCCCATCTTATGTATAAAGGTGACATCGTATACATTCAACGCTTATTCACACGTAAATTTTACAGCGTATATACGACTATTCCGACACGTAATTCTCAGTGTATACGGACGCGTATTTCGCCGTGTATTCCACCGCGTATTTCGCCGTGTATTCCGCCGCGTATTCCGACGTGTATTCCGCCGCGTATTCCGACGCGTATTTCGCCGCGTACTCCGACGTGTATTCCGACGTGTATTGCGCCGCGTATTTCACCGCGTATTAGGACGCATATGACCGCGTGTATGCAAAACAGCGTATACAGAAAACGCGTATTTTATCGCGTAGACACACGAGTATTTTTCATTATGTATTTCATCTCCTATAACGCGTTTCGGAGGCGTATAAAAAAACTTGTAAGAAAACACTGAGGCCCCGTTTGTTTTGACGCAATCCTCCGTAATCTTCCGTAATTGTAATTCAATTACATTACGGAGAACGTTTGGATGAACTTTTTTTTTCGTAATTCAATTACGACGTAATTTCGAATTACTATATTCTTTGTAATTGAATTCCGTCTCAAAACCCTAAGAATTCAATTACGGTCATTTAGTAAACTAACAAATTCGAATATATTATGTACTTCAGAATTTAAAATCGTTTAAAAAAATAATAAAATAATAAAATTTTAAAAAAATTAAAAAAATTAAAAAAATTTTAAAAAAATTTAAAAAAATCAAAAAATTTAAAAAAAATTAAAAAAATTAAAAAAAATTAAAAAAATTAAAAAAAATAAAAAATTTAAAAAATTTAAAAAAATTTAAAAAAAAATTAAAAAAATTAAAAAAGATTAAAAAATTTAAAAAAAATTTAAAATATTTAAAAAAAACTAAAAAAAAAATTAAAAAAAAATTAAAAATTTAAAAAAATTTAAAAAAAAATAAAAAAAATTTAAAAATTTTAAAATTTTAAAAAGAATTTTAAAAAGTTTTTAAAAAATGTATAAGTTTTGATTTGAATTACAACTCAAAATTTTGTTAACCAAACGGGTAACCGTATTCAATTACAACCGAATTCAATTCCAACCGAATTCAATTGCAACCGATTTCAATTATATTACGGAGGATTACGTCGAGCCAAACGCCCCCTGATTGGATTTCTGGTTTGGATCTCTATAAAAAAGAGAGTTTGATTGATTTAAAATCAACTTCGATCATCTGTTAATTGATGTTCGGTCCCAATCAAAAATGAAAATCAAGCAACTAAATATCAGTGAAAAGAAAAAGAAAAACCCAAAACAAGTTATCGACAAAAATATAATGAAGACTTTGGATCAGAAGGCTTGGATTTTTCTCCAGAATGAGAAAAATAATTTTTCGACGACGGCTTGAACAATGAAATTGGTGACTTGTGAGGGAGAGTGTATGAAACTATGAATAGATTGGGTAGAGCTTCTCCAAAAACCCTAATATAGCATGTGTGGGCTTGTGTTACCGTTTGCAATTGGGGTTGAGCAATAAAAAGTCCAATAGTGTATAAATGATTTACAAAACAACTTAGAGCATGTTTGGGTAAGTTACAAAAAGTAACTTATTAACTTATTGGCTTTTTAAGAAGTCAATAAGCTAATAAGTTGTTTGGGTAAATGCTTCAAAAAGGAGATTTCAAGAAGTAAGGGATCCCTTACTTTTCAAAACTCCTTTTCAAAAAGTCAATAAGTCCTTTTTAAAAAGCTCATCCAAACATACCCTAAAAAACTTAATGTAAGAGTAAGAATCTTGAACCATGGTGCCATTTGATGTCCTTGACCCGTTTACAATTTAGTTGAACTTAACCATAGCAAGACAAGACAGATCTACAAGGTTATAATTGGTGGACAAGTAAAATTTACCCATTTACACATCAAGGTATATCCAAAAAAGCCTACGTAGAAAACATTAGAAATATCTACAAAATTTCTCGTGTTTCTTCATGCTTATTTAGATTTTGATTAGATGTTCATTTGGACTGGCCCATTCATAAATAAATTGGTCGAAATAAAATTAAAATGGTATATATGTTTCTATGAACATGTCAAGAGCTGATCAAACAGTTGATGTCACCTTTTATCAACATCAGTTTTCTCCTATCCATTTTGCAGTGCTCAAGAATGACTACCGATCTGAAAGTACGTAACAGAATGCAAATAAAATCAGATAAAATATCTGAATAACAACATAACACCGATAATTTGATAGAGATACAATGGCAAAAGTCTTACTATAAGAAAGAAATAAAAACATTGATCAAGCGATCCAATTAACCAAATCAAACCAACCAGGAGAAGTATAAAATTTAAGATTAGGGTCAGGATCTGGAAGAGAGTTGATAATATTTCCTAGTAATAATATGAGTCAACGTTTAAATGTACAGAGATCACCATATGCAAATCCTTAAACACAAGTCCAAACTTCAAATCAATCAACCAAATTTACCATTTACAAAATATCATATCATATGGCACAATGGAGATTCATTATATTATATTTATTAAGGCAGGCAGGCTCAGATAGTCATAAAGGTGTCATCATCGTCCAGCAATGCATCCAAGTCAATCAGATCCTCATCAAAGTCAACCGCTTCTTCTGAACTCTCTAAAGCCTTATCATATACAGCCTGCCCATTAAATTAACCCAAAAAGTGTGCCATTTTTATAGTGTCAGGAAAGAGGGGGTAATAGTTAAAATTGAATTTGACAAAGTAAGAAAAAGTGATGGATACCTTGCTTTCTTGCATGTCATTAACAACATTAAGCAATCTACGGTATTGATCTCTTGCTTCAGGATACTGAACCATAGATTTAACTCTTGCAAGTGCTTTTTGTAATCGTTGTTCAGTTTGTTTTCTTCCTTCTTTGAAAAAATCATCATCATCTTCCTTTACAGGTTTATTTGCTTCAATTGTGCTGCTGCTACCTTCTGCAATTGCTTCAGGCTTAAATCCTCTCAAACCACTTCCTTTACGTCTCCACCTTAAAATCACTTTGTCTAATATTCCCACTGACCACACTATCTTTTTGTAGTTCTTCCTCACTTGATGCCCTCTAACGTGTGCCTACATCACAAATTATATTCATTCTTAAATCAAGATAACATAAATTGTTTTCATTTTATATTTTTAATTGACTTGCATTTTTTACAATTGTTTTAAATATAGAAGGAAAAATTATTACGAGGGTAAAAGTGTAATTTCAAATATTGAAAAATAATTATTACAGATTATCCATGTAATAAAATTACGTACCTGAATTTTGACAATTCTTTGCCTCATAATGAGAAAATCTTTCCTCCCTTTGTAACTTCTAAACTTATTTTGAATCCTGACAGCAGCAGCATGTACGGGTTCATCATGTTGACCAGTCTTGGCTGTCTTCAAAGCAAGAAGAGATAAGGCCCGTTCATCTGACAACCCAAACTCACTACCACCATGCTCTTTCATCTGCTTTTTTTGAAAAGATTGAACCCTAAAAACTTGATGAATCCTAGCAGCAGCTTGAGTAGCATTACAAACAGCAGCTAATGAGTCTTTCAATGATAACCCCTGAGGCATATCACCATAACTAACTGGAGTTGGAGTTCTTTCCGAGGCTTTTTGCACAGCTTTTGAATCAGTAGCATCTTTATTAGCATCTTTTAGTTTAAGTAGTTGCAGGTGTGTACTTAAAGCAGCTTCAGCACAATAACCTGCAATTCCTTTGTCTCCATTACTGGAAGCTAGATCTGCAGGTGTTCTTCCTGATGGGTATTTTGGTGAAGGATCTGTCAGTGCTCCTGCTGCTGCACCTTGTGAGATAAGGAAAGCCACTGTGCGTTCTCGGCCACAGGATGCAGCCCAATGAAGAGCAGTCCAGCCATTAACATCTCTGAAATTGATACTGACACCAGCAGCAACAGTTGGAGGAATAGCCCAATCATAACCAAGTGCAGCTGCAAAATGCAACACACCTTGCCCACCTTCATCCAACACACACGCACCTTTCCCACCTTCAGACACCTTGTGCACAATCCATGAATACAGTTTCTCCTTCAGCAGCTTTTCAAGCACTTTACCTCTCGCTTTTTCTGAAGAATATTCCTCTTCATTATTATCATCTTGTATTAACAAACTAAGCTCACCTAAAAGCTCGGGATCAGTCACCGAGCTTTGAACAACATTTCCTGATGTGATTGATAACAGTTTCACCAATCGCATGTGTAGCACCATTTCATTCGAGTTCTCGCCGTCCATTTCTTGATGATTATTTTCATCCACTTTGAATTCGAATTCCCGGACTTCACTGCATGCAAGCCTGTTGGAACATGTCACGTAAAAGTGGACCCTACCGGGTTTGTGATCGGGCACGTGACAACCAAGAACACCATCAGCTACAACCTCTGCAGGGACTTCTAATTCTCCAAACATGCAGGCCCATTCACAGTGTTGCAATTCATGTGGGCTCCTTAGGAATCTGCCCGTTACTAAAACCTGCTTAAAATACAAAACAGAGATTATTAAAATATTAATTCCAACTAATGTGGCTATTGAAATTGTACCTTGATTTGAGACCCAGAATAAGCCCAATTTGGAGAAAAATCAATAATGCTAAAAAGCTGATCCTGTGAGAGAGAGGGGCCCAAAACATAACTATCCAAATGCGCTTGTGGACTAATAATGGAATCATCAACTCCATTCTCAGTTTCAACAGCTTCCCAATAAGTCTCGGAAGTTGACTGAGTTTGAGTTTCCTTAACATCTCCAAGTTCTTTACTCATCCATCTGTCAAAACTGTCAAGCTTCTTAAGTCCTTCCTTCATAAATCCTTCTAAATATGGTGGTTTCAAAGAACCAGGTTTTTCATCTACAATTTCCAGATTTTGTTTCACAGGTTCATCTGCCAGATTAAACTCAAGGGATCCTTGTGCAAGAGGCTTATGTTGATCACTCGGATTGTTGTTCTCAAAGGAATTGAAAAGTTCAGCATAAGTAACTTCTTCATTAAACCTAGATGGGAGATTGTTAAAACCTGCATCAACCTGCAATGCCTCATAAAACATCACTTACTTCACTGCTAGAAACAAAAACAAAAAAACTCCATAACAAAAGGGATCAAATCACAAAAATTAATAGTAGTACCTGCCAGCCTGTATTTCCCCTAAATTCCTGCATTTTATCAAATCCTGTGTTATAATGAGTTGGCTGATAACTACCAGACTGATTTCCTGCATTGTAGCTTTCAAATGCATACGTCAAACCAGCATCAACAATGTTTGCATCTCTTCCCCCTTGTATGAGTGAGACAAAACTCATATCTGGATTTGCTTGATATTTTCCATCATAGTCATCTGTAAGTGGATTTAGTAAGAATAAGGTAAATCATACAAAAATAATTATGCAAATAAGAAATTACTTGAAGAAGGAACTGGATAATAAGGCATAGAGAGTGGTTCATCTGTCTTTGTGGTAACGGATGGTTGCAAGTTGATGACAGAATTATATCTCGAAGTCGATTGGTGAGAATATGCTGCAGCAAAAATTCATTTCCAGATTATATTTTGAAAGTCACCGAAAGTATAATTTAAACCTCCACAAATCACTTTATTCAGAAAATGAGATCATTATTGAATTAATATAATTTTAATCATCTAACTGACACACGACTTATATACAATAAAACACACCTGACTCTGCATCTTCATATTCTGAGGCCTGTGTGCTGTTGTCAGTTGTTTGTGAAGCCACTGGGAAATTATATGTGCCAAATTTAGAAGAAACAGAACTCTCAACCTCAGAAGTAGATACGTTTTCTTCACTTTCCAAAGAGTTGGGAGTAGCTTCCCTAACACGGTTTGCATGTGTCCTACTCCCCTGATAATCATAAAAAATGTGCATATAATACCACTTACTATTACAAAAAATAAATAAATATATAAAAGGACACAGTATTATGATAATATAAAACTTATGTTAATTCGATAATGATTTAATTTTGTATATAAATAGGCTTTATAATGTTTTTTGCATTAATAAGACATATAAATTTCATTAGTACTTCCTCTTTTTCAACAAATGCCCTATTTGCGTCATAGGTTTTACTAATATCACACGTTACACACATATTCTATTTATATATCCCTAATTTTACCATAACCTTCTACAGGTTAGATAATTCACTAAGATCTTCTATCGTGTTCTAATTTCAAGTACTCCTAGAAAAGCATATGTGCAAACCCGTAAGTCCAACATTATTGTTTCATACGACCATCGGGTCTGATGGAAATTTATAATATTAGTTAATACCGAAAAATCCCCCACGATAATTAAAAAACAGAGTAAATCATCTTTATGAATGTTTTTCTTAAGGATTACTAATACATCATAAATTTGGACTGGGACTGCGCCTAAAAAGTGGTAATATCTAAATGTTTTGAGACACCACAAAAACAAAAAATGTTGTGTACTGTTGAGTTTTGCCCGGGGGAATCATACAGTTGTATAAGTGAATAAGTGACAGTGTACCTAGAAAACAGCACAAGCATCTCTAAAAGCAATTAAAAAAACAAAATATAGAAATAAAAAAAGATTTAAGAATAGACCAACCTTCACTTGACGGTAGTGGACTAGAACAATATTGGACAGCTCCCTGCACCAGTAGTAAACATATAAGAGGATAGTTGAAACACTACATAAGAATGGTGTTTAAGACAAGATGTATATACATTAAAAGAGTGGATTTTAATGTTCAAAGTTCCAATCAAATATGGTAAGATATTCAATTTTATAACATCTAGTTTCAAGGTGTTAAAATGTCATGATATACTGTTAAGGTTTATCAATAGAGGAACACACACACACACTAGATAAATTTTATTACTCACTCTTCAAGCAACCAATAGCTACGCCTCTGAAAATTTTCATTCTCTTCTCCATGAGCATAGTAACAGTGCAGCACATCAATGCTTCCAGCCTGAACAATATTTGGTCAAAATGCATGATTAAAAAGCCAGATGAAACCTTCAAATATACTGAATTGTTCAGACACTAAAAACAAATGACTAATATAAAAGAAATTGTTTGAACGCTTACTTTTAGCCTTTCATGAGCTTCCTTAACCGTTTTCCCATCTTTTTTCTTCCTCCAGTTATGTCCATCTTTTCTAAAATACCTTAACACCTTCCGGTCAAACAGAAAAAGTGAACCATCTGAAAAGAGGCATACGCATATAAGTAAACATAAAAACTCAATAAAATTATTATCAAGGGTCATGCGTGATTGAATAGAACAAGCCACATGCTCTAAAATTCATACTTGGAGGTTTATTTCCAGGCTCTGTAGCAATCTGGAACTTGGTGTAATTACGAAGAATTTCACATATTTCTGCAGGCCTAAGCCATCGATGTTGTGCTTCTGAAAGTATTTGCTCAATATCTGCATTTAACCACAAACATAGGTCAAAATAGGCAAGCAGAAAATAAATTTCAGTACTGGAGAATTTCAAGATCAAGAAACTTATCACCGCCAACAACAGAAATTTAAATAACAGCAGCAAGATGCTATGAATTCAAGTAGTGTGCAATGTCACTTTGCTAACTTAGAAATCTGATACTTAAAACATGATCAAACTAAGAAAAAGTCCTCAAGCATATCTAAGTGGCTCTTTTGACAGTTAACAGATTCTAAATAACATATTTTACATAGTTCATGCACTGTAACAATCCAGACAAGAATAAAAGTGCGCATGGACAAACAGCATAAAAGATTCCGATGAATCAACTATTTGTTCAATCGAATACTCCATCACCACTTCACTACTGTGATCAAAGGAAATACACAAAAAAAAGTAGCAAACGCATACAGGATACAGATGCACCTGCATATGAGTGTAATATGTACAAAAATCTATAAAACCTAATTCGTGAAAATAGAAAGCAAAAAGCAACAAAAAGCAACAAAAAGAGTAACATAAATAGCGATAACGACCAATAATCAAAGTCAAGACTCACCTAATTGAGCACCAAGCGCGTAACGACGACCATCCGCCATGAAATAACCACTCAGATCTCACACTAGAACTAACCTACACAAACTTTTTTCAGATATATCTATCTAATCATTAAAAATCAGGTAAAACCTACACTGGATTGAAATTTGAAAGTAATTAGGTCATCGACTGATCAAGATCTTGTAATTAGATGAACGATTAAAGTCGTTTTTGGGAGAAATTGAGAAACGTCAATTAGAAAAATAGTACGAGAGTTAAATAGGGATGAAGAAGAAGGGAAGGAGGTGAGAAACGTGAGGCCGCCGAAATGGAAGACAGTTATTCAGAGACATTGACTGCTTGGTGTGAGTGTGTGAGAGAGAAAGGTTAATGGGTGAGTGTGAGAGAGAGAAAGGGTTTAACATTTGACGTCGTGAATATTAAACATTCAGCGTTTCTTCCACTAAAATTTGCGCTTTTACACTGAAAACACGTTAAAACGTCACATGGCTTCCGGTTCGATTTATCGAATTAGACAACCGATAGTTTGTAAGTGAAAAGATTATAATGTGTTTTATGATAAATTAAAACGGATAGTTAACAAATACTCCCTCCGTCTCACAAAAAAACTTCTCATTTGGCTTTTACACAAGTTTTTAGGTGATAGTTAGTGGTGGGGTCATTGATAATATTTTTGATTAAAATATAAGGTTGGACTGGAAAGAGAAAAATAGTTAGTGGATATTAGTGGTGGGGTCTTTAGTAATAATAGTTTTTTATTATGTGGAGCCCATCAAATATGGGAAATAAGAAGTTTTTTATAGGACAACAATTTAGAGTGAAATGAGAAGTTTTTTGTGGGACGAAGGGAGTAATAAGTTTCACTTCTTTAAGTTATTAAAGATAAAAGAAATCATTTTTTTATACTTCCTCCGTATCAAAATAAGTGACACAAATTGGCTTACACATTTTTTGAGGTAAAAGATTAAAGTAGGGGTTAAAATAGATTAAAGTACATAGTTAGTGGAGAATGTGTCCCACTTTTCTTGAATAAAGTGAGATAAATGAGTTTTAAAAGTAAAAGTAAGGGTATAAGGGTAATTTTACTTTATTAAAGTGGATAGTTAGTGGGTATGGGTCCCACTATTTTTACCAAATAAGGAAAGTTTTCAAAGTGTGTCACTTATTTTGATACACTCCAAAATAGAAAGTGTGTCACTTATTTTGATACGGAGGAAGTATTAAATTTGATTTGATAGTTTATGGTCTTACTCTCACTATAATTTACTAAATAAAATAAAATATCAAAGTGTATCATTTATTTTGAAATTATCAGAAATGAAAAATGTGTAACGACCCGAAATTTGTAAATAAATAAAATAAATAAAAATATGATAATTATGGATAAATCATATTAAAACCGTAGGAATTGGTTTCGTGTCGTTTGGAGTCCGTATGAGAAAGTTATGGGCGAAACCGGGTTGAAACCTAGACCGAAAAGTGCAGCCCTGCTGCAAAGGCAGGCTCGCGGCGCGAGCCTGGCGCGAGCAAAACGCGAGGTTGAGCAGAGGGACCAGAGCTGAATCGCGAGAAAGTCGCGTCGACTTCGCGTCGACTTCGCGGCGCGAGCCAGACGCGAGCTGGGCGCGAAGTCTGGTATAAAGCGGCGACCAGCGGGAAGACCCGCGTCCTTTCGCGGCGCGAGCTCGGCGCGAGCCAGTCCGACCAGTGCAATAAATTCGGGTTTTTAGCCATAAATGCATATTGAAAACCCTAGTTTCTTCCAAAGACGATTTTCGAGTGCAAGGGCTGTTTTGGGTTGATTTCTTCATCAAAGCTTGGTAGATTTCACTCCTAAGTGAAGATTTAAGGTATATCTTCACTCCTTGATCTTTGTAGCTTTAGATCTATGTATTTTAATGGTTGGGTTTGAAACCCTAGTTCTTGGGGTTATGGATTATGGTGATATAAATGGTGTATACACTTAATAGATGGTATATTAACAAGGAAAACAAGTGTATGATTATGATTTGTAAGAATCTTAAGGGTTGGTCAAACCTAGGGTTTGGTAAATCACCATATTTGGGGGAAATAGATTGATGGGTGTTATCTAGAGGTAGATGAACACATTGATAGTAGATTTGATGTTGAATATTGTATGATCATTGTTTTAGGCTTTCGGTGACCTCTTGGAAGTCGGTGAAATTGTGAAACAAGAGTTTTGGTGTCAAGAACACGGTTGGAGCATCTTTATTGCTAAGGTGAGTACGTGTGGAATTTACTGAGTACATAGCCCTTTTAGATATTTTCATTACTTGTGTTATGGTCTATTTGCTTAATTGTGTAGACTAGTAGCTGATAGTTAGTTATACCTATGATAGTATTGAACTAACTTGTTGATGATGAAAGTGCTAGCAGAGAGCTAGATTTGGCATAACCATAGGGTTATGATGAGATTGAGATGGTGTGATGGTACGGGCTACTCCCGATCATGAGGTGTGGATTGAGGGGCAGTTGGGTGGATTCCCATCGACTCTTCCACGATAGTTTGAGATGACACGGGCGACTCCCGGTCATGAGGTGTGGAGAGAGGGGCAGTTGGGTGGATTCCCATCGACTCTTCCACGATAGTGGTCTTACTCATTGGACGTATTCCGGTGGGCAAGGCAGGTATCGGTAGCGTGGGCGATCCTATTGCCGATACCTTGTTTATAGTTAGCTCGGGGGCATCCTGATAACTAGATATGTTTGTGATTCTAGCTAGTTCGGGGGCAACCCGGTAGTTAGACGTGATTGCTAGGTAAGCAAGATTGATAGGGTCGCACTGAGGTGACTAGACTGGATAGTTGGATATATATATATATATGTATATTGATTGATTATATGAAACGTGACATTTCATTTTATTATCGGGTCTAAACCCATGTAGCTCACGAGACGTTTTTGTCTCACGTACTCCTTGTTTTGTTTTGCTATGTACTCAGGTTCGGGATCGAAGGCTTAGGTACGCATGGATAGAGATGCGGGACCTAGAATAGAAGAACACTAGATTGGATTTAGTCTTAGCTTGGTGATGATCTATTTTGTAACACCTACTTTTATACTCTGATTTCATACCAAGGTTTTTGTAAATCTAAATTGAGGATGTTCTTCTATTTATAAAATGTTTTATTTTGGCCACTATTTGGCATTAAATTTGAGGTGTTACAAAATGTATCACTTATTTTAAAACGAAGAAAATATTAGTGATCGAATGCAACGGTTACTATCACATTAACCTCAACATTACCTTAGCTTTTTCTTTCAAGATTAATTTATACTATATTATAAAGCATTTACCCCTTCCTTAATTAGTAAGGCTGAAAATTCAGCCAACACACTTGCTAATTATAGAATTAATCGTTTTGGTAAAAAACAACCTTAGACAACTCGTGACCTACACATTATAAATAGAGGTGCACAAACCGGATCGGTTTAAAAACCGGATCGGTTTTGGTCAATATCGGTCAAAACCGGTTTTTTCCAAACCGGTTCGGTTTTGGAACCGGTTTTACCATCGGATTTCAAGAACCGGTCCAAACCGGATCGGTTTCAAACCGGTTCGGATCGGATCGATTTTATCGGATCGGATCAGATCGGTTTTTCGGATCGGATCGGATCGGTTTTCGGTTTAAAAACCGGATTTACCGGATTTACGGGTTTTCCATTTTATTTTTTTTTTGTTTTTGTTTTTTTTATGGACAAAATATGTAAAAAGACAATAGAAATCGACTTTTAATTAAACGAAACCATCCAAATACAAGAGTTCTAAATCCAAATACAAGAGTTTTAAACATAAATTTAAACATAAACATAATACAAACCAAACGATAATTAGTCTTCATTCTTCATGTCTTCGTCGTCATTCGCCGCCTCCATTTCTTCATTCTTCATCTCGCATGACATTGTTGCGTAGTTCCATGTCTAATGCAAGTTCTTCTTGTGTTAGAGGTACCGACATATGTCCCTCTATTTCCAAGTTATGTAATCGAACTTCCACGTCGCCCAACTCGGTCTCAAGTGATGTAATATGTTGTAAACGTTCTGCTGCATCGAGATGGTCTTTCAAACAAATTATAACTTCAACCGACAAAGGATTGAGCTTCGATCTCCTGTTTGATATAACCCTACCGCTAAAACTAAAAGCGGATTCCGAAGCTACCGTAGAAGCTTGAACACTTAGTAGGTCACGAGCCATAGCGGAAAGAATTGGAAATTGGATACCCTTTCCTTTCCACCAATCCAAAATATCAAAGTTTGGAAATTCTTCTACACTTATAGTTGACAAGAAATCGGTAAGTGTATACCTCCCAAGCTCGCTACTAGTGGTGTTATCACGAGCTCGTTTGCTATTTTCATTTTTCAAAGTGTTGTAGAATCTAACATTTTCATCATAATCCCTATGACCCGAACCAGAGGCCCCCTCGTGCATCATGGTATGAATGTGTGTTGTTGGACCATATTTTTCCAAGTAAGCATTAAACATGTTCGTTAAACAATTGTTGAAATGTTTAATGGTATTTTCCGCAAAATGAACGTCTTCGTCACACAAATTCAAATCGCTACAAATATTGGTAATTAACACCTCAACCCCTGACGTGTTTATCATGGGGTTTAAAGCAGCGGCTATTGTTATAACGGGGGGCATTTCGGTAAAATATTTTCTTAAGTTTTTATTTCATCGCTACCACCATTTCGGTAAATGGGGGACCCCTAAATTCAAAGTCATTTATTTTTGAACACATTAAGTAAAGTTGTTTTAACACCAATGGACTTGTAGGATAGTAAACCCCCGACAAATAAGTTGTTGCATTTTTGAAAACACAAAGTAATTCGGTAGCTTATCTAATCGTTTCCCACTTAGACTCCTCAAATCGTACAACACGGTTTCGATCGGCTAACATATTATGGAAAATGCTTAAAGATAATTTTTGACGCAAAGCACACTCAAACATGTGGCAAGTGGAATTCCAACGCGTAGGTACGTCCCAATTTGGACCTAACCAATCTTGCCCCGCATCGACACAAAATTTCATATACTTATTATTTCTTAAACCGGTAGTACCAAAAACATCTTTTAGCATTACTCTAAAAGCGGTTGTTGTGGGTTCGATAGAATGTAACCCATCTTGCACAACTAAATTAATAATATGTGCAACACACCGACTATGGAAAAAAATACCGTTACAAATCGGTTTATATTTAAGAATTAGTTTTTTAACCGCATTTGTATTGTTGGACGCATTATCAAAAGACATAGAAAAGATTTTAGACTCTAATTTATAACTTCTTATAACATAGTCTAAAATTTGGTACAAATTTTCCCCCGTATGTGGAGTCCCAAATAATTCAAACGCAATCGTACGCTTCATCATTACCCAAGTATTGGGATCAATCCAATGAGCGGTAACGCAAAGGTACGAGTCGTTTGTAGAATTTGGGGCGGTCCAAACATCACTAGTTAAATTAACCCCCGTTTGTAAATTTTCAAAACCTTTTTTTAAATCATCTTTAGCAAGTTTCCATAATTTTATAGCATCACGTAGTAAGGTAGTACGACTTACATGGGAATAGCGTGCTTCCAACTCTTCTTGGATCATGCTCGTCAACCTTTTGTTGTCGAAAAAGCTAAAGGGCAACGCCTCTTGAACCACCAACTTCGCCATTCGTTGACGAAGCTTACTAGCGTCGAAAGTTTGTATATTGCCGTCATTTCCCATGGTTGTTTGGCCACTCGTCGAGCCCATTTTTACAACGGTGCAACTTTTATTCTTATGATTCTTCAAACTTGTATTTCCATCTTCTTTAAAGAAACGCCTACATCTTTTGCACCGAGTTTTTTTCGATCCATCCGACATCAAACATAAGTCGAAATTGCACCAAATTTCCGGATTTCTCTTTGTAGGAAGTATCTTCTCTACGATAACGTCGGTAGAAGATTCACCCATACCAACCGAAGGTTGAGATTCCGAATCCATAGCAAAGATTACTTGCGTTTTTGAGTGTGGTGTGAGTTTTTAAGCTAGAAATGAGAGTGTTTTGAGTGGTGATTGATCCTTAACACCTAAGGGGTATTTATAGGTGTATTGGGGACCCTAAAAGACAAAACAACGGCTGGAAATCTGTCCTAACGGTAAAAAAAACGGTAATAAAACGGCTATTTTTTGGGCTGCTCGTAAACCGGATTTTAAACCGGTTTTTAAACCGGTTTTGTGACCGGTTCTGCTTCTAACGGCTATTTTTCGATCCCAAGTCCCAAGTAACGGCTAGTTTTTTGGTGAAATTTTGCTGGAGCTGACCGGATATAAGATGGAGCTTACCGGATATAAAACCGGATAAATATCCGGATAAAAAATCGGATAAAAAACCGGACTAAGATTAAACCGGTTATACGAAACCGGTTTTTGAACCGAACTGTCACACCCCGCCAAAATTGGTTTTGCGGAAGAACGAGGTGCGACTAATTAGCAACATAACACATCAATAATAGTAACTTCGCATACATTAAAAATTGGATTGTCAATGTCGTTACAAAAATCAAAAAGAAAGTGTTTAAACATAAACCAAAACTACTGTTTGAAAATGAAAGACTTGTCATAAAGACTTATTCTTGAAAAACCAATGCATGACAATCCTTGACAAAAAGAGTCTTGAAATGACTTAATTTCCGTTACCTGAGAAAAACATATAGAAAAAGTGTCAACACAATGGTTGGTGAGTTCACAGGTTTTGTGAATCCATAAAAGTATTATCACAATCGTTGTGTACAAATCATGTACAAAAATAGTTTTAGGTGCAATGCATAATCCCTCGCAAGCTAGCTAAGCAAACAAGGACGGTATAATCAAAGAGCCTATAATCAACCCGAAATCCAATATTGTTAGAATATAAAGCTCAAACTCAGTTGGGCTAGCGCATAACTAGCCATGAGCGGGGGATCAATCCCGATAGTACTATCTCTATGTTCCTTGGCTACCACAAATAGTTAATGATTACTGTTAAACGTGGACATGTATAGTGGTCCTTCCCGTTGGTACGTGTACACAACAATGATTATACACAGATTAGTTATTGCAAAATAGTTGAGTAATATATGCTTTCTCCCCCAATAAGTAGTTATAAAACAGTAAAAGTGGGGCCGTGAAACTCACCTTAGCGAAGCTTCCAAATTAGTAATCCCCAAAGTTTGGGATTCCAACCAAAGTTTCCTAGCGTCCTAAACGCATATGTATAGTTAATAAGTGACGGTCCAAAATGACTCGCCTAGACTATATGATGCATGAATGTTTCTCTCGACTTGAATTTAGTTATAAGCGATACGTTGGTGCCTCGATAGAGTTGGACTTGTATGTTTAATATAGTTGTATAAGTAAAGTTCATTTTCTAAAATACTTTTACTTTATTTTTATATATAAATTCGTTAATCAAAGTTAGTTATTTAAACAAGGATAAATAATTATAAGTAATTATTAATTAAATAATAATTAAATAAAAGGTCTTTGAAATCTTAAACAGTTATGACGAAAGAATTGTCAAAGTGTATTAATTAAATAGATAATTAAATGAATAATAAATGAATTTATAAGTAAATAAATAATTTGGATAAATATAAATATTTTAAAACAATCGTCCTTCTTAACACAGTAGATGTTAAAAACATTTTCATTTGAAACTTATTACTTTATTTGGTTATTTAGTTATTTTTAAATTACAATTTTTAAATAATAATAAAATAATAATACTTTGAGATTGACTTGAATCCCCTGATGGGATTTGTACAGTTGTTAAATTTTACCACTTTATATAAAGGAAGCAACACAGTCATCGCTCACGGCCAACATTGACAGAAAATAAACAACTAGAAATAGAAACAACTCAGTTGCCGGCAAATGCTAGTGGCTGGCTAAAAACCAAAATGAACGATGGGTTTTACCGGAAAACGAATGCAAAAACAAACCCGATACACCCAACCCAATTGTAATACCCATACCACCGTGTATGTGTCGCCGGAGTTAGTGACTGACAACGAAATAGAAAACAACCCTTCGTCGGGGACGAGGGTTGTCCGACAAAAACAAAACCCCATAGTTGAATGAAACCCACGTATGAAAACAGTTCGAGGTTTGAATTAAAAGTGCAAAACGATCTTTAGAAAGGGTGCCGGCACACACACACACACACCCACTGTGTGTGTGTGTCGCCGGAGTTGGCGATAGCCAACCGGAACAGAAAACCACCCCTCGTCGGAGACGAGGGAGGTGTAGCAGAATCAAAACCCAGAAAACTAATCGAACAAAAACTCACGTAAATGCATGCTTACGATAAACGAAAAGGGTGATATGAGTTATACCTATCGAGTGAGAAAAGAACCGCGAACAGGATTTGGTGTAAGCTGCGTCGCCGGAAGCTGTGGAGATCGCCGGAGTTTCTTTTTCTGCTGGGTTTCGCCAAAAGTGAAAGAGAGAAGATAGTAGGGTATTATATAGGAGTAGGGTATAGGGTTATGAGTTGTTAGATGTGAATAAGTGATAGAAGTTTAAATTGAATATAATATTCAAAAGAGTTCAACATGTGTACTAAATATTAGGAGTAGTTCGGTACTTTGATCGATCGTGGTGTGGCAGAGGAGGATAAGCTTTTGCAGTTAAAAACTCAAAAGAGTTCATCTTAGCACATGCATCACGCATGCATGCATATGTCATGCTTAAATTGTGGATTTATTCTTCCTTATTTTATTTTATTTATTTGTTTAAAAGTTTTTCAACAATACTTACCTCTACCATATATATATTAACTTTGTATTTTTATTTTACTATTATAGTTTGTACAAAATTTGATGTCAATCACTTTAGTTTACTTAAAACTTTATTATAAAATATAAAGTTGATACTTTTAATTTGTGTTTGGTCACCAACTCGCTAAATTACAGTTAACTAACGTACAACCTTAATTAATTGCATCTTTGATGTGTACAAATTAATATATAAATTTGTAGGATTAGCTAGACTTTTAACGATAACATATTTAGTTTCATTAATGCCATAGAAAATGCAACTAAATGATCACAATTAGACGTTGGATTAAACACCCAATCGCGAGGGTTGTCACATCTCCCCTCGTTAAGAAATTTCGTCCCGAAATTTAAGATGACGTATCATTTGCTTGGGAGTTGGAAACAGGTGCTCCAAATTATATATAGTTTTTAGATTTAGGTAGCCCATACATAATAATTATTATATCAAAGCTCCCTAGTTCACCATGTAATAGGTTAGTTTCTAATAAGTGGTATTTTAAAGTGAGGCTACATTCTTCAGAATTTCGTTGGTTCTTTTTAACTTTTCATTAGCTAGTTCTATCAAGTAATTCACGCGTAGTTTACTAGCGTTACATAATTATTAGTCTAAATCCAGTAGACACAAAATTCATATTGACACTTGTATCACATAAAATAAAAGTATGTTGAGCATTGGTGAGAAACGTACCAGTTTCTGAATCAGGATCCTGGCGTGCTTTTGGAGCTCCAATCGCGAATGTTCTACTATGGTTGAATTGATGATCATAATCATCGTTGGGTTTGTTGTTGTCCTGATTCTCCCACTCAGGACAAAATCTTATATGGTGACCTTTTACTCCACATTTAAAACACCCTTTTTCGGTGACAAGGGTCACTTGAGATGTATAAGCCTTGTGCCCAAACTTTTTGCATCTATTGCACTGTAGACATCTACCTCCATGATGATGCTTGCATGTGTTGCACTTTGGATAGTTTCCGAGGTAAGGTTTAGATCCTTGGTTGGTTGCTTTGGTTGCCAAATATGCCCTGGTTGTAGGTTCTTGACTCAAGTTTTGCTTGTTGCGATTGGTGTTGGTATTGTCGTAGTAGTTGTTGAGTATGTTCTCCCATCCATATTTGTCTATCACACTGTTATCCTTTGCTATACTCTTGAAACATTCTTGTTGTGCTCTCCTAACTGAAAAACTCACTCGACTTGTTTCGGCATTATGCCCGAACTTATTACTCCAATTGCATCGTGTGCATTTTCCATAGTGATGTCGATTGCATTGATTGCATGTTGGGTGCTTGTCGGCGTATCCGTTGGTGCTTCCACAATAGGATTTGGTACTTGGATCGTTTGTGTTTCCGAAATTATGTTCCTTTAGTATAATTTCTCCCCCGTGGGTGTTAACCCTTCCATCCTTGTTACCGTATGAAATTGGGACTCTGTTGCCAGTACTATTTCTCCTAGTACCATTCATTTCATTATTGCTACCGTTGATATTCCCATTCATCATGATGAAGTTTCCAGCGTGGTCTGCTTCGTACTGAGCAAGAGTAGTTGCGACTTGTTGAAATATGACTGCTACAAGACCTACGACTGTCAGTGGTGCTGAGTTCTCGTTTTGGTTAGTTCCTCTCGTATTTTCCATTTCTTCTTGTTAGTGCACACAACACGTGTCAGACCATGTGTGGTAATCTCTTATCCCGAATATAATTAACTTATTGAGAAACGCCTAAGCGAAGTGGGTTCTAAATTTAGTGGTTTCATTTATTGTGGAGACAACTCTCGTGTCATGGATGGATTCTTGGCTGTAAGGTCGTCGTGTGATTCAATGAGGCTATTAGAATTAGTTTAGTAGTTCTGAATTTAATTCGACAAAAGAGATGAAAATCTTATTGAGTTATTTAAGAATATAATTTAATAGCTTTATATGATGGATATGCCTTTGATTCGTAGATTGAATGGTTTGTCTTCTAGTACATATGTTAAGGATGCTTATTCATTTGTTATTTACAATGATCCATGACTTTGATGTAACTATAAACACGTTGGCCACCCGTTTTATAATATCATGGTACAATATTTCGTCATCATTATCACTTCATCTTTTCTCATTCATTAATATGAGGTTCTTTTTTTTTTATAGTAGTATTTTATACGTATTTCATGGATCATATTATTCATTCTAGGGAAATTTGAAATCTTTTCTTCACAATGTATTATCCAAATTAAGGAGTTGTGCTTAGAGTTTAATTTAGAGACATCATAAAGATGGTGTGTTATGCCTTTCATATTTTCGTTTCGTGGCATGGTAGATTGTTGGATAAACGTTTAATCTTCAGTCAAGAGGTAAGTCTTTCGAGTTTTGTGATTTGTGCAAAGGGGAAATTAAGGTTAAGGCGACGATACTCGCGTGAGGTGCAATGAGAGAAAATGTTATATAATGTACATAGCGTGCGAGATGAATATATTATGTATGCTAAAGGTATGTGGTGCACGTGTAGAGGTGTTTATTGTGAAAATTCGCCGTGTCTTGATGCTCACTGTCCAGTCGAGTAGAGTAGTCAAAATATTCATTGCTTGCAGACATTATGTAGGAATTCTAGAATTCGAGTTTTCGCGTAAGCGATTTGTGAAGTGTAGAGAAGGGATACAATTTTGGTGTAAAGTATGTGCAGTATGTGTTCAACGAAAGTGTAGTGTAGTATATTGAACATACATTATATTGTAGCATGGCTTGCATATAATTTCACGTATAAGTATCCTACAATACTATAGTGCTCTATCTAGAGTATGGGTAAGCCAACTAGAGCACCTAGTAGTAGGTCTATGGAGGGATACGATATGCGACTCTATATGAAATGCAAGTTTATATGTGATGCAACTCTACATGAAGTGAAAACGTTTTGACTCAAAATCTTTTTCCGGTTATAGATTAGACTTTCGCTAATTCACTATAACCAATGTCTCTGATACCAATCTGTCACACCCCGCCAAAATTGGTTTTGCGGAAGAACGAGGTGCGACTAATTAGCAACATAACACATCAATAATAGTAACTTCGCATACATTAAAAATTGGATTGTCAATGTCGTTACAAAAATCAAAAAGAAAGTGTTTAAACATAAACCAAAACTACTGTTTGAAAATGAAAGACTTGTCATAAAGACTTATTCTTGAAAAACCAATGCATGACAATCCTTGACAAAAAGAATCTTGAAATGACTTAATTTCCGTTACCTGAGAAAAACATATAGAAAAAGTGTCAACACAATGGTTGGTGAGTTCACAGGTTTTGTGAATCCATAAAAGTATTATCACATTCGTTGTGTACAAATCATGTACAAAAATAGTTTTAGGTGCAATGCATAATCCCTCGCAAGCTAGCTAAGCAAACAAGGACGGTATAATCAAAGAGCCTATAATCAACCCGAAATCCAATATTGTTAGAATATAAAGCTCAAACTCAGTTGGGCTAGCGCATAACTAGCCATGAGCGGGGGATCAATCCCGATAGTACGATCTCTATATTCCTTGGCTACCACAAATAGTTAATGATTACTGTTAAACGTGGACATGTATAGTGGTCCTTCCCGTTGGTACGTGTACACAACAATGATTATACACATATTAGTTATTGCAAAATAGTTGAGTAATATATGCTTTCTCCCCCAATAAGTAGTTATAAAACAGTAAAAGTGGGGCCGTGAAACTCACCTTAGCGAAGCTTCCAAATTAGTAATCCCCAAAGTTTGGGATTCCAACCAAAGTTTCCTAGCGTCCTAAACGCGTATGTATAGTTAATAAGTGACGGTCCAAAATGACTCGCCTAGACTATATGATGCATGAATGTTTCTCTCGACTTGAATTTAGTTATAAGCGATATGTTGGTGCCTCGATAAAGTTGGACTTGTATGTTTAATATAGTTGTATAAGTAAAGTTCATTTTCTAAAATACTTTTACTTTATTTGTATATATATAAATTCGTTAATCAAAGTTAGTTATTTAAACAAGGATAAATAATTATAAGTAATTATTAATTAAATAATAATTAAATAAAAGGTCTTTGAAATCTTAAACAGTTATGACGAAAGAATTGTCAAAGTGTATTAATTAAATAGATAATTAAATGAATAATAAATGAATTTATAAGTAAATAAATAATTTGGATAAATATAAATATTTTAAAACAATCGTCCTTCTTAAATAATAATAAAATAATAATACTTTGAAACTTATTACTTTATTTGGTTATTTAGTTATTTTTAAATTACAATTTTTAAATAATAATAAAATAATAATACTTTGAGATTGACTTGAATCCCCTGATGGGATTTGTACAGTTGTTAAATTTTACCACTTTATATAAAGGAAGCAACACAGTCATCGCTCATGGCCAACATTGACCGAAAATAAACAACTAGAAATAGAAACAACTCAGTTGCCGGCAAATGCTAGTGGCTGGCTAAAAACCAAAATGAACGATGGGTTTTACCGGAAAACGAATGCAAAAACAAACCCGATACACCCAACCCAATTGTAATACCCATACCACCGTGTATGTGTCGCCGGAGTTAGTGACTGACAACGAAATAGAAAACAACCCTTCGTCGGGGACGAGGGTTGTCCGACAAAAACAAAACCCCATAGTTGAATGAAACCCACGCATGAAAACAGTTCGAGGTTTGAATTAAAAGTGCAAAACGATCTTTAGAAAGGGTGCCGGCACACACACACACACACCCACTGTGTGTGTGTGTGTCGCCGGAGTTGGCGATAGCCAACCGGAACAGAAAACCACCCCTCGTCGGAGACGAGGGAGGTGTAGCAGAATCAAAACCCAGAAAACTAATCGAACAAAAACTCACGTAAATGCATGCTTACGATAAACGAAAAGGGTGATATGAGTTATACCTATCGAGTGAGAAAAGAACCGCGAACAGGATTTGGTGTAAGCTGCGTCGCCGGAAGCTGTGGAGATCGCCGGAGTTTCTTTTTCTGCTGGGTTTCGCCAAAAGTGAAAGAGAGAAGATAGTAGGGTATTATATAGGAGTAGGGTATAGGGTTATGAGTTGTTAGATGTGAATAAGTGATAGAAGTTTAAATTGAATATAATATTCAAAAGAGTTCAACATGTGTACTAAATATTAGGAGTAGTTCGGTACTTTGATCGATCGTGGTGTGGCAGAGGAGGATAAGCTTTTGCAGTTAAAAACTCAAAAGAGTTCATCTTAGCACATGCATCACGCATGCATGCATATGTCATGCTTAAATTGTGGATTTATTCTTCCTTATTTTATTTTATTTATTTGTTTAAAAGTTTTTCAACAATACTTATCTCTACCATATATATTAACTTTGTATTTTTATTTTACTATTATAGTTTGTACAAAATTTGATGTCAATCACTTTAGTTTACTTAAAACTTTATTATAAAATATAAAGTTGGTACTTTTAATTTGTGTTTGGTCACCAACTCGCTAAATTACAGTTAACTACCGTACAACCTTAATTAATTGCATCTTTGATGTGTACAAATTAATATATAAATTTGTAGGATTAGCTAGACTTTTAACGATAACATGTTTAGTTTCATTAATGCCATAGAAAATGCAACTAAATGATCACAATTAGACGTTGGATTAAACACCCAATCGCGAGGGTTGTCACACGAACCGCTCGTCAAAAGCTTAGACCGGTTGGGAACCGCCGGTTTGAGGCTGATCCGATTTTTCCTACCATGAAACCGGTTTGAAACCGGTTAAAAAACCGGACCGGATAAAAATCCGGTTTACTTGTGCATCTCTAATTATAAAGCACAATCGATACCACTTGGCCAAGCTTACAGCTGCTATTCCAATCCTAAACTTCAGCTATATATCTCTTTAAAAGCGGGTGAGGCCCACCGATTATAACAGGTCCGTCTGTTATTACTTATCAAACGGCCCATCAAGAAAATTTTATTATGTGGTTAACCGGCCCATCGAATTAAACCCATCTGTGGTTATCAACATGTTCGATCGGGCGCTACCTCTTCGTTATCACGCCTTTTCCTTAACCAAGGAACCTAAATCCAGTCATCTTCATCCGACTCCTCATTTCTGCAACCACGATGATTATCTTTCCGCAAACCCGTCTAGATTCCATACGCAATCTTCACCTTTAAATACAACACATCCATGAGTGAAATCTTCAATTCCATAGTAAATCTCAAGGAAAGAATTTGAGGTAACTGTGTTAATTGTAACTATTTCTATCGTTATTTTACTCGTACTCATAAACTGAATTTCGTTTTTTTGCCATGTTTGTAGGAAATCTCTAAATTGAATTTAGTTTTGTTTGAACCTGAATCGTAATCAGAAGAAAGCCAACCGGAATCTGCCAAAGTGAATTCCTTTGAGGTAACTATTACTAAATTGTTGATTGAGTTTGATTACCGCAAATTGGTATTATTTTGAGAATGTTTAAGTTTCTGTTAACCCCCTAATTTTGTGTTGGATTAGATTAGTGTTGTGGATAGGAGCAGTGGATTCGGAAGTGTTGAAGAAGCTTACTTATATGGTGTTAAATGAGTTTGACTGTCATTTTAACTTTAGAATTTGATTAAATCAGAAACATAAATATCAAAGCAATCAAATTTGGTTAATATCAACGTTAAATTAGTAGTAACATGTGTAATAATTTCCGATTTTTGACTAAAAAGTCGAAGCAAATCTTCTTTTAATTAACACTTTTGTTTAAAACATGTGAAGTGAGTACTGATTATGGTAATAATTTGCAGCAAATTGGTGTCACAAACATGAAGGTGAACTTCCCAGAGTTTAGAATTCCATATGTGATTTGTATCCTTCCATTTCCTTTATTCATGATAACTTACCCTCAAGTTTTATTATACTTTTTTTTGGTGCTTTAGAAAGAAAATGAATACAGAATGAAGAACCAAGAATGAGATTATTTAGAAAAAGTAAACCTGGATAAAAAAGAATCTGTTAACTTTTCTTTGTCAAACTTGTGGATTGTTAATTGACTTTTTTGATCAAATTTCACAGGGATTGAAGTAGCAATACACTTATTTATAGAGCCGAGTTTGATAAAAAAAATGTCATGTATAAATGGTATTGAGATGAAGTAGAACTTTTAAAAATGGTATCTATTTTTTTATTAAGTTTAAGTTTAGCTTTTTTTCTGGATTATTATTTTGAATTACTAATTCAATAAAAGAAAGTTTAGAAACAGTTGAAATCATCATTTATGTGATATATTTGCAAGTTACAATGTTGCTCACCTTAGTAATTTTCTGGCGTAGATACTTTCAATAAGCCTTTGACGACCAAAAGGTGTTTCACCAAAGTACAGTTTAAAGCCACGATTAGTTACTCCTAATTAACAAATAGACAAAAAAAAACTGTTTGCTGGTTTGGACCCATGCCAAGAATGACCCGTTTCAACCTGAGGATGTTTTAACCAGTTACACTTACACTACCTATGAATCTTGCTGACTGTATTTATTTTAAGTTTTTAATTGTTATCTGAAATTTTTTCTATTTACCTTAAAATGTAACAGGTCAAAATGGCAGATGATTGTGTGGGTCTAGATGTTGAAAAGCCTTGCATCATGACAAAATGGCATCTACTTTCAAAATTCGAAATTAGCAATTCCTGAATTGAAGCTTAAAGTCAAATAACGAGGACATATGTTTCAAATGCTTCTGAATGTTGTTTGAGATTGATTTTAAAATATCAAATTTGATAGATTAGGTTTTGATTTAAGTGATATGTTAGAAGATGCATTTCAAGATTTACAATGGATGGATGATTCTGCAGCACATGTTTTGAGTCTTATTTTCATTGAGCCACCTAATAGTAACCTTTGTTTGATTTTTTTTCTTTAAATTTGATGATCAATTAACATGCTGGTTTGATGTTGTGTTTGACTTTTGCAGTCAATGTTGCTGTTGGAAGGTTTAGTATGGAGGCTGCAACTGCTTTGTAGTTTGCAAGTTGCTTTACTCATGGAAAGTTCGGGAATGGAAACAGTTACTCTACTCATTTGGTTGTAGTTGTTGGTCTTAATGGATGGCTACCATGTGCACTTCGTTACACGCCAGATTTGTATTTCTTTTTAAAGAGTGGCTTTAACACAATTTTTAACAGATTTTTAAATGTCAAACATAGTACAGATTGAGGGGTTTCATCCAGATTTTGTTGATTGGGTTTTAATTGTTCCTTTGGATGTTGAAAACAATTACTGCCATTGAATAAAATATGTTGGCTTTCAAAGCAAAATATGAAAGACGACTTATTGCTACTATTGAGCACTTGTTCGCCGGAAACTATAATTACTGGGTACCCGCCGCCGCATTACGTGTCGGCCGGGAATCACGTAGCAGGGGGATGACCCATCTTGGAGAGCGACCGACCAAGGGTTTGGTCGTTATTACATCCTGTCAATGGTGTTTGAAATTACTTGTTGAAAATAAATTATGTATTTTGAAAATAGACAATCCGTTGTTACAAAAAGTGATTCTGAAAAATAGTGCTTTGATTTGATCATCTAAATACCTAAATACCTCTTTAAATATAGTATTTGGTTTAGCTTATTGACTTATTGATATTGAAAAGTTGATAAGTTATTTTAAAATTGTGTTTGATTAGCATTTTTGTGTAAAATGACTAAAAAGGAAGAAGGAAGTGAGAAGTGAGGAAGATGTAAGTTTTGTCATTTTGATGGGTCAAAGGGTACCTATACAATTTTTATTCAAAAAGTTATAAGTTGTTTTGAAAAGTAAGTGCTCACTTATTAAAATCAACTTTTCAAGGATTTTTAAAAATCCATATGAGAGCATCTCCAATGGGAGCTTTTTTAAAAGCTTTTTACTATTCTAATAAGTCTTTGAAAGACTTTTTACCATTGGGTTAATTAGTTTTTTCAAAAGCTTATTCCAATGACTTTTTTAGTTAAAAGCTTAGAGCATCCCCAATGGTTAACCTTACAATAGTTTATTAGTTTTGCCACATCAACAATCTACTAACCAAAAACCTCTACATAAATAGCATCTCCAATGGTTAACCTTTGCAAAAACTTTTCCTTTAACAATATTTCCAATTTACCTTTATCTATCTTAAATGTTTTATATATACCCCTTATATAATTTGACATTTTTTATAACATCTTACTACATATAATATTTTTTAAAATATCTCATACAAAAATATTATAATAATTGACATGAAATATTATATAATTTATTTATTAACCAATAAAAATATAATAAAGAATTAATGTATAATATATCTAAAGTTTAAAATGAAAAACTATTAAACATAGAGGACTAAAAAAGACAACTTTTGAAAGTACATTAATAGGTTAGTAGAAAAAAAGTCTTTAAATAAGCTTTTAAAAAAGCTAGTCATTCCAATGGGTAAAAAGTCACCCAAAGACTTATTCAAATAGTAATAAGCTTTTAAAAAAGCTACCATTGGAGATGCTCTTAGTAGAAATAAAGTCATTGCAATAAACTTTTAGAAAAGTTAGTTATTCCAATGGTAAAAAGTCTTTTAAAGAGTTATTGTAATAGTAAAAAGTTTTTAAAAAAGTTACCATTGGAGATGCTCTAACCTTTTAACTAAGATTAAATGTTTGTCCATTTTAGTCCCCCATGTTTAATAACTTTTCATTTTAAACCTTAGATATATTATATATAGATTGTTTATTATATTTTTATTAGTTAATAAATAAATTATATAATATTTAATATCAATTATTATAATATTTTTATACGAGACATTTTAAAAAATATTATTATTTAGTAAGATGTCAAAAAAGTGTCAAATTATATATAAGGGGTATTTATAAAACATTTGAGACAGATAAAGGTATATTAGAAATATTGTAAAAGAAAAAGCTTTTGGAAATGTTAACCATTGGAGATGTAATTTATGCAAGGTTCTAAAAGGCGCGCCATGGCGGCGCCAAGGCGTGAGGCGCGGCGTCGACGTTACGAAACAGACCATGACGGTTGGGCTAGGCGTGGCGTGAGATAAGGCGTGATAAGGCGCGATAAGGCGCGCCTTATGGCGAGTTTTCTTGAAGGCGACTGTAAAAAATGAATTTTTTAAAAAAAAAATTTAACATATATAATTACAAAATTAAATGTAACATTTTTTATGAGCTTTATATATGAATTGTTATATAAATCAACAGATTTATAAAAAAAAGTTTAATTTAATATACGTATATATATAAATTATATAAAAAATTTGCCGCCTTAAGCGACGCCCTGAGAAACGCCATAGCCCGCCATGGCTCGCCTTGACTGAGGTTTGATGGTGCCGCCATGCCATGCCTTATGCTTTCTAGAACCTTGAATTTATGAAAAGCTTTTTGGTTAATGGATTGTTGATGTGGCAAAAGTAATAAGCTTTTGCAAGGTTAACCATTGGGGATGCTCTGAAAAACACTTTTAACTTTACCCAAATAACTTATTAATTTATTGACTTTTTGAAAAAAGTCAATAAGTTACTTTTTGAAATATTGTCAAACACCTTCTAAAATTATTACCAATAACATCATCACTAACTAATAACTATCACTTAAAAGCTCGTGTCAAAGGGAAATGAGAATTTTGTTGTGAGATGAAGGGAGTATTAATTTTCTATATGGATTTGCCTGTAATATTTTTTAAATTTCAAATGATGTTTTGTATTATATCTATAATAAAAAAATTGATATTTTTCTTAAAATTTCATAATTATTAAGGTTATGTTATAAAAAAAAAGTTAAGCTTATTTTTTGAAATAAATAGCATGATTAGAATATTAAACTATGTTATATCTTAAAATAATTAACAAATATTTAGTATATACATTAAAGCAAAGATTTTGTATTATTATTAGTACATAGGTACTGTTAAGAAATATCATCATAACGAGTTTTAGATGTTAGATTTCTTAAAAGACAAATGATAAAATTACCATTCTTACCGATTATAATGAATTTCACTTGATTTTCTATAATTTATTTATTTTATTTGATAAGAGAAATATTTTCTATTCTGATACCATAATTATTGGAAGTTTCTTTTCTTCCATTTATGTAGAATTTTTTATTTAAATAATTATGAATGGTGTTTGTCTAATAGATTTTAGAAATCCTTTTTCATAGTATGATACCGATTTTAGAAGTTTCTTTTCTTCCATTTATGTACTTTATGAGTTTATTATTTGCTCTGAGTTGCCACCGATTTTTAGAACATCCACTTTTTTATATCGTAATGAAATTCTAATCTGTTTTCGTTAAAAAGAAAACTGTATAGACTCACGTCCCTGTATCTATATACTCATTAAAATACAAATATTTAATGCATATCTTATGACAGCCTTGAGGGCTATCATTATCAGAACCCTTAAATAATATGCCATTATGAGTTCAGACAGGTTGAAAACTATTACATCTATTGAAAAATGTTTTATAACGAGCATATATAGGGGTTGCACTTTGCTGCAACTATGTGCTTATGTTATTTTTTATTTTGTATATGCTTATAAAAATTCAAAAGATTATATAACATTAATTTATTTGCTTTTAGTCTTTGTAATTAGTGAAATTTAATTTATTTATGGTATAAAACAAAGCTCTCATTATATAATCAGTTAATCAAATAATCATTGAATTCTACATAAAATAAGAAGTCTGATGATTCGATCCCTTACTGGATATACATTTATCATATAATCAGTGAAAGACTTTAAATACGAAGTATGACTATAACACTGATTAGACAATATATATTACGAGGAAAACTTAGCACCCGATAGAATCTATTAGGATCGATAATATGTATAAAGAAAAATGATACTCATTTTCTCCTAACCATGTCATACCTTTTCACTCAACTCCCATACCGCCCCTCAACCAACACCTGACACCACCACGGTCCCACCGTCTTTACATGTGCGTACGTATTATGAAAAGCAACCATGCCAACACTTTTTCACTCATACCATCCCACACCTCAATACCTCGCATAGAAGTATATTTTTACATGTATGCACTTTCAAAAATTGTTATTTGTAGATGTGTAGACATCGTACTTGTAACTGAGTGGTTTTGATATTAACTGTCTAACAGGATTGTGAATTCATATATTATTGTGGACAAAAATAGAGTATGTTTTAAAGCTTCTCCCAAGTCCCAACGGTGAACTCCTTTATAACTCGTCAGTTTTGTCACATCACCCTCTTCCCACTGACAAAAAACTGAGAAGTTAATGTCAACAACATCTCATTCCTAAGTCATCAGTTTTACTACATCACTATTTTTTTTAATTAAACAAAATAAAAAACATTACATTAATTAGAAAACATCTCGAATCTGTCTTAAATATAAATTTCATTGACTCAACCAGAAGATGATAAACAACAGATGACATCACAACAAGCATGCTTATTATTCCGATTTTGACGCTCAGATTTGTAAAATAATAAAAAAGAAGTTTCTTTGGTCAACAACACATTACTACTGAGTCCTACTGAAAGTTTGTGTTTTTAAAAAAGCAAAACGGGGGAGATCCTTACTCTGGTTCGACTTTCAGAACTATCTTCATAAGTTCATAAGCAAAGTAACTTATTGCAGCTGACGGTAGCACCTGCATAACCACAACACAAAAAGACATCAATATAATACACATTTTTACCCCTTAAAAAAGTCAAAATACCTGCAATAAACTTGGAGTCAATCCTGCATACAAAGCAGGAACACCACCTTGTTCAACAATTTTCAAAAAAGTATCAATCGAACTCATTTTATTGGCCCGTATTTGCATTTGAAGTTGCCTTCTAACAACTTCAAATGGGTAGGTAGCAGCTTCTGCACAACATCCCGCAACCGCCCCATAAATTAACGTTCTAATTGTACCCAATTCCATCTGCTCAAAAGCATTTAATTCTTCTTCACAATCCTTCATATGTTGAATTCTTTTTCGTCCTTTTGCTGAACGCAGATAATTGGATTTTAATATATCATAAATTCCATAAAATACTGCACCTGAAGGTGCCATACTTATGATTGATGGTAATAACCCTTTGTATAATGAGAAAAACCCTTCCGTTTTTATCATGTGGCCAAATGCACCAATTACACCTCCTAAAGCTTCTCCACCAGGAGCCACCATTTTTGTTCTTATCTGTCATATTTTATTATATGAAATATTTATTATCGGAAACTATAATTCAAGGAATAATAACATTTGAGCATTGATGAAATAGATGGGTTCAAAATGGGTCATTTTTACATGGGTTGAAAGGATATCGGGTTTCCCAAAACACTTTTAGTCTAATTTTTAAATTTGTGGCATAAAAAATGGGTCATTCCTTAAATATGATTCCAAAAATTATACTAACTAAACAATGCTTAATTTTTTTCAATGAATATGATTACAAGGTTTTATGAATTAAAAATTACTTCGGGCGACTTCCACCCGTTTGATTCGTTTCCTTTTAAGCTATTTTTTGTACCTGTTTGACACATCAGAGAAAAAATATAATCAAATTGACTCTTTCATGAGTAATGGTTCGGGTTTTTTTCAAGATCAAAATGGGCTTCGTTGACCAACAAACATACTTTAGACCCTACTATTTTTTTAATATAATTAATGCGTTAAATATGATTATTAAAATTAAAAACTATATCACTACAATAACAATATAGAATTTTTAATAATATGATGTAGTTTTTCGGGTGACTTTCAACCAGTTCGACCCATTTGACCATGTTTCTTTATTTAGTTTTCTCCATTTAACCCGTTAGAGAAAGAACCCAAACTGACCCACTCATAAATAAACGGGCTGAAATTTGCCACCATTAGATAAAATACGATACAACAAAAACATAAATAAAAAGAGAAAAAAGTAAGTGGTACATACGGTATCCATGGGTATGCATAGTAGAGTAGCAGTAATTCCAGCAGCAGCACCAGCAATAAACCTTTCGAAATTGGTTGTTTCCTTATTTCCAGTTAATTTCAGTAATTCGCTTCTGTATTTATCATAAGCATAGAAATTGATGGCTTTAAACGGGGCGGTTCTAAGAATATTAACAAAATTTCCTTTCCAAAACCCTTTAATTCCTTGAGAAATTGCAATTGACTGAATAAGATCAATTAGATGTTTTTGTTCTCCACGAACCATATATTCCAGCTTCAGTCTCTCAAGAGGTGCAACAAAAGTTCTGAAGAAAAAACATGACAAATTATTAATCTATTCCGTCTAAAGTTTGATTAATATAACAAGAAAGATCCCAGAATATGAATAGATTATCATATCAAATACAACTCAAAGAAAAATAAACAAATTAATGGTAATAATTGACAAAAATAAAAGAGTAAAAATGTAACCTTGAGACCATAGCAGCAACAGCTCCAGCCCAAAGATGTTTTGTAGTATTCAGAGCACCCCCTTGTTTTTCTACCTTAATTTCCAACACTTTTTCTTCAATTTCAATTTCGTTTTCGTTTTCCAAATTAGATTCCCCAACAAACCCTTGACCGCTACCGCCATCTTTTACCGACAACGTGACTGACAAAAACCCAAATCCATGCCGCCGTCTCAACGGTGCAAACGATCTACTGGTGTTCTGTATCGAAACGAAGGATGATATGGACGAAGGAACACTACCTGAATCGAGAAACAATCCACCGCTTACAAAATCGGCACACGATTCCGGCTGCGATCTCGGTGATGCGGTTAAATCTCGCATCCATAATTCGAATCCTTTCATTGTAAAATCCCCAAAAAGGAGATCAAAATGTGTTGAATTTTGAATGTTTTAGTATGGGAATCGAATAAGAAAAGAAGACATTAAAGATGTTTTGGGATTGCTTCGAGAGAAAGAGGGAAGAACACATTGTTGTGGTGCCTTAGTTAACACCGCCGTTACGTCAACTCTTTGAAATTCCCATCTTGGGGTGTCTTCTGTTTGTGTTTTGTTGTTCGTATACTACTTAAGACGGTACTGTTACTGTGTAGTAAGAATCAAACGCGAAATCTTGGAATCGTTGTTGCTTTCGCCCCCAAATCATACATACGACAGAGCATTTAACGATGTTGGTTTTTATTTTATTTTATTGTTTTTCTATTTTAACGTTGTCTTGTTCTTGTACCATCTACACTTATTTACACTATAAAAGTTACTACTCCATCCCAAATTTATTATCAACTGGATAAAAAGCACACAGTTTTATGAAAATACAATTATTGCACAGTCCACCAATAAAATCTAATATTTACCCACTAATAATTCATATGATTGGTTATAATTTGAAATTGATACTTATTTTGGAACAAACTAAAATAGTAAGGTGGACAATAAAAATGGGACGGAGGGAGTACTTTCTTAGGGTTTTGATAATGACTGTCTAAGGTCTGTCACAAGACATGTATAAAAAACTTACACATTCATCTCTAACCGACTCCTGAATTATAAGAACTACTTCCACATAAATTAATATACAACTTTTTATGCACTTAATGACGGCCCTAATGACTGTCATTATCAAAACCCCTATATTATATAAGTTTAAAAACAACTATAAAAATATATTAAAATATAGAGTAAATTATACGAAAAGTCTATGTGGTTTGCCACTTATTACAGTAGCCACAATCCCTGAACTTCATTTATTACACTAGAAGTCTCTGGTGTGTATTAAATTTATTACACCCGAAGTCCTTTCTGTGAAATGGACGTTTAAAAGCTCTGCTAATTTACACATGTGCACCTCACATGTGGTATAATATCACTTTCCTGTAGAAAATACTCTAATTATATTATTCACATTTTCTTGTTTGTATATGTTTTAAAACTAGGTTACAACACGTAAACTTCATGAGTTTAATAATTTATGAGTAAACTGCAAAAATTGCAAAAATCATCGTATGGTTTGGTCAAGATGTTGAAAGTGCGTGTAACATCCCTATTTGAAACCTTGGATCTGTTTTGGTCCTTCCCACCTAACCGTGTTAATTAATCACCCACCTTCATCGTCCCATGGTGTAACATGATTCTAGGGAAGATAAATATCTTTATCTGGAGATTGACCTTACATTGTTTACCTTCATATTATTAGGTTTGGTTATTCAGTCTGTGGTAGGTAGTTTTTGTGAAAGAGTTATTGAAGACGAGGATCACTTATTCTGCTCTTATATACAATAAGACCCGTCGGGTTTGGCTGGAATTGTAGATGATTGTGAATTTGACATTCAAAATTTGGATCATGTTCTTAGATGGAATTATTTTTTGAAGTTAAAAAACTTTAGATTAAATGTGTTTTTGACTAGCGTGTTTCTACCTTTGTGGTTTATTTGGAAACGCAAGAGTGGTGTAATTTTTTATCAAGAAATTTTCTTGGTTAGTAATGAGGTATATCGCATACCATCCCAACCGGACGCCGCCTTCGTGAACGAAAGATAGAAACGGACGTGGAAGGATCGTCGATCCCAATGATCATGATCCAAGAGCAATGCGGGAATTATGGAGAGGCGGTTCACAGGTACGAGCGCATTAAATGCGACCAAGTCCCTAGGGCGGCTTTGGCGTGAAGAAAGGGTATTGTCCTCCGGTTTTAAGCCTCCTGAGGCGATCTATTATCCACAGAGCTCAGTAGTGACCGGTCCGAAGAACGACACCTTCCTTTCCCGCCTAAAGAAGACTGGTTATAAATACATCCGTCTTGCGACCAACAACGATCATCAAGCTTCCGGTACATTTATTACGCTTATCATTAATTACTTGCATTCAATACGATTCTCACTGATCACGACCTCACGTCATATAAATCGATTTCTAACTTGACCGTCAGAGTGTTCTCACGGGAAACCTCCCGGGGAGCATCTGACTTAGAGTTGCTTGGTTGTTTGAGGTTCCTCAAATAAGTGAGCGTTAGGTTAACTCACCGGAGGATTCGGATCCAACATTTGGCGCCATCCGTGGGACTTCGAACGAAATGGTCCATGAAAACCCGCTAAGTGACGCTAATCCACAGCAAGTTACGCCGATTCGACTCCAAGAACCACCAGGAGGGGTGCTTACCCCGACATCGGTTTCTACATGCCCACCACCTGAAGGTGGAGGGAATGAACCTACCTCCGAGGAGTTAGAAGAATACAATCTCTAATGGTGATTTTCGGTTATTACAAGTAACAAAACGCAGCGGAAAGATTTAATCACCATGAACGGATCTTGATATCAATCATACAATTAAACTAAAAGAAAATCAAAGAGAATGGTATAAGAATTCATACCCTAGTTGCCTTTGATTATTATGAAATCGGATGGAGTTGGTGATGGATTGAAACCAAGTATTCAACAAGAATACCTCTAAAAGAAATCCACACAACACTTGCAAGAACACCAAATGATGGATGCTAGTCCTTAAGCCTTGAGAGCAAAAAAAATAAGAAGCAAACAAAAAAACACCTTCTTGTGTGTGTTATGGTGCACGTCCAAGAGAGGGGTCAAGGGAGTGTTTATGGACTCATTCATCACACATAATTGTGCCATAAAGACCCATTAAAGATTTCCATAAACCATACTTCTATTTTCACTCTATTCCCTTGTTATTTGTTTCTTCTAGTTTGCTCATAATAAAGTTTCAATATTAACAATTAATATTAAACTTATTATATACAAGCATGAAGCTTTTATATATTAATAATTAATGTAATTACACTAATTACACTAATTATATAATGGTGTTTAGTGTTTAAGTGTGTGACCCTTTAGGCTCACAAACAACTAGCCATATAACTATATGTTATACGCGTGAAGCATATTCCAACAGCTCCCACTTGCGCACGTGATAACATCAAGTAGTTATACAAGCAAAGGTTAGAGTCTAGCAACCCGCCAATGCCCCTAGAAGTACATGAGGAGTTTCATAAAATCTTTGTTCAAAGTTTTCGAGCAGTTATCCTTTTGTTACTGATACTATGTTGAATTTTAGACAAGGATAAATGTCAATCTAAAATTTCAACGATTCTGTTTCTCGATCTATACATTGAAGTAGATTACCAAAACCAATCAAGATTCATCTTGATTACCTTTTGGGTGTGGCCACACATACATCTATTCAAATCATCGAGGGGCCCAGTAGTATCTAATCCACATGTGTGGAGGAACAAATTCTTTATTGACTGCACGTGTCCGTCATATGCTTAATGACAAACCCGATAATGGTTGTTATAGCAGCCTTATTCAGGTCAGCGTTTAACCATATCAAAGTTTGCCCCTCTACATACACAAACCAACTTGCATCTCAAGTCAGAGGATAAGTGACAAAGCCTTTGTGAGATTCACTTGTGACATAAATCCATGAAGTGATTTCTCATAGGTTGGGTCAGTCCAATTATGCATCATTATGAACAACATGTGAGTTTGATTTCATCATCCTTAGTCATACTAAGATAATGTCATCAATGCCCTCAGATTTGTCTTAATAATATTCCCATATTATTAATTACGACAATGGACAATTTTAGAATATAAAACACAGTAAATATTCAAGGATATAAACATGCAAATATAGAACACAGTAGATATTCATATAAAAACGATCATATCAAATATATCAATTTATTCCAATATAAACTGCTCACAGTTCCATTATCCAAATACTAAAACAGATTTACATGAAACTACTAGCTTGTCGAAGTCCAATGTTCCATTCATATTCAAGATGTTTGGTACAAGACATTGAGTTCGATAAAGCGTCAGCTAGTTAGTTATCTGTTTGAACTTTAAGTGTACGAATTTCACATATCATGATAAATCATTCGAATGTAGTGAACCTTCGTAAATAGGATCTAGCGTCATCACGCCCTATTTCAAAACCAACATAAGTATAGCAAGTATACTTAGTTTCAGTTCAGTATCTCCACCATAGTCAAGGAACATATATCTAGTATTTCAAAATACTTCAATGTGTTCTTAACAGCAATCCAGTGACTCTCTCATGGATTCTGTCGGTATTTTCTAGTAAGGTCCCCTAAGGACGTTACATTTGGCATAGTGCTCCTTACAGCGTACATGATGAATGAAATAGCCGATTCATAGGGGATTACATTCATTCGCTTCACCACATCAGGTGTGGAAGGTCCTTGAGTCTCACTCAAGTTTACATTATGTGGCATACGAGGACTTCCTCGTTTGGGAGTACCATTCTAAACCGTTTAGAATTTTATCAATGTAAGCACTTTGACTTAAACCAATTAACCGCTTTGATCTATCATTATAGATCTTTACTCCAAGTATGTATGTCGTATCCCTACAATCCTTCATGTCAAAATATTTTCCAAGCCAAGATTTTCATCTTGTAGCATTGGTATATTGTTTCACATGAGTGACATGTCATCAACATGTATGACTTTGAGAAACGACAATGCTCCCACTAGCTTTCATATATACACATGCTCAGTTTGGGTTTTAGGTGAAACAAACGTTTTGATTTCATTATTAACCAAATCTCATAGTCATAGTACACTACTTTGACTATAAGAATCCTAATGTCTTTAGTAACAGGCGAGAAGGTTTCATCATTGTCAATCCAGTAGGATTGAGTGTAACCTTTTGCTACTATGAGAGATTTATAGGTGTGTATATTTTCATCCATGTCAACAGTCTTACTGTTTTGAGAAAGATCAACTAAGTTCAAAACTTGATTGTCTCTCATGGATTTTATTTTCGCATTCATAGCTTCAAGTCATTTTTAGAATTCAAAATTCAATAATGCAACTTGATAGTTAGGGGGTTCATAATGATCCTCGAAACTTGCTCCTCAGCATCGACATAAATCTATATCGTTCAGGTGCATGAAGTGTCCTTGCGGATCTATGAATGGGAACAACATCATCCTGTGGTCCAACATCTATATGTCCAGCCTCAGAATGATATTTGCTAGTGTTACCAGAAGGTTGTGTATCTTCACTTTGAATCTTGTCAAAGTCTATAGTGCTCCCACTTGCTTTGTGAAATGAGACTGTTCTCAAGAAACTCAGCATACCGAGTAACAACCATTTGTTCTCAGTTGGGAAGTAAAATAGTAATCGAAGATATACTTGATAGATATGGGCTCAAGTTTGTTCGGCATGTCTCGTTCCACGAGATCCTCACAACCCCAGATCCTCAAGTAAGACAAATTAGGGACTTTCCCACGCCATATCTCATATGGTGTCTTTTTAACCTTTTGGTCGGAACCATATCAAGTATTCGAGCAGCAGACTTCAGTGCATGCCCCTCAAAAGGATAGTGTAAGAGTATTAAGACTCATCATAGATCGCACCATGTCATACAGGGTCCGATATCTCCTTCCAGACGCACCATTATCTTGTGGAGTGTATGAAAGAGTGAATTGTGAGACAATCTCACGATGTGAGGGATGATCCGGAAACTCTTGACTCATGTACTTTCATCCTTAATCAGGACTGAAAGCCTTTGTTGTCTTGCTAAGTTGATTTTCTACTTTTACTTTAGAAAGCTTTGAACGTTTCAAAGATTTCATGTTTATGTCTAATCAAGTAAACATAACCATAGCGACTGATATCATTAAAGCTTCCATGTTGATGTTTAATCAAGTAAACATAACCACATCGAATGATATCATCAGTGAAAGTAGGTGGCACCTTCCCTAGTCTTAGTTCTAAAAGGGCCACATACATCAGTATGTATGAGTCCAAGTAGATTTGTAGCTCTTTCGCCAACTTGGGAGAAAAGCTTTCTTGTTATCTTTCCATAATATACAAGAGAGGCATTTTAAATGATTCATAATCATTTGTAAAGAAGCCCGTCGAGTTTTAGTATCAAAATGCGTTTCTTGTTTATGTGGAAAAGATGACGATGATCTAGGTAAGTAGAATCCAAACCAATTTGGATTCTTGAGTGCTACATTTGTATATAGAACTATCGTTTGAATTAGGATCATGCATATTAATTTCAAACATACTATTACAATGAATAGTTATAAAAAAATGTTATTTTTCATAAAACAAAATATCATAATCCATTATTCAACAAACGATAAAGCTAAACAATGCATAATTGACAATTGTTCAAAACAATAATTAACGCATTAGGAAGGATAAGATCACAGCTTCCATTCATTTAGCTTTCTACTTCACATTCAATCTTGCACATTTGTGTAAATGTGAGTTCCACAACTAGTGTCATACACTCAAGATTTATCACGAAAAGTATAGAGTTCTATAATGAAGATACCTAATGTGCTAACTAGAACACATTTGTCCTTCATCAACTCTGCCACGTAGGCAGGACAATTCCTCCTTCAATGGCCAGTTTCATCGCAATGATGGCAAGAAATATCTTTTGCAGGGTGCTCCTTTTTAGCAGGTGGGGGAATCGTAGGTTTGGAAAAGTAAACTAGCTTACCCTTACCTAGACTCTTGCCTTGTGCTTGCGGTTTACCTTCCCTGATTGCAAGAAAAGTATTGGGTAACCCTTGCTCAACCAGTTTTACCATAGCATGTTCAACGATTGTCTTCCCCATGCTATGTATTTTTAAAACACTTTTCAAACTGGTCATAGTCCTTGGATAGTGAGGTAAGAATCAAGCTCATTCCAAGAACTTGTGGTAAGGGGTAACCAAGACGTTCCATTGGATCAAGATAGCATTGCATATTCAAGATGTAAGTGCTAACTGATTGGCCGTCCTCCTGATTGCAAGCATGGAATGCTTTAACTGTTTTGAATAGTTCAAGTTCTGCCTTTTGTTGAAATATCATTTTCAACTCGCTTATCATGTCATATGCTGTGAGTTCCTCGAAGTACTTTCGAATCTCGGGGTTCATGCTCACAAGCATATGAGTAGCAACTTCTTGGTGTTCGTTAAACGTTTCGGTAAAGGCTTGACGAACAGCAGCAGAATCACTGACAGGAGGTGCCTCAGGTAAGGCCTCTTATAGGTGTATCAACTTTCTCATCTCTAAGGACAATCCTTAGAATTCGATATCAGAAGATAAAGTTGATATTAGTCAGTTTCAGTTTTCAAGAACTGATTTTTGAGTGGAGATACTTAGGTTTTGATGTTGTTGTTATCTGTATAACAACCAAAGTTCAAAAAATAGTATTTTCAATAATAATTTCTTTTAATCAATTAACTACCCAATTAATTTTAATTAAAAGCTAAGATCCCATTGAGCTTCTATCACCGCATCAGTTGATCTGCTAGAGGTGATAGATCCAATAGGTAGGTGACGATCAACAATTGCATTACAAGTGCAACTCTTAGAGGTATGGGACTTCATGGCACCTAGTGAACAAGCATCTAGGGTCAAGTGGCATGTTTGTCGCATCGTCGCCTCAAGTCAAGGTCTCACCGTTAACTTGATTAAGTCATCCAATGTGAAATCATGTCAAAATAAATCTAGGTCTCACCGTAGTGAATAATGACCTCGGATCTAAATTCAAACCACGTCTCACGTGAATTCAAAAATAGAAGCAAGTGATTATCAACCGATTGGACGGCGTGACTTAAATTTTAGGTATGTTTAAATTTTAATTGATAAAATTTTATTAAGATATGAATGAATCATGTACTTCATTCATACCACTTCATAAGTCTTGTAATAAACGATAAAAACTTTTAGCGATTATTGAGTGATAAGTTTCAAATCATATGTAAACTTAGTTTAATCTCAAAACGATTTTAGATTAAAGGTTTAATTATCAATGATTAACTAGTAATCATCGATGATTAAAGGTTTGAATGTTTTAATGTTTGTGTCTAAAAACCATTTTTAATTGTTTTACTATTTGTATCTAATAGAAAAGAAAAACAACCACAAACAAAGAATAAAACATGCAACAAATTTTGTGCAAACCTCGACCGATGAAATCCTAGGTTCGGTCACGTGAGTCATCACGACGGACCGAAGGGTCAAACTAGGGGACGGGCCAACATGAACCCAAACGGGCCTACATAAACCCAATGGGCTCCCACTTGCTCCAAGACATTCTTGAGCAAGTAGAACCCAAAATTGTGAAAAAGTGTAATCTGCCAGAAAATTCCAGCAGACTTTGAAGCCCGAAAAGTCACTGAAGGAGTCTTCGTTGGTCTTCCCGGCCTTCTGGAAAGTTGTAGCCCACGACTTTGCAAGCATTTTAGGCTTTTGAATCGCCCAAAAAGGAGTCCGTATGCCTCTGGAAAACCTGTTTTCGTACAGCCCTCGCTTTTGTGACGGAAATTTGTTGTTTTCTTCATTTGTCTTCAATATTTTTTGTCAAACAATTTACAATAAAAAGATAAAATAAATACAATCTATTCTATTACTTTTACATTACAAATTGCCCCAAAAATGGCACCAAAAATAAAAGAAAAATAAATGAAACAAATTACAACAATTAAGCCAAAAAAACAAGGCTTTTCCCAAACAACCAAACAACCAAACATCAACCACATTCATTCACAAATGGTCTAGGCTTTCATCGGTTTGCACAAACAAGCAACAATTGACAAGGCTTTGGCTTGGGATATGGCAAAAATACATGTTTTGCCATATCAAAAAACATAATTAAACAAGTAATTCCAAGCCAAATAATCAAAAAATTCAATAAACTAGATTAATTTTTTGATTTTGATTTTGTAACAAGTGACAATGGGGTTCCAAAAATACATGTTTTAACCCATCTTTTAATTTAAAAAACCGAAAAAAAAAAAAAAATATAAAATCCGTAGGGTTTGTTTTTGCGATCGGTTTTTTAAAAAAAAAAAAACACCAAAATTGATTGATTTTTGCCACTTTTCACAAAATCTAGCTAATTATATGATTAATATAATGACTCGTGATACCACTAATGGTGATTTTCGGTTATTACAAGTAACAAAACGCAGCGGAAAGATTTAATCACCATGAACGGATCTTGATATCAATCATACAATTAAACTAAAAGAAAATCAAAGAGAATGGTATAAGAATTCATACCCTAGTTGCCTTTGATTATTATGAAATCGGATGGAGTTGGTGATGGATTGAAACCAAGTATTCAACAAGAATACCTCTAAAAGAAATCCACACAACACTTGCAAGAACACCAAATGATGGATGCTAGTCCTTAAGCCTTGAGAGCAAAAAAAATAAGAAGCAAACAAAAAAACACCTTCTTGTGTGTGTTATGGTGCACGTCCAAGAGAGGGGTCAAGGGAGTGTTTATGGACTCATTCATCACACATAATTGTGCCATAAAGACCCATTAAAGATTTCCATAAACCATACTTCTATTTTCACTCTATTCCCTTGTTATTTGTTTCTTCTAGTTTGCTCATAATAAAGTTTCAATATTAACAATTAATATTAAACTTATTATATACAAGCATGAAGCTTTTATATATTAATAATTAATGTAATTACACTAATTACACTAATTATATAATGGTGTTTAGTGTTTAAGTGTGTGACCCTTTAGGCTCACAAACAACTAGCCATATAACTATATGTTATACGCGTGAAGCATATTCCAACAATCTCTTCTGCAAATTTAGAAAAATAAGGCAGATGGAAAAAACTCAGGCGAAACTGAAGGGGGAAGTGCTCGGAGTAGAAAGGAATTTGACATACTCAAGCGACGATGAGCCGATAGAGGAGGTGTACAAAGATCCGTCTCCTCCGAGGAGAGCTCGCAGGACGGAGACCATCCCAGCCGAGGGACGGGAAGAAAGAAGAAACCCTCTGCAGAGAAGCGAAAGGGAAACTCCCCATCGTCGCACCACCTCCGGTTCGAAAGATTTCCGGTCTCCATTTACGGATGACATCAACGAAATGCCCATACCTCCTGGTCTGAAAGGGCCCAGAGTCAAATCATACGACGGAACCGGGGACCCCGACGACCATGTGGCTAGCTTCCGGTGGGCTGTAAAGATGATCCCGATGGACCCTAGGCTTTGGTGTCTTTACTTTGCGGGAACACTTGAGGGGTCCGCAAGGTACTGGCTGTCAAGTCTCCCTCAGAGAAGCATCTCCAGTTTCAAAGACCTGGTTTTGCAATTTAGTCATAGTTTCATACAGCAGAAGAAATACCAGCAACGATCTCAATCCATTATGGCTTGTCGCCAACGGGAAGGAGAGTCTAACAAGTCGTACTTTAAGAGGTTTAATGAGCAGAGCCGGAAGATGCCGGTTCGAGAAGATTCTTTGATCATTGCTGCGTTCACGTATGGTCTTCGGGAGGGAGAGCTATTCCGAGAGCTATCTAAAAAAGATTTCAATAAAGCCGACGACATGATTAATGCGGTGAACAAAGTACTAAAACAGGAAGAGGAGAGCGCTGAAAAGCTGTGTTTTGAGGCTCAAGAAAGGCGAAACACTACCGGATCCAGTTCGTACAAAGAGGGAGATAGGGGGAAGGTTTCCGTTAAGCCTGTTTTTTCCGGAAGATCCCCTTACAAAGCCAGAATCCCGGAGGGAAGGCCTCAAGGCGACAGATACAGTCTGTATCGTCCGGAAGTCTATATTGCGACGGAAGCCCGAAGGACAGAGGGAAGGACGGTAAGGAAAAAGTATCCGAGAGACCCAAATGCTTATTGTGAATTTCACAAGATCATGGGTCACACCACTGCAACTTGTGAAAGCTATAAGAGGGAGAATGAAGCACAGGGGAAGGAGAGAACGGAGGCTAACATTGTCGAACCTAAGAAGGATGTAGCCGCTTACAATGCGGAAATCTTTGCGATTGAAGATGAAATGATACCTTTTTCCCTGGGCAAAAGGAAAGGAGGGGTCGTGGAGTTCGGAAGGGGAGAACCGATTCCTGATGGATACGTTGGGACGGAACCTTTGGTTATTTTTGGGTTTGTGGCTAAAACGATGGTCCGCAGAATATATGTTGACGGAGGGAGTTCGGAGAACGTCATGTACAGCCATTGTTTTGACAAATTCCCTCCCGACATCCGAGCTCTCTTAAAGCCAGCAAAGTCTCCGGTGATCGGATTCTCCGAACAGTCCGTTTGTCCTAAAGGAAAGATCCATTTGCCACTTGTGTTAGCCGATTGGGAGAGCTTCCACAATAAAACTATCCTGGCAGAATTCATCATCATCGAGGCACCTTCACGATACAATGCCATTTTGGGACGAACGTGGATGTGGCAATTTCAAGCAATTGCATCCACAATCCACGGGTTGCTCAAATTCCCCTCAGATCGCGGGGTGATCACCGTTCGGAGCATGCCTATGCCTCCGCTGGAATGTAATAACATCACACACCAGGACAGCTGGACAGAACAGGAAGAAGTTGTAACGCCCTAAAAAAATAATAATTTAGGATAATAAAATAATAATTTAAATTACGTTTTAATGGACTATGGGTTGATGGTGTGGTAATTAGGTGACGTTTGGTAACTTTGAGTATTATCTTGAATGCATGACGTGATGTGTACGCGTTGGATGTATTCTTTAATAAGTATGTGCAAATTAATTATAAGTGATGCCTTTAATTATCACACGATAATAAACTAGTTATTTAGACGTTTTAAATCCCGATCTTTGAATTAAACGGAGTATAGTTCCCGAGTTCGAGTTAGTGTCGAGTACTATAGCTATGCGGCTAATAAATCCTGGGCCTTGTGAAAAGGTTGTGTGGAGCGTGAGCTGAGACAAAGAGAGGCTGGCTAATGGCCAAGGCCTCCTCCATTTGTTTTCTTTGTTCGGTGATTAAGCCCAAGTGTAGTAATTATGTAGCCCGATTAATCATTTAGAGATCAAGAGCCCGTGGGGTTTATTACTTAAACAATGTTTAACCTAAAACTTTCCTTTCACTCGTTTTCTTTCCACTCGGCCGTAGCAGGGCATCTCCAATTCGTTTTCATTTCTCTTCTCCATCAATCGAGCTAAGTATCTCCTTTCATCTGTTTCATCGTGCAGCAGGGGTGAAGGACTCTGGATTTCGATTCCTAATTGGTAATGATCTCGACCCATTGTTATCTCCTTTCTATTGTTTTGAGTCCTAACCATCGTGTTCCTTGTTACTTGGTTTTGATTCTTAATCAGTGATCGAGTGAAGCAGCCGAGTCCCAAGCAGGGGTTTCTTTTTAGCACGAACAGAGACATAGACGAAATTGAGCATTATAATCGGTAGTCCTATCCTCTCTCTTTTTTTTTGTTTTCTTCCTTCACATTTTCGTGGCTGGGGTTAAATATTGAGTTGGTGGCTGTTTTTATAAAATAAAAATAAAGGAGCGGTAGTTTCAAAGCAGGTGGTGGCAAGCTAAAGGAATCCCCATAATTAAGAGACGGTGGTGCATATCCAGTCTTGGAAATCAAACAGGATGTTGCTCGCAAGTTTTAATCTGTGGTAATAGGCAGTGATTTTATTGGTGCACGTTGAATTGATTTTGTCTGGAGCGGTTCGAGCAGTGGAGCAAACAGGTTGCGGGTTTCCATCGCAATGGGGTCCCGGGTTTTGCCATTTTCGAGCCAAAGTATTCGTCTTGGGGTATATTTCTAATTCGTTCTTTCTCGTGTTATTATTTTGGTTTCCCGTTCGTTTTAATCTTTCTAAACGGGTTGAGACTGCAGATTATGTGTAGGGTTCAGATTGTATGTAGGTGATGTTGGATCAAGAGTGTTTGTTTTGTTGTTTGTTCCGTTAGTTGTTCGGGTTCTTGGTCATACATGTTGTTTAAGGATTTTTGAATCTAAGTTTTGTTGTTAACCATCTCTTGTCAAACCATTTTATTGTTTCCTTTAAATCATGAGTTTCGATGTCGGGAATGGTCACTGAAATTTCGTGGGTGTCGGTTTCGGGTTGGGTAAACACCGATGGTTGATAAACTAGATGTTTTACTTACCGAAGAAGGAGATCTCGAACCTTAGGGTTCTTGGGTTCTCAATTTAGAAAGATTTTCCAAATCAATGAGCTATATTATTTCTAAGCAAGGTTTCTGAAGTGATTTTGTTTCCGGACTGTCGGGTGTATCGGGAATGTGCGGGTTGATGTCGGGATTTTAAATGGGTTTTAAATATCAAACCGAATTTTTGGGCAGAATCTGTTCGCTATGTTTGAGTCAATTTTTACCACACTTAAAATACGATTTTTGATTTTTAGCCCGTGCTGGTCCCTAGTTTTCTGAGTCCTCTTTCCAATTCCGCTAACGGCTCGTTAATCTGATATACGGTTTAAAAGTTATCGCTGTTTTAGGAATCTATCGCAGAATAGTTTTCGGTTCAGCTATTCTGTCTTGTGAGCCTGTTTTGACCCCTTTCTGTTTGGATTTAGTTTCCGAAGTCTTCTGAAAAATTGTAGTCCTCTGAGCCGTGCATCTACTGTAAAAATTTGATTAAATTCTAGTGAACGGTTTAGGAATTATAACAGTTCCCGCGGGGGTGTCGGGTTATGGTAGAATGTTTTGAAAGGAGTTTTGAGCCAAGTTTTAATTCGAGTTTTATTATGCGATGTAGGACATTCTAGGACCGGTTAGAGACGCTCTTCAGTACCGAGGATATTTAGGAGCTTACGGTTATTCGAGGTGGGTAATCTCACTATAATCTTGTACTTACTTTCGATTCATGATTTTGTGCTATGTGTTGTGAATTGTCTTGTTGATTGAGCTTGAGTATTGATTGGGTGATTTATTTGAGTTATCTGTGATTTGAGTTATCTGTGATTTGAGTTATCTGGAGCCTGAGTTATCTGAGTTTTGAGTTCTTGAGTTAAAACATTAAACATAATATACTTGAGTTGTCTTGGCACCGAAGAGTACTGGTGCCAGACGTTTTGACTCAACACCGAAGAGTACAGGTGTTGAGCCTTGAGTTGTGTGAGGCAGGTCGAGGTTGATCTCTCGTCCCAAGTCACACAAGCGCGCTATATAAATTTAAAATCTGAGAAAATAAACTTGAGCAATTGAGAATTGAGTAGAGTCTCTAGGGATCACTTATGTGGCTTGAGTTGTTTGTAATTACTTGTTTATTTTGATATTATTCACTCAGCGGTGGCTGACCCCAATCACTCCCCCATTCCACAGGTACTAGCAAGGGCAAAGAGAAGGTCAATGGTTGATGAGCTGCGTTTCTATTTTTATATTTATGGATTTGGATTAAAACCTTTATTTCGAATCAAACATGTTTTGTTTTAAAATCTTTTATTATTCCGCATTTAAACCACGAGACGGTTTTATATTTTTATTCATGAGTTGGGACCTTTGAGTTACTTGTACTCTTGGGGAAATTGTTTTATTTTATTATTTAAAAATTTTAATTTTTCCCTTGATTTTTGGGTTGTTACAAGTTGGTATCAGAGCTCTGACTTGAGAGAATTGGGTTCACAAGGGGTGGATTCCAAACTCAAGTCGAAACACGAGTTTTCAAAATGAGTTTTCAAAAGTGTTTTTAAAATGAGTCCAAATCCAAATCGAGAAATGGCGCATCACGATGACCTTATGCCTCTAGTACTTATTTATGAGTTATATGATTTATTAAAAACGTCGCGAGTGACATTGATTACTAAGAGAATAAAATAAAATTAACTCGAGATGAGCGTGAATTGTACGACTATATATGTATATATACTATATACAATATGTATTGTTGTGAACTACTTGATTATGTGGATGGTATAAGGATGGGAGATCGTGGAATTTTTTTGAAACTGGCTCGAAACCATGACAGGGGTAGGTGCGGATAATAATAGAGGGCCCCTATTATTATACGCACAGGACTCATGCCTATGTTTCGAAAAGGATTCAAGGAGACCATTCGTCAAGCATCTAAGTATCATTAAAACCCTCAATTATTTTATATAAGTAGAAAATTAAATCACTACAAGAGATTTATGATAAAAAATGCAATCAATTGAATAAGAGAATCATCAAACACGAATTGATAAAGAGTTATCAAAACATGTCAAGAGAGAGACTAATGAATCAAATTGAGTTGGATTCTTTAAATGACGTAATTGAGTTATTAATAAATCGAGATTTATGAGAAAAATTGATAAGAGACTATTGATTGATAATGAATTACCCAAACATATCAAGTGAAGGTTAGTTTTACCAAATTGGTGAAAATCACTAACGATAATTTGTTACAATTTAGTAATAACTAGATATATTAACTGGTTAAAAATTAGAAGATAATGATTAAAAATTATTAAGAATAATTTAATTCTTATAACTGAGAAGTCATTGAAATTATGAGAAAATTTATAAAGCAAGAACGGTTGGACAATGATCTAAAACGAATCACATAGAGAGATTTTAATTATGCATAATCATTAAATTGAGTAAAGGAGAAACTATGATTAACATATTAATGAAGTCATGAGAGTTAATGCAAAATGAGTAAAAGATTTGTGAATTGAGAAATTTCATGCGAAGATTTATGGAAGTAATTTTACATTTATGTAACTGATGAGAAAAACATCGAATGTATGAAATAAATGAGGACCATTAATTGAGCAAGAGATGAAAATTTATAAAGTTAATGAAAGTTATAAATATTGATACATCACTAATTGGATGAGATGAGAAACCCAAGAAGAATTAATTAATGAGTTAATTGACAAAAGGAAATTTACGAGGTTTATTCTTTACGAATTATGAGAATTTTATTTAACGATAAAACTGTTATATGGTAGTGATAATACCAAATATGCTATGAGTAACCAAAATGAGGATTTATACTTAGATTCAATCAAGAGATAATCATGAATGTGTAACGCGAAATAACAAATTGTGGTGCTAATATGTGTAATAAATTTGATTTATGAGAAGTTATAAAATGAATAATTATTAATGAGAAATAATTATGAAATTATTAAAGAATAACAAGTTATGATTGATGAAATCTAATAAGAGTACGAGGATCCATGAGAATGCTAATGAGAAAGCTAACACCAAATATGAGCAATGAACTTTTATAAAGTGATAAAGAGGTTTAATGAGTAGACGTGTGAGTGGGGCGTAAAGAGTATACATTGGGACCGACTCACACCTGTGCATAAGAGTATGATAAGTGAACACTTAAAATATGTAATAAAAAAAAATGAGAACCAACAAACCGAACTATTGAGTGTTCGTAACGAATCCTGTGAGTATAGAATATGAGACTTTGAGTGCCAGTTCCAAACTCGGGGACGAGTTTTCTCCAAGTGGAGTTGAGTGGTGGTAAAAGGGAGAATTACCAATATTAAGAGTGTGAAAATAGAATAATTATAAAGTTGTGAATTATTAAATCCGTATTATTGAGTTAATGGAGATTAATAAACCGAGCTAAATGTGAAAAATAAAGTTTGTAAGGAGTAAATTAAGAGAATTACCAAGATAAAATTTTGTTATGTGCTAAAAAGATATAGGAGTGATTAATTAATCAAGAAATTATTTCTATGGGAATATAATAAGATAAAAAGAGATTATTAAAATTTATTATGAATTATTTAAGTCGGTCATGAGAAGATCGCCATAATAAATTATGAGGAAAATTTTTGTTACTGAGAAGCTACCGAACTGTAAGAAACTAATAAATCGAGTTGAATGAATAATAATTAAAATGAACCAAATGACCAAACTTTATTTATGATCAAATAGTAAGTTGAAACTAAGGGGAATATCGAGTTATATTATTGTAACGCCCCAAAAACCTTATGATTTAATTTAATTATGTTTATTGCCTATGATATTTATATAGTATTTATGTGATGTCATTAATTGGAATATTAGGCGACGTTTGGGGTATCTACTTATATGAGCTTATTGGGTGTCATTTCGTTGTTAAGTATTTAAAAATAGGTGACGTTTTGACCGTTATTATGACTTTTAGATTTCCGAGTATTCGTTAGCTAGTTTCTTGTCAGAGGAGGCCGGCCGTAGGCCAAGGCCGAGGCTTGTAGTCAAGGTCTGATTAGATTCATATGATGATATCACTCAGGCCGAATCACCCTCTATTTAATCATCCGATTTTATCAATCAAAAGGGGCCGACTAACATTTCCCTTTTATCCGGTTTCGGTGGTGGGCTTTTAATAAAAATAAACAAAACAAATTAGCCTTGTGAAGTTATGTAGCCCAATCGGTTTTGGCCAAGGCCCATGCGAGAGAATTCCATACGTTACATATGCTCACCTAATAAACCCTTACACGCTCCCAAGACGAGTCCAGCGATCACAGCCGTTCTCGATCAACAAATCCCTTCGTTCTTTCGGTGATCGCAGAGCTTCTACGTTCGTTTTTCTCCATCGAGCAGCAAGAATCAGTCAAGGAGGTTAAATCCTTGCGGAAATTGTTAATCGGTAAGAACTGATTCCGTCTTATACTCCAAATCTGTTTTCTTTTCGATTGTCTAACTTCTGATCGTTCATGTCTCTGCATCACGGATTCAAATTGCCTAATTAGCAGTGATCTTGCGGGTATCGAACCAGGAAGCGGTCATCAAGCAGCCAACTATCGAAATTCTACTCGGTGGGGTTTTAAGTCGGTAATCTTTAGTTCTTGTGTTCATCCGATTACTAGCATCGGTTTTCCGTGAATAATTGTACTAATCGGTGACCTATAGGAGTATTAGGGCTGCATGCTAATGGCTGATACCGAGTCCAAATTGTTGTAATTGATTTGTTGTTGATGGAATTCGGATCATACTACCGAAAAGAAAAAGGAACCGAACCCGTAGGGTTCTAGGTTCCCAACCGGGAATGCTTGATGTACATAGACGTTAGAACTATCATTGAATGACAACCTGAATTGTTAGTCTATTGGTTTTTATCTAGGAATGATCGGGTTTTCGGTTTAGGGTGAGTCGACTTATTACATTTTAAAATCACTGATTTATGGGCAGAATTTACCCTCTGTTCCAAGCTGTTTTTGAAGTACTTAAAATAATCTTTTGAACTTTTGACCCGTGATGAAACCTTGATTTTTGAACTAGCTTTCCAGTGCCGCAAAACCGTTCGTTAATCCGAATTACGGTTTAAAAGTTATAACCGATTTAGTATGCTGCTGTTAGGAATTTTACCTGTGCAATATGTCTGTTTTGCATCACTGTTTTGAGACACTTAGAGTCTGTATTGGCCAGTGACCGTCTCACAGTAAATTGTAGTTCTGATTGTCTTCTAGCCATGGTAAAAAGACGGGAAAAATCTAATAAACCGTTTAGGAGTTATGGCAGTTTCCGTGAGACTGACGGGGGCTGCCAGTTTCTGAAATAAGGCCTCGGGAAGGATTTTAACTCCGGGTTTCACTTTTTGGTTTTAGGACCGTCTAGGAGATAACGTGCTGAACTTTTGACTGTCGGGAATTCTTTGGAGCTTACGTTTCTCGAGGTGAGTATTCTCACCGTGTATTCAGTTTTAACGTTGTACATGCATGACTTATGTGTTACATTTCTTGCACCATAATTGTTATCTGAGTTTGACCTGTTATCTGAGTATCTGAGCATCTGTTTATTTATTCATGATCTGAGACATTGTGCCTGGGTAACCGAGCTCGGCACAGAGTCATTCTGTGCTATTACATGCTAGAGCAATCTGAGATAATTATGTTAAAGAAATAATAAAACATAATAACACACATCTGAGTTTTGGGATCACCTCCCGTCTGAGTTTTTGGAATTATTCCCGTCTGAGTTTTTGGGATTATTCCCGTCTGAGTTTTTGGGATTATTCCAGTCTGAGTTTTGGGATCACTCCCGTCTGAGTTTTGGCTTACGCCTATCTGAGGTGTGAGGAGGGACGAGGTTGATCTCTCGTCCCAAGTCACACAAGCGCGCTATATAAATTAAACATCTGAGTAATAAAATCTGAGAAAAATAATCTGAGTAGTTTTGACTAGGTGTACACCGATGTGCCCTCATGTGTTGTATGTTAAGATTGCTTGCATTTTGAGATATTCACTCAGCTTCTCCAGCTGACCCCTATTTTCCCCACTGTTTCAGGTACTAGCAAAGGGAAGGAGAAGGTGGACGGATGACCGCTGTATTCTACCTATGCTGATGTGGACAGCACTTATTATTATTACAAACTTTTTACTCCATTAAACTATTTCCGCTTTTAAGATTTTTGTTAAATACGATTTTACTATTTTGGGATTTTAAATATTTAAATTTTTGGGACATTTTATATTAAATAGTATATTTAAAAAGTTTTAAAAATCTAGTAAAATTTAGGGTGTTACAAGTTGGTATCAGAGCTCTGACTTGAGTGATTTGGATTTGCAAGGGGCAAATTCAAACTCAAGTATGAGTGTCGAGTTTTTAAAATGAGAAAAGAGTAAAATACTTTTCTGAGAAAAGTTCCACATCAGACATACAGCACGTCTCGTCGACCCCTCGTTTTCCCGCTGCCGGTAATCTTTAAGAGTTGTTTAATATTTTATACTTTATAATAAAAGTTTCGTCAAGAGACACATTTTGAGAGCTTTCAGAGAATACATCGAGACATTTACGCCAAGCATTCTATATATGTTATATACATGCATATCTACTTTTGGATCTATCTATGGTGTATGGTTGATATGGAAACGGAGGGTTGTGACGATTTCAATTTTTGCTGGAAACTTGTTGAGGGTAGGTGCCGAAAATAATAGAAGGGCCCCTATTATTGTACGCACCGAACCTAAAACTACGTTTCAGGAGAAATTGAGAAAGTTATTAATTTGACGTTTAAGTATCATTATAGGCAAAAATCCTTGTTTTCTGACAATTTCCTTCCTTTCTATTTTTAGCAAGATGCCGCCAGCTAGACCTACCGCACAAGAGTTGCGAAACATGATGACTGGGATACTGGGAGAGATGTTGCCTGCGATGTTCCAGGGCATGTTTGATGAGATCACTGATCAGGTCAGCCATATGTTGCAGACCGAATTCGCTGCCAGAGATGCTGTGGTGCCACAACCACCAGCACCAAAAGCCTTCACATATCGTGATTTCTCTGTGTGTTCACCTCCTGAATTTAAGGGTGAATCTGACCCGAAGGTGGCAATACGTTGGCTTGCCGATATGGAGAGTGTCTTTCGCATCTCAAGATGCCCTACCGATTTGCGGACCACTTATGCATCGCACTCATTGAAGGGTGAAGCCAAAGAGTGGTGGAAACCATTAGCAGCGTCCATGACCGAGGAGCAACTGGCCTGGGAGGTGTTCGTGGACAGGTTCAAGTTGCAGTATGTGCCACGTGTGGAAGTAGAGTGAATCACTAGAGATTTCCTGAGCCTTCAGCAAACCAACGAATCCGTCAGTGCTATTACTACAAAGTTTCGAGAACTGGCTTCCTTTTGTCCCGACTATGCTGCTACTGAGGAGATGAAGATGGCTCGATATCTGGATATGTTGCGTAGTGATATTAGGGAGTTTGTGGGGATGATGCCCCGTAATTCCTTGGCCGAGATGATAGAGGCGGCACGAGGCCGCGAGATTGAGCTAGACCGTCAGAAGAAAGATTCCAAGAGGTCCCTACCAGCATCTCAAGGGAACTACAGTCAGGGCAATGAGAAGAAGCGTTGGTTTGAGTTCAAACCATACAAGGGCGGTAATTCGGGTAAGAGCGGTCAGACGGGGGGCTATACGCGTTATGGTAACGCGAATCGCGATGAGACGAGGAGCACGTCTCGTGATGCACCAGGTAGAGATGATGGGAGAGTGAAACTTTGTTATAAGTGTGGACAGACTGGGCACATGGCGAATGCCTGCAATTTAAGAGGACTGATGTGTTTCTACTGTAAGGAAGAATGCCACACGAAGGATGACTGCCCGAAGAAGAAAGATACTGGTAGAGGTATCAAATTCAAACTTTTTACTAACCTTCCCATACCTCGTAAAATTTTTCTTTATGTTTGATTATATAAATTTAAGTATATAAAAATTTAGGTGTTGCTAGAGGGGGGCCTGTGATGAATCCGGCCCCGGCTACTCTCAGGATCGCTGAGGGGGCTACTACTCGGGCTCGAGGACGAGCCTATCAGATGACTGGGGAGGAGGCCAAGAAGGCTCCTAATGCTGTTGCTGGTAAATATTTTTACCTTCTGAGTTATTATTTGAGTTATTATCTGAGATTATCTGAGGAAAATTTGCATGAATACTATTGTGTGTTTCTAATTCTGTGTGCATGTTGTGATCTCTGTGTAATAAGTACTTTTTCTGTGAACGATATACCTGCTTTTGTATTATTTGATAGTGGGGCAACCCACTCGTTTGTCTCTCATGCTTTTAGCAAACTGATGTCTCATAAATTAGAGAACCTATCTGAGCCTTTAGTGATAGAAGTCGTCAACGAAAAAACTCTAACGGTTACAAAAGTTTACCGGAAATGTCTGATCGAGCTGTGTGGGAAGAAATTTCCCATAAATCTTATTCCTATCGCTATGAGAGAATTATGTGTAATTGTGGGGATGGATTGGATGACTGAATACCATGCCGAGATTCTCTGTCATCAAAAACAAATCCGTATCAAACCCCCAAGTGGGATTGAATTGGTAATCCAGGGCGACATAAACCGATTGGTGCCGGCACTGTGTTCGGCTGCTAGGGCAAGAAAATATCTTCAGCACGGTGCCGTGGGCTATCTAGCTTATGTCATCGACACCATTCTTGAATCAAAACCGAGGTCGATAGAAAGTGTTCCTATTGTTAGCGAGTATGTCGATGTATTTCCCGAGGATCTGCCGGGAATACCACCAGAGAGGCAGGTGGAATTTCGAATTGATTTGGTACCGGGTGCGGCGCCGATTGCTAAGGCTCCTTATCGCCTTGCACCGCCAGAAATGAAAGAACTGTATGACCAGTTACAAGAGTTACAAGAAAAAGAATTTATCCGACCGAGTTGTTCACCGTGGGGCGCACCGATATTATTTGTGAAGAAGAAAGATGGGTCACAAAGAATGTGTATCGATTACCGTGAATTAAATAAATTGACGGTGAAAAACCGTTATCCATTGCCGAGAATCGATGATTTATTCGACCAGCTTCAGGGTGCGTCATGGTTTTCAAAGATCGATTTACGTTCAGGATATCATCAGATGCGAGTGAAAGAAGAAGATATTGAGAAAACCGCCTTTCGAACACGTTATGGTCATTATGAATTTGTAGTGATGCCTTTCGGACTCACTAACGCACCAGCGGCTTTCATGGACCTTATGAATCGGGTGTGTAGTAGTATGTTAGATCGTTCAGTGATCGTGTTTATTGATGATATTTTGGTTTACTCAAAGACCAAAACGGACCACGAGGTTCATCTTCGCGAGGTGTTAGATACGTTGAGACGCGAAGGTCTTTATGCTAAATTTTCCAAGTGTGAATTTTGGTTGCGGGAAGTGCAGTTTCTGGGACATGTTGTGAATGAAGAAGGTATAAAAGTCGACCCCGCAAAAATCTCAGCGGTAATGAAGTGGGAAGTACCTAAGACGCCATCAGAGATTCGTAGTTTCTTGGGTTTGGCTGGATATTATCGTCGTTTTATCCAAGATTTCTCCAAAATCGCGTCACCGTTGACAAAGCTGACCAAGAAATCAGCTGCATTTAGTTGGGGTAATCAGCAGCAAGAAGCTTTTGAAGCATTGAGAAATCGGTTATGTGAAGCGCCGATTCTAGCCCTGCCAGAGGGTGTGGAAGATTTTGTGGTTTACTGTGATGCGTCTATTCAGGGTTTGGGTGCCGTTTTAATGCAAAGGGGTAAGGTGATTGCATACGCTTCGAGACAGCTGAAATCTCACGAAGGAAATTACCCTACGCATGATCTCGAGTTAGGTGCCGTGGTGTTTGCCTTAAAAATCTGGAGGCATTACTTATATGGCGTGAAAATCACCATCTACACTGATCATAAGAGTTTGAAATATTTGATGGATCAGCAAGATTTGAATATGAGACAGAGGAGGTGGCTTGATGTGTTGAAGGATTATGATTGTGAGATCCTTTACCATCCAGGTAAAGCCAATGTAGTGGCGGATGCGTTGAGCAGGAACCCTATTCGGGGTGCTTGTATGAGGTTGACAGCAGTGGCATCGTTGTTAGAATCTATTCGCAGTGCTCAGTCAGAGGCTTCAGAAGCCGAGCAGGCTAAGAAAGAGCGGGTTGTAGGTGTGATTGGTAGTTTTGTGAAGGACAGTAGAGACCTTTTGACGCATCTTGGTAGAGTTTGGGTTCCTTCACACGGTGGTAACCGTGATGTTTTATTAGATGAGGCTCATAAGTCTAAATTTTCTATTCATCCGGGTGCAACTAAAATGTATCGAGACCTTCGTGAAAACTATTGGTGGCCGGGTATGAAGTTAGAGGTAGCTGAGTATGTTGAGAAATGCCTGACTTGTCGCAAAGTTAAGGCCGAGCACCAGAAACCACATGGTATGTTACAGCCGTTAGAGATTCCAGTGTGGAAGTGGGAACAAATCACGATGGATTTGATTACCAAGTTACCGAAAACGCCAGGAGGGTATGATGCTATATGGGTGGTCGTTGACCGTTTGACTAAGAGTGCTCATTTTATTCCGATTCGAGAGAGTTCATCAGCTGAGAAGATGGCAGATATTTTTGTTCGCGAGATTGTGGCGAGACACGGTATACCAGTCTCTATTGTATCAGACAGAGACACTCGTTTTACATCGAGATTTTGGGAGAAATTCCAAGAGGAGATGGGCACGAGACTTCATTTCAGTACCGCGTTTCACCCACAGACGGACGGTCAGAGTGAGCGGACAATTCAGACGCTCGAGGACATGCTGAGAGCATGTGTCCTGGACTTTGGTGGTAGTTGGGATAAGTATTTACCGTTAGCGGAATTTTCTTACAACAACAGTTACCACTCGAGCATTCGTAAGTCTAGTAACTTTTCTCTTCTCCTTTAACCTTGTGTAGAATCAATTTCCTAACCTTTCTCTCTGATTTAGGTAAACCACCTTTCGAGATGTTATACGGTAGGAAGTGCCGAACGCCTATTTGCTGGGGCGAAGTTGGGCACAAGGTACTGGGTAGTACTGAGATCGTGTTGAAAACTACTGAGATGATTCAGATGGTTCGTGAGAGGTTGACCACCGCGCAGAGTCGTCAGAAAAGTTATGCAGACAAAAGGCGTTCTGTTCTAGAATTTCAGGTGGGCGATTATGTTTTGCTTAAAGTTTCCCCGTGGAAGGGGGTAATCAGGTTTCGGAAGAGGGGAAAGTTGGGACCGCGTTACATTGGTCCTTATCAGGTGATCGCCAGAGTCGGCAAAGTTGCTTATCGTCTGGACCTACCAGAGGAACTCCATCTTATCCATAACACTTTCCACGTTTCACAACTTAGAAAGTGTATTGTGGACGAGTCTGAAGTGGTACCATTAGAAGACATCCAGATTGATGAGAAGTTGAACTATATCGAGCGACCGGTTGCGATTCTTGATCGCAAAGTCAAGACCTTGCGTAACAAAGAGATTGTGTTGGTTAAGGTGCAGTGGCAGCACCGTAAAGGTTCCGAGTGGACATGGGAACCTGAGTCTGAAATGCGTGAGAACTACCCCGAGCTATTCCCGAGTGATGACTTCGAGGACGAAGTCTGATTCAAGTGGGATTGAGTTGTAACGCCCCAAAAACCTTATGATTTAATTTAATTATGTTTATTGCCTATGATATTTATATAGTATTTATGTGATGTCATTAATTGGAATATTAGGCGACGTTTGTGGTATCTACTTATATGAGCTTATTGGGTGTCATTTCGTTGTTAAGTATTTAAAAATAGGTGACGTTTTGACCGTTATTATGACTTTTAGATTTCCGAGTATTCGTTAGCTAGTTTCTTGTCAGAGGAGGCCGGCCGTAGGCCAAGGCCGAGGCTTGTAGTCAAGGTCTGATTAGATTCATATGATGCTATCACTCAGGCCGAATCACCCTCTATTTAATCATCCGATTTTATCAATCAAAAGGGGCCGACTAACATTTCCCTTTTATCCGGTTTCGGTGGTGGGCTTTTAATAAAAATAAACAAAAAAAATTAGCCTTGTGAAGTTATGTAGCCCAATCGGTTTTGGCCAAGGCCCATGCGAGAGAATTCCATACGTTACATATGCTCACCTAATAAACCCTTACACGCTCCCAAGACGAGTCCAGCGATCACAGCCGTTCTCGATCAACAAATCCCTTCGTTCTTTCGGTGATCGCAGAGCTTCTACGTTCGTTTTTCTCCATCGAGCAGCAAGAATCAGTCAAGGAGGTTAAATCCTTGCGGAAATTGTTAATCGGTAAGAACTGATTCCGTCTTATACTCCAAATCTGTTTTCTTTTCGATTGTCTAACTTCTGATCGTTCATGTCTCTGCATCACGGATTCAAATTGCCTAATTAGCAGTGATCTTGCGGGTGTCGAACCAGGAAGCGGTCATCAAGCAGCCAACTATCGAAATTCTACTCGGTGGGGTTTTAAGTCGGTAATCTTTAGTTCTTGTGTTCATCCGATTACTAGCATCGGTTTTCCGTGAATAATTGTACTAATCGGTGACCTATAGGAGTATTAGGGCTGCATGCTAATGGCTGATACCGAGTCCAAATTGTTGTAATTGATTTGTTGTTGATGGAATTCGGATCATACTACCGAAAAGAAAAAGGAACCGAACCCGTAGGGTTCTAGGTTCCCAACCGGGAATGCTTGATGTCCATAGACGTTAGAACTATCATTGAATGACAACCTGAATTGTTAGTCTATTGGTTTTTATCTAGGAATGATCGGGTTTTCGGTTTAGGGTGAGTCGACTTATTACATTTTAAAATCACTGATTTATGGGCAGAATTTACCCTCTGTTCCAAGCTGTTTTTGAAGTACTTAAAATAATCTTTTGAACTTTTGACCCGTGATGAAACCTTGATTTTTGAACTAGCTTTCCAGTGCCGCAAACCGTTCGTTAATCCGAATTACGGTTTAAAAGTTATAACCGATTTAGTATGCTGCTGTTAGGAATTTTACCTGTGCAGTATGTCTGTTTTGCATCACTGTTTTGAGACACTTAGAGTCTGTATTGGCCAGTGACCGTCTCACAGTAAATTGTAGTTCTGATTGTCTTCTAGCCATGGTAAAAAGACGGGAAAAATCTAATAAACCGTTTAGGAGTTATGGCAGTTTCCGTGAGACTGACGGGGGCTGCCAGTTTCTGAAATAAGGCCTCGGGAAGGATTTTAACTCCGGGTTTCACTTTTTGGTTTTAGGACCGTCTAGGAGATAACGTGCTGAACTTTTGACTGTCGGGAATTCTTTGGAGCTTACGTTTCTCGAGGTGAGTATTCTCACCGTGTATTCAGTTTTAACGTTGTACATGCATGACTTATGTGTTACATTTCTTGCACCATAATTGTTATCTGAGTTTGACCTGTTATCTGAGTATCTGAGCATCTGTTTATTTATTCATGATCTGAGACATTGTGCCTGGGTAACCGAGCTCGGCACAGAGTCAATCTGTGCTATTACATGCTAGAGCAATCTGAGATAATTATGTTAAAGAAATAATAAAACATAATAACACACATCTGAGTTTTGGGATCACCTCCCGTCTGAGTTTTTGGAATTATTCCCGTCTAAGTTTTTGGGATTATTCCCGTCCGAGTTTTTGGGATTATTCCAGTCTGAGTTTTGGGATCACTCCCGTCTGAGTTTTGGCTTACGCCTATCTGAGGTGTGAGGAGGGACGAGGTTGATCTCTCGTCCCAAGTCACACAAGCGCGCTATATAAATTAAACATCTGAGTAATAAAATCTGAGAAAAATAATCTGAGTAGTTTTGACTAGGTGTACACCGATGTGCCCTCATGTGTTGTATGTTAAGATTGCTTGCATTTTGAGATATTCACTCAGCTTCTCCAGCTGACCCCTATTTTCCCCACTGTTTCAGGTACTAGCAAAGGGAAGGAGAAGGTGGACGGATGACCGCTGTATTCTACCTATGCTGATGTGGACAGCAATTATTATTATTACAAACTTTTTACTCCATTAAACTATTTCCGCTTTTAAGATTTTTGTTAAATACGATTTTACTATTTTGGGATTTTAAATATTTAAATTTTTGGGACATTTTATATTAAATAGTATATTTAAAAAGTTTTAAAAATCTAGTAAAATTTAGGGTGTTACAATTATTAAACTAAATGTCGTCAAACATTATACTTTATTGAGTAACTATTAAATCGAGATGAGTTATTAAAATGAACAAACGAGAAAAATATAAGTGTATCAAACAGTAAAAATATATATACAATGAGTTTTTTTTTTTAAATCGAAAAAAGCATAAAACATATAAAGTAATGGGGAAAAATTTTAGTTGAGAATGAGAATTAACCGAGTAATTAAATACACGGGGATTAATGAGGAAAGTAATCGACGAATTAATTAATCGAGTAAAGAGAAAAATATAAAATTGAGAAAAACCTGAGATTTATAAGTGGACTGTTAGTCAAGAGACAGATTAAAACGAGAACAAAGAGAGAAGTTAATTAATGAACTAAATGATAAAACCATTACACGAGTTGATGAGTATAATTAAAATGAGTTGAACGAGCGATATTAAAAAGAGTCAGCGAAAATTTGTTAAATACGAGTTAACAAGAGCACTAATAACGCATCTTAAAAGAGAAATTATATGTTCGAGTAGTCAGATAATTAATTTTGATTATGTGAAAATCATAAAAGCGAGTAGATGTATACATTGTGATTGACTGGTGAGAAGTCATTAAACGAAATTTGAGTTTAAATTGATATTATAAGCTTGCGTTGAGTTAACAACAAGTTGTAGAGATTTGAGATAAATGCATTATGAGTATATGCAAATTGAGGAAAAGCCATGAGTTGCCTGCTATATGAGATTTATGTGTGATAAAAACATTTCTTAAGAATACTGTGCTTGTTTGTGTATGGTTTGATAGTGGTGAGAATAACTAAATTGTTGCTTATGTTTAAAAAAAAAAAACTGATGTCCCATAGAGCAGAGGACCTTGAGATATCATTCTTGGTGGAGATTGATAAATGATAATAATAAAAATTTTCTGGTGTAAATTATGTAAAAGTAATACCTTGTTAGAACTGTGCGGAAAAGTTTCCCATAAAAACTTAATTTTATCGCCGTGAGAGGGCCGAGTATGACGGCGAGCACGAGTTGGACGACCCAGTACTACGCCAAGATCATCTGTCGCCACAAACCAAACCGTAACAAATCACCAAGTGGAGTTGAATCGGAGATTCAACGCAACGTTAATCTCTGGGTGCAACAACTGTGTCCAACTACGAGAGCAAGAAGACGCCTTCAGCAGAGTATCGTGAGTTAGTTTGTACTTACCATCGACATCCTTTTTATTGATAAACCAAGATCCTCAAAGAGCATTCCGTTTATCTCTTTTACATTATCCTCTTATGATGCTAAAGACGGAAGACTTGTGTGAGCAAGAGCCGGAGTTCATGCTGATCGAGTGGGTCGCCGTGAAGGGTTTCATTCTATTCTTAACCTCTAACGAGTTTCCTCACTTCATAACCTTATTGTTTTCTTCTTTTGTGGACGTGTGGTGTTGCCGGGCCTGAGTCTGAGGTGCGAGATCGCAATCTGAGCTTTTTCCGAGCGATGACTTCGGGGACGAAGTCTATTTTTAAGTGGAGTTGAGTTGTAACGCCCTAAAAAAAATTTAGGATAATAAAATAATAATTTAAATTACGTTTTAATGGACTATGGGTTGATGGTGTGGTAATTAGGTGACGTTTGGTAACTTTGAGTATTATCTTGAATGCATGACGTGATGTGTACGCGTTGGATGTATTCTTTAATAAGTATGTGCAAATTAATTATAAGTGATGCCTTTAATTATCACACGATAATAAACTAGTTATTTAGACGTTTTAAATCCCGAGCTTTGAATTAAACGGAGTATAGTTCCCGAGTTCGAGTTAGTGTCGAGTACTATAGCTATGCGGCTAATAAATCTTGGGCCTTGTGAAAAGGTTGTGTGGAGCGTGAGCTGAGACAAAGAGAGGCTGGCTAATGGCCAAGGCCTCCTCCATTTGTTTTCCTTGTTCGGTGATTAAGCCCAAGTGTAGTAATTGTGTAGCCCGATTAATCATTTAGAGATCAAGAGCCTGTGGGGTTTATTACTTAAACAATGTTTAACCTAAAACTTTCCTTTCACTCGTTTTCTTTCCACTCGGCCGTAGCAGGGCATCTCCAATTCGTTTTCATTTCTCTTCTCCATCAATCGAGCTAAGTATCTCCTTTCATCTGTTTCATCGGGCAGCAGGGGTGAAGGACTCTGGATTTCGATTCCTAATTGGTAATGATCTCGACCCATTGTTATCTCCTTTCTATTGTTTTGAGTCCTAACCATCGTGTTCCTTGTTACTTGGTTTTGATTCTTAATCAGTGATCGAGTGAAGCAGCCGAGTCCCAAGCAGGGGTTTCTTTTTAGCACGAACAGAGACATAGACGAAATTGAGCATTATAATCGGTAGTCTTATCCTCTCTCTTTTTTTTTTTTGTTTTCTTCCTTCACATTTTCGTGGCTGGGGTTAAATATTGAGTTGGTGGCTGTTTTTATAAAATAAAAATAAAGGAGCGGTAGTTTCAAAGCAGGTGGTGGCAAGCTAAAGGAATCCCCATAATTAAGAGACGGTGGTGCATATCCAGTCTTGGAAATCAAACAAGATGTTGCTCGCAAGTTTTAATCTGTGGTAATAGGCAGTGATTTTATTGGTGCACGTTGAATTGATTTTGTCTGGAGCGGTTCGAGCAGTGGAGCAAACACGTTGCGGGTTTCCATCGCAATGGGGTCCCGGGTTTTGCCATTTTCGAGCCATAGTATTCGTCTTAGGGTATATTTCTAATTCGTTCTTTCTCGTGTTATTATTTTGGTTTCCCGTTCGTTTTAATCTTTCTAAACGGGTTGAGACTGCATATTATGTGTAGGGTTCGGATTGTATGTAGGTGATGTTGGATCAAGAGTGTTTGTTTTGTTGTTTGTTCTGTTAGTTGTTCGGGTTCTTGGTCATACATGTTGTTTAAGGATTTTTGAATCTAAGTTGTCGGTTCCGGGTTGGGTAAACACCGATGGTTGATAAACTAGATATTTTACTTACCGAAGAAGGAGATCCCGAACCTTAGGGTTCTTGGGTTCTCAATTTAGAAAGATTTTCCAAATCAATGAGCTATATTATTTCTAAGCAAGGTTTCTGAAGTGATTTTGTTTCCGGACTGTCGGGTGTATCGGGAATGTGCGGGTTGATGTCGGGATTTTAAATGGGTTTTAAATATCAAACCGAATTTTTGGGCAGAATCTGTTCGCTATGTTTGAGTCAATTTTTACCACACTTAAAATACGATTTTGGATTTTTAGCCCGTGCTGGACCCTAGTTTTCTGAGTCCTCTTTACAATTCCGCTAACGGCTCGTTAATCTGATATACGGTTTAAAAGTTATCGCTGTTTTAGGAATCTATCGCAGAATAGTTTTCGGTTCAGCTATTCTGTCTTGTGAGCCTGTTTTGACCCCTTTCTGTTTGGATTGAGTTTCCGAAGTCTTCTGAAAAATTGTAGTCCTCTGAGCCGTGCAGCTACTGTAAAAATTTGATTAAATTCTAGTGAATGGTTTAGGAATTATAACAGTTCCCGCGGGGGTGTCGGGTTATGGTAGAATGTTTTGAAAGGAGTTTTGAGCCAAGTTTTAATTCGAGTTTTATTATGCGATGTAGGACCTTCTAGGACCGGTTAGAGATGCTCTTCAGTACCGAGGATATTTAGGAGCTTACGGTTATTCGAGGTGGGTAATCTCACTATAAACTTGTACTTACTTTCGATTCATGATTTTGTGCTATGTGTTGTGAATTGTCTTGTTGATTGAGCTTGAGTATTGATTGGGTGATTTATTTGAGTTATCTGCGATTTGAGTTATCTGTGATTTGAGTTATCTGGAGCCTGAGTTATCTGAGTTTTGAGTTCTTGAGTTAAAACATTAAACATAATATACTTGGGTTGTCTTGGCACCGAAGAGTACTGGTGCCAGACGTTTTGACTCAACACCGAAGAGTACAGGTGTTGAGCCTTGAGTTGTGTGAGGCGGGTCGAGGTTGATCTCTCGTCCCAAGTCACACAAGCGCGCTATATAAATTTAAAATCTGAGAAAATAAACTTGAGCAATTGAGAATTGAGTAGAGTCTCTAGGGATCACTTATGTGGCTTGAGTTGTTTGTAATTACTTGTTTATTTTGATATTATTCACTCAGCGGTGGCTGACCCCAATCACTCCCCCATTCCACAGGTACTAGCAAGGGTAAAGAGAAGGTCAATGGTTGATGAGCTGCGTTTCTATTTTTATATTTATGGATTTGGATTAAAACCTTTATTTCGAATCAAACATGTTTTGTTTTAAAATCTTTTATTATTCCGCATTTAAACCACGAGACGGTTTTATATTTTTATTCATGAGTTGGGACCTTTGAGTTACTTGTACTCTTGGAGAAATTGTTTTATTTTATTATTTAAAAATTTTAAATTTTCCCTTGATTTTTGGGTTGTTACAGAAGTGCAGGTGGTGATCAATTCGGAGCACCCGGACACTCCCATTCGAATTGGGGGAAGCTTGCATCCACAGCTAAGAGTTGAACTGGAGGCCCTACTGAAGAAATACAAGAAGGTGTTTGCATGGACTCCCGGGGACATGACCGGGGTGTCTCGGGAGGTGACCGAACACAGACTCATGATCAATCCGAGTTTCCCTCCGGTGAAACAAACAAAAAGAAGAATGGCGGCAGAGCGAAACAAGGTTGTCAATGAAGAGGTGCAGAGTTTGGTGAAAGCGGGGGTGCTGCGAAGTGCCCAGTACCCCGAATGGATAGCGAATCCGGTCCTGATCAAGAAAGCGGATGGGTCCATGCGCATGTGCGTAGACTTTAAGGACCTCAACAAACCTTGCCCAAAGGATAGCTACCCCCTTCCGGAGATTGAGCAAAAAGTGGAATCCCTAGGCGCATACCAATGGAAGTCGTTCCTGGACGCCTACAAAGGGTACCATCAGGTCCAGATGGCTCGGGAAGATGAGGAAAAAACAGCATTCCACACAGAGAAGGGAACCTTCTGCTACGTTAAAATGCCTTTCGGCCTCCGGAATGCCGGGGCTACCTATCAACGTTTGGTCGATAAGGCATTTGAAAAGCAGATAGGGAGAAATTTAGAGGTATACGTTGATGACATGGTCATCAAAAGCAAAGGCGACCTGAATCTGATCGAAGATATATAAGAAACCCTGATACAACTCTCGAAAATTAATATGAAGCTAAATCCGAAGAAGTGTTCTTTCGGGATGAGTAAAGGCAAGTTTTTAGGGCACATGGTGACGGTGGCGGGAATCGAAGCTAATCCTGACAAGGTGAGCGGACTGTTAAAAATGCATACCCCCCGGACGGTGAAAGACGTGCAAAGTCTTAATGGAAAGCTAGCTGCATTGGGGCGTTTCCTTGCAAAATCTGCCGAAAAGTCCATCCCTTTCTTCAAAGCATTGCACGGATGCACGAAGAAAGGAGAAGTCGAGTGGACGGAAGAAGCAACGGAAGCCTTCGAAAAACTTAAGCAACACTTAAAGAACCTTCCTACCATGGCCAGTCCCATACCCGGAGAACCGTTGGTAATGTACCTCTCCACTAACAGAGAGGCAGTCAGTTCAGTACTCATAGCCGAAAGGGATAAGAGACAAGTGCCCGTTTACTTCGTCAGCCGAGCACTACAAGGAGCAGAGTTCAACTACTCGATCATTGAAAAGTTGATCTTGGCCTTAATATATTCAGTCAGGCGTCTAAAGAGGTACTTCCAAGCCCATTCTGTAACCGTCCTGACTAACCGATCAAGAATATACTCCTGCAACCAGAACGGTCGGGACGAATGACGAAGTGGGCAATTGAGCTGGGCGAGCATGACATCACGTTTAAACCTAGGCCTAGTATCAAAGGCCAGGCTCTGGCGGATTTTTTAGTCGAAATGCAGGATGACGAAGGGGTTTTAGCAATGGAAGAAAGCGAACGGGAGGGCCCGGGAACGAATGCACGCCGAAAGTCATCTTTCAATTGGCAAATGTATACGGACGGGGATGCAGGAGCGGACGGATGTGGAGCAGGGGTAATTCTGACCGGGCCAAATGATGAAAGGGTCACTTACGCTTTAAGGTTTGATTTCGCATGTTCGAACAACGAGGCCGAATATGAAGCCTTGTTAGCGGGACTAGGTTTGGCTAAAAGTTTAGAGATTCGAAGGGTGGAGGCGTTCGCCGACTCAATGTTGGTCGTAAATCAAATCAAGGGATCTTACGAAGCAAAGGAAGTACACTTGAAGCGATACCTAGAGCGAGTTCGCGCACAGGTCGCTTGGTTTGACAGCTTTGAAATCACGCAGATCCCTCGAACCAAAAATAAAGAGGACGATGCACTCAGCAAGCTGGCGGCAATGTTATATTGCCACCTTACGAAGAAAGTATTGGTGGAGGTGTTAGCTAGACGGAGCATCGAAGAGGAGGAAGAGGTGGCGGAAATTGAGAGTGAAACGGATTGCTGGATGACCCCCTTTCGTTTATACTTGGAAGGAGGAATATTACCATCCGAGGCAGATAAAGCCCGTAAGGTGAGGATGAACGCCGGAAGGTATACTCTCAGAAATAATATTTTGTATCGGAAGGGGTATTCGACCCCTTGGTTAAGATGTTTGGGAAATGACGAAGCAAAGAAGGCGGTAGGGGAGGTCCACGAGGGATTATGCGGATCGCATTCGGGAGCACGATCCCTAACCCAGAAGCTACTCAGGATGGGTTATTTTTGGCCACGTATGTCTAAAGATATTCAACAGTACGTACAAAAGTGCGAAAGGTGCCAAGCTTATTCCAATGTTCCGAATGCTCCCTCCGTAAACTTAACTAGCATACATATCCCATGGCCCTTTTGTCAATGGGGAATCGACATCGTCGGACCTTTCCCTAAAGCCCCCGGAGGATTGTGCTTTCTGGTGGTAGCAATTGATTATTTCACGAAATGGGTGGAGGCCAAACCTTTGGCATGTATTTCAGGAGCTAACATAATCAAATTCATATGGCAAGAAATCATATGTCGTTTTGGTCTCCCCCACACCATTGTAAGTGATAATGGAAAGCAGTTCGCCAGCAACCTGTTCAGAAAATGGTGTGCGGAATTGAGCATATGTCAAAACTTCACATCTGTGGCTCACCCGCAAGCCAACGGCCAAACGGAGGTCACAAACAGAACCATAGTGAAAGGAATCAAGACTCGCTTGAGTAGAACGGAAGGTAGCTGGGCGGACGAATTGCAAAATGTCTTATGGTCTTATCGAACGACAGTTCGGAAGGGCACGCAAGAAACCCCATATAGCTTGGTATATGGTTCCGAAGCTGTGGTACCGTTAGAGGTTATTATCCCTTCGTCACGAGTAGAGAACTTTCATTTGGGAGGGAACGAAGAAGCATTGAGGCATAACATGGATATCATAGACGAGCGACGCGCGAACGCCGCGCTAAGGCAGGCGGCGTACAAGTCTATGACGGAAGCTTATTATAACAAGAAGGTCCGGGTTCAGTTGATTCGGTTCGTGTTCAGTGTGCCCTTCGCCCTCAGCTAGTTGCCTTCTTAGCCTCTAGCCCTTCAAGTTGTCTTGGTTGGTACGCTCCCCCTTGTGAAAGAAGTCCTCTATCTGCACACTAACCTGGGATACTTTCACCCAGTTTTTCCCTTGATGCTTCTAAGCCGCTTTGAATTGGCCTGTGCCCGTTGATGGATCATCAATCCATTCAGCGGCGTGTAAGGTAGGGGATTTGGTCCTACGCAAGAACGAAGCAAGCCTCTAGTACAAGCCTGGAAAACTATCCCCCAATTGGGAGGGACCATACAGAATCAGGGAAGCAAGAAGGAATGGCTCTTATGTTCTGGAAACGATGGATGGTTCGTTCGTACCGCGCACTTGGAACATGTGAAACCTACGGAAGTTTTATTTTTAACTGGTCTTTTTCGTTTGTTAAGGTGTTTAAGTGATTTTGAGGCGAATATTCTCTAAATTGGTAGTTCGGTGTTTCCACTACCGATGTAATAGAAAGTCACGAATGATTAATGAAATTTCTTCCGAGCAAGTTTTTTCTTTTTCATAACTTTCTAAGTCGAGAAGCGACTCGTACAACTGAGTAAGCAAGTACCTTCCTTCTAAAGGAAGGACAACACCTAAAAAACCAAACGAACGGTTAAGTCGACGAAAAGCATGCATGCGTAGGTCGGAATGGGAATGATGTTCCCAATCCCAATTCTATGAGGGACGCCTCATTAGAAAACTAAGGCCTATTCGAAAACGAACTTACACAACGATACGTAAACAATTACATTAAGTAAACGAACGGACGAATAAACACCGCAAGTAAACAAAAGAGTAAATAAAGGTCATCAGATCCAAAATACAGTACTACCGTTCGTTACTAACAGCAAAATAAGCGATTACAATAAGCTAAAACATAAATGATAAACACTGCGATTACGGAGCGGGAGGAACCTCTCCCCGGTTGGAACTTTCACCCGTATCCTCCGGGCCAGATTTCGTTTTCTTCACCAGATCCTTTATTTCATCTAAGGATGTCACGCCAGATTCAAGCGACCGCAGGAGAGGATAATCGGGAGTTACCAGCTCGCCAAAGAGACTCATAATGTTCGTCTGGGCTTCAGGGTAATCGTGCACAAGCCTAGCATCCTGAAGCTGCTCGGCATACTCTTTGTGAGTGTCCAGACACCCACAATACTGGCCAAACTTAACACTCTCCAATTGAAGCTGAGAATTCCAGCTCACGAACTCAGAAGAATTCAACAAATTCCCGAATAGCCCAGATATCCCCTTCCGAACCAACCAGTCAAGATCCTCACGATAGGCACCTATCTGATGAGACTGAACGGCAACTTCTTCTTTCAATCTGTCGTTATGAATATCCAACTCTCCGTGGCAACGTACGACTTCTTCCAACTGGTTGTCTTTTTCAACCAATGCCATCTCTAGCTCTGCGATCCGGGCGGACGAGGAGCTTTGTTCGGCGCTCAACTCGATAATCCGGGTGTCTTTAGCAGCCAGAGCACGTCTCATCTCCTCTAAACCTGCAGAAAGGTCTTTGTTTTCTTCAGACAAACGGTTCTTCTCGTCAACATCGTTCTGATGCAAATTACGGGCGGTCTCGATCAATTCTTCCATTCGAGCAAACTCATCACGACGATGGAGCAATGTTTGCTGGTTCCGGATTCCCCTTGATTGTAATTCCGAAAGAAGCTCAACAGCATTGAGTAAACCGGATTGTGCTTGAAGAAAGATTCCTTCATCAGATAGCTGAGTTAGGTCCGAAGCAGCTGCGGGCGGGCTGGCATTTATGTGCACGATTGGAGGGGTAGGAGTAACGGTCGCTTGCAAACTTGGTTCTTTCGAAATTGGCGTTGTGGCTAAACCCACTGGATCGGGAAGGCTGGTGACGGATATCTCTCGTGTAGACTCGGAGATAGTGGTACGAGCTTGTCGAGCTAAAAACAAGAGGAAGAAAGTCAAAATCGCATAAAGAGTATATATAAAGAAAAGTCAAATAGGGATCTTACGCAGAAACGGAAAGTTAGGAAGTGACGACTGAGGCCTTGAGGGACGGACATGATGGAAACCCCTGCTAACTACCGGTGCCTGCATACCGAAACTAAATAAAAGACTGCTAAACATAGCCATTGCTGAGGCAATAGGGGGTGTTGATAAGGGTTCCGGCACGCGCTGACCAACAGACGGAGATGGTGGAACAATACTCGAAGTAATAACGGTTGGAATAACCAAAGTTGCAGGAGCGAAGGAAACTGTCGCGGGCACTTCAACGGACGAAGGAGGCGTATCAAGCTTCCCTCCTACAAAAATACAAACATTAGTCTTGTGGTAGAAAGGGGCATACACACAAAATCCAAATTATAAAATCATACCTTCACTTCTTTTTCGTTTTGAGGGTGATGAGGTGGATGTTTCACGGGATCTCTTCGATAGGGTCCGAACAGATCGCACCTTAGCAGGCTTGGAAAGTTCCGATTGTGAGTCAGGGATCATGGTATCTTCCGTCCTAAAACCTAGTGATTCGGCAGTATGTGTGGAGATATCTGACGTACCCTCAGCATCACCCCCTAACACGTCCGGGGTGCCTTCGGAGCTGAGAGCGACTTCAGAAGGGGAAGGAAGGGGGTTATGTCCCCCATGGTCACCGTCACGGACTCTCTGGGAGGTTTCGACATTTTTAAACGTTGCAGCAGAGAGACATTTTTCCCGTCCACCTGCCAGACCGGGCGAACTCGACGAACGAAGAAGTGAGGGCTCAGGTCAGCCATCCCAAGGAAGTATTCGTCCGGATCTTCCCATTCTGTAACACCTCAAATTTTAATACCAAATATTGGCCAAAATAAAACATTTTTATAAATAGAAGAACATCCTCAATTTGGATTTACAAAAACCTTGGTATGAAATCAGAGTATAAAAGTAGGTGTTACAAAATAGATCATAACCAAGCTAAGACTAAATCCAATCTAGTGTTCTTCTAATCTAGGTCCCGCATCTCTATCCATGCGTACCTAAGCCTTTGATCCCGAACCTGAGTACATAGCAAAACAAAACAAGGAGTACGTGAGACAAAAACGTCTCGTGAGCTACATGGGTTTAGACCCAAAGTTAATAATAATAACCGAATGACAAACAAACAAACAAACATGTAAGAATCATCCATCTATCTAGTCACCCTATTGTGACTCTAATACCTTGCTTTCCTAGCAATCATATCTAGTCATCGGGCTGCCCCGATCTAACTAGAACCACCTTGACTTATTAACCGAAATCCATCGCCATTAATAAGCCTCAAGATACTGGCAAGAGGGATTCGCCCAATCTACCAATACCTGCCTTACTCGCCGGACTACCTCCAGTTAGCAAGACTACTATTGTGAATGAGTCGATGGGAATCCACCCAACTGCCCCTCACTCCACACCTATCGTGGATGAGTCGATGGGAATCCACCCAACTGCCCCTCATTCCACCCTCTCATGACCGGGGGTCCCCCGCATCATCACATCATCTCAACATATCATAACTCGATGGTTATGTCTATCTAGCTCTCGGCTATCACGTCTATCATCAAACAAGTTATTCCAATATTATCGGTAATATCTATCACTAACTCACATTACTATAAGTCTACACATATAAGCAAATAGACCATAACACAATTAATGAAAGTATTTACAAGGGCTATGTACTCAGTAAATTCCACACGTACTCACCTTAGCAATAAAGATGCTTTAACCGTATTCTTTCCGCCGGTTCCTTGTTCACAATTCGTCCACTTCAACACTTCACCGAATGTCTTTAATCTTCCACTAGAAGTGAAATCTACCAAAGATTTGTGAAGAAATCAACCCAAACCAGATGCTATGCTCGAAAATCGCCAAGAGAGAAAACTAGGGTTTTGATATGGCATTAAATGAGCTCAACCCGTCTTTAATGCTGGTCGTCCAGAGTTCACGGCGCGAACTAAGTTCGCGTCGCTAACTTTGCATGTTCGGCCATACTTAGCGATCGCTACCCAACCGTGAACTACATCACGCCACTTGACCAAACTCCCTGGCCCTACTTCCCGATCGCGAAGTAGGGTTCGCGTCGCGAACTCCCTTAGGCAGCAGGGCTGCACTTTTCCAACTTTGTCTCGACCCGGTTTCGCCCATAACTCTCTCGTACGGTGTCCAAACGACACGAAACCAATTTCCACGTGTTTTATATGATTTATCCGTAATTATCATATTTTTACATATTTTATTTATTTACAATTTCGGGTCGTTACAACTATCTACCCCTTAAGAAGATTTCGTCCTCGGAATCTCATCATAGTTCACGAAATCCGGGTACCTCTTCCGAATCTCGTCCTTGACTTCCCAAGTCAAATTCGGCCCAAGTGAATGCTTCCACTTGACCAACACTAACTCGATCTCCTTATTCCGAAGCTTCTTTGTTTTCGTTTCTAATATAGCCTCAGACTCCTCAATCAACCGGTTCGGGCCGTCAACCCGCAACTCTTGCAACGGGATAATATTTTCAACTTCCCCGATAAACTTTTTCAAATAACTCACGTGAAAGGTGTCATGCACACCTTGAAGCTCGGGTGGAAGTTCCAACTTAAAAGCTTGAAGCCCGACCCGTTTCAATATTTTAAACGGTCCAACATACCTTGGACTTAACTTCCCTTTCTTACCAAACCGCATTACATCTTTCCAAGGTGACACTTTCAACATGACCATATCACCGACATCCAAGTCGTATGGCCTTTTCTTCAAACCCGAATAACTTCGTTGTCTATCTTGGGCGACTTTCATGTTGGTTTGAATAATACCGATCTTCTCATTTGTCACTCTCACGATCTCGGGACCCGTGAGTTTCGTCTCTCCCGCTTCCAACCAACAAGATGGAGTTCTACATTTTCTTCCATACAACGCCTCATAAGGCGGCATCTTGATAGTCGAGTGATAACTATTATTATACGAGAACTCGACCAACGGTAAATGTTCATCACATTTACCACCGAAGTCTAACACACACGATCTCAACATGTATTCAACCGTTTGAATCGTTCTTTCACTTTGACCGTCGGTTTGCGGATGATAGGCCGTGCTCAACCGCAACTTTGTACCCAACTCTTCTTGTAAAGATCGCCAAAATCTCGAGGTAAACCTCGCGTCTCTATCGGATACAATCGATAACGGAACCCCGTGAAGTCGAACCACCTCATCAACATACAACTTAGCCAGTTTTTCAAGTGGCAACGTTTCCCGAATTGCTAAAAATAATGCACTCTTGGTCAACCGGTCAACTATGACCCAAATGGCATCGTGACCTCTACTCGTCTTCGGTAAACCTACTATGAAATCCATAGTTATATCTTCCCATTTCCCGGCCGGTACAACCAATGATTGAGCTACCCCATACGGTACTTGATGCTCGGCTTTCACTTGTGCACACGTGGCACACTTAGAGATATACTTGGCCACTCTCGCCTTCATTCCGGGCCACCAATAAACCCGTTTCATATCTTGGTACGTCTTTGTACTTCCCGGGTGAATCGAATACTTTGACTTGTGCACATCATACAACAACTCTTTTCGGATGCCACCGAACTTAGGAACCCAAATGCGACCGCCTACGGTCTTCAATCCTTGTGCATTTTCGAGAAAATGTTGGTTCTTACCTAACCGTTCTTGTCTTAACTCGCCCTTTCGCATAACCTCTCGTTGGGCATTCTTGATTCTTTCGATAATACTCGAGACGACTTCTATACGTGTCAAAATTCCCCGGTTCGGGTTTTCATAAACTTTTCGGCTCAAGGCGTCGGCCACTACATTAGCCTTTCCCGCGTGATACACAATCTCACAATCATAATCGGCAATCAACTCGATCCACCTTCTTTGTCGCATATTAAGATCTTTTTGAGTAAACACATATTGTAAACTTTTATGATCCATGTACAACGTACACCGAGTACCATACAAATAATGCCTCCACAACTTCAAGGCAAAAATAATCGCCGCCAATTCCAAGTCGTGTGTCGTGTACCTCAATTCCGCATTCTTCAATTGTCGCGAGGCATACGCGATCACTTTACCTCTTTGCATCAACACACAACCGAGCCCTTGATTCGAAGCATCACTATAAACCACAAAGTCTTCCATACCATCCGGTAACGTAAGGATCGGCGCGTTACATAACTTTTCCTTCAACAATTTAAACGCCTCTTCTTGCTTCTTCTCCCACACAAACTTCTCACTTTTTCTCGTTAACTTCGTGAGTGGAATTGCGATTCTCGAGAAATCTTGTATAAACCTTCGGTAATAACCGGCTAATCCAAGAAAACTTCTAACCTCGGTAGGAGTCCTCGGAGGCTCCCAATTTGACACCGCTTCAATCTTGGACGGATCAACATTAATACCATCACACGTCACCACGTGACCTAAGAATTGTACTTCCCGCAACCAAAATTCACATTTCGAGAATTTTGCATACAACTTCTCCCGTTTTAACACATCTAACACAAGCCTCAAATGACCTTCATATTCTTCTTCGGTTTTCGAATAAATTAAAATGTCGTCAATAAACACGATCAAAAACTTATCAAGGAACGGTTTACAAACCCGATTCATCAAATCCATAAAAATAGCCGGCGCGTTTGTAAGACCAAACGGCATCACTAGGAATTCATAATGACCATAACGTGTACGAAAAGCCGTCTTCTCGGTGTCGCCTTCTTTCACCCGAACTTGGTGATAACCCGATCTCAAATCGATCTTCGAGAAATAACTAGCACCTTGCAATTGGTCGAATAAGTCGTCAATTCTCGGCAACGGATAACGGTTCTTAATAGTTACCTTGTTCAACTCTCGGTAGTCAATACACATTCTCATCGAACCGTCTTTCTTTTTAACAGATAACACCGGTGCACCCCACGGTGACGAACTCGGACGAATAAAACCTTTGTCTAACAAATCTTGCAATTGGGTCATCAATTCCCGCATCTCGGTGGGAGCTAAACGATAGGGAGCACGAGCAATCGGCGTCGCCCCCGGAACTAAATCAATCTTAAACTCGACTTGTCTCTCCGGTGGCAAACCGGGCAAGTCATCGGGAAAAACCTCGGGGAAATCCCGAATAATTTTGACATTATCCATTGACTTCTTTTCCTTTCGACCATCTAATACATATGCAATAAACGATGCACAACCTTTCGATATACTTTTCCTCGCCTTAATGGCGGTAATCACATTAGGCATGTGATGTCGTTTCTCCCCATACACATACAATTTCTCATTCTCGGGTGTCCTAATCGACACTATTTTCTTTCCACACAAAATCTTGGCTTGGTGCACACCCAACCAATCCATACCGATAACCACATCAAACGCCCTAATTCCCATGGGCAACAAATCCACCTTAAACTTTCTACCGTCTATCTCTATTTCACAATTTCTATAAATACATTCGACCATAGACGTTTTCCCGTCGGCTACCTCTATCTCATAAACTTCATTTAACATCTCGGACGGCACATTCAATTTACAACCGAATTCATAAGACACAAACGAATAATTGGAACCCGAATCAAACAAAATATGAGTTGGCAAGGAGTTAATGAATAAAGTACCTGACACCACATCGTGTGCCTCCTTCGCCTCCTCCCGAGTGAGTTGGAAGGATCGCCCCTTCACCTTAGCCGGTTCCACTTTCTTTTGAGCCGTGGACACCATCGAATCGATTTCCTTCTTCGGGCATACATTGCTATAATGCCCTTTTTCATGGCATGAATAGCACTCCACATCGGCCGACAACTTGGCCTTACAATCCCGGGCTATGTGCCCCAACTTGCCACAACTATAACAAGCTTTTGACTCTCCTCGGCATATTCCGGTATGATTTTTCCCGCATTTCTTACACGGGCCAACACTTCCTTGTTTAGAAAAGCTCGAAGTGAACTTCCCCTTCTTATAAGTACCCGAGCCACTCTCGGCTTTTCTCTTCTCGCCCACATGGGCCCTCTCGGCAACCCGTGCCACATTCACCTCTTCTACACTCCGGGCGGCACTAATAGCCTCATCGAGTGAGACCGCCCTCTTCACTTCCAATTGGTAGTCCCACGGTAACCCACTAGCATACCGGACCACCCTCAACCTCTCGTCCGAGTAGGTTTTAGCAACAAACGGGAGCAATCCCGTGAACTCCCTCGAATATTCCTCCACCGACATATCACCCTTCTTAAGGGTCAAGAATTTCTCATGCATTTTCTCCAAATCCCTCTCGGGACAAAATTTCTTTTTCAACCTCGCGGTGAACTCATCCCACGACATCTTCTCAATCACCTCCCTCCCGAGGGTCTCATACACAATATCCCACCATACCATAGCATCTTCTTTCAATAGTTGTGACGCATACGTCACCATGTCGACATCCTTACACTTGCTACTACCGATAACCCTCTCGGTTTCTCGGATCCATGTAACACCACAATCTTAGAGCCATTTTTTTTTTTTTTTATATGCATACGGAAGCGATTTTAGAAAAACTATAAACCCTATTTATTACATATTATAAAGGCCATTTACATATTAACCAAAATATATAAAACGTTTAAAGGTGTTACTGAAAAACAGGCTCGACCCGGTTTACAAAATCAGAGTACGGTCAGACTTCCAAAACCCGACTCTAGTCAAGCCAAAACCACAACCTGAAAAGAGTCAACAAATGAGGGATTAGCACAAAGCTAAGTGAATAGAAATAACAATCAATTTGCATAACCACAACAAATTAGAAATCAAGAGAAATCGAAAGGGAGAAAACCGTCCAAACTTCCACAAGCAATTGGACGTTACGAGAGTATCGGCGGACTTGCAAGGTACCTACAACTGTTGTTGGCCGAACAACAGTTTACCGATGGCTACTTTACTATTAGCACGGTACTCACCCCTGACGGAACACATTCGTAGGAGTCCGAGCACCCCATCCAATAGTAACGAAGCCTAGCCGAAAACCACCATAGCTAAACTCTAGAAAACATGTGCACATACTACCATTAACAATCCCACAATTAATGGTACCACTGGAAAATTAATGAAAACCAAGAAAAATAAATTTTTTCCAAAACCAGCCGAAATAGCGTCGTTATCTCAGATAGCGTCGCTATTTCCCAGAAGATAGCGTCGCTATCCAAAGATAGCGTCGCTATCCTCCAAAAAATCGCGTCGCTATCTCGGGTCAAAACGCTATTTCGAGTTTCTGTACAAATTTTCCAAAAACGTCAACAAGATAGCGCCGCTATCTACAGATAGCGTCGCTATCTTCCCCAGACAGGCAAAAATCCTGCAATTTCTCTTAAGAACTCCACCATTTCAACCTTTTGTACATTACACAAAGAAAGAAGGTTAAGTCCACTCACCTTAGCTTCCTTTTAGTACCGAGCTCAGTAATCTTATATCACTGAGGCTCCTTCCCTTTTCCTGTACAAAATGAATACCGAATTAGTCACCCGAAATCACCAAATGTGTAACAAGTAATATAAGTTTGAGACTACATCTTGCAACCACAATTTACAACCAATTACTTATATTTTCACACATAACCAATACTAAAGTCTAACATTTACTCAAGTCAATCCATTATACAATTTGACTAAAAATGCACCTTAGGCCCAAACGGGTCAAAAACAAGAATAATGGGTCGGGAAACTACACAACACTTTCCAATGGGAGATTCTACTTGACCAACATCAAAATCACATACTAACAAGTTAATTGCATCCAAATGCAAGTTTCATCAACTTTGACCTTATTTAAGTCAAATTGCACAATTTGTCAAACAAACGGGTCAAGACCCGAAACCAACACAATCAAGCTTACAATTCATTCAACTAACACATTTCTAACATGAAATTGATAATTAAAGTTTACAAGCTATACAAGACTAAAAGTCAATTCCCAGGTTTGACCAAAGTCAACAATTCACAATTTTAGCTAGTTATGACCAAATTTCCATCTAGCCAAACACTACCATTTCTTAGGCATTATCTCAATAGTTAACTAGTGATCTTCATACTTAACAATTACCATTCTAACATGCATAATTCAACTAACAAAGCTTCAAGAACACCAAAATATACAATTCACCAAAATTAGGGAAAAAAACCCATCTTCTTCCCAAAACCACCATTGATGGAGCTTTATGAAAGCTTCATCCAATGAACTACAACTAACAATTCAACACATACAACTTGTAAGAACTCAATTAGACACTACAACATGCATCAATTCAAGATTACAAACAAGATTCATCAAGAACTTCAAGAAAACCCACTAGTTCAAGAACCCTAGTTCATCTCTACATCAAGAACATGAAACCCTAGCTAAAGAAGAAGAGAACTTACTTAGATTTGCTTCTAGATTCCGAAAATCACAATTAGGAGGCAAGATCTTCAAGTTTTAAGCATCAATTTGGAAGAAAACCCAAGTGTGTGTGTAGTGTGTGTGTGTATGTCGAGTTCCAGAGAGAGAGGGAAGAGAGAAACCCCAAAAGAAAGACATCTGCCCTTTCTACTTAACACGTACGCACTTCTCTCAAAACAGGTATTTTCATTTAAAACGCAGTATAGGTTATTAGGTTCGCAGATAATTAATTTAGACCTAACTAACTCCAATTTTAACAACAATGATATTTTTGGAACCCGGATTCAAAGGTGAACCCAAATATATAAAAATCATTTTAATATTTAAATATCTCAGTATTTGCTAATTTTTAACTACATGGTAAAAATACAATTAAATATAATTAAATCAAATAAATTATATAAAACAATAAACAATTAAATTACTTACCGAAAGTAATTAAAAATTTCTAGGCCGGGTTTCAGGATGTTACAATTCTACCCCCCTTAAAAGATTTCGTCCCCGAAATCTCATTGATTACACACAAAAGAAATAAAACAAGTTTATAAATATCATTATATCTATGTCTCATATTTACATGACAAAATATAATTCTTATTGTTCCTCCATTTTATTAATATTATCGAAATAATAATTTATTAAATCCTCATTTCCTTTTCTTTGTAGTTTCAAACTTGGTGTCTCATTCGACAAATTCTCTAGTTACGTTGTTTTTAATTTATGCACTTAACAAGAAGTCATTTATATTTAAGTAATTCGCAAAATAATCATAATTTCTTCAGATAATCACACACCGAAAGCTCTTTCGGCATGTACAATTTGCACGTTTTATATTTAAAAGTTGTTAATTACGCAATGTCATTTATCACAATTTCCAAGTCATGGTCCGCATAACTCTACTTAAACGATTAAAACCCTTGCAAAGCATAGACAATCTATTTTTATTTAAAGTAATGCAACTTTTTAAGTGTCTTAGATTCTCAAATATCCTCTTATGTTTATTATTTCACCAAAATTTTGCACTCTTAAGCGGTTTAACTTGTTAAAAATCTCATAATTTTAGAATAATTATAATAAATCCACAGTCATAAATCACTAATTCTCAAAATTACACTTTTCGAAATCCAAATTCTAATCAATTTTCACATATAACGGCATTAATTTTCATTATTTCAAAATGTATCTTTAATAAATTTCTCAATCTTACTAAATTTTATATTCACTCTGAAATTTATCCATCAATATAATCGGAAATCAATTCAATATGGTCAATAAATTTGATTCTTATGTTGATTTTCATTTACACATTGAACATAAAAGGCATTTTTTTTTTTTGAAAATTCCAAACTATAACAATTCGAGTCATAGAGAAATCATTCAGATACATTTCATTAACTTTCTTTCTTATTTAACATCTATAACACATAAAAGAACCAATTGACACTTTTATAAGCATACAACGATGTATTTCAACTAAATGGCCATGCAAAATAAAAGTCAACATGTCAGTCTTCACTTTTCAAACCACTACTATCTTCATTTGTTAGCAATTCAGTATATCATTAAACAATATAATCATAATTCAATATACAATATACAATGGTCAATAAATTCGGCTAACACTTATCGAGTCACTACATGTGACTTGATAGGTCACGGCCATTAATTAAATTTTCTTAAATCAAGAAGCAATCCTACATAGGACTACTTAGTCAAAGCCTAAGATTACACCAATCTAACTATAGGCATCACATTAACGGATGAGTACAACAATTATTTACCAAAACAAATTAAACCTCAAACAAATAGATGAAGACTTAATTCCATATATCACTAACTATCTTTATTCCTAATGGAGTAAACACACATGTAAACAATTTTCAGTTCATCACATATTTCATAATCACAAATAAGCAATTTGCTTCAATTCAATTAACATACCTATAAATAAATTGATTGTCAAAAACATACCTGTGATATCATCTTCATCAGTGGAGGTAGTATCTCCCACGATCATCTGAAATGACCTACCCTCGGGTGGAGGGTGATTCTTTCTCTTCTGGCCTGTTGAAGATAACGACCCACTCATCGACCCCGACCCTGAACCCGATTTCCTTTCTGAAGGACAGTCACCGACCCTGTGACCCTCTTTCTGACAATTCCAACATACACTTCGCGGGAACCTACAACCATTCCACTCGTGCCCGAACTGACCACACTTGACACATCTCATAGTCTGAGTTGTACAACCACCTGTGTGAGAAGATCTGCACCTAGCACACCATTGTGCCTTCTGACCCAAACTACCTCCTGATTGTATATGATTCGAGTTTCCATGGTTTTGATATCCCTGACCTTTCTTATTTTGTTTGAAATCCGATAGTTCAGACTTAAACTTTTGATACTCTGACCTATCCGTGATCACCCAATCTCGAGTATTCAAATCACCTTCTACTGTTTTGGCCAAATCGAAGGCCTGTGACAAAGTGGTTGCGAGCCTCGCTGTAGTTCGGTATTCGGGTCGTAAAGCTCCAATAAAATGTTTTATTTTCGAAGACTCATCAGGTACCCATTGTTGTACAAATCTTAATTTTTCATTGAACTGCTCGATCAAATCATCTACCGTCATCCCCTCTGTCATCCGCAAATTTAAGAATTCTGATCGAATTCTATCCATCTCGAACGAATTACAATAACGCTTACACACTTGTTCTCTAAATTGATCCCATGTTATACCGTTTTTAACTTCTTTGGGTAAGTGCTCAATCAAAGTATCCCACCAATTCATAGCACCACCAACTAATTTTCGTGTGGCATACATCACCCGGTGTTGATCATCACACCCGCAAGCATCTAAGGTTCTCTCCATTTCCCTCAACCAGTTCATTGTGACATTGGGGTCTCTACTTCCATTAAATTCAGGGGGTTTACAATCTAGGAATTGTTTGAAGGTGCAAATCGGTTTCATACCTAACGGATAAGGTTGGTTCGTGAATTGATATTGAGGTATACTTTGACTTGGGTTAACATAGTAGTATTGTGGCTGTGACATTACAGGATGAGGTTCGAATGAGGTTGACATTAGGGGAACCGTCATGGTAAAGGCGGGAGTTGTGGGAATTTGCATGGTAGGGGCGGATAATATAGGGGTAAACATGTGAGGGATGTTTGGTGGTTGGTTATTCTGATTCTGATTCATGCTATCAACAAGATTTTGGAGGTGTTCCAATCGACTTTCCATTCTCAAAATATAATCTTCTCTGTCTGCATTTGCATTTCTAGATGTACCAATGATTTCCGATTCGGGGTTCGACGGGATTACCAACGGGTTGGGATCGTTATCGGCCATACCTGTAACAACACAACATCTCACGAACTCTTAGTTTAATCCGTTAGTACCTAACATACTAAATATTACTAAACCACAATTCATATTCACTCTACTAATCCACTCCTAAATTAAGGAAGTTTGACCAACTCGAGCCAAGATTTGGGAATGATACACCTAAATGTGCAACCATCGCCAAACCGAGGCTCTGATACCAAATTGTAACACCACAATTTTAGAGCCATTTTTTTTTTTTTTTTATATGCATACGGAAGCGATTTTAGAAAAACTATAAACCCTATTTATTACATATTATAAAGGCCATTTACATATTAACCAAAATATATAAAACGTTTAAAGGTGTTACTGAAAAACAGGCTCGACCCGGTTTACAAAATCAGAGTACGGTCAGACTTCCAAAACCCGACTCTAGTCAAGCCAAAACCACAACCTGAAAAGAGTCAACAAATGAGGGATTAGCACAAAGCTAAGTGAATAGAAATAACAATCAATTTGCATAACCACAACAAATTAGAAATCAAGAGAAATCGAAAGGGAGAAAACCGTCCAAACTTCCACAAGCAATTGGACGTTACGAGAGTATCGGCGGACTTGCAAGGTACCTACAACTGTTGTTGGCCGAACAACAGTTTACCGATGGCTACTTTACTATTAGCACGGTACTCACCCCTGACGGAACACATTCGTAGGAGTCCGAGCACCCCATCCAATAGTAACGAAGCCTAGCCGAAAACCACCATAGCTAAACTCTAGAAAACATGTGCACATACTACCATTAACAATCCCACAATTAATGGTACCACTGGAAAATCAATGAAAACCAAGAAAAATAAATTTTTTCCAAAACCAGCCGAAATAGCGTCGTTATCTCAGATAGCGTCGCTATTTCCCAGAAGATAGCGTCGCTATCCAAAGATAGCGTCGCTATCCTCCAAAAAATCGCGTCGCTATCTCGGGTCAAAACGCTATTTCGAGTTTCTGTACAAATTTTCCAAAAACGTCAACAAGATAGCGCCGCTATCTACAGATAGTGTCGCTATCTTCCCCAGACAGGCAAAAATCCTGCAATTTCTCTTAAGAACTCCACCATTTCAACCTTTTGTACATTACACAAAGAAAGAAGGTTAAGTCCACTCACCTTAGCTTCCTTTTAGTACCGAGCTCAGTAATCTTATATCACTGAGGCTCCTTCCCTTTTCCTGTACAAAATGAATACCGAATTAGTCACCCGAAATCACCAAATGTGTAACAAGTAATATAAGTTTGAGACTACATCTTGCAACCACAATTTACAACCAATTACTTATATTTTCACACATAACCAATACTAAAGTCTAACATTTACTCAAGTCAATCCATTATACAATTTGACTAAAAATGCACCTTAGGCCCAAACGGGTCAAAAACAAGAATAATGGGTCGGGAAACTACACAACACTTTCCAATGGGAGATTCTACTTGACCAACATCAAAATCACATACTAACAAGTTAATTGCATCCAAATGCAAGTTTCATCAACTTTGACCTTATTTAAGTCAAATTGCACAATTTGTCAAACAAACGGGTCAAGACCCGAAACCAACACAATCAAGCTTACAATTCATTCAACTAACACATTTCTAACATGAAATTGATAATTAAAGTTTACAAGCTATACAAGACTAAAAGTCAATTCCCAGGTTTGACCAAAGTCAACAATTCACAATTTTAGCTAGTTATGACCAAATTTCCATCTAGCCAAACACTGCCATTTCTTAGGCATTATCTCAATAGTTAACTAGTGATCTTCATACTTAACAATTACCATTCTAACATGCATAATTCAACTAACAAAGCTTCAAGAACACCAAAATATACAATTCACCAAAATTAGGGAAAAAACCCATCTTCTTCCCAAAACCACCATTGATGGAGCTTTATGAAAGCTTCATCCAATGAACTACAACTAACAATTCAACACATACAACTTGTAAGAACTCAATTAGACACTACAACATGCATCAATTCAAGATTACAAACAAGATTCATCAAGAACTTCAAGAAAACCCACTAGTTCAAGAACCCTAGTTCATCTCTACATCAAGAACATGAAACCCTAGCTAAAGAAGAAGAGAACTTACTTAGATTTGCTTCTAGATTCCGAAAATCACAATTAGGAGGCAAGATCTTCAAGTTTTAAGCATCAATTTGGAAGAAAACCCAAGTGTGTGTGTAGTGTGTGTGTGTGTATGTCGAGTTCCAGAGAGAGAGGGAAGAGAGAAACCCCAAAAGAAAGACATCTGCCCTTTCTACTTAACATGTACGCACTTCTCTCAAAACAGGTATCTTCATTTAAAACGCAGTATAGGTTATTAGGTTCGCAGATAATTAATTTAGACCTAACTAACTCCAATTTTAACAACAATGATATTTTTGGAACCCGGATTCAAAGGTGAACCCAAATATATAAAAATCATTTTAATATTTAAATATCTCAGTATTTGCTAATTTTTAACTACATGGTAAAAATACAATTAAATATAATTAAATCAAATAAATTATATAAAACAATAAACAATTAAATTACTTACCGAAAGTAATTAAAAATTTCTAGGCCGGGTTTCAGGATGTTACAATCCACCTCATGGTTACTTTCGGGTCCGAACTACCCGTATACACATTTGGCTTACAAGCCATGAAGGATTTAAACGAACAACCCTCTTTCACAATGGGCCTAGCCCTAGCATCACTTTGGCCACCCGTGGAGGATTTCCCCTCCCCGGTGCCACTACCCCCGGTTTTCTCATCCGACTTAGCCTCGGATTCACGGTCCCCTCCCGACCTCTCACGGTCTCCAATAATACGGTGCACTTCTTCGGCCACCGTTCCCTTGATTTGATCGATAATAGTTTGGAGATCCGCCATAGTGACCGGAGTCCTATTAGCTCCAACCTCCGACTCATCAACCCGATGCATCGACGGTTGACTTTCTTGCTCAACCACCCTCTCGACAGGAGGTACTTCCTCCTCACGGCCCTCCGGGGCTTTACCACTCCTACGTGTGGCCACCATTTCTTTCAATCAAGACTATACGAAAGACATTAAACATTTAGTACCTTGTGTACAACCCATTAGTCGCATAAGACTCAATATCCAAAATCATATCAAATTCATCGTTCCCCTAGGTTCAACCCTAAACTTAATATAAAGTCTCAAGGTCAACCTATGATCTCAAGGAATCTTATATTCCTAATGCTACAGTCTAAGACTAGGATGGTCATCCAACCTAATTCACTTAAACTATAGCTCTGATACCAAGTTGTAACACCTCAAATTTTAATACCAAATATTGGCCAAAGTAAAATATTTTTATAAATAGAAGAACATCCTCAATTTAGATTTACAAAAACCTTGGTATGAAATCAGAGTATAAAAGTAGGTGTTACAAAATAGATCATAACCAAGCTAAGACTAAATCCAATCTAGTGTTCTTCTAATCTAGGTCCCGCATCTCTATCCATGCGTACCTAAGCCTTTGATCCCGAACCTGAGTACATAGCAAAACAAAACAAGGAGTACGTGAGACAAAAACGTCTCGTGAGCTACATGGGTTTAGACCCAAAGTTAATAATAATAACCGAATGACAAACAAACAAACAAACATGTAAGAATCATCCATCTATCTAGTCACCCTATTGTGACTCTAATACCTTGCTTTCCTAGCAATCATATCTAGTCATCGGGCTGCCCCGATCTAACTAGAACCACCTTGACTTATTAACCGAAATCCATCGCCATTAATAAGCCTCAAGATACTGGCAAGAGGGATTCGCCCAATCTACCAATACCTGCCTTACTCGCCGGACTACCTCCAGTTAGCAAGACTACTATTGTGAATGAGTCGATGGGAATCCACCCAACTGCCCCTCACTCCACACCTATCGTGGATGAGTCGATGGGAATCCACCCAACTGCCCCTCATTCCACCCTCTCATGACCGGGGGTCCCCCGCATCATCACATCATCTCAACATATCATAACTCGATGGTTATGTCTATCTAGCTCTCGGCTATCACGTCTATCATCAAACAAGTTATTCCAATATTATCGGTAATATCTATCACTAACTCACATTACTATAAGTCTACACATATAAGCAAATAGACCATAACACAATTAATGAAAGTATTTACAAGGGCTATGTACTCAGTAAATTCCACACGTACTCACCTTAGCAATAAAGATGCTTTAACCGTATTCTTTCCGCCGGTTCCTTGTTCACAATTCGTCCACTTCAACACTTCACCGAATGTCTTTAATCTTCCACTAGAAGTGAAATCTACCAAAGATTTGTGAAGAAATCAACCCAAACCAGATGCTATGCTCGAAAATCGCCAAGAGAGAAAACTAGGGTTTTGATATGGCATTAAATGAGCTCAACCCGTCTTTAATGCTGGTCGTCCAGAGTTCACGGCGCGAACTAAGTTCGCGTCGCTAACTTTGCATGTTCGGCCATACTTAGCGATCGCTACCCAACCGTGAACTACATCACGCCACTTGACCAAACTCCCTGGCCCTACTTCCCGATCGCGAAGTAGGGTTCGCGTCGCGAACTCCCTTAGGCAGCAGGGCTGCACTTTTCCAACTTTGTCTCGACCCGGTTTCGCCCATAACTCTCTCGTACGGTGTCCAAACGACACGAAACCAATTTCCACGTGTTTTATATGATTTATCCGTAATTATCATATTTTTACATATTTTATTTATTTACAATTTCGGGTCGTTACACATTCCATCTCCAACCCCAACAGGCTCTCAACCTGTTGACCTTCGATAGCGGTCAACTCAGGGGCAGCCTCGGAAGATCTTCTGGTAATAGTCCCCCAAGAAAGAGAAACGTCATTAAAAGTTATACGATCGACATAGAAGAACCCATATTTCCAGTCACGGATGGAATCTTTTAACCCAGAGATCCGCTCACTCCTGCCGGGTCGGTGGGTGAATACAGCCCAGTCGCCCCGACCGGTAACAACATATAAGTTGCAGAACAGTTTGGTAGAGAGAGGAATACCGAGGGCACGACTGGACATTATAAAACCAATAATTTTTCTGAAAGAGTTAGGGGTAAGTTGCGCCAAATGAAGACCAAGGTCCTGGAGTAGAACTAGGATGAAGTCGTCAATGGGAAATCTCAACCCACCTAGGAGAAACTGGAGATATACCGGCTCGTATCCATCCGGAGCAGAACGAATGGTATCAGAAGGGCCGGGAAGAAGAAGACGGTAGCAACGATCGATATGATAATCGTCATAGATCGCATCCAAATCAGGAGGAGTAAGATTGGTATGTGTGTTGGCAGCAGTTCTCTGAACAGATTTTTCGGATTTCTCCTTGAAAGTTTTATCTTTCCTCATGATCAAGAAGGAAACAGAGAAGAAGAAAAACCGAAAGAAAGAAATTTATGGAGAAGGAAATTTTAAGTAAATAAGAAGATCTGTATGGAGAAGAAGAATCGGAATAAGGAATATATAGGGGAGGAATTCAAAGAGGCTTTTCCTTTTGATAGGGCAACGTTTAAAACCCAACGGTCTTAAAAAGAGTAACGGTCGTTTTTTCTTCGAAGTGACAGGCGCCCAATCGACGAAGAACAAGTTCAAACAACGTTTCCAAAAGATAACCCTCTTTGAACTTAGGGGACTTAATGAGGTATATCGCATACCATCCCAACCGGACGCTGCCTTCGTGAACGAAAGATAGAAACGGACACGGAAGGATCGTCGATCCCAATGATCATGATCCAAGAGCAATGCGGGAATTATGGAGAGGCGGTTCACAGGTACGAGCGCATTAAATGCGACCAAGTCCCTAGGGCGGCTTTGGCGTGAAGAAAGGGTATTGTCCTCCGGTTTTAAGCCTCCTGAGGCGATCTATTATCCACAGAGCTCAGTAGTGACCGGTCCGAAGAACGACACCTTCCTTTCCCGCCTAAAGAAGACTGGTTATAAATACATCCGTCTTGCGACCAACAACGATCATCAAGCTTCCGGTACATTTATTACGCTTATCATTAATTACTTGCATTCAATACGATTCTCACTGATCACGACCTCACGTCATATAAATCGATTTCTAACTTGACCGTCGGAGTGTTCTCACGGGAAACCTCCCGGGGAGCATCTGACTTAGAGTTGCTTGGTTGTTTCAGGTTCCTCAAATAAGTGAGCGTTCGGTTAACTCACCGGAGGATTCGGTCCAACAGTTAGATTCAACTGTTTTTAAGGCTCATGTTAAGGTGTTCTTCTAGTTAAAACATAGAGTTCATTTAGGTTGGAGTGTTGGACTAGTGCTATTGGCCTATGTGGTGCATGTTGTAATCCGTTATATATTTTGTAATCTTCTTTTATTCCTTCAGGATATAGGTGCAAAAAACTGGGTATTTAACCAAACCGGTTCAGTTTGAAACCCAAACCAATTTTTCATCAAAGCGTGGAAACATGTTTATCTGGTAACAAGTTCGGGTTCTAACCGGTTTTAGAGGTATAAAAACCAAAATTTATTATAACTAGTTTGGTTTGTTTACTAATCAGTTCAGTTATTTTAACCGCTCAAAACCGGTTATTTTTCCGGTCAAAACCGGTTTTTAAGGTTATTTTAAATATCAAATACTAATTCAACAGATTTCTGGTTTTCGGTCAAAACCGATTTTAAAAACTGGTTTGTAACCGGGTTCAATTGTAATGGTAAAATAACAAACCGGTAGGGTATAAGATTTGGTTTCGGATGGGTTCAGGTATTTTATGCACGGCTAAGCTAGAGTTTGGTGTTTGTTTGTTTTAATAAGATTTCTTTCTGGCCATTGAAAAAAAAAACTAAAAGTCCAAAAGTGACTAGTTTTAAACTTTTATATGCATTTAGTCCAATAATATTTATTTGTTTGGTTTTTAAAAAGGGGTTTACATAGGGTGACGGGACTAAACCACCACCAGGTCCATCTTTTTTTCTTGGTTTCACACCTTCATTTCATTTTGAATCAAATCCTTCTCTTTCTCTCTCTAGAATTACTTACGATATATGCTTGCTGTCTAACCTATGCTATTCCCATTCCCCACTCTCTTCCTCAAACGTGAGCTGACGGATCAGCAGCCTTAATTCTCCATGTCTCTCTACCCCTAAATCATGCTTTCTTTCTGTGATCTTCAACATATAATTAACCGCCACCATCAAATCGATCTGCTTCTTCAACATCACACCTTCTCTTGACCTTTTTATAAATTAATACCAACTATTGTATGTTCTCCACTTTAATTTTGCGGATTCATCGGAATTAACATTTGTGTGTTTGATCGATCCTTAGGATCAATGGATTCTGCAGGAAACAGTGGAAGCTTGCAGTCTTCAAGTGGTGCTGAAGAAGAGTGCGATTCACGCGCCGCCCTTCATGATTCCCTTCTCACCACTCATTACCAACCACCACCACCTTCTTTCAACCACCATATGTTTGATCAGAATCAGCTCAACAACATAAACCCCTTATTATTTACGCCGTCCCCCCAACACCAACTTCTTAACGTTTGGACCAAAACCCTACCTTCTTTCTCCGACAACCACTTTTCTCCGGTCACCACCACTCCCCCACCAGCTCGCAACCCCAAGAAACGATCGAGAGCGTCACGAAGAGCACCAACTACTGTTTTGACTACTGACACTAACAATTTTAGAGCTATGGTCCAGGAATTCACCGGCATCCCGGCACCACCGTTTACATCATCGTCACCGGCGTTCCCTAGGTTAACGGCAAGCTTTGATATTTTTGGTAGACCATCTGCATCTGCCATGATGAGATCTAACGTCAACAACTTTGATAACCTACCTCAACTACCCCCTTATGTTAATCTTGTTCGTCCATTCCCACAAATGATCCAATCAGCTTCATTGCTGGATTCAAGTGATCACCTGAACACCATGCAACAAAACACATTCACGTTTCCTTCTAATTCTCTTAACCAGTTGCCTACTATAAACGCTAAAACAACACAAAACGATGACGTTTCTTCAGATGGGTTTGGTGTGATCGGACAAACAATGAATCATGAAGCCACACCCACAATCACCACCGCCAGTACTGATCAAGTGGCGTCAGGAAACTGGGATGGCGGTAACGGAAAGGGAACTTCTGGTATGAAAGGTGATCAAGGGTTAGTTGAACCATGGATTTGTCCATCAGATTAGCTAGTGATTTGTTATGAAGTTTGATTAATTCTAGGGGTTTCAGTTTTAATTAATGGCTTATTGTTACAACTTAAAACAATAGTACTGCTATTATAACAATGAATGTAGTTGAAGATTTGGGTGTTACTTTTTGTTTGTACATGTACATACTTGGTTATGATAATTAGGTTGAAGAATTGATGAGAAGGGTGTGGTGGAGTGGAATGGGAGTCACATGGGATTTGACTTTTGGACACTGTTTGGGAACATGGAGGTTTGTAAGAAGAGATCTGATGCTGGCTGGTGTGTTCATATTCTGAGTTACGTTCTTTCTTTTATATTGTGCGCATTATAAGAAATTAAAAGGAAAGATATCTATACATTTTCACCTCTCTTTTCTCTTTTTCCAATACAATATGATACTACGTACATCCTATTAATACATTTGAATCTTATTGATTTTTAAGATAAAAGATTAAGTGGAGTTAAGATAGATTAAAATGGATACTTAATAGATGATGATCTCATTCATTTTGAATAAAATGATATTGATGATATTTAAATGTAGGGGTAAAAGAATAATTTCACTATATTAAAGTGGATAATTAGTGAAGGATGAATCTCATATTTTTTTTATCAAATAAGGTAAATTTTAAAGAAGAAATGATAATGATGCATACTATTTGTCGACCCTACTTTATGTGCATATTCATCACAAGATAACATGTGTAATCCACTAGTTCTTTTTCCTCATATCATCATTTGATTTTGAAACATGTCTCTATTAAATGAGTAGCACAAATAGTATGTAGTGTATAGTTTATATACAAGCAATTGCTGAACTAATTAACACACCTCTTGGTGATAAATTGCCGGTAACCAACAATAACTAACTAAACTTTTAACACCAAACTAATTGCTTCTTAACCACCAACCTAACACATAACTACCATACTTTTTATTAATTACAACTACACCATGAAGTTCAGTTTAGATTATTTATTTTGAAAATGGATAATTAAATAATCAGCGGTTACAAAACATGGTTATAAAAAATAGTGTTTTGATTTGATTATAAAGTTTGAAATCGCAATTATCAGATAATCAATTATTTCAGTGTTTGACAAATCTGATTATCTGATAACTTAATATGTAAAATACCAAAATAGGCATTCTCTTTAATACTACATCCATATTAAAATAAGTGATACATTTGAGGAAATAAGGTTTTTGAGCCAAAAGATTAAAAGATAGATTAAAATGAATAGTTAGTGGAAAATGAGTCGCACTTCTTTTGAATACAGTGATATTAATGATGTATAAAAATAAAAGTAAAGGTATATAAAAGATAATTTCACCTTATTAAAGTACATAGTTAATTGAGAAAGATTCCCATTTTTTACCAAATAATGTAAGTTTTAGAAGTATATCTTTAAATAGAAAGTATATCACTTATTTTAATAAGGAGGTAGTAATACATTTGTGATACTTTTAAGTTTTAAGTTTAAGCATTAACAAATAGAAATATATCGTCATAAATTTATGCTATCCCAATATATGAGCCCAATAAAAGTGAGCCCAATATAGTTAGGTAATTGGGTAAGTACTCTAACACACCCTCCGTCCTCATTCTACGACCAACGCCGGTTACTGTTAAGCATTCCGCCATGGAAGAACCAGAAAACCAAATTGAAGACGAATAAAATATCGAAACGGAAGTGGTTTCATGGTCATTGGATACGAAGTCAGAAGATTCAAAAGATGATACCGGAGCTGCTGCAAGTGAATTGTCGGGAGCTGCAGCGGTGTGGGGCATCCTTCAACACCTTTGGATAATGAATTGAACAAATGTAATCGTATCATATCTCAAACTCCACAAGAAATGATTAAAAAAGGATAAAAAATTGTCACTCTATTAATTAAAGGTAGTCTACTAAAATCTTCAAAACAGAGCGTACTTCAGTAATATTTACGCCCAACATCTTGATCGTTTATCGAAGGTGTTTAATTACCGTCATATATTTAGTTTTTAATTTGATGTGCTTGTAATTAGTTTCTCTATGGGTTTATTCAAGTTTTAAGGTCAATCGTCTTATGTCGGTCAATTAGTTATAAATTGGTCAATGAAAAGAAAAAATATTCTCAATATCTAGTGAGAATTTAGCGAGTAAGAGTATAGTTAGAAAAATACTACAAAATCTCAAGAACTTGACGAGTTTACTTGTAAAATTTTAAATTTTTTGATAGTTACAACTTACAACGTAACTACTAACTACGCTATTTTATACTAAGAACCCATGTACTGGCACTACTTCAATTTATTTTAGTATACCTAGAAAGCATCTAAGGCAAATCCTATAAAAACAGCCTCACTATCTACACACGAAATGTCACTACAATGACCATGAGAACACCCACAGCTTCCATCCCACTTATTCTTCAGCTTCGCAACATCTTTCATCTTCCTTTCTTTCGTTACTACTACCACAGGAATCACTTGAACCTTCATGGTTAGAAAGATAGAAGGAGCTTTAATGGAACCATTTTTTGATGATCTCATCACAACCCATGTCGTTAATTCCATGTTTGGCGACTCGAAAATACTTCTCCATGCCACCTCACCTCTTCCCAAAACTTGTGACCCACTTCGTAACAAGGGTATTTTAGCACTTCTCCAACGAAGTTCAAAGTCAACGGTTCCCTGGTTGACCACGTCCGTTATGGATTGGTTTGTTCCCGAACAATCCATGGAAAACGACTCGTTCCAAGAGACTTTCTCATTCGGAGAGATTTCTTTGCTATCCAAACGCACCCTTTTGCTACGTCCAGCCGGAAGGTAGCATCTGATAAATAAGTAGCCTTTAGAGTCTGTAACTAGCATGTGTTTAGCACTCATAATGTTGAATTCAAAGCGAAGAGAAGATAGGGCTCTCATTGCATCCATAATTATATATGTACGTATCTTTTAATGTTTTACAAGAAACTTGTTGTATGTTTCGGGCTAAGAAGATTGGTATGTTATATAAGAGATGTGGAGTAGTGGAGAGCACACTCAAATCTATTATTGAAAGCAAGAATCATCCACTGAATCCAACAAGAATTTTTTTAATTGGACACTAATGGATAAATACATGGGTTATAATTAAGTTGGGAATGTTGACATTAATTCCATCACCGTCAAGTCATTATATTTAACGAAAAAGGCTTTAAAAGACGAAAAGTAAAATCATATAGATCTTCTCAAGTTCTAAAAGGTGTGTTTATCTTTAATATATATGAGTCATGACTGTGTAGTTTAGTGGGATTGAATAGTACTGAAGACTAGAAAAATGCTTCAATGTTATGAAACTGGAAAGTTGTCACGAATTTACATGTAGTTTAGTAGTCTTGTGACTTGTACACCCACAAACACTTAATTATCCCTTTTGAAGTTGAAAGGACAAGTTAAATGGGACAGTTGAAGCCTTTGAAGGGACAATTATCCATCAAGTTGAACCCGATTTAATAAAAGAACCTGGCGATTCAATCCGGTTACTTTTTCTGTAGTTGGCCCGCTACGTTGGACCCGCCAACACATCTTTTTTCCGGCGGTCCGACCCGGTCTTTAAAACACTGGTGTATCGTCCTCGAGACTACTAAATTACATGCAAATTCATGACAAATTCAAGCGTTTTCCTTTTTCGGCTTTTTGTATTTTTCCACATATTTTAATCAGTGTCGACATTCCCGAGTATTATAATACAAGTATAATATTCTGGAGAGCATCTAAATTTAAAAGTAATGTAACTATTCCTTAATGTCCAATCGCAGATGATCTAATTGGAATCAGTTAATCTTTCTTAATTTCTATATAAGATTTGGAAGTGTCTCCACTAATCGATATCGTTATATAATACTATAATCTTCTTAAACACACAAATAAATTTCTTTCCAAATGTTAAAAAATAGACACTCGATGTCATGAAAGATCCATCTATTCGTACATGATCTTCACAATTCATGGAACGCCCTGTATATTAAGATTGAAAAGGAATTATATTCAAAACTGAGACAAAAATTACAAACAGAAAGATTCATTCACTCAACTATTAAGAATGAAAAAAACAACACGCTAACTAATACTCACTCTATATATTATCTAAAACTATCTGATTTTGTGATAACTTACAACTGCTCTTTTATACTTGAATCAGCCACCAAATTAAGCTCTATATTCATTTATTGTGTTCACGTTTTGAGTGTTTGAAGTTGCAACATTTAAATTAGGGAACCATTGTTCTTTAACTCCGTTGAAAGAGTACCAATACGTTCGATCTGTTATATGTGACAATTCTCAAAAATTGTTGCAACCATAAAAGTATTCTTTAAATTAATCACATCTCTGTTATCAAATTACATCGATTAACAGACTACAAAATTTTGTGTGTCGTCTTTACAACCATACCACATCGACTGATGCTACAATGGGTGAACCAAGAAAAAAAAACAGACGAACAAGAATATCTAGAAAGCATCCACTGCAACTCCTATTACAAAAAGCTCACTATCAACACATGTATTATCACAACAATCACGAACGCAACAACCACAACTTTCTTCCCTTTTGTTCGTCCTCTTCCTTTCTACCAAACCCACATGATCATTTGTCACATCAATCTTCATAGATATACGAACACAAGGCGTTTTCACACCTTTTTTGTTTGATTTCATCATCACCCATCTCTCTAGTTCCATGTTTGATGACTCAAAAACATCTCTCCAAGACACCTCGGCTGTACCAAGGAGTTGTGACCCTCCAAACAAGGCACCCGTATTCCTTGAACGAAGCTCCAAAACAATCTTTCCATGAATGATCATGTCCATTGATTGGTTAGTACCAACGCAATCCAAAGAACATGTTTCATTCCAAGAAAAGTCACCGTTTGGAGAAACTTCTCGGCTATCGAAACGCACCCTTTTGTTGTTTCCTGCAGAAAGATAGCATCTAACAAACAAGTGTCCTTTGGAATTGGTAACTTGGACGTTTTTCGCACTCATAATCTGTAGTTCACATTGAATAGACCTTAGAGCTTTTAGAGCATCCATTTGTGTATAATGTTTTGAAGGTGAAAGATAGGAAAGTTGTTTTGAGTAATTTGGTTTCTAAGAAGATTGACAATTAAGGTGTATATATACACACATGGGGATAATACAAAATCTAATATAGAAGTCCACAAAATCAACCGACCCCAACTAGAGGCTTTGTGATTGAATGTCCACTGGATACTCGATATACTATAAGGATTTTGTGATCCTTTTCTTTCTGTTTTTTAAATCAGTCTTTGCAAATAAAGTAATACAATGCTTAAAATAAGATAAAGGTAAGATCACCATGAGATCTTGTATTCGGGTATTAAATTAACGAATTATGAGTTTTACCCGACTTCACATGTCCGACATATTCTCCCAATCTCCTTTTAGGTAAATATTTAAAATTATTACTCATTTAGCGTCATAGAGAAAAAGTGTTATATGAATTGACCCCTTATCATCAATTAGGGGTGAGCAAAAAATCATTTTAATCGACCCATAATTGAATTTATTATTATTAAAATACATTTACTTAATAGGGGTTCGGGGGAACACCCCTAATAACCGGGTCCAAGATGAGCAATATATTTAAATTTGTGCATGTTTTTTGTTTGCATTCACTTTGAAGTATTCAAATTCCACTAGAACATACTTCCTCCGATTCAAAATAAGTGATACACTTTCCTTTTTTGGGTGATTCAAAATAAGTGATACACTTTGAAAAGTTTCCTTATTTGGCAAAAAAAAGGGACCCACATCCACTAACTATCTACTTTAACAAAGTGAAATGACTCATTTACCCTTACTTTTTACTTTTAAACATCATTAACTTTACTTTATTCAAAAGGTGTGTGACCCATTCCCCACTAACCATCCAATTAATCTAATTTAATCATCATTATAATTTTTTGCCTCAAAAACCGTGAAACCCCAAGTGTATCACTTATTTTGAATCGGAGGAAGTATAATTTTGGAACAATATGAACAGTATATTTAAATTTTAAGTTATTTTAAATTATTATTACTATCTGTCATTATTGGGCTAGCATGTATAAGTGTGTTTTCTTAAAAAAACTTCAAAATTAGAATATTTTTATTCTATAATTCTATTTTTTAGTAATTTACAAAATTACAATTGTATTGTGACATAAGTTAGTATTTTTCAGTAATTTACAAAATTACATGTTAAACGTATTTTTTTTATAAATTATATTATTTTTGGTACCAATCAAATTGATGTTATATAAGGAGGGTAGTTTTGAAGTGAGTATTAAATACATGTTAAAGAGATACAGATGTTATTTAATTTCTTATGTTTGATTGAGCTAAAAAGTGAGAACACGAACAATTCAATTTCTCAGGAAAAGGATTTACATTTAAAATGATTTCTCTGCTTTTAGTGAAGAAATATCCGAATTTTCAAGCTAAAGAATAAAAGACTGAGAAAGGCAAAACACATTTCGTTATTTGAAAAGCCAAAATCACGTACCGTCCACGTTCTTCTTTTTTTTTTTTTTTTTTTTTTTTTTTTTTTTTTTTAGGGCAAACACACACTCCCTAATCTACACCATTTTGTCTACGTCGGGACTTGAACCCACAACCTGATGGAACACGTAATCACCTTGATACCGCTAGCTATAAACCCTTTGGTGTCCACATTCCTGATTCCACGAAAGTGCTTGTCCCATTATTCCTTCCAAAATGACATCTATTTAATTTGTATAACTTCTTAAATCTTAATCATCGATATATTTAGTTTTGTATGACTTCTTCAACTTGATTATTTCATAATTAAAATAATTAAACCGGTTAAATTACTTAAGTAAAATCTTTTTCATTATTTCTGTAATTTTATACAAACTACATAGACAATTTATGTAATTTATTATAGTATAAACTTTGAGACTCAAAGGCCAAAACAACTTATTCACTAGTGAAATAAGTCATTTCCCCACCCATTCTCAAGACTTGCAGATATCCCCAATAATAATAAAAAAAGGTCAAGTGTATTAAGTTTTCTAATTTAAGGATAAGCATGTTATAAAGTCATGTTTAAAATAGCTTAAAGCCAATATTTAAGTCATTGGGATCCAATAATTTTGATTTATATGGATTTAGCTTTATGGGTGTAAAGGCCGATCAGAATAGATTAACATAAAGAAGAAGTGATCAAGTTGCATATACAACTACAGTATGCTGAATATTATATTCCTTCGTTTCATGTTTAAATACTTCTTGGGTATGGTTGCAAAATGAGAAAAATCCATACTTACTCTTATAATTCATGATCCCATATGAACCCTCTTTTATCACCCTAAATTTGGTAAAATGGTCCTGTATTAGAATTAACTATTAAAGATATAACATGGTACCCTGAA